>OX387239.1:289406623-290866623 GCA_947561735.1 Cenchrus americanus | reverse complement strand
CAGGGCGTTCACCTCGCTCCTGATGAGCGGACAGAGGCACCTTCTGAGCTCATCGTCGCCGCCTCCGCCTTCCGCCCTGGCGCTGTCCAAGAACTCGGTGAAGCCTCTGCAGCACTCGGTCTGCGGACCGGGCGCCACCTGCACCCGCCCCGTGAGGAAACCCGTGCAGGTGTTCATAACAGACAGGGAGGTCACGCAGCTGAAATGATGGTCCGACGATGCCGACGCTCCGTCGTCGCCTCCGCCGGGTAGGGGCACGAAGCCCCCTACCGGCGTAGGCCTGCAGAGCTCGCAGCAGTTGCACTGCTGCGGCGCTGGAGCCGGGGGCGCTGGAGAGTACCGCCCGCCGCCGTGCCGCCCGCCGCCGTGGCGGTGTCCGCGGCGGAAGCTTGACCCGTCCTCCCGATCATCCCCGACCGCACAAGTCGACACGATCACGAGGAGGAGGAGGAGGACGACGAAGCAGAGGCGCCGGCGCGTGTTCGTCTTCATCACCGGCGGCGGCGCCATGGCAGGTAGTAGGTGAGGTGCTAGCAGCTAGGTGCTGTGCTGTGTACGCCTGTGCTCTCTCTGGTTCCTGAATCATGAGCGATGGATGCTGTTATAACTTATAACAAGAGTGCCCGCTCACCTGCCCGCCTTTTTTTGCCCCCCCCCCCCCCCCCGAAAATACACCAACCAATCTTGCAGGCACGCAATTGGTGGCTTCTTTAGTTTATGAGTTTCTGCCTGCAACTACCTTATATCCCAAATGTGGTAATGAAAACCACATGGAACATTTTCGAACAATAGAGGCTGTCATCACCTGTGTAATTAAATCAAAAGTATATATGGCACTTTCTAGAACTACCATCAGTACTGACAGGCTCTGGTCGCCAAAAAAGTAAGGTAAATGAAAAGGAAACAAAAGTTACATGCAGTTTGACAAAAACACAGTATGAGATCATGCTCGTGGGCGGTAATAAGATAATGATCTAACAAAGCACAAGTGTTTCAGAGAGCAAGACAAGGTTCCCAAGTGGCCAAAATAAAATGCTAGTAGTTACAAGTGACATTCTCTCTCCCTAGCTCTTTCAATATCAAGATAAAAAAAACACCTCCACAAAATTCCATAAAATTCTCCCAATTTTACCATTTCAAAAAAAAGCAGTGCTCTGCGATCCATTATAGAAATAAGATTCCAGTTTCCGTATTTGGCTGGTCAAACTTTCAGTATATGTATATGAAAAAGGGATGAGCTTTCAACAAGGTGGGAAGCAGAGACATGCACATCATAGCGCAGTCCATACATAGTAAAATGGAACAGGAAGGTACATGGGTATTAGCTTTATCTCAGGGAATAAGTTTCTGAGCCTCAATAGTTGGTTAAGAATGTACTGACGTTCATAAATGATGCTTAAGTACTATCGAAGGGACTGACTGACAGTGTTTTCCCTAAGCATAGCAGAAGTAATGACTTGAAATTGAAAAGGCTACCTCATTAGACACATCGAAAAACATCATCTTGGATTTTCTTGTAGATTGCTCCAGCCAGCGTCTTAACAAATGCCTGCATTTTAAATGTCCAGATGAGAAAATTAGAATATTCTTAACCGCGTCAAGGAAACTCTTCCAAACTCAGTAAGCTATTCAATCTTCCTCTGCCCTTCTCAACCACTCAAGGAAAACTCATATATTCAAAATCATCAGCATTAAGAGTGAAGGAAGATTCATATGACTGGCTGAACAAAAGTCATTGTCTGTCTGTTAAATAGAATATCTTAGCCGTACTGTAGATGGAACAAATTAGGCCTGACCTGACACTTGCGGCGCTTGCGGTGGCTTGCGCGATGTCCCTACATCATTGTAGCATTGTTCGCAGCAGCAACAACAATAAAAAGGTGCTTTAATAACTTTACTCAACATAGGTATATGTACAGCTCATCTGGAAATATAGCTAACTTACTGTACAATTTATTGCTTAGAAATGAAAGAAAGCTCTAACATGCTTGACTGACTGGCAATATCTTAATCACATGATCATTACATTATTAGCTAGAGCATCAGCATCGTGTATGAAAAAATATATATCTGACAGAGTGTACGAGGTACACTATCATGAATTTGGTTGGTTACCAGATCCTAAATGCCCATGCACCAAAAAGGTGAAATCGATGTCACCCAAATGCAGCTTGCCCTACTGCTCTGCAGAACAGGAAAAACTTCAGTATCTTTTGGTCAGACAGTGACTCACAGCATCTTAGTTCTTACTGAACATCTATGAAATTCCAGCAAGTGATCACATGCTCCTGACGGATTAGGGAGGCAGGAAACTATAAAAATCACGTTCAAAATATTTAGCAAACAGCCTTGTTACCTAATCTGTTTCACATGAACAATTATGTCTCATGTTACAGCATTATACTGCAGTGCATAAACAGAAATATAGAAAAGAACTTTAAAAACACACTTATGTTTCAGATTTTGAGGAACTAAGGTTTGTGTGATCTCAGCATAACTTCCTATATTTGTGAATACATTTTGCTTTGGGAACGCTAACACATACTGTTCAGACACTAATAGCTGGACTACATTTTGTAGCTCAGGCAAAGCAGAAAAAAAGATGAATATGAAACAGGCAACTTATCAATCAACTTATCCATGCTTAATAGTCCACACACTCGGCTCATGAGCTCAGATCAGACAACAACCATAAAAACAACTACTAACTAAGCATTTGGAACACAAAAGTTTAACCAGATGCAATTGAATAACGTGGGATGACACAAACTAATTTCAAGTCACCTTATTTCACCTTCAATGGTACTCCTCCTACAAACCTTGCCTGTGCATTTGTGATACTATTGTCACTCAAAATCCATTGGTAGCAAGCTAAAATATTTTATGGCGAGGAGATGGCAGAGTATGTAAGATTGTGTAAGTACATCACTTATAAATCAACCTTTAGCTCAAAGTAGTGCAATGGTAAATGAGATTGTTATTGGTAGCTAAGATCTGTAGCATTATTGTTGCAATGCACATGCCAAATGAGATGAAGCTGCTCCTAATCAAAAGGGATATTCTATAGATGACAAATTACATTATTCCTTCATTAGTTCTGGAAAATACATAGAAATAGCTTTATCTGCATCGTGGGGATTACCTGTATCCATTTAGTGCGCACACCCTCATCAGCTGGCTTCTTAACATGCATCTAAGCTCTTTTAAAAAAGAAAAAGAAAAAGGGGAAAAGCAATGGTAAATCAAATCGTGACTGGAATTCTAACCAACACCATCGTGTTGCAGATTAACATGAGTGCCAACAATATTTACGAGCCACCACCTAGATCCCATACTCATCAAAGCACCTAGAACAAAGGTCGCCCGCATGATTGGCATTGGCGATGCTCCTGCACAATGCAGCTCCCTCCTGGCTGCGTCTCTGTCGATAGTCGTGGAGACTGGACGGTTGGCTCCTGCAAGAGATACTGATTAGGGGCGCCACCTTCGGTTGCAGGCTGGCGCTGCCCAAGTCGAGGGAGACGACTGAGGTTGGCATCTCTGGCCGGTCGCGGGCTTGGGAGCGACGGCGGCGGGCTTGTTGCAGGGGACGGGCAGCGCGTGGCGGCGGGCTTGGAGCGGAGGGTGGAGGACGGCGGGCGTAGCCGAGCCGGAGATGGAGCGCCGTCGCGCCTGGCCGAGGCCGACTGCAGGCGCCCAAGTCCTCCTCATCCCTCCCGGACTCCACCGCCACCATTTCGATCCCGTTCCTCTCGCCCGCAATCCTGGCCAGGCACCCCAAGTTGATGCAGTGGAGCAGAGTGGCGGCGCTGGGATATACATGTTTCGTAGTCACCGGCGAGATCAATTCCGGCGAGCAGTGTTCAGCATTTCAGCAGAGTGGAGTCGGAACCAGTACAGACTCACGCAGAAAACGTAAAGTAAATCGTTATAAGCATTACGTCTTCTTCAACGTCCGACGCCTTCATGTCTTGACGCCGGTGTGGGTAGAGAAGAGACCCCTCTGCTTTCACAATCTTCAGTCTAATCTTTTCTTTTATGGTGAATCATGGCCTCAACTCTCCTTTTCTGATTACGAATTTCCTTGATGACATTTGTGGTTAGACATCCATGATAGGATCCGTTGCTAAATTACCATATTCTTAGTGTATATTCCTAATGTTTTCCCTTGGTTAATTATTTCTTCCCGTGAATTAGCAGAAGGAAACATGATCTGTGCGCATGCTGGGATATGGGGACGGATAACTCCAAGGGACTAGCTATTTTGCTCATATACATGCATGTTGTCCCGTTCCGAGGATTAAGCTTATTGTCGCCTCCTATTTCAGTATTTAGATATTCTCTTTCGCTTTCAAAAGATGCCGCATGTTAACTCTTTCGTAGTAATACGAACTTTAATCGTCATATTTCAGGCTTGCCTGGCATGAGTCATGTTTTAGAGAAGAAAACATTAACGCCTCAGCTATTAAAAAAAAAAAGTCATCTTTATACTTGTTGGTTCGGCACCATTTTCTCATCCGAAAAAACTGACGCTAGAGCTGTAGCCGTTGCAATTGCTAGACCCTTCTTACTTATTTGCCCAAGGGCCCATGAAACTATTGGACGGCCCTGGATGCGGCGGGCGCGGGGCGGACGCGACGGGCGCAACAAGCTTCGACATGGTGCTCGTCGGAGCTCCACACGGCGTGTCCTTGCCTTTGTCGGGGGTGTCCTGCCTCGTCGTCGCCGCCGCACCGCCCTGCAGCCCGCTTCCGCGTCCCATCTTGTCGCAATCAAGGCCGCCCTGCATCCCAGCCGCACCGTCTCGACGGCGCCGCCCTGTCACGCAGTGTTTCCTCTTCACCTCTTGCCGTCCACTCATCCCCAAAATCGAGACCTCTCCTCCGCGTCCCATCCTCGTCGCCGCCGCCCCAACGCAGCCGGCCTCGACGCCTCCGCGCACACTCGCGCTCTGTATCCATCGACATCCATAGCCGCCTTGACGAACCAAGTCAATCCCTGCAAACGGCGACGATTGACCTGTTGCTTGCCGCGGCGCAACTGGTAGGCGACGCCGCATCAAAATCTCCAGCAGCTTGCGCGCCTGCATCGGCGGTGCAATCCGGGCAAACCCAATCCAGGTCAGTCACGCCCAATCCGCACACACCCAGGTAAATCCGGCACCCAAGACCATTCCCCATCTCGTGTCCTCCCAAAATAAAGCATCTCCACTAAATCCAGCTTCAATTACCACGACGATACCGAGGCATACGGGGCAACTCTGCGTGGCGCCATCACAAGCTTCTCAAGGAGTCCAACCTTCCGCGCCTTCCTGCTCCCCACACCGCTGAGACCTGAACCTAACAATCAGATGACCTTCACTCTCATACAGCCCACCACAAACACCTTTACCCACTGCAATCCTGCACAATCCAGCAACTCCCAATTCGCATCCATCCAGCAAAGGGCAGCCCAGCATCGTCATGTTCGTCGGCTCGCAGGGTTAGTATCACTCGCCTGACTAATCGATTGCTTGGTTTTAGGTACTAGACACATTTAATAAGAAATCATTGTGTTTGTATACTGGTTTGTAGTTGTCGTGGCATGATATTTCTTTTCCTGTCTCCGAGATAGCCCAATATATGGTTTTTGTTTACCATTCTTTTCACACTCTTTCTTAAGATGTATAGATTTTTTTTAAAAAAAAATGATCAATTTTTCATAACAGTATGTTCTGGGAAAACCACTTCCTGTACAAAGTATGCAGATTATTATCAGCGGAAGGGGTTTAGCCCTGCGCTTGTTTGCGCTGATACATTCCGAGCTGATGCTTTTGATCAGTTGAAACAGAATTGCATCGAAAGCCAAGATACAGTTCCACAGAAGATACATTGAATCAGATCCTGTGAAAATTGCTGTTGAGGGTGTAGATAGATTCAGGAAAGAAAAGTGTGATCTCATTATTGTTGATACAAGTGGACGCCACAAGCAGGAAGCTGCTCTCTTTGAAGAAATGCGCCAACTTTCAGAAGCTACGGTATTCCCACTTCCATAATCTGCAGTACATTCGATGTAGCATTTGCACTGCTAATGAGAACTGAACTCCTTTTTGTGTGTGTGCAGAAACCAAATCTAGTGATATTTGTGATGGATGGTAGTATTGGTCAGGCTGCATTTGATCAGGCACAAGCATTTAAACAGAGTGCTTCTGTTGGTGCTGTCACTGTTACAAAAATGGATGGTCATGCAAAAGGCAGCGGTGCACTTAGCACGTGAGTATTAATCTTTATTTTCTTGCATAGTCCACCTTGTGCTATTTCATGCCATATTGCTCTCAAGCGGTACCATTTAGATTGAGTTGAAACTATAAAGCTCTTTTGGCAATTTCCCTTAATTATAGGTTACTATTTGATGAACTTGCACTTCATTCTTGAGTAAATAGGTGAAATTCGGATGATCTGTTTTTTTACATCTTTGTCTTTTTTTCCAGGGTTGCAGCTACAAAAAGCCTGGTCATATTTATTGGAACTGGAGAGCATATTCCAGACCTTGAGAGGTTTTCGATGTGAAACCATTTGTTAGTCGCCTGTTAGGTCAGCAAAACATATTCAATATACACTGCAATTTTGCGATTCTTCTTTCTAGTCTACCTAACTTCAATTTACTTATCAGGCATGGGAGACTTGTCTGGCTTGATGGACAAAACCCAGGATGTTATGCATGCTGATCAACTTCCAGAATTTGTTGGGCAGGTTAGCTATCGTTTTATTGTTTCAAATCTTGAATAGATTTGTTGCTTGCATTATTGTAATTAGTTTCAGAGGGAATTCTCCATACCCACGAGTAATATTTTAAATACCTACAACAGTATAGTTTATATCGTGGCATGAGCATGATTTGTACTTGGCACGAGCAAGATTTTAGTTCATAATAACATTTTAATAACCATGCGTAATAATCTAATTCTATCCTGCAGCTCTTCTCTATGACACCTGGCCATAGTAAATCTGCACATACCCAGGTAAATCCGGCATCGAAGACCATTCCCCATCTCGCGTCCTCCCAAAATAATGCATCTCCACCAAATCCAGCTTCAATTACCACGACGACACCGAAGCATACGGGGTAAATCTGCGTGGCGCCATCACAAGCTTCCGAAGGAGTCCAACCTTCCGCGCCTGGGGATGTCTGCCGCGCCTTCCTGCTCCCCACACCGCTGAGACCTGAACCTAACAATCAGACAACCTTCACTCTCATACAGTCCACCACAAACACCGCTACCCACTGCAATCCTGCACAATCCAGCAACTCCCAATTTGCATCCATCCCCAACAATCCGTGTGCAACCAGTGCAGACACCATTACACTACAATGACGGCACCGCCGGGCCAACACTGCATATTGCCTGATCCGACTCAAGAAGGAGGCTCAACCACCACGCCTGCTGTCCACAAACGAAACCACAAGCACTATTGCAGCAAGGTGCTCAAAGCAATCAGGTGCACTGCAGTATGACTGTACGAGCCAAGCATTTCATATGGCACAGATACGTGATTCCAGTGTCGCATTGGATGCTATAACTAGCCTTGTCAACATAGGCAACCAATCTGCAACTTGTTCGCGTCGATTGCCAATCCGAAGAAGGTGATCAACATACTCTTTTTACTACCAACTAGTTGTTCTATCGCACCAGAAATGAATTAGACTACTCTGAAACCGTATATAACATTAATGGACTGCATAGGTCTCATAGTAACTGGAACTCTAGCCTATTGAAGTGTATGATATACAGTTACCTCCATGTGTATGACGTCCTTGTTGCTTCCAGTGTGCCGCTACAGCCTGTGATTGTATCTCTTTGTCCTCAAAGAGCAAACATTTAATATCAACTGCCCATATACTTGTCTTGATTTTTTGGAAAATAAATCTACACATGATGATATGAAGTGTACAGAAAAGGTGCCATTCAGAAACAGCTAGAATGTAGAACTTTAAATAAACATACTGAATCTCCTGTCATGATAATTCTTTGCTACTAGTCCAGTCCTGAATATCCGAACCATCCATTGTCAACATACACTCAGTTCTTCTGGTATAACTGCACACACTTGGCATGTAGTTCCTTTGCACGACTTAGCTGCAAGCAAAATACATGCTATCTATTCCACAATTCTGATATAAGTACTACGTGATCGCTGCTTAGACAATGCAGTCATTATACATTTGTTTTTCACATTTTCCAGTGTATCAATATGATTATATAAAACATATTCACCACCCTTTGGGTCTATGCAATGCAGGAAACAAGCAAGGGAGGGACCCAATGCCAGAATAGCACCGCACGAGGAATGCGCAAGGCTTCGAGAAGCACTGCACATCGACCGGGTCAACCAATTTTCTTCCCATACAAAGGAATGACTTTCAACAGCTGTGAGGAAGCAAGAGAGTACTACAACCTCTACTCATGGGAGATTGGATTCGGCATCAGATACGACCGTAACAGTACAAACATAAAGGGATACGTAACCAGACAAGACCTTGTGTGCTCCTACGAGGTATGCAAATCAGTAAATCACACTGTCATACCTTTCTGACTACAAGTCTGATGCTGCAGCTTGCATTCATTATGCCATGTGGCTCCCCACCAAAAAATGAAACCTCCATTCAAACCCCAACGAATTAACCTGAATCATAAACACTGTCGGACCGATCTGTCAACTCGTCCTCTCAACGGGCAAATTGCAAAGCAATGATAAGGCTACTTCGCACGTCAGACCATGGATGGTACATCAGCAAAGTGATTGAACAACCACGATTTTTCCACAGGGTATGTAGAGAAGCAATGGCCTTCTCATGGTTCTCTCGACCCAACAACCAGATATTTCATAAAGAAGCTACGGGAGAACAATGTTAGCATAGGAAGGGTATGCAGTATACTTGGGGTTTCTACTGGAGCTTATGGTGCTCCACTTAGGAAACAAAGTGTACGGTCAGCCTGTCCAAAGATAGCAAGGGATAACACGAGTATATAACAAATAAACCCCGTACCTGAGACAGACATACTATTTCCCGGACTAGTTGGTGTTCTTTGTTGTCGAACAATTTCAGGACTTTCTTCGGATTCATCGTCTGATAAGATCACACGTACACGTTGAGTGATTAGTACATGATCTACTTAAAGACCGTCCTAGTGTCTTCAGCCACATCACATAATTCATCAATGTTCTTAGAAGAAAACTATGCATCTTGGGTGCCTTTATCTTGGACGAGCTCCTACTCCTATGAACGAGTGAAGCAAGAGTAACATCATCATCAGGTTCCTCGGGATATTTATTTCCAAACTGTTCATTGTCATCCTCAGGATCAAGCATATTATGAGATGCGCAAGTGCGCAACCACCTTCACTATGAGTTTTTGAGCAATAGTCGCTAACAGTATGCCTTGCTTCATGTTGATTCAGTAGTTGCTTCAGGTTGTCTATTTTTTGGCTTCACTATGGTATTCACTGGGTGGGAAGGGGAGCTGGTGAAGCCAGAATTTTATCATGTTACTAAAAAATAGAATCAACATAATTTGCTCAAAAACTATTGCTCAAGGGGAGCTGGTGAAGCCAGAAATTTTTGGCTTCACAAGCTATGGCCCCTCTGACACCATAGTAGCGCAACTATGGTGGAGCTAGTCAAAGCTCCACCAAACAGTGCGTCAAGAGAAGTGCTTGGCCGGTCAAGAGGTGCTTGGCCGGTCAAGAGCCCATTGCCCGGTCAAGACGTCCTGGGCCCGTCAAGATCGCCTTGGCCGGTCAAGAGTTCATTGGCCGGTGAAGAGGTGCTTGGCCGGTCAAGAGGTCCTTGGTCGGTCAAGACGCCTTGGCCGGTGAAGACGTCCTTGGCCGGTCCAGAGGTCCTTGGTCGGTCAAGAGCCCCTTGGTCGGTCCAGAGGTCCTTGGCCGGTCAAGACGTCTTTGGCGAGTCAAGACGTCCTGGGCTGGTCCAGACGTCATTGGCCGGTCAAGAGGGGCTTGTCCGGTCAAGAGATCCTTGGCTGGTCAAGAGGTGCTTGGCCGGTCAAGATCGCCTTGGCCGATCGAGACGCGCTTGGCCGGTCGAGACGTCCTTGGCCGGTCCAGAGGTGCTTGGCCGGTCAAGATCGCCTTGGCCGGTCGAGAGCCCATTGGCCGGTGCAGAGGTCCTTGGCCGGTCAAGACGTCTTTGGCCAGTCAAGACGCCCTGGGCCGGTCAAGAGGTAATTGGGAGGTGCTTGGCCGGTCAAGTTCTCCTTGGCCGGTCAAACCCTAGACGTGCTAGGCCGGTGGCTTCTGTTCTCGCCAATGACACGCGGGTCCCACGCCGCGGACCCACATGGCAGTTTGTGGTCGTGTCAGTTGAACCGGCGGCACAATGACGCCGACCGGCTGTAAAGTTTCCTTCCGGCGGCATTCCTGCGGCATCCCTTCCGGCGGCATCCCTTCCGGCGAGGCATCCCTTCCTGCGGCATCCCTTCGGGCGGCATCCCTTCCGGCGGCATCCCTTCCGGTAAAGCTAGATGGCGGAAGGCATGGAGAACCCAGGTAATTCTTTTCCTCCCTTCCGGTGAGGCGGCGCCGCGGCGGCGTCCGTCGCCCCGCACGCTGCCGGCGCCACGCTGTACTTGTAGAAAGCTACATGGCATTTAGCAAAGATTGCAATAAATCACCTGATTGTAAATCCAGCATTTGAACTAACATATAAGATAAGTTTACACCACCTGCTGCAAAAGGATACTCCCATTCAGCTCTCTTACCCTCCGCCTTGTGCAGTAGCCTATGAAAGAAATCCTGCATATAAAAGCAACTACAGAGGTTAAAGACTGCTGAGTCACCCACTTATGGCCAATTTGTAGAGTAGACATTCAGGTTGAAAAGAAACATACTGGGTAATTTCTGGCAAAGTAAATTAGATTCTCCAAGGACATGAACCACCTGCCTTGCAAGTTCAGCATACATATCATATTGGTCGAAGTGGTGTCAACATAATGCATGATAATTTATCATGAAACATCATCACTACAAACCTAAAATCTGCTGATGGGTCAGAATTTTGCCAGAGGAAGTTGTCGGTCAGGATAAGCCAATCTCCAAAGATCTTTCAAAGCTTCCTGAACCAGAAAAAGATATTACTATTTTTACAAGAAATACTTAGACTTTATACACATATACATATTATGTTGGCCTTAAATCTTGATTTCTTAAGCCAGATACAAGGCCAACGAGGTCAAATAAGTGTGTTAGGGGCCTACGATTTGGACTTTTGCTTGATCACATTCCTTCAATATCTTTATTTCTTCAATTATCAGTCTGAAATTTTGTTGATTGTTAGATGGGAATACCCAACTTTCAAATGATGGAAACAACTAATGTTCAAATCATGATATTACATTTTTACAGGACATGAGGACGTCATTGTCAGATTGGACAGAGATGAGAAACTTCCAGATGTATTCATCTCTGCAACAACCTTTTCTACCTTTTAATCAACGTTTAATTTTAAATTGACGCAAGTGTTGTTTGTTTGATAGGGTGGAGGATCTCTGATGCGGTTCTTTGGAGAGGATCTGCAGAAGTTGAGTGACAAACTATCACCAGGAGCAATCAACATGTTAGAAAACCTTGGTTTCGAAAATTGTTGTAGTTTCTCCTTGAAAAAATTTAGTACTCCTGGTAGAACAATGATCAGACAGATACGTACAAAGTTCAAGCTGGTGATGTACCAGGGAGAAAAGGCTATCATGATGACTCTGGAGCCAAATATTAAGCGTCTAATAACATCAGAGGTCTTGAAAATTATACATGGCCTTCCAACAAGCGCTAGAAAACTGGCTGAGGGAATTGATCTTCCAAATGGTACAGTCAGTGAACTCCAAGATGCTTTCTTGGAAGGGAAACAAATCAAACCTGATGCGAAAACTCCACCAAAGAATTCTATTGATGGTAATGATGCTCTGAGATGCGCTTGGATGGGGATCGGACGACTACATTTGGATGGGGTAGCAGCCACCTACGGGTGGGTAGCTAGCGCCGGTTGTAGCCGGTTATTTGAGGTACCTAGCTAGCTAGTATCGTATACGGTACGTATATGTAGAGAGAAATAACTTCGTCTTTTGAGAACTATATCATTCCGGCATTTCCAAATAGCCCAGCAAATGGCAGCGACACCAACCCAAATCAGGGGCTTATAGTCTTTATGTTGATTATTAAGCCACTTACAAACATATGACTAATAGATCTAGGCTGGGTCAAATTAGTAGCATAGAAAATAATCCTCCAAATTATTTTTGCGGAAGGCCAATTTAGAAACAGGTGTTGAATGGCCTCATTAAAATTACAGCAGACACATTGCGGACTCCCTTTCCCATTTTTCTTTGCAAGGTTATCTTTTGTCAAAACGGCCCCCCCTTTTGAAGAAACCAAAGAAAAATCTTGATCTTTAGCGGTATTTTCCACTTCTAGATCTTCCTATGCTGAAAAGGTGGATGAGTATCTATGACATGTAGATACAGTGACCGAACAGTGAAAACACCACTTTTTGTCAGCCTCCACTTAAAATAGTTTTATCTTCCACCGAACAACATTAGAGATCCAAGCTACTTGATGAATCCAATGGCTCGGGTTGATATCCACCAAAGACCGCACGAGATAAATATTAAGGGGCACCTAAAAAAATTGGATGGGGTAGCAGCCACCTACAGGTGGGTAGCTAGCGCCGGTTGTAGCTGGTTATTTGAGGTACCTAGCTAGCTAGTATCGTATATACGTACCGTATATGTAGAGAGAAATCTATCTTGTACGGTGGCGGAGAGGAGTCCGCCGGCCGTACGTCGCGCTAGCTAGCTCCAGGAATTTTTGCTGCAAGTCAAGCCACCGTGAACTCGTCAATTAATAACAGTAGTAGTTAATTGGATCGTAGTGTATGTAGATTGTCTCTAGCTCTAGCATACGTGCATTGCATGCTTCTGATGTATATATCTCTAGACCTATATATATCGATCGGTAAACCGGCCGGCCAGCTAGCAGATCGATAGAGTACGTATGACGTACGTGGCCATAATATAAGAATCATGCGCATCTTTCTCTCTGCTGGGATTCCTTTATTACTAGCTTGTTTTTATTTATCTCTTAATTAAATTAGAAGTGGAGATCGATAGAGATGAATGAATAAATTGTAATTAAAAAAAGGAATGCAGGTTGCGCCCGATGGATGGATGGACGACTCGTAGCGTCGCTGGTCAGCAGGCGGCCGGCCTAGCTAGCTTATACCATGCTAGCTGTGTATAAATAGCGGCGGTGGGGAGGTACGTAGCCATATTGCCTCCAAGTCCACACGTCCTCGATCATCGATCGATCGCCCCCGGCCGGCCGTCTGGTTTCGTCGTCGAACCACCATCGTCGTCTCGATCTGCTTAGAGTACGTAACTAGGGGGTTAGCAACCATGAAGTCCAGCAAGATTACGCTCTCGTGCTTGCTCCTCGCCGTCGTCCTCGTCATCAACGGTAATGATCTCGATCTATCAGCAGCTCGATCGATCGATGTTTTAATTAGTGTCCATATTATTACTATACATTATTCGATCGATTCATTACTACTCATCTCGCTGATCTATCCCATCGACATATATGTGATGCGTGGACGACGATCGATCGATCGAAGTAGAACATGGTCCTCATGTGGAGTGCCGGCCAGATCCAGAGCCGGCGGCGCCCCAACGCCGGCGCCGGACTAAGGATGATGACTACATGATGTTTGTGTTTGGGGATTCGTTCGTGGACGCCGGCAACAGCCCGACGACGACGGACAAGACGGCAGCTGGGAGATCGTCGCGCCAGTGGTTCTACCCGTACGGCAGCTCCGACTCGGCTCACGGCAACCGCGCCACCGGCCGCCTCTCCAACGGCCTGATGCAATCTGATTTCCTCGGTACGTGCGTGCACGTGCCTGCCTGCTGCTAGATGCCATGGCCGGCCGCCTCTCTGCTGCCTTAATTATATATATTGCATAATTCACGCAGCGAGGATGCTGGGTCAAGACGAGTCTCCACCGGCGTACAGGCTTCGCGAGGCCGACGAGGTTGACCCATCTGGCGTCAATTTCGCAATGGCCGGCTCCGGCGTGGGGCCCTCGGCTCAAGGGGTGGCGCCGTCGCTTGGCAAGCAGATCGATCAACTCCAAAGGCTCGTCAGGCATGGAATCGTCGACAAAGAGGACCTGCAGGACTCGGTGGCGCTGATCGCCTTCTCCGGCGGCGTCGATTACGGAGTCCTGTCCGTCGCCGCCCCCTCGGACGACGTGAGTATAGCTAGATACTACCGCTACTACTACTAGCTTACTATTAGCAGGATCGTTTACTACTCCTACTAGATTCAACTGAATTGATGGATGTGCTTGCGTGCAGATCATGGACTTGGCCGACAAGCTCACCGACATGATCGCAGACGGTGTCAGGAGGCTCCAGGACCTGGGAGTGTCCAAGGTGCTGGTCAACTCGATGCCCCCGCTCGGCTGTCAGCCGTATCGCACCTGGATGACAAACTACGCCCGGTGCGACGGCCAATCCAACAGGATGACCAGCATGCACAACGACGCCCTCAGGAAGAAGCTGGGTGATTTGGAAGACGTCCTCGTGCTCGACCTCGAATCCACCTACAGCCACCTCATCCAATCCGGTATAGCAAGCACGCATGCGTGCGTGTATATAGATATATAGTACTTAATAACTTATATTTACTAACACACACGTAGTAGTATCTTGAATCATTCATCATCATATCATATGATTAATTGCATATACTACATGCAGAGTTCAACGGCAAGTACATGGCCTGCTGTGATGCTACCCAAAAACCAGAAGGCTACTGCGGACAGGAGGACGGTAATGGCAGAGCGCAGTACAGCGTGTGCCCTAACCCGGAGGACTTCTTCTTCTGGGACTCCATGCACCCAACCCAAGCCGGCTGGGAGGCCGTCATGGACCGTTTCCGGCGACCCATCATGGATTTCTTGGACATCTAGCGCTAGATCGATATACTAGCTACTAGCTACTATATTTTTTTGTATTCTTAGCTACCTTAATTATAATATTAGCAGTTACAGTACGTACGTAGTCATGATTATTAGTACTTCATCATCAGATGAAAAGTTTTTTTTTGTGCTGGTGTGAGTCATGCATGCATGCATGCATGTGTGCTGTGTGAGTCATGGATAAATTAAACGTTGGATTCTTAGAAAAGGCTAATAAGCAACTTTATTCATGAAAGAAAAAGAGCGGGCTAGCTAGCTTTGACCGTGTTGCCTACGTGCATCGATCGGCTCTAAATTGTAAGTACATCTTTCATTTTTTTCAAATTCATATATGAACTTATTTTGCTAGAAAAGTCAAAACAACCTACAATTAATATAATTTACAATGAAATAAGTATATATATGATTTTGAGCTTTTGGGTTATGAAAAAGAAACATGAGGGTCTCCAAGCGACATACCACCCAGCATATTGACCGGAAAAAACTGCATATGGCGGGTACGGTTATTAATTAAGAGGCCGGGCACGTACGTACGTGCACTGTTTGTTGCACGTGTTTGACATGTCAGTTTGTTTAAATAATTAGTATCACGTTGTTTGTTGTGCGGATATATAGACAGTACAGCAGCCTTTTTCTTGAGCTTATGCTTCCATTAATTTGCACGAGAAAGCTACGCCATGAATTTACTCAAAAGAAAAAGGGCAATTGAACGTAGAGATATACACAACTACTCACTAGTTTTTTTAGATAAAGCAGCAGCGTTGTTCGGGCCTCTACACCTAGCTAGCTAGCCACCGTTACAACCTCAAGTACTTACTAGGATCGTGCCCGTGCGTTGCTACGGGCAAAATAATTTTTTTCAAGATACACCGAGCATTGAAAAACATGATAACTTAAGCTTGCATGAACAAACAACAAAAATAGATAATTAACGTTAATGATATAAGTTAACCGTTAAATATAGGAGGACCTAACGTTCTTATGACAACTTTGACAGCACATATATGCACATATTTCAAGACAGATATGTTGGAGCACTCATTCGTACGAATGTACATCAAAATTTAATTAAAAGTGCTTTATGCCATTATCAAAACTCAATCCTCCCATACGACTTCCAGAAGATTGGAGCACCACGTTTTACATCCATACCCTCGGGCTTTCGCTATGCAAGTTCAAAAAAGAAAAAGTAAAGTGAAACTTTAAAGAAATGGAAAAAACGAGCTTGACTTTCTAAAAATGAGAGATGTTGCGAGTTTTTAATAGGTCTCGGAGTTCACTGGGTACAATTTTAGTTAAATATGTTGTTTTTTGGACTTGAAAACTGAACCACTAAATACTATTTAAAGGATTATGAAACCGTAAAAGTCTAAGACCTAAGAAAGTTTGACTGAATTGTTCAGTTAGCTGGAACCGGAATTGTCAGGTGCCATATCTAATTCCAAGAGCTGAAACTGTTGACTAACCTAGGCATCAACAAAAGGATCCGAACAAAAGGATCAGAAATTCCAAACTGACATTCTTAATGTCTACTTTTCCAAATCAGAGTGCAAGGCTGCGTTGTTTTGTAAATCACCTTGGAACTCAACATAGAACTAATTCAAAGCTCCCTAACATGCTTGAAGGGCAGTAGATCAGCTACAGTAACAATTCAGAACATGAAAGTTCTTGAGCCCAAGTTCGTTTGTAAACTAAAATTGCACAAACTTTCCCTTACTGACCAAAGTGCCATGTATTAGAGAACGTGCACGGAAAACATGGAAAAAACATGCAAGGCAATAGAAAGCATTCAAAATAAGACTAATAAGACTACAACTGGTTATATAGAGCACCTGGTTATATTAACACTACTGAAAAGGGGACACCTTGAAAGCTAGTGTAAGAAGCAGAGAACCTCCACCTGAACCAAGATCAAAACTGCTCTGCAGAGGCATTGATGAAACAACATTATGATTGGAGAAAAGAATAGATAACTTTTCACTCAAAGAATTATGCACTTAGCTGCAGAGCGAAAACAGAGAAAAACAAAAGAAAAGGAGAAAATTACACATTTTACTAATACACTCAGGAATAATCGTATTTTGCGGGACACCAACAGAAAGTGGTTATGGTCCAAGAAACAAGAATTGGTTGCCTAAATTATTCGGTCTGCCATACAAATCATTCGAAGCAAAGATAGTAGAGAAAACAATACGACACTCTAAATACCTCATGCCTATCAACAACTTCTTATCTAAACATGCCAATAATGCAAGACATACTTAGAACACCCAAATTTGGCCGCAATGACTTCGTTGTTTCATATCTTCAAAATCTCAACAAAGTTAGCTAGCTGTGTGACTAATTATAATGTCCCAAGATCAACTATCCTTTGAATAGGCCAAGGAACCTTGAGTAGACAATCAAGAACACCACATGTTGCGTTGTATATATACGTCACAACAAAAGTCGGTTGTGACCATCTTCATAATTAGCATGGGATCAAAGCACATCAAAACAAATGCCCAATTAGCACTCGCAATTCTTTGCGGCAAGACATGAAATCCCTTGGAATTAAAAAGCGGAGGATTTATGGTCAAACCTCAACAACAAGTATACATCTAAAGAAACAAAATATATTCTGGACATATTCATGATTTCCTACAAAATGAGAACGAGCTTTTTTAGTAAATTGCATAAGTAATGTACAAATATACCACGCTGTCAAGTACCCTACCAGACACATGCTATTCTGTAACTTATGTTTATCCCATTGTAGGCACAAAGCAAAATGATCTAGCCATCCAGTTTCCGGAAGAAATGTAGAAAATAAAAAACTACTTACCTCAACGACTGTATCAACAACATAGGACCTGAGGGTGTCTAGAAGTGATAGATGCAAATTGTTTTTAAATCACTCATCTATACATGCTACCTGCACCACCATCCGCACAAAACAAGCACCCATCATAATTTCAGATATACTCCATTCTTCCGGGGCAACATTTTTCTGCCCATTATTTCCCATGTCAGAAGTACACAGGCAGTTTTTGTAGAAACCGAATGAGATATAACTGATGTAAGCTGAAGCAGGCTTACCATTATACCGTAAATTGACCGACCAATTCGAGTAACAACTCCTTTGGCCCTCCTACGAATAACCTGTGTCATGCTTATTCAAATCAATATGCTAATTTTTTTAAAGAGCTTCACATTAATAAAGAAGACATGGACTTTTGATGAGCTTCCCAATTTTCGTATAGAAAACAAGATAGGCGTGCAGAAACATAATCTTCTATAGTTTTCAGGGAGCGTAGGGAACCATGGAATATATAACCAAATTACATGATAGTTGATAGTTACCTCTCAAAACTTTGTTTCCTTTTGACTTTGAGCGAAGATCCGATTGGGTAGTGCAAATGATAATAAAATTAGAAATGATCTCCGATAGCCAAACTTGTAGTTCGGTCAAGACGTCAAGCAAATTGGTTCGGTCACCCGAAGCATGTGCCTTGTTGGTTTCGACTTGCCAACAAATGCAAATCCTAAAGCAACCAGAACAACGGAGGCTTACCTAGATGAGAAGCAGTAGATGTGTTGCTAGTGGTTAAGAACAATTGGGCCGCCCCTGTCCATGTCCGCCGGTTGTTTGCCGGCAGTGCTGGGGACGGCGGCGGTCACAACTCACAACTGGGGACGGCGGCGGCGCTCTGGGCCACGGCGCGCGGCGCAACAACCGATTTGGCCCTTCCCTTAGACCGACTCCAACAAGCCTATGCAAAAGGGAGGGGCATTTAGTTGTTTTGCACTGCGCACAGTAGATGGCTGCACGAGGCAAAATATCTAGTCTCCAACTGTGAGAACGCAAACATGGGAGGCAAAAAAAATCTAGCACCTTCTCCCCCGGTGACCCGGTCACTGGAAATCCCCACCGACACTCCTTCCCGGCTCGGAGGCGGTGGAGGCCATGGTGGCGCGGCGGCCTCCTTGTGGCCGGTAGGAGCGAGCGGCGCACCAACCCAGTGGAATCCTCCCCCGATGCGGCGCGGTAGGGGGCAACGGCGGCGGAGCGGGGAATGGCGGGGGGGGGGGGGGGGGGGGGGGGGGGCGCGGTGGCGGTGGCGGAGCCGTCCTCGATCCGCGTCCGCCTCCCGCCGGTGCGGACGGAGCGGTTCGGGGTCCACTTCCTCCACTCGGTGTTCCTCACCGACGTCGCGCCGCGCCGCGCGGCCTCTCCTCGCCTCCGTGCCCGACACGCTCCCCTCCCTCTCGATTCCCTCCCCCCTCCCCGCGACGCCGGGTGGGGGAGGGCGTCGGGGCGCCGCGGGCCGACGGGTGGCCGGCGGCCGCCCGACCGACGCATGCGGTTAGGCACGGGGGGCGGGGGGGGGGGGGGGGGGGCGGCGGGTCGACGGGCGGCCGGCCGCCCGACCCGGGGCTCGGCGCGTGCGGTTGGGGGGGCCGGGGGGCGCGGATCCAAAGCGCGTTGGGGGCCGGGTGGGGGGAGGGCGTCGGGGCGCGGCGGGTGGCGGCGGCCGCCCCGACCGGTGCGTGCGGTTAGGCCTAGGGGCGGGGGCGGGGGGGGGGGGGGGGGGGTGGGGCGGATGCGGCGGGCACGCGCGTGCGGGGGGGGTGCGGGTGGGGTGGGGGCCGCGACGGGGTGAAGGCGCGGACGGGTGAATGCGCGGAGGTGTGGGGTGAAAGGTGAACCCATGAGATTGTCTTAGTTCCACACTTTTTAGGAGTAGAGATTTAGACCACAGATTCTACGTTCCGAACGAACGTACAAACAGGGTAGAGGGAACTAAACCTCAATCCTATTACTAAACTTCCATGACTGTTTTCCAACCTCATGCATGCTTCGCGACTTCAGTGCATCTCCCTCTTCCAATTTAAACAACATCGACCTAGCACTACAGGAAACCTGAAAGACGCCGAGTGCCACGGAAGACGCCGAGTGTTTTTCGAGCACTCGGTGACTAGCCTTCTTCCCCCGAGTGTACACGAAAAACACTCGGTGACTAGAATTCTTTGCCGAGCTAGTGCTACCCATCGTACACTCGGCAACAAAAAAAACACTCGGCAAGGATTCGTGCGTCTCTTAGGGGAGAGACGGCATCAGCTATTCGCCGAGTGTCAATATCCGACACTCGGCATATACATGCTAGATGCTGAGTGCCTAATCAGAAATGAAGCGGGCGAAGGGATCCGAGAGAGTTTTGGAAAGATAGCACCGTTGTTGGGGGGATCTGGCCGGGTTGGGGACTCCACACTCGCTCGATTGGGGTTGGGAATGAATCGGGTGAGGGTAGGGTCGGGCTCGGGCCCATTCGGAACATATATGATAGTTTATTAATTAAATGGATAATTAGTTAGTGGGTTGCTTTAATAATCGTGCTAAACTTTCAAAGAGGTGTACCAGATCAGATCTCGTGGGTTTATATCGTACAATATTGTACATCCAGAAATGGAAGGTCTTGATCAGGGAGGAGGAGCAACCATGGATTGAGGCGCGCGGTGATACAAAAGTTGAGATCTCAACTTTGTCAAACTCCGAGTGAGCTCTGGGAGTGGGTGAAAATCTTTGTGTGCCGACAAGCTTGTCGTATGATGCGAAGCTTATTTTACCCTGATGGCCATGTAATAATCTGCTATACTCGAACTTTAGCCTGTTTTTCTGTTGGTCTGTTCTTTAGATGGAGTTTAGAGTGTGTGGCCGTGTAGGCTCTCTTGCCCATGCAATTTGACTGGTTATGTACCATATCTTGTAAAAATGGTAACCCCAGTATGCTTTTAACAAAGCTGGGCTGAAAGGCCTTTTTTCTAAAAAAAAGCTCTCTTCATTTTCACCTACTTTGTGTTTCATGCCAATTTAATTCCAACAGTAATTGATTTTTGTGGATGAGTGTAAGAAGTAATGAATATATCGTTTGTTTACGGTTAGTTATTTTTGTAATGTGGGCTGCAACCAACAACCTTTTTTGGATGCATGAGGTAATGAGGGATTCGATTGCAGTTGCTGCAATCATGGTGCATTGGGGTTTCCTTGCTGCAATCGGAGCGCTCCGATCGCCGGACGTCTGCCATCCAATTGTTACTGGGCCCAGGTAAATTGGACGGCCCACTCCGATCGCAAGGCAAGAGTGGCCGTGCGCTTCTGTATTTACTGGGCCGGCCCACCCTTCTTGCTGGTGCTGCTGCTGTAAAAAGAAAGACACACCGCATGTATTTGCATACACCGATCGAAGACCATAGTGTCTACAATTAATTAAGCGGATGTATCCTTGTTTGTTTGAGCCGTTCAACTTATATTAATATCGCACTATCATGTATATAAAGCGTATAATTTTTTGTGCTACCTACCTACCTATCTGTGGTATTCTTTCTCATGTATTACGTATGATTTGTATCCACGTTATTTAGTTGAATGTTTAAAGTATGCATGGTCGCGTTTTCCCGAATGTAATAATCGATTCCCGACCGTTATCGATATGTTTCCGACCCATTTGTTTCGTTAATTCCGACATCCCGTATATCTGATTTCGTCTTCCGTTCCCGAATACAAATACGAAAACAAAAAGTGGTCACGAGTTTTCCCCGACCGTTTCCGACCGCTTTCATCCCTACATGACGCCTCCTCTTCCCCAATCGCGGACGCCGCGAAGGTCGTCGGGGATCAACGCTGACCCTACAAGCAAGGTTCACAAAACCGGCGAAACCGGTCGGAAAACCGGCACTTTTTTCCTAGGGTCGGTTGGGCCGGTCGAAACCTCGGAAAACTGGTGTGTTTTTCTTGCTACCGAGTCGGAGCGGTTTTTTTCGGTATTGTGAACCCCGCCTACAAGGAGTTCGTAGTTTCGGATACACGGACCATCGGCGATTCGATACCCGGAATTGTGGTTAATGGGTGAGATATTTTGAGGTAGCTCCGGTCGTACTAACCTTTTAAGAAAACAAGTGCACATATTAAGGGTTTGAACCTATGCTAAACATCTAATCCAACACTTTTGATATTTGTAACATCCGTGCTCTTTCGCTAGCATAAGAGTGTTTATTTGTTAAATCCCAAATTGCCATTTTAGTTTTGTGTCATTATCGTGCTGTGGATGTGTCCATAGTCCATACAGTCTAGTATCTTATAATAAGTTAATTGCTCTAGTCCTTAACTGTATGTTTGTTTTCATCTTTAGATCCTGATACTTGCATCCCATCATATTCAGGATTGCTGTAGAAGGAGACCTACCTGATGTGCAACTTTCTGCCCTTGAGAATATGCATTACAGTCACATGGTCAGATTTGAGAATATGCCCTTGAGAAGCAAAGTAAGTCAATAAGAACAGATACCACACTTTGTGCAGAAGGATGTTATTTTATCATGTTACTAAAAAATAGAATCAACATAATTTGCTCAAAAACTATTGCTCAAGGGGAGCTGGTGAAGCCAGAAATTTTTGGCTTCACAAGCTATGGCCCCTCTGACACCATAGTAGCGCAACTGTGGTGGAGCCAGTCAAAGCTCCACCAAACAGTGCGCCAAGAGAAGTGCTTGGCCAGTCAACAGGTGCTTGGCCGGTCAAGATCCCATTGCCCGATCAAGACGTCCTGGGCCCGTCAAGATCACCTTGGCCGGTCAAGAGTTCATTGGCCGGTGAAGAGGTGCTTGGCCGGTCAAGAGCTCCTTGGCAGGTCAAGAGGTCCTTGGTCGGTCAAGGGGCCTTGGCCGGTGAAGACGCCCTTGGCCGGTCCAGAGGTCCTTGGTCGGTCAAGAGCCCCTTGGCCGGTCCAGAGGTCCTTGGTCGGTCAAGACGTCCCGGGCCGGTCAAGACGTCCCGGGCCGGTCGAGACGTCCCTGGCCGGTCGAGACGTTGTTGGCCAGTCGAGACGTTCTTGGCCGGTCAAGAGCCCCTTGGCCGGTCCAGAGGTCCTTGGCCGGTCAAGACGTCTTTGGCGGGTCAAGACGTCCTGGGCTGGTCCAGACGTCATTGGCCGGTCAAGAGCTCCTTGGTCGGTCAAGAGGTGCTTGGCCGATCAAGATCGCCTTGGCCGATCGAGACGCGCTTGGCCGGTCGAGACGTCCTTGGCCGGTCCAGAGGTGCTTGGCCGGTCAAGATCGCCTTGGCCGGTCGAGAGCCCATTGGCCGGTGCAGAGGTCCTTGGCCGGTCAAGACGTCTTTGGCCGGTCAAGAGGTCATTGGGAGGTGCTTGGCCGGTCAAGTTCTCCTTGGCCGGTCAAACCCTAGACGTGCTGGGCCGGTGGCTTCCGTTCTCGCCAATGACACGCGGGTCCCACGCCGCGGACCCACATGGCAGTTTGTGGTCGTGTCAGTTGGACCGGCGGCACAGTGACGCCGACTGGCTGTAAAGTTCCCTTCCGGCGGCATCCCTTCCGGTGAGGCATCCCTTCCGGCGGCATCCCTTCCGGTAAAGCTAGATGGCGGAAGGCATGGAGAACCCGGGTAATTGTTTTCCTCCCTTCGGTGAGGCGGCGCGCGGCGACGTCCGTCGCCCCGCAGCGCCGCGCCACGCCGTACTTGTAGAAAGCTACATGGCATTTAGCTTGGCATTAGCATTAGACAAGTTTGTTAATGTTCCTTGATTCTTTTAATTTTCTCCGGTCGCTTGACTAACCTTGAGGGATTGTCTCACTTATCCTAGATTCAACTCACATCCTCATGAATCTGAAATATGATTTAAATGGTTGTGTAGTATCACCGTTTTGGCAGTGCTGCCATTGCAGATTTATTTGTGCGTTTCAAGAGTTTACAAGGCCTTAACCCTAATAGCTCCAGCTTAAGAAACATTGTTTCTTTTTTATTATTAATCTTGACAGAAGACCTTGCCTTCTTCACGAGGGACGCACTTCATGAGTACTCCGGAAGATGCGCCCCGCTTGTAAAGCTTGTCTCCGACGAGGACGTAACACTTGGCGCGGCGGACGAGTTGTTCGGCCGCGTTTTTGTCGGAGGGGACCTTCTGCTCGCTGAGGTAGTCGATGGAGGGTTGCCTCCAGTCCACGTCGATCATCATGACCTCCTGCCCGGTGGTGGATGGGGCGGGGCGGTGGTCGGTGGCGCCGGCTCCCGGGATGGATGGCGCGTGGAGCTCATGGACGAAGACGCCGCGGGTACTTGGGCGCGGGTGGATCCGAGCTTCGAGAGGACGTCCGCCGCAACGTTGTTGTCGCGGACGATGTGGTGGAACTCGAGACCGTAGAACTTGTTCTCGAGCTTGCGGACTTCTAGGCGATGGCGTCCATGTTCTCCTTGTTGCGGTCCCAGGACTTGTTGACTTGGTTGATGACCACTGCGGAGTCGCCGTAGACTAGTAGCCGCTTGATGCCAAGTGAAGCCGCGAGGCGGAGCCCGTGCAGGAGGGCTTCGTACTCGGCTTCATTGTTTGAGACCTTCTAGAAGATCTGCAGGACGTACTTGAGTTGTTCGCCCGTTGGAGAGATCAGGAGTACCCCTGCGCCTGTGCCCTCGAGGTTGAGTGAGCCGTCGAAGTACATCACCCAATGCTCTGGTCGCACGGTGGGAGTAGGTAGCTGGTTCTCCCGCCACTCTGCCATGAAGTCGACTAGTGCCTGCGACTTGATGGCGGTGCGCGGCTTGAAGTCGATGGTGAGGGCGCCGAGCTCGACAGCCCACTTGGAGATTTTTCCAGTGGCGTCTTGGTTCCTCAGGATGTCGCCGAGCGGGTAGTCGGTGACTACGGAGACCGAGTACTCCTGGAAGTAGTGTCGTAGCTTCCGCGAGGTGATGAGTAGAGCGTACGGGGAGCTTCGCACGGGCCGGTAGCGAGCCTTGGACTGTGATAGAACCTCGCTGACGAAGTAGACCGGGCGCTGGACCGGATAGGCTTGGCCGTCTTCCTGCCGCTCGACGACGATGGCGATGCCGACCACGTGAGTAGTCGCGGCTAGGTAGAGCAAGATGGCCGCTCGCCCTTGTGAGGAGCCGTGAGGATTGGCGGCTTTGACAGGAAGTCCTTGAGCTGGGCAAGGGCTTGATCCGCCTCGGGAGTCCACACGAACTTCTCGTGATGCTTGAGTAGTTTGAAGAAGGGGAGACCCCGTTCTCCTAGCCTCGAGATGAATGCGTTCGGCGCCGCCATGCACCCCGTCGGCTTACGGACGTCCTTGATGCTCGTGGGAGCTTTCATCTTGGTGATGGCGGAGATCTTCTCGGGGTTGGCTTCAATGCCGCGCTGGCTGATGATGAAGCCGAGTAGTTTGCCCGAAGGTACGCCGAAGACGCACTTGTTCGGGTTGAGCTTCCAGCGGTACTCGCGTAGTGATGCGAAGGTCTCTTCAAGGTCGTCGATGAGGGTACTGGAGTCCCTGGTTTTGACAACCACGTCATCCACGTAGGCCTTGACGTTCTTGTTGAGTTGCCGCTTGAAGCAGGCCTGGATGGCCCGTTGGTAGGTAGCGCCGGCGTTCTTCAACCCGAATGACATGGTCGTGTAGCAGTACGCGCCAAACGGGGTGATGAACGCGGTCTTCTCCTGGTCTTCCTCCTTGATTGCGATCTGGTGGTACCCGGAGTAGCAATCGAGGAAGCAGAGCAGGTCGCAGCCCGCCGTGGAGTCGATGACTTGATCAATCCGCGGCAACCCGAAGGGGTCCTTGGGGCAGTGCTTGTTGAGGTCGGTGTAGTCGACGCACATCCTCCACTCGTTCGAGTTCTTCTTGCGGACGAGGACGGGGTTGGCGAGCCACTCAGGATGGAAGACTTCTCTGATGAAGCCGGCTGCGAGTAGCTTGGCAAGCTCCTTCTTGATGGCGTCCCGTCTGTCGTCGGCAAAGCGTCGGAGGTGTTGTCGCTTGGGGGTGGCCTTTGGATCGACGTTGAGGCAGTGCTCGATCAGCTCCCTGGGCACTCCTGGCATGTCCGCTGGCTTCCACGCGAAGATGTCGCGGTTAGCCCGAAGGAAGCTGATGAGCGCGTCTTCCTATTTGGGGTCGAGGCCGGCCCCGATGGTGGTGGTCTTGCTGGGGTCGCCTGTTCCGAGGTCGACCGACTTGACGAGTACCTCCTCAGGTGGCTGAGGCTTGTTGGCGCTGTCAGACTTCTCTGGGATGTCGAGTTCGCTTGTGGCAAGCTTCTTCGACGCGGCGTAGACCTCCATCATCGGGTTGGGTACTTGATTTGTTGAAGCGATCACCACGGCCTCGTATCGCGGTCGTGAGAGATCTTCAAGTCCCCCTGGAGGGAGAGTACACCGGCTGGACTTGGCATCTTGAGTACCAAGTAGGTGTAGTGGGGCACCGCCATGAACTTGGCGATGGCCGGTCTGCCGAGGATGGCGTGGTAGGAAGTCTCGAAATCCGCGACCTCGAACTTGACGTACTCGGTGCGGTAGTTATCCCGAGACGCCCCGAAGGTAACTGGCAGTACCACTGAGCCCAGTGGGATAGCCGCGTTGCTCGGGACGATGCCGTAGAAAGGCATCTTGCTCTTGTCGAGCATGGGGGTGACGTCGAGGTTCATCTTCTTCAATGTTTTGGTGAAGAGGACGTTGAGCCCGCTTCCACCGTCGATGAGCACCTTGTTGAGCTTGGAGCCCGCCACCGTAGGTTTCAGGACGAGAGGGAACCGTCCTGGTTCGGAGAAGCTAGTCCACTGGTCCGCGCGGGAGAAGGTGATGGGTATTTCGACCACCCGAGAGGGGTCATAACCGGCGGCTCGATGGACATCACTTCACGACGGGTAGCCTTCGCTCCCCGCCTTTGGGCGCGTCCGCCGAAGAGGACGTTGACGGTCTTCTCGGGTTCTTGGAAGTCGTTGTTGTCGCCGTCCTTCTTCTTGCCCTTCTGGTCGTGAGGGTGCGGTGGCTCCGGCGTGTCCTTGAGCACGTGCCTGAGCTGGTAACACTGCTCGGTAGTGTGGTTGCCGTTCGGATGCCGCGGGCACTTCTCCTTTAGCAGGTCCTTGAACCCGCCGGAGTTCTTCTTCGAGTTCCCTTTCGCAGGGCGCTGGATAGCCGCGACAGTGTTGTCTGGCTTGCGCTTGCGGTTGGAACCCGAGTAGTTGCTGTTGTTGTTGTTGTTGTTGCTGCGGCCGCCTTGGTTTGCATTGGCCGTGCCGCCGCCGCCCGGCTCGCTTGGACTTGCCGCGGATGGCGTCGTACTTGGCGTTGGCCTTGTCCTCTTCATCCGCCCAGGACGTGATCATGTCCTTGAGGTGGGGAATGGACCTGGGGCGGCGACGGCCGAAGTCCTCGAAGGTGCGGCGATGGTAGAGGCCGTTCTGGAAGAGGTCGATGACCTCCTTGTCGATGACGTCGAGGACGGTAGCGCGCTTGTCGAAGAAGCGGTGCATGTACTTGCGGAGGGTCTCGCCTTGTTCCTGCTTGATCATGGCGAGGTCCATGCGAGTACCCGAACGGCCCATGGCGCCCGCGAAGTTGCTTGTGAACCGTTCCTTCGGTGGTCCCACTGGTCGATCGAGTGCTTGTCCAGCGACTCGAGCCATGTGAGCGGAGCTTGGTCCAGACAGAAGGGGAAGTAGAGGCATTTGGTGTCGCTGTTGCCGCCAGCGTTCTCGATGGAGAGAGCGTAGCATCGGAGCCACTGGATAGGATCCTGCTTCGCGTCGTACTTGGTGATCCCCAAAGGTTTGAACTTGTCGGGGAGGAGTAGGTTGCGAAGCCGGGGTGAGAAGGCGGGGAAGCCGTCGCCCTCAGTAGTGGTCGACTTCTTCCGCCGCAGCTCCTCGATCTTCTGGCGGGCATCGCACCCGCCGTGCGAGGCGCCGGGAGGCGTGGTCGTTCGCGTGGCCTCGGCCGCCGC
The DNA here is from genome assembly GCA_947561735.1 of Cenchrus americanus. Taxonomy (NCBI): domain Eukaryota; kingdom Viridiplantae; phylum Streptophyta; class Magnoliopsida; order Poales; family Poaceae; genus Cenchrus; species Cenchrus americanus. The sequence goes on along the minus strand of OX387239.1, from coordinate 290,838,821 downwards.
GACTACCGCCGCCTCCCGGCCCTCTGTTGGCCCCATGGTTGGAGCTGCCGCCGTCGCTGCCGCCGCCGTCTGGGTCGTTGCCGCCACCACCGGCCGGAGCGCGGTGGGGGACAACCTCTCGGTTGCCCTGGTCCTGAGAAGGTCCGCCGGCATGGGAGCGGCGACGGTTTGGGTCAGCTGGTATGTCGCCTCGAGTACGGTTGGGGCCAGCGTTGCCGCTGCGACTAGTAGCTTCGTTGTCGCGCGGCTTAGCTGGGGGAGGTTGGCTGACCCTTTTGTCGACCCGCATGAAGTAAGCTTCTTCAGCGAGCTTGGCGATGACCTCTCCAACGCGTATGCCCTGAGCTTGGCGTGCGATCGTTGTGATCGACATGAGGCATTACTCAGGAGTGGTATGGACTCTACTCTCGACCGCCTCGAGAGCTTCCGCAAGGTTGCGGATGGGAAGGTTGTCTCTGAGCCGCCGGCGTCGTTCGTTGCGCTTCCTGTTATGTTCGCGTCGGGCGTCCCTGTTGGCGTCGGTCTCGCCTGCAGGCGCATCAGCAGAGAGCTCGTTTGCAGAGATGTCCTCCGGGTACTTGTCTGCGGCCGTGCCTGAGGTTCCCGGGGTGTCGCCGGCAGCCATGAAGACTTGGCGATCAGGGGTGCCAAGGCTGGACTCAGAGGGTGCCACCTCAGTTGGTGTGTTGGAGTCAGCCTGGGCCAGTGGTGTTCCCTCCTGGAACGGTAGTGAGTCGATGTAGGCGACGTAGCGTGAGTCTCCCTTTGCCAGGTCAGCGGGCTTGCGGTCTGGCCAGTAGACGTATCTGCCGGTCGGTGTCGATTTTATAACCAGCCCAGAGGCTGGCCCTGACAAGGGAAGCTCGGTGGAGTCGTCTTCGGACTCGGGCTCCTCAGGGTCCGACCCGAAGTCGAACTCGTAGTCCGGGTTCGAGTAGAACTCGGAGAGAGGGCTGGAGTCCGAGACGTGATCGGGGACGGCGTCGGAGTCCGAGTTGTACTCGGTTACGGGCTCCTTGCCGGCCCGTCGTGGAGTAGGAGCCCCCGTGCGGGGCCCGGGCGAGGACGCGGGGGCCACGCGCGGAGCGCTGACGCGGTGAAGGGACCGTCTGCGATGGCTGAACAGCCGGCTCACAGGCGATGGCCCATGGCGACGTCGAGTTCGAGTTGGAGACGGACTCGAGCTCGAAGTCAGCGTGATGGTCGAAGAGCGAGATTTCGCCGAACTTGTCGGCGAGTTCGCCTGTGACGACTTCGGGAAGCGTCACGAGGCCTGTCCTCGGGTTGGGCTGCATGGTCAGGCGGCGCTGGAAGGAGCCCGCGCCATCAGCAGTGCAGACCCAGGCGCCGAAGACGAAGGTGTCGCCGCGGTTGAAGGCGACAGTTGGCTTGATGTGGACGGAAGCCGCCGAGTTCGCCATGTGATCTCGAGCGAGAGCCCCTACCTGGCGCGCCGGTGTCGGTGTTTTAGACCGGCAACCTACTACGGGGAGTACCCGAAGTAGATGATTGTGACTCGCCGAGATCGGTAACTCGAAGGAAGAGACACGTGGCACACAATTTAGACAGGTTCGGGCCGCGAGGTGCGTAATACCCTACGTCCTGTATGCTGCGTAGCTCTGGATTGATAGGGCACGATTACAAGATGGTGCAATAGTGCGCCGTGAGTTGTAGGAGATGAAGATGAGGTTATCCTGAGATCGGTCCCTGCCTCGCCTTATATAGTCGGAGAGCGGGGTTACAAGTCGGAGTAGGGAAGGAGTACTAGTCGAGTACGTCTAGGAGACTTCCATACAGTGCGGAACGTGTACAGAGTCCTATCCGAGTACTACTCTGTCTTTGTCCTTGTGCTCCACGCCTTCAGGTGCCGTGTAGCGCAAGCCGGGTAGTCCCAGGGGCCCACCGAGTAGTCGGTCCTGGTACCCACCGAGGCAGTGGGCCCAGGGAGGTCCATACGACACCGCACGCTGCCGGCGCCACGCTGTACTTGTAGAAAGCTACATGGCATTTAGCTTGGCATTAGCATTAGACAAGTTTGTTAATGTTCCTTGATTCTTTTAATTTTCTCCAGGCTGCTTGTTAATGTGAGTTGAATCTAGGATAAGTGAGACAATCCCTCAAGGTTAGTCAAGCAGCCTGGAGAAAATTAAAAGAATCAAGGAACATTAACAGACTTGTCTAATGCTAATGCCAAGCTAAATGCCATGTAGCTTTCTACAAGTACAGCGTGGCGCCGGCAGCGTGCGGGGCGACGGACGTCGCCGCGGCGCCCCCTCACCGGAAGGGAGGAAAACAATTACCTGGGTTCTCCATGCCTTCCGCCATCTAGCTTTACCGGAAGGGATGCCGCCGGAAGGGATGCCTCACGGAAGGGATGCCGCGGAAGGGGAACTTTACAGCCAGTCGGCGTCACTGTGCCGCCGGTCCAACTGACACGACCACAAACTGCCATGTGGGTCCGCGGCGTGGGACCCGCGTGTCATTGGCGAGAACGGAAGCCACCGGCCCAGCACGTCTAGGGTTTGACCGGCCAAGGAGAACTTGACCGGCCAAGCACCTCCCAATGACCTCTTGGCCAGGCCAAAGACGTCTTGGCCAGGCCAAGGACCTCGCACCGCCAATGGGCTCTCGACCGGCCAAGGCGATCTTGACCGGCCAAGCACCTCTGGACCGGCCAAGGACGTCTCGACCGGCCAAGCGCGTCTCGATCGGCCAAGGCGATCTTGATCGGCCAAGCACCTCTTGACCGACCAAGGAGCTCTTGACCGGCCAATGACGTCTGGACCAGCCCAGGACGTCTTGACCCGCCAAAGACGTCTTGACCGGCCAAGGACCTCTGGACCGGCCAAGGGGCTCTTGACCGGCCAAGAACGTCTCGGCCCGGCCAACAACGTCTCGACCGGCCGGGGACGTCTCGGCCGGCCGGGACGTCTTGACCGGCCCGGGACGTCTTGACCGACCAAGGACCTCTGGACCGGCCAAGGGGCTCTTGACCGACCAAGGACCTCTGGACCGGCCAAGGGCGTCTTCACCGGCCAAGGCGTCTTGACCGACCAAGGACCTCTTGACCTGCCAAGGAGCTCTTGACCGGCCAAGCACCTCTTCACCGGCCAATGAACTCTTGACCGGCCAAGGTGATCTTGACGGGCCCAGGACGTCTTGATCGGGCAATGGGCTCTTGGACCGGCCAAGCACCTCGTTGAGCGGCCAAGCACTTCTCTTGGCGCACTGTTTGGTGGAGCTTTGACTGGCTCCACCACAGTTGCGCTACTATGGTGTCAGAGGGGCCATAGCTTGTGAAGCCAAAAATTTCTGGCTTCACCAGCTCCCCTTGAGCAATAGTTTTTGAGCAAATTATGTTGATTCTATTTTTTAGTAACATGATAAAATAACATCCTTCTGCACAAAGTGTGGTATCTGTTCTTATTGACTTACTTTGCTTCTCAAGGGCATATTCTCAAATCTGACCATGTGACTGTAATGCATATTCTCAAGGGCAGAAAGTTGCACATCAGGTAGGTCTCCTTCTACAGCAATCCTGAATATGATGGGATGCAAGTATCAGGATCTAAAGATGAAAAGAAACATACAGTTAAGGACTAGAGCAATTAACTTATTATAAGATACTAGACTGTATGGACTATGGACACATCCACATCACGATAATGACACGAAACTAAAATGGCAATTTGGGATTTAACAAATAAACACTCTTATGCTAGCAGTAGCACAGATGTTACAAATATCAAAAGTGTTGGATTGGATGTTTAGCATAGGTTCAAACCCTTAATATGTGCACTGTTTTCTTAAAAGGTTAGTACGACCCGGAGCTACCTCAAAATATCTCACCCATTAACCACAATTCTGGGTATCTGAATCGCTGATGGTCTGTGTATCTGAAACTCTGAACTCCTTGTAGGCAGGGTTCACAATACCGAAAAAACCGCTCCGACTCGGTAGCAAGAAAAACACACCAGTTTTCCGAGGTTTCGACCGGCCCAACCGACCCTAGGAAAAAAGTGCCGGTTTTCCGACCGGTTTCGCCGGTTTTGTGAACCCTGCTTGTAGGGTCCCCGTTGATCCCCGACGACCTTCGCGGCGTCCGCGATTGGGGAAGAGGAGGCGTCATGTAGGGATGAAAGCGGTCGGAAACGGTCGGGGAAAACTCGTGACCACTTTTTGTTTTCGTATTTGTATTCGGGAACGGAAGACGAAATCAGATATACGGGATGTCGGAATTAACGAAACAAATGGGTCGGAAACATATCGATAACGGTCGGGAATCGATTATTACATTCGGGAAAACGCAACCATGCATACTTTAAACATTCAACTAAATAACGTGGATACAAATCATACGTAATACATGAGAAAGAATACCACAGATAGGTAGGTAGGTAGCACAAAAAATTATACGCTTTATATACATGATAGTGCGATATTAATATAAGTTGAACGGCTCAAACAAACAAGGACACATCCGCTTAATTAATTGTAGACACTATGGTCTTCGATCGGTGTATGCAAATACATGCGGTGTGTCTTTCTTTTTACAGCAGTAGCACCAGCAAGAAGGGTGGGCCGGCCCAGTAAACACAGAAGCGCACGGCCACTCTTGCCTTGCGATCGGAGTGGGCCGTCCAATTTACCTGGGCCCAGTAACAATTGGATGGCAGACGTCCGGCGATCGGAGCGCTCCGATTGCAGCAAGGAAACCCCAATGCACCATGATTGCAGCAACTGCAATCGAATCCCTCATTACCTCATGCATCCAAAAAAGGTTGTTGGTTGCAGCCCACATTACAAAAATAACTAACCGTAAACAAACGATATATTCATTACTTCTTACACTCATCCACAAAAATCAATTACTGTTGGAATTAAATTGGCATGAAACACAAAGTAGGTGAAAATGAAGAGAGCTTTTTTTAGAAAAAAGGCCTTTCAGCCCAGCTTTGTTAAAAGCATACTGGGGTTACCATTTTTACAAGATATGGTACATAACCAGTCAAATTGCATGGGCAAGAGAGCCTACACGGCCACACACTCTAAACTCCATCTAAAGAACAGACCAACAGAAAAACAGGCTAAAGTTCGAGTATAGCAGATTATTACATGGCCATCAGGGTAAAATAAGCTTCGCATCATACAGCAAGCTTGTCGGCACACAAAGATTTTCACCCACTCCCAGAGCTCACTCGGAGTTTGACAAAGTTGAGATCTCAACTTTTGTATCACCGCGCGCCTCAATCCATGGTTGCTCCTCCTCCCTGATCAAGACCTTCCATTTCTGGATGTACAATATTGTACGATATAAACCCACGAGATCTGATCTGGTACACCTCTTTGAAAGTTTAGCACGATTATTAAAGCAACCCACTAACTAATTATCCATTTAATTAATAAACTATCATATATGTTCCGAATGGGCCCGAGCCCGACCCTACCCTCACCCGATTCATTCCCAACCCAGCTGAGCGAGTGTGGAGTCCCCAACCCGGCCAGATCCCCCCAACAACGGTGCTATCTTTCCAAAACTCTCTCGGATCCCTTCGCCCGCTTCATTTCTGATTAGGCACTCAGCATCTAGCATGTATATGCCGAGTGTCGGATATTGACACTCGGCGAATAGCTGATGCCGTCTCTCCCCTAAGAGACGCACGAATCCTTGCCGAGTGTTTTTTTTTGTTGCCGAGTGTACGATGGGTAGCACTAGCTCGGCAAAGAATTCTAGTCACCGAGTGTTTTTCGTGTACACTCGGGGGAAGAAGGCTAGTCACCGAGTGCTCGAAAAACACTCGGCGTCTTCCGTGGCACTCGGCGTCTTTCAGGTTTCTGTAGTGCTAGGTCGATGTTGTTTAAATTGGAAGAGGGAGATGCACCGAAGTCGCGAAGCATGCATGAGGTTGGAAAACAGTCATGGAAGTTTAGTAATAGGATTGAGGTTTAGTTCCCTCTACCATTTGTTTGTACGTTCGTTCGGAACGTAGAATCTGTGGTCTAAATCTCTACTCCTAAAAAGTGTGGAACTAAGACAATCTCATGGGTTCACCTTTCACCCCACACCTCCGCGCATTCACCCGTCCGCGCCTTCACCCCGTCGCGGCCCCCACCCCACCCGCACCCCCCCGCACGCGCGTGCCCGCCGCATCCGCCCCCCCCCCCCCCCCCCGCCCCCCCCCGGGCCCTAACCGCACGCGCGCGGTCGGGGCGGCCGCCGCCGCCACCCGCCGCGGCCCCGACGCCCTCCCCCACCCCGGCCCCCAACGCGCTTTGGATCCGCGCCCCCCCCCCCCCCAACCGCACGCGCCGAGCCCGGTCGGGCGGCCGGGCCGCCCGTCGACGCCGCCCCCCCCCCCCCCCCCCCCCCCCCGCCCCCGGGCCCTAACCGCATGCGTCGGTCGGGCGGCCGCCGGCCACCCGTCGGCCGCGGCGGCCCCGCCGCCCTCCCCCCACCCAACGTCGCGGGGGGGGAGGGGGGAGGGAATCGAGAGAGGGAGGGAGCGTGTCGGGCGGCGGAGCGGAGGAGAGGCCGGCGCGGCGCGGCGTCGGTGAGGAACACCGAGTGGAGGAAGTGGACCCCGGCCGCTCCGCCCGCACCGGCGGGGGGGCGGACGCGGATCGAGGGACGGCTCCGGCCACCGCCGCGCCGCCCCCCCCCCCCCCCCCGCCATTCCCCGGCTCCGCCGCGGTTGCCCCCCTACGCGCCGCATCGGGGGAGGATTCCCGCGGGTTGGTGCGCCGCTCGCTCCTCCCAGGGCCACAAGGAGTGCTGCCGCGCCACCATGGCCTCCACCGCCTCCGAGCCGGGGAAGGAGTGTCGGTGGGGATTTCCGATGACCGGGTCACGGGGGAGAAGGTGCTAGATTTTTTTTTGCCTCCCATGTTTGCGTTCTCACAGTTGGAGACTAGATATTTTGCCTCGTGCAGCCATCTACTGTGCGCAGTGCAAAACAACTAAATGCCCCTCCCTTTTGCATAGGCTTGTTGGAGTCGGTCTAAGGGAAGGGCCAAATCGGTTGTTGCACCGCGCGCGTGGCCCGAGCGCCGCCGCCGTCCCCAGTTGTGAGTTGTGACCGCCGCCGTCCCCGGCCGCTGTAGGCAAACAACCGGCGGACATGGACGGGGGGCGGCCCAATTGTTCTTAACCACTAGCAACACATCTCTTGCTTCTCATCTAGGTAAGCCTCCATTGTTCTGGTTGCTTTAGGATTTGCATTTGTTGGCAAGTCAGAAACCAACAGTGCACATGCTTCGGGTGACTGAACCAATTTGCTTGACGTCTTGACTGAACTACAAGTTTGGCTGTCAGGAGATCATTTCTAATTTTATTATCATTTGCACTACCCAATCAGATCTTCACTCAAAGTCAAAAGGAAACAAAGTTTTGAGAGGTAACTATCAACTATCATGTAATTTGGTTATATATTCCATGGTTCCCTACGCTCCCTGAAAACTATAGAAGATTTTGTCCTCTAGGCCCCTCAATATTTCTTTCAGGCGGTCTTTGGTGGGTATCAACCTGAGCCATTGGATTCATCTAGTAGCTCGGATATCTAATGTTGTTCTGGTGGATGATAAAACTATTTTAATTAAGTGGAGGCTGACAAAAAGTGGTTTTTTCACTGTTCGGTCACTGTATCCACATGTCATAGATACTCATCCACCTTTTCAGCATAGGAAGATCTAGAAGTGGAAAATACCTCTAAAGATCAAGATTTTTCTTTGGTTTCTTCAGAAGGGGGCCGTTTTGACAAAAGATAACCTTGCAAAGAAAAATGGGAAAGGGAGCCAGCAATGTGTCTGCTGTAATTTTAATGAGACCATTCAACACCTGTTTCTAGATTGGCCTTCTGAAAAAATAATTTGGAGGATTATTTTCTATGCTACTAATTTGACCCAGCCTGGATCTATTAGTCATATGTTTGGTAAGTGGCTTAATAATCAACATAAAGACTATAAGCCCATGATTTGGGTTGGTGTCGCTGCCATTTGCTGGGCTATTTGGAAATGGCGGAATGATATAGTTTTTAAAAAGACGAAGTTTAATTCGATTTTGCAGGTTATTTTCAGGGGAGCTTACTGGCTACGCTTCTGGGCCCAGTTGCAGCATAAGGAGCAGGCTAAGGATACCCTCGTCACCATGAACAGAAAATTAGAAGTAGTTGCTCTACAGATTGCTAATAGAGGGTGTCACATTTTTTCGTTTACCTTAGTCGGGGGCTTGTTGCCCATTGTTGCATTTTTTACCCTTTTGTGGACGGTTCTTTTGAACTCTGTAATAATTGGTTGTGTACATTCTCGGATGTAGAGGCCAGATTTAATTATCCAATATCTAAAAAATAGTGTGCTATTCGATCAGTACAACACAGTTGTAGCGGAAGGTTGAAAAAATGTTAAATTACAGCTATAATTGTAAGGAATCGGATGCTCGTTAGCGTAAGACGGGGAGGGGGTGAATTAGGCAATCTAAAACCTTAACCTATGGCTTCACTATTTTTACACAAAGATAAACTAGAACATACCATCTAGATGTGCAACTAGGGTTGTTCTAGTGTGAAACTCTCATCCCAAAACAAGGTTTGCAACCTATAGCCAATCCTAGCATGATACTACTCTAGGAAAGTAGAGGCAGCACTGCCAAAACTGTGATACTACACAACCATTTAAATCATATTTCAGATTCATGAGGATGTGAGTTGAATCTAGGATAAGTGAGACAATCCCTCAAGGTTAGTCAAGCAGCCTGGAGAAAATTAAAAGAATCAAGGAACATTAACAAACTTGTCTAATGCTAATGCCAAGCTAAATGCCATGTAGCTTTCTACAAGTACAGCGTGGCGCCGGCAGCGTGCGGGGCGACGGACGTCGCCGCGGCGCCGCCTCACCGGAAGGGAGGAAAACAATTACCTGGGTTCTCCATGCCTTCCGCCATCTAGCTTTACCGGAAGGGATGCCGCCGGAAGGGATGCCTCACCGGAAGGGATGCCGCCGGAAGGGAACTTTACAGCCAGTCGGCGTCACTGTGCCGCCGGTCCAACTGACACGACCACAAACTGCCACGTGGGTCCGCGGCGTGGGACCCGCGTGTCATTGGCGAGAACGGAAGCCACCGGCCCAGCACGTCTAGGGTTTGACCGGCCAAGCACCTCCCAATGACCTCTTGACCGGCCAAAGACGTCTTGACCGGCCAAGGACCTCTGCACCGGCCAATGGGCTCTCGACCGGCCAAGGCGATCTTGACCGGCCAAGCACCTCTGGACCGGCCAAGGACGTCTCGACCGGCCAAGCGCGTCTCGATCGGCCAAGGCGATCTTGATCGGCCAAGCACCTCTTGACCGGCCAAGGAGCTCTTGACCGGCCAATGACATCTGGACCAGCCCAGGACGTCTTGACCCGCCAAAGACGTCTTGACCGGCCAAGGACCTCTGGACCGGCCAAGGGGCTCTTGACCGGCCAAGAACGTCTCGACTGGCCACGAACGTCTCGACCAGCCAGGGACGTCTCGACCGGCCCAGGGACGTCTTGACCGGCCCGGGACGTCTTGACCGGCCAGGGACCTCTGGACCGGCCAAGGGGCTCTTGACTGACCAAGGACCTCTGGACCGGCCAAGGGCGTCTTCACCGGCCAAGGCCCCTTGACCGACCAAGGACCTCTTGACCTGCCAAGGAGCTCTTGACCGGCCAAGCACCTCTTCACCGGCCAATGAACTCTTGACCGGCCAAGGTGATCTTGACGGGCCCAGGACGTCTTGATCGGGCAATGGGCTCTTGACCGGCCAAGCACTTGTTGACTGGCCAAGCACTTCTCTTGGCGCACTGTTTGGTGGAGCTTTGACTGGCTCCACCACAGTTGCGCTACTATGGTGTCAGAGGGGCCATAGCTTGTGAAGCCAAAAATTTCTGGCTTCACCAGCTCCCCTTGAGCAATAGTTTTTGAGCAAATTATGTTGATTCTATTTTTTAGTAACATGATAAAATAACATCCTTCTGCACAAAGTGTGGTATCTGTTCTTATTGACTTACTTTGCTTCTCAAGGGCATATTCTCAAATCTGACCATGTGACTGTAATGCATATTCTCAAGGGCAGAAAGTTGCACATCAGGTAGGTCTCCTTCTACAGCAATCCTGAATATGATGGGATGCAAGTATCAGGATCTGAAGATGAAAAGAAACATACAGTTAAGGACTAGAGCAATTAACTTATTACAAGATACTAGATTGTATGGACTATGGACACATCCACAGCACGATAATGACACAAAACTAAAATGGCAATTTGGGATTTAACAAATAAACACTCTTATGCTAGCAGTAGCACAGATGTTACAAATATCAAAAGTGTTGGATTGGATGTTTAGCATAGGTTCAAACCCTTAATATGTGCACTGTTTTCTTAAAAGGTTAGTACGACCCGGAGCTACCTCAAAATATCTCACCCATTACCCACAATTCTGGGTATCTGAATCGCTGATGGTCTGTGTATCTGAAACTCTGAACTCCTTGTAGGCAGGGTTCACAATACCGAAAAAACCGCTCCGACTCGGTAGCAAGAAAAACACACCAGTTTTCCGAGGTTTCGACCGGCCCAACCGACCCTAGGAAAAAAGTGCCGGTTTTCCGACCGGTTTCGCCGGTTTTGTGAACCCTGCTTGTAGGGTCCCCGTTGATCCCCGACGACCTTCGCGGCGTCCGCGATTGGGGAAGAGGAGGCGTCATGTAGGGATGAAAGCGGTCGGAAACGGTCGGGGAAAACTCGTGACCACCTTTTGTTTTCGTATTTGTATTCAGGAACGGAAGACGAAATCGGATATACGGGATGTCGGAATTAACGAAACAAATGGGTCGGAAACATATCGATAACGGTCGGGAATCGATTATTACATTCGGGAAAACGCGACCATGCATACTTTAAACATTCAACTAAATAACGTGGATACAAATCATACGTAATACATGAGAAAGAATACCACAGATAGGTAGGTAGGTAGCACAAAAAATTATACGCTTTATATACATGATAGTGCGATATTAATATAAGTTGAACGGCTCAAACAAACAAGGACACATCCGCTTAATTAATTGTAGACACTATGGTCTTCGATCGGTGTATGCAAATACATGCGGTGTGTCTTTCTTTTACAAGAAGCGGCACCGGCCAACAAGGGTGGGCCGGCCGGTAAATACGAAGCGCACGGCCACTCTTGCCTTGCGATCGGAGTGGGCCGTCCAATTTACTCCGGGCCCGAGAACAATTGGATGGCAGACGTCCGGCCATCGGAGCGCTCCGATTGCAGCAAGGAAACCCCAATGCACCATGATTGCAGCAACTGCAATTGAATCCCTCATTACCTCATGCATCCAAAAAAGGTTGTTGGTTGCAGCCCACATTACAAAAATAACTAACCGTAAACAAACGATATATTCATTACTTCTTATATCCCATGGAGCTTAGAAAAAAGACCTTTCAGCCCAGCTTTGTTAAAAGCATAATGTATACTGGGTTACCAGCTTTACAAGATATGGTACATAACCAGTCAAATTGCATGGGCAACAGAGCCTACACGGCCACACACCCTTAAACTCCATCTAAAGAACAGACCAACAGAAAAACAGACTAAAGTTCGAGTATAGCATATTATTACATGGCCATCAGGGTAAAATAAGCTTCGCATCATACAGCAAGCTTGTCGGCACACAAAGATTTTCACCCACTCCCCCAGAGCTCACTCGGAGTTTGACAAAGTTGAGATCTCAACTTTTGTATTATCACCGCGCGCCTCAATCCATGGTTGCTCCTCCTCCCTGATCAAGACCTTCCATTTCTGGATATACAATATTGTACGATATAAACCCACGAGATCTCATCTGGTACACCTCTTTGAAAGTTTAGCACGATTATTAAAGCAACCCACTAACTAATTATCCATTTAATTAATAAACTATCATATATGTTCCGAATGGGCCCGAGCCCGACCCTACCCTCACCCGATTCATTCCCAACCCAGCTGAGCGAGTGTGGAGTCCCCAACCCGGCCAGATCCCCCCAACAACGGTGCTATCTTTCCAAAACTCTCTCGGATCCCTTCGCCCGCTTCATTTCTGATTAGGCACTCAGCATCTAGCATGTATATGCCGAGTGTCGGATATTGACACTCGGCGAATAGCTGATGCCGTGTCTCCCCTAAGAGACGCACGAGTCCTTGCCGAGTGTTTTTTTTTGTTGCCGAGTGTACGATGGGTAGCACTAGCTCGGCAAAGAATTCTAGTCACCGAGTGTTTTTCGTGTACACTCGGGGGAAGAAGGCTAGTCACCGAGTGCTCGAAAAACACTCGGCGTCTTCCGTGGCACTCGGCGTCTTTCAGGTTTCCTCTAGTGCTAGGTCGATGTTGTTTAAATTGGAAGAGGGAGATGCACTGAAGTCGCGAAGCATGAGTACAGGTCGATGTTGTTTAAATTGCAAGAGGGAGATGCACTGAAGTCGCGAAGCATGAGGTTGGAAAACAGTCATGGAAGTTTAGTAATAGGATTGAGGTTTAGTTCCCTCTACCCTGTTTGTACGTTCGTTCGGAACGTAGAATCTGTGGTCTAAATAAGTACTTGAGGTTGTAACGGTGGCTAGCTAGCTAGGTGTAGAGGCCCGAACAACGCTGCTGCTTTATCTAAAAAAACTAGTGAGTAGTTGTGTATATCTCTACGTTCAATTGCCCTTTTTCTTTTGAGTAAATTCATGGCGTAGCTTTCTCGTGCAAATTAATGGAAGCATAAGCTCAAGAAAAAGGCTGCTGTACTGTCTATATATCTGCACAACAAACAACGTGATACTAATTATTTAAACAAACTGACATGTCAAACACGTGCAACAAACAGTGCACGTACGTACGTGCCCGGCCTCTTAATTAATAACCGTACCCGCCATATGCAGTTTTTTCCGGTCAATATGCTGGGTGGTATGTCGCTTGGAGACCCTCATGTTTCTTTTTCATAACCCAAAAGCTCAAAATCATATATATACTTATTTCATTGTAAATTATATTAATTGTAGGTTGTTTTGACTTTTCTAGCAAAATAAGTTCATATATGAATTTGAAAAAAATGAAAGATGTACTTACAATTTAGAGCCGATCGATGCACGTAGGCAACACGGTCAAAGCTAGCTAGCCCGCTCTTTTTCTTTCATGAATAAAGTTGCTTATTAGCCTTTTCTAAGAATCCAACGTTTAATTTATCCATGACTCACACAGCACACATGCATGCATGCATGCATGACTCACACCAGCACAAAAAAAAACTTTTCATCTGATGATGAAGTACTAATAATCATGACTACGTACGTACTGTAACTGCTAATATTATAATTAAGGTAGCTAAGAATACAAAAAAATATAGTAGCTAGTAGCTAGTATATCGATCTAGCGCTAGATGTCCAAGAAATCCATGATGGGTCGCCGGAAACGGTCCATGACGGCCTCCCAGCCGGCTTGGGTTGGGTGCATGGAGTCCCAGAAGAAGAAGTCCTCCGGGTTAGGGCACACGCTGTACTGCGCTCTGCCATTACCGTCCTCCTGTCCGCAGTAGCCTTCTGGTTTTTGGGTAGCATCACAGCAGGCCATGTACTTGCCGTTGAACTCTGCATGTAGTATATGCAATTAATCATATGATATGATGATGAATGATTCAAGATACTACTACGTGTGTGTTAGTAAATATAAGTTATTAAGTACTATATATCTATATACACGCACGCATGCGTGCTTGCTATACCGGATTGGATGAGGTGGCTGTAGGTGGATTCGAGGTCGAGCACGAGGACGTCTTCCAAATCACCCAGCTTCTTCCTGAGGGCGTCGTTGTGCATGCTGGTCATCCTGTTGGATTGGCCGTCGCACCGGGCGTAGTTTGTCATCCAGGTGCGATACGGCTGACAGCCGAGCGGGGGCATCGAGTTGACCAGCACCTTGGACACTCCCAGGTCCTGGAGCCTCCTGACACCGTCTGCGATCATGTCGGTGAGCTTGTCGGCCAAGTCCATGATCTGCACGCAAGCACATCCATCAATTCAGTTGAATCTAGTAGGAGTAGTAAACGATCCTGCTAATAGTAAGCTAGTAGTAGTAGCGGTAGTATCTAGCTATACTCACGTCGTCCGAGGGGGCGGCGACGGACAGGACTCCGTAATCGACGCCGCCGGAGAAGGCGATCAGCGCCACCGAGTCCTGCAGGTCCTCTTTGTCGACGATTCCATGCCTGACGAGCCTTTGGAGTTGATCGATCTGCTTGCCAAGCGACGGCGCCACCCCTTGAGCCGAGGGCCCCACGCCGGAGCCGGCCATTGCGAAATTGACGCCAGATGGGTCAACCTCGTCGGCCTCGCGAAGCCTGTACGCCGGTGGAGACTCGTCTTGACCCAGCATCCTCGCTGCGTGAATTATGCAATATATATAATTAAGGCAGCAGAGAGGCGGCCGGCCATGGCATCTAGCAGCAGGCAGGCACGTGCACGCACGTACCGAGGAAATCAGATTGCATCAGGCCGTTGGAGAGGCGGCCGGTGGCGCGGTTGCCGTGAGCCGAGTCGGAGCTGCCGTACGGGTAGAACCACTGGCGCGACGATCTCCCAGCTGCCGTCTTGTCCGTCGTCGTCGGGCTGTTGCCGGCGTCCACGAACGAATCCCCAAACACAAACATCATGTAGTCATCATCCTTAGTCCGGCGCCGGCGTTGGGGCGCCGCCGGCTCTGGATCTGGCCGGCACTCCACATGAGGACCATGTTCTACTTCGATCGATCGATCGTCGTCCACGCATCACATATATGTCGATGGGATAGATCAGCGAGATGAGTAGTAATGAATCGATCGAATAATGTATAGTAATAATATGGACACTAATTAAAACATCGATCGATCGAGCTGCTGATAGATCGAGATCATTACCGTTGATGACGAGGACGACGGCGAGGAGCAAGCACGAGAGCGTAATCTTGCTGGACTTCATGGTTGCTAACCCCCTAGTTACGTACTCTAAGCAGATCGAGACGACGATGGTGGTTCGACGACGAAACCAGACGGCCGGCCGGGGGCGATCGATCGATGATCGAGGACGTGTGGACTTGGAGGCAATATGGCTACGTACCTCCCCACCGCCGCTATTTATACACAGCTAGCATGGTATAAGCTAGCTAGGCCGGCCGCCTGCTGACCAGCGACGCTACGAGTCGTCCATCCATCCATCGGGCGCAACCTGCATTCCTTTTTTTAATTACAATTTATTCATTCATCTCTATCGATCTCCACTTCTAATTTAATTAAGAGATAAATAAAAACAAGCTAGTAATAAAGGAATCCCAGCAGAGAGAAAGATGCGCATGATTCTTATATTATGGCCACGTACGTCATACGTACTCTATCGATCTGCTAGCTGGCCGGCCGGTTTACCGATCGATATATATAGGTCTAGAGATATATACATCAGAAGCATGCAATGCACGTATGCTAGAGCTAGAGACAATCTACATACACTACGATCCAATTAACTACTACTGTTATTAATTGACGAGTTCACGGTGGCTTGACTTGCAGCAAAAATTCCTGGAGCTAGCTAGCGCGACGTACGGCCGGCGGACTCCTCTCCGCCACCGTACAAGATAGATTTCTCTCTACATATACGGTACGTATATACGATACTAGCTAGCTAGGTACCTCAAATAACCAGCTACAACCGGCGCTAGCTACCCACCTGTAGGTGGCTGCTACCCCATCCAATTTTTTTAGGTGCCCCTTAATATTTATCTCAGGCGGTCTTTGGTGGATATCAACCTGAGCCATTGGATTCATCAAGTAGCTTGGATCTCTAATGTTGTTCTGGTGGAAGATAAAACTATTTTAAGTGGAGGCTGACAAAAAGTGGTGTTTTCACTGTTCGGTCACTGTATCTACATGTCATAGATACTCATCCACCTTTTCAGCATAGGAAGATCTAGAAGTGGAAAATACCGCTAAAGATCAAGATTTTTCTTTGGTTTCTTCAAAAGGGGGGGCGTTTTGACAAAAGATAACCTTGCAAAGAAAAATGGGAAAGGGAGTCCGCAATGTGTCTGCTGTAATTTTAATGAGGCCATTCAACACCTGTTTCTAAATTGGCCTTCCGCAAAAGTAATTTGGAGGATTATTTTCTATGCTACTAATTTGACCCAGCCTAGATCTATTAGTCATATGTTTGGTAAGTGGCTTAATAATCAACATAAAGACTATAAGCCCCTGATTTGGGTTGGTGTCGCTGCCATTTGCTGGGCTATTTGGAAATGCCGGAATGATATAGTTCTCAAAAGACGAAGTTTAATTCGATTTTGCAGGTTATTTTCAGAGGAGCTTACTGGCTACGCTTCTGGGCCCAGATGCAGCATAAGGAGCAGGCTAAGGATACCCTCGTCACCATGAGCTGGAAATTAGAAATAGTTGCTCTACAGATTGCTAAGAGAGGGTGGCACATTTTTTTCGTTTACCTTAGTCGGGGGCTTGTTGCCCATTGTTGCATTTTTTACCCTTTTGTGGACGGTTCTTTTGAACTCTGTAATAATTGGTTGTGTACATCCTCGGATGTAGAGGCCGGATTTAATTATCAAATATTTTAAAAAATAGCCTGTTATTCGATCAGTACAACACAGTTGTTGCGGAAGGTTGGAAAACACGTTAAATTACAGCTATAATTGTAAGGAATCAAATGCTCGTTAGCCTAAAAGGGGGAGGGGGTGAATTAGGCAATCTAAAACCTTAACCTATGGCTTCACTATTTTTAAACAAAGATAAACTAGAACATACTATCTAGATTTGCAACTAGGGTTGTTCTAGTGTGAAACTCCCATCCCAAAACAAGGTTTGCAACCTATAGCCAATCCTAGCATGATACTACTCTAGGAAAGTAGAGGCAAGCAAATATTGCAATAGAGTAAATGCGGAAACGTAAAGGGGGTGAGAGGAAGCAAACTCTTGACACGTGATTTATCCCATGGTATCAGTAGGCACTAAGCTACCCCTAGTCCATGTTATTGAAGCACTCACACAAGAGTATTGCTTCCCAGTCACCAAGTCTCTCCCAAGAGCACCACTTGACTCGCCACAAAGGCTAGCCACTTAGGCACTTGCCAAGCTCCATTGGTCACCTTGATGCTGCCTCCACTAAGGAGCTTCTCCACCAAGGAAGGGGGTCTCCACGTCCCCCGCACAAAGTGTCCTCGCCGCTCCACACCAAGTCGGAGGGTCGATGACGATTGCCGGTGAGCCACTTAGGCCCCAAGGCTTCCGGCGAACCTTGTACACCTTGATTCACTCAAGAATCACCTCACAAGGTTGGCACAACCTTGCACTCACTCAGCTCTAAGCTAAGCCTAGCACTAAGCACATACATAAAGTATATGCAAGTCTAAGGATGAGCAATTAAGCACTTGGATGGATTGGATATGATATTCAATGTGTCTTGAACTCCTCTGCACTTCCACACAATCCAGCATACTCAAATGGGTGAGTGGAGGGGGTATAAATAGCCCAAGGCACCAAACTAGCCGTTGGCTAAAAAGCTGCTGAAAAAGGTAGCGTCGGATGAACCGATGCTATGCTTTTCCAGGGCGTCGGTTCATCCGGTGCCCTCCACATCGCTTAGCCGTTGTTACTCTGCTGACACAACTGCTCCAACGCTATACACCGACTGTGCGTCGGATCATCCGGTGCTGAAGACCCCGCGACCAAGTCGTCTCTGTTAGCTTCCACACAACCGTCGGATAGACCGACACTTCCTCTTGTCCAAGGCGTCGGATCATCCGGTGCTGAAGACTTCCTCTTGGCGCGTCTCTGTCTTGATTCAAACTGAGCATCGGATAGACCGACGGTGTCCACGCTCCAGACTGTCGGATCATCCGGTGCTACTGTCATTTCGATACAGAGCGAGTATGTACTGCTATTTCTTCGTGTAAGGAACCATGGCACACACGCATGCAGTTTCACAAATTTACGGCCCCCAAGATGAGCATATTGTTTTTACATAGTTTAGCAAGCACATATGAAACTAAGAAGATAGTTTTTTCAACAAGTCACATGGCAACAAACCAGTAATAGTCCATGATAAATCATGTTAGTACTCCATAGCAAGAAGTTTTTAAGTTGCTACTTCACTTAATATTTTTTAAGAAACACATAAATATCTCTGCTCTTATAATTTAATTAATTAAGGTCTCTTTTTCTCAAAAAAAAAAAAAGAAAGCAGTGGGCCTTGTTCGAGTCTACTACTAGTTCCGGACCGATTTCATTAACAATACCTAGGCCGCGGCCCATTAACAACCCATCGTCTAGTCCCGGACGGAACGGAGGAGGAAGAAAAAGGGAACATCCTCCGTCGACCGGCAGGCGGCGGCGATTGGGACGGGATGGACGGAGCAAAGCCGGCGGCGGCGGCGGGCGTGAAGCAGGGGCTCGAAGAGGCGCTGCTCCAGATCGTGCAAAAGCACCACCACCAATCCCTCCGCCAACGCCAACAAACTGGTACGCCGCCGATTCCTCCTCGCTAATTTTTTTTACATATATGTAATGTACGACGACAGGAACCTTTGCCCTGCTCCATTTCATTGAATCCAGGCAAGAATCATCACGTTTCGGCGCGTTTTACGCTAGATTTTAGCTTAGTCCGGTGTGCAAGACACATCTTGCAGTTGCACACCCCAAAAACAAGTGTTGCACAGATTCATGCTCAGAGCAAAATTGACAGGTTTCATCATGCCTCTCTTCGGGAGATTGCCGATAATCTTATGTTTGTTTGGGGACATAAGGGCCACAGGAAGATTTGCACTCTTGTAGGTCAAACTACTATTATTTCTACTCAAGTGAGCGAACACATTAATGCAACACACTCTTCCTCACACATGCACAGAGAAAGCCAAGAAGGATGCCCTGAGAACCGCGGTGCGTGTGGCCGATCTCCTCGTGGACTCGGTCGATGGAGGGGTGCAGGAGCTGTTCGTCAACGAGAAACGCATAGAGTTTGAGGCACGCGCACTGCTCAGCACTATCGCGCGCCACAGAAAGCAGACCGACCAGTGGCTGGCTGCCACCAATGAGATCAATTCGGTCTTGAAAGTGAGTTGCACTGATTCTATTCTCGTGCACACAAATTCTCAATTGGACTGTGTATCGCTAAATGGAGCTCCCTGTGATCAGTTAAGCTAGAAAGATGACAAATAATTAATTTTACTACCATTCCTTTAGGTTTGTCTCATTTCTCATAGATGATGAATCAATGCATAACACTAAACACCCGATCCAATAGTGCGTGATCTATGCTGTTGCTGAAGCATCTTTTTTTTTTTTGTCTCTAGGAAATTGGTGATTTTGAGAACTGGATGAAGATCATGGACTTTGACTGTAAAAGTATCAATGCAGCGATACGCAATATTCATCAGTCATGACTCTGCCTGCAATCACAACTTTAGGAAGTA
The DNA here is from genome assembly GCA_947561735.1 of Cenchrus americanus. Classification (NCBI taxonomy): domain Eukaryota; kingdom Viridiplantae; phylum Streptophyta; class Magnoliopsida; order Poales; family Poaceae; genus Cenchrus; species Cenchrus americanus. Next base: position 290,819,338 of record OX387239.1, on the reverse strand, counting down.
TTCTCCTTTTTTTAAGAGAACTTTAAGAAGTATTAATGTGATTAGATACATTCATTCAAATTGCGGGAGCTGGAAACCCTCTTGTCCAGAACTATTTCATGTTTTCCCGTACAAGCTGTAAAACGAATCCTTACCAGTATCTGTGCTATGGGTACTATCTCTGATCCCTTCGATTTCAAAGTCATGATATATGATCAAAATACACCTCAATTTATCAAGTCTTCCTAACCGTGTTATTCTTGTGCCATTATGGGGACAACTTTTTTTGCCCCACGAGCTTTGCCTGTTCAAGATAGATAGTGGTAACACTGAAATGTAAGACCAGATACTGACTTAAAGGTACCCTTCATTTCATTTTATTGCTTACACATATATGTTTTGAAAGCAGCGAATACAGCTTTGAAGAAGACTATTGTATCATGAAAGGGACACTTCTCCCCTCAATGATGATTACAAGGTAATAAACCACACAGCAGCACAAGCTGCAATAAAGCAAATCCTAGTTTACCTTCCTGCAGTTTATCCTTATCTGTCCACTTGATCCAGTGAGGGGACTAATGCTGCCCATCTTTACCATCGCTGCACTGAAATCGGTGAAGAACTTTGCCATGTTTGAGGAGTAGGTGGTAGTCTGGGAGTCTGCTGAGCTTCCATTGAACAATTGCTGGTCAGAATGCAGAACACCCTTCTTGTTCAGCAAGTTCTTGTAGTAGAAATTGTCAAAAACATAGGGCGTTGAGGCATCAAGGGGGGAGATGTTATTGTCACCAGTCTTGTTTGGACAATTTGATTTCAGTGATGTTGCAAGGGATGTGTCAATGTTAGTTTCGCTGTAAATGCGGTTGCGGAAGTTGACACATCTGGCTTGCCCAATGGTGTGGCCTCCTGGCAATTTTTTCGTTTTGTGTCAGTCAGTATTCAGCAGTACTAATATTCACATTCAACTTCTACCTTTTGACTACTTTTTATGAACCACTTACATGGTTGATGACAAAATTTGCAATCTTTCAGTACCTGAGAGTGCAATCATGTCTGTTGCAGTCAGTCCTTTGCTTGAGAAGGACTTGGTAAGATCACTGAGGTCAAAGGTTGGCTTTGGAATATCATTGTTTGCAGCATCTAGGCTTGCTGTCGTTGAGTCCCTCCTTCCCAGATTGACAACCCAAGTTGGCCCTCCAAGCTGAAGTAGAAATTGTCAACTTTTTTTAGAGGAATTGTTTTAGGGGAATTGTCAAGTTTTACTATTGTTTGTTTCTATTGGAATGCGTGAAACATGCTTAGTCAATCAGTTGCTATAAAATCTCTGAATATCAGAGAATCAACTTTAATAGTTTAGCTTACTGCTTCCTGATGCTTTGTTTAAGTCAAAGTTCAATTTAAGCATAAAGAGTTTTCCCATCATCATTTTAGTTCAAATATTGGACAAGCACTACCTTGTGGATCGCCACGTGCTGGTCACAGTCATAAACACTAAAATAGTTTATTTGTTAGACTAAATTTAAATATTATGTTTTTTTTCTTACCGTAACAACAGAATCACGTGCTGCAACAGCGAGGATGTCAGCGCATGATACCACCTGCGGACACATACCCTCAATCTGTGCTTTGATGCTGTCAATCACATCAAATCCACGTATGGAGTTGTTGTTCGGAACAGCAGTCTTCTCCCCTGTGAAGGTTGGGGTGTCATCAAGCAGCACTGAGCCATCACAACCCTGTATGGTTAGGATTTCCATGTCAATAATCCAGAAAATGTAAAGTATGTAATGTATCTTCAGATTTGGTGAGACTTGCATTGACAAAGCAGTCATGGAAGTGGAGGCGGAGCAATGATGCACCCATGCGGTTCTCCTTTGCCACAGCAGACCTTACGGCTGTTTGGATGGTGTACAGAGCATTTGGGCAGGACTTGTCATAGAAATTCGCAGTAAGCTGAGCTGAAACCATGCTTGCAGCAAAGAAGAAGGCCAAGACACTGCAAGCGAGGGGTTTATGAGAAGCCATTTTGCTCAGGGCTTCAGAGCGGTGTGTTGGCCAGTGTCAATGTGCACAGCTATTTATAGGCTGAATATTTACACATGCTGAGTTTCTAAGTTCTATATGCAAGTGGCTTTGAATATTCTTTATTTTCTTCATCGGGCTAAGTGGAGTGGTCTGCAATCGGAAAGCATATGTATATTAACAGTGTACTTGTACATTATGTGGTTTATTAAGCCCACTAAGGGTAGTCCTAATTTGAAAAGTGCAAGAGAATATTCAAACAAGATGTTTGAAAAATCTGAAATATGCTCTGTTGCTCTCTGGAATCAGATATGTTTAGAGGATGTTAATCTGTTTTGTAGTGGTAAGTTTTAGCTCATTGATGGCTCATTCTTTTCTTAATATCAGAAGACTTGCTCACCTAGGGTGCTACTGTACAATAGAATTTAGCAAAGTATCATATGGGTTGACGTATTTTTAAAAAAAAATGTTTGACTGTTTAGCAATCATCTGCACTGGATAAGTTTATAAATACACTACTGATTTGTGTGAAGATGACTTTTACATTGTTTTGGAAGCTCCAACCTCAGAAGAAGTATATGAGATTAAAAATTGTCAGGGAAGTGCCGCCTGTTCGTTTGGCTTATCAGCCACCAGCCAGCAGTACTTTTCTCTCAGAACAAACCAGCCATCAGCAACCAGCCAACAATACTTTTCTCTCAGAACAAATTAGCACCAGCCACCAGCCAAACGAACAGGCTGCACAAGTGAAATTGAATTTTCTCGGGGGCTTTGTAATTGCATGGAAGGTTGGTATGAGTATAACATTTTAAAAAAAAACTGTTGAACCTTTGTCAAAAGTACGACATGGAATTGAGCCATTTCGGAAATGCTGCTGAGTGGGAGAGTTGTGGACAATGACTTGGCCAAGCAAACCATTAACAACAGTATTGGCAGATTGTCGTCGAATAGCCGTGTCCCCAAGTTGGAGTGGTTGCACATATCATACGAGTGAGTCCTGAGTATCAATCAGTTTGGTCATAAGCTCGATCTATTCTCAGGTGTGAACCATTTCGATTTGGCCGGATCCTTGCCCCTTTTTTTTTAACGAACTGGGCGGAATCAGCCACTTTCAGCGATTCATGCTCCTTTATTTTCTTCTTTAAAATAACGAGGGGCCTTCTCTGCGATTCAGAGGGATTAATAGCCAGCTTCACTTTTAATAACTGGAGATCCCCCAAACTCTGGAAGCTTCTCTTGATTTTAAAAATCTCTCCTTCTTTTCTTTTGTTTGGTACTATTTGCTTTGAAGGATTTCCCTCCGGATGTGATATGGTAGACAGCGGCATTTGGTCACAGGCTAGTGAGCTGAAATTCTTCAGCTGCTGCGGGTCAGTAGTGCTGCGCCACCAAAATCACACAGTGCAGTTTCCATCTTGGACTCGTGCAGAGACACACATCGAGACCTTTTGCTCTCTGTGTTTGATGTGAGGAATCTCCTTCGCAGTCGCAGCGACCGGCCGTCCCGTTTGACGCTAGCTGCTTTAGAATCTGTGGTGCAGTGGCATGCTGAATTGTCGCTCCCAACACATCCCTGGAAACAGCCGACCGAGAGACTCTGAGACAGTGCCAGCATGGAATGCGTTCATCTTGGATCCATACAAGAAACATTAGTGGGGGGCAATGACAACTTGATCATTACTACAAAGGTACACTGCCTCTTCCTCGTATCGCAAGAGCTATACATATTGCTGACAAAACTCGCACTTGCATTGTAAGCATGATTCTAGTAAACTGCTTCTGTACAGGAAAAAAAGAAAGGCCATATATTCTGGGATCAGCTTCGGTTTTCACTCGACCTCGTAGTCTGACACCTCTTCCACTGGCAGTTCAAAGGCGTCCACCTCTGCAAAACATGCTCTCCGCCTCTTAACAAAGTCTTCTGGTAGCGTGGGTGTGCTTGGAGTTGGAGGGGGTCGTTTCTGTTTAAAACATAGCAAGCCAGTCAGAAAGCTGAACATCATTGCTGAATGCTGACAGACTGAAGATCAAGCGCTTTTCTCAAACAGTTGAATGCTACGCTAGTTTCCAGATCAAGCACTTTCTTTTCTTTTCTTTTCTTTTCTTTTCGTTTTGAAAAAAGGGTTCACCCTGCTTTATAGAAAGCCAATAAAGTTGGAGATCAAAGCACTGTTTGTATATATTAAAAAAAAAACATAGCAACCAGTCAGAGAGCTGAAAACCATTGCTATTGTCCTAGCTACTGCTTCAGAAATATGGCATTACATTCTGACAAAGGAAGATGATCAATCCTACAGACATCACAAAAAGCTAGACGATCCACAAACAATTGCAAAATGAGCACATCATAATTGGGATTCTGGCCATCATAAGGAGCAAGATGCAGAACTACATTTTGTGAATACAGAAATTGCAGTACTTGCATCCAAAGTATCCATGTCATCATATTTCGATATGCAGTCTGACACAAAGTGCTCAGGGGGCACATGCACTTACGCAATAATGTAAAGGAGCATGGAAGAGACTAATTTAACCAAAGCTGCCAACCTTTCTGTAATCCCATATGCACGACTCTGTTTATCAGTATGGTATTTCACTATGTACATCCGCATCATCAAAAGGGTCACCATGATCTAAGTCTTTACAGCAGGAAACTTTGCTGGGTCCTTATGCGTATGAATATACTAGGAATGCGGCACCTACCGTTTTAGCTCCATGACAGGGAGCTGAAGAAGAAATGGGCCGGGTATCTCGAGCCGTAGTGTCGTTCCTGAAACAGGAGCGTAATTCAGCATTTCAGGAACTGAGATGCAATGGGTCTGTAACTGTAAGATATTGGATGAAGTAATAAATGATCACTGTAGTCTGGACTTGTGAATACCATGTGCTTGTGAGTTCTGACACTGTAAGATGCGAGATAAGTTTATTTCTGCCAGGAATGTGAAAGACATCATCCAAGTTGTGCTAGCCTACTCTGCGTATCGGTAGATGGCATGCTAGCATCTAAGGAAGGCATAGAGTAGTACAAGAATTCCATTGTCTGAGAATAGTGAGAAAGGCTAGAATCCAGATCAGTCTGGATCAGTGAGGGTTTGAACTGCTGTTACAAACAAGCTAAGTTGGATGAGCATACAGTATGAGCACTTAGCTAGCCTGATGTACTGTGAGTTGACGGCCCTCACTGATTATTTTTGTACATCATTTGTACCCTTTCCAATAACAAGTTACTAATTCTTAGAGAGAGACAGTCAGGAGTGTAAATTCTTCTTCAAACTTAAGACGGTAGAAATATCTTGTTTCCACACAAACTGAAGACGGCAGTGATGATTAGTCCAAACAAACCACAACTACAAGGGAGGTCTCGAGCACCCACAGAAGAACGTGGTGTCCAAAATCACACGACAAATTGCACCAAGGAGAAGCATGAGCACTGCAGGTGGCTGAATTGTACAGTACAGGGATCAGCGATTGATTTCACCTGCTGTTCTTCCTCGTGGCTCTTCCAAGAGGAGGGCAACTCGACGTTCCAGCAGCAGCAACGGGCTCCTTGCCCTTGTTGTTGTTGGTGGTGGTGGTGGTGGTGGTGGGGTTCCTCCTCCTCCTCCTCTGAAAAATCAGGCAGCAATCCCGGCCGGGCACGATGAGGATCGAAATGGAATAAACCTTCCCTAGCAGAATCGATCGCGGAGAAGTGGAGCGCGAGCGGTGTAGTAGAGAGAGAGAGGGAGAGAGGTGGACAGGACTGACCGTCACCGGCGGCGGACGAAGGCGGCTTGGGCGCGGGAGTGATGGGTGCGGTGGAGGAGCAGGTCGAGGAGGAGTGGGAGGGCGTGCGGAGTCGAGGTCTCCCAGGCTTGATTGGGGTCGGGGTCTCGGGGAGGAGGAGGAGGTTGGTGACGTCGCCGAGCGGCGCCGGCCCCTTCCGCTGGCGCTTGACGGCGGCGTAGTTGGGGGCCGGTGGCCTGGGGGTGGTGGTGTGGGGCCTCATTGGAACCGCGGCCGCGCGCGTCGGAGGGAATGGGGTGCGAGCGGGAAGAGGAGGAGGAGGAGGAGGCAGCAGCAGAGGAGAAGGAAGGAGGGTTAATGGGCTGGTCTTAGGCTGTTAGTTAGCCCAACATGGCAACATCCAATACCACGGAGAGTGGGCTGCTTTTAGTAGGCTTAGTTGGGCCTTTTTGATTTAGCGGTTTATGACTGAGCTTTTCCTGGTTTTTTTTTAAAAAAATAAAAAACATAGCACTACTCATTCGCAAAAAAAAAACCATGGTACTACTCTAAAGTTAATGTTTTTAAATATTCTATTTTACCTAAGTGATAAATACTTGGAAATGGTTTGGAAAACAATGCTTTGGTCACGTTACTTGGTCGGAAATAAATTCATGCACCTAGCCTATGCAACCTTCCAAGGATTTTTTTTTTTTCTTTTTTTTTTGCCAAGTAAACCTAGCCTATGCAACATTTTGGGCAGCGTAGCAATTAGCAAGCAAGCAGATAAAGACCCGACCCGGCCTGACGAATGAAAACCTGGGTGGGGGTGCCTAAATCCAAACAGCGACAGGCGGCAGAGAGCGCGCGCCCACAGGAAAACCACCCACAGAAGTACTGACTAGTAGAAAAAAAGAAACGGAACCATCGATGGCTCATCTCCGTGATCAAAAACCAGTGGGCACGGCACACACATAGAGAGTCCACTCGTCAGCTAGCTATAAAAGTATCTCGCCTGCTGCTGGCTGCTTCTGCTCCCCATCCATCCATCCATCCATCCGCCCCCCCTCCCCTTTCATAGTTTCACCCATCCATCAGCAGCGGTCAGCACCCAGTGATCCAAGGCACAGGCAGGGGGATCGAAGGTCCATCCATGGACATGGGCTCCAAGAGGATGCGGTCATGGGTGGAGGAGCACAAGCTCCCGACCATAGGTGAGTGAGTCAGTCAGCCAGCCAGTGATTCCCACCCGTTCCGTTCCCCTCTGAGTCTGACTGAATATAATTTGTTTTGCTTTGCTGACGAGAGAACTACGTGCTGCAGGCGGCGTGTGGGCTGCGGCGGCGGCCGCGTCGGTGGCGTACAGCCGGCGGAGGGCGGCGCCGAGCCTGAGGCTCGTCCACGCCCGGGCGCTCACCCTCGCCGTCCTCGGCGGAGCGGCCGCGTTCGTGCAGTACCGCAGCAGCAAGGCCGACGCCGCCGACCGAATGGACCTCGACTTCTACTCGCAGCTGCCGCCGGCCACCGACGCCGACGGCAACGAGAACGAGCGATGGAGCTGGTAGGCGTGGAGCGCATCGCGTCGACGGCTTCCCCTTCCCCTTCCCTTCCCTTGGGAGGATCGCCGGATCAGCAACGGGAGAGAAGAGAGGAGGAATAAATTAGTGGCAATAAATAATTGCGGAGGAAAAGGAAAAGGGGTTGGAGGGGAGGCGTGACGTGGCGGGTTTGTCCTAATCCCATCCACCTAATCGCCCGTGGTTTCGTTCGTTTACATTAAATTATCCATCCCCCGATTCCCAATCCATGAGGCAACAAAGCAAGCTGTGTACACGACTGCTGCAACCATTTTATCTATCATTTGCTCAATGGTGCTTTGTTTTTAGCAAAGAAATATATATAACACAAATGGTGCATGTGATGTGACCTGCCTGCAATTATTTTGTGGCACCGCTAAACATCTCCAGCAGACATTCAGTTCAGGTTACCTACCATAGCGAGATCATTTCATTCCTCGACGTTCATCTTTGACATCGCGGCCTGTTCGTTCGGCTTACCAGCCAGCAGTACTTTTCTCTCGGGAACGAACCAGCCACCGGCCGCAACCAGACAAAGAAGATCTTCTTTCTCTCGAACAAACCAAAGACCAGCCAACCGAACAGGCTGCAAATAGGTCCATCTCAACCTACTGGCCCATGATTGTTCTCTGCATTCATTCATTCTTATAATCATGTAAACCGTCATTTTGTACCATCCCTTCAGAGGGAAAAGACGATAACGACCTTTCCAACTAAATTCACGCAACGGCTGGCTGTACATGAGAAAAATTTACTGAAAACCATTTCGATCGCGAGCTGGATTTCACTGTCGTTGCTGGCTAACTTCTTGTTCTCCCTTTCCGCTCTCCACACAAGAAGTAGGAAGATCTTCAGCTGCCCCTAACGAAAGGAATTCAGCACTTTTGCATCAGTAATCGTCTTCTGCCTGTGACTGCTGAGTACGTACTTTCCGAGCCAGCTAACATCTTCATTTGCGCTAATCATCATGCCGTAGAGCCTTAATTCAGTCACAGTGTAGGAGTAGCTAGTAGGTACCCTCTGCACCATGAGCAGGCTGTTCTAGGTACACATACATTTGTTAGCTTTACTGGCCAGCATTAGACAACTGTACCGGTGGTTGTTGTACGTACTGCTAATCCAAAGTCCCCAAACAATCATCATTCCATTTGAAAATGGAAGAGGCCCGGCCAAAGGTCAGTTTAGTAAATGTATGTATGTACCTGATGACACGAAAAGGGGACCGACTACATTCATGCGTTGGACATTTTATGAAAACCAGGAGAATTTTAATTCCTCTGATTGTCTCAGTCAGCAACCACCGCACCGCATATACCAGTTCTGGAAAAAGAAATAGCAGCAGCTAGCTAGCACACCATCCTGCTGGCTGCCTCTTTCTCCATTCCATTCTCTTCTTATACCCTCCTCACCGGCCCGACCCAAAAAAGCAACGGAGAACAGCTTGTTGCTAGCATCATTGCAGTCGCAGAACCAGAGGGAGGAGGAGGAGGAGGAAGCAGCAGCAGCAGCAGCAGCAGCAGCAGAAAAGCATGGATTGCTGCATCTGCAGTCCCATGGCCACCATGTACAGGCTTCCGAGGAACGCCATCTGTGCTCCCTGCTACGAAGGTGCCAAGGCCATCATCGGCCTCCTCAGCAAGATGGATGAGCGAGAAGGAGATGGCGGCCATGGTTCTGTCAAGTCTCCCGTGAAGCCTAACAGCTCAACCATGGTAAACAGCTCGTCGCTTTGTTTTGTTCCTTGTTACGGTTTCAGATGTTGGATATCTCGATCGATTGCGTAATTAAGGCCAGAATTGCGTAGCTGAATTATGTCATTTCAGCCATTAATTTGCTCGTTGAAAGGCGCATCAGTTATCGACGTTTGGCTTGGTTGGTGTGGTAGCATTGTTTGCTGTTAGTAGAGCTGCACTGCATGTCACAATCGCAGTTGTATGCTTCAACTGAAAGGTTTTCTGACAGTGACGCTCATGTTTTCTTGATGTTCCCATTTCAACAACTGCGTTACATGCTAGTGTTGCGTTACAGAAACCCCCCTCTGTCTTCCTTGCAGCGAAAACCCGTCAGGAATGCAGAATTCTCATCTGTTTACAACTCTCTTTCTTTGACCTCTGCCATTATTCCACATATGCAAACAAAAAAAACTGTTTAGCAGTAAGAAAAGCACTGAGCATGTAATGAACTTCTTTTTCCGATTTATCCATGTTGAATTCAGTTGAAGTCAGAGGTGCTAGTGTGATTTTGGCAGCATGACTCTATTTTGTGTGTGTGGTTGAATGCAGGGGATGAGACATGCATGGGAGGTGGTACAGAAGGAGATGAGAAGCAGGGAGGAGACCAACCAGAGAGCTGCCTTCCTCCAACAAGGCTTCGCGCTGGCGTGGAAGGAGGGAATGCACACCGACATCGTCGTCAAACCCGGCACTGGGCCCCCAATTCCAGCCCACAAAGCCATCCTAGTGAGTGGGCTTTATTTGGACCTTCCCTTTTCATTTGGTATGTATTTAACGGCGTTGCTTAAGCCCAGCCCAACTGATAGATTCATGGTCGGTCGCGCGCAGGCCGCCCGGTCCGAGGTGTTGCGCCACGTGCTGTCCGGCGACGACGAGCACTGTGTGATGATGGCCCCCGCCGGCGACTCCATCTCCCTCCCCGAGCTCTCCCACGACGAGCTGTCCCTCCTCCTGGGTTTCCTCTACACCGGCGCCCTCGAGCAGCAGCAGCAGCAGCAGGAGGAGCTGCCGGCGGAGCGCCACCTGCACGCGCTGCTCGTGGCGGCGGACAAGTACGACGTCCCGTTCCTGCGGCGGGCCTGCGAGGCGCGGCTGGCGGCGCGCGTGGAGCCCCGGAACGTGCTGCGGACGCTGGAGGTGGCGGAGCTGAGCTCCAGCGCCGTGCTCAGGGAGCGCGCCATGGGCACGGTGGTGGAGCACGCGGAGCAGGTGGTGCTCTCGGCGGAGTACGAGGAGTTCGCCGTCAGGAACGCGGGGCTGTGCGTGGAGATCACCCGGGCGCTGCTGACCGCCGCCAACATGTCGGCGGCGACGAAACCACCGTGCGTAGAGGATGTTTGATCGATCTTATATATATTCCGAGTGACGTGTACGTGATGCGTGGTATGTCTGAATTCTGACTTCTCCAGTGCTGTGTGACCACATTACTACCGATGGAATTAATAGTTGAATTATTCACAGCACAACCATCTAGCAGATCATGCATGACAAGAAAAAACAATGAACTCTTAAGAACAGATTAGTAGCAGAAAAACATGTAGTTTCCGAGGCCTGATTTGAAATGATAAACCGCCAGAAATAAGCTAGGTGTACCGCATTTGACTTTGTAACGACGGAGCGCAGGAGCTGGAGTTTCTCTTCCAAGCTGCTGGCTGCTTTCTTCTCCTTATCGCCTGATATACGTCCCTGGCTCCCTCTGCAATGGGGATTTCAGGAAGGAGCTCCTCTCACCTCATTTCTATATACATACAAGGATTAAGTAGCCGACAATATTATATGTTGTCTCCTTTTTTTCCTTTCCTTGAAGGTCTCAGTAGACGGTATTGCATTGTGTACCGATATGGATCATTGGGGGGGTGGGGGTGCACATGACCTACACTAGCAGAACTGGAGTGTGGAGAGTATCAAAACTTTACTTGGCCCAGAAAATGGTGGCGAAAGTCTCATACGTCCGTGTGATAGTGAACACTTTGTTTCTGCTCATCGATGTTGCGAAGGTTCGAGTGGACAGCAACATCGACACAACTTCTGATCTTTATGTCAAGGCTTCGATGGTTAAAGTCTGCTACATCCTCGTCATCGGCATTTCACTATTCTTCGTGGGGAATTAAGGTAAGTTTGATGAAGCAAAGAACCTGAGAGTATAAATGGGGACTGCAAGTAAATGCCAAGAAGATTTCTTGTAGTGTAGAGCTTAGGGTGGAGGGGGGTTTCAGTGGGGCTCTCATGGTGGCGCCGGCGGTAAGGGGGGTAGACGCCCCCTTACACCGACCCGACCCGACCCGGTTGCTAGATTCACCCCTGCGCGTGCACACACATATATGCTCAGTAAGTGTGTTTGTGAAGCATCTCTCAAATAAAAAGGGACGGAGGGAGTAGGCATTTTCTTTCTTCTTGTACGGACAATGCGTGCATGTGCTTCAACACGGTTTCGTCACCACAACCATCCGAGACACTAAACTATATACGGAACTTAAAATATGTCAAACAACGTGTAGCTTTCAGGTAAAAAAACGGTAATCAAGAAACTACATACTACATCCACATCCAACACCTACACAGATTGTGATGTAGTGTGCCCAAGGGGGGGGGGGGGGGGGTGACACTAAATGCGCGTGTAGGAGTACATGATGGTGAGGAGAGTATCCGATTTTTTTCTGGTTGTTGAAAGAGTCATTATTCACATCGAATTAGACCAATAGAATATATAATAAAGGGTTATTATTGGACTTTTGTGGTTAATTATAGACGATGAAATGTGCAGGTGATGATTGATGGATATATATATGCAATGCAACATGCTCAACTGCTTCCATGCTCTCAAGGAGGTCCGGTGAGAGATCAACTTCATTATCGATGAGGGTATTGAGGCGGGGACAAGCTGCCCCCTGGATGGCTATCCATAAGAGAAGAGAGAGTAATAGTGCGGCGCATGAACTTGCTCAGCTGGCAAAGCGAACCCCCTATTCTGCTGTTTGACACTTCGCTGCGTCGGTGTGTGTTGAGAAAATTATTGTTCAGGAATGTAATCCTATTTATTAGTAATAAAAGCTCTCTTCTTCTGGAGAGGGCAAAAAAAAAGCAATACAACAAGGTCTCGTGGTGGTCTCGGAGCTGTCTCGAATGTGCCTCTAGAGCTCACGGGCCGGGTATCCGCAATTGTCCTGGTGCTGATAATACCCAACAAATCCAACCTGTGCGTCGCGGTCGATATGTCCGAGTGGTTAAGGAGACAGACTTGAAATCTGTTGGGCTACGCCCGCGCAGGTTCGAACCCTGCTGTCGACGGTTTTGTTTTTTCTTTTCCTTTTTGGCACCAAGAAATACTCCGGCTTGGGTTTGGGCTGCAGAAGGGAAGTTTAGTTGGGCTTTGGACCTCCACAGGCGTCGACGACGACGGAAAAGCGATTTTTTTTATATGGAAATTGTAGCTTTCGACGAGATCTACAAGTTTGCCGTTCAAATTTTTTCCATTTAAAGTCATCTTCATAGTCAAATGATCGATATACTATCTAGATCTCAGTTTTCAGTTTACGTTCGAAAAATTGTAACTTTTTTTGCATGAACTCGGATGGAGGTAAACTTTATATGAAAATCGTAGCTTTCAACGAGATCTACAATTTTGCAGTTCAAAGTTTTTCCATTTGAAGCCATCTTCAAAACTCAAATAATCGATGCACTATTCAGATCTGAAGACTGCAAACTGAGATCCCTGCCGTTCCCATGACGCCAAATGTATAGTTTTGCAAAAAAAATTTCGGACCATATATTTTTGCAAAATTGATGTGAAAAGAATGTAAAAAAAGAAAAAATTCTGGAAAAGGAAAGCTCCTCTTCTTCTGTTGCCCCCCCTACCTACCTACAGCTACAGGCGTGTCGTTTATTGTCAGTTTGTCACACCCCGTTTATTGCTTTCTCAGTTTTCCCTGACATGATCACACAGCTCAACTCCAAGATCTCAAGAGTAGCAAACCCACTATGCTCAGCTTGTGAGAACTTCGCCAGTGGAGCTATCATCACTTATCTAAGTGAGAAACAAACGCAAGAAAACATCAGGGAACTCCTCCGTGATGCTTGCTCTCGGTCGTCCTCCATGGAACACAAGGTGACAACTCTTCTGTTTCTTCTTATAAATCATCAGGAGTTGCGTGTTGTGGAAAAGAAAATTGCCGGCTGTCAGTGCAGGATGTTACATGCATTCACATCTGATTGCCTTACCCCTCACCCACATGCAAGGTTGTGAGGCATTTCGCATCAAAGATTCAAAGGTGTCTAGCTTCAGAGAAGTATGCGTCCGGAGTCCAAACGTTTGATAAACAACAACAGATTCATCATTACAATAAGAAGCAGTGTTTGCTCCTAAAGTTGGATATGACTACACATTTACTACAGCAGCATTCTCGACTTTTTTTTTTTAAAAAAAAGATAAGATGCCTAGGCAAAGAGTACCTCTGTCTATGTTCATGCCCTTGACTTGGGCGGGCTATTTCAAATTGGACTTTTGAATTTTGCTCACAATTTGGCAGGAGCATCAGTAAAATTTGAATGATTGGTACCTCTTCTCTTCTATATATATCAACGAAATAGATACAATCTCATTCCCGCCCGAAGAATAAAAATTTGGCATAGCTCTGGTCAGCTCCGGCTTCTTCTAACAGAATGATGTAGCACCATTGTCGAGCAGTGAGTTTTTTTTCTCTCGTCCCTCTCACACGGATATTTCATAAATTGCAATTTCATATCTTCCGAACAACAGTTACGTATGCTACTTTTTTTTCGGCCCTGCTGATGGAACTTGCTGCTTTTATCATCTAAAGGAATCTGCATTGATGATCGAATTCAGTGTTCAACTGAACTGTCTCCACCTTTGACAATACTACTATCAGTCCACTTTGCCTGAAATGGAGCGGAAGGAGATCTGGCCTTGCGCCGCCCGCGCCGCCGCCGCGCGCTTAGCGCCACCCGCGCCGCCGCCGCGCGCCCGCGCTGATTGGGCTGCTTCGCCGTTGTGCGTCCGCGGAGCGCGCCACTGACCTCCGCTGCATCTCTCCGCCGTCCGCACCGTCGCAACCACTGCCACGACCTCGTCGTAGAGGGGGCGGGCGGTGGTTTCCTTCAAACGCCAGGCTGCTCGACATGGCCGCCGCCAAGATTGATTGAGCTCGACAAGGATGAGAGCCTTGCTAAGCTGGTCAGCAACTGGAAGTTTGAAGAAGGTCTTAAGTTCCAAACCAAGGTGGCCGAGCTGTCGTCCATCACTCCTCCTCCTCCCTGGTTGGTTCCTTCTCCATGTTGGCTGTTTTTACGAGACACACGTTCAGGCTCACAGAAAAATCTGTCAGCCTTGCTCTTTTTGCTTGCCTGGGTGGAACACCTGCTGGTGGGCTTCATGCTTCTTTCGTCAAAGATAGGCGTTTCAGATTTGAGCTTTCTCGCAAAGCTGTGGGTTTCATGATCTGTGAGCTCAAGACAGTTATTTCAGAGCACTTTGACATCTATTTTCATTTTTGGAGAAATGGTGGTGCCAACTGGATCAGAGAGGAGCAAAAATGGTTACAAGAGGAAGCAACAAAGTTGGAAAGAAGTAATTTATGAGAAAAAGAAGGAAAAACCAAATCAGTGGTAAGTTACAAGCCAAGAAAGTCAGGTTCTTTCTGTGAGCAGATTGTGCAGGATTCTCCCGTCAAGAAATCAGTGCCTCGTGAGGAGTTTGGGAGAACAGCTATTCAAACCATCAGATTTGGGAGCTTCGAGTGCAACCTCCAAAGCATCTCAGAAATCTATCTTCCAGGGAATCAGTTTCAGAGAAAATTCTACTTGCAACAATGGACTTCTTCATAGCCGGCAGGTGAAAGTGCCAGAGGTAGAAGATGAAGTCCAAGTTCAAATACCGTGCGACATGATTTTTGGATCTCTCAAGCGTGCGCTCAACACTGATGACAAGGTCCCCACTAATTTCTCACAACATAAATTACCGAGATGAGTAAACTTCTTGCAAAGAGCCTCAGAGCTATTTTACATCAGGTACTACAACAAGATCCAGCACA
Source organism: Cenchrus americanus (assembly GCA_947561735.1). NCBI lineage: Eukaryota > Viridiplantae > Streptophyta > Magnoliopsida > Poales > Poaceae > Cenchrus > Cenchrus americanus. Next base: position 290,804,275 of record OX387239.1, on the reverse strand, counting down.
AAGCTTAAAGCAGACAGTCACCTTGGATGCATCAAAGATTAGACTCAATCTGATAGACAACAATATAGAGTCAGTGCAAATCATAACTGGATCTGGTAACCAAACCTTGCAGATCTCTGAAAATGGGAAATTGTTGAATGCTGTTGAACCTAATGATAATTACCATCATGCTAAAGAGCTGACTCTGAATAACTCTGTTCCAATGGACCTTTCACTCTCCAAGCAATCTATCAAGCACTTTTATGTTAGAAAGAGAAGGAAGAATGTGGGCAAAAAATCAAGTGAGCAAAGTAATCAGAAAGAAAATGAAAACAACATAACCAAAAGCAAGAAGAGAAACAACACTGTAATTGAACCCTCTCTCAGAATAAGCAACAAACTCAAGCACTAGAATACTCAGTGTTTTATATACTTTATGTTACCATTTAGAGGTCTTTTCCGGTGCCTTATACCACCCATGAGTGGTATGAAGTAGTATAAGGCACCCATGAGTGGTATGAAGTATAGAAGGGGTAATTTGGTACTACTCATGCGTACCACCTCATACTACCGTTTGGTTTTACGAAGTATAAAGGGGTAATTTAGTACTACCCATGCATACGACCTCATACTACCGTTTAGTTTTACGAAGTATACGATTGATCTGAACCGTTAGATGTTTGTATACTAGTCCTTTTTTAATAGTAGTATACCCTAGTATATGGCACCGGAAAGGAGCTCACCATTTATATATTCAGATAGCCAGGAATCTAAAAAGTTAGTTTAATTTGCTGTTTTCTAATCTTTGATCATTTACAGGTAGTCACTTATGTTTTGACAAGGCCTGGAAGGGAGTTACTGTTTACAGTTGTCTCAGTGGATGAAAAGTACAAAGCCAAGGTAAAGATAAGTTCCTTACCTAACATATGAGCTTGCTGACCAAGACCAGATGGGAGCAGCATGGTTTGGTATGCCATAGGATCTGGCATAGAAAATGTTGCGTAACCAGTTTTGTGTTGTTTCGAATAAAATGGCAATGTTCCAAAAACATCCTAATGCTACCTCCTGCCTTTACGGCTAATTGAATTTGGAGGGTGCTAGGATGAAAACTTTTCAGTTTTAGTTCATTGTGCACATAAGAGCCATATTTGTCTCTCAAAACATAAAGTTGCCACACAGCAGCGAATTTAAGGATCTATGTTTGAAGAAAGTCATCTTTTCAGCTGCCTACTTACCTTATTATGTTTATGAGTATCTGATTCTTTAAAAGTATGTATGCTACGATTGCCGAATGATATGAAAATATTCTTAGATTGCTTCCTGTTTGTTTTACAAACTTTGTTACATTAAAAGTAAATGTGTTTTCTTGTAGGTTTGTATAGATGTTATTGTCCAAAGGCTAGGTGATGCGACAGCTGCTGGAATTTATAGTTTGCTTGTTCAGCAGACTTGACAAGAAAGCAATCATGGTTACCCTGTATGCATTGCCAGTACGAATCAGACATACTGTAGTGCTTTGCTAACTCTTTCCAGCTGCTTGATATGTGGTTTTTTAGTGGTATGTTGCCCATAGGAAGTTATGATGTCATTGCTGATATGCTTCACTCCATCAACATGTTATACTCCACTAGTATAAACTTGTTTAGTCAGATTGCACATGTGCTCCATCAACATGGTTTCATTTTTTTCTAAGAAAATAGAAATACACACATGGTGTCTTGGGCTCTTGGGTGCTCAAAATTGTGAGCAGTTTTTCCATCGGTGAGGATTCCCATTCCCATTAGAGGGCATGAGTTTCTAGCTAGGTGACCTTTTAATCTTGCAGAGCGCAAAGTGTACAAGGGATCCAAACTGCATTTGGAAGATGTAAGGTCAAGAAATTATTATACACGTGCAGAAAACGTTTTTAACTCTTGCAACTAATGCAAATCCCTTGTGTTTCATTTCATTTCATTTCATTTGGGGCGGCTCCAGACAAATTTTGCCAGACTTAAGGTGGCACCTGTGGCATCCTGATTCCTGCTGGGCTAAAAATTGATACGCCTGCACAGATATTTTTACATTATCACCAAGACTGAAGCTGGTTGCTCCTGCTGTTTTCTTCTCTGCGTTTTTTAGTCTACAGAAGGTAGCCGCTGGAGATACTGACACGAGATGGTCAGTAATTTGAGCATGCAGAAAGTATGGTTGCCAAAGGACCTGCCCAGGCCTGTCGGTTATTGAACTTCTCGTTTCGAAGCATGGCAGATTCGTGGAGGAGCTTGCGAGTCTGGAGTTTTTCCTTTTGGGATGAATTGGACAATGGGAGTTAACTAGAGAGAATGCTCAACATATTCAAGTGTAGTGTACAGCATGTAGTGTACAACACAAAGAAAACAGGGATGCTAATGCTGTAATACAGATGCAAATTTTCGATGTACACAACAGCATAAAGTAGCTGAAGGCACTGAATCTGCAATGCCCCATACAAATTAACATTCCTATAGCAGCATTAATAAACGATACAAAGAGCAGCTAGGGACAGTTGCGTTGCAGGTACTGCTGTTGGAAGTGAAATCACGAGTGCAGCGCCACCTTTTTTTTACTTGCATTTCTTTCGAAAAAGTACTTGCATTTCTTTCGAAAAAGAAGCAGGTCAAGATGGAATGGGAACCATCAAACATATAGAGTGTGTATCAACAACCATGCCACACCCACCGATCTTTGCATTCAAATTACATTTATAAAGCGAGGCATGAGATCATCAAGCAATGCAAGCTGCTGCAACATCAGCTAGTAGCAGTCGGTCCCTACTGCAGACACTTGCTTGCAGTGCCAATCCATGTCGACCTCGAGCTGCATGGCCGTGGTGCTTGCCGTTGCCGCCGTGATGGTGGCGGCGGCCGCCGCCGATCCGGGACCGCTGTTCCGGTACGGCCGGCACCACCGCGGCCACCTAAGGCCCTCGCCGCCGCCGCCGCCGCCAACGCCAACGCCCCCGCCGCCTTCCCCTCCCTCGCCAATTCCTCCTTGCAATTGTGCGCTCTGTGACTACAGTCACTGCTGTCTGCTTGAGCCGCCGAACCCGCCCGTCCGGGGGTCACCGGCACCACCGCGGACGCCAACGCCCCCGCCGCCTTCCCCTCCCTCACCCTTTCCTCAATGCAATTGTGCACTCTGCGACTACACAACAAGCAAACAACAAGCATGTGCACCGCCATTGTCGCCCTCTTCCTACTCCTGATGATCCTCCCGCACACAACTGGAGAACTCCAGCAGGTAGGAGGAGTTTTTTTGTCTTTCAAATCCCAAGCAATCAGTAGTCTGAATGCCTCTACCTCGCAGGTACCACGGGCGGCATCGACCACGCCACGACGACGGCGCCGGACACGGAAGCTGGCCGCCTTCCCCCGCGTCGCCGTCCCCCCCCCCCTCCCCTGCGGCCCTGCCTTCCCCCGCGTCGCCGGCCCCTCTCTCCCCTGCGGCCCTGCCCTTGTGCAGCAATACTATTGCTCCTGATGGCGCGCACACTAAGGCCGGGCCGAGGACTGACTGCGTCGACCCGCCGCCGCCGAACGGCGGGCGGCGCTGCTTTTGCGCCCCGGCAAGGCCTCATCTTCCGGTTCCGGCTGCACCGGCAGGAAGCAGCTTTTCCTGCGTCGCCCCTCTCGCCGCCGTCATGACGTGCGGGTCTTTCCTCACCGGAACATAAGAGCACGCGCCGACCCCTTCTAGCGAGTGCTGCACCGGATTGTCGGGCTTCTTCAAAACAGCGGCACGGGGCGGCGAGGAGGTGCTGCAGTGCCTGTGCCCAGTCATCTTGGGCGACATTTGGTTCCCTCCAAGATCTCATTGTCACTCTACCATCTACTGTTGGTTTTTCTTCTTTGGCATGCATGCATGCATGCGATGGAGATCTCTCATATGGAGAATTGAGGAGATGGCAGCTAGCTAGGTGGCTGTGTGTGTTGAATGTGCAATATATAATATGTGTTCCTAATCATACAAATAATGAAAGTATTTATTGACAACATATGGTTGCAGGTGCAACATGTAAAAAGCCACGGATCGAATCCGTTAGCCTATACTATAGTTGTGACTTGTGGGAGCTTTCATGTATAGTTGTTGTTGCCTATTTGGTTCACAACAAAATGCATGAAGACCTCATGACCGAGAAAGATGCAAAAGCACAGCTCCACCCATAGTTGAAGTGATCGGTAACGGACTTCAAGAACCGTTATGATAGGTATAATTTTCGTAACGGACACATTTTAACGTCCGTTATAGAGAATACATGTTCTCATTGGTAACGGGCGTTGTGGTGGCGAGGTCGCGATTGAGCCTGCCGCGCTTACGGGTAACGAGCGCCAAACAACAACCGTTACAGATGTGGGGTCCATGTAACAGATCTTAAGGGACCGTCACAAATGACGTGTGATCTATCTAAGGTTTTCACATAGTGAATACTTGCTGTGTGATATAGAGGATCCATAATACCAGTAGTTCCAGACTCTTGGTTCTTTTTCGAGAAAGATAGATAGATCGTTTAAAAGATTTTTGGATTTTATTTTTCTTTTTGGGAACCTGTACAGCAAAGTGTTCTTTGCACACTGTGCATTAGGGGGCCTGACGCGTGGAGAGAGCTGACTACCAAGTGCTCTTTAGTGTGCAAGGGTCATGTAAACAATGCAGAGAAAAAAAAACAATGCAGAGCGGTCACTTACTTTTGTTATTTTGTATGAGTAGTATACATTAATAAAAAGACAGAGCGCAACAAACTCAGCATCCATCCTGACGGGGCCGTGATTTGAAGGAGGAAGCGAGCGCCGAGGGAGGAGGTCAAGTTTAAGGGTTTTATCTCCCATGGAAGTTCCGATTCTCAAACTTGTAACCATGTGTCGTATCGATTCCCATGGAAAGGTCGGAAAGCACAAATCTTATTGCTTCAGGACGCGGTTCAGCCAAGCAGGATAGGTCTAGTAGGCCTTTGAAGGACGGATGGATCAGGCAGGATCGGGCCAGAACACTGGATTGGAATTGCATCGACATATTCTTTAACATCTCTACTCCTGAAAAGAAAGACCGCAAGGGCAACTTCGCCCTCCGGGGTTCTGCCCCCGCGGTTCTGCGCAGCGAGCCTCTGCGTCACCCCTGTCCTCCGCTTTCAACTGCGGGCCGCCGCTCCTCTTTCTGCCTGCTGCGTGCGACCTCTCCTGCCTGCCGCACCCCGCGGCTCCCTCCCACGCCGCCACGGACACACCACAACTCCCTCACTACGCCGCCGCCCAGAGAGACATCGATAGAGTCATGGGCGGCCGAGCACAGCATCCTGCACCAAATCAACTCTAGCAACCAAATCGGTGCCGTACAAAATCAAATCGGTTGCCAAAAAAAATCGATTTTATCAACGAAATCACAACAATCTCCCAATCTACGGATGCACAAATCCTCAATCAAATTTCCAAATTCCAAACAAATCCAAAACCCATAAATCCCAAATCGTACGTACGCCACCGTTGCCAGCCGGTGTCGGCGTGGTCAAGCGCCGCCGCCGCAATGAGCAGCCCGCGGCCGGGCGCGCGGTGCCGCACGGCCGGGCGCGGCAAGCTCGGCGGGCCAAAGCATAGCGGCGGGTAGTGGACGGTCGACGGGCAGGCCGGTGCGGTCCCGTACCACCTCAAGACCTGCCGTCGCGAGGCCCATCTCCGGCTCCGCGCCATGGAGGAGCTGCGATGCTCCTCGGCTCCGCGCGGAGGCAGCTGGATGGCTTGCCGCGGAGTTGCGCAGGTGATAGGCCCCGTATTGAGGGTGTTGGGCAGAGGCGTATGGTTTGGGGGAAGAGGATGGGGACGCTTGCCTCGCCGGCGGAGTGGACGAGGAGCCCCGGCGATGGAACCTGAGCGGAGAGGAGGCGCACATGATTTTTTTCTTTTTCAGGTTCGGGTGCAGGGGATAAGGAATCATTCGTTTCGTTTTTTTATTACTACCAATGTGAACATCACGAGCTGGAGCTGGCGGTGTGGGCTCATACAATTTTTTTTAATAACTCATACCCATTTGTATCTAAGATATTCCATCAAGCTTTTAATTTGTGACAAATGTCAAACTTTAGAAGTGCAACACATTACTTGTGAGTTGATCTTAAGTTACAAAATCCACAAAATGGTATACATAAATACATTTGTAGTTGATCTTAAGTTACATACGAAACATTAAACAGCTTACAGACGCTCTTTCTATTTATGGATTGTATGAGCTGTTTGTACATCCGTCTGCATGCTAAGTTCCCGGTTGTGCAGACAACCCACAGTCTATGGACTTTACTCCCTCCAGTTTGGTAAATGAAGACGTTTTTGACAAGGTATGAGTCAAATATTGAGGGTATAAATCATGAATAACTTTTAAGTCGCTGAGTTTAGAATGTGAAAACTACATGGGTAGATTTGTCAAAGTATACATATGTTAATGTTTTAATAAATATTTTTATAAAAAATAAAAAGTAAAAGTTGTACTTTAGAGTGTTGTCCTAAACGACTTAATTTACAAAACCGGAGGGAGTACATGCCCTACACCAAATAAAGCAGTCCCAGTCTCTACCTCCCTGTTTCAGCCCTGAGAGCCCTGGGCCAACGCGACGACTCCCTGCGTGTGCTTCGTTACTGGCCCCCTGCCGCTCCCTCCTTTGTGGCGCAAGAAGCCGTGCCCCTGGCTCGGCCGGCCATCGTACCCCAGAGGGAGACCGCGCCCCGTTGCGGGAGGCCGACAGTGAAGCTCTCTGTCCGGCGGGCCGAGTTGGCGGCTCTATCAGAGCCATGGGCGCCATCCGCCATCTGCTTCCCCACCCCCAGATCCTGCTTCGTTGGCCCCACCCGCACGCTGCCACAACCATCCATCGCTCCACCCCACCTGATTTCCTCTGCTCCTCCACCACTTCCGCCAACAGGCAGCTTGCCACCGAGATGTTCTCCCCCATGGGCATGAGCTCTTTCTTCCTTTGTGAATCCAGGCACTTAATCAAAACTGGCAAGGAAAAAAACCATATTTGGCACAATGGGAATCTGAGAAGAGAATAGGAGAGGCAAAACGCCAGATGATGGAAGAGAGATACGAGGTAAAGAGAAGAGGAGTGGGAATGGAGGGTCGTGCCCGAGAGGAGTGGAAATGAGGTAAAGAGGAGTGGAAATGGAGGTAAATATCTAAGAAGAGGAGGAGTGGAAATGAAATATATGATCACTATTCTTGTGATCTTATTTCAACCGATTATTCTTTGTGATACTTCAAAAAAATATTAGATACTCCAAAAAAATATTGTTAAAATATATTTTTATTGTCTGTAGCAAAGCACGTACATAGATCAATTACTTTAATATTAACAGCAACTGACACACACCAATCCCAAACTCATGCGAGTATGCACTTTTCTCCATGATGGATAGACTCATACGAGCAACCACGCACACATAACACTTCATACGAGTACCACCGAAAGTTATGACTTATGAATATGCAGAAATTACTAACAAAAGAATATAATGAATCTTACTAACGAGCTTGTGAGTAGTTAGAATTGATAGGGTGTACATAATGGTTCACAATTTAATGTTTTTTATTCGCCCGTAGCAACTCACGGGCTATAACCTAGTCCATAAAAAATATGATTTAATTTTTACCAACAGTTTTTGATATTGACCAATACTATTTATGTATACCAACATTTTTATTTAACTATTTTATATCCACCAACATTATTGCTCAACAATACATGCACCAATTGTTTTTGCACTAACCAACATTTTGTTCTCAATTGTGTTGACACTGAACAACTTTTTTACGTAAAAATGTTGAGACCTTTCTTCTAAAACATCACTGAAATAGTTCCTTGGGCCATTGTGTGCTAGTTATTGGACTACTCTTTGGTTGTAGATGTTTATTAGTTATCTAATATGTACCAGAAAATAGGTGGGAACTAGGTGATCCCCGCGTGTTACTGCAGTATTTCAAAGAACTTTTCGATCATATTATGACGCGTGGATAAATTATATTTAATAGTGATACCTCACATCTTTCCGCGAGAATTATTTTTATGCAAAATTTTAAAATGAACTTTCAAACTAGAAAATTATGATAATTACAATGCAACATTCTTTTGCAAACGACATTGTAAATTAAAACATGCTATTTTATTGATGCAACATTGCTCTTGAATTATTGATCCTCCATGTATTGTAATGTGGGAATTTTGTATTGTGGTACTCACAAAGACTTATAAATTGTATGCATGGATGCTATTAGTCACACAAAATTTGTATGAGAAATAAATAGATAGTCTTAATGGATGATGAGGTGGTGTTGACATGATAGCTTGCATGTTGAGAGAAGTGAAGTTATGATCCTTAGTAGGGTGCTTCTATATAATTATATATGTATGTATAATGTAATATGATATGATGATATATAATTCTGATCTCGGCCCGTTATTAGGACTTCCCAGACTAGACGAAGACTCTGGCTTGCGAAGAATGATTTGGCCCAGGTGTGACAAATCAAAATGTACATCTGCGATAGTTTAATCATGCAACAAATATTTGTTGCCAATGTTAACAAGTGCAACATGCAAAAGACTCGTGATCATGCAAAAATGCTAGTATCGTAGCTTCTTGATGCATCCTCTCACTCTTGTCACGTGAAAGGGCAAATCCAAATCACAGAGTCATCTTGGCAACATAAATGGAAGAGATCAATTTGGGTAATTTGCACCAACCACCATAGCTATTACATAAATATATGGATGGACAATATAGCTAATTAACCCTCAAATACAGTTAACTAGTTAAAATGATAGGCCTGGTACATGATTAGTCTATATAGTTGCGACTTGTGCGAGATTTTAGTTGTAGTAACCTATTCTATGATGACTTTTGCATGTTGCACCACCTACAAGTGTATTGGAAACAAATTAGCAAATACATGTTGCATGATTAGGAGCCCACACACACACACACACAGATATATGTGTGTGTGTGTGTGTGTGTGTGTGTGTGTGTGTGTGTGTGTGTGTGTGTGTGTGTGTGTGTATTCCTCCATATACTCACTCTCCATTCAACATGCACCTTATATTTAGATGATTCATCCATGTGAGAGCTTGCTATATCTTTTCTTAAAAGTGGAATGGCATGCTCTTCCCTCTTCACCATGAGATATGTATCCCTATAGTTCTCGTGCCAAAGAGAAAAATAAAAGAAGCGGCAGTAACCGGTAGTAGAGTGACAATGAGATGTTGGAGTGAACCAAAGTGTTGGTGAAAGAGCTGCATAACACCTATCTGCCTTTGCCCATTCTCCTGCTACATGGCTCCCATCTCCATTATTGTGTGAATTCACGGATGTGCAATTTTGCCGGTGGAGGAAGCGGGAGTCCATGGAAGAAGGGATTGCCTCCTCTGCCGTCTGGACGAGGCACTACTGGCGATCCCGGACTGGTGGGTTGGGTGGCTCCAGCAAGCAGCAATGTGAAAAATTGCACATCTCACAAATGCAGTTTGGGAGATGTGTAGGAGGGGAAGGCGGCGGGAGCTGTGGTGTTGGTGTTGATGGCGTTGGCGGTAAGGGGCTATGCCTGTGGTGGTCGCGGTGGTGCCGGCCGTACCGGGACAGGGTGATGGACAACATTGTGGTTGTGTCGACAAGTTGCAGATTCATCTGTGAACATCACTCGGGTTTTATTGTTGTTTCCAAGAACCAAGATGGGAAGGTTGAGGTTAGCATGACCTACTAATCTTGGATGGAAATAAAACTCTGAATTGAAAAACACCCTTCCATTTTATTATATTCTACACGATCAGAAAATGCATTCATTTTTCAATCTAGTTGGGTCCTTTCTTGGTTATCAACCAGAATTGACATGAGGCACCTTTACGACTTGACTAAGAATTCTTTGTCCCGAGTGTTGCCTAGTACTGACCTGAAGATAGACAGGGTGATCCCATTATTTGTTTCTTTTAAGGATGAGGTTGAAGAAGTGGTGATGGATGAAATGTTCGCATTAATCACATAGTTGGTGCTTGTTATCCACAACAGATAGCAATAATCTTGTTTTAGCGCTAGTGTAAGCATAATTTGTGGACTTGTTTGTCAATGTGCACGCCTAACTTTTGCTCATTAATTTGCAAGTGGTTCACCCGTCACTGGCTTCTACTGGTCAGTGGTCACTGGCTGATTGTACTCCCTCTGTCCCAAAAAGAATGACGTTTTAGGATTCAAACTTTGTCCCAAAAAGAACGTCATTTGGCATGTGTGCATGTGCATGTAGGCATGCAACAATCAATTAACACCTAATATGGCAAATAAATATGGGTAATTAACGGAGGGAGTAGGTGATAACGAAGCGAAAGAGACGCACATGGCAGCTGCGACTTGTTTGATGTCTGAACTCTTGAAGTCGATTGCTGCATCCTTATCTATACCTGCAGTGGCTGGGAATCAAGCAAGCATTTGTTGGTCAAGATGGAGTGGCCTAGTGCGCTGCCAGAAACAAATAGCCGCACTCGCCTTGTTTGTGTCGGATTAATTAATTTCGTGACGAATAATCATGCATGCGTGCTTGTGTCATGGCCACCACGCATGCACCTTGTATGCATACTTAATTAATTATCACTAAATACGTAGTAGTGATGTTGTTCCAATCTTTTTGTGACTTGTAAGTACTATATGTGTTTTGGACTTGTGCCCCTTTTTACTAGAAATGCTCCCACCCCATATAAACCAGTCTTCTAGAAGGGTATTAACTATTGGTGCGCTGCATGCTTAATGATCATGGTGCTTGCGACCAAAAAGGAGGTGAAGTTTGGGCCCCATCAAACATGGAGGTTGGGCCCCAATAGCAAGCAGTTGAAACAAGTTGCTGCCCTCCTGCTCCTCCCTCCGGTCCAACAATTGGTGGCCGCCGGCGTGCTCGGCAGAGTCAGTAGTCTCGGGAGGGGGGAGAAAATTCCTGCAAGAGACGGGATCCACCCACCCCCTCCACAATCCAACCTCCCGCCCTAATCCGCCATTGCAGCACTCGTCTCCCAAGCTCCCCGCCGCCGCTGCCGACAAGGAGCAACGCGCAGCCAAAAGGCGCCGCCTTTCTTGAATCCCATATTGACCGGCCGCCGGATTGTTTGCTTCGTTGGTCGGCAAGGAACCCATCCCGTCCCCAGGCGAGAGAAGATGTGCCCGCTGCGGGTCATCCTCATCTTCCTCTCAGCCACCGTCGCCGGATTCTTCCTCGTCCGGGGCCTCAACGCTGAGCCCGACCAATTCGACGACGACGCCGACGACAAGGCTGCCTCCGACTCCGGATCACCCAGGGCCTCCCTGCCCCTCCATTCCAAGGTTCATCTCCTCCTATTCTTAGCTTCTTGCCTTCACTGACAGGTAATAAGTTCCTACTAGTAACTAGGATTGCAAACATTAGCAAGGCCCTTCAATGAGCTTCCGGTTGATGTAGCCTCGCTTCTGCTCTTCGTCATACGGCCAGCGCATAGGGTTGCCCCTCCAAGATGCTTAGTTTCAGGCTCATTTGAATTTCTCATACATGCCATGCATAATGGTGCACTCACTTGCTGCTGCTACTGGTTCAAATATTAAATTCTCACCTCATAGTTTCCCTTGTGCACAAATCTGAAAGATACAATGTTGTTTCTTTAGTAGCAATTGGTTCACAATCTGAAGGATTGTTTTCTCCAACCTAGGTTGTGTCGGCTTTGAAAACTGGGTTCTGGACTATGGTGGACATGGCAAGTGGACGGTACCTCTGGCGCACGCTTGTTGCACACCAGGGAAAATCTCAGTCAGAAAAGGCTCGGTGACGAATGTTCATAATTTATTTTGTATTTTTATGATCGAGTGGCAAAAGGAGGTGAAGACTGCCACAATTCTGTTGTCCTTACATGCCGGTGTTGATGGCAAATGTAACACGGTTGGGGGTTATATGCTGAAGTAAAATGTGCAGAATGGTTCATGTTTGAGCATTGTGTTTCTTTTTCTTGAAGTGATTTTCTGTTGGAGGTGTCGTCCTTCCAGGAAGAGTTCTAACTTCTCCCTTGTTACTGTGATCTTAAATCTTCATACTGGGCTTCTGTTATTTGTGGTGCTACTTGAAACGGAGCAGGCATTTTTTGTTGGTTACGGGAGAGTCGTTACTTATTAATATGGTCTGGTGAAATGTCTGAAATGTTTTATTGCCATGATGTGCACAGGTGTTGGATAAATGTCTCCTCCAGTTAACAACACCAATTCCATTGCTTCAGTAGTGTGAAATGTTTTCTGGATGGGTGACATCCTCCCTCCAAGGCCGTAATGGTGACAGATGAAGCCTGAAACACAATACTTGTGCCTCTTTCCTGGTACAAAACCTTGTCTTTGGTCATGAAAATTGCTCTTAGAGCTTGACAGGTTGCTCTTCCTTGTCTCATGACTTGTGTGCTCTACATTTTGATACAAAAAACTTCATTTGCAAACCACAATTGCAAAAGCATTTTTTAGCTGGATCTTGCCTTGTCTTTCGAAAAAAGAAGAGCCGGATCATGCCTTTATGGCATTGATGGATCCAATACATAATTTTTTTAGTTTTAGTGATCTCAGTTTCGACCATTCTGTTAACTAGTGATGATTTCAATCAGTCTGTTCTCGTCCACTGAAGATTGTATATATGTGTGTAAAGTAGAACTGCATGTTGTAAGAGGGTAATATTCCTTGGTTGCATAATTTTTCCAATTACTTGTAGTGATGACATAGATCACCAGGGCACCGATTAGTCATGGCATCTCATTACCTTCAAGTAGAAGCATGCATCTAGCATGGAACATAAGGGGGTACAGTACACCTTGGAGTAGCTGTGACTGTCCATTCCAATGGCTCGTTACTGGTTTGGCGAATGGTGGCTGCGGTGTGAAATTTCAGACGATGAAACCTATCTATCTGACTGAACCATCATTTCACACTAATATAGCATATGGTTACGTTTGATAGCTATCTGTTGATAGAAAATTTTAATGTACAGCCGTTTTGTCACTCAAGCTAGAGCTATGATCACCGAAAGTCGTTTTGGCCAATGTTTGAGTCAAACATTGGAATATAAATCATAAATAACTTTTAAGTCGTTGAGGTTGGAAATAATAAATAGATTTGTCTTGAAAATTACTTTCATAACAATATACATATATAACTTTTCAATAAATATTTTTATAGAAAAGAGAAGTCAAAGTTGTACTTTAGTGACCATGTCACTATCTTAAACGACTTCTAATACCAAACCCGAGGGAGTACATCATTAGACTTAGCCTCTTCCATGCCTTTATCTCCACCTCCCTGCGAAGGCAGAGAAATCTGAACACAAAGGTTTCTAGGACTAATATTTGAGCAGACATGTAAAACTTTTAGGCATAAATCTTTTTGAAAGAATAATTTTAAGTGGAAACCTTGTCTTCAGATTTCTCAACCCAGATCATTATCTGCTTGTAGGAAATTTTTAACTCAACTAGGTAGTGCATATTCAACAACTGTCGCATCCTGTCCATCAAATTGGGTTCTAATCATATCCCCGACAGATCCATCAGCTAAGAAGATGAGCAAGCCAAGCCATAAAAAACTTTAAAAGTAAATTTTGCATGTTGAAACAAGGAACAGTTTTATCTAAAGTATAACTTTTGTCTCTTGTATGTGGAGATACATCGCATCAGGCATCTATCATGGCACCTCATCGAGAGCAAAAGCACATATGTTAAAAATTAAGAACCCAAATAGTTTATCTCATACTTATGATTGCTGACTGATTTGCTAAAACTAATCGGATTGGATCCATGTTTGACTTGTTTGGAAAGTGGTTCCGATGGTTGATTAGGAATGTGAAAAACGAGCTGTCAGGTCTATCCTTAATCCCAGTTGAAGGGGACAAATTCTTTTTAAATGCAAGTGGACTAGTGGAGTTTAAATGTGTTCTCAAGTTTTAACTTACCAACATGAGTTGTACATTTCATATTTAATATGTACTTTTGTGATGTGTACATTTTATTACCTTTCTTTCTTTGTCACACTGCTTTTTCAGTTTCCAATGAAGGTGCTACCTCTACATCACTCTTTGTCTATTAGTACTCATTTTCCCAAGTTATTTTCCCTATTCATAAGGAAGTGGAGATTCAAAGTGTTTTAGATTTGAATTTCAAGCATCAGAAAAGATCATTCTTGACGCCATAGAGAATCACATTGCATTTGCTGGAGTGGCTAAAATTAATTGATTCCATATTCAGGTGATGAGATGCATATCTTTTTGCAAATGTTGATGTGTGCAGAAAATTCGTGCTCTAGGCACGATTATTTCAGCAAAAGGTGTTATCTTAATACTGGACAAGCACCAAAGGGACAGCCATTACAGAATAGAAACAGTTTCAGCATAGAACTCAAGAACTCATCCTCTCAACAATTATTATTTGATGGAATAAAGCCTAATGGTTCACATCAATACAACTCAACAGGTGCTCTTCCAGTACAAAACAAATGTAGTTGCTAACAATGAACACATGAAAACAAAATCTGAACTGAAAATCAAACGACTTTCGGACAAAAAACGGAGGCATCCAAAGCTACTCCTGCTTTTGCTGCTGATCATCTCCATGCCAGGCCCAGACTATGTCCTTCAGCGCTGGCCGGATGTGCTCTTCGAATAGTTTCTGATACTCAAGTGAATCACCGCTTGTTTGTTTCATCTCAACAAGATGATGCAATGGTGTGATCTCAAATATCTCCATATCAAACTGAAGGACACCATTCCTTCCCTCCTTCCTCCCTTGAATCTTGACAACACCATTATCTTTCTTCCTTACCCGGAGATTCAGTATCTTTGCAACATCTTCGATCTTTGAGATGATAGCCGAGGCTGACTTGTCTGAAGTAAATCTTGCCTCCTTTTTGCACTCCTTTTCAATAAATAGGCCAGATAGATCAAACCCTGACGAGAAAGAGATAATTTCAAATGCATTTAGGTTTGTCACATTCAGTGCCTTGGCATCTTCATAAGGATTCTTTTTGCGCCTCACAGGAAGTGCTGGAGGAGGATTTGTTGTTGCATTCTCACAGGGAATTTTCTCCTTAACCATGCGGGTCCCCTCAGGACCTTTTCGGAACCAGGTAGACTCTTTTATTTTCCGGATTGAAATTCTTGTGGCTGGGTTGGGATCCAGGATCTTGTACAACAGCTTCTTGAGTTTGTGTGGAAACCAACTGGGGCACCTGAAATCACCATGTTGTACCTTCCGATACATCTCCATCAAGTTTGGGCCTTGGAAAGGGAGATAGCCAGCAACAAGAACAAATAGAACAACACCGCAAGACCATATGTCTGATTTTGCCCCATCATAGCCTATCTTGCTGATCACTTCTGGAGCCACATAAGCCGGTGTTCCACAGGTGGTGTGGAGCAATCCATCTTGCCTTCTCGACTCCGAAAGTGCACTCAGTCCAAAATCAGAGACCTTCAGGTTCCCATCCTCATCCAGCAGCAGGTTCTCAGGCTTCAGGTCCCGGTGGTACACGCCTCGGCTGTGGCAGTAATCCACTGCACTAATAAGCTGCTGGAAGTACTTGTGTGCAACAGCCTCCGTGAGCTTGCCACTCTTCTCAATCTTTGCAAAGAGCTCGCCTCCTTTCGCATACTCCATGACAAAGTAGATCTTGTTCCGTGTTGCCATGACTTCATGAAGCTCAACAATGTTCTTATGTGCCACCAATCTCATTGTTGTGATCTCACGCCTAATCTGCTCTGAAAGCCCAACCTTGAGCACTTTGTCCTTGTCCATCATCTTAATGGCAACGCTCTGATTTGAGTCGCGGTTCCTTGCATAGTGCACCTTGCCAAATGTGCCTTGCCCCAACATCCTCCCCAGCTCATACCGCTCCATTAAAATCCTTCCTCTACCCTCCATGTCTCCAAAAGTTTAAAAACACAGTGCTATCCTGTGGCCTGCCGATTTAAGTGTGACTGCGATGATTCAGCCCTCCTCCCCCATGTCATGGTCCATGACGGTGAACAGGACTCTTATGGCTTGGTCGTGTCGGAGTCTGAAGGGTGTAGGATTGATGCAGCTGAGGTGGTCGCTCACATGAAGAGTTGAGCAGGCTAGCAGCACTTGGGGAGCAGAGAGCTCCTTGATGTGGCAGCAGAAATCTCTTCTATGAAAGCACATCTTTCAGCATTCCCTGATGTTTTTGACTTGTTGTGGATTTCGTTATCTGCTCAAAAGAAAGGGGAAAAAATCCAGCAATTGACACTCCAGGATATTAACGGAAGCTAATAACTTTTGCTAAATACTGTAATAATTAACAACCAAATAAAAGCTTTACTGAGAAATTGAACAGGCTTAATGAACTGATGAACCAAATAATATGCATATTGTTAATTCAGTAAACAAAGAAGGTTCCCTACTGGAATCAGTTGGGAACTTGAAACAAGAAAAGGAGAGAGGCACTCTTTGGCCTTTTGCTGCAAGCACTTGCTTGGGACGATTTTTGGCCCCCTCGAAAATGCTATAGGATTTCTACATATTGCGCAACAATCAACAGGGCAAATGCATGAGGGTAAGGGGCAGGCAAGTGGCAGCGTGGTGGACATGACATCCGTGGCAAGCATCACAAGATGGCGACTTTCTGCGCTCAAAGATTCCCAATCTGACAGGAACTCTGTTCAGAGGAAGCTGAAAGATACAACGCGAGCTCTATGTATCCGGCTAGAGGAAAGGGGCGAGATAACTCAAGAAAAATTGCTCCTTTTTTTTGCCCTTCTA
Organism: Cenchrus americanus; assembly: GCA_947561735.1. Classification (NCBI taxonomy): domain Eukaryota; kingdom Viridiplantae; phylum Streptophyta; class Magnoliopsida; order Poales; family Poaceae; genus Cenchrus; species Cenchrus americanus. The sequence continues at coordinate 290,787,501 of OX387239.1, read as the reverse complement.
AAACCTAATCAACTGGGCCTGTCAAGAGCAAAACAACGTCGCCTAATTTCCTTTCTGAATCTAGACAAACTAACAGGGGAGCGCCACAGTGGATGGGATGCGGCCTTACAGGTGAGCGAAATCGACGAATCGAAGCAGATAAACAAGGCGGCGTAAAAATAATCTCGTGAACTAGCATTGAGATCGCAAAGGGGGTGTGCAGAGAGGGGCGGATTGCGTACCTTGCGAATCGACAAAACCAAAACTTTGTTTGTACAAGTCCTTGGGTTGTTGCCTGATGAGTTGAGTTCCGGTGGGCAGGGAGGAGAGGAGGCTGCTGCTGGGATGCGGCGACAATGAGGCTGCTCCTCCTCTTTATATACAGCCAGGAGGATTGGAGAGGGGAGCAGAGGAGGAGGGCGACGGCGGCAAGCAGAGGAGAGGAGGAAGGAAGGGCTGGGAGCCCTGCCTGCTGCTGGGATGATTGATTAGTCGTCGACTCGTCGTCGGCCCAATCCAATCCAATCATATGATGCCGAGAGAGCGTTTCCTGCGCACCGCATCACACATGGATGGATCCAGGGTCCTGATGCCTGATGGATATCCCTCCCTTCTCGCGCTATGCCGCCGTGTACTCGACTCAGACTCGACACAGCTCAGCCCCCTGATGTCGCCATCCGACTACAGCTCACGGACACCGACCGTCTCCAATTCCGTTTTGCTCTTCACCATCTACCACATGCATCGATATGTAAGGTTGCTGTTAAAAAAAATGGCTGCTTTTTTTTCTCCTCTTCCTGACGAACAAAGATGTGGTTTTTGTTAGGTATTACGACTAGTAACAGCCTAGCACAGCAATAATATTTTGATCCCATCGTCCCAATCCAATCCACTGCTGGCTGAGTCTGCAAGGGCAGCCTGTTCTTCCATGTGCCTTGGACCACTCCCATACGGCCAATCCTTCAATTCCTTGAGAGAGAGGTAAAAAAAATCCTCGAGAATGTTTCATGCCCGCATCATATTCTCCCTTCATGGAAAGGACAAAGCAAAACTATTGGCCTCTAGTGCACCAAACGGCTACAGCTTGTGCAGTTTCATTTCATCGTCGTCCACAGTTTAGCAGATGATCCGACGATTCTGGTTTCGATTAGTAGGTAGTAGGTACCACTACTTACTACATGCATGCATGGCCATTCTCATCTCCTCGATCCATCCGATCCTTTGCTGACTCAGCAGGGGGCACTGCACCTACCTACCTCTACCCGTGTTGCTATGCATGGTCCATGGACAACTAACCATATGCAAACATGATTCGTAGTACATATACCTGTGTGCTAGCTGCTGGATCACGGTTTAATTAATGATCAGTCTCGAATACTCATCACTTTTCTGCTGCGCTAGCCAGCTGCATTTCAAGCAGCCTCTTGGTTTGGCCGGCGGCTGATGCCTGTGCTGGTTCGTTCCGGAGAAAAAGATCGTTATTTGCTTCTGGATGTGACGATTTATGTTCGGAGTAGAAAAATCTTGATTATTTGGTGGTGATAACCAAGCCCAAACGGACAAGCGAGGTCTGTCTCTCTCCGTCCCACAATAATTCCATGACGTACTACGTTATAAATGTACTAACTCAATAATAGAGACGGGAGAGATAGATATGTCGTGCATGTGCACCATAGTAGCGCCATCGTGTCGCCACATTCAGCAGCAATTATCACCACTAACTACTCCACTCTGTCAGCAACTATACGACAAACGTGGGAAAAAGATATTTGAAAGGGAAAAAACTGTTTTGTTAGAGCAACTCCAACATACTAGCCAAATTGGTTGGACTAGCTAAATTATGGAAAAATTCACAAAAGTAGTGATCCAACAGACTAGCCAAACATCTGGCTAGCTATCCCCACTAGCTAAATTTCTTCCTTCCCTAGCCAAATATCGCTAGCGCAATTGCTCGCTATCCCGTGGCCCCACCTCCCGCGCTCCACCTCCCTCGCGCTTTGTCCCCGTCCTCCCTCCCCGGCGGTGGAGCTCGGGCGGGCGGAGCAGGCGGGGCGCCGGCCGGAGCAAGCGGGGCGAGCGGGGCGTGCCGGCCGGAGCAGGGCGGGCGGGCCGCCCGAGGCGGGCGAGCGCGCGGGAGCGGCCGGGGGCACGCCGGCGGGGAGCAGGCGGGGGCGGGCGAGCGCGCGGCCGGAAAGCGGGCGGGCCGGCTAGGCAAAGGAGGTGGGCAGGATCGATGGATTGGGGGAGCAGAGTGGAGAAGATAAGGTGGAGTGGGAGAGATGATGGGTGGGTCCCATGCGTCAGCATGTAGAGGGTTGATTTTAGCTAGTCTGTTGGATTTCATCATCCTTCTACTAGCTATTCCATTTTACATACTAGCCAAATCATGATTTTAGCTAGTGATTTTTAACTAGGCTGTTGGAGTTGTTCTTACCGTCTTATTTACGAATATACTCATATCAGGTGCAAATCAGACATCCCGTGCAGATTTGGAAACTTTCAATCAATACCACAGGTGTTTAATTAGTTTGCACCTGTTAGTTGTTCCTTATTTATAACACCACCCTTGATTGTTCCTTATGTATATATTGCCAACCTATATGAAACCAACCAACACCATGCCAAAGTACCTTCTGTCACATTATTACGTTTCTGTTCTGATTCCTTAATTTTAGAAGCACAACAATGAATCTACTGTGCAAAGGTGGTCTAATTCATTTGCAGGACGATGCATGTGCTATATTAACTTCCTGGTCTGCAAGAAGCACAGCGGACCTTGTCTAGAAATATGGCTAAATTCATCTGCAAAATGCACGTGGTATATTCCCGTCACACATCAATGGCTACAAATTATGAAATTGTTACAGCTTTTCTGTCATGCACGTTATGATTCAGTTCTAGTAATTCCTTAACTCAGTTTTAGAAGTACAAAGAATCTAGTGTGGAAAGGTGGCTAAATCCATTTGCAGGATGGATGGTCCATAAATACCTCCTTCACACAATCAAGAGACCTGATCTGGCCAAAATTTATGGCACCGTTCATCTCTTTTTGTTGTATGAAGTTTCCCTTATCGAAAAAAAATTGTAAACACCAAACATGAAGCAATCTGTGGTCGATTCATCGAAGATTCGAAGACATGGTAGCTAGCGGTACTAGGAGCAATATTTCAGTTTCAAGAGAACAAGATATTATACCTAGCAATCGTGCGACAGGCGCGGTGGGCAACCTTTACAAATGAAAATCATATAGATATTATACCTAGTAAAGTGGGGGCCCTTTTCACAATATAACCACCACTATATTACTTAAGAAAAAGAATCTACCTACATATATACCTAGTTAAACTAGAATTTATTCGGAATAATAAGCAGGGAATATACTTTGCCTAGTACACTACCATTTTTTATATTTTAAACATTTTAAAGTTGTTGGAAGATTTCGTGACATTTGGAATTAATCAACGGAAAATTTAAGAGGACTTGTTGTACAGCAGTGTTGTAGTACTTATTGTCGAAAGAAACTTGACAGTTCTTTCAGTGAACAAAATAAACTTGTACCCCGTCAGAATGTTAACTCTCAATGTGCTTGCATAGTTGCATGCGACGGTAGACTGAAAATTTATTTCCAGCAGGCAGAGGCAGAGCAAAAATCATTTGGTTTTAGAAGAGAACAGCAAAAAAAAAAGAGCAGACCGCCAAAAAAAAACTGCAAATAAAAGAGAGAACCTAGCTGGGTGCGGTGTTTGGGTCGGTTGTCGTTGCGCCGCGCGAAGTTGAACTGCTGAACTTCTTCTCTACTAGTTATATCAGGTATATATGTCACTGCTTGAAGTGCAACAAACAACTACAAAGCGGGCGTGTCGAAATGTAGATCTTCGCCAAGTACGAGTGGTCATCTTTTAAAAGGGTCGACGCATAATTAGCTGAGCATTTGCTTAGTTCGCTTTTTGGGAGTTTCGTTTAATTTTAGCTGCCCGAAAGAACTATAATGAGGATCGTCTGTGTGCAAAACTCTTGCAGAGGCCGGAATAAAAAATTACTTTTTTATAAAAAAAAAGTATGTCATCACTTGATCGACTGTTTTGGGTGTTCCTGGTTGTAAGTTCTTCGACTCCTGTTTATTTGTTCCCAAATATAATCGACCAAACGGAGATCATGAGGGTCATCAAACGTCCTCCCAATAATGCCACCTGCATGCAGGACCAGCGATTATAAATGTGTTTAATTCTGTGAAGGCCAGGTCCGTTTATTTAAGAAAATAACAAAATGTGGAGGGTCCTCGTCGATTGGTCAGTGCCACGTACGTCTGCAGAGCCACCACCCACATCTTCCGTTTTGTTTAGGTAAAGCTATCTGTTACCTGTGTGATTTGGAGCAGCCTCCTCACACGAATTTTTTCTTCCCAAATTTCACCTTCTTCTCCAATTCCGGCGAGCTACTCCCGCGAGTTTAGGGTTCGGGGTTTCGGGGGGGGGCTGCTGTCCCCCGCCGGACCTAGAGGGAGGGCCGGCGGCGGCGAGGCCGGCGGTGGGCGGGGCGGCGAGGCCGGCGCCGGCGGACCGGCGCGGCCGGGGGAGGCGGAGGGGGGCGGCGGTGCGAGGAAGACGACGGGTCGGGGTTGGTTCCGCGGGGAGAGGATAGGGAGGAGAGAGAAAGAGAGATGGATGGGTAAGGGATAAATTTGGGGGGGAGGGTAGGAGGAAAAATAATAATAGATCTAATAAGGTGTAAAAGTTCGCAAAAATTCGTGTGAGAGAGGCCAAAATCGCGTGGGTGAGCCATAGACACACCCTTTTGTTTTGGTCGGTGACGATGACTCGGATGCTCATCGCCGGAGTATGTACAAGTGGCAAACCAATCACTCGTCGGAGATAGTAATTCAGTTTGCTGCAGAGATCCCTTGTCTGCGTCGATCTGAGCGAAACTGGGATGATGAGAGAGAGAAACCAAGAGCGGTTTGGTATTAAGTAGCAGATGATATGAGGTTGCATTGCATGCTTCCAGATGCAACCAAAGTTTTGATAATAAAGCTAGGCACCGACAACTAATTAACACGCGCCAAACGACCAGAGTGAGAGTGACGATGATGGAGCCTGTCTAGCTGCTTCTTCGTCTACTAGAAACTCCCGTGTCATGGCCGTCCGTGGACGCGTACGAATAATTAAGTACTACGTACTTGCGTTTAAATATATGATTTGAATATATGATGTGCAAAACAAGTTAATTAGTTCAAAAATAAATTGGTTTATTTGGCTTGAACGCCATATACATAATATTTAAGAATGAAGTGAGTATTTAAGGATGAATTATAGAGTCCAGTGGATGATGACGATGGTGGTGGCCGGTGATTCCCTATCATCTCACAATGAAAAAGGGATAGCAATTTGGAAATAGAAGTGGGCACTTGTGAAACAAATGGAATCACGATTTGTAATTGGGCGTTACAGCTAGAAAACAACTAGTATATGCGTATTTATTTATTTTTTTAAAAAAAAATAAAAATACAGAGCAAACTTAATAATTTGCTTATAGCATCACCAACTGATTCTGTCGTCTGCAACAAGCAGCTGGTACAGTATGGGAGCTAAGCGTGGGTCAGTGGCCATCTCCCTCTCCATCTTGTACCGCTGCTCCTCGTCCCGCGCCCTGGCCAAGCGGGTGCACCACACGATCTTGCGGCGGTTGCGCAGCAGGAGTCTGACGAGGTCGAGCCTGCCGTAGTCGAGGAGAGCGGCGAGCCGGTTCTCGGCGCCTCTGACGTCGTGAGCCCCCTCGTCAGCGAGTACCTTCAAGATCTGCTCGGCGAGCTCCTCACGATCGTCGTCGTCGGGGCAGATGGTAGTGGCCGCCGCGTCGTCGTCGTCAGCGCCGCCGTACGCTTGGCGCACGGTCCTCTGAAGCCACGAGGCATCGATGTCGTGAGCGTGAAGGAGGGTCGTCGGGGCGCCCCCGCTGCTGCTGCAGTAGTCGTTGTACGCCACGTCGCGGTCCTCGTTCCTGTCGTCGTCGAACAGCACGTGCTTCTGATGGAAATCGATGAGCGTGATCATATCGTTGGCGCGGTACTGGTAGTTTTGGAGCCCGGCGGCGGCGGCGGCGCGGGCGGCGGCGGCGGCACCGTCGTCGTCGTGTTGCAGCACGTGATTCCGATCAGAACCCGTGTTGCGGCCCCGGGGGCGGAGCGGCGTCGTCATGGCGGTGTGGTAGGAGCCGTGTCGATCGAGTCTTTGACTCTTTGGGACGATGCAACCTAGATCGACCTAGGCACGATGGAATTAAAGCGTTTCTTCGTCCATCCAAATATATATAGCTCCCGTACGTCCAACGCGTACGCAACCAATTCAAACTCAAATCGGAGTCGGAGGACTGAATTCGTATGTATGTATGTATGTATGTATGTATGTATGTATGTATGTATGTATGTATGTATGTATGTATGTATGTATGTATGTATGTATGTATGTATGTATGTATGTATGTATGTATGTATGTATGTATGTATGTATGTATGTATGTATGTATGTATGGTCGGAGGACTGAATCGGAGTTGGGCGTGTGTACTCGGAGTCGCAGGGCAGGCTGAGCGCGGTGTGTTGCTTTTGCAGTTTTGCTGGCCAAAACGCGTACCCCAACCCCAACCAACTGGGTAGGTGTCGAGCTGCTGAACGGAACCGACCGAGCAGAGAGCATCACGCGGTGACACCGACGACCGACTCGAGTCGATCTGCCGTCGAGTGCTATTGCCTTGCCTCACACCGACGTCGTCGTCTTGGATGAGTTCCAGCTAGCTCGCATTGCTCGTAGAGTTTGAGCTGGCTACTTGGCCTGCAAGTCAGGTCTTCCTCCCACCGCCGGCGCCGATATATACTGGCACTGCCCTTGCTTGGGTTATTGGCTGCTGCTTCGTCACACCACACCGACAATTGATCTCTCCTCCATCCACCTCTCCGTTAATTCGCTAGCAGAGTAGCAGAGCTTCATCACCGTAACGTAAGCTCAGCTCCCAATACGATGGCCTGCAGCTGCTGCTGCTGCACGATTGCAATAGTCCGGCCGGCCACGGCCAGCCGCCGTCTCTCCTGCCAGTCGGTTGGCCTCCTCCTGCTGCTGCTGCTCGTCCTCATCACAGCCTTGGCGCCGCCGCTGCCTTCCGCCTGCGCGAGGCCTCTCACCACCACCACCACCACCACCGGCAGCGACATGAACATCATACTGCTGCCCGCCGCAGTCGTTCCGGCGGCGGCGGCATCGTCAGGTGGTGGTGCAGCTGCAGCGGCCACGCCGGCGCAGCCAGAGGATCATCAGACGATGCTGCCGCCTGCCGCTGCCGCCGGCGACCGCCGCTACCAGTGGCAGTGGGTGCTGGACAGGAAGCCCCGCGGGAAGCCACCGCCCTCCGCACCCAGCAAACGCACCAACTGATGGATGGGCAACCTGCTGCGCACTGCGCTACTCTGCTTCCAACACCTACCTCATCGATCGTGGCCTGCAGAGACGAGCAGCAAATACATGTAGTGTACTCTCTGGATTTCTTTCTTCCCTTCCTTTTCTCTTACCTGCAAGCTGCAATGCAAGCATCATACAGTATGTGCAGTAGAATTGATTGCTGTTTTCTTCTTTGATTATTGTATGTATCTTCTGAGTTTTAGCCCGACATGTACTGCTACTACTGCTGCTGCTGTATAGAATGTAAATAGACAGATACATATAGACCATGGAACGAAGTACTCCCGGCAGTATATGTAAGAGAATTACACATCTTTGTATCAAGAAAAGAGAGAAAGAATTTTACAACAATGCGCATCAAAAGCGCCGGCTTGATTTGTAGACTACTCTTTTATTATATATATATATACTACATGCATGCTCATCTCTGTATATGTGACTAGCTAGTATAAGTGTATATACATTCAGAGAGCAGAAACCAAAGCTCGCTGGCTGCTGGAGATCTCATCAAGCATGTTGTTCCTTCTTGGACCAAAGCAGGCGAACAAGGAAGGAGTCAACTAGCTAGCTACGACCCATTGACCTGATCACCTGAATCCTCACCATCTTACACCACGCGGCTCCACGTCAGCAACCACACCGTCAGTTTCACACGCTAGCTTTCATTCCTTTTTTTCCATGCATCCACATTCAATTCAACACGGGTGACAGTCACACGGATCCAGAGTTGCGTGCGCGCCATGCAGTCTCCACCTGTCCATGCACTCATGCAGTCTCATCTTGGCTAAAAAGAGAAAGAAAAAGAAACTGAAGCTCATCCAACTGTGACTTACTAGTACCTGTTGGGGGTTACCTGAAAAATTCGGTTAACAACCCTAACACAAGAGAGAGTTCTAAGCATGTTCAGGTACAGAGTGAGAGCGCAAAGAGACTGTGATTCCCTCTGCAAATAGCACAAGTTCCAAAGAGTCTGAATCCGTTTACACGTGCCCTTGCGTCCCCTTTTATAGGGAGATGAAGGGACTTTTACATGCCGAAAACACCCTCATCGCAGAATATTCCTAGTGTGAACGCATACAAGAATGTCTTTTTCGTCTAACATATTCACAAATCTGCCACTAGTTCACACTCTAAACCCGGATTTTTTTAGGCAACAACTTTGACTTTGCTTCTCCGTCGGTTTGCGAATGTCTTCACGCGTGACTCCCGAACTGGGTCCTCGACGAATTCCCGAATCGGTCGTCCTCCGAAGCTCGCGCCACCGACAGCCCGAGGTTCCGGGCTTCCGCATGTTCGTGACCCCATTTCTTCACCGAATCAAGATTCCCGAACTTCGCAAATTCGCGAATTCGAGGGTTCACAGGTTCTAGGCTTCCGAAAATCGTGAATTCCCTGCCCCTGAAAAACATGCTTCGAGAACTTTGTCAAACTTAACGTTTCGAGGGTGACGGGTTTTCCTGAATTCCCCAACACTAGCCCCTCGGGGAAGCGGGTTGACTCCGACGATCCGATTCCACGAATCCTTCGGAAATTTAGTAAAAAACGTCACCCTCGGAACGTCGGAGGGGACACGCGTCGCTCGGGAACCCTAGGACGGTTAGATCGAGGCATGTTTCGCGGAACTACCCCTCCCCACCCCTATAAATAGCGGGCTGTCGCTGTTAAAAAATTTTACGGCCTTTCTGCTCTCTTGCGGTTCGTGAATCTTTCGTGTTCGCGGAACCTGGTCTTCTGCTGAAAAGCTCGCGAACTTCTGGTGCTCTTCGCATCTTCCTAAGGTATTCTTTCATCTCTCTCTTATCAATTTTACTTGTTATACTTTGGTGCTGTGGTATCACGATTTCGTGAGCTTTACTCTTGAATGTTATTCTTAACTGTTCGTATGTTCGTATCTGTTGGTTAGGTGGCTCGAGTTAAAAGCACAGCTAGACCCATGACTACCGAAGAGCTCATTGCGGCTGGTCTTCCGGTCGACCCAGTCGTCGAAGGTGCTGAGCATGCTGCTCCGACCGAGGATTCTGGTTCTCGAGAAGGCGCTGGCGGAGCAGAGTGAAGCCTCGAAGAAAAATACTTCTGAGATTCTAGAGAAGCTGAAACTGCTCTATGAGGAATACAAGAAGTCCTTGAACGAATTCGGCGTTCGTCCAGCTCCTCTTCCGGATGACATTGAGATTCCCGAATTCATGGATTGGATGGATACCGAGTTCAAGGCCCTTACCGAGGTGATCTTCGGCGCAAGTGACTTCGCGGCCGCCTTCTCCGTGGAGAGCATTTTGAAGATTCTTCATAACTTCGACTGTGTTGACTTGGAGAAATTTCGCGCAAATCTCCCCCAATTCCCCAGCGCTACTAATACTGCGATACTTCGAGCGAACACCGATGTTCAGGCTATCAAGATCAAGTTCGGAAGGGAGTTCTGGCTGACTAGCGGGAAGGAGACCGTCAAGACCATTGTGCGTGTGAAGCTCGTTGAGGTAGCTTCTTTGTTCTATTTCGTGACTTGTGTCTTGTGTAGCCAAGTGCAAAAAGGAACACTAGTACCTTCGTTCCAAATTGTATACTATCATTTTGACAAATCTAGATTCATAATTATTAGTGTGTACTATCTACACACCCATAATAAGAGATATATGAATCTTGAAATGGCAAAACGAGACTTACAATTTTGAAACGAAAGATTATTTTATTGTGGCAAAAATATAATATAATATAATGTACAGAGAGAGTCATAGCTTATATGTCGCCAGCTTGTACCAAAAACCATACCACTACCTTTTCCGCTATCCTACATATATATATACGCTGGGGAAAAAAAATACACACTACAATTTTTGCAGACACGCATCATGCATGTTTTACTCTGCAGTACTGTACAGTGTTATATTTCAAGTAGTACCAACAAAAATCATCAGGTTGCTAGCTCATCATCAAAGCATGACGTACTGCTGCTGATGATGCCTGTCGTCGCCTTTGCTTCTCCTGCCGCGCGCCGCCGCCGCCGCCGACGACGACGACGAGGAGGTTGTGGTGGTGGTGGCGGTGGTGGCCGGCGCCCGGAAGCCGATGTTCTCGACGGCGCCGACGGTGTTGAAGAAGAGGCGGCGGTTGAGCTCCTCCACCAGCGTCCGGTGGAGCAGCTGGCTCCGCAAGTCCACCATGGAACGGTTCCGCGACATCACCCTGTTATTGTTGTTCCTGGCCCTCCCATGGTGATGGTGGCCGTGGCCGTGGTGGAGGTGGTCGGCGGCGTCGTCGCGCCGCCCGGCGTGCTGCGGCGACAGGCTGCACTGGCGCTGCAGCTGCTGCCGCGCGAGCGACAGCTGACGGGCCGTATCTTCTTCTCTCCATGGGCTTCTTCTACTGCTGCTGCTCTCTCCTCCTGGGCCGAATCCTATATTCTTGGCCTGGCCTTCTTCTTCTTCATTGCCTCCTGAGGCGTCGTAATGCAGCAGAGCAGACTCAGCAGAGTACTTACTGGAGGAGTGCATGGAGCTCATGTCGTCGTCGTCGCTTAAACAAGCGTACCAGTGATCTACACCAACAAAGTTTAATTTGTTCAAAAATACACACGTGTCAATCCACGATAATTCATGTAGTATTATTGAAACAGTAGTTAATAAAGGACTAAATTTGTTATATATTAATTAGTACCTCTGGACCAGCCACCGGAGGCGGCGTAGGGCCCCACCCCGCCGTCGAGGGAGCCTCCGTGAGAGGAGGAGGAGGTGGGGGAAGACGAGAGGTAGCAGAAGGGAGGAGGGCGCTCCTCGTTTTCGTCGTCGTCGTCGGCGCCGCCGCCGCCATTCGCCACGCGCACGCTGTACTCGTGCTGCTGCCGTCGACCGGGCAGCAGCCTCTCGATCTCCTGCTCGATCATGGCCGCGATCTCCACCGGGTCGCGGTCCGTGATCTCCAGCTCCTTCACCATCTCCTCCGCCACCTCCGTCGCGGTGTCGCTCGCCATGTCGAACGGGAAGTAGATGTTGCGCACGTTGTTCCCTGCTGCACCTGCTGCTGCAGCCTGGTCGGCGATCTGTACCTTGAGGAAGATGGTGTCCTCCTCGGCGTTGAGCTTGCCGGTGATGGTCATGTCCGTTCTCATGGCGGGAGCATCGTCGGAGGTGCCGCGGCACGTCGAAGCAGAGCAAGGAGCAGCAGCAGCAGCAGCTGCTGCTGCTGCAGCAGCGGGCGATAGTGGCGACGGTGGCGGCACCGTCACGGCACAAGCAGACCTGCTGGAGTGACGATCGTCGAGCAGGAAAGGGTCCGTCAAGAGCTCCGCCGCCGACGGCCTCCTGGACGCGGCGACGAGGCACCTGCCGATGAACCTGCGCGCGTCGTCGTCCCGGACGCGGTAGAAGGCCTCGGGCAGCTTGCCGGCGGTGACCTTCTTGTAGATCTGCGCCGGGTTGGAGCACTCGCTGTAGGGGTACTCCACGGTGAGCATCTCGACCATGCACATGCCGAACGAGTACACGTCCACCCGCTCGTCGTACTCCTCGTCGTACATCTCGGGCGCCATGAACTCCGGCGTGCCGATGACGCTGCGCGCCGTGGTCTGGTGGCGGAGCACGGCGGCGAGGCCCAGGTCGGCGATCTTGACCTGGCCCTGGTGGCCGTGGACGAGGATGTTGTCGCACTTGAGGTCGCGGTGGATCACCGGCGGGTCGTGGGCGTGGAGGTAGGCGAGGCCGCGGAGGATCTGGCGCGCCCATGACCGGACGGCGCGGAGGCTCACGCGAGGGTACCGGAGGCGGTAGGAGCGGAGCGTCCCCGAGGAGAAGAGCTCGGTGATGAAGTTGAAGGTGCGGCGGGGCACGTCGACCCAGGAGGCGTGGAAGCCGATGATGGCGTCGTGCCGGAGCGTGCTCAGCAGCTGCACCTCCGAGTACATGCGCTCCACGGCGTCCGGCGTGCGGAGCACGTCGGAGAGGTAGGCCTGGTTCCACGCCACCTCCACGCCGCGCTCCTCGTCGAAGCCGCGGTACACCGACTTCATCGCCCCCTTGCCGAGGAGCTCATCGAACTGCATATGCATTATTGACGCATGCGCACCATCAATCAAATCAGCAAGGAATATAATTAGTAGTTGTTGTGCATGATTTTGTTAAGTTCGTAATTAATTGACAAGCTGTATATATGCATTTATTTTTACTGCTTTTGGAACTGTAAAAATGTACTGACAGGATGTAGAAAAGTGACTAGCATGCAGAAAAGGGCAACCACTACCATGCATATCTATTGGACATGACTTGGCAACAGCATATACTATCCTTTTGAAGCTTTCAAAGCATCTTATTATTGGCATTTTGACAAAAGGGCACATAAAACCTCTCTGCAAACAACAGTACATCCACGCCTTGGGAAAGTTCAAATACCAATCAAACACCAACTCTCTGACTGTTGGATAAAGCTTGGGCTCTTTTCTGATTGGACCAGAAATCACAATCAAACTCTCTCATCACCTCACCTCAAATTAATCATCTGCCAGTTGACCGTGTATGGAATTTTTATTTGTTATATTATCTTTTTTTGTGCAGCAACTGTTCAGGATTACTGTTCACTTGCTGACGCCATCTGTGAATCCACCTGAGCAACTGATTAATTAAGTTTTTGATCTAAGTACGTTTTCACAATATAATATCGGACACCAATTAACGGTGTCTTGATGATTCCACTGCACCTTTCATGTGGCTAATTAAACCCATCAGAAACATGTCGCAGAACCATTCGATGTCATGCCAATTTTAATTTGGTGACTAACCAATCAGTATGCACAAAGAAATAAAGAAAAAAAAGAACTATTCGTGAAAGTTGAAAGAAACAAGACGAGCATCAGCACCTCAGTCTTCTCCCTACATATATGTATGTATGCAGCAAAAATCCAAAGAGGCATGAAAGGAAAAGGGAGAAAAGACACGATAGTTGTGTTCTATTTTAGAGGTAGCTCCGATGTGCACATCACAACGGGATCCATAACCTTTAATTAGAATGATCAAGAAGACCCATATGTAAGCATGTGATGCAAGTAATCCATCTCTAGCACAACAAAGTAGCAAGAAGAACCAATATTAGCTAGGACAAGGATGGGAAAGTAGTAAGGCAGATTGTGGGAAATAAAACTCATTTGTAATCATGAATTTGTTCACTCTGAAATCAAAACTTACACACTAGTAGTTCCTATATATGCGATTCTCCGGATTTGAGTAGCAAGAAATTCAACAAGACCCCCCTTTTTCCCCCCCTGTTTATCATGAGCAGTTGAACGATGTGGGGGAAACTGAGGATGAGATGTGTGCACATACCCGGCCATAGCGTCCGGTGGGATCGGTCTCGACGTATCCGTTGCTGTTGTTGTCCCCCACCACCGCCGGCCGCCGGCTGCCGCACCGCCGGGCACCAGACATGATCGATCGGTCGCAGGAAGCAGAAGGGAGGGACTAGCTAGCTAGCTGCTGTTCCGCCGGAGATGGGTGTGCTGCGTACTGCTAGAGGCAGCCGGGCTTGGCGTAGTTGTGGGTGTCGTAGTAGGAGAAGAAGACGCGGAAGAGGAGCCAGCTGAGGTTGGAGCAGTCGACGACGACGACGGCCCACGGCGCCATGGACGCCCAGCAGCAGCAGCAGGACGAGGAGGAAGAAGAGGAAGAGGAAGAGCAGGCCCGCCGCCGCGCGTGTGCGTGTGCGTGCGCGGCGCCGAGGCAGCAGGGCCGTGCACTCATCTGACACTGACAAGGAGATCGAGAGCGAATTTTATGTGGCAGTGACACGCGCACACAGGCGCAGCACAAGACGATAGACTGACGGAGAGAGATCGGTTGAGTGATGGAACAGGATGCCTCCCTCCCCACAACACCAATCGTGCTTTCTGAATTTAGTGCAGCCGAGTCTTAATCTGCCTCTAGCTGCCTTTCGATCGATCACCTCACGCACCAAACGCACACGTGTCCCCTGCTGATTGCGAGCTCTGACAAGACGACGCGGCAGCACTCGAAGAATGGAGCTGGAATAAAACAAGCACGGATGGGGAATTACTGGAGGAAGGCAGCAGCTACCAGATCGACGCGGGACGGGAGATGTGGTGAGCGGACTATGTGTAGAAACAAACCAGACTTGCTGCTACCCGGAATCAGAGAGGGCAAAGAGATTTTTTTTTTTTTGCTCCTCTCGTCTGACTGAGATATGGGTGAGGTGAGCTGAGCTGAGCTGATGAGAACGAGACCTTAGCTGCTCATTCGTTTGCAGTTACAAGGGGGATCTGAACTTGAAGAATCCATGCCTCGGAACCATCTTCTCTGTATGTGCTAGCTCTGCAGGAACTTGGGTGGAGAATAGCACACCAACGGGATGGACTTGGAGCGGAGCGGAGTGTCGAGAGCTAGCTGCAGCGATTTGGATGTTCTTGGTGCTTTGCTTTGCTGTCAGAGGGGACGATGATATGCAGGTGCTGCAGGATTGAAATATGTAGGGGAAGGTAGGGGTGGCTCATCTCATCAATTGGGATTTAGGAACACGACGAACCCATCCAACTAAAACAAAAAAAATGCGTATGTCGCATTCAGAGAATATTAAAAACGCAAATGCCTTTTTTCAATACTATACGCACATGACCCTTATACAGTTGACTTTGCTTGTTTCTGTGCGTGGGAACCTCTGGCATATTCTTTCTGCATTTTTTTTTTTGTTCTTTCAACGAAAGAATGTCAAAGTTTTTTTTTTAAAGAAAACAAAATAAGTTAGCAAAAAATTTACTACTGGGATAAACGGAAAATTGTCGAAGCTAAATTAACACCGATATGACACCATTTCGCTTCAAAAGGGAAAAAGAAACATCACCAGTATTATTAACTCCACGTGTCTTGTCAGGATGCAAAAGACTGGGATAATTAATGGATGCCATTCCAATGATGGATAAAAAGCTTAGGATCTTGATTCACTCAAATCTACAGGTTAACCTTTTTTTTCATTTTCTTCATGTAACCCAGTAGCTCTAATTTATTGCGTCATTGCTCGTAATGCTAGGCTGAAAATAGTGGAATATATATATATCCAGGAAAGTGACCAATCCCCCCTCCATGTTCTTCATTCAGGGTTCAAGATTCCCCCATGGGCCATGGGGCATGGGCCATCTACTGGTACCACCCACCACCACCGGTTCAGACCTGAAAACGGCTCTCCTGTGATCGCGACCCAACTACACTGATACCTCTATCCAAGTGCAATTAGTTTGCTAAATTATGCGCGTTATGGTCGTTATGTGGCAGACGCGAGTGACAAAACGCTTTGACAAAAAAAGTTCAATTGGTTAACTTGAAACCACAACTTTTAAGATTTTCTCAGTACCCAGGCGATATGAATCTGGGGCCCCACCCAGTAGGAGTATGACTAATAAATATAGCTGCTGCCACTAGCTGAGCCCAACACACACACAAAAAAGAAAAACATGTCCCTCAATAATTCACAAAGATCCAATCCGAAGATGAAAAGTATTATCCACTAGAGGAGGGTGCTGTGTCAGACGTAAGGCAAAGTCAACACCGCAATAGAGATGCGCCGCTGTTCAACAAGAACATCGGTACCAAACAAGAAGATCTTTCTCTCGAACCAAACCAAATGCCCACCAAGAATGGCCAAGAAGATCTTTCTGCCGAAAAACAAAGACTAGTAGTACCACCAATGTAACCGAACAGGTTGATGATTTAGCATCTGATGATATTCCTAGATTATTTCTGGAAAAAAAAGAAGAAATGAAGACCCATTGCTCATTTGGACTTGGGAGCCAAGCTCTCGCTTAGAAACCGTCAACTCCCAAGAATTTGAAGAGGCAAAACTAGGCATTTGACCCTTTTCCCCTCAATGGAACGGGGATTTGACTACTCGTACTGTCGAAAAGGTAAATATAGGACGACAGAACTTGAGCAAATAAACGTGTACATGCATGCCTTGGTTGTGTTTCTCTCTTTTTTTTTAAAAAAAAAAAATGGGGATGTGAAACCAAAGAAATGAGCAACCTACAGCTCCTGAGAGGGACCCACCTAGGAACAAGTTAACCAAATCTTATGTTTTATAAACATTGACTGCAATAATTGAGGCACATAGTCAATTGCAGACGCAACAACATATGTGTCCCATCCGCCAGAAGAAGAGCATCAGAAGTGAGCATAATAATTGAAGTAAATTACAGAGGGTTTAGTGTGACCTCAATCTGCAGCCACGATATTCTGTAGCAATAATTGCTACTTACTTGTGTGCCATGATGCAACATCTCTTATGGGAATGAACAACAGTTCTTTATACGATAGGTCTAACAACCCACACTAGACATATGATGATATCCTTTCAATTTCTAGAGGAAAATGGTATATTATCCTCCTTGTATTGCAAAAATTATATAAGATGTGCTCAGTAGGATACATGATAGTAAGAAATATATGCCCTGTCCGACATGATGTCTGAAAATGATATTCCAAAATTATCGCCAGTCCCTTCCTTCATCTTTATATTGTTGCCTTTGTTATATTAGGAATATCAATTCCGCTAATTGTAGCTTCTTCAGGATCAGGAACAGGGAAGAGATCCGAGAGTCTAGATTTGGGACGGGTGGGCCCATATATCGCTCCCGACCCCGTCGGAGGGCACAGCCTCACCCGACCTTGTAAAGGCAGGGTCGGACCGCCTAAACTCACTCGACTCCACTAGCACGGGGTCGGGGCGAGGCCTTGTGTGAGGGATCCCCTCCCATCGTGTGGTAAGGACAAGTGTGCTCCCTCTGCGGCCGCCATGTATGCAGGTAGCCGCGTTCCCATTACCCCGTGTGTCGCCTCGGGAGGGCCCCCCCTCACGTACGCCAGATCTAATGCACTGTGACCCTAGAAAACATTGGACTTCTTATACGATTCTCGCCTCGGAGCGGTTGGGTCTGTTGTGGTTGTGGGAGATCGGAGAGCAAAGGCAATGCTCCCTTCTCCTCCACACCTCTCACGAACCCTAGATGCAATGAGCAGATGTTTAGTACTATGCAACACTTGTTAATTTAAGGGTATTATAGGATTAGGAATATCAATTCCACCCCACTAATTTAAGAGTCGGATCTGGGACGGGCGGGCCCACATGTCGGCGCCCGTGGTTTTGCCGGACCCACACGTCGGCGCCCGGACACGGGCCACCCGGTCGGTCGATTTATAATAAGCGCAAAGCGCCGCTTCCGCAAACACCCCATTGCGCGAGCGAGCGAGAGTCTGCCTGCCACTCTAGGGTTTTCGCCGCCGCCGCCGCCGCCGCCGCCTCCTCCTCCTCCTCCTCTCGCTTCCCCCCGGCCGGATCCCCTCCCGCCCACCGAGACACCAAGATGACGGAGCTGACCGCCGAGGAGCTCGCCGCCCAGATCGAGCAGCAGAAGCTCGAGGAGCACAAGAACGAGGTCACAATCTCACACCCTACCCTCCCACTCCCACTCCCCTCCCACTCCCCTCCGTCTTGGTACGAATCCCACGTGGGATCTTTGTCGCGTAGGCTTGGGGTCAAGTAGATCCGCGAGCCTCAAGTAGAGTGGATTGGATTCTCTTTGATGATTCTTGTTGGTTGGACCGTGTGAAGCTGCATCTTCTGCGGTAGTGTTAGGCCGGTGGAAATGATTGGTGCTGGCTGCTAGTCTTGTTGTTCTAGTTGCGGGCAACGGATTCGCCATGTGAATACGAGAGGGGTCAGAGCCCATCGCGTCCGCGGTTCCGTGTGGTTTGTTGTTGTTCATTCGCTCGCGCGAGGCGACACACGATCCTCTTTTTTTTTAAAAAAAAATCTCGCCTGTTGTATGATTTTGGTTTACCATCCATTTTCGTTCACAGCTGCGCATCGTATATTTATGATTTGTAGTATGACACCTGACGGCTTCTCTCCTGAATGTTGCTGACAGGCGGAGGAGGTTGTAGTTGAGGATGAGGATGACGACGACGAGGATGACGACGATGATGACAAGGATGATGATGAGGGTAAGTTACCGCGACCATCCTGGCATTTGCTCCATTTGTTCTGAAATCAATTGCGCTCATTCTACAGCATAGCACGATCGCTTGGTCATTTTAAAGGCAGCCGTGTAAATTGTTTGGCAGTCTTCAGGAATCTGTGAAGTTTGAGGTTATATGCTTACGTTACTATGTTTATTTAGAGTGATAAGTGGTGAGGTATTTGTGAACGGAATGCATGTGTGTACATTGCCTGAGGTTGTCGGTTATTGGCACTATATGCTTACGTTACTAGTTGCTGGTCATTGGCTTACATTACTATGTTTAGCTTGCATCGAATTCATGTAACTAATTAATATTTTTTGCTGTTACTGAATATTTTTGCCCTAGCATCTGTATCAACTATTTGTTAACCAAGTGTTAGTTGGAGTTGATTGTCAACTGACTTGCACGTGTACATCGCTTATGGTTGCTGGTTATTGTTTTTTTGTAAACTTTGAGTGGCTGGAGTAGGATATGTGGGATATGCTTACGTTACTATGTTTTTTAGAGTGTTGTATAATAAATGGAGTTAACTGTGAACTAAGTTTCCCTACTTGTGATGCACGTTTGCATTGCCGGTTATTGCTATTATGTGCTTATGTTACTACTATGTTATTGCGACCATCTTGACATTTGCTCCCTTCATTCTGAAATTAATTGGCATAGCACAATCGCTTGGTTATTTTAGAGGCAGCCGTGTAAATTGATTGGCAGTTTCAGTGGCTTTTGTATTAGAATCAGTTAGGACAAATCAGTTCAATGGTACTGCTAAGTCCATGGGTCTGTTTTTTTTTTAAAAGGATGTACCCAGTGTCGTAGGCTCCCGCACTGTGCGGGGTCTGGGGGAGGTTATTAGCGGGAGGTCTTTCCCACACATTGTGCAATGTGTAGAGGCCACCGCTCGAACCTGTGACCTCACAGGCGGCAAGCACTACCACTTTCACTTGGCCGCCCTTTTATGGGTCTGTTTTTAATTATTGTAAAATACTCTACATGTTAGAGTGTGGGAGCATTTATGGATTTGGGCATTGTATAGTCGCAAGTTTAGAGTGTTAAATGGAGTTGATTGTGAACTGAGTTTCCCTATTTGTGGTGCATGTATTGCGTACGGTTGCCGGTTGTTGGTATGTTTAACCTTTGAAAGGCTATAGTAGATTTGTGAAGTTTGAGGTTATGTTTACGTTACTATGTTTATTATTTAGAGTGTTAACTGTGAACTAAGTTTCCCTACTTGTGATGCACGTTTGTATTGCCGGTTATTGGTAATATGTGCTTATGTTACTACTATGTTATTGCGACCATCTTGACATTTGCGCCCTTCATTCTGAAATTAATTGTGGTTATCTACAGCATAGCACAATCTCTTGGTCATTTTAGAGGCAGCCGTGTAAATTGTTTGGCAGTTTCAGTGGCTTTTGTATTAGAATCAGTTAGGACAAATCAATGGTACTGCTAAGTCCATGGGTCTGTTTTTAATTGTTGTAAAATACCGTACATGTTAGAGCGTGGGAGCATTTATGGATTTGGGCACTGTATAGTCGCAAGTTTACTGAACTCATGATAAGTAAATGCTATTAGAGTGTTAAATGGAGTTGATTGTGAACTGAGTTTCCCTATTTGTGGTTGCATGTATTGCGTACGGTTGCCGGTTGTTGGCATGTGTAACCTTTGTAAGGCTATAGTAGATTTGTGAAGGTTGAGGTTATGCTTACGTTACTATGTTTATTTAGATGTTAAATGGAGTTATTTGTGAACGGAATGCATGTGTACATCGCCTGAGGTTGTCGGTTATTGGAACTATGCTGCGTTACTAGTTGCTGGTTATTGGCTTTATGCTTACATTACTATGTTTAGCTTGCAGTGAATTCATGCAACTAATTGATATATTTGCTGTTACCAATTATGTTTGCCCTAGCATCTGTATGAACCATCTGTTAATAAAGTCTCAGTTGGAGTTGATTGTGAACTGACTCTCCCTATTTCTGGTGCACGTGTACATCGCTTAAGGTTGCTGGTTATTGTTTTTTTGTAAACTTTGAATGGCTGGAGTAGGATATGTGGGATATGCTTACGTTACTATGTTTATTTGGAGTGTTGAATAATATATGGAGTTAACTGTGAACTGAGTTTCCCCACTAGTGGTGCACGTTTGCATTGCCTGTTATTGGCATTATGTGCTTATGTTACTACTAAAAGTTGCAGTCAATTCGGTTAGCTAATTAATGTTTTTGTTGCTACCGATTATGTTTGCCCTGATAGCTGATCAACACTACCTGCCGACCATATCCTTAAAAGCTAAACTGTGTGCCAGGTGTTCATAATTGGATATCATGAGCATAGAAGGCAAGTAAACTGCATCACTTCAGAAGCCTGTGTGGGCAAAATAAATTACACAAGCTTTGGGTTTTGTTTTTCCTCTGTTGCCCCTGTGCAGCCGTACCCTTTAACTCGGTAGCTGCTGACTGTTCTGTTTCCTGTTCTGTTTGCGGAACAACCGCAAGACCTGTGACCTGACAAGTATCGGTTCCATTCTGTCATGTTTAGGGCAAGAAGGTGACGCCACAGGCAAATCAAAGCAGAGCAGGAGCGAGAAGAAGAGCCGCAAGGCCATGCTGAAGCTCGGCATGAAGCCCATCACTGGTGTCAGCCGTGTCACCGTGAAGAAAAGCAAGAACGTGAGTTCACTGCAGCCAGTCACGCCAGTTGACTAATTTAATGTTTGTGGTTGGTGCTTGGGCTAACACAGCTGCGGTTTTCCAGATACTGTTTGTCATCTCCAAGCCAGATGTGTTCAAGAGCCCCAACTCCGACACTTACGTCATCTTCGGGGAGGCCAAGATCGAGGACCTAAGCTCCCAGCTGCAGAGCCAGGCTGCAGAGCAGTTCAAGGCCCCCGACTTGAGCCAGATGGTCTCCAAGCCTGAGACGTCTGGGCTCGGCCAGGAGGACAACGAGGAGGAGGACGTCGACGAGACTGGTGTGGAGCCCAAGGACATTGAGCTGGTGATGACCCAGGCCTCCGTCTCGAGGCCCAAGGCTGTCAAGGCTCTCAAGGCAGCAGATGGTGACATTGTCACTGCCATCATGGAGCTGACAACTTAGGGCTTAGGCTTTTTTTGTTTGTTTGTTGCAGTCGAAACCCCCTTCCATCCATTTCAGAGTGTTCTGGGTCGAAACCCCCTTCCATCCATTGTCACTGTCGACCATAATGCTTGGACAACTTCCATCATGGTTGATTGCACTTGGGTTAAAAGGTCGTCGCAACATGGTTGTTTCATCACTTGGGTTAAAAAAGGTCGTCGCAACATGGTTTCATCTTTGTCAGCTTGCTTACCGCAACGGTCTATAGCTGGAGTTGGTATATGACATCGATTCATAGCTGCAGGGGAGGAAGAGATTGAACTAGTCCGTTGTCGTGGTGTGCATTATCCCATCAACAGAATCCGGCTTGTGCTCACTGCTTGCTCAGTTGCGCTGGCTGCGTTGCTGGATGCAAACTCGTGCATCCGATCGGCGTTCGTCATACCATACCCTAGTAAAAATGTGCTCAGTCTGTTGCATTGTGTCTGAACTCAGCAGCTATTCTTGCCGTTGCCGATGCATCCTACTGGCCTACTATATCCTTGTTGGTAGCACGGCTTGCATCGCCTGAAATTAAACCTGCACGCCCATGAATATCCCACCCAACAATGCAGGCGCAGGCTGCTGTCTGTATAGTAGGTGCCAACCACGAATGCCGTTGGCATCGATCTTCCTCTTGACTCCATTCACACTCGCAGAGCGTCTCAGACATAGTACACACCGATACTGTAATCGAGACGTACTCTGCCCATATGGCTCGCCCTGCCGCATTCCACCACCACCAGCAGCAGCTCGCCGCCGTGCTCCTGGTGCTGGCGGCGCTGACGGTGATCCGTCTGGGGTCAGCTAGCGCGGCGACGTGCGGGCAGGTGGCGGGTTACCTGACCCCGTGCATCAGGCGCCCCGCCGGATATGCCTGCTGCTCCGGCGTCAGGAACCTGAACGCACGCGGCGGCGGCCCGCAGCACCGCCGCGACCGGCAGGCGGCGTGCAAGTGCCTGAAGCAGATCACGGCCGGCAGCATGCCGGCGCTGAAGCCGGACGTCGATCGTGGCCGGCGTGCATCCCCCGGCAAGTGCGGCGTCGACATCCCCTACTACCCCATCAGCCGCTCCACCGACTGCGACAAGTGATTGATTATTCAGTTTCCTTTAAATTTTCAGTGACGGGAAAGATGCGTCGATCCTTTTCTGCTTATTATAATTAGTTGCATTGTGTGCAACCGAAATTATTTATACTACTTCCTCCATTCTTAAATATATGGCATCATTTACTTTTTAGTTCAACTTTGACCACTAATATATATTGAACAAATTAGTTAACTAAAATAAAATGTATAACACTATATCTACTATTATCTAATGTATTTTTGATTTAATTTGTTGGTCTGTCGATCTGAAAAAAGTTTGTAGAGAAGATGAATAGTCAGACGAACAAAAAAAAAGAAAGTCAATTGTGTCATGTATTTAAGAACGTATGTAGTACATGGTAAGTACATGTTTGAGATGTCACTTCCTCACTGGCCTCTAGATAAAAAAAAAAGTATGCACCCTGCTGCCTTCCTGCGAGTAAATAAGTGTGGATTTTTTATTACATCCTGGTCTGGTGTGCAGATGGAGCCATGTGCTTTTGTTTGATTGCAGTTGGCAGTATGTCTGCCGGCAGCTACTACCTCACCAAATTCTGATGGCTAAACATGTTACACATTCAATGCAAAAGCTATAATTTCGAAAGCCAAGCTTACTTGGATGCTTTATTTAGCTCCGTTATCTGCTTTATTATCACGAAGAATTGCAGCTCCAGCTAGCTAGAGGTACCACGTACGTGTGACACAATTTTGGTGGCCGGCGGTGAACATATAGTATATACTATGTGCAATAGTCTGTGTACGGACGGTGGGGCCGAGAATGCGTTGACACCACACACAAGCAAGCTCAACAATCCAATTCCAAGCTAATAACTGCCTGATAATACACAACGTACGTACCTTGCACGTACACTTCACTCACCTGCTGTGTCGTTAATTGCGTGATCGAAATGGCGGCTCCTCGCTCTGCCGTCGTGGCGGCGGTGGTGGTGGCCGTGTGCTGGCGGCGGCGCTGGCGGCGTCGGCGGCGGTGATGATCGAGCTGCAGCGAGGTGACGTCGGCGGTGGCGCCGTGCCTCGGGTACGCGATGGGCAGCTCGGCGTCGACCCCGTCCACGGCGTGCGGCAACGGGGCGAGGTCCCTCAGCAGCCGGCCGGGCGTCGTCGACGGCCGACCGCCAGGCGGCGTGCAGCTGCCTCAAGAACATATGAAGGGGAGGCTCGGCGGCGGCGCCAGCGTGGGCAGCGCCGCCAACATCCCCAGCAAGTGCGGCGTCAACGTCGGCGTGCCCATCAGCCCCAACGTATATGCATCTCTGTCGTCGTGTACCAGCGCTAGGCCAGCTTGTTCACGGGTTTATTTGCTGCTGTTCCTCTCCTGTCGTCGTAGTACCCCATATATATATATATATATATATATATATATATATATATATATATATATATATATATATATATATATATATATATATATATATATATATATATATATATATGCCTCGTACGTTACGTTATAGGCCCGCAGCTCTATGAATGAATAAACCTACTCTTGTCACTTGCGTTGTGTCCGTTCATTCCATGGATCCGTAGTACTGTTTGTCTCATCTTCTCATATTCTTGTGACTGCATGCCTACTTGCCCCTGCTTCTGCTTCTGCATGCATCCACTCTGTTTGGGACTGCATCGCACAGCAACGAACAGTCTTCGCTGGGACTGGGACTCTGGGAGTGTCGACCGGTAATAACTTGGGTATCACTTTGGCTACTATTACCTAGCTAGGTAATCTCAAGTAAAATAAGAGGCAGAACAAAATTTTTTGAGGAAATCAACATCAAGTAGAAGAAGCACCGTCAGATTGACATCACATTGTGGAGACAAGTTTTAAAAAAAAAGAAAATACTGAGAAAGAAGGGAGAAACGAGTTTCAGAAACATGCATGTCCATCAAAGTATGCAAGCTTTCGGAACTGAGTATACCAAACTACATAGAAATACTTGCATGATAACTCAGAATATAATTCCATCAGCACAGGAATACTTACATGATACTAACTGAGTATATTAAACACAAGAATTGCATCACAGAAGACCTATCAGCAAGAATTAATAAGAAGGTAGAGCTGTTTTTATTTTATCTCTCTTGTTCTGGGAAAAGAAAGTAAAAGAAGGGAAAAATATGAAAGAAAAGCGTCCATGTCTAATGAATAGGATAGAGGTCTTCTAAACCTTTAAAATAGGAGTGAAGAATAATACACATAATAATCAGGAACCAAAAATGGTCACCGACACTCGATCGGATATTCAAAAGAATTTGGAGATGTTTTCACACATTGCAGTGCATGCACGAGGCTTCTTGCAACTGGCCGGTCGACGGCCCACCTACTTCTTGGACCTCTTCTGGAACAAAACACCTTAAAGGATGAGTATGCGTGAGTGTGTATGTGTCTGTACTGTATGATCCTAAGAAAAAAATAATACCTTTTTGATTGTTCAAACACAAATAGTTCAAATACAAGTTCAAACACAAATAGTTCAAATACAAGTTCAAACACAAATAGTTCATACAAATAATTCATACAAAACAAGTTCAATGGTAGAAAGGAAAGATCCCATTTGGGTCGCGGAGTGGTACTCGGCGATGGACATGACATTCAAGCCTCTCGTCCTAAGCAACTCACCCTTGTACTGTTGCCAAGTTAGGCCCATCCACGCCGATGTTGTCTGCCATTCACCGACTAACATGTTGTCTGCCCGACATTGTGTACCTGCATAAATGCCAACATAAACAAAAAGACTTCCTTAATACTATAACTAAAGAAAATGTACCTAAATCTAAAACAAATCCTAACCAAAATTGGATCCTACCACAAATCCTACATTCCTACCACAAATTATCCTACCTAAAGCAACAATTCTATTTCTTACCTAAAGCAACAATTCTATTTCTACCTCTACCTCACATCCTAAATCCTACCTAAAATCCTAAACCAAGATAAACCTAAATCCTAACACAAATCCTAAAGCCTAAAGCTACACAAATTTAAAAAAAATCCATACCTGTCTGCGGTATACCGCGGCGAAGCCGGCGGTATACCGCAACTACCGCGCGGTTAGCCGCCCCGACCGAGCGGGAGCGGGTGGATCCGGCCGCGGGGCGGCTAACCGCTCCTACCGCGCGGCATACCGCGCTTTGGCCGCGGTATACGGTCGGCGGCGGCGCGGACGGCGGCTCGCGGCGGCGAAGGAGGGCGGGAACCTGCGGACCGAGGAGAGGGATTGGAGTGGAGTCACGGGTGTCGCGGTTGGGGTGCTTCTAGGTCATCTAGGTGATTTGGGCTTCATGGGCCTTAACGGGCCGGCCCAGAATTTTTCTTTTTTTCTTTTTTTTGCAACTTCTAAAGCTCCAAATAAATACCAAATGCACTCAAATTTGAAAACTTTCAACACCATCAGACTCTACAAATCATGAACTATTTTTTGGAGATTTTTATTGTTTTTTTTCATTTTTTGAATTCAAATTCAAATTTGAATTTTGCGTTCGGATTCTTCTGCATGCGGGTACCGTTACCGTACCCAGTGCCGGTAATGGCGGCCAGAATCTGCGGTATACCGCGCGGTATGCAACGGTAAAAAAGAGCCCTGGCTGCATGTGCTACGCGTGCGATGTGGCCTCCATCCGGATCTAGTAGCGAGTGATGCCGACTCCGGGCTGCCCACGTGCGCGTGTAGGGCCGTGCTATCTCGTGCTGGCCTGGCCCGGCACGAAATAGCCCAGCGGGTCCGAGCATGGACCGTCGTCGCAGCCCGTGGGCTGCCCAGACACGACACGGTGGGAAGGTAGTGCCGGACGGATTAGGTCCGTGATAAAGTTGAGTAGACCACCCCGGGTCCGTGTCAGAGCCGGGTCGGGTGGCCCAAATGGACATCTACAATTTGCATGGACCGGACCACTAGCTGGTAGTACATGGAGCTGCTTATTAGCTACCGCCCACTGCTAGCTGGTAGTCTTGTTATTAGCTACTCCGAGGTGTTTTTCTTTTTAATCTTGTTTGTTTGTTTGTTTGCAGATGACGCACGCGACTTAATTGCATGGTGGACAGATGCATGGCAAGTGCACCGCTTTCCACAGTCGTCGGCATGTACGTATGCGTAGCGGCCCATACCCATACGATGCAGCTAGCTACTCCTCCGTTCCGAAAAAAGCGACGTTTAGGAAAAGGTTTGGGCCAAACTTGGGAATATAAATCATCAATAACTTTTAAGAAGTTAAGTTTGTAAATGTGAAAACTATATGAATAGATTTGTCTTTAAAAATACTTTCATAAAAGTATACATACATCACCATTTGATAAATATTTTTATATTAACAAGAGAGGTCAAAAGTTGTATTTTGGAGGCAGTGTCATTGTCCTAAACGTCGGTTTTTTCGGAACGGAGGGAGTACCACTAGCAGCACTTGTCCTGTCCTTCGCGCTACCTAGCTCGATGCAGCGCTTGATCTTGCATTGGGTGACGTCTGTCGTCGGGGCAACCCCCAGATCGATCGAGTTTCAGAAACCGTCGGTGCTTCGTGCTTGTGTCCGTCTGTCTGTCACTCTATAATTTATTAGTATTATTACCAACGCCTAACCTCCTCCTGCATGAGTACGTGTCTTAGTTAGTTTCTGGTTGCACCCATTAACTATACATCTCGTCGTCGGAAGATTACCGGAAGGATCCTTCGATGGATCGCGGAATTGATATGATGATTAATTGTGTGATAAGCACTCACATCCAACCTCCAAACCCTCACTGACCGACACTGAATGAATTGACTGAGGCCCCCTACTGCTGTGCTGCAAATGAATTAACCATGCATGCAGCATGTGTGTACGTACAGTATCTGCCCCCTGCGGCAAATTAGTCGCGTTAGGCGACGCTGCTGCCGGCCTGCGGCTGCAAATTCATTCGTTCAGTTCACCCTGCCCCAACGACACACAATTAACTGATGACCATGCGATACCATCTACTAACTAACTGCTGTGCTGGCCCAACTCCCAACTACCTACTGCCGGTCTCTTAACTCCCATCCGATCGAGACCGACACCAACGACAGGGATCCACCGACTGCCGCCCATGGCCCGGCCTGATGGCCAGCATGCATGCACCCATGCATCAGCTGCATATTCAGGCTAGCAGCAAGCATTCAGCTCCCCCATCTCCGTCCTCCTCGTCGTCACAAACCACACTATTTAAAGACCAAGGACGACATTCCCTCCTCACTCACCAGCAAAGCAAAGCAGCTAGCCAGCTTAGCACACAGCAGCAAAAGACGATCGATCACCCGAGACAGCAGCTAGCTGGATAGCATGGCTCGCGCTCAGGTTGCGGTAGTGCTCGCCGTCGTGGCCGCGGTGCTGCTCGCCGCGGCGGTCTCCGAGGCCGCCATCAGCTGCGGCACGGTGAACTCGGCCATCGCCCCCTGCCTCTCCTACGCCCGCGGCCAGGCCTCCAGCCCTTCCTCCGGGTGCTGCAGCGGCGTCAGGAGGCTCAACTCCGCCGCCAGCACCACCGCCGACAGGCGCGCCGCCTGCAACTGCCTCAAGAGCGCCGCCAGGGGGATCAGCGGCCTCAACGCCGGCAACGCGGCCAGCATCCCGTCCAAGTGCGGCGTCAGCATCCCCTACAGCATCAGCACATCCACCGACTGCTCCAGGTACGGTGCGCGCGTGTTATCTGCTACTGGACACTTATGGATCCTGCAGCTGCAGTTGATTATATTAATTGTTTAAACTACACGAAGAGATTCTATTCTTCAACAGTAAATTAATAAAATTCTTGCTTCGATTTCGATATGATGATGATGCCGCAGGGTGAGCTAAACGACCGGCCGGCCGGCCGGGATCGTCGGATTCCATTCGACCGCGCGCGCCTTGATGCATGCCCTCCACCGTCGTCGTCGCTTATATAGTATATATGATATGATCGAGAGTTTACTTCTGATCGATGAATAAGATCTCTCCGCCGTCGTGCATGTCCTTGATGCATGCATATATGTGTGGGAGAGAGGAGAGTCCTTCTGTACCGAGATCGAGTCTGTACCTGCTTGTCATCCATGAGTGCTACTACACCTTTTGCTTTTTCCGATCCGTATATATGCTCCATGGGTCTCCATGATGTTCCGCTTCCTCTCTGCATGCACTTCCTTTTACAGTTTTATTTACGGGCCATTTGTCCTAATAAGTGCGTAATTAAAATCAACATATTGCTCTATCCCACCATCCTGGATAGTTCGGTCAAAACACAGTACGTACATATATATATGTATTCAACCAACACAATACAAAAGTCATCTCTTCAAATTAAAGGGAAGATGATAAAGAACATGGATCAGTTAACCACGAAATAAAGAAAAAATATCTAGATGTGACAAAACATATATGCATGTGAAGCCTCGCCACAAAGGCACTCGCCAAGCTTCCTCGGTCATCTTGATGCCGCCTCTACTAAGGAGCTTCCCTTGGTGGGAAGGGAGTCTCCATGCCCCCGGCATAAAGTGATCTCGCCACTTCACACCAAGCTGGAGGGTCGAAGACATTTGCCGATGAGCCACTTAGGTCCCGAGGCTTCCGGCGGATCTTGAACAACTTGATCCACTCAAGAATCACCTCACAAGGTCGGCACACCTTGCACTCACTCTCAGCTCTAAACTAAGCCTAGCACTAAGCACACACAAAACATGTGCAAGTTTTTGGATGAGCAATTTAACAATTGGATGGCTTGGATACGATCTTCTAAATGTCTTGCACTCCTCTACACTTCCACACAATCCAACCTCCTCAAATGGGCGAGTGGAGGGGGTATAAGTAAACCAAGCCATCAAGCCGTTGGCTAACGTCTACTGAAAAGTATACCGTCAGATGAACCGACGCTTGCTTTTCAAAGCTATCGGTTCATCTGGTGCCCCCCTCTACGTCACATAGCCGTTGCAGCTCTGCTGACGTCATTCATCCGAAGCATAGATCGACGCTACACTGCTGACCGTCGGTTCATCCGGTGCCGAAGGGTTCTGTGCCAAAACCTTTTTGTTAAGATCTTCAAAGCCATCGGATGAACTGATTCTTCCTCTATCGGTTCATGTAGTGCTTAAGCCCTGTGCGCAAAAAATTCTCTATCTTGATTCCTTGATACATTGGATAGACCGACGACTCCTTCCAATGGACCGTCGGTCCATCCGACGCCTTCATCTTCACAACTTCATTTCTGGTATTCATCCGGTGCTACTAGAATATGGACCATCGGTTCATCCGCGCGGTGCCTGTTCACTTGAAACTTCGCGCAGTGTACCAAATACTCCTGCGATTGCACCGATGCCGTCTTCCAAGGTACCGTCAGTTCATCTGACGGCCATTTCTCTTCTTTTTCTTCCATGGTTTAGACCCTTAAAAATATACTATCTCATCATTTTGGCAAGTGGCATTTTTGCATCCTTGGGACTTAGAAATGTCTACAAATACATGCTCAACAATATTGTTAGTCCCATTGGTCATGTTGTCATGAATCACCAAAATCAAACTCGAACAAATGGCACATGAGGCCATGTTCGCTACATTAAGACATATTGTTATGAGCCAGTATGGATACTTCTAATTGGAATTAAGTTCCTCTTACGAATAAGTGACATTGATACTCTATTGAAAATTGCAATTCGAATTTTATTTTATTTTGAAATTTTATAAAAATTTCATTTGGGAAAAAATCAAGTCAAATGAGTCTACTCTATATTTTCCCATTGGTTATTTTGTTATATTGTTTTGAAGTCTATTTTTTGAACCAACTCCCAAGAAGCATGCTACCAAATTTCATAGCCCTGGTGTGTCTTTGGAGTTACACAATAATACCGAACTTATATACTATATGCATGTGACAGATGATAATTTTAAAAGTTAAACAAAGATTTGTAATAAAAACAAAAAATTTAATGTGGATAAAAATAATTAGAAGAAAGTAAAATAAACAAAAAAAGGAGATAAATAAAGTGGACCCAAGACATCTAAGTCCGTTCGACAAATCTTTAATAGATTTGTACAACAAATTTGTTATGTGAGAAAAATATTGTGCGTAGTTTTTTACTGAAGATTTGTTGGAGAGCAAATTACTTCAGAAGAAGCTGAATAGAAAAAAGCCGAACGGAGGTGCCTCGTCATCCACGGGCTCGTTTGGGCTACTCCAACGAGCCCGCACAAGGAAGAAGGCCTATCCAACCAAGTGGGCCTTTGATTGTTTCAAAAAGTTGTTCCCTCTTACTTTGAATAGTGCATGTTGGGCCTATATTCTCATATGTCCAGCACTATATAGCCTAGATAAGGAAAATCAATTTCTCAAAAAAAAGGAAAAGCAAAAAGGATTTTGCTCTTCAACGTATCTCCGTGTCTTAAAAAAGCATAGTGATAAATTTTAAATTTTGTTTTCTTCAAGGGTTCCGTTGTCAGCTGTGGTGTGTAAACTTTATGGAATACATATGAATAGAAGCCCGGTTTCTAAAAAAAAAAAGAGGAAAAAAAGCATAGTGTTTCCAGTATGGAGCAATGAGTTTTGAGGTAGATAGTAGTGTAGAAGGCTAGAAGCATGCATAAGGTCCTCGACCAGTAATACCGAGGTTTTCAACATCTAGAAATTGTGAACTAGCACTAACCGAAGAAATTGCCATCACACTGCAAGTTTAATTTACTGTTGGTTCACCTGGTTTTGGCCAGTGTGGTTCTGTCTAGAGCACTAGAAAAATTTAACCGTTCCTTTTGGCAGTACAAAGATGTATACAGACACGATCAGTATTAGTTTGTTAATATATAGAGACCAATAAGAGCCATCACATGATCAATCAGTTAGACGACAGTGAGAGCGTCAACGTACTATGTAGAACCAGTAGCTAGCTAATAGCAGGAAAAAGACAGGCTATACAATACACATGATCCATATATCATCCTTTTCGTTGTGACGATGATCACACGGTATGTTCTCTCTCTCTCTCTCTCTCTCTCTCTCTCTCCAAGCTAATAATATGGTAATTCGTAACCACAAAAAGAGACGAAATGGTAATTCTGTAGGTTCTACGAGATCTCACAAACTATTAGTTGCTTCATTTACTTACTACTTAAGACCATAAAACTGTGGATGATCAGCTCCATTCTTTTAATTATTTTTTCACGTGCCTGAATTAATTATAAAGATTAAGGAGCTAGCCAACAAATTATACGGCGCTGGACACAATAGCATAAAGCGTGATGTGAGGTTGGAATTGAAAGTTAGTTGGTTGCACGCCAACACAGGTCGTACGTACGTGTGTGGCTGAGGAAGCGTCCACGCGTTGCGTATGGTCGTATATATGGAACTATGGAAGCGAGAGATCGAGCAATATTGTCAATTAGCTATAGCAATGGAATGTTTGCTAGCTGGCCGGTGATGGATGGGAGCTCTAGCTAGCTTAATTGTTGGCTTGGCTAATCTTTGCATCTGTGTACGTACAGAGACGTGGCAACAAACAATTTAAGGCCGCGCGCCACTGTTACAGACAAACGATGACTAATTGCTTGATGGAAAGCTTGTTGCTACTTGACCTGCTGATAACTAGGTTGTCTGCTGTTACTGAGCATTAGATTACTGCTAGTGGACCTGGACTATATATATATATGACCCGAAACAAATACTTATTGGAATGTTAGTTACTTCCTAGATCTCTGTTGCAAATTACCACTATTCATTTCAGCTAAACTGGTGCCCGGGGAAGTAATTTATTATTACAATGTGATCAACTCATGATGGCAACTGGTGGTGGATTAAAATGTACTCTGTATGCACACATATCATCACATCAGCAGGGAATCCCTTGTGATCGATCTTATCTCTGTATGTAGAATTATTGCCGCTTCCTCAGGGAATCGCAGAAAATGCCACACGTAAACATTTGTAGTTACTAGCGGTTATCTCACTGCAAGTTGGCAGCAAGCAGAGATCGATAGCTCAGTTGCCGTTGCGAAAATTCCAGTGACAGTACTTGTGAATTAATTCGTTCCGCATCAGATATTCGTATGATTCTTCGTACGTACATTTGGATTGCGACCCGGTAAATTAACAAATCAGCTGAGAAATTAAAGGAAACGAAGTGAAATTTGCAGCACGTATGTATGTACTAGCTACTTCCAACGGCCAACCACCTATGGGCATGAATGAATCCACCACCGCACGCCCCATTCAATGGTGCTCTCATCTCCTTGCTGCATGGATCTTCTATTAAACCCACGCACCCTGCTCATTCCATCACACAGCCACATCGAGTACAGTGAGCTAGCTAGCAGTTGCTTAGCTGATCGATCGATTACCACGAACTCGATCACGGCCGACGACGCGACAATGGCGGCTCCGACGACGACGACGAGGAAGATGCGGGCGGCGGTGGTCGCCCTGGCCGTGGTGTTAGCAGCAGCGCTGGTGGCGGCGCCGGCGCCGGCGTCGGCGGCGATCACCTGCGGCCAGGTGGCGTCGTCGCTGGCGCCGTGCATCCCGTACGCGACGGGGAACGCCAACTCGATGCCGTCGGGCTGCTGCGGCGGCGTGCGCAGCCTCAACAGCGCGGCGCGCAGCAGCGCGGACCGGCAGGCGGCGTGCCGGTGCCTCAAGAGCCTGGCGGGCACCATCAAGAAGCTCAACATGGGCACCGTGGCCGCCATCCCCGGCAAGTGCGGCGTCTCCGTGCCGTTCCCCATCAGCATGTCCACCGACTGCAACAAGTAGGAACAGTATACTATATATTATGTTATTCACCATCGTCCATCTAGGAGTATATATATTTGCATGCAGTAACTTATATTAACCCTGAATAATTTATGCCTGTTCTTCTTTGGCGCATGCAGGGTCAGCTAAGTTATCCATGGATCGGAGTCGAGGAGGATATGATATATCCTACCTCAACCTGATGATGAAGCTAGGTCAATCATCATCAGAAGAGGTAGCTAAGCCATCGATCGATCGAGCTAGCTGGAATAAAATAAAGGTTGTGGCAGCAGCGTATATAGTCTGTATGTGTATGTGCACATGCATAATATAATATACTACGACAAGCATGGCTATATAGTCTGTATGTGTGTGTGCCACTTACTGTAAGTGCTTATTAGCTTCTCTCGGACGATCGATGTGTACGTACGTGCTCCATCATAACTTATATATATATATATATATATATATATATATATATATATATATATATATATATATATATATATATATATATATATATATATATATATATATATATATATATATATATATGTATGTATGTATGTATGTATGTATATATATATGTATGCATCTTAATTGTGTTGTTTGAACAAGAAAGTGCTCTTAATTTGTCGGTGGTTCTGATTTACATTCATAGTATATAAAGACTCCACAATGTTCATCAATTAATTGCTTGCCCCTCGTATTCCCTCTACCACCGACCGACTAGTGATAGCAAAAATGACACTGAACACCAGTCATGCTCCTTCTGCCATCTCGTTTATTGGTGTACTTAAAGGAAGAGATGACAATTATTGCTAAACAACACCAAGTCACGGTGCAGCCTAAGCCTAACCCAGGAATCACGTGGATGCATAACAGTCAAGAAATTTACAGGGTGATCTCTATGGATGCTAGACATAAGATCGTTACGGTTATGCACACACACACACACACACACACACACACACACACACACACACACACACACACACACACACACACACACACACATCTAACCCCCAAGTTTATATAACTTGGAACACAGCTTTGCTTGCTCTCGGGAAGTCTGCATCCTCACATCTCAATTTGGTGAGAATGACTTTGAACATCTCCTTGGTTGTCAAGGGGCATGTACTGAGCCATGATGGCTCGGATCTCTGAGTCCATATACCTCTGTGGGCACAGGCAATGTAAAACAGAATTAGATGCCACCCTGGAGTTAACAAGAGATAATGAACCTAGAAATATCAACAGATGGAATCTCCTCATGTCTTACCCGGATCCTGTATTTGTACACCGCATATCCTGCAATTCCTGCTGCCACTAGGCCAAAGAAGATGACCCACAAGAAGCCCCAGCCTGTTTCTGTTGCTCCATTTTTGCCTGTGCACACCAAAAGCAGAATCAGTGTCACTTGAGTGTGAAGTTCAGGTCTAGATCCAGCATATATGTTACTATTTTGAGGTTTCAGCAAAAGTCTAAAATTATGATTCATGTGCCTCAAATAGCTGAGCTTGGCAGCAACTTCTGCTGACTTATGACCTCCAAATTTAACTGGCAAACTAATTCAACATAAAAATGCGAGTAGCCGGGTAGGTAATAATCTGAAAGTGTATATGTATAAGGGCTGCATACTTATGCATGTGTCATGCTCCTTCATGTAAAGCAAGCCTCCACTGCATCCGCATTCATAGCTTCCCCATGTGTTCTTGCATTTGCATTCTTTGCATTGACATGCAGTCCTTTCCTTGCATTCATCAATATCTGTTACAAAATATTTCACATCAGCGTCAAATCAAAAGTGGGAACAGTTCAGCAGCAAAAATCAATTCTTAAGCACATATTCACATATCAATTCTTAAGCACTCCTGAAAGGACATGTGGAAATGGTCCTTACCTTCACATTTGTGCTTCCCATCACCCTTGAAACCATCCGGACATTTACAGCCATCATCCTGCGGATTACAGACACCACAAGTCCACAACTTAAATTTCAGATTTTACAAGCATTTTTTTGTCAAAAACAGGAAAGGATCCTACTGATAATATGGAAGTTGTAAAGACAGCAAAAAAGCACAAGACACTTACAGTGCAGGCAGAGTATGTCCGTCCATTCCTGGTCTCTTTCCAACACCCTCCATTGTTAATTCCACATCTCCCTGATCCGGAAGCTACAATAACAAAAGCACATGTTATAATTCAGAAAGCTCTATGACAACTAATATTCAGCAATCTTACTATGTTACCCCAATACTGTTAACATATAAGAAAAGAAAATGCCAAAAGATGAATCCAACTGCCTTGTAGCATACCTTCACAATGAGTGTAACCATCACCAACGAATTTTACTCCTTTCACAATTGGACACTCACAAACTCTTCCGCGGAAAGTATCCTGCATATTCACCATTATTATATGCATAAGCTAAAGAGAAAAAATATCTAATAAAGCCAAATTTTCAAGAAAAACCTAACACCACAGAAGTACCTTGCATGCAGTGATGTTAGCAGCCTTATCTTGCCAGCAGCCACCATTGTTCTCTAGGCACTCATTTGTTTGTATATCTAAGGTTTTAAAAAACATTAGAATTATATAAGAGTATGCTACATGTAAGTTACACTTGGTGAAGTCGCTAAAACAAATGCAGCAAAATGGAAAAAAAATTAGGTAAACCAATGCACCAACCTGCACTCAAGCAAACAGCTGGCTCAGTAGTTTCCCGAAAACCAGCACAAAGTGCTTTAAGAACTGCTCCTTTGTCAAGCTTCCCTGAGGAACATAAGATTCTGATAAGTTCATCTGGTAATCGCAACACATAATTTACAGGATAGAAGAGCATACCTCTGTATTGTCTATTGTTGATTACCAGAGTTGGTAAGATGGTAACATCACCACGGGAGCCCTTGCCAATCTATACAAAGTGATGGATGATGATGTATTCAAATCAACAAAAGAATAAACAGACAAGATCATGCATTCACATTACAGCACTAACCTGTGCATCCTGTTCAGCTTTCAGAACAGGGTTTTCTTCATCAGCATCTGGATCACCAATACATTTATCTATTGCCTTATGATCAAGGCCTGTAAATTGTAAGCAAGTTCAGTATAAAATGATAAAATCTGCACCTTGCCATAGAACATAGAGAAACATATGCAATACAACATACCAAGTGACTTGATAACTCCATCAGCACACTCCTTGGTGTACTTCTTTTCCTTCATTGGGCATCGGATCGCAAAATCAGTAACATAGTCCCACCATAACCAAGGCTTCTTGTGCTCCTTAGAAACCTTAAACACACAAACTTGGCGCAAATTCTGGACCACCACATCTTTCCCATCATATCCTTTGCTAAAATCCTGTTCCGGGTCAGGAGCGCAGTATCTCCCATGATTGATGCACTGGGACTTGCACTGCTTGCTCAGAATGAAGGCCTCCGGGCAGTACCAGGTAATGTAGTGAGGAGTGAACTCTGTGTATCCCTTCTTCTCAAGTACCTGTGCTGCTCCTTTGAAGCTCTTGACAAAATCAATCTGGCTATCGCATTTTGGGCCACATTCATCATTGCTGTTGGTCCAAAATTCATACTCAACACGTTCATCAGGATGGGGCAGGGCCTCCCTCCAATCCAAATTCACATTAACCATGTCACCGTTATCAATTGCCTTCTTGAGCCTATCCCCAAAGCTCTTGGTTATTAGCGCTGAAGGAATAGTGATGTTCTCTAAGTAATCTGCCCTCCCACTCTCCTCAGGGGTGTCCATTGTAATTAGAGGTTCATCCTTGTCATCAGCAACAAGGATTGCCGCTGCTCCTGCGTTCTGTGCATTCCATGCCTTCTTTGTGAAGTAGCAATCTGAGCACAACAAAACTTATATTAGGCAATCAGTTATGCATTTAAGTAAGCAGTAGGCAACACCATAGAACAGACAAAAAGGAGTGTTAAATAAACAGCAAATTGGTTGGGCAAAAATTAATGTAACATGACAGGGAGGTGAGAAAGACAAGGATAGTGACATAACTACTGAAAAATGCAGGAGTAACTGACCGTAAACTATGAGATTTAAGTCCTCTTGCTAAGCACATCAAGTCACAGATGTAGTCGTACTATTGAACTGGGTCAACAACAAGATCTAATCACATGACAAGATCTAATCTTCTAGTCATAATAACAAAACTAAAGACCACACGACTAAAAAAGAATTGCCCACTAGTAGTCAACCTTTCAACTTCAGTCTAGGCCCAAGTCTTGTAAGGCATACTCCAGGTAACAATCTAAAAAAGTCACGCATGGACGACCTAGCACAACAGAGACCAACTACACTATCCAATCCAACGGACGGGGGCAGAAAAAGAACTTGGTCAGTCGAATCGCGACAGGGATGACCTAACAGACCAGGTGCTAGTACCACATTCGCAAGGAGAAGGTGCAATTTTGCTCACCTCCCCTGTCGACGAGCAGGAAAGTGGGGAACGCCCCCGGCTTGGCCTTGTAGGAGATGTCGAAATCGTCGAAGCTCTTGCAGGCCTTGTTGTTGGCCTTGGGGTAGGCGACGAAGCCGACCATGGTGCCGCCGTACTGGGGCACCCCGAAGTTGCCAATGGCGCACTCGTAGGTGCCCTTGAGGTCATCCGGCGCCGTCACCTTGAGGCTGTTCTTCTCCACCACGAACCTCCCGTGGCAGCAGCCCAGCAGGAAAGCCGCCCACACCAGCAACCGCAGCATCGCGCCGGCGGATCGGAACCCCATGCTTCCGATCCACTGCCGGACTTTGCAACTGGCGAAACCTAGCTGGGGATTGGATTGGTATCTGGTCCGATTGGAGCAAGGTAAGATCAATCTCGCGGCTGTGCGGTGGCCCAGAGCGGAAAGATTGGATTTTGACGGCAGGGAGCGAGTTCTGCACCAGTCGGATGGGAGAGTTGGAGTTGGAGTGGGGGAGATTTTTCGTTTCTTGGGGTTTGGTTGGGGAGAGGAGAGAAAGGTGGGGGAAGGCACGGTGTAGAAGCCTCGTGGTGAACCAAAACCAGAAGAACACGTGATCAAACCAAAACCAGCAAGTTAACAACTTAATTAACATGATGTTTACTGTATTTCACATTGCATCTTCAAACTTCAAAGGGAGATTTTTTTTTGCAGTTTCGTAAAAAAATATAGCCTTTGTCTCACCATGTCAGCATCTTTTAACTGCACATTCCACATTCTATACCTCAAGAAAAGTTTATGTGATTCAAAATTAATCTTATAATTATCGTCACTGTCACCCTGTTGAATAGTATGTGTGCGTGAAACACTCAATTAAGCATCAAACATACTACTCTCTTCGTTCCAAATTGTAGGTCGTTTGGGCAAACCTAGATTCGTAGTTGTTATTATGCATTTTGACAAGTACTCCATGTGTCCAAAAAGAATGATGCATTCAACATTTGTCCCAAAAAAAATGATGTTTTAAGATTTAAATCTTACACATGTATGATTAAATGGCAATATCTTTTTTTATTTTCTACACACAAACTAAAGTAGCTAAGGGTACATGAGCATTTTACCTTCACTCTTAATTTATCTGTAAAATCTTAGAACATCATTGTGTTCGAGATGGAGGGGGGTCAAAAAAATTGTGAAACTTGAAATGTCAAAATGACTTACAATTTGGAACATATGAAGTAATAAATTAGTGCAAATTTTTTTAAAAGAGTTTTTCAATCTAAGTTTTTAGAATAATTACCTTTTGGGATAGATATATATGCCAAATGTTTCTCCGATTGGCTAAAAAAGCTGATAGAACACGGTTCATATTTGGGCCGTTGCAAATGCAATGAGGCCTTGCAAGCACCTTTTTTGGCCTTTTCTTCAATGAAAATGGCCCAAACAGCCTGTTCATTCCCTAATTCATTGGGATTTTTAACTGTATGCCATTAAAAAAAGGTCACCGTGACCTGTGTGCCACTGAAAAGTTCGAGCACACATGTATGCCACTGATTGAAACTTTGTTTCCCTCCATACCACTTTCGTCAGATTTAGATCAAATTATGGAGGGAAAAGTCCAAAATACCCTCAAAGCTAAATGTGCTATTAATTTCTTTGAGTATTTTAACCAATTCAAATGAAAAAACTTAGAACTAGAAAGTTGTAGATCTCGTCGACATATACAACTTTCTAATTTTCATATATTTTATTTCATGTTATGTATTATTTTTTAGCATCCTAACGACTTAAAATTTAAAAATTGAAAATAATACATGATGAGAAATGGAAAAAACTGGAAAATTGAAAGTTATAGATCTTGATGAGATCTACAACTTTATAGTTCTGAGTTTTTTCATTTGAAGTTGTTAAAATGCTCAAAGAAAATAATAGCACATTTAGCCTTGATGGTATTTTGAACTTTTTCCTCTACAATTTGACCTAAATCAGACGGAAGTGGCATAGAGGGCAACAAAGTTTCGACTAGTGGCATATAGGTGCGCTCGAGAGTTTTTTAGTGGAACACAAGTCACGACGAATTTTTTTTTGTCTTTTTCAGTGCCATAAAGGTAAAAGTCTCAAAGTCATCAAGCCCACATTTATTATAGTTACAAAACATGTTTGATTGATGCTAACTGCTATATTCCATTTCTAGTTGGGCGAATTTCAAATAAAAGCACACCATCGATCGATGCACAGGTAACACAGGTTGATGGTTTTCACACGTTGCTTCGTCCTGATTTAATTTCATGCCAATTTTCCTTATTTTTTTTGTCAAATGGTGTTCCTTAAAGAATCTACGGTACATGTTAGTGCATTTGAGTGATTGGTAACAAAACTACAGTGTATATTTTCTTAAATCTTTTTCAAGTGATATGAAAATACCACCACTCCTTAATGCCAATGCTTATATAAGCACTTTCATCTAAGGAAGATTTATGAAAAGCATGAAAATAATGAACACCACTGTGCACAACATCAACAAATTTAAAGGAGGATTTTTAGGAGATGAACGACTAATTTTAGGTTGATTTATCCACTACCGGAATCGCGGGCTCTGCCGAGAGGCCTCTCGGCAGAGAGCTCTTTGCTCTCGGCACAGGATGTACCGAGAGGAAACTCTCGACACAGCGCTCTCGGTACCGCTGGACCGGCAAAGAGCTCTTTGCCGAGAGCTACGTCATATGCTCTCGTTACACGTGTGCCGAGAAGAGATATTTCTCTTGGCAGCGCAATTTTCATAAAACAAAAAAGAAAATCCAAGGCAGCGGGGCCCACCGGCCGGCTGCCCTGGGCCCACCGCCACCCACCGAACCGCCACAACCGCCACAACCACCGCCGCCGCCCGCCACCGCCACCACAGCCCACCACCATCACCATGAGAACCGCCCACCACCACCGCCGCCCACCACCGAACCGCCGGTCCGCCACCACGCCCACGGTCGCGGCAGCCCCCACCACCACCACCGCGCCTCGCCCGGCCGCGGATCCGCCTGCCGCCGTCCGAGCCCACCGACGAAGATCCGCCCACCGCGCCGACGTATCGTAGATCCGCCCGCCGCGCAGGGATAGAGGTCGTCGTCGACGTAGATCTGCCGGTCACCGTCGAACCTCGAGCTTCGCCCCCGCAGATTCTGCAACAGGGAGGAAGGAGTGAGGTGCACGGGCGCTGGATCCACCGCCACCAAGCCTCGCCCCGTCGCTGCTCCTCGCCATGAGGTGAGGGGCGAGCGGAGGGGGGAGGCACGGGGCGGCGTGGCTCTACCGGCGGTGGAGGGAGCTACGGAGAGGGCTAGGGTTGGGGGAGGAGAAGGGGTGTCGACCCGCCGGAGAGGAGGAAGAGGGCCGGCGGGAGGGAGTGGCGGCGCGAGAAGGAGTGGCCCTGGCGGCGCCGGCGGGAGGAAGAGGGGGGGGTGGGGGTTAGGGTTTGGAGGGGGAGGGGATGGGTTGGGTTTATATAATGCCGAGTTGGGCCGGTGGTGTAGTGGGGGTGTTGGTGGGCCTGTTGGGTTTATGTTCGTGGGACGATGGGAGCTTTAGGTGGTGGGCCGGCTGCAGATCTTTGCCGAGAGCCACGTCAGCTTAGCTCTCGGTAGAGAGCCCTCTTCGCCGAGAGTCTGGCTCTCGGCACAGAAATTTTTTCTAAAAAAATATTAAAATAGCAAATAGATGCGAAAAAATACCAAATTTTAACATGACACCAATAAGGTTGTATGTTACTTATAAAAAAGTTTTTTTGATCAAACTCAAATTTGAATTTTACTTAGACTCCAAACCTACTGATATTAGTTCAAATTCTTGGAAACTTCTCGTGAGATGTTCCGGTTTGCAAACAACGTATGTGTGGATGTGTTCAAAACGTTCTCAATTTTTTTCCACAACCAGCACATATGATATCATGATCACTTGCCAAAATTCATGATTTTCAAACTTCATTTGAATTTTATACAATTTTAAATCCTTTCTACCTCACGATCTGCATCATGATTAGAGAACCTAACGAAAATTTGGCTTGATTTCATGTACATGGTCTTAGAGATGTCTCATGAACATGAGTATCATATTTTCACCAACTTTACTATATAATTTAATGCACTTGCAGTTCATATCGAACGTATGCGAAAATACCTAGAAAGAAGTAAAATTGATAAATATAGCAAGCAAAGTTAAAATTGTGCCAAATTCGAGCATAAGTTTTGTACAAGTGTATGTTGAGGATAGAAAAAAATAGAGGTAAAAAAGTGATTTTGTGTTTTTTCTTTGCCGAGAGTTTTTTATTTGGCTCTCGGCAAAGAAGCCTCTGTGCCGAGAGTTTTTTATTTGGCTCTCGGCAAAGCCTTCTTTGCCGAGAGTTTTTTATTTTGCTCTCGGCACAGAAACGAACTATTGGCAAAGCCTCGGATTCCGGTAGTGATTATACATTTTTGCATTGGTACTCAGTTACGTTTATGCACAGCTGAGGCTGTAACTTGGTGACTGGCCCACTTTGATTCGGACATGGATGTTTGACATCAGGAGTGATGAGTGATTTTGACATCAGATGGTGGTTGTCATGCTTACGCGCGATAAATTAAAAGAGCAAAAAGTTGCAACTCCAATCAGAGGCGACGCGGATCCTACACTAGATTTCCTCTCTTGGCCCTATCCGTGTACTTTCCTTTTACAATTTTTTTATTACAGTGATTATACTAGTAGGATCTCAGTCGTCATCACTGAGCACTTGTAGTTTTCCACACGCGATGCACAACACATACGAGTACTACTGCTTCAATATACGTACTTTCTGTGTCGGCAATTGTAGCTAGTCCTTTTTTTTAAAAAAAGAAAAAGAACTACATCCTGTACGTCTAGGTTGAAGAGCTAGCTAGTAGATGTTGAAGCTTTGGTCTCCCAGGAGGAAGCGCTCCAGATCGTAGAGGAAG
This sequence comes from Cenchrus americanus, assembly GCA_947561735.1. Taxonomy (NCBI): domain Eukaryota; kingdom Viridiplantae; phylum Streptophyta; class Magnoliopsida; order Poales; family Poaceae; genus Cenchrus; species Cenchrus americanus. The sequence goes on along the minus strand of OX387239.1, from coordinate 290,744,763 downwards.
TCGTCTCCAGCTGATGCTTCGGCTGCCGCCATCTGCAGCATGTCAGAATATTGATGGCAGGACTCGCCGGAGATGCATGAACTTGTCGTCGTCGTTGCCGACGACGACGTTGATGCGATACCGCACCAGGGCTGCTGCTGCTGCCGCTGATTACCGGCAGGAAATGGCTCTTGTTGGCACGGCGGCAGCGTTTGACCTTGCAATTGATCGAAAGGAGGGGCAGAGTAGTAGTAAGCCTCAACAAGAGGAGGCAGCACTGCTGGTGGTTCTTGCTTGATATTCTTCATGGCAGCAGCAGCAGCAGCAGCAGCAGCATGAGCTCCCTTGCTGCTTCTGCAAGTATGGTGGTTGTTGTAGGTGACTTGGAACATGGGTGGATCACTGCTAGTGTCCTGCTGCTGGACGTGCTTGGTGGCCAGGCAACCGGTGTCGTCCCTGTAGGTGCACCTGAAGTAGCTCCTGGTGTGGATGGTGCCGTTGATCTTCTTCTCGCCGTACTTCCTCCACTCGTAGCCGTCCTCGTAGGGCACGCTGGTGAAGTCCACCCATGATGAGGTTTTCCCTGCAGCTTCCTCCATCGCTGATGATGATGATCTGCCGATCGAATCGCAGATGCAAAGGGTCAGTGAAGAGCAATAAGCTACCGAATAGAGAGAGATTACTGATTTCACTACTTACAAAGCCAATTCTATATTGAGCAAGAATCAACATGTGTACTCGATCGAACCCGGCCACACCTTCGTTTCTTGGCTCTTCTCGCCGTGATGGTCGCTACTGCTGCTGCTTGGGAATCGGCAGATGCTGCTGGGCTAGGCGGCGACTCAGCTTTGACGACGACGACGCTTGTTGGTGTCGTCGTCGCTGGAGCTGGACCAGCACCACCAGCGGCGGCGGCAGCAGCAGGAGGAGGTTGCTGCTTCATGACGGAGAGGGCGACGTTGAGGGCTCGCAGCGCGTCGCCGAGGAGGCTCTGCGCCAGCAGCAGCGACTGATGCGAGGAGGAGCTGACGTGGAGGAGGAGCAGGGGGTGCTGAGCCTTGATGCGCTCGTACACCTGCGCCACCTCCTTCACCGCGCGCGCACGATCATCATCAGCCACCGCCATCGTCGTCGTCGTCGTACAGCTAGCAAGCAACGCAAGCCTGTGAATTTAATTGTTGCTGGCCGGCCGATCGATATCGAGCTTGCTTAGCTTGGCGCCTGCTGCTGCATGCTTATATATATGCGTCGTCGCACGCGGTGTAAGCTTTTCAGTGGACAACCAGCCATACGATACCGCGTGGTGTGGAATTTTGATCGATGGCAGCAGCTGCAGCTGGTGTAGGTCCAGCAGCAGGTGAGCTCGATGATAAGCTAGCTCAGAGCCTTGTTGATTTCCTGAGTTTAATTGCCACACGCACACACACTGACGACGCAATTAAGTTCAGTCCTAAACTAAGGTTTCCATTCCCTCGTCGACAGAGTTGACGACGCGTATACGCAGTCAAGCTACCGGTGAGCACAACCCGAAATCCGAAACCAACGTTTCAACTAATACCACCGCATGACAACCCCTGCGCATGCATGCAGACAAGCTGCGCGCAGGGAGTCAAGAGTCGTCAGATACTCAGATAAGCTAGCTGCTGCTCCTGACTGTATATAGTAATCAGGATCAACTTGCCATTAACAAACTTAATTGTATCCGTCGATGCATGTGCACTGACATTAACAAATATGTATCATTGCAGGAGTACAAGATTAGTATAATCAACACACGTGTTGTACGTTGTACAAGCTTATGATTAATACTCCATATACATGGTGGGTTTCTGACCACCGTACCAGTAGTATATACTACTATAGCAGAGGACTAGAAAGCCTCGCGACGTTGCCGCGTATGGCCAGTGGTGGAGCCTTTTGTTACAGGAGTCAATCTTATAGTTTGTGTAAATCGGTGTAATGTTTTGACTATTGATGTGATACATTTTTTGTTGAAATCTTACCCATTTCGCGTCACTTGATTTGATGGGCATCTATCATCTATATATGTAGTTATATGATCAATGAGATGTTGTATATTGGTTATGTATCAATTTGATGTTGGATATGAAACAATGTGTTGAATACAAATGCAGCCGAACTTGATCAACACTAACTTAGTAGACCAACAAATTTGATTTAATTGATATTTTGCATAGGTTAGAATTTAATGTTTTTCTGGTGGGTTACCCGGTATTTATCGTCTTGGCGGTCGGCACTTAAGGATCGTTTAGCACAGATTGAGCTTCTAAAAAATGGATGACTCCGGTTTTTCAACGGTGTTTTTTCCCTCTTGTTAAAAAATGTTTGGTAGAATGGCTTGTTTTAGTTTTTTACAAATGACACCCTTAGTTATTTCTACTTTTATTAGTTTTTTTTCACATTTTCTCTCTCCTTTTTACTATTTCTTTCTCTATTCCCTTTCATTCCTATTTTTTCCTTTACCATTCCATTTGCAGCCACGTTTCGCATTTCGGTGCCACGTGCAAGCCAATTTGTCTTCGTCTCTCGGACTTTTACCATCAACTCCCTTATCTCTATCTCTCTCGTGTCTTGGCCCCTCGGGCCCGGGCGTCGGCGGCGGGTAGACATGTAGTGGCCACCGGAGCCGGCCGGTGGAGCGCGGGTCTAGCGCGGGCGGCGAGCGGGCGGCGTGCGGCTGGCGGGCTCGGCGGACGACGAGGCAAGGGGGCTCCGGGGGCGTGGTGCTCCTCACACCGCTAGCATCCGTGGCTCGGTGGACGGCAGCAAGGGGGGGCACGCTTGGACGCGCGGGCCGCGGTGCGGCATCCGGGCGCGGGCCGGTGCGCGCGGCCCGCGGTGCCGACGGCGAGTCTTCATCCTCCTCTCGCGGCCTCCTTCTCCCCGCGCGCAGCGTCCTCGAGCTTGCCATCCACGACCTTGAGGTGTGTGGGAGGCGCTTCGAGCTCAAGCGAGAGCTTGCCATCCGCTCGCGTCCTCCGCGGCTTGATGTTGGAAAAGGTGAGGAGTGTTTTTGAAAAATGGTTGGCGCTCGCCCAATCCGATCCATCCGCCGGCCGATCCTACGACCGGGACCGGCCCGGCGACGTGGCCGCTCTCCCCGGCCTCGGTATTGGCCGGGTTTCGTAGGTAAAGATACGGGAATTGAACGTAGCAATCATTCTTCTCCCTCTTCTTTCTCTTTCTCTCTCTTTTCTTCCTCCTCTCCTTCATCACAAAACTTAGAAGGGGCTTTACGGGTTTCCAGCGGTAGGGGAGGCTTGAGCCCCACCCGCCCGACCGCTGGATTCACCCCTGGGGCTACGTGCTTGGTTCTCTCGATCTCTGTGCTTTGAGCGAACTCTTGAACTAAGTTGCTTCGCCGCAATTATCTTCTTCTTAATGAAAACCGTACGTGCTATGCATGTCTTAAAAAAACCGAGAATTATTGGATCTTAATTGCCAACGTTAGGGTTAGCACGTCACATATGCCAACGTAAGCGACGAGAAAAGAATCCAATGCAACAACCCCCGTACGACTGAAACGACGACCACCACAGTCCACACTACACCGGCTGGGCTCCACGTAGAGGAAAGAGGATCCTCGCTAGATTTGCACTGCATGCACCCCCCCCCCCCCCCCCCCCCCCCATTTATATTCTTTGATTGATTTTCATCATGCATGTCGCCTTTAGTTTGTCTGCCGTGTCGTTTTTATACAAAAATCCGTGCACTTTGGATCTCTTAATTTCCACACGCAGGCAGAGCATATAAAAATTAGTACTCATGTGTAGCGCGTAACTTTAATTAATTTGCCCAAAGAGGCTGTGAGGCTGATCATGAGTAGTACAGTACAGCGCACTCGTATGTCGGTACTTGTACCTTCAATTCCGTGCAGATTCAATTCCACTCTCGTGATTATACAATCACTAATTAAAGGGTTTGATTTGGTATGTCGTTCAAGGATTTAATTTGACTTTATGTGTTTGCCACTTCATCTTGGCCTACAACAATCATTAGCAAGCACAATCTATCTATGTATCTCGCAAAAAAACAGTGAGACAGTGTGGCGAATTTTCAGTTTCGCCTCTTCGTTCCAAATTAATTGAGCTACACTAGCTAGTTACCTCTCGATTATCCAAGCATCAAGTAAAAATCATTCTAGTTTCATATATATTGTCTGGATTGACACATGCATGGGAGACCCTCAAAGTTCATGTGCACGCATGATTACATAGTAATAACATAGACAGGGCTTAATTTCGTCCTTTGATGTTTGATGAAAGTTCATGTATGCTAGCTAGTGTATTTACGTTCTCTGATCGTGGGGCAGCGTGCGTTCACATGACAAAGTGAGACGAGACTGGCCTATCGCCGTACGTCCTCCATGACAAAGACGCAAGGCTTTCTTGTGGTCAATCGCAATAAATCGTACGTGAGAAATAACAGCACAAACAACTTGCAAAGCTGATGAAAAGCGTATAGAAACTTGAACTATCGCCCTGTTCGTTCGGCTTATCAGCCACCAGCCAGCAGTACTTTTCTCTCAGAACAAACCATCAGCCACCAGCCAAACGAACAGACTGGGGTGCATATGTACACGCGGACTGACGAATAATAAACAAATTAAAATGAGAGACTCAACGAAAGTTGCAAATCATTCGAATCGGAAGGTGAAAGCAAAACTTCGTCAATGCTAGCTTTCAGGTGGAGTGGCGAGCACACTATCTGATTCAGAGATAAACAAATTGGAGCTCCACTAGTGCTTGTGCCTTCTTTGATCGTGGTGCAGGCGTGCTTTCGCACATCAAAGTGAAACTGATCCTGAATGACCGACCTCTCGACATTCTATGTCCCAAGCACTAATCATTTAACACAATTTTTTTAGATAAAAACATGGTGCTGTGCAAGTTTGGAAGAATTCAGACTCTTCATACAAAGACAAGCTACAAATACAGTTTAAGTTTTATATGTACTTTGCCACTGCAAATATGACGACAGGAGTTTGACTTGGTCTGACAAGCAGATAATTTTTCTTAATAAAAAAAATACGGATATGTTTTAATTTCTAAAAATTTTCAATTCACAATCACTGTGTCTAATTTTGATCACACATGAGAGGTGAAAAAAACCATTTAGTCTTAACAAAGTCTTTCCAAAATCTACTCTAAGCATATTTCTAGTGAAAATAAGTGAATGGTGTTGGCACATCAAAAGCATAGCGTGATGGAAGATATCATACAACAGAAAAATCCTACAAATGTTGGCCCTTGGCTAACATAAAGATGCTATCGAAATATATGGAAAATCTGTAACACATGAAAAAAAAGATTAGCTAACAGGTAGGAAAAGGTTATTTTAGACCTTTTACCTGTCATGTGAAGAACAACCGCAAAAGAGATATACAGTAAGGTTGTCAAAATATATAGTAGCTCATGGCATGTCTTAATGTTCAGCAAATTGTCTTCTCTTTCATTCTTTGATGGGGCAATGCTAACTGCTGCCGAAAAAGGCCAGCAGTAGGAGGCTTAGTGTTTCTCCTTTCTTGATTCCATAAGCTGCGGTGAGAATTCCAACAAGGCCCAGAGCATTAAACCCAGTATATTCAACAAGAAAGGTTCATAAAAAAATAGCATATATGATCCTGGACCTAGCTGATTATTCTGCAACTGTTTCAGATTAGTGCAGGTATTCAAGTAAGATTGTTTTAGGCATGAACTGCAAATGTAACATAAAAGGTTTATGTTTAACTGGATGCAACCATTGGTTATCAATACCATTACTAAGTAAAAATCAAGATTGCCATTACTGAAATTGGCAGTCCTATTTCTAAGGTAACTATTCTGCAATGATTCAGACCAGTTGATGATATTTTGGACCTGAATAGCAAACTTAACAGCAAGGAATCAAGGTACATTACACCAAAGAATCAAGGGTAAGTGATCATGCACCACTGATGGTTGGTTTGGTTTAAAAATGTATTTTAAATAGCACATCATTAATATAACTTAACAACACATAGTTGCTTGGAGAACACTTTTACTTCGGGATGGAAAACATCAATTCTTAAGCAGTAGAATTCCTAAAAATTAATGGATTGAAACACAGCTTTGCGAGACTCACCTTATGCAACTGTTCCCTCATGAATCCATTCTAGTGAGCCACGCGGATGCCTGCTTGGGATGCTGATACCCTTTGCTGTCAGAGGTAATGTATCCAGCATAAAAGGCTCTGTCTGATGCTTTTCAAAGCATCTCAAACCATAGTTCAAACACCAATTACATTAGTTGTGGTCTTGTGGACATGCTCAACACAATCCAGTTCCAGTCCCGCATGAGGTACATACATGAGGTAGCCTGTTAAATATTCAGTCTTTTGACTGAAGGGCAAAGGCATAAATATTCAGACGACACAAATATTTGAACAACAATGTTTTAAACAAACAGAACTACCAGGATCACTGCAAATATGAAGCCTTAGCATAAGTTAGGATGCCTGACCTGTGACTGTAAGATAGCCTTATGTGGTTACAGAATTCATTAATCAACCAGCATCCAAAATTTCAACGACAATGTTGCTGCCAGCAGGATCAGAGCCTTTATCTGTAGAAACATGTCTAGCCCTTGAGGATCTGCTGTTGCTCATAGTTTCATATGTCATGAACATTAAGAACTCAAGAAACAGGCACCTATCTATGTCCTCGTTGTTAGCCTGCGGGTCATTCTCCACTTCCCATTGTGCCCAATCAATTATATTTCTAGTAGCATCATCAAAAACAAAAGAATCTTCTCTGAGCTTCTCAGCCCACATAAGGGCTCTCTTTCCAAACCCTTGCTTGCAGAAATGAGAAAGAAAAACATTAAGTGTGATAGTGTTTGGTTGAAAAGCCATCTTAATCAGCCTGCCAGTCAGTATCATAGCTCGATCGAGAACATCACTGCAAATGCCATCCATCAATGTATTGTATGTAACTGAATTAGGATGACAACCCATAGCAACAAGCTCATCTAACACCTTCCCTGCTTGGTTCAGCATATGGTTGCTGCAGAGGCTATGCATCCAAATATTATATGTGAAAATGTCTGGTTCACAACCAGCTGCCAACATCTTATTCATGAAATTCATAGCTCCGTTCATATCCCGAGCCCTGCAATAAGCATTGATTATAGTATTGTATGTCACTGTGTCAGGGATTAGACCATTACTGCACATGTCCATTAAATGGTTGTCCACCATCTTTAAGTTTCCTTCTCTGCACAAACCGTCGATTAGGATGTTGCTCGTGTAAACATCAGGAACAAGGCCACTCTGCCTCATCTTCTGCTGTAACTTCAAAGCTTCAGACATATTGCCTGCCCGACAAAATGCAGATATGATGGAGTTGTAAGTAATATTGTTCGGTACAAGTCCCCTTGTTGTCATCTCAGCAAATGCCTGATAAGCTTCATTCACGTAATCTAATCGGCATAGGCCATTGACATATGCTGAGAAGGCAATAAAATCAGGCTGCAGACCAATTTTTTCCATATCATCCCAACATTTCAAAGCACCAACTGCATCACCCTCTCTGAAGGATGCATCCAAGTAGATCGTAAATGATGCGCTTAGACAACATCCCTTACTAATCATGTGTTCTAGAATTAGCCGCGCCTCATCAAGCCTTCCTTGATTGCACAGCCCCATAATCAAGTAATTAAAAGTATGTGTTGATGGTGCCAGTCGCAACTTGTTCATAATTCCATATAGTTCAAAAGCTGCTTCATGGAGTCCCTCCTTGCTATAAGCAGCGATCAACGCATTAAATCCAGGAACACTAACTGGAACACCCTTCTCAATAGCACCGTGCAGAAGCTCCCAGGCATCATCTAATCGTCCATCCCAACAAAGTCTACAGACCAACACATCCAACACATCAGCCGGCATATGTGAACCAAACATTTCATGATTGTGGACTAACAGGCCAGCACGCCCAAACTTGTATGCTCCAGCAGCAAGAATGTTGAAGGTGCAGGAATCCGGCACTAATCCCCTCACTTTCATCTCCTTGTAGGCCGCACTGGCCTCATCCATCTGTCCGGTCTTTGCATATCCATCGATCAAGACATTGAAGGTGATTGTATTTGCTTTGATCCCCACCTGTGCCATCTCATCGAACAGACTCCTCGCTTCCGCCATCCTCCCCTCATGGCACAGAACATCCACCAGTATGTTATAGGTCACGACCGTGGGCTCACATCCTGACCTGCGCATTTCCTCAAACAGCTTGAAGGCGTCCCCCGACCACCCGAACACGCAATGACCCTTGATGAGTATGTGGTAGCTGCGTACATCCGGGACGACACTGAACTTCTTTCCCATGACCCCAAGCAGCCCGGAGGCGACGCGCAGCATCCCCCTGTGGCAGAACCCGAAGATCATGGCGTTCAAGATGGCGAGGCTCGGGCGCGGGCCCATGGTGGCCATTTCCTCGAACGCGTTCCAGGCAGCGCGGACCTCCCCGCCGCGGAAGAGAAGGCGCAGCAATGCGGCCAGCGCGGAGAGGCTGGGCATGTTACCGGAGCGGCGGACGCGCGCGAGCACGTGGAGCGCCTCGGCCGCCATGCCCGCGGCGAGGAACGCGTGGAGCGCGAGCCGGAGCGCGGCGTGCCGCACGCGAGCGCTCCCGCCGGTGCTCCCGTAGGAGGACGACCAGGAGAGGAGGTCCGCGGAGGCGGCCGGCAGGAGCGCTGCGAGGAGGATCGCGGCGAAGGGGCGGAGCGCGGACGCGGACGCCGCGAGGCGGGAGGCGGCGGCGAAGCGGGCAGCGAGCGGGGTGGGGGAGGGAGGGGGTGCAGAGGAGCGTGGTTGGCTGACGGCGTGAAGCGCGAGGTGGCATTGCGGGGCGGTCTTGAGGAGGCGGGTGAGTGCGAGGAGGGCGCCGTGGCGGAGCGACGCCGGCAGCGAGAGGACGCGGCGGTGGTCGGGAAGGAGGAACTGCGCGGCTGGATCGTAGGAGTTGGAGGTGGAGGTAGCCGTTGAGAAGAGGCGGTGGAGGGCGACGAGAAGAGGGTGCGGTGTTTTGGGTTGCCTCGCCGCCGCGGCGAGGAGGCGCATCTGGCGCGGCGGCGGCGGCAGTGGATGAGGGAGGTCGCGCGGGTGGTGGACCAGGACCAGGCGGTGGATGGCCGACGACGCTGGGGTGCTGATGACGTGATGTGGCCCGAGGAGCTCGGGCGGCGGCGGGCGAGTCGGCGAGCCACGGCGGCGAGGTTTGGCCCAGCAGCTGCATGGGAGGTCCGGCCCGCGGTAACCTCTAGTCTCAAATCTCCAATTCAACTTTGAACAAATTATGTTAAAATTTGAACTAACAATATCTTGGGTAGAGAAATCAATTTGCTTCTAAAACTGAACGCATCTAAATAAAACCATTATTCAAAACTGTATAAATCTGTAACCTTCAGTGTTTCAGTAGTACAGCAGAGAATGACCAAGGTACCCTGATGTCAGGATTCAGGAATTAGAGACATTACTAGTGACTAGTCTCATCTCTAAACAAACAAAAAAAAAGATGTCACTTTTCGTGTAACACATGTATCTAATAATTAAACAAAGCCAACACCGTTCTCCACACCATTCAAGCACAAAAAAATGCAGCTTGAATATGAATGTAAAGAAAGTAAGCAACAAGCTTTAATCGCTATGTAGTTCATTCAGGCCCGGGATGTAGCAATGCTGCCTCCCAGCACTTGGCGCTCCAAACTGGCACCAAGCGGTATCCCACCATCTTCCATATAACCTCCTTCTTCCATGTACAGCTTCACAAGAAATGGAAGTACTCGATGCATCTGGACTGACCGATCGGCAGCAACGTCCTCGGCAGAGCACCCGCGCTGCTGGACGAGGCGCTTGCTCCTCTTGCTCCTGAAACATCGTCAACCTCCATCGTAAACGGACTGCTGCTTGTAGGTGACGATGTGTCTGCCCACTGAAACTGGCTTGCATACGACGAGTTCCTCTCTGGTTGTTGATTGCCTCTGTAAGAGCGTATGCTCGGGGATTGTGGCAGAGTAGAGGGAGTCAAGAATGCGTGTTGCTCGCTGGCGGCCTGCGGGCTGAAGCAGATTGATACCGCCTTTCTTGAAGACGACTGCTCTGTGGTATCTCTAGTGCCTCCCATGGGAGTTGAGCTGCTGCAGGTGTGATGGTTGAAATAAGTGACGGAGAACAACGGCGGGTCGCTGGTGTCCTTCTGCTGCACCTGCTTTGTGGCAGGGCACTTCATGTCGTTCTTGTAGGTGCATCTGTAATAGAACCTGAAAATATAATGCAATGAGCCTAAATTTTCACCTCAAAGTGAAAGAGATGATTTTTCTTTTAAAAAAAACCTAAACATAGGGTGCCATCTAAATACCTTTGCTAACAAGCCATCACATTTAAGAGCTCACACATTGGTTTCCATTTTTTTTCACAACAACCATAGTACTAAGGCCAAGGGCATGTCCAACACTACTAAAATTAGCAACAGGATACCAGAGTGTAACAGCAGGAGACTTCATGTCATTTGCTCACTGACAGCACTCACAAGAAATTTCACAGATTTTCCGTGAACTTTGAAATTTAATCTTTAGAATTTAACAAACCTACAGTTAGTCCTGTTAAAGTTCCTTTTGGACGTGGTGAAACATCTTTTTAAGACTTGCACTTTTACTGTGCCCACTGGCTATGTTCTTTTCTTTTTCTTGAAAGTTCTCATGAATCCTGGAACATTAAGATGCATATGTCAAAGATCTACTTTCCTTTTAACTCGGTAAGTGGGTAAGTATTTGAAAAATGAAGATCAACCACTGTCCTTTCCCATTGAGTCAACATTCAGTCTACCTAAATTAGGTGGAACAGCATCAATAAACACCATCACTACCTTTTCTTCTACTACATCCACTGCCTTCTAGAAAAGGAAATAATATCTGCCATCTATAACATGCTCTTAATGGGCTAACAAGATATAAGGGGTCTGCATCGCATTCCAATCGCTCTCTAAGAAAGTAGAAAAAGGATAGTAGGGACTGTCGGCATGTATACTAATAGCTGAAAACTTGATTTGAAAACAATTGTGCTAAACAAATGAGGGAACATTTAGTCTGGTAGTGAAGTATATATTATATATCAAATGAGTTGGCTATGACAGGTAATAAAGGTGGCCAACTTGTGAAATTGTATATTGATATAGGAAGTTACACTTTGCAAGTTTCGTCTGTCTAGTTGGTTGTCAATTAAGAAAGAGAATTGCCACTGCAAGAGTCATTTCATAAAACATTTTTTTTGTTGACAAGCATTTCATTTCTTTCTTTCAATCAATCAAGGGGTATGGCGACACCTGTCCACCGACAATTCTACCAGAGTGACTAGTAAACAACTGCACAGTTTGATATGTCCTCCATCCCCTGGTATACAAACGTTAGGCGCACTAAGAAGCAATGTGATTTGAGGCATAAAAGTAGCTGGCCCACAAACTGAACATGCAAAGACTGCATATTGACCAAAAGCAAGAGATTTTTCTCTATTTGCGGGCAACTTTATATTTTAGGTAATGAAAAAATTGTAGCTTAATTACATGAGAGGTCTTCTACCGGATTTGTTATCTCCACCTAGGCTGGTGCAGGCCCTTCGTGAATACCAATTATATCAAGTTAGCACTAGACAAAGAACCAGAAATGAAGAATATATAATAAGCACATTAGCTTCTTTAGTGGACTATTAAGAAGTAAACAGTCCAAACTGGAGTGGTCAAGATTTATGCCCATGGAACTAGCGCTACATTTAGAAATAAACCACAGCAGTAGACAGGAAACCAGGAATTCTTCCAGTTAAAATTAAGGCAAAGTTTGTTCCTAAATTCCAAATATTTGAGGTAACCACTCTTAGTTCACCCAGCAAGTCAGCAACAGGTCCCATAAGTCCCTCCATATCTATTAGTAACTAATTGATCGACCATCTGTGACAAACAGTAAGAGAAGTTTTTGGACACAAAGGTGGTGCATGGACTAAAAAACACATATTGGGGGAACCAACTGTATGGCAAGGGGATGACGGCAAAGATGGACTACGAACCTTGGGAAGTTGGAATTGGAGAGCTTCTTCTCACCGTACTTCCTCCACTGGTGGCCATCGTCATACGGCGCATAAGTGTCTGAGGTCCAGGTGCGCTCATCTTTCCTGGTGGTTTTTTAACAGAACAGAAAATGAAGAAAAGGCGTGATGAAACTGAAATTCGTGCAAATTTTAAAGCAGGGGCAAATTGAGGAAGCTGCACTTCTGCGTACCTGATCCTTTGCTGCTGGGTTCTGGCAGCCCTGTGTGCCGATCCCAAGTTGCTGAGATAAGTAGGAACAGAGTCCAGAGCCATGGCGAGGATGATGAAGGAGAGAGAAGCAAAGGGAGGCTGCTGAACTGACGAAGAGGGAGGAGACGTTTCTTGGGGGGACTCGGCAGCCTGCGCTGGGAGACTCTGACCACCTTTATTTATAGCATTATAAACAACGACGGTGCAGTAGCATTCTTCAACGTTAACATGCGTCACAGCCTCTGGAGCTCACCTTAACGGCGCTGCACTTCCTCTTCACGCGTTTTGCTTCTTCTTCTCCATGGTAGAAGGCCCTTCCTGGCCTCCTGCTTATTCCTTCCAGATCGAAAAAAAATTACAAGCACTAGTATCCTTTTGCAGCCCTGCAAGTAATAATTTGTCCAAGAGCTATAAATTATGCTTTTGTTTCAACCATGCACATCAAATATTGAATTCTGTTTGTCAGTGTTGGGGGGAAAATGCAAATAACATGTACATGCCAGGCTGAGGGCAATGAAAAAATGTGCCAGCATCGATAAAATATTATGGGAGATGTCCCATAGAATAAAATAGTTCTTCATACCCTGATCCTTTTTGTCTCTAGATGCTAGTCAAATGATTTCAGAAATAATAGAAGTAAATTTTTAAAAAATTTAAAAGATTACCAATGTTAACCTTTAAGAAAGAAAAAAAATCTAGCTTCTGACTCTACCCCTGCTCTAATCAGTAACGGAATGGAGATAACTGACGGAGTGAGGCTGCCATCAGATAGCCCGCCACATCTGAATAACTAATGCAAGCATCAATACAAATCCATGTGCAAGAGAACAGCTAGCAAGCTGATGCACTGGCTCTGCATTTCTTTACATTTCTGAAGACTCTCATCTTGGTCTTATATTACTTGTTAAATAAAAAGCAAGCACAACTTTATTACAAAATCTTGGGTTTGGTGGATCAATCCCCACCGCCACAGGCTAGCATAGGGACCAATAAAGAGCATATAATAATACATCCCTTGGAACAAACTTTCACCAAGTAGTCTTTTTCAAAGCAGTTCAAGAGAGAGAAGCATAAATACATAAGAAGAAAATAATCCTGTAAATGACTCCTGATTAAGTAGTTGAAAATGACATGATTTAATATTTATTTCCAATATTAATATTAACCGCACTTGGCTAATTGCAAGGTGCTTATACACTTCAAAAATATCAAATACACAAATCTTAAAGAAATACTGTTAATAGTGGAGCAGTGAGTGTTTTTCACTTTTCAGCAGGGCAGCAATCCGATTTTTTTATGGCAACTTGTAATTAGTTTATTAGTGTCACTGGGGCAAATTTGGTGGTACAGTGATCTAAGAAGAGTCCTGCTTAGTTGCTATGGTTTTTATTTACTTTATACAGTTATATCTTTCTTCTGAAAACATGGATAATTTCTCTGTATATAGTAGTATTTTGTTTCTTATTTCATCATCTAGCTGGCTAACTTTTGCATGCTTGCATGCTAAATGTACTAAATATTACGCAGTCAATGAGAAACAATTTGTACTTTTAATAATATTATAATACTTTACACATTGAGAAATAGATTGCGGCTATAGAAGTAGCTGCATCATCTCACACATTATTTTGTTGAAGAATAAGGGGGCCTAGTGGACATTCTGGTGAATGGTGGCCTGATTCAAACAGTCAAGCTAAGTTTACTTGATTCAGAAACATATACATACAAACAAACAGCTCACCGTATAACTATTTTTCTTTATTTTAATGGAATGAAGAATATGGCTGGGTTATTCTGTTACTGAGTCATTGCAAAAAGTTACATTTGTAATGCAGTAGTACCTAGCTTCAATCAAGACTCTGGGAGGTGCAAATGGGCGAATTTTGAACTCTTGAATTTATCCCATTTTCAAATACTCCATTCTACTTAAAATATAAAAAATTACTGCCAATTCCAAAAAAAAACTGATCCCCCCCAGCATATATGCCTGATTTCACAAAAAGGGACAAATATTTGGACCCATTGAAAGCAGATAATAGGATTATAATTATTTACTCTACACTAACCTTTAAAGTTGCTGGAACCAGGTATGTAAAAAGATTTTCAACATAAGTAATACTGAAGCCATTTATTAGGTATGGGTACTCCATGACGGGCAAAACCTTACTTTTTAACACAGGCTGCTAATTTTGTTCTTTGTTGAGCACACCCAGGGGATGAGTCATAAACAATGGGGTGCAGATACCAACTTACGAGCAGCCCTGATGGACAAAAACAAAGATGACCTAGTTGATCTCCCATCTAAAAAGTGGCGTTGATACAATGTGCTTCCATGTGCTGTTGCGCTGTTTGCGTGCAAATTGCCCGATCTTAATCGATCCGTGGGAAGAATCTCGCTGATTATCTAATAAACAAAATTTCTGTAATACTCCTATGATGGGGGCGGTGGGATGGTTCCTGGAAGCTAAGATCCCTTCAGGGGACCCAAGATAGAAATTAGGCAGTGCTATCTTATGACAGTTGATCTTTGGCGCCATACTTTCTTTGATGATGTAGTAAAAGTTAGAATAACAAAAATAAAGCCAAGGAAGATATTATTCCACTTGGACTCAACTAAATTAGTTCCTTCCCCCCTAGCACGAAAACGTCGGAAACATCAACTTGCGCACATGTCATCAGTTATAATTTAACCCCTCTAATTTCACAGATGGTCTCTTGAATCTAACTTGGCTCAAGAAAAGAATCATCCTCAAAGACAATAAGTGTGGCACTAAGATAATATTGCTTTAATAATACTCCATGTTTAAGAATAAGGTGGTTGCCCAGAAGAAGCAAAAAAAAAATCCCAATGAGATGTTGAATTGGTTTATGATTCCTAGTTAATTAGTTCATGCGACCAGCTTTTTTGTTATATAGAAATCAAGAGGAAGCAGCTTAGGGACACGACAATCTTGACACAGCTTGATGCTATACTAGTATTGTAATATATCCTGCAGGCTGCTGCAGTCCAACAATAGTATATCCGCAGGCTTGTGGCTGCAATGAGATATAATAGTATTGAAAATAGTATACCTTTTTGACTTGGGTGTCATCGGCGACAGAGAGGTCGATGGGAACGGATTATTAGCACCGACCGAGGTAAAGATTAAGCGATGAAAGACGTGCTAATCGAAAGTATCGATCGAGTAGATGTACAGAACTCAGAACGAGAACAGATACAACTGTAGGTGATTGGCGAATTAATTAATTAATGAATTAATTAAGCATGCGTCTGTGAAGAATCAATCGACCAAAACGAACACAAACAAGCATTTGCGTACCCACGCAAAGGTGAGAAAACCAGCCAATTTATGATGCAAAAGAAATCCTCTAAATTGACCAATGTATTGCTAAGCAGTAAGCACTAGTAGTGCTGAAATTACCGGGTGCCGGACTGCCTGCTTCAATTCAGGCGTCGAAACCGGGGGAACGAAGCAAGAAGACGCACGCACACCGGAATCCGCCCATTGGCACCGGCAATCAGAGTTGGCCATTCACCCATTCCGGAGAGATCGACCACCGGCTGGCCTGGCCGGAGCCGGCGGGGAAGGAGGTGAGGCGATGCAGAGCCTTTGGTTAGGGCCGCCGGCTCCGGGCTGGGTGGTGACGGACACGCGCGTTCTCCTGGCTGGGCCGTCTCGAATTGGGCCTTACCTGGGCTGACGGTGTGTAGTCTCGAATTCAGGCCCACCATTTCTCTCTGTCTCTCTGACTTTCTCCCCACATCCATCCAGACATCCTCGGCTTTTCGGCTCCGGCGACGGCGGCGGGCGGCCGTGGCTTCTTCAGTGATCACCGCAGCTGCGCCAGTCCAGATCATCAGGTTCTCTCTCTCTCTCTCTCTCTCTCTCTCTCTCTCTCTCTCTCTCTCTCTCTCTGTCGTTTTCCTGGGGCGCTGCGCCGCCTTCGAAAACCGAATTGACAGGCCATGGTTTTGTTCATTCACACCTGGTAGAACCGAACAAAAACGCCGCATTCCACCGGCATACACACTGTGAATCTTTCGTCATCTTTCAGTTAGATGAGTGGCCAACCTAGAGCCTCTAGCTCCTGTAGTCCACCGGCACCGCCACATATTTAATTTGATATGAATCATATGGTGCTTCCTCGGTCGACCAATTAAATCGGACATTCTATTTGGTTGCAACTTGCAAAGTTCAGTTCAGTTCACTTCAATTCAGCAGCACACATAAACTGGGTCAAGTGAAGGACTCATGTGAAGAGAATATACATATGGCCCATTCATATAGGCTGCAGTTCGTCTGGATCATCATATATCTATGTGAAAAAATGTAAAAATTTTATATTCTGGGTCAAAGGAATGCCCAGATTGTACAAATATCAGGAGGACTTCAATTACCATCTGGAAAGACTTTGCAGGTAGCTTTACAGACTTACAAGGAAAAGTATTCATTCATGGTTTACCATTCCGTGTCAAAGGAAGGCCTAGATAGTACACATCAGCATTCTAGAATGCTGGACACCGTGCACAAGTTTTTATAAGATAACATTTCTTTCCATTCATCACTTTCTGCATATGCTGTTTTGGCTTTTCACACATAATTTAGACTCTCTATTGGTAAAATGCATGCCTTCTTTCTTGTCAGAACTCATTGTGCTTGTGCCACTAGCCAATTTTACATATCTGAGCACAAAGGAGCTCGTTTCTCACTTCTTTATGCCCATATATCCTCAGAGATCAGTGGCAAGTTCATAGAGGTAATCTCCAGTGCCCTTGCCATTTCAATATCTGTCCAATCTTTCAAATATTCTGGCATGTCTGGCACCATGAATAAGTTTTCATAGCTTTCATCCTGAATTCCACGTACATCATCATTGCCAAATGTTGAGATACTGCTTTGGTTATGATTCACAATTGGGACACTATGACACGTTGTCTCGACAACATATGGATGAATTATGCCATCCTTCTTGCAAACGTGCTGGCCGTAATAGTCAACATTGAACAACCTCACCGTTCCACTTCCATCGGTGTCCTTCTGTTGCACAGTCTTGGTTGCAAGACACCCTTGCCCTTTATTGTTGGCACATCTATAGTAGCTCCTGCTCGAGCATAACCCCGTTAGAATATTTTAACCATGTACAACTCTGCTATTAGAAATGTGCGTGTGCAATTTGAGATTTACTATGGAAAAGGCTAATTCGATACCCAATTTTTAGTATAGAAAGTACTATACGAAGTACATCAATGCATATGTTTTGTTAGCTGTTAGTTGTTACATACCTAGAATGCTTTGCTTTGGAGATGCACTTCTGCCCATACTTCCTCCATTGACATCCATCAGAGTGTGGCGCTTGTGTCACAACTGAACCTATATGTTCCCCATTCTTCCTACCATCATCAAGAGAAGCAAATCAATAATTATTTTAAGCCCCAATGGATGATAAATAAGTAAACATATGTTCCTTCTACCACATACCTTCTTTTGTTTCCAATTTCCTTGGTTTCCTCCTCCAACACGTGACTCTCCATGTTGTTCTTACCATGTTTTCTTTTGTCTTTGATAATATTGGCCCGATTCTCACTGTTGACACCAAGTTCTAGAAAGGAGATAACCTTACTTGAGGAATTGAATATATCTTGAAAGAGTTGTTGAACAAGCTTCGCCTGCCCACTATGGGGATCAAGTGTTGGTAGGATAAGATCATGTAGGTCCATCATGAGGGCCCTTTGGTGTTCAATATTGTTGATCGCCACTTGGCAGCTACTATGAGTGGAAGATTCAAGGATGTTCATTTGATGGGTTTTCAACATATCTAGCTATAATAGTTGGGCAGTCGGAGTTGAAGGTGCTGGTAACTTCAGCTTTAGGCATCTATTTATATAAGCAAGCAAGTAGCAGCAGCACACTAAGCACGGTGGAGGGAATCGATCACTATTCAAATTTTCTCACTGAAAAAGACTAGGGAGAGTACTGTTCCTATCCAACAGCATGTCAGAACTCACAATCACAATGGTGCTATTCAAGATCTTGTTTTACTTAAACTGATTCATAATAAATTGGTAAGAGGTTATGATGAGTCATGTATCATGACTTGTGAGTGTTAATTTGCCATTAGATGCACATGTTTAGTAATTATGTTATGTGATGGTGCTTAGGAGGCATATTTGATATAGTATGTTGCAGTGCTATTGATTATATGGTCAGATGATGATTAGAGTCCATGTTAGTATTACGTATGGAGTTAAATGTAGTTGATCAGATGATGAGGATTGACATATCAACATTAAGACGGATTGGTGCATAAAAGGAAGCAATGCTGTCTTTATGTACCCATGCATGAAAATACACTTGTAGTAAAATTGCTGCCCCGTAAGTTATTTGACGTGTGAATAAACATATTTAGGTCACTGGGCTAGGTTTTATTTATGTGGTCCAGAGTTGTGATAACAGAAGACTTCACAAATTATGTAGGCTGGCATGTGCCCACACACGACAGGCATTCATGAAAGGACATGTGTATGGCCAATAATTCTAGTGGTTTGTATACAGAGAACAGAGCAACCTCATTGCTAATCTGCCGGCCGCAGATAGTGACATGCATGACTTGGCTCTAATTGCATGTCTTAAAAATAATATCTAATAATATATTGTAATGTTCTGATGATGTGCTAAAAATACACATAGTTTGGTGGCTGTTGATATTTAAACAGGTCGTCATGCAAAGAAAAGAAGAAGAAATTAGCCATTTCAATTTACATGGAAGATATTGTTGATGTATGTGTGTTATGGTGAATTATAATACTAAGTTGGTTATAGAATATAGTGCCATTATCATCAGTTTGAAATTTTGTGCAGATGAATTATCATCACATGAAATTTAATTTTTATTAACCCTCATACATGCATGAGCAAAGTATTAACCAGGTTGATATGCATGCATGACTTCAATTGAACATAAACATTAAGTAATTGTCATAATGTGCTGACAACCAAGAAAATTGAATGTCATGTAGTTACAAATCCTTGATATTTCGTAATATGAATATGTGCGCTACAGATAGCTCCACTTAGACTAACCATAGCCTTGAAATGGTTTTGCTGACTACCATCATTTTCAATGAAGTAGAGAAGAAAACAAGTGATATGTGGACCTTTAGGATTCCTGAGCACCACATGAACGTAATATGTGTGAGCCATACATATAAAAATTAGATTGTGAAAAAAAGATAAGGATATCTCTATTTACAATGAAATGACACACAACTCTTCTGTGTTGTTCAGGGGGGAAAAGTGAAATAGACATGAGCTCCCCCTTCTTGATTTTCATGTGGTACTTTGTGGACACAAAAACATGCCTTCCTGTTACTTTACTACCAACCTGGCCATCAGGGCTTCCAACTTTGAATTTTGAATTTCAATATTTGTATCATGACTCACCCACCTAAGATATCTATTCAACCATGTAAACAAAGGCTTATGGCCTAGGTTTCTGACACAACAAGGGCGTAGTGGAGGTTGACTGCATCGATACAGTTGGCACCAAGAATCTATGACCACACTGCTTGCCGATGGTGTTAGATTGATCTCCATTGGTTTAGCCCAAAGGCCAATCGGGTCCTTGACCTAGCTCCCTGATCGGGGGAGTCCAACCCGATAACTGGTGGGCCCCTGTCGCACAGTGCAATAAAGGGGAGGTGGGGACCACGGCTCGACTCACGAGGTTCACTGTCGCCAGTTTCCCCACCGTTCCTAACCCTAGCCCAATCGAGAGGGGTTGCTGACGCCGACGGGAAGCACCACCAGCGCCGCCATCCCGGACGTCACTGCGCTCCACCGTCGGTCGCCACGACACTGCAATGCGACGATGGACTCCATCTACACCGACGAGCTCCTCCTCTACTTCCCTAATCTCATGGTCAGTGTCTCTCGACTCTATCTCCCTCTCTATTTCTCTGTTGGCTAATCTCGATCAGCAAAAGAAAAAGAACAACTCGTATCATCACTGTACAAAGAGTACACCCAAAGATCTGACCTAGATGGATCTCTGGATCTAACAGATGGCAGCCTGCATTGAGCATGGCACACATATTGTTTTACAGTAGCAGATGGCCCCAAAGGTCCACATCTTTGTGGCATATGTGAGAGTGGCAGAGATATATAACAAGTGGAAGAAAAAATCTTTGATGTGTTTTCTAACACATCAACAGCACAATAGGAAGGCTCTCAAAGCCTCAGAGGCCATACCTGCTTGTTGCTGGCCCAGGATTGTGCAACGAGCCATAGAGCGAGAGATGGCTCTATCATATCAAGAAGAGTAGAAGACTAGTAGTAGTCGTTTGTGGGAATCTGGCCCAACTCAGGGCTAGGCCAAATACGTGGTCTTTACTTTTAATTATATTGCTATTGATCATGCCTAAAGAAAAAAATGCAATTTATGGATCACTGTATGTATTTCTTATCATTACATCTTGTATGTGAGTTGCTGTGTGACACAGCGACACAATGCATCCATGGTTCATTTTATTGCAGTTAGCCTAATCGTATTTTGGACAAGGATAGATGATGCCTACAACTTCCTCTCTTCAATGGTCACGTCGATGGGGCCTCCTTAGCATTGGTGTGCCATTACAAAATGAATTAGCCAGTACCTACTATCAGCAACATGTTAGAGCTTAAATAAAACAAAAGAAGCATATATACCTTAGTTTACTACCACCACTTTCTGGGTGATATTTTTTTTTCTCAGCTGCCTGTCATATATTGAGGAGAAAAAACATTATGAAACAAAACACACCCTCTCACACAAACACAAGAAGCAACACTTGCACAGGCACCAAACTGGGAAAGAGATAGATGTGCATATAGATTATAGAGTATAGACAGGTTGGTGGTAGCTTACGTACGAAGTCACTGTCTTGCTTGGATTCCGTCAGGTGTTTGTTGAAGTGATGCAGGCATATTATTTATTCTCAATAGTAGTTATTGGGCGTTAATTATGTTATTACCTGGTATATATGATGCCAGGTTATACTACCACTTCCATTTTATTAGATGGATAAACGATACTACCACTTCATTTTTTTAGATAACAGATATAAAATCTGGCCTTGCGTCTCTTGACGTACACAACTCAATTATTACAAAGTTTATGAAAGTGAGCAACAACCGTTCACAAATTAGAATAACTAACTACCACAGCCTATATAAGTGCTTCCAACCACCGTTGGCCTGCTCTAATGAGACCATCTCAATTCTAGTGCTCAACGATGGTACATACGCATATGCCTTTTTCTAATCCTTGGTTGCAACATCAATTATATTCTATCTACAGCACGTGCATTGGGGAGCATACAGCATATACGACAAACTTGTGGCGGCTGGGGGTCAACAAACCCTGTTAATAATTTACTCAACGATCAGCAGCTACTTGTAATTACATATACCTAATTACGTGTAGTTGCTTTCTAGTGCAACACACGACTGAACATATATGAGTTCCATATTAAGGTTGTGCTAGTATTCCATTTTTAGAATGCAGAAAACACAAGGGTATTGCACCCAATGGCTGCAGAGTTCAGACTGTTATTAGATTAACTGATGAGATTAGTTGTGTCTGTTCAATCTACTCACAAATACTTGTCAGCCTGGCTTTAATTTCTCAGGATGATTTCTTATTTTCTTCACCTTATTATCTCTCTGCTATGCCGCACAGTTCCTAAGATTTGTTTCATATCATGCAGACTGATCACTATCTGACTCATTAAGATATGAATTACCAGGCTACAAATCTTAATAGTGCACCCACTGGTTGATGTGAAAAAGGGCCATAACAAAAGCTGTATTAAAATAATAGCCGTCATCTTGCTTGGATCCTGTAAAGTGTTTTGGTGAATTTGAACCTACTCAACCAATGGCAAGCACATTGTCATTCTGCACATCTATGTGTTCAGTTCTTTTCACATTTACAGGTTTGATGCAGGTTTATAGCAGATCTGTGCTGAATGCTCTCCTAGATACATACATACCACTACATGCCAACTTGTATGATCAACTATATATATATTTATCTGCATCATATAGTAGATTAGTATTCTGGTTCCCAGGTCGATATATAAATAAATGGGTGGGGTACGTCCCTGTTTTGCTAATATCTGGTTTCAGCATCAATCATTCATCTATCTTACCCAGTGGCTACTGCAAATTGAAAAATTAAGAGCACATACGACAATCTTGTGGCGGCTGCAGGTCAGACCCCTTCAATTCTTTTTAAAATTCATCTGTATAGTAAGTGTACTATATTTGCTTGCCAGCCAGCTATTGCATATGCTTGACAATTCCCAGATTCCCACATGCTTTCCAGAATTAAGTAGCACTGGTATGTGTAGTCCAGGAAACACGGATGAATATGAAGTAAGAAGGTGAGGAACTGAGGATAGATCGTCCCATGAACTCCGAAAGCCAGCTGATTATTCCTAGATAGGGGTGAAAAAGAATTTTTATCTTTTTTTGAAAAACATGTTTTTTTATCTTTTATGAGGATTCGCATGGGAGCCATGCCATGAACGTGCTGGAACGGATCGAGGGTGCCATGAGACTTGAGACCTGCTCTTTTTCTGAAGGAAAATCAGGCCTGATTTTGTTAGTTATAAGGACCATATATGTTGCTTTTTCAAAGAACCATACAAGGAATGTTTTCCATAAAAGCATAGATTACAAGTTGAAAATTGCAGCCCACCTATAGTGGAAGAACGTTGCCTTATCTTTTGTTCATGACTGCTTGATACAGACACATTCCGGCTAAATGGTATATACCTCAGTATCTCCTTCACATCATATTACCAACTGATCACCAGGCTCCAAATCTTAGGAGGGCATCCAACTCCCAGCTGTCCAAATCCGAAGGTACAAAAGTAGCCATGTCGAACGGCTCATACATGCAGTTCTTCGTGATTAAATCTGCAGATTTGTCAAGAGGCTTATTGTCATCTACGGATGTCTGATGTTCATAGGCATCTCTGCAAGTGGTTGATATGCTAGATCGACTGTCGCTGCTGCTTTCATTGTTTGTTTCAGAGTCATCAGTGCCAGAGTCGATGCCATTGTTGTCCTTGCAAGTATGCTGGCCGTGGTAGACGACTGTGTACATCACGGGATCATCAGTACCTGTACTGTCATCTTGCTGCTGCACCGTCTTTGTTGCTTTGCAGTCTTGTTCCTGCCTGTAGGTGCATCTGTAGTAGCTCCTGAAGATCCAAGTTATCATTGTCCAAGTTAATTCAACTGTGCATGCACGTTTCTTGTTTATCATTTGCACAATCAGATAGATGGTACCTTGGATGTTTGGCTTTGTTGATGTGCTTTTGCCCATACTTTCTCCATTGGCGGCCATCATAGTGCGGGACAGGCGTTTCGAGTGACACTGAATCATCAGATCTCCTGCTTAATATTTATTTGCAAAGGGAAGAATAAATGAAATAGCTTAATCGCATGCTACATCAACAGGTATATATATTCCAAAAGGAATATAAAAGGTGAACTTATCATATCACATAGATAGATACATACCGTCTCTTGTGCTTATGGTTGGGGTTAGCAGTAGCACCCTCCCCCTTGATGCAGTCATCAGAAGAAATCCTACTCACCCTCTTCTTGTCATCCACCAGGGCGTCATCAGGTCGAGCATCAGACTGATGGTGAAGCTGCAGCTCAGTTATGGCCTTGCTGGAGCAATCCAGAATGTTCTGGAACATCTGGGCAACAAGCTCGCAGCGTTGGTCCGACTGCAGCGCGGGAAGGACGATGGCCCTCAGCTGCGTCACCAGAGACTGCCCCCTGGCTATCTCCTTCATCGCCGACCGGTGGTCGGAAACAAAAGAGGGGTGATCAGAAGGTGAAGATTGAGGAGCAAGACATCTGCCGTTGTGATGCTTCATCTCTGCTAGCTAATTTCTAGCTAGCTTTGCTCTTGTATCTGATTATCTGAAGAAGGCAGGCTCTGAACACAGGAAGGAGGGAAAGCTTATTGACTGCAGGCTGGTTCAGTTGCAGTTGTGGGAGAAGGAAGGAAGCTAATTGTCAGGTGGCTATGGAGGATTAGGGATAGCGCTGCTCCTAATCTCTTGCGGTTATATATGGAGATGGGAGTGGTATGGCACCGCGTTGCGCAACATAATTAATGATCAAATTGGGCAGTAAACTAATCAGCTGCGCCTGTCCTGCATGCGTAGGCAGGAGCAGAGCACATGGAAATAGACAGGAAGGACTCTTGACTTGGCAGCTACCACGTACTAGTGACTCACGGTTAGATGCTGCAGCCGTTGTCAAGGAAATTGACCTGGCTCAAGGATTTGCTAATTTCATCGTAATCAATTGTCACTTGCGTTCACCAGGTACCCCCTGCTCCCAATACAAGCAAATCTGGTCAGTAAGCAGTTGTCTTCAGTTGTCACCTGAACTTTTCACCCTCTACTGCTCTGTCCTAAAGTGTCATTCCAAGAACATAATCCCGGCTGCCCACACAAGAGAGAAGAAACAACACCACACGTCAGTACACTTGAAGTCTAACCACAGTTCACTGGAGCGCATTTAGGAGTTAATTTCTCACTATAACTTGTTTGAATAAGAAGGAATTAGAACTATTTCAGTTTACCTTTTGACCTGAGTGGACTTGGCCTGATCCCCACATATTCACAAACAAGTCTAAATACATATGAAGTGAATTATGATACTTGCATGCAACTCACCACTCTGCATACATACTAGATATTCATGATATATACTCCATCAGGATATTTGTGGTACAAGTATTAGCTTTACTTGGAGACAATAGATTTTGCCCAAGGACTGATTCCATCATGCTG
The DNA here is from genome assembly GCA_947561735.1 of Cenchrus americanus. Classification (NCBI taxonomy): domain Eukaryota; kingdom Viridiplantae; phylum Streptophyta; class Magnoliopsida; order Poales; family Poaceae; genus Cenchrus; species Cenchrus americanus. The sequence continues at coordinate 290,719,600 of OX387239.1, read as the reverse complement.
ACAGAAGCAAGCTCATGTCAGCACAAATTCATCACCTTCCTAAGCACATTTCGTGTAAGCTCAAAAGTCCCTCAAAAATGACCCTGACCTCTGTAAAAGTGCTCTGTTGGTCCCACTTTGTTGGCGACATATTAACAATTCAGTAATGGTTTATATCACAGCATCCTGCTTAGTTTCCAAGGGCTCTTAATTCTTAATTGGAGTGAGCAATGAGCTGCAGATCGGTAACTGAGCAACCTAAATGTGGACTTGTATATTGGATCGTAGTGTTATTAGCAGTCTGCACATCTGTCCCTTTGTGCCGACCGCATCGATCATCAGGGGGCATGATTTTCCACGAAGCAGATCAAAGACCGACATCTTCTATCAGTGGTGTAATTGGTAAAGCCTTTTTTGATTTGATAGTGTCTCATCATCTGGGGCTTTTGCTACAAAAGGAGAAGAAAAAAGTATCCCATTCCCATCAGCCATCAGACTTTGAGCAACAACCATGCCAGGATAGACAACTCAGACAACGACCAGACAGAACAGCAAAAGGATCGGAGCTACCGTATACCCGTATATCAATTTAACTTGTGCACCAATTTGCACCGACCGATCTCCAAGCTAACAGAACAGAATCAGACTCTCAGACGGACAGAACAGCAGTCTCTTCTCCTTCCTCGTCACCAGCAGCCGGCGTGATGAGCTGATCAGACAGAGCCACCAGCAGTGGGCGGCGGCGGCGGCTCCTGCTCCGACGAAGATTGCACCACCACCACCACCACGTCCCGGCGGGGCTCGGGGTTGGACGGGAGCCGGGCACGGCAGATGGGGCAGGAGTTGTGCACCTCCAGCCACGGCACGATGCAGGTGGAGTGGTAGAGGTGACCACAAGGGAGCCTCCGCGCGGCGGCGGCGGCGACGGGGAGGTCCTCCTTGCAGATGGCGCAGACGGCGCCGGGCTCCGACACCTCCACCGTGGGCACCGCGTCGATGGACGCCGCCGGCGCCGGCGCCGGGGCCGGGGCCGCCCCGCTGATGCCGAGGCCGAGCCAGGGCACCAACACCGCGCGGGGTGCCGCGAAGGGACGACGACGCCCTTGGAGATCACCGTAGGCTTGGAGGTGGGTTGCGATGACGAGGTCGCTGATGGTGTCGTCGTCGTCGTCGTCCTCGTCGGAGGACGAGCCGGGCGTCGGAAGAAACTCGTGCTGCTCTTCCGGCGCCGGGGGAGGGGACGTCGAAGCAGACATGGCCGGCCGCCGGCGCTCTCGGTTCGGTTTGGTTTGGTTTGCTTTGGTTTGGCTCTCAATGCAAGCAATTCCTTGCATTGGGGGCTCCGTCCGTACGTCCTCTGTTGGGAACTCCGTGTTAGCGCCAAATTTGCGTGCACCTAGTAGATCGAACCCAAAGTTAACTAGATTTAAAAGTTGTCTTTTCATCGATCCTATCGGATCAATTATATTGATCACTTAACCACGTACTACGCGGATTGTTCATGCCCCCATGCATCATGTATACTGATTACTGTCAGTGCTGACACAAGCAAGCTCATGTCACCGCAACCTCGTCACTCAAGGCAGATGTATATAGATTTGCCTAAACTCAAAACTTTCCACGTGAATGTAATAAAGTCCAATTTTGCCGGCGACAAAATAGTAATGTTTGAAAAAAAAATATGCTTTGTATTGTATCACATCATCGATCGTATTGCTTAGATTTCCAAGGGAATCCCTTCTTTAATTTGGACTGAACGATCGACTCTCAACATTATTTATATTGAAGAAGAAAAGAATGGTGATTTAGCTAGACGGAGCATATATAGTGCTACTAACACATTCATTTCTTCATCCCCGCCAACATCAGTGGAAAATGTATAAACCTACTTGATAATTAACTAAATAAACAACAACCCTCGAGCTTACATTGCAAAAGGAAGTTTGACTGCTGTGGTATATATAGCTGGCTCAAAACCAACCAATTTTATCCACCGCCCAAATATTTTGAGTGTATGGGAAATTGGTTTTCCTTTTCACTAAAATTGAGATCAGATCGACACCTATATATAGACTAACCAACATTTGTACCTTCAACTTAGCATCATGCATGATCTTCTTTATTTCACGGTGGTAAACTATACTATATCACATATCATCATCCCAATTATTAATGAGGGAACTGTCAAAGACCTCTAGTAAAGCTGGCAAGTCCAGGTCTGAATAATCAGGCTCATGAACATGTGTAGCCGTTGTTTGAGCCACTACTTCTCCATTTTGAAGATGATCCATAATATTGACATGCTGGGGTGCCTGGGCCATGCCGACGCTATGGTCGTCCTTGCAAGTGTGATCGCCGTAGTACACGACGTTGTACTTTGCGTTTTCCTCCCCAGCCATGGCACTAGTACTGGTACTACTGCTGGCATTCTGCTGCTCGATTGTCTTGGTTGCTAAGCAGTTCCTTTCTCTGTAGTAGGCGCATCTGTAGTAGTTCCTGCTCAATTATCACAAGTTCATGCAGCAGTCGTAGGATTGTTAGTATGAATGCTCATCATTCTGTTTGTTTGAGATCATATATATATCAAGATTTTCTTTGCAAAACCGACAATCAGATAATTTATTTTGTTCATGGAACTATAGGCTGCTTCAGTTCTTCAATCATTTAATTACCTAGGATGTTGCCTCCCATTGATGTTCTTCTGCCCGTATTTTCTCCACTGATGGCCGTCATAGTGTGGAACATGCGTCACGAGTGATCTCGATTGCTGCTTGTCGTTCCTCCTATGTATGTATATATATAGTTATATACATGCATGAGCCACGAAATCTTGAAAAAATGTTGAATCACATATAGGATGCATATATGTAGTATCATCAGTAGTATGCATCGAATTATATTACACACCTGCTTCTCTTTTGACCAGCAACACGTACGCTCTCATTCTTAGGCTTGTTGGCTGCTTGGTGCTGTTTTGAAGTAGTGTCGTCGTCGTTGCTCTTCCCCGGGCCCACCACCAAAGACTTGTCGTCGTCGACGAGGTCGTTATCTACCATGTTTCCGGCTCCCCCTCCGCCGCTACTCATCATGACGAGACGAAGCTTGGATGCCACGGCGATGTTGCAGGCGATCACGTCGTCGAAGAGCTGGACGGCGAGGTCATCAGCCGAGGTGTTGTCATCGTGGAGCAGGGGGAGGACGAGCGCTCGGAGCTGCATCACAAGCTCCTGCTGCCTCCTCATGGCCTCCATCATCTCCTCGCCATGGCCGCCGTCCATTATTCGATCAGTATACTACTCGCGGTTACTACTGCTGGTAGTGGTAGTGGTTGTCTAGCTTGTTCAGGTAGTTTTCGTTGGGTCAACGCGTGCGCGCGTGAATGATCGAGTGAAAGGGTGTGATGACTGATGTGTGTGTGTGTGTGTGTGTGTGTGTGTGTGTGTGTGTGTGTGTGTGTGTGTGTGTGTGTGTGTGTGTGTGTGTGTGTGTGTGTGTGTGTGTGTGTGTGTGTGTGTGTGTGTGTGTGTGTGTGTGTGTGTGTGTGTGTGACTGCGAGAGAAAGCTATAGCTAGGGGTCGCGTCGTTGGTGTGTGTACTTACTTAGCTTGTTGCAATTTTTGGCCGTCAGCATATGCACCTGCTGCTTGGTTATATACATACTGTGTGTGCTGCAACTACAATATCCATGTGTACGTACGTGTAATTGGCACGTGTGACAAACGATGCTGGGGAGTCGTCGTCGCAAATTCGGTTCCGGGTAAAAGAAGCAGTGAGCCATCCACCTCGTGGTGTGAATGCATGGGCGTGCGCATGTGCAATGACCACGCGGTATTTCGAGCACGATCGAGTGAGACTTCTTTCAACAAGCCATCGGGGGAATCGTGGGCGGAAGCGAATCGATTCGTTTACGAAGCTGTTTTTGGTGTCTGTTTGGCGCAGTTGCGTGCGAAACCGCTGCCGAAGCTGCTCGCGCAGCTGTGCCAAAGGCACCCCCTAATACTTTCATTTCAATCACACTGTAGAATAATGGATAAATTTGGGCGGTAATATATAATGGACCAAAAGAGGGAGGCTATATATATATATATATATATAGTTCACCTCATTTGTTTATCAACTTGTTGGGCACGCATCATACGTAAGCTATTAGTATTAATACAGAATTGGGGCCGGGGTGCAGTGCTAGCTTGGTCCGTGGATCACAACACATGTGGATGACTTTTTTTGGTTGCAACATCATGCAAAGCGGTGCACGAACGTACCTGGACCAGTCCCCTCCCCCACACTAGCTGCACAGCGTACGTAGCCATCGATGTGAAATCTATTCTTTTGTTTTGTGTATGATTTCCAAACAGTAGGAGCTTGGGTCCTTGCTGACTCTGCAATCAATTAACCACGTATAATTTGTAGTCAACAACTCGAGCTGATACTATGCATGTACTTGATGAGCAAGTATGCATGTGCAACTCTTGCAGCTTATTAAACTTAAAGTTAAAAGGTCGTGACATTTTCTCGATCGTAATTTACTAATAACTTGCCTCTTCAAGATCAACAGGGCCTGTTCGACAGATATATTTGGCAATTTGTACGGTCTGAGAAAAAGGTATTGTGTGCTGATATATAATTTGTACAATATGAGAAAAAGTTCCGTGTGTTGATATACGATTTGTACGATCTGAGAAAAAGGTACTGTGTGCTGAGAAAAAAAGTCATTTTGACATTTCACATACATTTATATTTTTTTATGTATTTAGATATACATTTTGGAACCAAAGAAGTAACTAGTAATATAATGAAACTAGTGCCCTTTTATTTCGTTGTCTAGCATATATTCATATATCTGTCATTAATTACTTGGACTGACGTGCCGCCACAAGCTTGTCCTATTTATGTTGAAGGCTTTCATTGTCACAAGCTGATGTGCACGATCGACGAGTATAATACCCAAAGCCAGCCGGCCGGCTGAGAACAGAAGGCCGGGGAGGGACCCGGCAGTTGTTGGCACACTTACATTTGAGTGCTCGTCTTATTAAAAAAAGTTAATGAACATGGTATATTTGATAACAAAGTACCCCCTCCATAGTTGAAAGAGTGTATCACAAATACGCTTTTCGGACGACTAAAAACTCTTGTTTTTAGGGACAGAGGGAGTAAGACCCTGTTTGGTTCTCATAAGTCACATGAATTATAAGTCACCGGACTTATAATTCAAATTGAATTTAAGTCAGACCCGTTTGGTTGCAGTGACTTATAAATCAGTGGACTCCACACGAAGCAGGGAGAGGTAGAAAGTAGAAATAAGTCATTTCAAGCACGGGTGAAGCTACTTATGAGACTCATAAGTCGGGTGACTTTAAGTGCAAATAAGTCGAGCTGTTTGGTTTTTCCACTTTTAAGTCACCCTACTTATGAGAACCAAACAGGATCTAAGTCGCAAACAAAATAAATGATGTAGTATGTTTTTTAATAAAACAAATATTGACATTAAAAATCAACAGTGAAAAGTCATTGAGAACGTATGGATTGAATAATAAACGCAATGGCGATGGTTATCTGGATTTTTGTTTTTGATACTTGGTTATATATCTGGATTAGGCCCGTCACAATATATAGTATCGTTGAGCGCACGGAAACGAGTGGCAGAGGCTCTTTAAGCATGCATGCATGCATGCGTAAGCTGCACACGGAAGCAGAGTGACGTCACGGGGTGATGTCATGGGCGAAATCGTGCAACTCGTGCGCGCGTGTGGTCAGACCACCGACCGTACCGTACCCATCGATGATGACGGGGGGCCGGCCCGTCACGTTCAATGGTTTTGGGTTGCCTCCTAATTAAAAGTTGGTATAATTACCCGGGCCTTGCTTGGGCTCGCATCGGGGGGCTTCCAGCATTCCCTGCTGGCCCATCAGGGGCCCGCTACTTACTTATCAGCTAGCTAGTCCAAAATAAAGTGCAAGCTCTCGCAAAAAACAAAAAGGAATCACAGGGATTTTAACAAAGCTGATGAGAAACAATACTCCTACCAATGGGGAATCAACATGCTCAATTACTGGCTGCTAGCTGCAGTAGAGGAAATAATCGAAGTGGTCGATCGACCAACAACAACCAGCAGCAGCCTCGGGGACGTGGACCGGCGACCGGATCGGTCCGGCGAAGTCCTGCAACTGCAACGACGCCGGAGAAGACCAGCCGCTGTAGTAGTAGTCATCATGGGCGGCATCCGCCGACAACGTCGTCCCGGCGCCGCCGGCGTAGTAATCGCCGCCGCTACTAGTGCTAGCAGCGCTGCTCCAGTTGACGTCGTCGTCGGAGATCGCCGCCGGAGACTCGACGGCCTCGGTACCACCGCCGGTGGTTGTTGGGGTCGTCGTAGTAGAACAGCAAGAGCGGCCAGCTGATGATGCAAATGTGTCGTCGTCGTCGTCGTCGTCTTCATCAGTTCTCTGCTTGCTGGTGGTGGTGCCAATAATATCAGGGGCGGCGGCGGCGGTGGTCTCGAGGATGACCGGCGCCGCCAGGGAGTCGTCGTCGGTGGCCGTGCAGGTGTGCTCCCCCATCAGCACCACCGTGTACTTTGCGCCATCGCCGCCGCCGTCGTCGTCGCGCTGCACCGTGCGTTTGGCCGGGCACCCTTGCTCTGCGCTCCGGACGCACCTGTAGTAACTCCTGCATGCATGTCATCCAGTGCTGCACTGTGAACTGCAAGTCTCGCGCTGCAGTATGTGAAATTCCCTCCCGTGCGGAGTTCGGAGTTAATTAGCAGTAAAGCAGGTTTTAATTCCTGTAAAACTACTAGTATAAAGAATTTGCAACCTTGTTAATTACAACTGTCTCAATCTTCGCGGTCAATATTTATTGGTCGTAAATTACATGCGACAAAATTAAGGCCCAACGTGTATCACGACAGTCAAGTCATCCATCATCTGTGTCACTGTAGTATGGTTGCAGAGCGTTGGTTGGGTAACCAATGCGCGCAAGGGGCCAAATTAAAGGTGCGGCTAGCATCAGGGCATCTACTAGCAGGCAGCTAGCTAGTGTCACTGTCCAAAGATTATTGATTGGTGCACCTGCATAGCATATATAGGAACAGAAAGCATTTGTTCTTTGGAATTCTCTCGATATGACAACGAAATGGAGATTATTGGTGCACCGGTACCGGCGGCTCATCCCCTTTTCTGATTTGAGTTGAGGATCGAGATCCGCGTGCAAGAGTCTTTCTTTCTTTCCTGCTTGTTTAACGAGAACAAGAAGGAGGTTGTAGTAGGAACACCGATCGATCGAATGAAGAAGCCTAAAAGCTCATGCATGTCTAAATAAAAGGCAAATACATAATTCATTCATGTCATCGTCGGACAGATACTAATAGCACGGAAATTAGCTAGATCGGCCAGTAATAATAAGCTAGGCTGCAGCTAGAGCTTCAATAATTGAATTGCCTGATGGTGGATGGATTTGATTTAGTTAGTTACCTGGCGTACATGGCACCTTCGATTTGCTTCTGACCGTACTTCCTCCATCGGTAGCCATCGAAATCAGGCGCTGGCGTCACAAAAGATTTGCTCTTGTCTTGCTTCTTCTTGCTCCTTTTTCTGCGGCACGTACGGCAATATCGATCGATCGTCAGCCATTGCTGGGGAGCAGATTAAATTATATATATCTGAAGAAGAATTTGGTTGATCCATCGACAAGCCAGCAACGTATATATACAGCTAGCAATAAAAATACCTTTTTTTGCCGGAGGGCCAACATCCATTAATATTGGCGATGTTGTTGTTGTCGTCGTCCCGGGCTCTCTTGCTCCCCCGCCGCCGCCTGCCGTCGCACGCATGCGGTCCGCCGGCGGACTCCACCACCTGATCAGTAACCGCCGTCGTCGTCGCCGGAGACGACGACGGCGGCAGCATCAGCAGCAGCTCGTCACCACCGGCCTGCTGCTGCCGCCCTACTACTAGCAGCGTCGTCATCATACACCGGCCGGCCTGTGTAGTGCTAGTGGAATTAGCTTCTCTTGCTGATCGATCGAGCGACTCCGGCTGGCTGCTAGCTAGCTAGCTTGACTTGATCCCTATATATATATGCAGCTAGCTGATGATGATCTCACTCTTGTTAGTAATTTATAAAGACCACCAGAGACTCCTCATATATATCTCCTCCAGTCCCCAGTCCTCCTAGCTACATCACACGTCATCACCATGCATGCATGGTCCCCACACGCCCACGTGGCCTTTTCATGGTATGGAACGAACTTGATTGCGTGTGGGGCCCGCCGGCCGCGCCAACCACCCAGGGATCTTGGATGCCCATGCAAAGCAAGTCAGCTTGTACGTGTCGCACGAGGATCGTACCCAGAGGCGGGGGGCACCCAGTGCTTTGCTAGTTCTACTATTATATACTTCATGATGTATGTATTTTCAATAGCTACTTAGGTTTGGTTCTAATGTAGCCCAGACAATCATGTTTGAGGCCTAATTAATTAGCCAGTTATTACGTGTATGTGTATGCAGCACATTTAGCTTTGAGACTAGGCCTGTACGTGTGCTCACGAAAGGAATTACGGAATGTCAATCGTCCGTTCATCTCACACCGTCGCCGGTTTGTTCGTCTTCTTCCATTTATGACTTGCGCAGTTGCGGTCCACCCTCCATATATAGTTTTGCGTCTCTTCTAGCTGTCTGCCTCCACACGATCGTGTCTCTGCTCTCCGCCTCTCCGCTTGCTCGGGCTCGCTGGAAGCCGAACGTGACCATGCATGCATATATGATGCAAAATTGCACATAATCACCAGTTTTTTGGATTGTTTGTGGAAGCGACCGCATCTTTTTACAGTGAGCATGGATCCACCCATGATTAAAACCATATGACTTTCTTTATCGGTCCTACTTTTTTCGTCCTTTCGTCCAATTAGTTTTGTCTATTGCCCCCCATACTCAAATCCTCGCTCCGCCCCCGATCGTACCCTACACCTCCTTTGGTCTAAAAAGGAAAAGGGAAAAAAAACGTACCCTACCTAAACACACAAGCACTGATTGTTTACTATTTTTTCTCCATTTCTCGTTTCAATAAACAAAATGCATTCAGAAACTTAGTTTTGTCCTAAACATCATATCACACACAAAACTTTGGATTATTTCTCTCAACCTTCAGTGCGTCAGGCCATCATCTCTCACCATGCAAGTAGTAAGCGCTACGATCATCAATTTATTTTAACGGCAAGCGTCGATCAGGGGGGGGAGCACAAAATTAACTAACGGACGGAGCACCCGGTAGGATCATCAGTACGTACTACTGTGGACCTCCTCGTGGAGTCATCATGACTGCTACGTACGTACACACGTGCATGCGGTCCACGGCTTGCGTGCACACTAGTGACGCCAGCACCATGACGTAAGCTAGGTTTGATTAATTTGTGTGTCTCTTCGATTCACTACTGCGCACACAGCATGATAGATACACAAGCAAGGATATATAGCTGTTGGTTGGTTGTCGCAAACTATACACACTACTGCAGTTTCTTGTTCACATGGAAAATATATGTGTGAGTTAATACATGCATATAATTTCGAGATGTCGATCGATCGTCATATATATGTCGCCTACTATATATGATGATCGATAAAGACACATTTCTTTCTATGCTCACAACTTTGCAGCAATATAATTGCCACCAGTCGGATCCGCGTACGATTTTAATTAGTGTTGTTTGCTCTCAAAACCGAGGAAATGTATGTATATGCATGAGTTATTGTTTCCCTCCGCTTATTTTTCGATGAATTAACATAATGGCTGAATTATTAACTGATGATAGTCTTATTAATTTTAATTACATGGTAGAAAAGAAGAAGAAGAAGAAGAAGAAGAAGAAGAAGAAGAAGAAGAAGGAGGTGCAGTGGGCGAATGTATATATATATTAAGAAACCCGTCGAAGCAGCAGCCGCGGAATCCAAAGGGCTAGCTAGTCCGTCCACACATACATACGGTACTGTGTTGCTTCTGGTAGTCACGTACGCCGGCCGGCCGACTTTATATAGATGGATCGGACACGTACGATCGGTCAATTCCTTACGTGTCTGCAACTGCTGTTAAGGAGTTGAAAGTGATCGATGTGGTAGGCAGCTCGATCTGTAGCGCATGCATGCGCAGCAACCTATAGCAAAAATTTCGAATTTGAATTCAGAAAAATGGGGAAAAAATCTTCAAAAATCCCCGAGAATACTTCAATTAGTGACGAATCTAACGGTGTCAAAATTGTTCAAATATTCGTTCATTTAGTATAGCACCCGCAGAAAATACTGAATGCGCTAATATTTGAAAAACATTGACACCGTTATATATATTCTATTGTGCAGTTATTTGATGCAGAGCATAGTCATCTATTGTGCAGGAGAAAAAGAAGAAGTTACAGAGAATTTTAGCAAGCTAAATGATGATCAGAAACAATGAGAAACTAACAGGCTCTCGTTATTATTGGCCAGCTAGCTAGCTAGCTGCATCATCAGCAAGTGGTGGTACGGTCAATGTATCGTCCAACAAGAGCCGCAGCAGCCTGCAGCCCCATCAACGTAACACCACAGTGTACTTTGCGCGCGGCGGCGGCACCATCGCCGCCGTCATCAATCGTCGTTGCGCTGCACCGTGCGTTTGGCCGGGCACCCTTCTTGCTCGATCTGCGCTCCGAGCGCACACTCCCTGCATGTAAATATAACCTACTAGCTTATCATCATCATCCAGTGCTAGCTGCACTGTGAACTGCATGCCTCGCTAGCTCATCTCTGTGTATCATCACGACGTACGGCAGCATCAGCAGCAGCTCATGGAGCCGAGGTCGTCATCGTCACCCTGCTGGCTGCTGCTGCCATGCCGCCCTACTACTAGCGTCGTCGCCATCGTATCGTCCCCGCCGTACGTACATCATGACTGCTTAACTGCTTCTAGTAAAGATGCATCATGCATGGACAGAAACTAGCTAGTAGGAGTTATATATATATATATATATATATATATATAAGGAGGCTTTACTGACTGACGACGCCGCATGCAGCACGATCACACTTGTTTATATAAGGAGTAGCCAGAGCAAGCACCCATGCTAGCTGATCTCGGTGCCCAGAAAAACCGGACTCCGTAACACGTACGTAGCACTTATTTGAGCATATATCGATCGACCGACCTCTGCAGAGCCTGCGCGTCGCCCATACCTCCAGGATCACCAGGCTCTGTGTTGTGGGAAACATGACCATCATCAATTAATAGAATAACAACAACAGATATAAGATGCGAGTTCGTTAATGCATGCCCGCGCGTGATGGAGCTGCAGCTAGCTAGCTAAACAATCCCTGGCTGTACTGAATTTATCTGCATGCTTATTACAATGGAGTGCTCACGTCTTCGGAGTTCGGATATATGCTAACATTTTCGGATGGAGCATATACATATAGCCTGCAGCATTACAAGGAAAATTAACTAACCTTTAGTCTCACGTCGATCTGTTTATTACTTTTATTTACCCGGTATAGTAGTACCCTATTTACCGGATAGTCCCCGAGGCACCCCTGATACCACCGGATGGAAGAATCACCTTGATTGATACTGAAGGTCACTCATTAATTAACTACTATTGATTGGAGTCCCCAACTCATACTAATGTGCATTATTACACTCTCTAGTGTGGCTGGTGCCGGGCGTTCATTTGTTTTGGACGAAAAAATACCGATGTCTGGTTGCTGGTTGGTTGATTTGTTCTGAGATATATAAAAGTACCGCTAGCTGATGGCTAACAATCAAGGCGAACAATGTTTGCTTGTTTGCAATGACATACTGATCGGTCCGATATATATACCCCCGCCGTACCTATAAAGCAAGCCGTTTTGTATAAGATTTCAGCAAAAAGCTGGGACCAAAAATCACAAACTACATAAACAGATTGGTCTTGCAAAAATACTTTCATAAAAGTATGACAATATATCAGCTTTTAATAAAAAATTTAATAAAAAAAAACAAGAAGTCAAAGTTATGCTTTGGAGACTACGTCTCTATTCTAAACGACTTAATTTATAAGTATGGAGGGAGTATATAGCCTTCTAAGCCTCAACTTAAGGAATAATGATGGGAAGAGCCCTGGAAAATATAAAAGGGGAAAATAAATTGTTATGGGCCTGTTTGGTAAAGTGAGATCATCACAAATGTTTTGCTGGACCGACGACATCAGTATCTAGAAGTTATTGGGCCCCAATGAAATATGGCTTTTGGGCTAGCGGGCCGCAACAAGATTCTGAGGACTTGTGTTTTAAAAAAAAAAACAAAATGGCAAAAGTTGCAATTTAGTAGTACAATATTATATATGATCTCCAGGACAGGAATAAAAAGCACCGGCCTTTGTTTTATTTGAAAAGTAAGCATGCAATACACACGCCACACGGTCCAAGCACACAACACAAGCAAAGCTGCGTCGGATTAAGGGATGGATGCCGGCGCCGGCGGCGAGCTTTCCAAGGAGCACTTTGTCCTGGTGCACGGCGCGTGCCATGGCGCCTGGTGCTGGTTCAAGCTCGCGTGCCTGCTCCGGGGCTCCGGCCACCGCGTCTCCTGCGTCGACCTCGCCGGAGCAGCCGGCAGCCTCGTCGACCCCAACCACGTCAAATCCTTCGATGACTACGACGCGCCGCTACTCCGCTTCATGGCTGCTCTCCCCGCCGGCGACAAGGTGACCATGCACATCCGTCTGCTTCCCCTCTGCCGTATCATGATAGTACGATTGCACGCAATTTTAACAAACCTTGACGCAGAGCACCGTCATCTGTTACATTCGTCTTGAAAATTAAAGTAGAGACCGGGAAATGAGTTTTGTCGTTAATCTACATTTAATACTCCTAATTTGCGTTCGGAGATTGATCTGACGGGTAGTTAGTGAAATTTTGGCCAACTAAACTAGGCAGGCATGTTCTGTTTGGATTGTTGTTCTTCCCTTTGAATTTCAAAGGGGATCTCCGTTATCCCTTCTTTTAAATCAATTTTAACAAACTTTTCCATTATTCCTCTTTTTTTTTTTGAAGAAACCATCTCCATTATTATTTCCTTTGTTTGTTCAAGTCAATAAGTCATCAACATCCGGTTGGAGTATATACTATTCTTAGCTTAATCCCGCGTAGAGGCAGGCAAGGGAGGCCCCAGTTGGCCGAATTTACAATACAACCATGTCAAATTTACAATACAAAACAAAAAAAAATATGATGAGTAAATTAGACAAAGATTGTAAAGTTTGAATCGTGTTATACGTGCGCACCTTATAAACGAGAAGGGAGGGAGTAATTCTCTACTCATCTTCCATCATGTTCAATTACTGCGCACGACTGAAGGTAAATTGACACTACTGTTTTTGCTGAGGAAATAGATTGATGTGGTTAACTTTTCAAGTAACTTAGGTAGATTCTTTTTTGTGTGTTACAGACAGATTGATAACGTAGATACGCCTCTAATTGTTTTACCAGGTAATCTTGGTAGGACACAGCGCAGGAGGACTAAGCGTGAGCCATGCGATGCATTTGTTCACAGACAAGGTCAAGCAAGCCATCTTCATAGCAGCAACCATGCTCCCCTTCGGCTACCAAACACAACAAGACATCAAAGATGTGAGTATCCCATCCCTGTCTTGTATACGTCTGCGAACAAAGAAAACCATGGATGTCCTAATCAATACTAGACTGGAAATCAACAGGGCGTACCTGATTTATCAGAGTTCGGGGATGTGTATGACCTCAACTTTGGTCTGGGAGAAGATCATCCACCCACGAGCATGTCAATAAGGAAGGAGTACCAGCGCACAATCATGTACCAGCAAAGCTCCCAACAGGTATTCTATACTACATTGCCCTAGCTAGTGAATCATTAACTTGTGAAGGATACTCTCCAGCGAGTGAACATTAATTTGTGCAGGACTCCGCACTTGCTTCCATTCTGCTGCGTCCATTTCCAGCCGCACTTACCACTGCCAAGTTCGGTTGCGTCGGTGATGGCGTCGAGAGCCCCGTAAACGCAGTCCATCGCGTGTACATCAAAACGGCGAATGACCGTGCGTTGAAGCCAGAGCAGCAGGAGGCCATGATTCGTCGTTGGCCACCAAGAAAGGTGATGGTCATGGACACTGACCACAGTCCTTTCTTCTCTGCACCAGACCGTCTCTTGGAGCTCATCCTCGACTCACTGTTACCAGTACGGTGGTGAACCGTATCCGCAATCTCAGTGGAGGCTTCACCTGTTGTACGCCAATTGGAGTTGTCATGTACCAACATACTTCTTATCAGTTGTCCTAAACAAAACATAATTTTACAGATAGATTAGATACATGTGTGTATACATTGAATAAGTGCATGTCTATGTCATTTGTGATGAATCATTTACTGCGTTTGAGCCTTCCATATGTAGGTCCCTATCCATATGCAACGAGCAGCAACCAGAGTACATAAAGATATCAGGCCAGAAAGGCCAAACACCAATCAGTCACACACCACGCAATGCAAGGAGAAAAACTAGCTGGTCCGCAAATTCATCCAGCATCGTCTACCATAATAGGCTATTTTGCATGCCAAAATCGTAGACACGCTTGAGACCCCTCTATTTAGAATAGAACTCACTGGATGCCTGCTTGGTTTGACGTTTGGAATTGGCCATGCAAATGCAGTTACCCTGCTGCATGTCCATCGAATAGTTAATATCCATGGTAGCAAACTTAGATTGTTAGGAAAAGGGCAGATTAATGGGCATGGCAAAGGAGCATTTTGTGCTTGTTCACGGTGAAGGTCATGGAGCCTGGTGCTGGTTCAAGCTGCGGTGGCTCCTTGAGGGCTCCGGCTACCGTGTCACGTGCATTGACCTTGCCGGAGGTGGTGTTGATCCTACCGATCCCAACACAGTCCGGTCGTTCAAGCAGTATGACAAGCCGCTCATAGACCTCATCTCGACCTTGCCAGAAGGGGAAAAGGTATGTCCATTGTTCTTCCTTTTTGCTAGAAACTTAGCTGAATGATTGAGTAATATCTTGGCATGTCAAAAGCTCAAATGATTTAAGCTATTTTGAATAAAAGGCATCAGATCAGATGACATAAAAAGTAGGCGGAATTGGTTGAAATCGTAAGTGCTCTTAAGTTACAATAGTCGTATCTAGAATTATACCTGACGGAATTACATACTTGCTGTACAATGTGAATAAATGTCAGAAACTATAGTTAAGAAGCTATTTACGATTAATGTTAAAAAAAGTGAAGAATAGAATTAGAGTAACATGCTAAGTCGCTAACTAATTCCAATCTTATTCCAGGTGATTCTAGTCGGACACGGTGCTGGAGGGCTGAGTGTAATTCATGCATTGCATGAATTCGTTGACAGGATCAGTCAAGCATTTTTTGTGGCAGCTACAATGCTACCATTTGGTTTTCAAACTGATGAAGATAAGAAAGATGTAATCTTTTGAATATTCAATTTGTTCTCTCCTTAAAGCATAGACTCCTGATGAGAATATGACCCGTAAACTATACGGACATGGAAAACACAAACATTACGTTTAAAAAAGAAGAAATGTAATAACTCATATGAGTATCACAAAATTGCAATAACTAAACAGTGCATGATAAAAGGCAGGGTAAATAAGGTGAACACTCCCCAACAAGGCACCCAATTTTTCCTAAAAAAACTGACTTATTCTTAGCATAGTCATTTTAAAGATAGAAATGAAACTCAGAAAGTACAGGAAAAAAAACTCTGGAACAGCTATATGGACTTACCATAATACGTGATGAATTTACTGTATTTAATCTTCGTGTATGATACTATGTGCAACTTATTACAATTTTTGCATATTAACATGTAACAGGGGTTACCATCTTTGCCTGAGAATGAGATTGAATTGACATTTGGTGCAGCAGCAGATGATCCTCCAACAACTGTTGCCTTAAGGGCAGAATTCCAGCGTGATCGACTATCCCAACAAAGCCCTGAAGAGGTAGTATACATGTATATTGCATGAAATGAGCCTTGAGAGAAAAAGTTTAACATTTCTGGGCGTCTCCTCACCCAAGCTCTTCTTTATTAAACTCCTGATTATATCACTAAAATTTAAATGTAGTATTACAGTAATGCAACTTCTAGAAGTATATGTTTATGATTTTTCGTTCATATTTCTTCAGCAACCATTTCCTGATAAACTAGACATCTGCTCCAATGAAGTGAATGCAGATGTAAAATTTACTTATTCATGTGTTTTATTTGGTAGGAATCAGTTCTTGCCTCAATGCTGATGCGACCGTGGCCTGCAACAGCTATTAGTAGTGCAAGCTTTGAAGGAGATGACGAGAGGTTAAACCGAGTCAAACGGATTTTCATAAAGACAGAGCGTGACCATATGCTGGACCCTGAACAGCAAGATTCCATGATTAAGAAGTGGCCACCTAGTGAGGTTTTGGTCATAGATACAGATCACAGTCCCTTCTTCTCTGCACCAGAACAACTCTTTAATTTAATAGTCAAATCTCTCTGATGCAAAATATGCAGAAAGCTATAGACTTGAGGCTGCCTAAATTCTTGTAACATTATGAACACATTATAATCAAATACTAGATTTAGGATCTCACCTTTGTGAAACATGTTCCTCACTAAATATTCAGTGTACATCTGCATAAATGGTTTAAGGGTGCAAAATAAGATCTAGTTCCATTTTATACATGCTCACGTGCCATTCAGAACAAAAAAAATACAGATATCACCTTATAAGTGGTTTCAATTGCAGAGGATTCAGGATTGAGATCCATATACTTTGGCCGGTCTGTGTTAATCTAACAGAGGGGCCTTTATGAGTTCTTGCAGTCATGAAGTACATACCTTTAAGAAAGCATTCTGGCATTTCTAAAGGTCCTCAGCTAATGACATGATGGGCAAAAGAAATTGCATGACAAACAACCAACATATGATATATAAATGATGAAAAAAAACCAGTTTGTGTGCAAACATGAAAGTACTCCATTAAGTAAGGATATTGTTATAATACAATTAGATAAGTGCATGATGGAAGGACAGAATTTCATCTCACGTTTTAATATACCTTTTGTTTACATGACATAATATTAGTTCTGAGACCAGAGATATCATCGTTGCCTTACAATTTACACACTGAACATTCAAAATTTCAGAGATATATTTGGCTTCAAAATTAGAAAACTTGGAACATGGACTGTGTCATATAAGTGGGGAGGCAGCACATTCTCAATATTCCAGACTCCTTGAGTGATTTGCAAGCACATTTAATGTGGATTGTGATTTTCTAAAAATAACAGCATAACCATCGTCCATGTGCTCTGCGCTTTCAGGAAAGAGCTGCCAAACAAGACAGCCTCCTCCAACCACTCCACTCTTCCAAGAGCTCAAGAAAATTGTGTAGACTGTGTCCATGAAAGATTCACGGAACTCATTACCAAACCTCCCATCCTTAAGTGATACCCCAAACTCCCCGATGAGAATTGGCATCCCAAGCAAGTTGGCGGCATCATCAATATGTTGTTGCATCCAGGTATTCACAAATTGGAGGTGACTGTCCTCTACAGAGTGAGGCAACCTGGGAAAAGGGTCTTGGTCATGATAATGAATCTCATTTCAGGAAGAGGTAGGTCATATTCACATGGGACTGAACCAGATGACTTACCAAGTGTCAGAATAAATATGAACAGAAGCCAAATCAATTCCCATGGCACGATGGTTCCTGATAAAATCTGTTCCAACAGTTCCAGAATAAGCATCTGGGTTCACATGCAAAAGTTCCGGAGTGGACGGACCATAAAATCCTTCAACACCGATCTCTAAAAGGTGCACAGGATCTATAGACTTCACATAGGACGCCATCTCTTCTATCCATGCCTACCATAAATGCCAAGTGTTAAAACATGTGCAATATAAAGGATTAAAAGTAGAAAAAAACAATACCAAACTAGAACTAAAGCAAGGACCTGCAATGTGTCTCCTGATGGATCTGAATGGCATCGTGGCTCATTAATCAGCTCCCAAGCAAGAATTGTAGGGTCATCCTTGTAGGCCTCATTTGTAATTGTATTTATTCTTGTCAGAACAGCCTAAGGAGTGAAAGAAAATGGTAACCGTCGCGGAAAAGACATGACAGAAGGCAAGGAAATATGTACAACTGCCATCGGAAATTAGCTTTTATCAAGAATTTGAATCTTGACGGCATGAATATAATGAAACACACATCTCCATTTCGAGCCACGCAAGCAAAAACAAAGTTTACCTTAACAAAAGCTTTGTAGTAGCTCTTAATTGTGGGATCAGAGAAGAAGTCATCGTGAGAAGTAAGATCCAGCCCAGCCTCCTTTCCCCACCTTACATACTGTGCTTTCCCTCCGTAATCTTCCCAGTTATTGCACAGTGACAGTATCAACCTGATCTTATGCTTTCTTGCCTCGCTGATCACAAAATCTAATGCCTGACGGGAATTAATGGAGTTCTAAGCTCAGTTATCTCTTATTGGTAAGTAGTAAGTACTGACTACCGCATTTCATCAAACAAGTGCCGTACACGCACACAATGCAAGGAGCTAGCACCTGGAAGACCTCCTCGTCGTAGGAGAAGGGCCTGAGCTGCAGCGCGCGGTATCCGCCGTCGTTGAAGGCCCAGGTCCGGCACACGTTGAGCCCCGCGTCGGCGGCCTCGGCGAGGGCGGCTGTGACCGTGGGGCGCGTGGCGGGGTCGGCGGCGAAGTACATGAGCCAGTAGGTGTTGAAGCCGTGGACGATGAAGGGCCGGCCCGACGCCCGCAGGTGCGGGCCCTGGCGTCCCACCGCCGCCCACTCGTCGCCGGCGGCGTCGTCCGGCGGCATGACGGCGACGCAGCAGGAGGCGAGGAGGATGCAGCGGAGGAGGGACACGCGGCGCGGCGTTGCCGGAAGCGGTGGTGGCGCCGCCACGTGGCGAGGGCACATCGGATTCCACGGCGGCGATTCCATTTCCGTGGTCAACGGCGCCTCCTCATTCACGAGGAGGCTGCGGCTATTGGGAGGTTGACAGGTGGGGGCCACCAACACAGCGGCAAACGGCGGCGCTCCGCTGCTGCGTCCCTGGATCGTCGGCAATGGCTTCGTCAACCTCTCCTCATCGATCGAGGCGAGGCAAATGTGCGAGGAATTGCAAGGAAAAAAATTGGTGTACCAATGATTTATATTTCGTTGCACTTCATCAAGATTTGTCAGCCACGACACACGACACGACACGGCAGAGGCATACAGCACTAAGAAAACAAAAAAAGAACTAAATTTCTACTCTCTCGATTCGCAGATCGTGGAAACTAAGGACGGGAATTGCAGCGCGCAGACTCGGGCGAGAAGAGCTCGTCGAGATCGCCAAGGTCGGCGAACTCCCACGTCGGCGCCGGCGGCAGGCAGAACTCCATCAGTTCCAACGGCGGCTCGTCCTCGAACCACCGCATCACGGTCACCTCCTCGTCCGCGTCGATCACTACCGACGACGACTCGGTAGACGGAGGAGAGGCGGCGGCGGCGGCGGCGGCGGAGGCCTCCGCCTGATGACGAGAGGATCGCGCCGGAGGAGTAGGAGTAGGAGGAGGGATCGCCGCCGTCGAGTTCGCCGGCGACGGCGCGGTCGAGACGGCGGAGGAGGCCACCGACGACGACGAGGAGGAGGAGGATGGAGTCGTGGGGGCAGGGAAGTTGGTGACGGCCCGGCGGCCGCGGAGGCGGATCGCGGCGGCGTCGTAGACGGCGGCGGCCTCCTCGGCGGTGTCGAAGGTGCCGAGCCAGATGCGTTTGCCCAGGGTGGGGTCGCGGATCTCCGCCGCGTACTTGCCCCAGGGGCGCTGGCGCACGCCGCGGAACCGGCAGCGACCCCTCCCCTGGCTCTGGCCCGCGCGATCATCCATGGGCGAGCACGGCGGCGGAGGGGAGGGAGGGAGGGAGGGAGGCGAGCGGCGGACGGCGGTGGGTGCGTGGGTGGGTGGTTTTGGGAGGGTTTTGGACGCTTGGAAGGGATCGTGGGCCCATTTCGATATTTGAGCCCACAGGCCAGTGACTCCACTCGGGCTGCATAGGGCTCCTCGATACCACACAAGGTTCAATTAAGTCCATCTAAATCTATGTTTTTTTTATTTTTCCACCCTCTCACCTTAGGACTATTATAGTTTAAAATATTATAAAATGTTTCTCGGAAATATTAGTTTCGTCAACTATTTTTTCCAACATCTTTTAAAATGTTGGGGAAAATTTTTTTCCGAGCATCCTCTCGGTCGAGGCGGTGCGCGGCATGCCGACCGGCTGCGGCCATGGCGGGCGCGGCGAAGCTCGCCCCCGTGGCTATGGCCCACGACGTGAGGAGCTCAAGCGTGCGGGGGCTCTGCCTCCGGTTGCAGCACGGCTCCCAGGCAGCAGTAGCGCGCGGGAGGAGCGCTGGCGGCCGGCCCGGCGGCGTGGAAAGCACGGGAGGAAGGAGATGGATAGGGTTCTGGTGTCCATCTAATGATCCTAATTTGTGGCACGAATCTCAAACAGCGGAAGTTCTCACCTCTTCCCACCTTCCGCTTCCGGAAGATATATAGGATTTCTCTCAAGCCTTTTGTTTGACAGAACAGATCCGCCAGGATCGTGCATCCATGCCGGTTTTGCAACATAGCAACAAACGCTGGGCTCTATCTAAGCAGGCAACCTAGTATCAAAGGTCACCAGGATTATGAAATAGAAACACAACCGCAATGCTCACAAGCTTTACACAAACAATAACGAACGTGAAGTCCATCTTTCAATACACAAACAGGGTGTTTGAAGCGACACCGACACACCGTGGACAATTAAAAAAAATGTACAACGTCATGTTCGTTTAGCTTATCAGCCAACAAGCAGCTGTGATTTTCTCTCAGAACAAACCAGTTAGCAGTGCTTTTCTCTCAGAAAAAATAAACACCAGCCACCAGTCATCTTTCGATCTACTGCTATCTGCAACCTGTGTTTGCTTCCGATCTTCTTCAGTCGTAGTATGCCAAGGACACCTTCTACCGCCTCCGGTTCTTCCCAGGGTTTTACTTACCGAACCGGAGGCCCTAACCGCCGGCCTCCGGTAACGGTTTACCGACCGGTAAGCCGCGGTGACCGGCGGTTACCGAACAAATTCAAATTTTCAAATCAACCGCCAAGTCAATCGGTAAGCGATCGGTTTACCGTTCGGTAAGGATCGGTAACCGGTCGGTAAGGCCGGTAAACCGAGGATGAAGCCAGGAAAACCGAACATGTATTTGTGGTTCTCCGGTGATGAATTAATGAAAATATTAGCATGATCTATGCATAACTCAGTGTAAAGGACATCACAAAACCTCACCAAAGGAATAATAACATAGTTTTGCATACAAACAATGTCACAGTAATAATTGTGCATACAATACCATAATCATAGTTCTAATCGTGCATACAAATACAATACCATAGTCATAGACTCATAGTAATAAAAGATCAACGCTGTAGAAATGGGAAATGGGTGCGCCATCTGGTACTCGGCGGTGGACATGACATTCAAACCTTGCACTCTAAGCAGCTCAGCCTTGTAGTCTTGCCAAGTTTGCCCCGTCCAAATATCTGCGATCTTAATGAAATCATATATACAACTAAATCATACATACATCCAAAATAAATCAAATATACACCTAAATATGCTCTACCAAAATCCTACATTTATGGTCTACATATCTACAATTACAAACCTAAATCATGTAAACACCTGAGTCAAATCATATATGCATCCTAAATCAAAATGTTCTACACTTATATATCAAAACATATTGAAAAACTAGATAAATCAAAGGGGGGAGGAACTACCTGCGCCGGGGCGGTTTACCGCGGCCTTTACCGCGGCTAACCGTCGCTCCGGCCAGAAACCGCCCGTCCGTGTGGCGCGTGGGTAGATCCGCGGCCGGCCAACTTACCGCGCCGACCGAGCGGAAGCCGCGCTCGGTGGCCGGCTAGGGCGGCGGCGGCGGTCGGACGGCGGACCTGGGGAGGCGGTCGCGTGAGGGGAGGCGCTTCTGGAGGATTTGGCTCGGGTGGAATGGGGTGGGGAGCTGGGTAGGGTTACTTTGAACCCCCCCATCGTTGGGCCTTAGTGGGCCGCCGGTTTTTTTCTTTTTTCATTTTTGGTTTAACTTCTTTTGGTTGAAATTTATACTAAATGAACTAAGTTTGCAACAAATTTGACACCATTAGACTCAATAAATCACGAAGTATTTTTAGAGATTTTTTTCCACAATTTTCAATTTTTGGAATTCAAATTCAAAATTTTCTAACCCTAACGGTTGAGAATCGGCCGGCATCAGAATCGGTCCGGCCGGTGTTATTCTGCGGTAAACCGGCCGGTTACCAACGGTAAGTCTAATCCTGGTTCTTCCCCTGCGATGTTGACTATATATATATGGGAGCATTTACGATAGCAGACAGAAGAAAACCTTTATCTGCTCACAGTATGGAATTCATTGCTTTTTATTATCTTCAGGTATATGTCGATGGCGCGGTAGAGTCCATCATCAACAATGCGTGCATAATCCGGCAACAGTTCAATAAGCGCCATGAACTTCTGCAGTTTCAGATGTGGATCTGGAGCTATCTCTGCAAGATAGCCATCCATTAGTCTTCCAACCTTCAGGACTGAACTGTGACTTGGAGACTTTCAGTCCATCTGAATCATGTCCACAAGGTGACAACTCCCCTGAATCATCTTCGTCGATCCTTTGCAACAAGTTCACCAATATGCGACGCACAGTGTCGACATCAAACATCAATTAATATCCATATTTTTTTCTTTTATTTATACCGAGAACTAATATGCACATAATTCATAGAATCAAACCATCAGTACATAGGAATTGAACCGACTAGAAGGAACACTGAGTGTTGCAGTTTCCCCCGTGTAAAAGAAAATATACTTTCTCTGCATTGAGTTTTTTTTGGCAATTACAGGATATAATGACATATTTTTTTCATCAAGCCGATTGTGCGTGCGTATCAGCAGATCAGCAGCAAGGCTGGCATATGCATCATGATTTTGCACGAAACAAAGTAAGTCTCGATCAGGCGTAGATTTGGGGGGAACCGTCGATCAGGAAATGGTAGTGGTACGGGTACGCTACAAGGCTATATGCATACACACGCAAAAGCAAGCAAGCGAAGCAGGGGAAGGGAGGCAGCAGGCAGGGAAGGAGAGAACGAGAAGGGAACGAGTGTGCGTGCCTGGGGGTAGGAAGGGAACAAATCTAGTCTTAGGACTGAAGAACTAACTACTCCAACCACCTTCTTCTTCTCCCAATCCCCCAGTCCAACAATCTTCTTCCCCCGTCGTCGTTCTCTCCTTCGCCGCGGATCCCCCTGAACGGATCTGGGATTTCCGGCATCGAGAATCGCAGCTCAAGGTGAGGAAGCTCCCCTGCCGGCCCTAGATATATTTATATCTTTTTTTTAACCAACATTTCCCCTCAAATGAAATCCTCCCCTCCCCGATCGATTGTTTTGTTTGTCCTCGCCTCACCTTACCTTAATCTGACGTGCGTGCTTGCTCGCGGCTTGGTAAAATGTCGCCGCCACTTGCACCTGCTAGGGGTCCATTGAGCCGCACGTGTATTCTGCCGCCCTGCCTGTTCTTCGCGAGACGGAACCGTCGGCGATGCAAAGAAATGGAGCTGTTTCGTGAAGCTCGGTCGACAGTTTATTTTTCAAACTGAGCTCATTATCCCAGGTCAGGGAGGCAAACAAAACACTGTCGAGCTGGACTGTCTCCAAATCTGATTTGTTGAATGGAACGAAACGAAATGTCTGACTCCCTCCTGTTTGATAGTTTGGTTGTATGTGCGTATGGATGAATCTAAATGTCTGATTTCATTCTACGGTTCTCATGGCCATCTGGTTTAGTGCGGCTTTCATGAAACATTTCGATACCTTCTTCCGTTTTTTTTTGGCTTGATTACTACTGAACCAAGCACTTCCATTCCTTTGGCAGGTTCACATCGAAGCCAGACTGTTGCCGCGTGTTTTGCGATGGATATCAATATCATGAACACATGATCCAGCTGTCCAGCAGATTGAGAGCAGTTTCCTGCTTTCGCTGTTCATGTCTCCAGTTGAGTTCATATCTGCATTTTCCCCTGCCACATTGCTATAAAAAAAGGCGCCTCACATTTGACAGAAGCAGCTACCCATGTCTGACCAGCATAGGCACTCCGGCAGCTATGAGCTCCTCCTTTCCACTCAGCCGGATGTGCAATGCCTAGTTTGCACAAGACCTTTTACTCTGGACACTGAGATTGCCCATAGCTTTGAAGCTTTAGCCATATGCAGGGAGTGCAAGAGGACTGTGCTTAGTGACAACAGCAGGGATGAGACTACCGGAACTGATCGACAAACAAGACGGCGAAGGCAAAGGTCTAGGGTTCCAAGGCATGAACCCGTAGAGGACGCTTTCTCACGGCAGTTCTCCCAATTGATCAACTTAGCTAGACAGGGTCATGAAGCAGATGTTGATTCTCCGCCAGTCCCACATCAGCGCGCATCATACAGTTCTGCACCAAACCGATCCCAAAGATGGCACAGTTCGGATGATGAGAGTGATGGTCTCAGTTATGCTGATTCTGTGTTTGGTGAAGTTGAATCAAACTTCAGTTTTGGTGATGATGGTGGGGAATCAGACGCTTCTCTTGAGCACCAAACCACAATGGGGAGGGAAATTGTCATTCAACTTGACAGTGAGAGCTACATGAACACAGATACAGATATCGATCCCATGAATGCTGGACTGGACCAGTGGGATTCAGATGACCCAGAAGATGATGAAGATGAGCAGTCAGAAGAGTTTGATTTGGATGAAGCAGGCAACACCATGCAGGAGCACCGACAACCATGGCATGATATTACGCCGATTGGATCGAATGAGCTGGAAGCCAAGCAGTAAACAGGACTGGCCTGAGTCCAGACACAGAAGGGAGAGAAATCAGGAGACTTTTTACTGGTAATCCTGGTGATTATGTTGATGCAAGACAGTTTGAAATGCTTCTTGAACAATTTGCTGAAGATAACAATACCACAAGAGGACCTCCACCTGCAGCAACATCTTCCGTTGAAAATCTTCCATCTGTGGTCATCTCCGCAAGCAATGAGATAAATGGTGGCATAGCCTGTCCGATCTGCAAAGATGAGATGCCTATCAAAACAGTAGCAAAACAGCTACCATGCATGCATCTATATCATTCATCATGCATTTTGCCATGGCTTGGGTCTAGGAATACATGCCCAGTTTGTCGATATGAGCTTCCTACAGATGACATGGAATATGAGAGGTCCAAGCTTGCCACAGCCAATGAGGGGGGCATCCATGGGGTGGATCGCACCCATCTGCAGGAAGCTGTTGAAGAAACGTCTTATGAACCTGAGGTTGAAAGAAGTTCTAATACAGCTGGTGGTACAATGGAAGAGATTGACGCACATGAAGATGCTGCTTATTCTGCACAGGAGCCAAATGGAGCACGTGGGCGCCATAGATGGCTGTTTATTGCAGCAACTCCAGTTGTAAGTCTTGTCAGTTTAGCTCTAGTTCTATGCTTCACCAACCCTGCTGGCAATGTTAGAAGGCAACTTTTTCGTAGATCCCAGATTACAACTACGACACATGTAGATACAAGAAGAAGTTGGTGGTCTATGTTCTAATTGTCCAGTGCATACTTGTTGATCCAAAGTATCTACACGTGTTTGATGATGTGTGATTGTTGCCAGTGTCGTGTTACTTTTTTGCGAAAATTTATTCAAAGTTTAACTTGAAGTTCAAACTTTGTGTTTGCTGACGTGATCCATCAAGGGGTTCCTGTAACCAAGTTTATATACTTAGTCCCCCCTCCCCTTGCTCAGTTCAGCAAAGCACATACTGGTGCTTGCTGTTCAACTATTACTTTGTGTTTGCTAGTTTACTTTATATCCGCTTGCTTAGAATACAAGTTTGGAAAAAACTGGCAGTGGCAGATATCAACACACACTGCAAATACCATCACCACCAAATGCATCCTCAATGATACCTGGCTCTGCCACTGTTTATTTAAAGTTTCTCCTTTTGTATTCTATAGTGCGTTCATGACTTCTTGTGATGAATTGAATCACATATTTTTCCTGAAGTTTTCTGAGCTCCGGAAAGCATGTGATGGTATTTGATACCTTCTATTTCTCCATTGTGCAATGCTTATACCTTGTAAAGATTTATGGTGCCTCCAGCTTGCATTCTTTTAAGACAGGGCAGCATCCGTTGGTGGCTGTCTGATCTGACTGCTGTGGTAATTATTTTCCTATTCCCTTTTAAACTGTTGCATGTGCCTTTTAGTTTCTTTTTTATTTTTTAAAGCTCTGGAACTAAATTAGTGTCTTGCAGAATGCAGCATGTCCGGAGTGGAACTGAAGACTGGCTCTTATATTTTTGTCAGATGAAACATGGAGGGCATATTTCGAGTAGATTGGCAGAAACCAATGGTATGGAGCCAATCAATTATTTGACGATATCATACAAAAGTCATCTGGTCAATTGATTGTTAATGGTTGCCAAGGTTTAGAAGCAGCCTATAAAAAAGTGCAATGGTCAAACAAAAGACTCGAATGCTCGGGATCTTAAAGAAATATAAAGGTGCTTTCTTGAAGACCTAGTGTACTCTACCATATGTGGCATTGCCTTATATCTGAATATTTCCACAGATTAGTTTCTTCCTCTCTTCATATGCCTCATGGAGCAGTTGCCTGCACCAACTATTGCTCTTCTTATTCTTAGCTTGGCTCTGTCATACTTGTTACACCAGGTATGCCTAAGATCAAAGAACATAACGAAGAAGCTGAGGCGGCAAGGCATAAAGGGTCCCAAGCCTACGGTGCTCTATGGCAATACCAGAGAGATGAAGAGGATCAAGGAAGGGCTAAAGATCGTGCAGACGCAAGACGCCAACAACTACTTGTCCTCCGTATTCCCTTACCTCCTCCTCTGGAGGGAAACTTATGGTATGTCTGATGCCTGCAAGTGTTCTAAGTGTGATTTGATTTTCTGTTCAATCAAACAGATGATATTGAATTTTGTCTTTTGAACAATCACATATTGGGGAGACCTGTACAACTTTGAACTGTTGAGGTGTGAATTACCATGCAGGATAGATTCCAGAATTTTATCACTATAAACATCTAGTTGTCAGAAGCATGGACTGACAACAATTTCTCTTGAGGAATAAAAGTTTAACTGGGCAATTCACCTTATGTTGACTCCTTTTTCCTATGAAAAACAAGAATGAATCAACAAACATCAATAAATTAAAACAGCCTTTCCTTTCTCTTCATTTAGTTTACCTCAGGTGTGAGGAAATGGGAAATTCTTTAAACTAAGCATGTGAGGGAAATGGTAGCATAATGCTCTTCTGAGGACGAAACAAATGTTGTGCTGAAAAGTCATTGGTCGAACATAACTCTGTGAATATATTTTTTGGGGTGTTTGCATGAGCCTTCCTAGGAATTTCACTGGAAATAACTTGATTTGATTAGACAAGTCTATCTGCTTAATAATATAGTTTTACTTGGAATGTCAGGTCATTCTATAATATACAGTGTGGCCCATTTGGGCTTACGTGCACCTTCCTAAGAAATTTCCACTGGAAACAAAGTCGATCTGGTTAACAATATAGTTTTACTTGTCATCTAGGGTCCTCTTAAAATATAATAGGATCTCTTTCTTTGAAAGGGACATCAGTTGATTTGCGGATTAAAATTTCGGCACTGATTCTATGTGTTGGGTTTCCTGTGGGGAGATTGTGCTTTTCCTAGTTAGCTGATGCGCAAGATCTGCTATGTTAATGAAAATTATAGAACACCCAAAGTTTGATAAATATCCCATTTAAAAAGAATCATATCTATTCTGGTACTTTTCCACATCCATGTCTATTTTCTGGATTATCTGTGTCAATTCTTCTCACAATTTTACAAGTGAATGGTTAATTTTGAACAGGCCCGGTGTTCATATACTCAACAGGAGCTCTAGAGATACTGCATGTTTCTGATCCAGAAATGGTGAAGGACATTGGCCATCGCACACCATCAGAGCTGGGGAAGCCTAATTATCTAAAAAGATCTCGCAAAGCCTTATTTGGTGGAGGTTTGTTTACACTGAATGGTGATGAATGGGCCTATCAGAGGAAGCTCATCGCGCCGGAGTTCTTCATGGACAAGATTAAGGTACTGCAGTGCAATTGATTATACTATCTTGGGCTGGTAACCATGGAATGGTATCATGGATGAAAGAATACCATGTATATGCAGGGTATGATAGAGCTGATTGAGGAAGCAACTGTTCCATTGTTGGAATCATGGGAGAACATGCTCGACAATGCCGGAGGGAGCAGGGAGATAGTTGTTGATGATTACTTGCGGAAGTTGTCAGCAGATGTAATCGCCAGGGTTTGTTTTGGTAGTAGTTTCACAAGAGGAGAAGAGATATTTTGCAAGCTTAGGCAGCTTCAAAGGGCAGTTTCTCAGCAAGATGCCCTGGTGGGACTCTCTGCGTTTTGGTAAGTACATAATTCGTCACAGCAACAGGAAAGAACTTTGAAATTGATGTCGTATACCGTTGACACTCTTGCAGGAAGTACCTGCCTACCAGGGCTAATCGGGAAATAAGAAAGTTGGAGCAGGAGGTTCGCTTATTGATCCTGGATGTCATGAAGGAGCACGATAACAGCGTGGACAACGACCTTCTTCGTGTCATCATGGATGGCGCGCAAGGTCGGCAACTGCAAGGGCGTGATGCCGAGGACTTCATCATCGGCAACTGCAAGGGCACGTACTTTGCTGGGCATGGGACCACAGCAGTGACCCTCATTTGGTGCCTGATGTTACTGTCCGCACACCCTGAATGGCAGGAACGCGCCCGAGCTGAGGCAGTAGAGGTCTGCCAGGGAGGAGCAACGCTCGATGTCGACGCTCTCCGCCGACTCAAAATTGTGAGCGTTCATCCGTTCATCTCTATCCATATCTGCCATTGCATTGCATTTGAACCGCCTAACACTACAAATGCAGATCACGATGGTGATCCAGGAGACTCTCCGGCTGTATCCTCCGGCGTCGCTGATGATGCGCGAAGCCCTGACCGACGTCAAGATTGGCGGCCTGAACGTCCCCCGCGGAACCATTATCCAGGTGGCGAGGTCGATGCTGCACCAGGACAAGGACGCCTGGGGTGCGGACGCCGGCGAGTTCCGTCCGGACCGGTTCGCCGACGGCGTGGCTGCGGCGTGCAGGCCGGCACCACACACGTACATGCCGTTCGGACACGGGCCCCGGACCTGCATCGGGCAGAACCTGGCGATGGTTGAGCTGAAGGTGGTGCTGGCGCGGCTGCTGAGCAGGTTCGCCTTGGCGCCGTCGCCCAGGTACCGGCATGCGCCTGTATTCCGGCTCACCATCGAGCCTGGCTTCGGCATGCCCCTGCTGGTGACAAGGCTGTGACTGTGATGAGCAAAGAGCATGCATGGTTCGCGTGTGGCCTGTGCCTGTCAATGTCGCGGTACATGTACAAATCCAAAAAACATTGCATGGTTTGTACGGCAAATTTACCTGGCACGATATTTTTTGTTCTCAACCGGTGTATGATGATTACTTGTCAATTTGACCAAATCCAAACATCCAACAAAACAAACATTTTGTTGTGCTGGTGCGTTCAACAAGATCATCAAGGGAAGGGACGTAGCGTTTCAATTTCTATGGGCACAACCGGTTTCTGTAGCGCTTTGCATCGAGGTTTGGCTTGGCTTGTTCAATTCAATCCATGACCATGATTACCTACCCGAAAAAAGAAATAATCCATGACCATGATGCAAGCAAGCAAGCTCGGTGGCAGATATGCAACACCGATACTGCAAGAGGGAATCCCTGCGAACATAATAAGATACTGCATGTTTCTGACCCAATTGATGCGGAGGAAGAAAAGGGGGGGCGAAAAGGAAATCGTGGCTTGAAGCCTCCTCATCTTGAATCTTGATCATCTTCTTCCTCCCGGTGGCCGCCGGCGCAGAAGCAGAGGATTGGGCGGGCGCGGCGCGAGTAGAAACCAAATCCCCCCGAAACAGAAAGTCGCGCGCAGACATCCCATCCCATCCCGTCGGCGTCACTTGTGTTTCTGCGAAGACAAGCAAGAAGAGAGAGAGAGAGAGAGAGAGAGAGAGAGAGAGAGAGAGAGAGAGAGAGAGAGAGAGAGAGAGAGGAGGAAAAAACTGACCTTTTTCTCACATTAAAATCAATCCCTCGCTCTCTAATCCTGCACCTCCCTATCCCACCCCCCTCGCCGGCGGCGCCCAGATCGTGACCCTGCCCGCGCCGATCACCTCCTCCATTCCTACACGACGGGGAGGCCCCCGGCCCCCGCCCCCGGCGCACGTTTCTTGGACTGGGTTCTCGCCGATTCCCGCATCGCATCGCCTCCTCCTTCAGCGGGTTGGTTGCTCCACGCCACCGGGGGAGAGGTCCTCGCTCGTGGGGGGAGCTTCGGGCTCCGCCGCCCCATGGTGGTCATCGACGAGTGCTCGCCGGTGCCCGAGCCCGAGCCCGCGCCGGCAAACCCGGACCCCTCCTCCATCTCCCCGGACGCCTGGCGCCGCTTCGAGAGCGCCACGCTCCCTGTGGTGCGCAAGATCCAGCCCACCGTCTCCTCCGAGAACCTCCGCGCCGCCATCATCGGCTACGTCCAGCGCCTCTTCAGGTTCCACGCAGGCTATCAGGTACTGCGATTGTTGTTTGGGTCTTACTGTCCCGCATTTAGCTGCTGCAGCTTTCATGCATCAATGGCGTGGGCGATGCACCTAGGTTTTTAATCGGTGTCTGTTGCGCTACGCCTGGTGAGCCATCATAATCTATATAGATCATGCCAATGGCAGCTTGGGGGGAGCAATCATAGCAGTCTCAGTGCCATTGTTCATTCTAGGTTGTGGAATTGAATTTAAGCCTAATCATGCTAGGTTGTTCCCGCTGAAGAGTTGGTGGTTAACATGGTTGCTCTTCCATTTTGTTCTAATGTAACGGCTGCCATGTGATTTTTCTAACCGTAGAGATTGCCGCAAAACCGGTATATACAGGGTTTTGTTTTTGAAATCCTTGCCGTTTGTCGCTGGGTCCTTGAGGTGTCAAGCGTTTATTAGTGATGAATACAAATCCATAATCATATCGATGTACTTTGTCGGTTGCGCACTTGAGTCTCCACGTGATTTGGCGGGGAGCGCCGTTTAATGGGAGCGTGAACTGGCGGTTTACACGTGTCAGTCTACCGCATTAAACACCATGAATCTTTTTCTTTTTCTGTCGTGGATTTGACGGATGGGCATACCATATATCTTACTGTCCTGTTACGTTCATACATCATAATCTATACAGATTATGCCAATGGTAGCTTGGGTGCTTCAGGAGCAATTATAGCAGTCTCAGTGCCATTGTTCATTTTAGGTTGTGGAATTGAATTTACGCCTAATCATGCTAGGTGCATTCCTGCTGAAGAGTTGGTGGTTATTGGTTAACATGGTTGCTCTTCCATTTTGTTCTAATGTAACGGCTGCCATGTGATTTTTCTAACCGTAGAGATTGCCGCAAAACTGGTATATACAGGGTTTTGTTTTTGAAATCCTTGTTGTTTGTCGCTGGGTCCTTGAGGTGTCAAGCGTTTATGGGTGATGAATACAAATGCATAATCATATCGATGTACTTTGTCGGTTGCTCACTTGAGTGAGTTGAGTCTCCACGTGATTTGGCGGGGAGCGCCGTTTAATGGGAGTGTGAACTGGCGGTTTACACGTGTCAGTGTACCGCATTAAACACCATGAATCTTTTTCTTTTTGTCGTGGTTTACACGTGTCAGTGGCTTGGGATACCATATATCTTAGTGTTTTTTTGGTTCATACATTGCTCATGTTACTTGAGAAGGAACAACTACTTTTTTGTTATGCCCCAGTCAAGGCAGTCAAAACATCTTGTATTCAACTGGATAGTCTGTTAGGATCTAAGTTGTAGGATCAAATCATAGAATTTATGATCCTACCTACCTGATATAATATTAAAATACACCATCTATATTCATTTATCATACATTTCTTAAATTGTGTTTTAGAAGCATGCGAGCTGTACTACAATTTAATGATCTTTTGTTGTACGTGCAAGTAATTAAATATGTGAATGTGTAGAAGGCGGAACTTCGGGATTGAAACAGCATTTCTTCATAACTACTCAAAATAGTTACTAGGATTGGTTGAGTTGGGTAAGGATCATATGTAAACTGCCGTGATGGCTGTACCAAACTTCTGCTGCAATTATATAACTGTGATGATCGGATCAAATTAAGGTCCAATCTACGAGTGACTCGATAAATAAATCTAGGATCGATGTAATATATTGAGGCTTGAATCAATTCTTTGATTTGGCTGAGGCTTTTTAGGTAATTTTGGATTGTTTGTCATCATATAGCACATATGTCACAACTTCAGATAAATTGGCTACAAGATTTATAGGGATGAGTTTAATCATTTAATGGAACAATAAAGCCACTGTGGTGCTTGTCAGTGTGGTACTTGTATACTTCTACTAGATGGCATTTCACATTTAACTAGTGCTGCCACTTCTGTACATGCATCTGAGTGAGACATCGCTATTCACTATTTTACCAAAGTTTGTGCTGCTCTGGTGCTGAAAACTTAATCTTTTATGCTTGTAAAACATAGGTCTTTCCATTTGGATCTGTTCCATTGAAAACATATCTTCCTGATGGAGATATTGACTTGACCGCATTCGGCCCTGCAATTTCCGATGAGAATCTAGCAAATGAAGTATGTGCTATTCTAAAGGCAGAAGGGCAGAGGAAAGATTCTGAATTTGAGGTCAAGGATGTCCAGTACATCCATGCCACTGAGGTATTTCAGTTTACCATGTTGCTCTTCGTTTCAAATATATGTGCAATTTGAGGTCAAATATCAATTTACCATCTTTGAGATTTTTCACTTCAGTGGAGGTGTTTGTTCTATGTGCACTTGTCCAGTGAGCATATTTTTAACTTCCCTAGTTCCCTTTTAATTTCTTGCACTCTACATGGCAGCGCCCATTTCTGTTCATTATGTGAAAAGCGAGAATTTCCCATTTCTGTGTACTTGAATGCAGCTCCCTCTGTTTTTCCTACGATATAAGTGGAACATATGAATGTACCAATATTTCTATATGTGACTTTTTTCCTCTTATATTGTTATCCGATGATAGATCTTCCTGATGGCAGGTCAAGCTGGTGAAATGTTTGGTGCAAAACATTGTTGTAGACATCTCAGTTAATCAGATTGGTGGGCTCTGTACACTTTGTTTTCTCGAGAAGGTAATAATTCAAAAGTTGCTTTGTTGTTTCCGTTGTCTTTTCCTTAAACCTCAGATCTGATACTCTTAATAGCATGTTCTCTTATCTACCTACTTGAGCTTGAACTTGTGAGGATTCCTGACTCTTTTGGAGTTACTTATGCCAGACTGCACTGTTAAGCTCATCGATACCAATTTTGTTTGTAGGTTGATCAAAATTTCGGTAAAAACCACCTCTTCAAAAGAAGCATAATGCTAATCAAAGACTGGTGTTATTATGAAAGCCGGATTCTTGGTGCTCACCATGGTTTAATTTCTACCTATGCCTTGGAGACATTAGTACTATACATTTTCCATATCTTCCACGAGTCTCTGGATGGTCCATTAGCTGTAAGTTTTGGCATAACTTTTGCTGCTGCATGTATAACTTTTCTTTGTCACCTTAACAAAATTCTTCAAGATCCATAACTTCCCAGATGTGAGATGACTATCTGCCCTTATGCAGGTCCTCTATAGGTTTCTTGAATATTATAGCAAATTTGATTGGGATAATAAGGGAATCAGCTTGTTTGGTCCTGTTTCGTTATCTTCACTACCTGATCTAGTTAGTAAGTCAATGAACTCTTAATTATGCCGTATGTTGGCTATTTTTGTGACTGAAACTATTGGCCATTGACATGGTTTTTGTTGAACAGCTGACCCGCCTGGTACTCATGATGATGGTTTTCTTTCACGGGAGGAGTTTCTCAAAGAATGTGCAGAGGCTTTTAGTGTCCCCCCTAAAAACTCTGAGAAAGATGCACAAGTATTCTCTCGGAAATTTTTGAATATAGTTGACCCACTGAAGCAGAGTAACAATCTTGGACGCAGTGTCAGCAAAGGTTTGTTTCTTGCCTCTAGATCTGAACTGTGGTATCACCGTATAAGGATTTCTAGATTAATTGTACTGTTCCATGCACAGGAAATTTTTACAGAATACGCAGTGCATTTGATTTTGGTGCTCGTAAGCTTGGGAAGATTCTTCAAGTGCCTGCCTGTTCTACTGTCAATGAAGTGAATCAGTTTTTCAGGAACACATTAAAGAGAAATCGTACCGGGTTAAGACCAGATGTTTTAGTGAGCTCTTCTGATGATGGTCTGATGTCTGATCATGCTACCAATGGTTCCTTATCACTGGGCTTGAATGTGGAAAGTATCAAGTGCAGTTCACCTTTACACAGCAATTCCTGTGGCGATCTGTCTTCTCAGTTTAGTCGCATTGACATTTCAGATTCTAACAATCATGGCTCAATAAAGCAAAAACAATGTAACTCTATGGCTGGGCACAAGGAGATAGTGTCCGTTTCTGGTGGTTTGATAGGTACCAATGCCACAGATTATGCAACTACTGATTCAGGAACTGTGAGGAATGGTGGTGACTCGTGTGAAGTTTCACAGGTAGCTAGTGAAACATGTACCTTGCCATCTGGGAGACGCTGTGCCCCACATCACTTTTACCAATCAAAAAATGTTAAGAATGTTGATGTTAGAAATGACACAGATCTGCCATACCATGGTATGTCAGCAAATCAGTTTACAGACAACCACTCTTTTGAAGGTGCTAAGTATCACAATGAATTTTCAAGAAGCTTTCCAGCACCCCTTGAGCATAATCCTTACTCTCCTGCTGGCTTAGTCAATGGTCTGGCCACATCTAATTCTATGTTTACACCTGAAATTTCACAACCTGGTGGTACCATCAATGGCATTGTGCCAGATCTCACTGGAGATTTATCTACAAATTTCAATAATCTTCTGTTTGCTCAAAGTTGCCAGCAAGGTAATCCGGTACATCATTATTACTATCCAATGCCTCCACCACCACCCCTGCAATATCGGAACATGCGCCCTTCAGATGGTCATGGCAGAAAAAATTCATATGGATACGCTGGCATGAATGGAGCAATCCCTAGTCCTCCTTGTCCGCCTGGCTATGTTGTGTGGAGGCCAGTTTATCAAACAGATGATCATATTCCTATGCGGGGCCATGGAACAGGCACCTACTTTCCTGACCCAGTATGTTCCCTTGGACAATCTTCTTGTGCTTCTAAAACTTAAATCATCACTTTTGAATAAGCTCTATCCGTCTCTTGCTCATATTTGTTCCACATGATATACATGTGAATGCACACGCTAATGTTCTTATAATTCATTTATTATGTTATTGGGTTCCTATTCTTTTGTGCAATAACCTAGAAGATGCCCCCGTTATGCTTATATTTATACTGCAGAGTAGCATTAGTTTTGCTAGGTTTGATGTCAATTTTGTATTATTTGGACAGCTTTATCTAGTCGGCATGCTAATTGATCTGCCTTGTTGGATATTGTAGAAATTGCGCAAGGACAGGCCACCTGCTGGACGCGGGGAGAGAGGAAGGAATACTTTCTCTTCAAATAATTATCAAAAGTTTCATCACTATGTCAGAACAGATATGCCTATCGATATGGTGCCTCTTCAGGAATCACGACATGATGTACCACTGCAGATATATGTTCCTGGTGCAAATGATCATGGAACACCATCTCCAATGAATATGCCAATGCCACCTCCATCTTCCCAGTCTGCAAGGGATACATTGAAGGTACCAGCTCATTCTCCATCTTCCCGGGTTCGAAGGGATAATTTTCATGGCAATGGTTTCATGGTCCCGCAAGACAGTAAACTTGAGTTTGGGACCTTGGGGACATTGCCTTTGGAAGTTACCTCCAAGGACCATGCTAAAAGATCAGATTCTGCCTCCAGCAATCAAGTTTCTGAATCTGTGAGCCGCATGCCTGCCACAAAAAACACTGTAGCAGGTTTGAATGGAATGAGGTAAGTATTTGATGGGATGGAGATGTAATGGCCCATTTCCATGTTACAATAAGAGATGTTTTAGCTCTTTGATGGTTTGGTGTTTATGCAACATTATTTGATTCTTTCGTTATGTTCACTGTTGAGCATTAATGTTTTTAGCAAATTACAACCTAGGCCCTTGAAGCTTTCTCGAACGTCTTACTGAGGTTCTTGATCTTCATAACTGTGCTCGTGTACCCCCCCCCCCACCAACTTGTATAATTGGGCCAGTTGAGGTTCAGTCCTAATAAATTCATAGTTTCAAATAATGCCAGGCGATCTAATTTGCCATTGGGCACGTGATTATTATCATGTAAAAGTCTACAAATTAAGTGGTATCCTTGGGGTTGGATGAGGCTTTCTAGATGTGTTTGGGGCGAATTTTACTGTGTTACTAATTTTGCTACCGCCATACATTTAGGCCATGTTTGGGTATATTGATGTGTATTTCTCAAACACATGGGACATGTCCTACCACCATACAGTTATATATAAAAAAACCTACTTTTGATATACTCTAACCACACTTGTTCAGCTTGAAAATGTACTCCTTTTCCCTCATGTACCGCATTCACCCTGTAGATTTTGCACTCGGTTTTCAGAGTTTACAATGGCTGACCCCAAATTGTAAAATTTACAGGAATGCTCAGCCATACCGCCTCAAGGACAGTGGTGACTTTCCACCGCTACCCAGTTGATGATGATACATTGTATGAACTGAGAGGCAGCACAGGCTAAGAGGAAATATTGATGAATGTGTCCCATAGCAGCAATGGCAAACACCATGTTGTACATCCTGTCATTTTCATCCTTGCTCCAGTGGCCTGCCATGTCTGCTGCAATGCAGGATGCAGCATGTGCTTCTGTAACTGAAATTTCACACCTGCGTTTGACTAAAAGAAGGATGAGAATGAATAAGAAAAGGAAGAATGAAAGAAAGAAAGAAGGAAAGAAAGATGTAGATACTTTTTTTTGGGGGGGAAGTCCCCTTGTTTGTTGTCTACAGATCATGGCGGCCCCTTAGAGGTCGAGACATATGTTGGAGATAGAGATAATTAGTTCTGTTGTTTTGAGCTTAGGATCATTGGGGGGGAGCTGGATCTCTCCATGTCCAATGTGTAATCAGATGGTGTTTTAGCCCCAGTTTGCCTTTGGATGGAGGTCTTGTTGAAAGGCCCCGTTGCTTGAAGTAATTTTAGCTGCTTGAAAAATGGTAGGTATACAGATTGTCTGTTAGATTATAACAGTCTTGATAGAAGCATTTAGCCTTTGCCAAAAGATAATGCCTTTTATTTTGTGTTCCCGTGTCAGTAATCTGGAATTTGCGACAGTTATTCCTCGATGGAGATTTTGAAACTATATAAACGTCTCAGCCATTGGGCTAAAATGAATCTGCGTAATGATTAGTCACAGAAGAAAGTTGCGATTCGAGGATAGTACTAAAAATAATCTATATGTGATAATCTGGTTTTCCCTTCATTTCCCAACTGGTAAAACGACTCCTGACTCCTGTTTTTTTTTCAATTCTAGAAGCGATTCCGTGTAGACCGGCTCTATGCGTCTGGACTTAAAATTCACCATGTTTCTCCGACTCAGAAGTTCAGGAGTGATTCTAGATATGATTACCAGGTTCCAGGGATTTCTTAAGGGGGTCTAATGAGATATTAAAAATTTGAATGTTAGACTTTCAGTCGTCAGAGTTCAGTTGCCTTGTCCAGTCTATTAGTCAGTCATGTTCACTGATAGCTATATATGAGTACTGATAAGTTCTCCGATTCTTAAGAAGCTATATATATGTATATACTAAACCATGATCGTGTCGGTGACACTGTAACAGTAGAACTTAGTGCCACCCGGCCCCTTCTTGTTTCGGTTAGGCTAGGGAATAATTGTCGGAACGTCAACGTATTTACTTGTTACAATGGTAACAAGCATTAAAAAGACGTAATTGTGGATGAGTTGCCGTCACACCTCTGAATTTTTTGCAATGTCTTAATGTATGCATATGCAATTTACAAATAGATGATAAGCCGAATTTGAACACGTAAGTCAGGATGGCCGAGTGGTCTAAGGCGCCAGACTCAAGTTCTGGTCCTCTAACGAGGGCGTGGGTTCAAATCCCACTTCTGACAATTTATTTTTTATTTTTGTCAATTATAATTATATATGGAAAGTGAAACTAGCACTTAAAACTTTTGCCCCGCGAAAAATTACTATAGTGAAAACGGAAACGCTTGGGCTCGTACGTCCGGCGCCTCCGGACAGGTGACGTGGCACTAGAAGGTCCAAGTATTTTTCACAAGAACCACCAGCTGCCTTGTCCTCTTGTTCTTATCCACACATCCTCGTTCTTCTTTCTCAATGCTCAGCGACGACACATTGACAGGGGTCGCGGGGACGAGCTTCTCTGCTAGCGCACGGGCGCGCGCTTGCTGAGGTCCGCCGGTGCGGTCGGGGGTCGAGCTCGTCCGCGGTCGGAAAACGAGCTCCCCGTGTCGGGGCCGCGGTGAGGAGCTTGCGGCGGCCAAGGCCCGAGCTCACGTCAGCTGAGGCGGAGCCCGCCCGTGCAGGGCGTCGAGGTCCTCGCGCCCTGGGTGAAGCTCGTCGCCGGGGACATCGGGCACCGCACGCCGCCACGTGATGTTGGGTGTTGCGTCGAGGGGGAGGGAGGAGGGCCCTCATGTTGGGTGTTGCAAACATTAAATTTTAATGTTACATATGTTGAGTTTCGATGTTACAGACATGTGATGTTGGCGTTGTATCGAGGAGGAGATGGAGGAGGGCTCCTCATGTTGGATGTTGCACGCAACGTGGGGTCGCAACATGGGAGGAGGGAGGAGGCCCGCAGATATTTGTATGTTGCACGCACCCTGCTCGCAACATTGCTCGTAATGGCTCGCACGCTCGCAACATTTGCTCCCTGGCATTGAATCGGACGGCTGAAGAGTGATTCGATCCCCATCCGACGGTCATGGAGGTGTCCGATGCTAGCGCCCGGATCGGACGTCCGGGCGCTAGCAGCTCCGTAGTGAAAAACAACTTTGTGGAAATACAGTTATACAGATGGATCCATACATCATCCTACATGTCGTACGGTACGGCCAGATAATGCAAGAAGCTAGTAGGAATAAGAGTATCATCATTGTCTCCTCTCAAAGCAAAGCGCACGAAAGGAGTGCAAAATTTAAAACTTGCATTGCATATGCTTGGTGGCACTAAGTATTGGCACTAAGTATTGGAACTTTTTTAAAGGTAGCCTTAGTTGCAATCAAATGCGACACCAGTAGTATAGATAGAAGAAGAGTTGAAAAGGTGGTGAATCGTGTCACCAAATTGTAATAGCAGAACAAATTAGAGGTTGGCATGTTCCAAACTCAGTTTATTATGTACATAAGCAATGGTCATACAGTACATGAATATAGTAATAACACCCGGCCGGTAACAAAGGAACTAGTAGTTTCTAATCTAAGCATCTCTGCGTGTGCCTCTAGTAGTCTCTACTGAATGAAACGTGCGATGAGACGAAGAATACGCCATGAGCGAGACAGCCTGTGTGGGCTGCGTGGCCGGTGCCGACGCCGACGGAGGCGAGGGTGGGTGACGGCGAAGCAAGACCCGCAAACCATCAACAGGGTTGGCACCACGTGAGCGTGAACCCGCACCTAACAGCTAGCACGGGCGGCGCGCCGTGCGTCACGGGCGAGCGGAACAGCGACAGGCACCGAACGATCGACGGACGGACGGACGGATCAAGAAAGATCAGAGCTTTGTCCGGTCGTGGCACTGCTGGCTGCGCACCTTCATCTCCGCGACGCCGAAGACGAAGCTGCAGTCGGAGTAGGCGACGGCGCGCCTCCTGAAGACGCCGAGTATCGTGACCCTGCCGGGGATCCTGGTGCTGGC
This sequence comes from Cenchrus americanus, assembly GCA_947561735.1. Taxonomy (NCBI): domain Eukaryota; kingdom Viridiplantae; phylum Streptophyta; class Magnoliopsida; order Poales; family Poaceae; genus Cenchrus; species Cenchrus americanus. Next base: position 290,679,435 of record OX387239.1, on the reverse strand, counting down.
CTCCATGGCCACCTCCCCGCTCTCGACGTCCGCCACCAGCCGCGCCAGGTCGGCCGCGAACCTGTCGGCCTGCAGCGTGAGCGCCAGCCTCACCTCCCCGTCGCCCCTGCTCGGGACCACCCCCGGGTCGATCTCGGCGGCCCCGACGCGGGCGCCCCGGTAGGTGAGGTCGGTGTGCCCCCCGGCGCCGTAGGCGAATGAGGCCGGGTTCGGGTTGTGCACGGCCACGGTGAGCAGCAGCGTCACGTTGAGCTGGAGGGAGATGGCCGGGAACGTGAGGCGCGGGGCGACGCCCGCCAGCGTCGTGGAGACGAGGCGGGTGGTGGGGTTCCGGACCTTGAGCACCGTGAGGAAGAGGACGAGCAGGGTGGTGGCGAGCGCGAGGAGGACGGCGAGGGTGGCGAGGAGGCACACGCAGAGGCAGCGCCGGTTCTTGGGGTTGGGTTGGGGCGGCTTGGAGGTTGAAGAAGGCCAGGCCGGGGCGGAGGGGGCGGTGCCGGTGCCGGCGGCGGCGGTGGAGGCCATTGGTGTGGTGGTGGGAATCCGGAACGTCGATGGATTTGATAGAGGATTGGGGGCGGGGCGGGGCGGGGCGGGGCGCGTGGATGGCTGGATGCGGAGGTGAATCAAATAGCACAAGGAGATGAGATGGAGATGGAGATGGGAGGAGGGCTTGCCGGCGGGCGGGCGGGAGTTAATGAGGACGGCGGGCGAGGGAGGGGGGCGGAGGGCGGTTGGCAGGTACCCGATGTGAGTGAATTCCGTTGGACTCGGAGGAGATCGAGTTGGGGTTGGGGTTGGGGTTGGATTGGTTGACGACGACCAGCAAGGACTCCAGGAGGTAGAGGGGCCGTCGCTCGCTTCGGCATCGCTGGACCAGTTGCGTCTGAATTCCTTCCTTGCTCTTGCGTTTTCCGTGGTGTGGTGACAAGGCAACTGCATCTTGTTGCTGCAAACCAACAACATGCCAGCAGATCAGCAGCTCAATTTCTGCTACACTGGGATCGAATGAAATGGATGGAATCCGGCAGCAGCTCGCTTCTCCTGACGACGTCGCTGTAGTGTCGGACTCGGCACGGCACCCTCCCCCTCCTATTGACAACAACAAGGATCAGAGGTCGGAGAAGTCCTCGCTTGCCGTTGCATGTCACCGTCCGCAGCACTAACTGCAGCTCCTCCTCCTCCTCCTCCGTGGCCATCCAGATGCCGACTTCTCCTCAACCGGCCTCAATTCACGCACCTCACCATCCTCGACAAGAACACGCACCTCTAGTATCATGCCGCTAGCTGGATTTTTTTTGCAGAGAAACCATCTCCTGATGACCGTCTGTCCAACAATCCCAAGACAGACAGACAAGGCATTAGATGGTCCCAACAGATTATCCTCAGCCGTCCAACAATCTTGGGGCTTGTCAACGTCATGTCCAAGTAAACATGATACTACCACAAATACTGACGACAAGCTAGTCGATTGATTTTGCCACGAACAAACGAATGAACAAACACAAAGGAACCATGTTACGCCAAAGCAACAAACAACGATAACGTACCAAGCTACAAACACATCCCCTTCAGAATAATATGCATGAATCAAGCTATACTGGGATTGCAGTGTACAAACAGCAAGTTGGTACAAGAAAGCATATGTAGTTTATTCAGTCGTACAAGGCCGCAATTTTACACTCGCTAATATAATATGCGTGAACCAGTTGCCTAGATGGCAAGTGAAGTATATAGCTCCGTCAGAAAGCGCGCTTCTTGAGAGTAGCAGCATCTTCAGAATCGCATGGCACAAGGACTAGAACTGGGACTTGTCAAGGCTGTCGAAGTAGGGATGCTCCATCGCAGCGATAGCCGATATCCTGTTTGCAGGATCAAGCTGAAGCATTTTCTGCGACACGTCAATCACAAAACCGTCAGCTCAATTTCTCTTTCTTTCTTACTTGGAGAACTCACTCAGCTCCTTGTTCGATAGGAATGAGAAATAAATCCTAATAAAGCCGTAAGGATTTTTTCCCTCTCTTTTAGGGCATAATCAGATATTGATTTTGCTCTGAAGTTGTTGAGTTATGATCCAAATTCTGTCTCCCAAGAGAAAGGCCGACTTCTGACGGAGCGAAGCGGAGGCCCGTCGCCGGTAGGCTTGGGCCGGATAAATGAACAAGAAAGGTCTCTTAAGTTGCTGGCTTAACACTTTCAGGTACAGAAAAACTTACTGATAGCAGGTCGACGCCTTCAGGTTCCATCGTCGGGACGGCACGGGCCAAACTTTGGGGCTTCCACTGTGGAAACTCGTGCCAATCCCTCAAACCACTCACTCCGGGCCACTGCTCCTCAGAAGGTGTTCCCAACAACCTTTTCCAGAAGCAAAAATTTGGTCAGTCCATGGTTCATAGTACAACTGAGAAGAAAATCGGACTGAGATAGAATGTCATTTATATATGCACAATTGGCTATTTCTTGAAAGTTAAAACAACCAAGGGTACTGATAGTGTGTAAGAGAGAAGAGTGGGTAATATAATAACACATTTCAGATCATACCAAGCAAGAACTAATTTACTGCAGCATTCCTTCAACTTGGTAAGAGAACAATAACTTCACGACCAGAAGAATTGCACTGTCCTAGCAACTAAGCAAGGTATTACTCATATTGTGGCACCAACGTCTGATTGCAGAAGAGAAAAAAGACCTGAAAATGTGAAGCAACTGTTGCAACTCAGAGTCACCAGGAAAGAGAGCTTGTCTTTCTGACCATTTCAGCTGCATTGAAAAGTTATGAACATCACAACAGGGTAAAAGTTTTTAAGTACAAGTGTGAAAAATATTTTAACTACATCATCTCGCTTAATTAAGCGTAAGAAGAATATGCTACTTGGTTGGCCATAAAGTTAAAGATGATGTGGATTATGGGGCATTATTAAGTGTTAGAAAATTAGGCAATTTTCGGTACATTTTAATTCCAGAAATTATTAGCAATTTCATGACAATTATGAGTGATCCCGTGAGAGCAGAGCATGTGCAAGTGTTCAAGTTAAAACTCAAATAAAACTTGAACAATAAAAATACACACAAGAAATTTAGTATGTACCCAAAGGCGGGACGGTTGACGGAGTCAACCGGTGCGCCGTTATCCCTTGGATCAGACATGCTGATCGTGGAGGGACCTTGTTCGATGTAGTCGTACAAATTCGTTGCAGTGACGAGTCGTTGCAATGAAGTCCCACGAACGGCCTTCGGGAAGTAGTCGTAGTCGTTCACGTTGATGTAGTCGTACTGGAAGTAGTCGTTCACGTGGACGAGAACGTAGTCGTTCTGGAAGGCGAGCATGCGCGTACGGGTACGCTCCCCAAAAACCTTATCGCCCGCCTATCCCGAGCAGGATCGCTAGGTAGACGGGGTTCGGAGGCAACTGCTCACGCAAGCAGTGTGCGCGCACAGCTTGCGTTGGGAATGGCAGAGAGCATCAACACAGAGGGAGAAGAGAGAGGTCTCCTAAGCAGGAGTACCTGGGTGTGAGAATGCGCATCTGTGCCAGAGGAGGGAGTCCTCTTATATAGGCGCAGAGGGGAGGAGAGGGGAATGAACCTGGACGCTGCTGACCACCATAATTCCCATTAACCGACAGTTACCAGTAACTGTTGTATTCAAGGTCATCAGTTACCAGTAACGGTCGTTTTAATACAGGAGATTATGATTGACATGAATGACCGACATGAATGACAAAAACAGTGCATACGCGTCACGGTCTCGACTCGACACGCCACGCCACGGCCCGGTGCGGCGAGCGAGCGCGCGCGCGTGTGGCACGCCCTTCTCCTTTTACCAACTTCACAAGTGGTCCACCGCTGGTCCACCCTTTTAAGTTGGTTAAGATTCTCATTGACTTTCAATGCGGGATTGAATCCCTAGCATTTATTTTGTGGACCTTTTAATTCTTAGGATTAATTGAGACTAAATGGCCCAAGGCCCATTAATCCAACATTAAGCTCCTTGTGCAAGTGCATTGGTTACTGACTCCAGATGAGGCGGACGACGTAGGCGGAGCGGGAGAGGAGGTTGAGGAGGGAGATCTCGCGGAGCGCGGTGGGCGGGACGCCTTCCTCGTCCATCGTCTCGAGGCGGGTCTTCTTGAGCGCCACCAGCTTGGCCCGTCGCCCTGTCCTGCGCCTTGTACACCTTGCCGCCCGTAGGTGCCCTCCCCCACCTTCTCCAGCTTCTCGTACTTGTCCACCTCCATCGCGACTGGTTGGTCGCGAGGCGAGGCGAGGGGAGGGGTAGGCAGCGCCGCCGAACCCTAGCACGGAGGGGAGGGGAGGAGGTGGGGTTTTGAAATTGGGGACAGAGGAGGGAAGACGGACGAAGGGAGGAGGAAGAAGAAGCGGAGGTGAGTGCGAATGGGCCGGTTGTTGTTGGGCCAAACGGTCGGCGGATCGGGCGCGAGATTCCTCTTTCTTTTGTTGGTATGTAGGCGGCAGCGAAATGGGCCCAGGCAGTTTGGCCCAGGTAAGCTGGCCCATGCTAGCTAGAGATTGCATGTAATTAGGGCCGGATTATATTGTTTCAAAGAAAAAGTGTATGTAGTTGGATTGTCAGTTATCACTAATAATATCTGTATGGCTCAAAAATGAACCAAACAACACCATCGCCTTTATTAGTGGATGGAGGTAGTATATATATGGATATACTTCCGTGAAACTACTGCGCCTTACGAAAGAAAGAGAGAGAGAAAAAGAACAGCAAAGAAAATTATTCAGCTCATGCAGCCTGTTCATTTGGCTGATGGCGGTCTTGATTTGTTACGAGAGAAAAAATCTTGTTGGTTGATTCTTTGGTGTTTGGTTTGTTTTTGAGAGAAAATCTATTTGTTTAGTGGCTGATAAGCCAAGCGAACAAGGCGCTCAGGGCGTCTCTACCCGCACATATCGAGATGGGAATTAAATCAAACTAACTCGCCAACATTGCACGTTTTGCCTCCTTGCATAGTTGCATCCAATTAATCACCCTATCGTGCGCATGCAGCAGGGTCAGGAGAATATTAGGCAAAAATTTCCAGCATGCAGAAGGTCGTCCATCATATCATTCTGAAAAATGATGGTTCATTCTGATGCATTATTACATACTTACTACTTAGATAGTGTGCAGCCACCTTGACACCGCGTACTTGGATCTTTGCACTTTCTATTGTTCCTTGTCCGTGACCATGAGGAAAGGAGAAAAGCGAAACATACTGCACAAAATGCATGGTCAACAGCTAGCGTACTATTTCCATCAAGACACACACACACACATATTTGTCATTACATATCTATCTATCTTTTCCATCCGGCACGCAGCTATTAGGAATCTGGACAATGATCACGCATGCATGCATACTAGCTCCTACTACTACTACTACGCATGGCATGACACACATTCCACGACTTTTGGATATGGGTGGGTGCACGAGAAATTAAAGGAGGTGCATTGCATGTTATCTCTTCAACTGTATGAATGGCTGACCACCAACGTCCTACTGGCTGCTACAGAGAAGATATTGAATAATAATATATATGTTGATTGCCTTGCATTGCATTGAAGGTGCACAACAATGCATAAATCAATCTTTTTGTCAAAAGGCGGTGCATGATAAAAATTTTAAAGTTCACAAAAGTGTGCACACAATAATTAATCAATCTCATCAGCCGTCACTAATATATATATATATATATATATCGTCCCAGTCCATCAGCGTATATATGTCCATTACGTATAGTGCACCGGGGTGCATTACGTATAGCAAATGCACGGACCCTGCGGTTGCAACTTCGCAGCTGAACCAATTGCAACTAGACGCGAACCAATTGCAACTTGACGGACCAATTGCAACTCAATGCGAACCAATTGCAACTAAACCCAGCCGAGCTGCAACTAGGCGCGAACCAATTGCAACAAAGAGACTAACCGATTGCAACTGTGACACTATACTCATTGCAACTTGACGGAACTAATTACAACGAATCTGACTCTGTTGCAATTGGACACGAACCAATTTGCAACTAGACTCCTAATTGCAACCCGGCGTGAATAAATTGCAACCAGAATGAGCCCCAGTTGCAACTGGACAGGACCTAGTTGCAACAAAGGTGGGTGCATTCTCTGTACAGAATGAATGCACCCTGGTGCACTATAGCAAAACAGTACCGCTGGAGGTCTGGAATGATCTGGAGTGTAGTCGTGCTTAATAATTAGCTTAAATCAAGGATAAACATCAATCGAGAGTTGGATCCGGTGGCGTGCATTATTGCATTATTCTTCATGCGCTCGTCCTCTCGATGATGTTGACTCTAGCTAGCTAGGCCGCCCCTCAGGCGCTGCACGCAGCAGCCATGCACGCATGTCTTTGTGAACAAAGCTGATGACTCGATAACCGCTTCCTATTAGCATTCAGTAGACGCGGAGTTGCATTGATGGACCAAAGCATGCATGGAGCAATTGCACGCATTCCTCATTGCCATTTTCCATTGCTGAAACAAAAAACATAGCAGGTGATGCATGGATCGATTAAAACGTGCCACTATTGATTGGGTGGGGCACATTGACAGAGACGACACAGGGTATATATGTTCTTTGTGGTTAGGTGATGGAAGGGATGGTAAGACAGGCAACGTGTTTTGATGCCTTTTTTCCATTGATGATGATATGCATGGGCATGGCCAACATGGTCTTCAAAACTCAACTTTGACTTCTCTTTTTTTATAAAAAAAATTATTAAAAAGTTATATATGTATATTTTTACGGAAATGTTTTTCAAAATAAATCTATTGATGTGAAATTAAAAAAGTTGACAAAAGTGTACTGCTGGAGGTCTTGGAGTGTAGTCCGATCGTGCTTAAATCAGGGACAAACATCGATGAATTGAGACGCTGCTGGTTCCGTTGACATTTATGTGCTTGTCACTGGACAATAGAGACCAATGGATCGGGTTCACAGAAACCGTTACCGGTACGGTTTTTCACGGCCGAAAATCCGGGTTGATTAGATGAAAAACCCTATAGCTAGCTTCTAAAGCTGGACACAAGGACATATGGGAAAACGTCTCCCATTTCGGCTAGAAAAAATTGAAGTACACACATTTTTTCCCCCCGGAAAACTTGTCCCGTTTCGGCTAGAAAAAGTGCAAAAAGTTCACCAGCTGCCGAAGAATGTGGCTGCCTGAACAAGGAAGCTACGCGCTGCACGCTGCTCGATCACCATCACTACTCGTGTTTCTCTGCACACACCGCCGTACCCACACATTGGCGTCCTCGATCTGAAAATGAAAATGTACGCAAGACGCATCCTTGTTGCTTGTAATCGTAGACACAAGGGGCGTGTTTGCAACCCCGGCCCTGGAGCTCCGCTGCGCTCCCGGGGAGCAGGTCGATGTGTTTGCGAGGGTGGCCGGACTCACCCCGCTGCAGTCTACGCCCGTGGAAGGCCGAGCTCGCCTCGCGCCATGGCTATGCCGGAGCTGGCCTTGGTTGCTCGCCGCGCGCCAAGTGCTCGATGAAATGCCTGTGCGAGCTTCTTCGGTGGTAAGACTACCGCATCGTAGTGCAAAAGGTAGCCACAACTCTCAGCCTGGCTGTCAATTTGATGGCAAACAAGAACACCACTTGAGCCGAGCTCATTTGGTACGAGACCACAGACAAGGCGTCTTGCACCGTCTCGACCAGGTCATTCCTAGCCTAGGCTGGTCGGGCCGGCCGAGCTGGTCTCGTACAGGGTTGGGTTGCAAACACGCCCAAGCAGATCGAACATGCATCGAGAGGGGAATGCGAGTAGTCAACAAAAGTGCACGTACTTTGTTGAAAAATTTCTCTCATTTGTTTAAGCTACTAGAAAGAAAGAGGAAAACTTAGAGCACCTGAAAATGATGACAGTCTAGAGTGGCAGTAATCCTCCTCCTCGTATTAATTTCTCGGGCAAATGAGGATTTGATAGCCTACCCAGTCGTACTGACAGCGTTACTAGGAGAGATTATTGACTACTGGCCGGGGTAGAGCACACACACATTCCATTAATGGTCTCCGTCGTCTGTACTGCTGGCGTGATGGTAAGTAACGGAGAATTTAGAGAAGCCCCACGGGAAACAGATGCTGATGCATGGTGATGGGGGACCCCAAGTATTCTATTCTTTCGTACATGCAGGGACGGTGACGCAAAAACAGATCGATCAGCTTGTGTTCTTTGGTTAGGCAAAGGTAGAGGTGCGTTCGTTGCTCTCTCCACCGATTTTGCGATCTATTTCTAGGTACACGTACTAGTTAGTATGAGAGATGTTTAGGTCCCATCTGGTTGGGCACTCCGAATGTGATTAAGCAAAACTGAGCCAGTCTGAATGTGATCTGATGGCCAGCCACACGTTAGTAGTAGTACTCACTATTCAGTAGACGCGGAGTTGAAAGTTGGACCAAAGCATTCATGCATGGAGGAGCAACTGCACGCATTCCTCATTGCCGTTGTTGGGCAAAAACAGAGGTGGTGATCGATTAAAACGTGTCACCCTGTCCCTGATTGAGGTCGGGGCAGACGGACAGGGACGACACAGAGTAGCTCAGTAGCTAGGCTGGCATAGTCCGGGGTGCTTGTGTGTTTGTTTGGTTTAGATTAGGCGAAGAGATAGTAACACGGGCATGCAGCATGTATCGTTCCCTTTTTGTAAGCATGCTGGTGAAGGCAAAGCTCAGAGCTTACAGTTAACTTCGCACTATATTGTGGAGTGTTTCTCGCTGTCAGTACCAACTCTGAATGAACAAAACTTTAATCATGTAGCGAGAGGGCTGACGACCAAACAGAAAAATCTTAAGAACCTGGTATTGTATTGTGTACAAGAGACAAAACGAGCTTGCTGCGGCTTGCCTACAAGAAGCATAGCTCTGCTCCAGCGCTGGCTCACAAGCCGGGATCTCTCATCTCTCTACAGAGTTTTGTACACGCGGGGTCCCTTGGCAGCGGCGTGGACGTTGCTGCCGCGCGCCTACGCCGACCATCGTGCCCTGCGGAGCAAGGACGGCCGCGCCGAGCTGCCACGGCGGCGGCCGGCGGCGAACATCCCGTCGAGGGCGATGACGAGGCCCATGGCGAGCGGCGCGCCGAGGCGGGGGTCCGCCACCAGCCGGAACACGTCGTCGCCCACGGACTCCTTCCGGCGCACCTCGGCCACCGCGTCCCCGCGCGCGTCGCGCACGGCGCAGGCGCGCCGCCCGTAGGAGCCCTCCACCACGTACGAGGTCGCCGCCGCGGGCGCCTGGCCGTGCGGCGTGACGCGCGCCAGCGGCGCCTCCTTGGAGGAGGAGGCGCCGCGGAGGCTGACGTGGCGGCGGACGGAGAGGAGCGGCGGCCCCGAGTAGTCGTCCTCCGCGGCGTCGCCGTCGTAGATGACCCAGTGCTGCTGCCCACCGAGGAGGAGGAGGAGGAGGCCGTGCCTCCTCTTGCGGCGGCGGACGGTGAGGAGCGGCTTGCCCGCGGCGTCCATGAGGACGACCTCGGCGCGGCGGCGGCCGAGGGAAGCGTCGTCGTAGGAGTCGACGCGGAAGGCGAGGTCGCCGTTGGCGTCGAAGACGGTGAAGCCGTCGCAGTTGAAGAGCAGCGACTTGCGCCACACCGTGAGGAGCACGGTGTCGGTGGGCGGCGGCGGAGGCTTTGGTGCCACCACCTCTGGCGCCGGCGAGGGGGGCAGCGGGTCAGGGTCAGCTGGGTCGGCGGCGGCGACGAAGTTGGGGTGCACCTTATTGGCCATTTTGGTTGCCGGCCGGCCGGGCAAAGAAACGGATAGACTATAGAGGGAGGCCGGAGGTGTGGAGCTTGGAGTGGGGGAGTAGGCGCCGCGGAGGTGGAAGAGGACGAGAGGTGAGGGTGGGGGATTTATACTTGCAGGGCAGCCGTGGCCGGGACACAGTCTGTCTTGCTTGGTGGGCAGCGCCAGCGAGCGAGAGAGTGCGTGGGCGGCGGCTGCGGACGAGACTGCTGCTGCTGTGCTGACGCCGGTGGTGGTGGTTTCGGGAGACCATCCCATCCCATCCCATCCCCGAGTGACCCCACGGCCTGGGGGAGAAGAAGAGAACGAAGAAAGAAGCGACGTGTGTGGTGTGACCGGCGGCGGCCTCTCGCAGCCCACACGTGTAGCAGGCTGCTAATTCATCCATTCGTCGGCAACGCACGCACACGCAGCGTGCACTTCAATCAATTTCCCCAAATTAAAGAACTTATAACTCCTCGTGCGTCGCCGCGCGCCCCCAATGCAACCCAAGCCGGGCCGGCCGATCGATCTTTGATCCCATCCACGCTTTGGTCACACAGTGCAGTACGTGCTTGACATGCAAAGTGATTAACAAAGGCAAGACGGTTCGAGATAACGACTACTAACAAGGAACACGGCTACCGACTCCCTTTTTTGTTTTGGTACCATTCGCAGCTTTTTAATCTTGGTCAATGAACACACGTACGGACAATGCTTTCGGCTTTATTTCTCTCGAGTGTTTCCTGACACGCGTGTATCATCTCATCCATGCAAATGGCGGAACGTACGTGATTGGATTGGATCGGACCTGCATGCGATCCGAGTAGCTAGCCATCCTTTGTTTGCCTTCTATCCCTAGCTACTAGTGTGGACTCTGTTGCTTACCATCCACGTTGTTGGAAGCTTGGAGCTTCATTCAATAAATAGTTCTGCCAGGCCCCTTTCTTCTTGGTTCCATTTTACATACATGTTGATCAAACAAACCATGCACTAGATATAGTACGTCAATCATACATTCAGGTTTGAACTGTTTCCACGGTTATCGATCGGTCTCTTTCCAAAGTTCCAATACGGCATTGTTTAATTGTTTTGCACTGCTACTCCGTCTCGAGTGAAGTTAGTTAGCATACAAAGTTGCAACGGATGAACATCAAGATACATTTTTCAAGACTGTGTGAAGGGTGGGTAGTCTCCACTGACTTTATTTTGTGCTGTTTTTTTTTTCCAGCTCCCTTTGCAAAAACAAAAAGAAAAAATGCAAACACTTTTTTGTTTCGCGTGGTGCGTGATGATTTTTTTTATGGGTTGTAGTAGTAGCATCTAACAACCCAAGACATGCATGGCGGGCATGAATTGCACGCATTCACTTTACAAGAGAGAAGGCCGCACCGCACGCCATCCAAGAATGATTGGTTGGCTGTGCTTCTGTGTGATCCATGCTTGTTGATTGGTGGAAATTCTACTTCCTTCTCCAGGGGTATATGCGCACAAGTCAAATTATTCTTGTTCTCCGCATATGTATGGATCCAACTTGCATGACGATCTAGTTGCTAGTATGTATATACGTGTGCTGGTCCTAGTTATTTTGGTTAAGATTGTGCAACACTAAATTTGGACCGAGGTGCAAGAGGTTAGCATGGGGCAAATGCTGCACCGATCCGCTCCGTCAGCATATACTTGGTAGTCGGATAACAAATTGATTCTGATAGCCATGCATAGAACTCTTCGGAGGAGATATCCTCTATATATATGCGGACATTATTCTTCTGAACTGAGGTAATTTAAACCTTTTCTCTTTTTGTGATGACTTGTTATCATTACATATTGTCTATGATAGCAATATGATACTATTCCTATTCCTATATACTACGCACAAGCATGCACTACACATAGGGGCACACATCCTTGAGCAGCTATGGCTACCAAACAAGCACAAGTAAGAGGTTGACATCCGGTCCCTTTGGATCAACATCGTGTGTTCCGGATTGAAGTTTCCATGATTTAGACGGAGAAGTTGGTTTCCACCGGATATGTTTCCTATCAACAAGTACACTGGTCACACAACTTGTAAATGATATTACTGGATTTTTTCGGAACTAAAGATCCACCCGCACGTAACTTTGTCGGGGTTCTCTACCACCGGCAAGTACAATTTCTATGATCACGTGTCGGGGACCGGATGGTAGCACAAGAGACACAAGAGTTTATATTGGTTCAAGCCCGAGGAGCCCTACATCCTGTTTAAAAGGGGTGTTTTTTATGCCCAAGTTCGTAGTAGGGGTTAAAAACTAGACGGGAGAGGGTTACCATACCTAAGTCCTTGCGATGCGAATTGAGTTTGAGAGAGAGAGAGAGTGCAAGCTTCGACCTCTGTTGCATGGACCCCTGCCCCCCCTTTTATTTATAGTCGCAAGGGAAGCCGTAGGGGGAGGGTGAAAATGAATTACAATTGACGTAACAGTGTTGGAGTCCTTGTTGGCGTCTCCATCTTGTGTCCGTATGGATCTCCATCATCCATGGAAATGGCAGAACGTACTTGATCGGATTGGATCTGCAAGTAGTAATCCTTTCTTTGTCTTCTATCTCTAGTGTAGACTCTATTGCTTACCATCCACGTTGGAGGCTTGGAGCATCATTCAATAGTTCAGCCCCCTTTCTTCTTGGTTCCATGTTACATGTTGATCAAACAACCTTGCATGGACCAAACTCTATATTTCTCGATATATCTTCTTCTATATTATACTATATAGTCAATCATACATTCAGGTTCACGTCGTTTCCACAGTTTTTTTTGTCTCTTCCAATACGGTACTGTTGTTTATATATGTCTATTTGGAAATAAAAGGTGTCATAGGGCATGATATGCACTACATCTCGAGTAAAGTTAGCTTATAAGTTGAAACTTGCAACAGATGAACATCTTCAAGTCCGAGAGTTGCAAAAAAAAAAAAAAAAAAACAGCTCCCCCCCCCTGTTTCGTGTGGCGCATGATGATTTTTTTATACTCCCTCCTTCCAAGTATAAGTATAAGGCATACTAGAACATGACACGGTCTTTCATGTAACACGTACTTTGACCATTCATATAATTTCTCATATCTTTTATGGTTACAAATTTATAATCATGGTAAAGTATATTTGTTACAAATCCAACCACATACAAGTCACATCATAAAAATAAAAAAAAATAGTATTCAAATTAGTGATTAAAGATCGCAAAATTTGAATATCGATATGTGTGCTCATCTTATAAACTTGGAATGAGGGAGTATTGAAAGGAAGGAGTATCTAACAACCGAAGACATGCATGGCGGGCATGAGGGCATGAATTGCACGCATTTACAAGAGAAGGCCGCACATCCTCCAAGAATGATGGTTGGCTGCTTCTGCGATCCATGCTTGATCGTCGGTGGGAATTCTACTTCCTTCTCCAGGTATATGGATGCACATGCAGCATGTCTGATTTTTAGCTTATTATTATTCAGTATATATTTGATCAAAGCAATATAGAATAGAAAAGTTATTGCGATACAGTATTTTACTCACCAGATGATTTTTTTTTTCGTTATGGCGTGAAATGGCAATTGACCGAGTTGATCCTCTAGATTTTAACTCACCATTAATTATTAAATAAAGCCCATTTACAAAACTATATATGCGTAACCTCTGGCCTAATTCACGAGATGAATTTAATAAGACTTTTGACCGTATGATCGAGAGGATGATTACTGTAGTAAATTATGGATTAACTAAGCTCATTAGATTCGCCGCGCAAATAAAGTTGTACTCACCCGTGAGAAGGTTTTGTAAATTACTTCTCTTTATTTAATACTCCACAGTGGTAAGATTCCTCCGTACTAAAATTTAGCCGGGAGAAACCAAACACAGTATAGATCTCTAATCTGTGACGATCCCATATGCGCAATCTCCACATTATGGGTCCAACTTGCATGATCTAGTTGCTATATATGCTGGTCCTATAGTTATTTTGGCTAAGATGCAGCACTAAGTTTTTGGGGATGAAGGTGCATAGTTGACATGGAACAAATGCTGCAATGATCGGCTCCACCGGCATATACTTGGTAGCGAGATAACAATTTGATTCAGATAGCCATGCATAGAACTCTTCGGAGGAGATATCCTCTATATATATATATATATATATACATGCAGACATTATTCTTCGGAATTGAGGTAATTTAAACTTTTTGTGTTGCCTTGTTATCATTATATATTGTCGACGTTGATGTATACATATAGCTATAGGATACTATTCCTATTCCTATATACTACACAGAGGGACACACATCCTTGAGCAGCTATATATGGCTACCAAACAAACACAAGCTTTGTATGTAGCAAGTTAATAAGAGATCATCACGGAAATTGTAGTAAATTTCGCTGGCTAGATTCGATTGGCCACTAAATTAAACAAGCACATCAACAAGTACACTGGTTACACAGCTTCCCTAAACAGAAAATATAATTAAGATTCCCTAGCTAGGGCATGCAATTCCATGCTAGTAATTAATTAAATCCAGAGAGGTGCCTATCTTTTATCACGGTCATTAGAAAAAATCACTCACCGGTGTAGCTGAGGTTTGAGATTTTGTCCCCTATACCTGAAAAATGCTACTTCTTCTTCGTGAAAGATCGTAGGACTCCTCACCTGGCCGGTTGGGGTGGCTGTAGATGATTATTGTAATCGGCTGCAAAGCACCTGTTGACTCTTGATGCACAATTAGCAGCTAGCTAGTTGGAGTTGGAGTAATTTGAGTTTGACAATGCAAATAATCTCATGCATATACTATGCAATAATCCAGCTGGTGCGCCTACTTTTGTGCATCCACCATCCAAAGCTACTAGCTATAGCTCCATGGGTTGCTGCATACCGTCAAATGTCAATGGAATGCAAAAACCCACGCGGCATCCACTACCAATTTAATTTGGTAGCCATCCACTACCAGTTAGTAATTTCTCCAGAGTCTCCGATCCTTTGGGAGAAATCTCGATCATTTCATCAATCCAGAGATTTCTACTCCGTCTGCCTCGTTCAGTGTCACTGTACTACGTGTTCTTCTTGATTGCTTAGCTTTCTTTAATTTCACCTATCTTCGTCAGTTTTGAGTTTGATTTGGAAGGTTGAGACGAAGCACAGATTCAAACTAGTTACCGATTCATGTGTTTCATTATCGCACCAAGTTTACACTAGCTATATACTACTACAGGCCCTCTGCTGCAGGCAGCTCGCTAAAACTCTGCTGCCTGCCCGCCGCTAACAATCAAATCCATCGGGTCTGCACATCTTGTTGCGTCAGATAGATAGAGAAGTGGCGTCGGCGTTCCTACGCTACGCCGACCATGTCCTGCGCAGCAGGGACCGCGCCGAGCCGCCACGCCGGCGGCCGGCGGCGAACATCTCGTCGAGGGCGATGACGAGGCCCATGGCGAGCGGCGCGCCGAGGCGGGGGTCCGCCACGAGCCGGAACACGTCGTCGCCCACGGACTCCTTCCGGCGCACCTCGGCCACCGCGTCCCCGCGCGCGTCGCGCACGGCGCAGGCGCGCCGCCCGTAGGAGCCCTCGACCACGTAGGATGCCGCGGCCTCGGCGGAGGAGGACATTGGCCTGACGTGCGCCAGCGTCTTGCCGCCCGAGGAGGAGGAGGAGGAGGAGGAGGCTCTGAGGCTGACGTTGCGGCGGACGGAGAGGAGCGGCTTCTTGGGCCCCGCCGCCGCCGCGTCGGCGTCGGCGTCGCCGTCGTAGATGACCCAGTGCTCACCGAGGAGGCTGCTGAGCCGCCTCTTGCGGCGGACGGTGAGGAGCGGCTTCCCCGCGGCGTCCATGAGCACGACCTCGGCGCGGCGGCGGCGGCCGGAGCCGTAGCAGTCGACGCGGAAGGCGAGGTCGCCCTTGGCGTCGAAGACGGTGAAGCCGTCGCAGTTGAAGAGGAGCGACTTGCGCCACACCGTCAGCAACGCCGGCGGCTCGGCCACCTCCGGCGCCGGTGTGGGCGGCTCCGGCGCCGCGGCGGCGGCGTTGGGGTGCACCTTGGCCATGGCGCTAACTCCTCTGTTCTGGTCTCGCTCTGCCTCCCGAGGAAGATGGAAAGCTTTAGGCTTGCTGTGTGCGTTGTTGCGCTTGGAGCTGGAGCTTGGGATTGATTTGAGGAGGGAGGGCGGCGAGAGGGGTGGGGAATTTATACCGGAACTGGCTGGCTGCTCGGGGGTGCGCGGGCGGCTGCGGAGGAGACGGCGCGGGAAATGAGCGCGGATCGCATCGCATGTGCTGTTGGACTGGTAGTGGTTGCTGGCATCTGCTCTGCCCGGGAGACCTCCCCTCCCCTGCCTTCAAAAAAGTGATCTTTGCTGACGACCTCAGAGACAGAGCATGGAGGGAGGAGCATCGGAACTCAACAAAGCTGCTGAATGCCAAATATATGACCGGTTTTCATGGACGAGATTAGGCGAATACTAGTCTCCGTGCAAGAATCAGGATATTCGCCAACAATAAGCTACTGTAGAGCCACTTCATAGCTAGTAGTAAGGTATAGTAGGCGTGCGGCATTTTGGGTGGAAGAGAAGAGGGAACATATTCCTCGCCGCCCAACACCTCATCCCGACCTGTGAATTCCACTCCCGTTCCGTCACTGAAACCTGCAAAATATGCTGCAAAGTTGTTATTCTCCCTCCACTACGTACGTTCATATAATGGTCGGCAGCAAAGACAGTTTGGGATGGCGGAAATGGTGCGAATCAGCAGAGGGAGTAAAAAGGTTGTCGACATATACAGATCAACAACGGGGTCACGAAGGGTCACCTTCCGATCGAGGGGCGTCACACGTACTGCTTGCTTGCTTGTGCTGTGATACAATACTTTTTTTTTTCCTTATTCGATGATCGCACGGCTTATGACTTTGTTTAGGTTCCTTCCTTCTCTTGCGAAACATAGCACAAACACCGCCGCCGCTTTCGCGTACACACATGTGCACTCATCAAGATAAATCTTGACTTTTTTTCCGATGATCGCGTAGCTTACGACATTTCAGGTTCCTTCCTTCCTTCCCTGTTGCGCGAAACATAGCATAGACACCATCACTTTACACTCACCAATATTAATTAACGCACACGTATACATTTTACCCTTAAAAGTGTACAAGAGTACAGGACTCTGATATAAGAGACCGAGTCGACAAATCTTAAAGACATGATATATAGGGATTCGACTGTGATATGCGGACCTTCCATATGAGGTCAGGCGAGATGTGTGTCGATGTGCCAGAGTCTATAGCACCACAAGTCCACAAGCATGAAAAGTCAAAAAGTTCATGTGTTGAATATTTTGTTTAAAAAAAAAACCCTCCTGGCTAGCTTGCATGTCATTTTCCCAATATTTCGTGCACTCAGTTAAGTTTGCTAAATGTTTCTTTTACACACGATTTACCCATACCATACGAGTATGTATAACATTCATATATACATGTTGGTTTTTTCGGGTGGTATTAGTTAGACATAAATTGGTTATCCATTCCGGGTGACAATGGAATATAGCTAAAAACGGTATCATCTACATCCTATATATGAATGCATGTGGCTTCGGTATCTCCTGTACACAGCAAGCAAGGGGCCTGGAGTCCAGGAAAGATAAGAAAAATGTGTTCAAGGTGGCAAGCAACTCAATCGATCCCACTTGTGCAGCATATATACCAGCAGAGTATACGTACAACTAGTCTGTCGTCATACACGATGCATTCGTCGTCCCTGCTGATTAATTCCTACTCTTCTCTGATGATGCGTGTAGCAAGTTAGCAACTGAAGACATGGGCGTCATCAGGTCATGCATTGCACCTAGTTCGAAAAGATACATTTTGCTATATACAATACGAATGATATAATATGGACATTTTTTTAACTTCCATTATTACTCTTATCATCATCATATCTTTTCCATGATTAATTTGGTGCAGCTGGAAGCCTGGCGGAACCCTTAATGCTGTTCTACTTTTTTTCTCCTCTGGATATGGATGCACATGTTGGTCTTAGCTGAAAAATTTTATCCGGTGTTTTTTAAAGAATGTTTGATGAGCAAACCAATCATCCACAGAAAAAGCTCTTGTTGCCCTAACTGCTACGATTCAGATAAAGAGTATTATACTGTTCGGGGATAAACCTTTGAAGACTCATTCTGATGCTGCTCCTATATATGGGTGGGGCGCTGGAAAGCAATTTTGGGTGATGTTACTCTCGTGAAGATATGATGAAGTTTTTTTCCTTGGAAATCCATTCTTTGTGAGAGTTAATATTGTGTTCTACACCGTACCCATGCAAATTAAATTTATGAAACTGCCATTATAAAAAAAGTTCAGATTAAATTTACGAAACTTCCATTACAAAAAAAGTGCAAATTAAAAATTTTAGCATGCATGCATCTCCCTTGCACTGCTACATCAACCGGATGTGTACCGGGTGAATCGATCGAGACATGGGACGACTGATCCGAAGGGGTGGCTACACATTTCCAGGTCTATTTCTCTCTATCGTCAATCACATGCATGTAGACTGTAGTACGACGTCCATAGAATAGAAGCTGCCTCTCGATCTGGTGGTGTACATGCATGCATGTAGACTACACTTGCCGCGACCGCGACACACTTTGTTCCCTTGTAAGCAAACATGCATGCATGCATGCATGCATGGTTTATCATCTTGCTCGCAAGAGCAGTGAACAGATTAGCACTGACCATCGATCGTTTCTCAGAACCTGGACGCGAAGATCATGCATGCAAACACAAGAGGTTGAGCTAGCATTGTAGCCGCAGGGCACCAATGGAGACAGGGGCACGCGGCTTGTAAAATTGGCAGGGAGCAAACAACAAAGCCGCGCGCTGCTGTCAATGTCACAGCGCGCAACATCATCCAGACACAAGACACGGAATCAAACCGCTTTTAATTTCTCGGTTAGATGAGTTGTTCTGATGATAAGTCCCGCGCGACGCACACCTCACCATCGTATTGCCGTCACAAGTGTCAGGTCATTTAATCAACTACAAAAAAAAAAGTGTTTGCCGCCTTGGTGTGTTCTGCGTAGCACTGTAATGCTCACAGTTTTCTGTATTTTATATGTAATGCAAACATCGATGGTTCTCTGCTCTTCTGTTCATACGCTCAAAGTTGTATTTTTTCTTTTTGCTGGTGTGCGTGAAATGACATATGAAATTCAGCACCAATATGATTTTCTTCAAGTTTGTTTCATCTGACTGAAGACAATTGGGAAGGAAGGGGGCTAATTAAGGAAGTGTTTCGCTGCATGCACTTGCTGCTAGTCTGCAACAATGTAGGAGGAGACAATGTACATGCACTGCAACCTTTTTGCTTTTATTTGCAAATAAACTATATACATATATAGAGCATGGGTCAACTCTTCATCTGTCCAGTCCAGCTGCAGGAATAGAAACACCTTTGGAGCATCCAATGCAAGTGCTGCTGCTAGACTAAAAGGACCTACTAAAGCCTCCCTGGATAATCTTTTTTTTTCATCCCTTGCTGCTAATTAATACTAATACTAATACATGTTGACTACTTCACCTTGACTTCAATTCCATCGCGCAACTCTTTCTCTTACCTTTTTTTTTCTTTACCAAATAAGTACAATACTAATCCAATGCATGCAACTATACATAGTACTTCTCGTGTGTGTCATATATATCAAATTGACCCATGAAGACCGACGCGGCACGCACTACTGATGATTTGGCTGGTGGGGATTTCACTTCACTTCAGTACGCAACTAGCTATGCATTATTGCTGCCATGAGGCAGGGCATGCAGTTAGTGGCTGCCGCTTCATACTCCTTACCCTAGCTATAGATTGACTTTTCTGCGACCACAAAGTCAACCTCTTGATCCTTCCCCCACTATGCTAATCACTCTCGAGCTTGCATGGTAGCACAGCGAAGCTAGTCAACGGAATGCTTGGGCTGCAAATTTACATGATACTCTTCGGTTTCAAATTATTAAGGCATCCCAACTTTGCTAGAGTCGAAGCATCTTGAGTTTTCTTCATTAAATGTATTTTAATAATATATCTATTTAGTGCTATAAAATTTTGTGATCATTCTTATAATTTTGGTCAAGAATAAAATTGTTCACTCTCCAATAAAAAAAAATTAGAATGCTTATTATATTTGCAAGATTCCCAACGGAGGAAGAGAACTTACTGGTCAGCCCAATGACACAAAAGGTCCAGCACAGTTGCAAAGCGCGAAAGTGGGCCTCAGTTGAGGCTCAAAGCCCATGATTGTGCCCTCCGGCCACCCACGTGCCGTCCTCCCACTCCCACTCTCACTCGCTCCGCCGCCTGGCTTGCTTCGCCGCCTGCCGCGCCCGCGCGCCGTCTCCTCCTCCTCCTCCTCCTCTTCCCCGCTACAGCCGCCGCAGGGGAAGGGCATGGAGGCGTCCTACAAGTTCGGCCCCTACAAGATCGACTCCAGGGAGGTCTTCCACGCCACGCCCCTCTCCTCCCGGGTATTATTCCCTACCCTTCTACTCCAGTTTGTTGTTGCAACGGCATTACTCGTCGCAACAGAAAAAGGGGCAAAAAAAATTTTCCAGCTTTGGGAAGTGTGGCCCGACCAAAGTTACATGGATCAAGCAGCGACTCCCAAATGTTGAATAAATACGCAAGGATTCTTGGCAATGCGTTGCCTCCTCCCTGCCTTGGAATCTGAACTGAGTTCCCTGCAATTCGACTCGACTTGATCCAATCTGACTTCACTAGTGCTTGCTGTGGGTGTTACCATCAAGCTTTGTAAAGCTTCAGACCATGCCACCGCAATCAATCGCATCTCATTTTTACAACTTTGTGAGAATTCTGCAGCTTTATCTTTACCAGAAGAACATTTTTCTTGTGCAGGTCATATCCTTTTATGCAAACAAATTGGCTTCTGTGCTCTCTTGGAAGTTAGATTTGGGCGGTTTACTGTGGCTATGCAATTGGAGCTGCAGATCTTTTTTTTTGTGTTATCATTTGGTGCAAAGCTGTCGTAACTCATAACACCACCAGAATAAATTTTATTTGCCTCAAAGTTTGATACATCACATATTGAAAAAAAATGTGTTATTCTATATATGCGTCATTTTTTCCCCTGACAATACATACATGTTCTTGTGTGCCCCAAGCGTGAAGTGAAAAGATTCGCTGATCTCAGTTCTGATGAGACAAGTGATTTATGGGTTACTGCAAAGGAAGTCGGTGCACGTCTTGAGAAGTACCATAAAGCATCTTCACTTACCTTTGCTATTCAGGTGTGGTCTGCGCTTCAATTTTATTGTTGTCTTGTGCTTATCCTTTCAGTACTCAATAACCCAAATTTATTATGGACTTCTTACTTGTTATGTATTCTATGATGGCAAACATGGAGTTGCTTATTAACAAATAATATATCACTTATCAGGATGGTCCAGAAGCTGGCCAAACAGTTCCACATGTCCACATTCATGTCATCCCGAGGAAGAAAGGGGATTTCGAGAAAAATGATGAAATATATGATGCTGTATGTGGCATAGTTTTCTATCAATCATGTTATTTTATTATGATGTCTGATCAAATAAAGCTTACCTTTTTCCTTCGTATAATAGATCGATGTGAAAGAGAAAGAACTTAAGGAGAAGCTTGACCTGGACATTGAGAGGAAAGATAGAAGCGTGGAGGAAATGGCTCACGAGGCCAATGAATACCGTGCTCTTTTCTCCTACAATTGCATCTAGTATAGGATTTAGGTTCTAAGTTGAGCTGACTGTTTGTCATGAATAAGTGTGTCTACCTCTTGTTTTGCATTGTCGCGATTCAGTTATCATTGCAGTGACATGGTGATGGTGCCCACTGCTGGTGGTGTGAACCTGGAATGGTGGCATGTTATGTGATATGGAGAAATAGTCATCTTGTGTGAGGATTGCATTCTTGCAGGCGAACCTTTTAAATTAGAAACTAGTTGGTGTGTACTGAGGAGCATCAGTTGTTTGTTGGAAGTACGCTTTTACTACAAATCCTTGTTTGTGTAACTGTAAGAGAGGAGATACCATTTTTTGTTATCAAATCTAGACAGCTGTTAGTGATTGGACAAATCACAAGTGGTGTACGAAAATGCTATGGTCATTTATTAATTTGGCTAAATCATTTTATGAAGTCCAACCCTACCAAAAGATGGAAATTTATATTTCAGGGCAGTGGCAGACCCAGCAGGTTATAAGAGCCTGGACATGTTAATTAGCTTAGCTTCAATATATATATGGTCTAATCATCATTTGGTACTGATGGATACAAATCTCGGGAAGCCTGGGCAGAGGCCCAGGGTGGCCGGGCCCTGGGTCCGCCACTGTTTCAGGGTTAAGTAGAATATAACCTCTGCACTGCATATCTATAGTTCATGAATTGAGATTGCCTTTTCCTTTCAAATTGTTCAAAGGAAATATTCTGTTCACTCTACTTCAGGAAGTATATTTTTTGTTATGTAGTTAGATCTGCCCTGTCAAACCTTTTACTGAAAAAATGTGTCTTCAGTATGCTTTAAGTCTGAAATGAATCAGGTTACATAGCTGATAGTTTAAGCAGATTAGTAGAATAAACCCTTTAGATACCGTTTAAATAAAATGGACTAGGGTGGAATGCTGAGTGTGTAGTTCTTCTGTGGTGAGCTGAAGTTTTATTCCTACTGCCGACTCTCCATTATGTTTGTGCTTTGGAGAATCTTGGCTGGCAGTGGTCTTTTCGCTGGATAAGTTGCTTAATAGCATGGTGCTTCTGTTTTCTCATGCTTTTGTCCAAACATCAGCAGTTATGCAAAATTTGTGAATGCAAGAATGTTGACATCTCTTGCTGACTTGGTTAAACTTTATTCCCCAAGCTGATGATTCTGATTGCAAGTTCTTGACAACACAAATGTTCTGTTTGAAACCCAAATCTTTCTTAGTGTAGTTCTTTCTGAAAAAAAAACATAAAACGATGTTTATACTGTTCTTTTCTTTATCTTTATTGTTGTCTTTTCATGTTAACTTCCTTTTGTGAGTAGAGAGGTAACGGTCCATTTACCCCAATTGATGCGATAAGAATGTCAACAAGTCACTGATTCTGTGTTAACATCTGGGGGCTTGCTTTACGCATAGGTGAAGGCATCTCTTGTAACTGGTTAGATCTTAAACACCCCTTTCACTGATTTGCATCTTGGATTCGATCAACTTGAGTCGCTTTCATCCTTTCCATTGTGCTCGGCCTGTTACCAGGAATTTGAACTTTGTTTCAAGGGATTCCCCTTGCTGGAGGCCATTGCCCACTGGCATGATGCTGATAGGATGCCCTGCCCTGCTCTTGATTTACTCTGAATTCATCTAGGTCTGTGTCATGAACCTGCCAAATGGCTAGTCTGCTGGACAGGGTGTTGCCTATGCTGCTGTCTCCTGCCGTTGTCGTCTGAAGACCTTGCCGCTCCACTAGGTAACCTTGGAGGCTTGCAGCAAGCAATTTCTGGTTTGAATCGTGTGCTTGCCCTGGAGTATGCGACACATATGCCCAACAAGTGGTGGCTCCTGCCATTTCTGTGGTGGCGAGCCTATTGTGTTTGTGGTGGTGTCATTGAAAATGCTCTGGGAATAAGTACGATGCAGATTGGGAGATGCATTGCAGATTTGCAGAAGTGGTCGGGCAAGAATCTACCTAGTGCTTCAGGTATCCTCCACTAGGCGCGCGATGGCAAATACATGTCGTTTTCCCCTGCCCTTTGCATCACTCCATGTGCATCTGTGCATCAAATCAAAACCTTGCAAACATTTCTCCTTGGAGGGAACATCTCGACCGCACCAAATGGATCGAAGTCATCCATTGGCTCAATGCATTGCTGACTCTGTAGTATGTACGCTAGTGCTACAACACTGTCATCTACATTTCTACTGCGAAGAGCACACCATGGGCGCGTACGGTTTGCGACAGATCCTATCCATGACAACGACGATGGCCATGATGGTCGCCGCGTCGACGCCCGGCCGGACGACGAGGCTGAACACGTCGTCGCCGAGCGTCGCCACCGGCCTGGACGCCACGCCGGCGCTCTTCCTCGTTATCCGCGCCGCCTCCTTGCCGTCGCCGCCGCGACGGATCTTGCAGCTCCTCCTGGAGAAGGAGCCCTCGATCCGGTAGCCCGGAGCGGCGGCGGCGGCGGCCTGCGGGTGCTTGCAGCCAAGGCCAGATGACGACGACGATGCTGCTGCTGCAGCAGCAGCAGCAGCAGCGCCTGGTGCTGACATGTAGACCTCTGCCTCGTCGCTGCTCTTCAGAGCGGAGCACCTGCTCATCGTGAACACTCGCTGCTGTGACGTGGCCGACGTCTTCTTGTCGACGTCGATGCCTTCCTCCGGTGCAGTGTAGCAGTTCCAGCGATCGTGCAGGCTCAGAAGCTGTTGCAATGAATAAATAAGAATGTAGTAGTATATGCGACAAACGGAATAAGACCTTACTGTATTTGTGTGTGATTCTTTTTGCTTTGTGAAAGCATTTTGTTTGCTTGTTTTTGTATAGTAGGAGACTGCATTAATTAGTTTTCCTCATGTTTTTATCCTACTTGGTGGCCCCTAAATCTTCTCACAGGTCACAAGATCTTTGAAATAATCTGGTGAGCCAAATTAGGGTAAATGCATTTCATCTGATGACGACCTAAAAGGTGCAGTCATTTTCTGATAGAGGAAACTAGTAAATAAATGGGACACCGAGTGAGATAGGAAAAAAATGTAAAATTGACATTTGTGATTGATCACCACATGTTGACTGTAAACAGTTCCTTGATCCATTCATTCTTCGATCAAGCTTATTGAAGAACTCCTAATGAATTCGGCATACTCTTGGTATTACTCTATATATGTGTTGCTTCCAAGAATTAATTAATAACAAGTAATAAGAAAAGAACACCGCAAAGGATAACCTCAAGAACGATCACTGGGTCTGTTTTTGCTGTACTGCCAACAACTGTTTT
Organism: Cenchrus americanus; assembly: GCA_947561735.1. Classification (NCBI taxonomy): domain Eukaryota; kingdom Viridiplantae; phylum Streptophyta; class Magnoliopsida; order Poales; family Poaceae; genus Cenchrus; species Cenchrus americanus. The sequence continues at coordinate 290,654,662 of OX387239.1, read as the reverse complement.
ATTTTTTTTAGTTCTTCACACGAAGGCAGCAGAAACATATATTCCTTAAAGTTGAGGGAAAACTAAAGCACGCATGTCCTAAACAAGCAGATAGTCATTTGCTGCCCTGGATTATGCAGAAATTGTGAGTACGTACTACGCAGCAGCAAGTAGTTTAATCACCTGCGGCCTGAGGGAGAGGAGCGGCGTGCCCTGCCCGTCCATGAGCAGCAGCTCGCCGGCGCAGAGCTTGCGGCGGCGGGAGTAGTTGTCGACGCGGAACGCCAGCCTGCCGGCGTCGTCGTAGGCGCAGAAGCCGTCGGTGCCCTGGAACCCCATGCTGGACCTCTTCCACACCGTGTACACCGCCGGGCTGCGATCCGCCGCCGCCGCCGCCGCCGCCGCGCGTCGAGCACGGCCGGCGTCCGACGACGGGTGTATCCTGTTGCTCATGGTTTCCCTGGTAAAGGGGAGGAAACGACTAACACACGACTCCTCTCCGACCCCGAACAAGATCGAATGGTTGGGTTGGAAGCTTGGCAATGCGAGGAGGTGAGGCCGCTGTACGTGTGCTCCGGAGGGAGCAGCTTTGACGCGAGGGAGCAGAGAGGCGTTTGCTGAAATTTGTGCCACGGACCCAGCAGCGAATTACTAGTCACAAATCCGTGGCTTTCACAATTTATTCTCATGGCGTACGTGAGCGGACGCTTTAATTTGTTGGAATGGATCTCCGATGCCTGCGCCTTTGCATATAGTTGCATCTGAGAATTTAACGACCGCAACCAAATGGGAAGCATCTCCGTGTTGTTGGTGCAAATGGCCGGTGGAGTACGGGACTCTGCCCTCCGTGTTCAGACACCGGTTTTTCTTCTCATGGTTTCTGCACAAACCGGTGCTTTTCAACAACGGCGTCGTCATCGCGCTATATGTATCGTACGTCGCGTACGTGTGGTTGGGCGTGATAAGCAGTGTTCGCAAATTTGCAAGTGGCCCGGTTCCAAATTCGCGAGTTATGTGCAACCCTACCACCTCTATATCCTCCTGCTGCAGGGAGCAGGTTTCTGAGAAACAAAATATGCTTTGGCTGCTGGTCATGAATTTCCACCCCCTTGATGCAATATTCTGCTGTACATTTCGGTGAATTAATTCTTCACCGCGCGCGTCACCTACCGTTATTCACCTTTTTTGTTTTGTTTGAAACGAAACTAGTGTGCTACATGTTGAACCCTATAGAAAGTCACAAGTCTGAATGCACTGAACATGAACTCTTTTTTTTTCTTGCCTGCCCCGATACATGCCTGCTGTATTTTGCATCTGATTCTTTGTGTTTCTTTCACCTTTCGGCTTCAGCAAACGCTACAACTGCGAATCAAGAACCGATCCCATGGCAAAGCCCCTTTCGTCTTCCTCGTCAGCGTCTATCCATCCCAAGTTCTCTCGAGTCCACAGTTTCTTCCTCTTGAATTTTTCCTTGTGGGGGTGGCTGCTACCTGGTGGTGGAATCCAGTTTCCACCAAAGCTTCTGCTGCTCATCCATTTCCTAGCGACGGAGTGTGCTAATAGTTTATATCAATTGGAAAATGGCGCCATCAGAATTCGCACAACAGTGTGCACGTCGTCGGGCATGCTATTTTTGCACTGCATGTCCGGATGTCTGATGCCTGATGATGTGTAATGTCTGCTTGTCTCTGACCGGAGGATCCTGAATGTTCAGGATTGCAATAAAACGAGCATGGTGCACAATCAACTCGGCATTTTTTTTTGTTTTTCCTAGAAAATTTGTGGTGCCTCTTTCTTCTGATAGTTAATCTCAAGCTTGAGCGGGAGAATCGATAGAGCGGATTGTTGGCTTCAATCTCTCCTACTTTTTATCGCGAATCGTCGATCTATTCGTGGTTTGCAGTTTCAATTTTGAGGGCGGGTGCCGGGGAGGTTAGAGGCGAGTTGAAGGAGGGGTTGCAATCTCCTGGGACTTGACTGCCAGCGATGGCCGGTGAACTTTCGATCGGTGCCTCACCGCGATTAGCTCCGGGTCTGCTCCATGCTAGAGGGGGATCTCCACCATCACCTCCGCGGCGGCCGGAGAGGGATAGCCCGATTAAGTTTGGATCATTCTCATTGGGCGATGTGTTTGAGAAGGAAATCCGGAAATTTGGTCAGTTTGCATTCCGTAGCAAGCATTCGAGTGGGGAAGCCCCGAAGAAATTCATTGATGAATTCATCCGAATTCGTGAGGAAGAGCGGCGTGAGGAGGAGACACAGGAGGAGGAAGGAAGGACTGGTTGCGAGAAGACGAACATTTTCAGGGATCCCCATGGAAAAATTCACGCAAAAAAACTGGGCTCGCTCGGAAAGCCCAAATCGGCCCATTTTTCCGCACGGAACTTGCCTGGAACATTTATACAGCCATTCCTGGTCAGATCCAGCTGGTGTCTGGCTCTGGGTGTCGAAGGGTTCAGCCCTGGTGGCGGCGGAGAGGGGGCTAGGGTTTCCGGCGAGGAGAGAGGAGATCCAGCGGGTTGGGTGGCAGAGCAAGAGGGTGACTAGGGTGGCTTCCAAGCGTGTGGACGGGAGATCATTTGCTGCAGTTGCTGCGATGAACTCAGGGTGAGGATTTGACCGGGGTAAGCAAGGTGGAGCTCTGCCGCGCCTGGGCGATAGAGGTGGTCCAGGGCGGTTCACTGATGAGCTGGGTTTTGATAGAGCTGATGGGATTTTTCGTAGAGAGAGATTGCCCCAAGATCTGGAGCGAGATCAGGTTCGTGGTGGTTTTGGCTTGCAGAATCAAGGTTTTCAGGGAGGGGGCTGGGATGAGAGGCCAAGATTTGATCAAAACAGACCCAGCAAGAGGTTATTTGAGGACAGGGACAGACTTGACAGAGAGGAGCAAGATCTTAGAGCTAAACTTCGCAGGGAGCAAGAGGAAAGGAAGAATAGAGAGTAGGGTTTTCAGGGCAGTCAGAAGGATGATCAGTGGGACAATAGAGGGAGGAATAGAGGCAACCAGAGTCTTGCAGAGCATTGCTTTAACTGTGATCGACCTGGGCACCTAAGGAAGAATTGCACGAACCCACCTTTCTGTTATTGTTGTAAGAAGTCAGGCCACAGATCAGCAACTTGTCCTGAAAAAAGAGGTTTGAGGCTTTGTGGATTTGGGTTACCTGGAAATGGTTTTTATAGTATCCACATCCCAGCTGAAAAAAAGGTGAAGAAGAAAGAAGTTTTGGGAATCATGAGCATCAAGAGTGGGCAAGCTTCTGTGGGAGTGATAGAGACAGAACTCAGACATCTCTTTAGAGAGGTTCCCCAGTGGACTATAAAGAAATTGGCTGAAGAGGATAGCTATCTGATTACATTTCCAAGTGAGGATATAAGGTTTCAGGTTGCGAAATTCAAGAGCTTTGAGTTCGAAACTGCAAATATTAAAGCTAAAGTCACCCCTACAGAGATGTCATCAGAATCAGATGGTAAACTGGAGTCGGTCTGGGTTAAGGCACACAAATTGCCACAGATAGCAAGAAAAGAGGAAGTTGTAATGGAGATTGCTTATCTTATTGGAGATCCTGAGGAAGTGGACCTTAGCTCACTCAGTGGAATAGGTCCAGTCAGAATGAGGGTGGGTTGCCGTGATCCTAATATGATTAGAGGAGAGTCCCAAGTTTTCTTCAATGGTGAATGTCGAAGTATCTGGTGGGAAGTTGAAGTTGCTGTACCTGAAACAAGTAAATCCACATCTAAATTTGACAGGAGAAGGGATAGAGAGGATGATGAGGAGGAGGAGAAAGAAGAAGAGGGAGAATTCTTCAGTGACAAAAATATAGAACCATCCACACAGAAAACAGGAAAAAGCACAAGTGTCAGTCAGGTTGGTAAGAGCGGGGGGTATGGGAACTTTAAGAGTCAGAGTCTGAAAAGCGTGCAGGCTACTCAGTTACAAAAGATTTTTGCGGAAGATAGAGATAGCTGCAACAAGGGATGGGGGGCAACAATTGCACAAACTGAATCTGAAGTGAGTGCTGGTAACAGGAATTCTCAGATTGGAGGCAAGGCAAACCAATCAGTAGAGGGGTGCGGTGAACATGAGCTGTTGGGCAGTAAAAAGGCAGTAGTCAGTAGTGTGCAGCTGGGGCAGAAAGTGGTGAATCCAGAGGAAGAGGGGGGTGAGCTTAGTGAAGAAGAGTTGCTAGATTACGAGGATGATCCTTTTTCAAAGAAAAAATGGAAATGGAGACCCTGGAGAAAAACATTGAGGTACGCGCTGAGAAACTGCTGAAAGAGGATGTGATTAAAATCCAATCAAGCAAAAATGTGGAGGGCAGTGACAGTGGGGAAAACATGCAAATAGATGTCAACTCGGATGAGAGTATGGAGATTGACTGGGACAGAGTGGGGGAAAATCTTTTCAGCGAAGAGGGGGGGCTGCTAAGGGGAGTCTGCTGTCAAATACCATGAACAAGAGTGTTGGGACAGAACTTCGTCGAAGTACCAGAAACAGAGCTGATGGGACTAAGATTCAGGAAAAAGCGGAGGCGGCGAAGAAGAAAAATAATGAAATTCCAGGTACCTTATCTTCCTTTGCTGTCCTTAATTCCGTTGAACCTGTTTCCTTAGAGAATGTAGCTTCTGCTAGTAACATTGTGTTGGGAAAGCGTGCTGTTGAAATCTCAAAAACAATCTCAACTATCCAAGCTAAAGAGATCGCTAAAGCCACCTTGCTAGAGGCAAAACAAAGGATTTTGCAGGCCAAGCAAAAAGAACAAGAAAAGGTTTGTACAACAATAGAGGGAGGAGAACCTGAGGAGGCCATAGAGGAACCGGATGGAAATCTTGATAAACATGTGGATGTTACAGGGGAGGAGGGAAATGATGCTGCCAGTACTGTAGAGAGGGATGGGATGGAGGAGACTGCTGAGACCAGAACTGGTTATGTTGCACCAGCTGGAGAGACGTACGCTTCAAAGCGACCGAAAAAACCCCCAAAAGAACCTTTAGCGGGGCGGAATGATAGAGGTGGTAATGGACGCAGATATAAGAAACAATGATGAGGATTTTATTCTGGAATATAAGAGGGATCAGAGCATTTGGGAGAAGAGATCAACTTAGAGAGATAATTAAAAAACATAGAGTGGAAGTGATATGTCTACAAGAGACTATTAAGGAAAACTTTACACAAGGAGAATTAGCGAGTCTAAGTGAAGGAAGATGCTTTGAGTGGGTGTGGACAGCTGCCCAGGGACATTCTGGTGGGACTTTGCTAGGCGTTCAGAGCAACGATATTGCAGTAGTGGAGAAAGACATGGGTGCTTTCTTTACTAGCATGAAGATAAAGTCGAGACAGGATATTTTTCAGTGGGAAATAGTCAATGTCTATGGTCCTGTACAAAATGAGAGGAAAATGGAGTTCCTTGCAGAACTGAGTCAAAAAATCACTAGCATGGCTGATCCTTTCATAATAGGTGGAGATTTTAATTTGATCAGATTTGCATGGGAAAAATCATCTGATAATGTAAGTCGCACATGGATGGATGCGTTCAACGATTTTATTAGGGATAACGGGGTTAAAGAGCTGATGAGGAAAGGAGGGAAATTTACCTGGACTAATAAGCAAGCTAATCCGGTAATGAGCGTTCTTCATAGAGTTTTGGTATGTACTAGATGGGACTGCTTTTATAAGAGAGCGTCGTGCAAAACTCTAACTAGAGTGGGCTCTGACCATTGTCCGCTCTTGGTAACAACTGATGATCACAGGTTTCAACAGCAGCATTGTTTCAGATTTGACATGGCCTGGGTGACACAAGAAGGTTTTAAAGAGAGGGTGATTGCCAGTTGGCCAGATAGAGAGGGAAAATCTATTCAGAATTATTGGAGAGATCTTAAGGCTTCAACTAGGAAGTTTTGTAAAGGTTGGGGAGCTAATACCAATAGCCAAATGAAAAAAGATAAGAAAATCTTATTAGATAAACTACAAGCAATTGACAGAGAAGCAGATGTGGCTGGGCTGAATCCACAACAATGGCAAGAAAGATATATTATAGAGGGGCAGCTAGAAAAAATTTACCACTTTGAGGTGGTCCAATGGCAGAGGAGAGGGGGGATAAAATGGATTTTGAAAGGTGACTCAAATAGCAGTTACTTCCATGGAATTGCCAATAACAGGAAGAAAAAATGTACTATTTTCTCTCTAGAGGATGGGGAGAGGGAGATTAGAGATCCGTCAGAGATTAGGACTCATGTAGAAGACTTCTATAAAAATCTTTTTGGGCCTGAACCGGATGGCTCCATTTCATTAGGTGAGGATTTCTGGAGGGAAGAGGGCAGGTTGTCTGAGGAGGAAGCTCAAGATTTAATCAGGCCATTTTCACTTGTTGAATTAGAGAGCGCGGTTAAGGACATGGATGTGAATTCTGCTCCTGGACCAGATGGCTTACCAGTTAACTTCTACTTAGTGTTTTGGCATAATATTAAGCATCTGATGCTGGAAATGTTCAATGAGTTTCATAGAGGGGGGCTAGATCTGAGTAGAATCAATTATGGGATGATATCCTTGATTCCTAAGATTAAAGATGCAAACAATATGAAGCAGTTCAGACCTATCTGTTTGCTAAATGTAGATTATAAGTGGTTTACTAAAGTTTTGACAATGAGGCTGACCCCATACGCTGGGAAGATAATTAGTGAGACACAAACAGCTTTCATTCCGGGGAGGTATATTTTAGAGGGTGTGGTTGTGTTACATGAAATCCTGCATGAGATTAGAGTGAAGAAGCTCAAAGGAATCATTCTGAAGCTGGATTTCGAGAAGGCCTATGATAAGGTCAACTGGAAGTTTATGTTGGAGGTCTTGAGAAAGAAAAATTTTCCAGGCAAGTGGATAGAGTGGACTAAACAAATTGTTGAGGGGGGAAAAGTGGGGATCAACATAAATGGAAATCCTGGGAGCTTCTTTGACACGCATAAAGGCTTGAAGCAGGGTGATCCGCTGTCGCCCTTGTTGTTCAATCTGGTGAGTGATGTTTTAGCAACTATGCTTGAGAATGCAAAAAAGAGGGGAAGATCAGAGGTCTGGTGACAAATCTAGTGGAGGGGGGTATTACACATCTTCAGTATGCTGATGACACGATAATCTTCCTTAATTTGGATGACCAATCGATCGTAAATACGAAGTTCTTGTTATACTGCTTTGAGGATATGTCAGGGCTAAGAGTTAATTATCAAAAAAGTGAAGTATTTGTTTTGGGTAGTGATGAAGAGGAAACTAATAGAGTGGCGGAGATGTTTAATTGCAATGTTGGACAACTACCTATGAGATATCTGGGGATAATGGTAAACAACAGTCATATGACAGCGACTGACCTTAGTTATGTACATCAAAAGGTGGAGAAGAGGATACCCACATGTAAGAGTGTGGGTCTTTCTTCAGGGGGTAAAATGATTCTCATTGAATCCTGTCTCAGTTCGGTGCCCAACTACACTATGAGTGTGTACCTTCTACAAGAGGAAGTGCATCAAAAAATGGATTCAGCTAGAGCGAACTTCTTTTGGCATGGGCCTAATATGAAGAGGAAATACCACATGGCCAAATGGGAAACATTGGCGACACCTAAAAATGTTGGGGGAGTTGGATTTACTAACACTAGAGTGATGAACAAGTGTCTGTTATCTAAATGGATTTATAAATTGGAGAGAGGGGATGACACCCTTTGTTGTAACATGTTGCGGAGAAAATATCTAAAAGGAAAAGCGATCTATAGCTGCAAGAACAAGAGTGGTTCTCAATTCTGGAAAGGTTTACTGTCAATCAAAGATGAAATAAGTAGAGGGATGAGCTACATTGTGAGGGATGCGCAGAATACTAGATTCTGGATGGATGTGTGGAGTGGGACCTGCCCACTAATGCTAACCTTTCCTAGACTCTATGATCTATGCAATCAACAAAACTGGGTGGTGGCTAGGGTGTTGAGAAATGGAACTATAAATCTGACCTTCAGAAGGAACTTTGGAGAGACTGAACAAACAGAATGGGAGATCCTTAGGAGTGTTTTAGAGGGTGTGACTTTATCTTCTGACAAAGACACTGTCAGGTGGGTTTTGGAGAAATCTGGGCAATTCACCACATCATCTCTGTATAGAGAGATTACTTTCCCAGGGATGTACAACAAATGGATGTGTAATATCTGGTCTGCTAAATTGCCCCTGAAAATCAAGTTTTTTCTCTGGCAGATTTGTAATGATAAGATACAGTCTGCAGATCAGCTTGCTAGGAAAAATTGGGCTGGTCCAACAGATTGCAAGTTATGTGGCAGTTTGAGAACACTGAACATATCTTCACCCAATGTGTGCTGGCCAAATTTGGTTGGAGTGTCCTGAGAGATGTGTTAGAATGGAACTATTTTCCTGCAAATTTGGATGACTTGCGCAACAAATTGGTAGAAGGATCTGTCAAAAATAATAGTTTGTTTGTCTTCTTTTTTGGCTGCTTTGCCTGGAGCCTTTGGCTCACAAGAAACGATTTAGTGTTCAACGACATAGTTGTAAATCAACCTGATGTAATTGTTTTTCGTACAATCTCCTTCCTGCAGAAGTGGAAGCTTTTACTCAGGGAGCAGGAGCAACGGTGGATGGACTCGGTGATATGCAAGCTGCAACGTCAACTCTCTTTGTTAAGATCTGAAGTTTGAAGTTGTTTCAGTAGTCCTGGTTGTTTGGTTTATCAGGAGTGAACTTGTTTTTGGTCTTCTGTTGCTGTTGGTTTGTTCTGGTTTGTTGCTGGTAGAGGGTGCTTAGAGTGTGTTAGGTTGTAAGCCTGTGCTTTCTCGCCTTCCCTTGGCTTGTAACCTTGAACTTGTAAGCTCCTCTTGTAAAACTGGTGCTCCCAGTATGTCTCTGGGCTTTTTCAATAAAGCCGGGCCTGTGGCCTTCTATCTAAAAAAACAGCACCGCTGAACTCACTTTGAAATTTACCTGTCGAGAATCCAATGTGCATTGCAATGTAAGATTCCAGTTAATTTCTGAATTTCCACTTGTAATTGCTTTCTTTCCTCAGTCTAGATCTTTTGAATTTTCCTGTATTTTTTTACCGCTTGCTTAGTGAAGTATTTATCCAGTAGGGGCTTCAGGGCTTGCCCCTTTTGTTGTTTCAAAAAGTTCTGAATTTCCATATGTTGCTTAAAAAAAGTTTTCTCAAGTCTAGATTCTGCTCAAGCTCCCTCCTTGATCCAATTGTATCGTTCTGGTGACCTCTGCATCGCATTAGCATTTTTTCACGAGTGTGCTATTCTTCAGAGATACAGGACAGCAGGCTGAGAAGAGAATGTCAGCATTCGAGCTTCTCCGCCTTCAGTGTGAAGACCCGACTTCTTTACGCAGCAAAATATGGATGAGGTCAGCGATCAGATCTTTTGAATACATTGTTTGCAGATTCCTCTTTTAGGATTCAGCACACTTTGGTTCACTTTCGTCCTTTTCATTGTCCTTGTCTCCTTGTCATACATAGTACTCTTTTATTTCACAAGTTGCTTGCGTCTACGTGTAAACCATCAACAATGTAAGGATGCATGGCACATTAATACTGCCCTATACAGAACAATGGATTCATAGAGTCACACATAGCAAAGTTGCAACTAGGACAATAGATACAGCTGCTTATTGTCACCATTCTTTGTTTTTATTCCCTTTCTATTCGTTCATAGGCAAACTGTGATAGCATCTTTCTTCTTCTGACCTTAAGGCATCTCCCCCAGGAACTTTCCCTGAAATTGGACAGTGTACATTGCAGTCTGTATGAAACTGCAAAGTTAAATTCCAGTTAAATTATGATTTTTCGTCTTTTGAAGGAGTTGGCACTTATTACATGTTGGCTCAAGTGAGTTGACATCTGCTATTAGCAACTACAATTCCTACCTGTCTTACTCTACCACATGATTTCCCTTTCAGCATCAATGAGTTCAAAACTTGAGATACCCCCTCAGCACCAGTTTCTGTCACTTGTTCTGGTTACCGGTATTTCCGTCATCAAGTAATGGAAACGGGGAATCCCCCGATTCAAAAAAAAAAAAGGTCCCCTCAGCTCCAGGAACTACGAAGAACACATCAAAGGTTTGTATGGCCTCTGGCAGATCCGGTCCATAATGACAACAAATGCCATGATCATTGTGCAATCGACATTTGGCATGACGGTAAGGCCGAACACATCCTCGCCGAGTGTAACTGACTCCGATGTTGATATGGCCTTCTTCCTGGTTATCCGAGCCACCTCCTCACCGTTGCTGTTTCGGATCTTGCAGCTTCTCCTCCAGAAGCTACCCTGCACCCTGAAGCTTGGAACCTGGGCATCCTGAGCTGATGAGGTGGTGGTGCAATTGCAACCTGATCCTACCATATGAACTTCTGCTTCGTCAGTGCTTTTGACAAGTGAGCATTTCCTCATCGAGAAGAGCTGTTGCCGCCTGGAGGAGCTCCTGTTGCCGGCTTCTTCTGATGCTCTGTAACAATTCCACTGGTCGCGCATGCTGACAATCTGTCACCGAGCAGGGAGGGCATTGTTAGTGTCATATTGGTAGTATTACCAAGCTTGTTCTTTTTGCTTAGTCAAAACCGGTAGGCCAAGAAAAATTTAACTAGGGGAGATAGATACTATGCTACTGATGCTAGCTGTGATGTATTCATTTTTGTTTTACAGCTGTTGTCCTAGTATATGTTAGCAAATTACAGGTGGAAACCTGTGACATCTTTTCCAAAGCACCAAGAAAACAACTAGGGGGCAAAAGCCATGACAGAGGGAAACAAAGCATTTTGTTTGTTTGGAAGCCTTAGTTTGAACTTGCATGCTTTGCATTTTGCCTGAGGGCTATGAAATCTAATTGAACCTGGAAACAAGAGAAGCATGTGGTTCAGATATCGGAGATCGCTTTGCAAGATATAACTAACTAACGTATGGTTTTTGAGTGGATTTGGATTGCATTGCTTGGTCTAAAAGGAAAAAGGAACGCAGTAGATATGTTTGCCCACCTAACAAGAAATTAAACGGTATACTACACATGTGTTTCTTTCTTCTCGGGAACGAATCATCAGGATTTAGAGCAAGATCCTGAATTTGCAACGGGGATGTGTTATTCAGAATCCGTAGCGACGCAATCAATTTTCAGTTAGCGATCGACTAACGGCAACCTGTGGGCGGAGTGCCAGAAGGGGCGCGCCGTGGCCGTCCATGAGCAGCAGCTCGCCGGCGAAGAGCTTGCGGCGGCGGGAGTAGTTGTCGACGCGGAAGGCGAGGGCGCCGTCGGCGTCGTAGACGGAGAAGCCGTCGGTTCCGTGGAAGCCCATGCTGGACCTCTTCCACACCGTGTAGACCGCCGGCTGCTGTTGGTGGTGATGATCGTCATCCGCGGCGGGACGGCTCCTGTGGCGACGAAGGGCGTCGCCGGCGAGGTCCGAAGGGTGTACCCGCGTGGCGGCGGCGGCGATGTTCGGGCTGGATCGCGGAGGCACCGGGTGCATCGCCTCTCTCTCTCTCTCTCTCTCTCTCTCTCTCTCTCTCTCTCTCTCTCTCTCTCTCTCTCTCTCTCTCGTCTGCTTGCTTTGTTTGGATCGATGGAGATGGAGACGACAGCAGCAAAGGGGTAAGCAGGGGCGTAGCTACGTACGTATACTCACTCTCCTACGGACTGCATTTATAGCAACGCGTGCAGATGCAGCTTCCTGAAGAACGATATGAGTGCGACTGTGCGAGGGGACGGACCAATTAGTTACACACCACAACAAATTAATAGACCCTTGATACTGCACTTGCTTGCTCTTTAATTTCGTGGTCATGGAGCCAGGAGAGTCATCTCCGTCAGTCTTGGTTGGTCAGCAATGCAAGCAAATCCTCTCTTTTGCATTGGCAAGTACTATCTTATGGCATAACGGTGCTGTACTGCTGCATATATACATGTACCTCTTTCAAATGAAAGCTCCCACTCACACATTGATATGAAACTAGCTCTGCTTGCAGCAGTTAAACCATTTATTTATGCTGTCCTCACTCCCATCCCGCAAATCAGCAAAAGGCCAGCAAAATATGTGCAAGCACACATATAGTACTAGCAGGTGATGCCCCCTGTGTTCTTTGCGGGAATTTTTTAAACAAAATCTCATGATGCAATGTGAAAGTAGGAACACCGAAGTGGTTGCTTGACAACATTCGTTTGTGAACAATGGACTTATGATAATTTTATCGAGAGGGAAGCATTCTAAATTATTGATCCTACATTTTTTTCTACTACGGGAATTTTGTGACATACTACTACCCACAAAGATATGATATTAACGATAGTAAACCGGTTGAATACATAAATGTATGATCTATTGAATGTTGACCTGACTTATAGTGGATGATGATACGGAATGCTTCCATGTTGAGAGATATTTATCTATGACTTGCACTGGGTTCCATGTATATGATGTGCCATGAGATGGCAGTTTCCTTCCGTTCCAACTCTGTCAAAAGAATGAATATGTATGCATGATTACCATTAAATGAACACACATGCTTCTTCTTGAATTAGGTATTACTACAAGTTAACTCGTAGAAGACGACATGAACCCGTGACAGGGAAAATGCAACAACTCGCATACGGAGCCATGCATGCATGTCGTAAGTTATTGTAAAGTTAACATATACGAAAAAATCCCCCACATAATATGCACTGTCATATATATTCTGTCAGGTCAATAAGAAAAATAGATCAAGTGTGCATGATTAGTCACGACTCAAGCACATTATTAAATTACTGCACGATTAATCGCCCACTTTGGAGCTAGCTACCCTTAGAAACAACACATACACCAAATGTGTGTACCAGCGATTCCTGACAAGGTTAGGTGCGATTCTTAGCAAGATCTCCGATCACCGGCCCGCTTCCACTCTAGCTCTCACACTCTGATCCTCTCATCAGCTAGCGTCCTTATTAATTATCTATTACTATTGGTGGTAGAGAGCTAATGGTGGGTTTGGTGTCCTGATTGCTTATTACCTATGAGTCGAGCAAAAGATGGCGTGCATCTTAATTTGCAACAAGTTGCTTTTTAATTTTAGATCATATATAATCCCCTCCAATGCAAGTTGGATGTACTATCTATGTGCGTGTTTCGTTGGTTTATGAATTGGGCAGTGTTATTGGGCCATCGGGTTCGTTTAACTTGTAGGTAGCTTGAAAAATCAAGTTTAGTGTACGGAAAGCAGGTATTTGAAAATCAGCTCTTGACTTTGAGTGCATGACAGATACAGAGACGATCGAGGTGAATGTTTGATGACAAGCAGGCCACTGCACAAGATCGCATCCATCGGGGTTTCAGAATGTTTTTTCGGAACCTGTAGGTGCAGCACGTCCATTTCAACGACACCGCGCCCTTAACATTGGGTGTGTGGGATAAATGAGCCAATTGCAGGGGCAGACGATATGATGCACACACATCCGCTGATCTGATCAGCATGCCCACCATGCCATGCTTACTGATAATCTTCAGTCGAGGATGGATAAAAGATACAATGCAGGACTAGCTAGTTAATCTGAGCACAACTAGCTACTGATTGCATCTGCACGCCTGCAAAAAGTGATTTAGGACACGCATGTGAGAGTACTTGCTTGCCGACTATAGGGTCTCACTTACCTGACGACGACGCAAAAAAATTGTCTTCAAAATATTTTTTCGAAAGGATATCTTAAAAAAATATGAAAATACTGTTAGTGATACAAGACATACGATTAGTTGTGATAGATACTCTTTAAACTTTGGCCCCCTCCTTGACTCTTCTTATGTTTTTGGCACTAAGTTCTGTCACGCAGTGAATGTGATATGATCTTTCGGCAATATATGCCAAATGTCTCGTTAATCATTTCTGTTTGAGGATTGCAGCATATCTGAACAGAAGAAATAGTTGCGTTCGTCTTGTTTGCGAACGCTCAACTTTCCATATGGTACGAAACGGGTTAGCTGAATCAGTTCCCTCGTCAGCAAACTTCTCCTTTCAGGATTCGACAACCATTGGCCATTGTTTTTCTCTCTTTTGCGTCTCCAGTTCTGCTTCTTGCTGGAAAGCACTAGCACAACGCTGCTGTACGTGATATGAGAATATTTGGTTGCAGCTTACAATGACACAGTTGCAACTCAGATTATTACTCGCGAGTTCCACTGCTCGCAGTGCTAGCTGTTACGTATTCTCCAAAGTTCCCTAGCTTCTCATCAGAAAACTAATTAAAATCGTAAGTGCCTAAAAGTTATTATATCTGCGGAATTGGCAATTCCTTAATCAGTTGCAGCCAATTATATTTATGGCTACATTTTTCACGAGCTATACTTTCTATGTTTCTCTTCGGTAAATCAATGCCATCTCTTTGCTTCAGTGGATCATGCATATAGTAGTAGTCAGAACGGGCTTCATCGCCAAGTGCTATCAGGAACAGATCATGGGTGCGTACGGCCTCCAACAGATCCTGTCCAGGACAACAACGAAAGCCATGATCATCGTGCAATCCACGTTCGGCTCGACCACCGCAAGGCTGAACACGTCATGTTCAAGCGTCCAAGAATTTGATCCGGCTTCAGCTTTCTTCCTCGTTATCCTGGCCACCTCCCGGCCGTCACTGCCCCGGATCTTGCAGTTTCTTCTCCTGAAGCAGCCCTCAACCAAGAAGCTGCTGCTGGGGCCTTGGCCAGTAGTGTCGTCGGACGCATTGCCGCGTCCTGACATCATGAACACTTCTGCTTCGTGGCCTTTTCGCAAAACCGAGCACCTCCTCATCGAGAAGAGTTGACGCGTGACCCCTGCCCCCTTGCCGCCCCGGCTTTCTTCGGACGCTTTATAGCAGTTCCATTGGTCGTGCATGCTGAAAATCTGTTTGCACGCAGCAAGAACATACAATTTTGTTAGCTTTTGCTGCTAGAGATTCAGTGTTTGAGTTCCTCTGTTCTACACTTGTAACTGGTAAAAAAAAAAATAGCTCCATGAAAAGAAGAAGAAGAAGTGAAAACCAACGCTTAACTTTGAATGCACTGGTACATACGTTAGATTCAGTCAGACTAGGGACTATACAGTGGACTTTGAAGAAAGCAACCGATCGAGTCTGGCACTGGCAGTGGCTGGACACAATGCAACGAAGACTACACGCGAGTCACAGCATTTTGTCAGTTCGAGAGCATTTGGTATTTTTTGTTGTGTGCATTTGCCCTATATATGGAGCGAGCTGACCGATCGATTTTCTGCAAAACGTTCCATTATTTGGTCTGAATCTTCGGGTGATCGAGCTATCAAATGTTTGTAGTGGTACGTCCAACTTGGCGAAAATTATTTAACAAAAAAAAAGGTTGGAGAGATCATCAGCAAACCATCGTCGTTGAAAAACCACAACTGTTGGTCCAAATGCTAGCTAATGCGAATTGCGAAAGAATGAAATTGAAGCTCTGGATGGCGACATTTCCTATATATCATCTGGAAAAAGAATACCCTGAATGATATTATATGTCGATTATTAGATGGAAGGACTAATTGCAACCTCAGTTTCAGTTTGTTCTGCAAACAGTGTGGTAGACGAACATCTCGATCAGAACAAGAGATCGATTGATTAAATTTGCCTGGATGAGCTGGCGTACGTACCTGTGGCCTCCCTGAGGGCGAGGAGAGGCGCGCCTTGTCCATCCATGAGAAGCAGCTCGCCGGCGAAGATCTTGCTGCGGCGCGAGTAGTTGTCGACGCGGAAGGCGAGGGCGCCGGCGTCGTCGTAGACGGAGAAGCCGTCGGTGCCGTGGAAGCCGCCCATGCTTGACCTCTTCCACACCGTGTACTGCTGATGCAGGGGCGCCGCCGCCGGCGGCGGCGGCGACGACGACGCGCGGCCTCCGGCATCTTCGCCGCGGCGGTGGGGAAGGAGGTCAGGCCGCGTCGTCGTCGTCGGGTGGATCCGGCTCGTGGTCATGTTGGACCGATCGGCCGTCATTGGCGAGAAGCGTTCGCTGGCGCATCGATCCCCTCTCCTTTTATAGGAGTATAGGTGCTAGGTGACGACTCGTGACTCGGTCATGTGTCACTTACTGGTGTCGTACGAAGTGTGCCAGTTCGCCGCACTTGGGAATTGTGTGGTGTGTGTGCATGATGAGCCAGAGATCAAGATTCGCATGCCATACCTAGCTAGTACAAGTTGCGGGCAGTAGCCCCATGATTTATTAAGGAAGCTTCTGAGAATGAGAAGATATATATAGTAGTCATTTATAGAATTACTTTACTTGCTCTAAACTCAAAGTTCAACAATCCCAGCCACTCACTCAACTTCCTAAACATAATCCTGATGGGCCGGCTCCACCTATGACTGCTTTGTTCTCTAAGTAAATCGCTCAACTGTTTTATCATCCCATCATCTAGAGATAGATATTGAGGATTGGTTTATTAATTGATCATCATACACTCAAAAGCCTTGTCATGCATCGATGAATTTCTTGGAACGAACGAACTGCTATTTTTCAAATTGAATCCTTAACCCTTTTCACCTTATTACGCACGCACGCACCTACAGTATGGGAGAGAACTAGCCTCATTTCCATCACTGTTGTTGCTCAATTAAGTATAGAGTAATTGGGAGTGTTAATTACATGTCATTATATGTATGCCCCGATCGAGCATGCATGCACGCTGGCCTGCGCAGCAAGTACTCAGTAGAGAGGTTCTGGAAGCAATCACTTGGCCGGATTGATCGATAATTACCCGTGCAGTATCAGTATGCAAGCAAGCGTTAAAAGCCCAAGATGCCGTTTGGTTGGGTGGGTGATCATGAAGTGGAAATCCTAAGATGTCACTGTCATGCTTTAATTATCTGCGTGAGTGATATGATGCATTTCAGATGTCACAAGCAAGACTGCTTTATTTAATTTACTATAGCACACGGTTTTTGAAACTCGGGCCAATTTTTTGGAAACCTCCCGGATTGTCACAAAATACTTTTAGATGACATTTAATGAGGTTTCGATTGATCACGTTCTAGGTCTTTTACGGGTCATTTCGTTACCTTTCCTAACAGAAAATTACTTGCTCAAACGGAAGCCAGAATGACACATTTCGTCACTCCCTTCTCCACGTACCGACCATAGTTTAAGGCATAGCACCACCAGGGTAGGTCTCGGGACAGACGGGTTAGAATTTTATTTATTCGCGAAAACGTCCGTTTCGGGCGATTTTCGTGAGCTATAGCACACGGTTTTCATCACCCGGGCCAATTTTTTGGAAACCTCCCGGATTGTCACAAAATCCTTGTAGATGACATGTTATGAGGTTTCCATTGATTTTTGAACCATAGGGTCCACGTCCTAGGCCTTTTACGGGTCGTTTCGTTACCTTTCCTAGCAGACAATTACTTGCTCAAACGGAAGCCATAATGACACATTTCTTCACTCTAACGGTCCCTTCTCCACGTACCGACCATAGTTTAAGGCATAGCACCACTAGGGTAAGTCTCCGGGCCATACGGGTTCGAATTTTATTTTTTCGCGAAAACGTCAGTTCACTAGTACAACACTCAACATCAATGACCAAACGGTTTGGTCACGGTACATGCAAATTTGGTCACGGAACACTTTTTTATGACCAACTTATGACCAAATTGAATTGGTCACAGAAGCTCCGTCACATTTGGTCTACCATGACCAATCTGTCATTTTTGTCATAGAAGTGGAACTTTTCCATGACCAACACGTTTTTCATCATAGAAGTGTATTTCTTCTATGACCAAGCCAAATGGTCACGAAATTGGTCACGGAAGGGGATGCCACGTGGCACGGCCCATGCCTTGGGCCGCCGACGTGGCAAGGCGCGTGTCGACATGGATATGATGACGTGGCTCTTTGACACGGTGCCATGTGTCGCGCCGCGGTTTGTCCACGTGTCGAGCTCGAATGGTCCACGTGTCGCACTCGGTTTGTCCACGTGTTGCGCCGCGGTTTGTCCACGTTTTGACATGGCTCGATGCCACGCCGGCTATCTACATGGACGATGACGTGGCTGCCTACCCGTACAATGACGTGGCCGCCTACATAGACGATGACATGGCGGTTGACGTCGGCCTACGCAATTTTTTCCCGAACCGAATTTCAGCCTATATAAATCCATTACAACCCGGCCCCACATACATTCTCGGTACAACCCATATACATTTCAGCCCACAAATGCCCAATGATTCAAAATAGGTATATAAATCCCACAAATCGCCAAATCACCATATATTTCACCATATTAACGAGATATCACCGAATATCAACGAGATCACATACATTTTCTATCTAGCATCACCACCCACCATTTGGCACCATAAACATTGTCTTTGACCAAGGTTTGACACCCTTCTCTTTCACCGTTTGACACCGTAAACATTGTCTTTGACCAAGGCTTGACACCCTTCTCTTTCATAATTATAACCACACCGTACCCGCACATACACATAGTATTTGAGGATACTAAGGTCTTGCATATTCGGATCTTACATTTCTATATCCGTGTTCTCTACGGATCAATAAAGTATACAATATGCGGTTTGCACGGTTCGAACAACTATCACTATGTTTAAAAAAGTGATTATTGCAATTTCGAGGAGATAATAGTGCTAAAATTTCTAGTAGCTAACAATGGAAGCACAATTGAATTCAAACTTGTTATATATACGGTTTATCCGCCACGTGGCAAGTGACAACATAAAGGTTATCTTAAACCGTGAAGTGAAAAGGTAAGCATGAAGTAAATACAGTTTGTATTGATGTGTAATCCTTACAAACTGAAATAGATAGAAAATTCACTGACGGGCTAGACAGCCATGTGTTAAACAGAGCAAACATACCTTGAATCACATGTCAAGTTCAATAGCCAAGACCTTGTCCATATGCTCCAAATCTGCTAGACCCGCACATATCATAGTTTGCTTACCATGTTGGATCGATCAAGTATCGCTTACCTTTAGTTTACTCAAAACATAATGCAGAAAAGTTAAATGACCCATCTCCAAGTATTATGACTAGCTATCACGACTAATTTCTAAAAATAAAGGTTCTCAACTTAATTCACATCGACTGAATATACACGAAAATTATTCATTTCACTTTGCACTATCCAAGTATAGCATCAATATTATCATTGCATAATTCCCTATCACTCTAGTACACAACAAGATACCGTCTTGCAATTACCCATCAGCATTCAATTCATCACAAGTTCTACTGATGAAGGTAGTAATAAACAAATTGCCATTGTTACGAAACCAAAAGTTCGGCCAAGTATGGCACAAAACAAATGCAATGCTTGATATGCGATAATTGCGGTGAGCTGAAAATATTCGTAAACAAGATATCAAACCCTGCGTTGCAAATGATTCGAGAGACCATACTCAAATATAGCGATATCTTGCTATAAGAAATTAAACACATCCGTAAATAAGCGACTTCCAGCAATTTGTTTATTAAATTCCATCGGATAACCTAAACACAAAGGGAGCTTAAACAAATAGGCGGCAAGATCGAGGCAAAGTTATACAGCGATTGTGGATGGCTACCCAAATCCTAGATCCGACCATGATCAATTTTTGACATAAATCCATTGGAGCTTGATGGTGATAATTTGTTCGCAATAGATTAGAGAAGCAACTATGTAAGTTGGATTAAGATGCAATGGTTTACTTATGGATAGGTTGCAAGTTCGACGTTGAAAGGTGAAAAGAACAATATCAAAGATGCCAACTTACCTTTGTCAATAACACTTAATAAATGATAAGAAAAGACAGGAACAAGTTATCTATGTTAATCACCCCCACCGATATCTCGATCAAATAAGGTCCGGTCCAATGGAAAGTTCAATTTGAGTTCCTCACCGCCTAGTCCAAAACCACCGTCCGTGCTCCATAATTTTAAAAGATTCTATACCACAAAGCCCAAATTGATTTTACAAGCATATTTCTATCTTGCACTCGAAAGATGACAAACGACTACTTGCCAAATGAGTTCATTTTTCCATCATCCAAACATAAAAAATGATCAAACAACCTTACGTAAAATTTCTCATGTCCTAAAGCATGACAGAAATAAGTTAAAAAGGACCATTACCGAATGATATTGTAAAGGGCTTTGGCTACGTACCATCCAGATTCTAAGTCACACAATAGCAACCGAGCACCTTGAACGGTTAAATAACACTATCGGGTTTTACACTTTAGTACCATCCAAGGTAAAAAACGAGACAATAACGAACAAAATTCGGTTATCTTTGAAACATAGCAGGACAAGTGGTTGTGGGATGAGGACCACAACCAACGGCGCAAGGAAATTGACAAGCGCAAACCAAACCAATGGCAATTCGGGTGTGGCTCCAACCCATCCAACCGCAAAATTCACATGCAAGGCAAGCTAAATGCCGGATGGTGGACATTCTCGTGTAGATCTCCAAGGATTTTAATTGGTCGTCCACATTTGTCGGCTTAAATGGTACAAGCCAAATTAAAGCGTAGCTGAAGTAGTAACTAAAAAGCGGGTCCTAGCGGACTCCGCAAGCACAAGCAGACAAAGGCATCTCGGGTTAGGCCAACATGAATGGTCGGGGATTTCGGCCACGGGGAATCACGAACGAGCAACAAAGACGCGAAACGTCCAAAGAACGGAGGCACCGAAAGTCGGAACTAAGGTCCAGATTTCTTAAAGTTGGAAAGGGGGGAAACGAAATTTCAGCCTAAAACGATCAATGGAAGTAAACCCTACACCGAAACGCGAAACCCCAAAACCCGCAAGATGTTGAAGGCCCGTACAAACCTAAGCGGAGCGGGCGGCACGCCGAACAAACCAGGGAAACAACGCCGAATCACGGATCGCGAAATGGAGCGCGAGGCCGCGAAGGTCGAGAAGGGAGGGGGGTAAGGTTGGAGGCGAGGACGGACCTTGGTGTCGAGCATGACGACGCGAGAGGATCCCGGTGCGCTCCATGGCGGCGTGGAGGTTGTCGAGCGTCTCCTGGTGGTACTCGTTGGAGCCGTGGGGAGAAGTTGAAGCGCGCGACGCACATGCGGCGCGCGGCAGGCGCGAGATCATCTCGATGGAGCGCGAGGCCGAGGCCGAGCGTGCGGACGATCTTGGTCTTGGGGCGGCGCCGCACCGCGTGCTCCTTGCCCAACGCCGGGCGGCCTCCCGACGCCGCGGCCGCCGCCATCGCTAGATGCGTGAGTTGAGATGGAAGGGAAAGGAAGGGAAGGGAAGGGAAGGTGCGACGTGTGTGTGTGCGGTGCGGTTGTGGGAATGGGATTCGCTCGCCTACGTCGCCTCTCTTCTCCTCTCCCCTCCTTTGGTTCGGGACCCGGCACGAGGGGTTCGGCGAGCGGTGGCCGCGCCGGGATTCGAGTGAGGGAGGAGGAGGCGCGGAGAGCTTAGAGAGGGGCGATAGGGGAGGAGAGACCGCCGGAGGAGGGGGGGGGTGGGGTTAGGGTTAGGGTTGGATGCAGCTTATATACCAAGGAAACACGATGAGAACCATTGGATCGACGATTGATGGCTGCAAATCGTTGGGCTATTTGGGCCGACATGGGCTTCTCTGTTTATTGTTTTTCTTTTTCTTTTTCCTTTTTATTGCACCATTGTGAAGTAACACTAAAAAATAATTATGTTATACGTACAAATATATTTTTTAATATATAGCGGTATGGATATAAGTTTTCATCTAGGAGTTTCAAGATTTTTCGAGTGAATTTGCTATTTTCTATCATTTAAATGAATTTCTACGTGTTTACCGAAAGTAATTCAAAATTGACCTATATGTGCATCTAATAAGTTTAAAAAATTCAAAAAAAAAATATTTAGGCGCCTATGGTCCATTCTAGGCCACATCTACGAGAATGACGAAAAATTCAATTGGCCTGTAGGAAGTTTCAAACTTCTACTAGTCACCTTGTTATAAAATAATGATAATAATAAATAAAACTTATCAAAAAATTATATAAATTGGCATAGGATAATTTTATCAACGTACAAGCTTGACAAAAAAGTTTCATAAGATTTTTGTGAAAATCGGAGTATATTTATTCATAAACTAGCTAGATCATCACATTGTTTCATACAACTCAACTTAAACTTCAAAGTTTGTACACACTCAAATACTTTCTTAATCATGGGCACCTCAAATTTGGACGCAACCTTGTGTTGACCATAACATTAGAGAATATTAAGTTATATTAGCAATTATTATGAAAAAACATGTTTTTTATATTCTCTTTTTAGTTGGAAAAGATATGTTGTATGAAAAACAATCAAGAAATAGTAATTAAGATACAAACAAATGGCACTGAGTAAAACATCTCGATTTTAGAAAAAAAATAGGAAAAAAATCAACCGATTTGGAGTTCGTATGAGGGAGAAAGACTAGTTACAATTTTTAATCCGAGGAAAAAAAGAGAAATCGGTCCTTCTTCATGAACACGTGATGAACTGGAATGAACTAATCAATTTTTTTTTTTTTCCTCGGATTAAAACTTGTAACTAGTCGTTCTCCCTCATACGAACCCGAAATGAGGTGATTCTTCTTCCCAAAAATTTTTAAAATCATGATTTATCAAGTTATGGTGTTGGATTCAATCATTTCTTCATGCAACAAAACATGAGCAATTCAAATTTTAAAATTCAAGTTTGACTCGGTCAAAACTCAGTCAAACGAAACACGAAATGAACTCGGATGAAAATATTTTGCACAAAAGTTTCATAACTTGTCGAGACTAACAAACTTTGTGTTGGTCAAATTTCCATTTGAGAAAGTGGTGATATTATGTAGTTCAAATATAACAAGCCACTCACATAGTTTAAGGAACTATGTGAGTGACTTGTTATATTTGGACTACATAGCACTCAACTTTTTTTAAATGACTTGAGATTTTTTTGGTAGTTATTTGTAGCAAAAATAAGGTCCCTCACAAGAACTTACATTTTTTGGACAATTATTTTAATTTTTATAATTTTTTTCGTGTTGTGTGAGACAAAATATGGTGAATTATACATTGATATGATTGCTAAGAGTAACATTTTGTCCTCACTATATGTAGGCCTTTTCAATAGAGTTTTTAATTGTGAAAATGCTCATGAGCTTTTGTCACACCCAGAAATTTCCAATTTCGGAATGTGAATAGAAAGAATAATTAAATAACGATTTTCTCATAATTTTAAAAAAATTTCCAACATTTATTTTTCTTTACAGGGAATATAGTATAGGAAAAATCCATTGTTTGATTTTCTAAATTGAATAAAAAGTTATGTGTGTTGCATTCATGCCGATGCATCTAGTGGTTCTTGAGTGCAAAAGGTTTAAAAAAATGCGTTTAGGAGCTGTCCTATTTTTCCCGAGAATTTTCTCGGATTTTTCTGGAACTTATTCTCATTTTCCTTGAGCTATTTCTATTTATTAGAAGGCTCTAAAATCTTTTTCATGAGCTCCAAATGTTTTATTTGGATTGTTCATGTCTTAATCTATCTCTAGGAATTTTCCTGGAATTTTTGTGATTTTTCGAGTATTTTTCGTGCTCTAAAACATTTTACGGTGTTTTTGGAATTGTTTTCGCATTGAAAAATAAATTCGAAAAAAAAAACTATCCTACTGGAACGGGCCGAGCCCGAAGGCCCGACCCGCTCCGGCCCGCTCGGCACGCCCGCCAAGCCCATCGGGGCCGCCGCATGCAACGATTCGTCTCACTCCTCACTCGTCAATCGTGACCAAATTCAACAATTCGTCATCGTTGAATTATCTACTATGACCAAATTTGTATATCGTCATAGAAAGAATAATCTTCTATGACCAAATATTTTTTTCGTCACGCAAAGAGAACTTCTATGACCAAACAGAAATCGTCACTAGGTAATGGTCATAGATGATAGCATTTGTACTAGTGGTTTCGAGCGATTTTCGTGAGCTATATCACACGATTTTCGGCACCCGGGCCAATTTTTTGGAAACCTCCCGATTGTCACAAAATACTTTTAGATGACATTTTATGAGGTTTCGATTGATTTTTTGACCATAGGGTCCACGTTCTAGGCCTTTTACGGGTCATTTCGTTACCTTTCCTAGCGAGAAAATTACTTGCTCAAACGGAAGCCAGAATGACACATTTCGTCACTCCCTTCTCCACGTACCGACCATAGTTTAAGGCATAGCACCACCAGGGTAGGTCTCGGGACAGACGGGTTAGAATTTTATTTATTCGCGAAAACGTCCGTTTAGGGCGATTTTCGTGAGCTATAGCACACGATTTTCGGCACTAGGGCCAATTTTTTGAAAACCTCCCGGATTGTCACAAAATCCTTGTAGATAATATTTTATGAGGTTTCCATTGATTTTTGGACCATAGGGTCCACGTTTCAGGCCTTTTACGGGTCGTTTCGTTGCCTTTCCTAGCAGACAATTAGTTGCTCAAATGGAAGCCAGAATGACACATTTCGTCACTCTAACGGTCCCCTCTCCATGTACTGACCATAGTTTAAGGCAAAGCCCCACCAGGGTAGGTCTCCGGGCCAGACAGGTTCAAATTTTATTATTTCGCGAAAACGTCCGTTTCGGGCGATTTTCGTCAGCTATAGCACATGGCGTTCGGCACCCGGGCCAATTTTTTGGAAACCTCCCGGATTGTCACAAAATCCTTGTAGATGAAATTTTAAGAGGTTTCCATTGATTTTTGGACCATAGGGTCCAGGTTCCAGGCCTTTTACGGGTCGTTTCGTTGCCTTTACTGGCGGACAATTACTTGCTCAAATGGAAGCCAGAATGACGCATTTCGTCACTCTAACGGTCTGTCCTCTATGTACCGATCATAGTTTAAGGCATAGCACTACCAAGGTAGATCTCCGAGCCAGACGGGTTCAAATTTTTTTCGCGAAAACATCTGTTTCGGGTGATTTTCGTGAGCTATAGCACACGGTTTTCGGCACCTATGCCAATTTTTTGGAAGCCACCCGGATTGTCACAAAATCCTTGTAGATGACATTTTATGAGCTTTCTATTGATTTTTGGACCATAGGGTCCACGTTCCAGGCCTTTTACGGTCGTTTCGTTGCCTTTCCTAGCAGACAATTACTTCCTCAAACGGAAGCCAGAATAACACATTTCGTCACTCGAACGGTCCCTCCTCCACGTACTGACCATAGTTTAAGGCATAGCACCACCAGGGTAGGTCTCCGGGCCAGACGGGTTCGAATTTTATTTTTTCCTAAAAACGTCAGTTTCGGGCGATTTTCGTGAGCTATAGCACACGATTTTCGGCACCCGGGCCAATTTTTTGGAAACCTCCCGGATTGTCACAAAATACTTGTAGATGACATTTTATAAGGTTTCGATTGATTTTTGGACCATAGGGTCCACGTTCCAGGCCCTTTACGGGTCATTTCGTTACCTTTCATAGCAGAAAATTACTTGCTCAAACGAAAGCCAGAATGACACATTTCGTCACTCGAACGGTCCCTTCTCCACGTACCGACCATAGTTTAAGGCATAGCCCCACCAGGATAGGTCTCTGGGCCAGACGGCTTTGAATTTTATTTTTTCGCGAAAACGTCCGTTTCGGGCGATTTCCGTGAGCTATATATAGCACACGGTTTTCAGCACCCGGACCAATTTTTTGGAAACCTCCCGGATTGTCACAAAATACTTTTAGATGAAATTTTATGAGGTTTCGATTGATTTTTGGACCATAGGGTCCACATTCTAGGCCTTTTACGGGCCATTTCGTTACCTTTCCTAGCAGAAAATTACTTGCTCAAACGGAAGTCAGAATGACACATTTCGTCAGTCGAACGGTCCCTTCTCCACGTACCGACCATAGTTTATGGCATAGCCCCACCAGGGTAGGTCTCCGGGGCAGACGGGTTTGAATTTTATTTTTTCGCGAAAACGTCCGTTTCGGACGATTTTCGTGAGCATATATAGGACACGGTTTTGGGCACCCGGGCCAATTTTTTTTGGAAACCTCCCGGATTGTCACAAAATACTTTTAGATGACATTTTATGAGGTTTCGATTGATTTTTGGACCATAGGGTCCACGTTCCAGGCCTTTTACGGGTCATTTCGTTACCTTTTCTAACAGACAATTACTTGCTCAAACGGAAGCAAATACGACATATTTCGTCACTCTAACGGTCCCTTCTCCACGTACCGACCATAGTTTAAGACATAGCACCACCAGGGTAGGTCTCCGGGCTAGACGGGTTCGAATTTTATTTTTTCGCGAAAACGTCCGTTTCGGGCAAGTGTCTTGATATGAACGAGAAAGACTTGAAAGATCGGTACGCAAAGTTTCAGAATGATTGGCCCATCTTTGGCGTGTCTTTGATGTGTGATTCTTGGACTGGGCCGACGCGAATGAGTGTGATCAATTTTTGATATATTGCAATGGGGTCATGTGGTTTCACAAGTCTATTGATGCAACTGGAAAATCTCAGGATTCAGACTATCTCAAGACGGTAACCCCTAAACCTTAGCTTACTTACTATGAAGCATTGAGGATGTATTGGGAGGTAACTAAATGTTTTCCTTATTTTTTCCAGGAGATTCGTAAGGTGGTGAAGGAGATCGGTGCGGAGCATATCGTGCATATAGTCACGGACAATGGGTCCAACTACATGAAAGCATGCAAGGCACTTGGACGGGAGTTTGCACACATTACTTGGACACCTTGTCTAACACACACTGTCAATTTGATGTTGAAGGATATCGGTGAGAGGGCGGAACATGCAGGTGTCATCTCGACTTGTAAGCGAATTTCAGCTTGGTTGCACAACCATGGTCAGTTGAATGCAATGATGAGAAAAGCTATCGGTGGGGAGTTGGTTAAGTGGAACGCCACTCGATTTGGGACGAACTACATGTTTTTGGATAGCATGTATCAGAGACGCTAGGGTTTCATGCAGATGATGGCATCTCCTGAATTCAAAAACAGTAAGTGGGCGTATACTGAGGAAGGTCGATTTGCTCATTTCAGGTTGTCTAATATGGATTGGTGGGATGGGATGAAGTACATCATTGACATTGTGCAACCAGTATACAAGTTGCTTCGCTTTGCTGATCGGGACAAGAAGCCAAACTTGTCTGAGGTTGTATACCAATGCCAGTTGTGCAAACATGAAATGGAGTCTTTCTTTGGAAACAATGTGTCAACTTGGAGTGAGTATCGGCAGATTATTGATAGACGGATTCGTGATGTGTACGTTGAGACATATGTTGGTGCAGGTACTACTTGTGCTTATTTCAATTTCAATACTAATGCCTTCTGAACTTGTGCTTATTTCTAGTCATTCATATCGTGCAGCTGGTGTCCTCAATCCTGCTCTTTCATATACGATGGATCCAACTCGGGAGATGTATCGAATGCTGAAGGATTGCTTTGAGCGCATGACGGATGTCGAGTCCGCCGTGCAAGCATTGCAGGAGGCTGAAGTGTTTCGCATGAAGCATGGCGACTATGGATCGGAAATGGCACATCGGATGGCGACAGACCCGAAGACATCACCATGTAAGCGTTCTTCCCAAAGACACCTTATTCTATCCGCTACTCGAATATATTGCTTACACAATCGGATGCACATGCAACGGCCTGGTGGATGATGTTCGGTGGATCTACTCCACAGTTGCAGCGCCTAGCATTGCGGCTTGTTTCACAGTGTGTTTCCTCAAGTGGATGTGAGCGTAATTGGAGTACTTTTGCATTGCTACATACCAAGGTTCAAAATCGGTTGACACACAAGAAACTTAACAAGCTTGTATATGTCAACTACAACCTTCGGCTGCGACTTGAGGATGCCACTCCTGGGCGTGATGATGATGGTGATATTATTGAGCATCTTGGCCAACTTAGCTTCTATGATGAGAAAAATCCGGTGCGGGAATGGATGGAATATGGTAGATCAAACCGGGAGCCGGTTCTTGATGAGGAGGATGAAGACAGTGACATTCCTACCCCGTCCCAGCTTGTGAGGGATCAGATAGACCCCAGAGATCTTGAAACCGATACGGGTGATGATTGCATTAGTGATTGGGCACGAAGAAATGTGGGTAGCAGTGACATTGGGAAGAGGTTGTTCCAGAGTGGGCCTAAGCAGGGTGACCCAAAATGTCAAAAAGGCAAGACAAAGGCACCAATAGAAGTGACCAGCAACGCCTCCACTGATGATGATGATGGTCAGCGTAGTCCACCGTACCAGGAGTCTGGGGATAGCAGCTCAGGTGAAGATGACGGTGATGATGATGATGATGGTGATGGTGATGGTGACGGTGGTGGTGGTGATGACGGTGATGGTGATGGTGATGGTGATGGTGATGATGATGGTGGTGGTGGTGGTGGTGGTGGAATTCGTTTCACAGGTATACACATCTACATTTACACACACGTATGATGTTTCTAACTATATGTGCTAATTATGATCCATGGTTGACTGTAGGGGAGACTGAATTCACACATGCTACTCAGGACCGCGACCATGGAGCACCAGAGTCGCAGAGGAGAACGGTTGGAGCGTCACAATACGACCCAGCGTACTCTTCTTCCTCCCACAGTGATACCTCCCAGTCTCGGTCTTTTTATCCCATTCCTGACATCAATGCGCAGCCACAGACGACATGGGTGTATGAATGGGAAGACCCTGATTTTTACAACATGTTAGTCGGTGAGTGGCACACAACAACGGCGTGGACGGGAATAACTTGGCAACAGTACAAGGGTGAGTTGCTTAGGACGAGAGGCTTGAATGTCATGTCCATCGCCGAGTACCACTCCGCGACCCAGCTGGGGATCTTTCCTTTCTACCATTGAACTTGTGTTGTATGAACTATTTGTATGAATTATTAGTATGAACTATTTGTATGAACTATTTCTATTTGAACTACCAACTCACTTATGCACAGCTAGTATTATTGTGTTTGGTGTAGTATTTCTATGTATAACTATAAATCATTGATAGGGGTGCTATTTAACACTAATTTGTGCCAACACCATGCCAAAATTTTCATTTATTCTAAGCCGGAGGGTCTTTTTCAGTGCACCGGTATAAATTGCTTACCGGGTGGTAAAAATAATTTATACCGCGGTATAAATAGTTTATACAGCGGTATACCCCTGGGTACTGTTTGAACTAGCAATTTAGATTTGAAATTTGAATTCGAGCGGTATTTAGCGGTATACCGCGCTATAAACGGTTTCTACCGTTACCGCTGCCCGGCGGTATAAATCCAGCGAACGGTAAAAAAACCCTGAGCTATAACACACGGTTTTCGGCACCCGGGCCAATTTTTTGGAAACCTCCCGGCTTGTCACAAAATCCCTGTAGATGACATTTTATGAGGTTTCCATTGATTTTTGGACCATAGGGTCCACGTTCCAGGCCTTTTACGGGTCGTTTCGTTGCCTTTCCTAGCAGACAATTGTTTGCTCAAACGGAAGCCGGAATGACACATTTCGTCACTGTAACGGTCCCTCCTCCACGTACTGGCCATATTTTAAGGCATAGCACCACCAGGGTAGGTCTCCGGTCTAGACGGGTTCGAATTTTATATTTTCGCGAAAACGTCCGTTTCGGACGATTTTCGTGAGCTATATATATAGCACACGGTTTTCGGCACCCGGGCCAATTTTTTGGAAACCTCCCAGATTGTCACAAAATCCTTGTAGATGGCATTTTTTGAGGTTTCCATTGATTTTTGGACCATAGGGTCCACGTTTCAGGCCTTTTACGAGTCATTTCGTTGCCATTCCTAGCAGACAATTACTTGCTCAAATGGAAGCAAGAATGACACATTTCGTCTCTCTAACGGTGAATCCTCCACATAATGGCGATAGTTTAAGGCATAGCACCACCAGGGTAGGTCTCCGAGCCAGACGGGTTCTAATTTTATTATTTCGCAAAAACGTCCGTTTCGGGCGATTTTCGTGAGCTATAGCACACGGTTTTCGGCACCCGGGCCAATTTTTTTGAAACCTCCCGGATTGTCACAAAATCCTTGTAGATGACATTTTATGAGGTTTCTATTGATTTTTGGACCATAGGGTCCACGTTCCAGGCCTTTTACGGGTCGTTTCGTTGCGTTTCCTAGCAGATAATTACTTGCTCAAATAGAAGCCAGAAAAACACATTTCATCACTCTAACGGTCCCTCCTCCACGTACCGACCATAGTTTAAGGCATAGCACCATCAGGGTAGGTATCCGGGCCAGACGGGTTCGAATTTTATTTTTTCGCGAAAACGTCCGTTTCGGGCGATTTTCGTGAGCTATAGCACACGGTTTTCGGCACCCGGGCCAGTTTTTTGGAAACCTACCGGATTGTCAGAAAATACATTTAGATGACATTTTATGAGGTTTCGATTGATTTTTGGACCATAGGGTCCACATTGCAGGCCTTTTACGGGTCTTTTCGTTACCTTTGCTAACAGACAATTACTTGCTCAAACGGAAGCCAAAATGACATATTTCGTCACTCTAATGGTCCCTTCTCCACGTACGGACCATAGTTTAAGACATAGCACCACCAGGGTAGGTCTCCGGGCCAGACGGGTTCGAATTTTATTTTTTCGCGAAAACATCCGTTTCGGGCGATTTTCGTGAGCTATACCACACGGTTTTCGGCAACCGGGCCAATTTTTTGGAAACCTGCCGGATTGTCACAAAATCCTTGTAGATGACATTTTATGAGGCTTAGATTGATTTTTTGACCATAGGGTCCACGTTCCAGGCCTTTTACGGGTCATTTCGTTACCTTTCCCAGCGGAAAATTATTTGCTCAAACGGAAGCCAGAATGACACATTTCGTCACTCGAACGGTCCCTTCTCCACGTACCGACCATAGTTTAAGGCATAGCCCCACCAGGGTAGGTCTCCGGGGCAGACGGGTTCGAATTTTATTTTTTCGCGAAAACATCCGTTTCGGTCGATTTTCGTGAGCTATACATAGCACACGGTTTTCGGCACACGGGCCAATTTTTTGGAAACCTCCCAGATTGTCACAAAATCCTGGTAGATGACATTTTATTAGGTTTCCATTGATTTTTGGACCATAGGGTTGAAGTTCCAGGCCTTTAACGGGTTGTTTTGTTGCCTTTCCTAGCAGAAAATTACTTGCTCAAATGGAAGCTAAAATGACACATTTCGTCACTCGAACGGTCCCTCCTACACGTGCTGACCATAGTTTAAGGCATAGCACCACCAGGGTAGGTCTACGGGCCAGACGGGTTCGAATTTTTTATGCTGAAAACGTCCGTTTTGGGCGATTTTCGTGAGCTATAGCACACGGTTTTCGGCACCCGGGCCAATTTTTTGGAAACCTCCCGTATTGTCACAAAATACTTGTAGATGATGTTTTATGAGGTTTCGATTGATTTTTGGACAATAGGGTCCAGGTTCCAGGTCTTTTACGGGTCATTTCGTTACCTTTCCTAGCAGAAAATTACTTGCTCAAACGGAAGCCAGAATGACACATTTCCTCACTCGAACGGTCCCTTCTCCACGTACCGACCATAGTTTAAGGCATAACACCACCAGGGTAGGTCTCCAGGCCAGACGGGTTCGAATTTTATTTTTTCGCGAAAACGTCCGTTTCGGGTGATTTTCATGAGCTATAGCACACGGTTATCGGCACCCGGGCCAACTTTTTGGAAACCTCCCGGATTGTCAAAAAATCCTTATAGATGACATTTTATGAGGTTTCTATTGATTTTTGGACCATAGGGTCCACGTTTCAGGCCTTTTTCAGGTCGTTTCGTTGCCTTTCCTAGCAGACAATTACTTGCTCAAACGGAAGCCAGAATAACACATTTCGTCACTCGAACGGTCCCTCCTTCATGTACTGACCATAGTTTAAGGCATAGCACCACCAGGGTAGGTCTCCGGGCCAGACGGGTTCGAATTTTATTTTTACGTGAAAACGTCCATTTCGGGCGATTTTCATGAGCTATAGCACACGGTTTTCGGCACCCGGGCCAATTTTTTGGAAATCTCCCGGATTACCACAAAATACTTGTAGATGACATTTTATGAGGTTTCGATTGATTTTTGGGCCATAGGGTCCACGTTCCAGGCCTTTTACGAGTCATTTCGTTACCTTTCTTAACAGAAAATTACTTGCTGAAACGGAAGCCAGAATGACACATTTCGTCACTCGAAAGGTCCCTTCTCCACGTACCGATCATAGTTTAAGGCATAGCACCACCAGGGTAGATCTCCGGGCCAGACGGGTTCGAATTTTATTTTTTCGCGAAAACGTTCGTTTCGGGCGATTTTCGTGAGCTATAACACACGGTTATCGGCACCCGGGCCAATTTTTTGGAAACCTCCCGGATTGTCACAAAATCCTTGTAGATGACATTTTATGAGGTTTCTATTGATTTTTGGACCATAGGGTCCACGTTCCAGGCATTTTACGGGTCGTTTCGTTGCCTTTCCTAGCGGACAATTACTTGCTCAAACGGAAGCCAGAATGACACATTTCGTCACTTGAACGGTCCCTTCTCCACGTACCGACCATAGTTGAAGGCATAGCCCCACCAGGGTAGGTCTCCGGGGCAGACGGGTTCAAATTTTATTTTTTCGCGAAAACATCCGTTTCAGGTGAGTATCGTCAGCTATATAGCATACAGTTTTCTGCACCCGGGCCAATTTTTGGAAACCTCCCGGATTATCACAAAATACTTTTAGATGACATTTTATGAGGTTTCGATTGATTTTTGGACCATAGGGTACACGTTCCAGGCCTTTTATGGGTCATTTCGTTACCTTTCCTAAAATACAATTACTTGCTCAAACGGAAGCAAAAAGGACATATTTCGTCACTCTAACGGTCCCTTCTCCACATACCGACCATAGTTTAAGACATAGCACCACCAGGGTAGGTCTCCGGGCCAGACGGGTTCGAGTTTTATTTTTTCGCGAAAACATCCGTTTCGGCGATTTTCGTGAGCTGTAGCACACGGTTTTCGGCACCGAGACCAACTTTTTGGAAACCTACCGGATTGTCACAAAATCCGTATAGATGACATTTTATGAGGTTTCAATTGATTTTTGGACCATAGGGTCCACGTTTCAGGCCTTTTACGGGTCATTCCGTTACCTTTCCTAGTAGACAATTACTTGCTCAAACGGAAGCCAAAATGACACATTTTGTCACTCTAACGGTCCCTTTTCCACGTACTGACCATAGTTTAAGGCATAGCACCACCAGGGTAGGTTTCCGGGCCAGACGGGTTCGAATTTTATTTTTTCGCGAAAACGTCCGTTTCGGGCAATTTTCTTGAGCCCACACGGTTTTCGGTACCCTGTCCAATTTTTTGAAAACCTCCCGGATTGTCACAAAATCTTTGTAGATGACATTTTATGAGGTTTCCATTGATTTTTGGACCATAGGGGCCACGTTCCAGGCCTTTTACGGGTCGTTTCGTTGCCTTTACTAGCAGACAATTACTTGCTCAAATGGAAGCCAGAATGACACATTTCATCACTCTAACGGTCCCTCCTGCATGTACCGACCATAGTTTAAGGCATAGCACTACTAGGGTAGATCTCCGGGCCAGACGGGTTCAAATTTTTTCGCGAAGACATCTGTTTCGGGTGATTTTCGTGAGGCCAATTTTTGGAAACCTCCCGGAATGTCACAAAATTCTTGTAGATGACATTTTATGAGGTTTCTATTGATTTTTGGACCATAGGGTCCACGTTCTAGGCCTTTTACGGGTCGTTTCGTTGCCTTTCCTAACAGACAATTACTTGCTCAAACGGAAGCTAGAATAACACATTTCGTCACTAGAATGGTCCCTCCTCCACGTACTGACCATAGTTTAAGGCATAGCACCACCAGGGTAGGTCTCCGGGCGAGACGGGTTCGAATTTATTTTTTCCTGAAAACGTACGTTTCGGGCGATTTTCATGAGCTAGCACACGGTTTTTGGCACCCGGGCCAATTTTTTGGAAACCTACCGGATTGTCACAAAATACTTTTAGATGACATTTTATGAGGTTTCGATTGATTTTTGGACCACAGGGTCCACGTTCCAGGCCTTTTACGGGTCATTTCGTTGCCTTTCCTAGCGGACAATTACTTGCTCAAACGAAGCCGGAATAACACATTTCGTCACTAGAACGGTCTCTTCTCCATGTACCGACCATAGTTTAAGGCATAGCACTACCGGGTAGGTCTCCGAGCCAGAAAGGTTCAAATTTTATTTTTTCGCGAAAACGTCCGTTTCGGGTGATTTTCGTGAGCTATAGCACACGGTTTTCGGCACCCGGGCCAATTTTTTTGAAACCTCCTGGATTGTCACAAAATACTTGTAGATGACATTTTACGAGGTGTCGATTGATTTTTGGACCATAGGGTCCACGTTCCAGGCCTTTTGCGGGTAATTTCGTTACCTTTCCTAGCAGAAAATTACTTGCTCAAACGGAAGCCAGAATGACACATTTCGTCACTCGAACAGTCCCTTCTCCACGTACCGACCATAGTTTAAGGCATAGCCCCACCAGGGTAGGTCTCCGGGGCAGACGTGTTCGAATTTTATTTTTTCGCGAAAACATCCGTTTCGGGCGATTTCCGTGAGCTATATAGCACACGGTATTCGGCACCGGGCCAATTTTTTGGAAACCTCCCGGATTGTCACAAAATACTTTTAGATGACATTTTATGAGGTTTCGATTGATTTTTGGTCCATAGGGTCCACGTTCCGAGCCTTTTATGGGTCATTTCGTTACCTTTCCTAACGAGACAATTACTTGCTCAAACGGAAGCCGAATGACACATTTCTTCACTCGAACAGTCCCTTCTCCACGTACCGACCATAGTTTAAGTCATAGCACCACCGGGGTAGGTCTCGGGCCGGACGGGTTCAAATTTTATTTTTTCGCGAACACGTCCATTTCGGGCGATTTTCGTGAGCTATAGCACACGGTTTTCGGCATCCGGGCCAATTTTTTTTGGAAACCTCCCGCATTGTCACAAAATACATGTAGATGACATTTTACGAGGTTTCGATTGATTTTTGGACCATAGGGTCCACGTTCCGGCCTTTTGCGGGTCATTTCGTTACCTTTCCTAGCGAGTAAAATTACTTGCTCAAACGGAAGTCGAGTGACACATTTCGTCACTCGAACGGTCCCTTCTCCACGTACCGACCATAGTTTAAGGCATAGCCCCACCGGGGGTAGGTCTCGGGCGGACGGGATCGAATTTTATTTTTTCGCGAAAACATCCGTTTCGAGCGATTTTCGTGAGCTATATAGCACACGGTATTCGGCACCCGGGCCAATTTTTTGGAAACCTCCGGATTGTCACAAAATACTTTTAGATGACATTTTATGAGGTTTCGATTGATTTTTCGTCCATAGGGTCCACGTTCCGGGCCTTTTATGGGTCATTTCGTTACCTTTCCTAACACACAATTACTTGCTCAAACGGAAGAAAAAATGACATATTTCATCACTCTAACGGTCCCTCCTCCACGTACCGACCATAGTTTAAGACATAGCACCACCGGGGTAGGTCTCGGGCCGGATGGGTTCGAATTTTATTTTTTCGCGAAAACGTCCGTTTCGGGCGATTTTCGTGAGCTATAGCACACGGTTTTCGGCACCCGGGCCAATTTTTTGGAAACCTCCCGGATTGTCACAAAATCCTTATAGATGACATTTTATGAGGTTTCAATTGATTTTTGGACCATAGGGTCCACGTTCCAGGTCTTTTACGGGTCATTTCGTTACGTTTCCTAACAGACAATTACTTGCTCAAACAGAAGCCAGAATGACATATTTCGTCACTCTAACGGTCCCTTCTCCACGTACCGACCATAGTTTAAGGCATAGCACCACCAGGGTAGGTCTCCGGGCCAGACGGGTTCGAATTTTTTTTCACGAAAACGTCCGTTTCGGGCGATTTTCGTGAGCTATAGCACACGGTTTTCGGCACCTGGGCCAACTTTTTGGAAACCTCCCGGGTTGTCACAAAATCCTTGTAGATGACATTTTATGATGTTTTGATTGATTTTTGGACCATAGGTTCCACGTTCCAGGCCTTTTACGGGTCGTTTCGTTGCCTTTCCTAGCAGAAAATTACTAGCTCAAATGGAAGCCAGAATGGCACATTTCGTCACTCTAATGGTCCCTCCTCAATGTACCGATCATAGTTTAAGGCATAGCACTACCAGGGTAGATCTCCGGGCCAGACGGGTTCAAATTTTTTCGCGAAAACACCTGTTTCGGGTGATTTTCGTGAGCTATAGCACACGGTTTTCGGCACATGGGCCAATTTTTCGGAAACCTCCCGGATTGTCACAAAATCCTTGTAGATTACATTTTATGAGGTTTCTATTGATTTTTGGACCATAGGGTCCACGTTCCAGGCCTTTTACGGGTCATTTCGTTACCTTTCCTAACAAACAATTATTGCTTAAACGGAAGCCAGAATGACACATTTCGTCACTCGAACGGTCCCTTCTCCACGTACCGACCATAGTTTAAGGCATAGCACCACCAGGGTAGATCTCCGGGCCAGACGGGTTCGAATTTATTTTTTCGCGAAAATGTCCGTTTCGGGCGATTTTCGTGAGCTATAGCACACGGTTTTCGGCACCGGGCCAATATTTTGGAAACATTCCGGATTGTCACAAAATCCTTGTAGATGACATTTTATCGAGTTTCCATTGATTTTTGGACCATAGGGTTCACGTTCGAGGCCTTTTACGGGTCGTTTCGTTGCCTTTCCTAGCGGACAATTACTTGCTCAAACGGAAGCCAGAATGACACATTTCGTCACTCGAACGGTCCCTTCTCCACGTACCGACCATAGTTTAAGTCATAGCACCACCAGGGTAGGTCTCCGGGCCAGACGGGTTCACATTTTATTTTTTCGCGAACACGTCCGTTTCGGGCGATTTTCGTGAGCTAGCACACGATTTTCGGCACCCGGGCCAATTTTTTGGAAACCTCCCGGATTGTCACAAAAAACTTGTAGATGACATTTTATGAGGTTTCCATTGATTTTCGGACCATAGGGTCCACGTTCCAGGCCTTTTGCGGGTCATTTCGTTACCTTTCCTAGCGAGAAAATTACTTGCTCAAACGGAAGTCGAATGACACATTTCGTCACTCGAACGGTCCCTTCTCCACGTACCGACCATAGTTTAAGGCATAGCCCCACCGGGGTAGGTCTCGGGCGGACGGGTTCGAATTTTATTTTTTCGCGAAAACATCCGTTTCGGGCGATTTTCGTGAGCTATATAGCACATGGTATTCGGCACCGGGCCAATTTTTTGGAAACCTCCGGATTGTCACAAAATACTTTTAGATGACATTTTATGAGGTTTCGATTGATTTTTCGTCCATAGGGTCCACGTTCCGGGCCTTTTATGGGTCATTTCGTTACCTTTCCTAACACACAATTACTTGCTCAAACGGAAGAAAAAATGACATATTTCATCACTCTAACGGTCCCTTCTCCACGTACCGACCATAGTTTAAGACATAGCACCACCGGGGTAGGTTTCGGGCCGGATGGGTTCGAATTTTTTTTCGCGAAAACGTCCGTTTCGTGCGATTTTCGTGAGCCGTAGCACACGGTTTTCGGCACCCAGGCCAACTTTTTGGAAACCTCACGGATTGTCACAAAATCCTTATAGATGACATTTTATGAGGTTTCAATTGATTTTTGGACCATAGGGTCCACGTTCCGTGCCTTTTACGGGTCATTTCGTTACCTTTCCTTGCAGCCAATTACTTGCTCAAACGGAAGCCAAAATGACACATTTTGTCACTCTAACGGGCCCTTCTCCACGTAGCGACCATAGTTTAAGTCATAGCGCCACCGAGGTTATGTGTCGGGGCGGACGGGTTCGAATTTTAGTTTTCCGGAAAACGACCGTTTCGGGCAATTTTCGTGAGCTTATAACACACGGTTTTCGGCACCCGGTCCAATTTTTTGGAAAGCTCCCGAATTGTCACAAAATCCTTGTAGATGATATTTTATGAGGTTTTCATTGATTTTTGGACCATAGGGTCCACGTTCCAGGCCTTTTACGGGTCGTTTCGTTGCCTTTCCTAGCAGACAATTACTTGCTCAAAAGGAAGCCAGAATGACACATTTCGTCACTCTAACGGTCCCTCCTCCATGTACTGATCATAGTTTAAGGCATAGCACTACTAGGGCAGATCTCCGGGCCAGACGGGTTCAAATTTTTTTCGCGAAAACACCTGTTTCGGGTGATTTTCGTGAGCTATAGCACACGGTTTTCGGTAGGCTGTGCCAATTTTTTGGAAACCTCCGGATTGTCACAAAATCCTTGTAGATTACATTTTATGAGGTTTCTATTGATTTTTGGACCATAGGGTCCACGTTCCAGGCCTTTTACGGGTCGTTTCGTTGCCTTTCCTAGCAGACAATTAGTTGCTCAAACGGAAGCCAGAATAACACATTTCGTCACTAGAACGGTCCCTCCTCCACGTACTGGCCATAGTTTAAGGCATAGCACCACCAGGGTAGGTCTCCGGGCCAAACGGGTTCGAATTTTATTTTTTTTGAAAACGTCCGTTTCGGGCGATTTTAATGAGCGGTTTTCGGCACCCGGCCAATTTTTTGAAAACCTCCCGCATTGTCACAAAATACTTGTAGATGACATTTTATGAGGTTTCGATTGATTTTTTGACCATAGGGTCCACGTTCCGAGCCTTTTACGGGTCATTTCGTTACCTTTCCTAGCGGAAAATTACTTGCTCAAACGGAAGACGGAATGACACATTTCGTCACTCGAATGGTGCCTTCTCCACGTACCGACCATAGTTTAAGGCATATCACCACCGGGGTAGGTCTCCGGGCCGGACGGGTTCGAATTTCATTTTTTCGCGAAAACGTCCGTTTCGGGCGATTTTCATGAGCTATAGCACACGGTTTTCGGCACCCGGTCCAATTTTTTGGAAACATTCCGAATTGTCACAAAATCCTTGTAGATGACATTTTATCGGGTTTCCATTGATTTTTGGACCATAGGGTCCACGTTCGAGGCCTTTTACGGGTCGTTTCGTTGCCTTTCCTAGCGAGACAATTACTTGCTCAATGGAAGCCGTAATGACACATTTCGTCACTTTAACGGTCCCTCCTCCATGTACCGATCATAGATTAAGGCATAGCACTACTAGGGTAGATCTCCGGAGCCGGACGGTTTCAAATTTTTTCGCGAAAACATCCGTTTCGGGTGATTTTCGTGAGCTACAAGACACGGTTTTCGGCACCGGGCCAATTTTTTGGAAACCTCCGGAATGTCACAAAATCCTTGTAGATGACATTTTATGAGGTTTCTATTGATTTTTGGACCATAGGGTCCACGTTCCGAGCCTTTTACGGGTCGTTTCGTTGCCTTTCCTAGCGGACAATTACTTGCTCAAACGAAGCCGAATAACACATTTCGTCACTAGAACGGTCTCTTCTCCATGTACCGACCATAGTTTAAGGCATAGCACTACCCGGGTAGGTCTCCGAGCCGACGGGTTCAAATTTTATTTTTTCGCGAAAACGTCCGTTTCGGGCGATTTTCGTGAGCTATAGCACACGGTTTTCGGCACCCGGCAAATTTTTTTTGAAACCTCCCGTATTGTCACAAAATACTTGTAGATGACATTTTACGAGGTGTCGATTGATTTTTTAACCATAGGGTCCACGTTCCGGGCCTTTTGCGGGTCATTTCGTTACCTTTCCTAGCGAGTAAAATTACTTGCTCAAACGGAAGCCGAATGACACATTTCGTCACTCGAACAGTCCCTTCTCCACGTACCGACCATAGTTTAAGGCATAGCCCCACCGGGGTAGGTCTCCGGCGTACGTGTCCCAATTTTATTTTTTCGCGAAAACATTCGTTTCGGGCAATTTTCGTGAGCTATATAGCACACGGTATTCGGCACCCGGCCAATTTTTTGGAAACCTCCCGGATTGTCACAAAATACTTTTAGATGACATTTTATGAGGTTTCGATTGATTTTTGGTTCATAGGGTCCACGTTCCGAGCCTTTTATGGGTCATTTCGTTACCTTTCCTAACGGACAATTACTTGCTCAAACGGAAGCCGAATGACACATTTCTTCACTCGAACAGTCCCTTCTCCACGTACCGACCATAGTTTAAGTCATAGCACCACCGGGGTAGGTCTCGGGCCGACGGGTTCAAATTTTATTTTTTCGCGAAAACGTCCCTTTCGGGCGATTTTCGTGAGCTATAACACACGGTTTTCGGCACCCGGGCCAATTTTTTTGGAAACCTCCCACATTGTCACAAAATACATGTAGATGACATTTTATGAGGTTTCGATTGATTTTGGGACCATAGGGTCCACGTTCCAGGCCTTTTACGGGTCATTTCGTTAGCTTTCCTAGCAGACAATTACTTGCTCAAACGGAAGCCAGAATGACACATTTCGTCACTCGAACAGTCCCTTCTCCACGTACCGACCATAGTTTAAGGCATAGCCCCACCAGGGTAGGTCTCCGGGGCAGACGTGTTCGAATTTTATTTTTTCGCGAAAACATCCGTTTCGGGCGATTTCCGTGAGCTATATAGCACACGGTATTCGGCACCCGGGCCAATTTTTTGGAAACCTCCCGGATTGTCACAAAATACTTGTAGATGACATTTTATGAGGTTTCGATTGATTTTTGGACCATAGGGTCCACGTTCCAGGCCTTTTACGGGTCATTTCGTTACCTTTCCTAACAGACAATTACTTGCTCAAACGGAAGCCAAAATGACACATTTCGTCACTCTAACGGTCCCTTCTCCACGTACCGACCATAGTTTAAGACATAGCACCACCGGGGTAGGTCTCGGGCCGGATGGGTTCGAATTTTTTTTTTGCGAAAACGTCCGTTTCGTGCGATTTTCGTGAGTCGTAGCACACGGTTTTCGGCACCAGGCCAACTTTTTGGAAACCTCACGGATTGTCACAAAATCCTTATAGATGACATTTTATGAGGTTTCAATTGATTTTTGGACCATAGGGTCCACGTTCCGAGCCTTTTACGGGTCATTTCGTTACCTTTCCTAGCGACCAATTACTTGCTCAAACGGAAGCCAAAATGACACATTTTGTCACTCTAACGGGCCCTTCTCCACGTAGCGACCATAGTTTAAGTCATAGAACCACCAGGTTATGTGTCCGGGCGG
The DNA here is from genome assembly GCA_947561735.1 of Cenchrus americanus. NCBI lineage: Eukaryota > Viridiplantae > Streptophyta > Magnoliopsida > Poales > Poaceae > Cenchrus > Cenchrus americanus. The sequence goes on along the minus strand of OX387239.1, from coordinate 290,613,493 downwards.
ACGGGTTCGAATTTTAATTTTACGGAAAACGACCGTTTCGGGCAATTTTCGTGAGCTTATAGCACACGGTTTTCGGCACCGGTCCAATTTTTTGGAAACCTCCGGATTGTCACAAAATCCTTGTAGATGACATTTTATGAGGTTTCCATTGATTTTTGGACCATAGGGTCCACGTTCCAGGCCTTTTACGGGTCGTTTCGTTGCCTTTCCTAGCAGACAATTACTTGCTCAAATGGAAGCCAGAATGACACATTTCGTCACTCTAACGGTCCCTCCTCCATGTACCGATCATAGTTTAAGGCATAGCACTACCAGGGTAGATCTCCGGGCCAGACGGGTTCAAATTTTTTTCGCGAAAACATCTGTTTCGGGTGATTTTCGTGAGTTATAGCACACGGTTTTCAGCACCTGGGCCAATTTTTTGGAAACCTCCCGGATTGTCACAAAATCCTTGTAGATGACATTTTATGAGGTTTCTATTGATTTTTGGACCATTGGGTCCACGTTTCGAGCCTTTTACAAGTCGTTTCATAGCCTTTCCTAGCAGACAATTACTTGCTCAAACAGAAGATAGAATGACACATTTCGTCACTCTAACGGTCCCTTCTCCACGTACCGACCATAGTTTAAGGCATAGCACCACCAGGGTAGGTCTCCGGGCCAGACGGGTTCAAATTTCATTTTTTCGCGAAAACGTCCGTTTCGGGCGATTTTCGTGAGCTATAGCACACGGTTTTCGGCACCCGGGCCAATTTTTTGGAAACATCTCGGATTGTCACGAAATCCTTGTAGATGACATTTTATGAGGTTTCCAATGATTTTTGGACCATAGGGTCCACGTTCCAGTTCTTTTACGGGTCGTTTCGTTGCCTTTCCTAGCGTACAATTACTTGTTCAAATGGAAGCCGAATGACACATTTCTTCACTCGAACAGTCCCTTCTCCACGTACCGACCATAGTTTAAGTCATAGCACCACCGGGGTAGGTGTCGGGCCGGACGGGTTCAAATTTTATTTTTTCGTGAACACGTCCGTTTCGGGCGATTTTCGTGAGCTATAGCACACGGTTTTCGGCATCCGGGCCAATTTTTTTGGAAACCTCCCGGATTGTCACAAAATACATGTAGATGACATTTTACGAGGTTTCGATTGATTTTTGGACCATAGGGTCCACGTTCCGGAGCCTTTTGCGGGTCATTTCGTTACCTTTCCTAGCAGAAAATTACTTGCTCAAACGGAAGTCGAATGACACATTTCGTCACTCGAACGGTCCCTCCTCCACGTACCGACCATAGTTTAAGGCATAGCACCACCAGGGTAGGTCTCCGGGCCATACGGGTTCGAATTTTATTTTTCGCGAAAACGTCAGTTTCGGGCGATTTTCGTGAGCTGTAGCACATGGTTTTCGGCACCCGGGCCAATTTTTGGAAACCTCCCGGATTGTCACAAAATACTTTTAGATGACATTTTATGAGGTTTCGACTGATTTTTCGACCATAGGGTCCACGTTCCAGGCCTTTTACGGGTCATTTCGTTACCTTTCCTAACAGACAATTAGTTGCTCAAACGGAAGCCAGAATGACACATTTCGTCACCTTAACGGTTCCTCCTCCACGTACCGACCATAGTTTAAGGCATAGCACCACCAGGGTAGGTCTCCGGGCCAGACGGGTTCGAATTTTTTTTCGCGAAAACGTCCGTTTCGTGCGATTTTCGTGAGCCGTAGCACATGGTTTTCGGCACCCGGGCCAACTTTTTGGAAACCTCACGGATTGTCACAAAATCCTTATAGATGACATTTTATGAGGTTTTAATTGATTTTTGGACCATAGGGTCCACGTTCCGTGCCTTTTACGGGTCATTTCGTTACCTTTCCTAGCGCCAATTACTTGCTCAAACGGAAGCCAAAATGACACATTTTGTCACTCTAACGGGCCCTTCTCCACGTACCGACCATAGTTTAAGTCATAGCACCACCGGGTTATGTGTCGGGCCGGACGGGTTTGAATTTTTTTCGCGAAAACGTCCGTTTCGGGCGTTTTTCGTGAGCTATAGCACACGGTTTTCGGCACCTGGGCCAACTTTTTGGAAACCTCCCAGATTGTCACAAAATACTTGTAGATGACATTTTATGAGGTTTCCATTGATTTTTGGACCATAGGGTCCATGTTCCAAGCCTTTTACGGGTCGTTTCGTTGCCTTTCCTAGCAGACAATTACTTGCTCAAATGGAAGCCAGAATGACACATTTCGTCACTCTAACGGTCCCTCCTCCACGTACCGACCATAGTTTAAGGCATAGCACCACCAGGGTAGGTCTCGGGCCGAACGGGTTCAAATTTTTTTCGCGAAAACATCTATTTCGGGTGATTTTTTGGCACATGGGCCAATTTTTTGGAAACCTCCGGGACTGTCACAAAATCCTTGTAGATGACATTTTATGAGGTTTCTATTGATTTTTGGACCATAGGGTCCACATTTCGAGCCTTTTACGGGTCGTTTCGTTGCCTTTCCTAGCGTACAATTACTTGCTCAAACGGAAGCCGAATGACACATTTCGTCACTCGAACGGTGCCTTCTCCACGTACCGACCATAGTTTAAGGTATAGCACCACCGGGGTAGGTCTCCGGGCCGGACGGGTTCGAATTTCATTTTTTCGCGAAAACGTCCGTTTCGGGCGATTTTCGTGAGCTATAGCACACGGTTTTCGGCACCGGGCCAATTTTTTGGAAACATTCCGGATTGTCACAAAATTCTTGTAGATGACATTTTATCGGGTTTCCATTGATTTTTGGACCATAGGGTTCACGTTCGAGGCCTTTTACGGGTCGTTTCGTTGCCTTTCCTAGCGGACAATTACTTGTTCAAATGGAAGCCGAATGACACATTTCTTCACTCGAACGGTCCCTTCTCCACGTACCGACCATAGTTTAAGTCATAGCACCACCGGGGTAGGTCTCGGGCCGGACGGGTTCAAATTTTATTTTTTCGCGAACACGTCCGTTTCGGGCGATTTTCGTGAGCTATAGCACACGGTTTTCGGCATCCGGGCCAATTTTTTTGGAAACCTCCCGGATTGTCACAAAATACATGTAGATGACATTTTACGAGGTTTCGATTGATTTTTGGACCATAGGGTCCACGTTTCGTGCCTTTTGCGGGTCATTTCGTTACCTTTCCTAGCAGTAAAATTACTTGCTCAAACGGAAGTCGAATGACACATTTCGTCACTCGAACGGTCCCTTCTCCACGTACCGACCATAGTTTAAGGCATAGCCCCACCGGGGTAGGTCTCGGGGCGGACGGGTTCGACTTTTATTTTTTCGCGAAAACATCCGTTTCGGGCGATTTTCGTGAGATATATAGCACACGGTATTCGGCACCGGGCCAATTTTTTGGAAACCTCCGGATTGTCACAAAATACTTTTAGATGACATTTTATGAGGTTTCGATTGATTTTTCGTCCATAGGGTTCACGTTCGAGGCCTTTTACGGGTCGTTTCGTTGCCTTTCCAAGCGGACAATTACTTGTTCAAATGGAAGCCGAATGACACATTTCTTCACTCGAACAGTCCCTTCTCCACGTACCGACCATAGTTTAAGTCATAGCACCACCGGGGTAGGTCTCGGGCCGGACGGGTTCAAATTTTATTTTTTCGCGAACACGTCCGTTTCGGGCGATTTTCGTGAGCTATAGCACACGGTTTTCGGCATCCGGGCCAATTTTTTTGGAAACCTCCCGGATTGTCACAAAATACATGTAGATGACATTTTACGAGGTTTCGATTGATTTTTGGACCATAGGGTCCACGTTCCGAGCCTTTTGCGGGTCATTTCGTTACCTTTCCTAGCGAAAATTACTTGCTCAAACGGAAGTCGAATGACACATTTCGTCACTCGAACAGTCCCTTCTCCACGTACCGACCATAGTTTAAGGCATAGCCCCACCGGGGTAGGTCTCGGGGCAGACGTGTTCGAATTTTATTTTTTCGCGAAAACATCCGTTTCGGGCGATTTCCGTGAGCTATATAGCACACGGTATTCGGCACCGGGCCAATTTTTTGGAAACCTCCCGGATGGTCACAAAATACTTTTAGATGACATTTTATGAGGTTTCGATTGATTTTTCGTCCATAGGGTCCACGTTCAAGGCCTTTTATGGGTCATTTCGTTACCTTTCCTAACACACAATTACTTGCTCAAACGGAAGAAAAAATGACATATTTCATCACTCTAACGGTCCCTTCTCCACGTACCGACCATAGTTTAAGACATAGCACCACCGGGGGTAGGTTTCCGGGCCGGATGGGTTCGAATTTTTTTTCGCGAAAACGTCCGTTTCGTGTGATTTTCGTGAGCCGTAGCACACGGTTTTCGGCACCCAGGCCAACTTTTTGGAAACCTCACGGATTGTCACAAAATCCTTATAGATGACATTTTATGAGGTTTCAATTGATTTTTGGACCATAGGGTCCACGTTCCGAGCCTTTTACGGGTCATTTCGTTACCTTTCCTAGCAGCCAATTACTTGCTCAAACGGAAGCCAAAATGACACATTTTGTCACTCTAACGGGCCCTTCTCCACGTACCGACCATAGTTTAAGTCATAGCACCACCGGGTTATGTGTCCGGCCGGACGGGTTCGAATTTTATTTTTCCGGAAAACGACCGTTTCGGGCAATTTTCGTGAGCTTATAGCACACGGTTTTCGGCACCCAATCCAATTTTTTGGAAACCTCCTGGATTGTCACAAAATCCTTGTAGATGACATTTTATGAGGTTTTCATTAATTTTTGGACCATATGGCCCACGTTCCAGGCCTTTTTCTCGGTCGTTTCGTTGCCTTTCCTAGCAGAAAATTACTAGCTCAAATGGAAGCCAGAATGGCACATTTCGTCACTCTAATGGTCCCTCCTCAATGTACCGATCATAGTTTAAGGCATAGCACTACCAGGGTAGATCTCCGGGCCAGACGGGTTCAAATTTTTTCGCGAAAACACCTGTTTCGGGTGATTTTCGTGAGCTATAGCACACGGTTTTCGGCACATGGGCCAATTTTTCGGAAACCTCCCGGATTGTCACAAAATCCTTGTAGATTACATTTTATGAGGTTTCTATTGATTTTTGGACCATAGGGTCCACATTTCGAGCCTTTTCTTGGTCGTTTCGTTGCCTTTCCTAGCGGACAATTACTTGCTCAAACGGAAGCCAAAATGACACATTTCGTCACTCGAACGGTGCCTTCTCCACGTACCGACCATAGTTTAAGGTATAGCACCACCGGGGTAGGTCTCCGGGCCGGACGGGTTCGAATTTCATTTTTTCGCGAAAACGTCCGTTTCGGGCGATTTTCGTGAGCTATAGCACACGGTTTTCGGCACCGGGCCAATTTTTTGGAAACATTCCGGATTGTCACAAAATCCTTGTAGATGACATTTTATCGGGTTTCCATTGATTTTTGGACCATAGGGTTCACGTTCGAGGCCTTTTACGGGTCGTTTCGTTGCCTTTCCTAGCGGACAATTACTTGTTCAAATGGAAGCCGAATGACACATTTCTTCACTCGAACAGTCTCTTCTCCACGTACCGACCATAGTTTAAGTCATAGCACCACCGGGGTAGGTTTCGGGCCGGATGGGTTCGAATTTTTTTTCGCGAAAACGTCCGTTTCGTGCGATTTTCGTGAGCCGTAGCACACGGTTTTCGGCACCCAGGCCAACATTTTGGAAACCTCACGGATTGTCACAAAATCCTTATAGATGACATTTTATGAGGTTTCAATTGATTTTTGGACCATAGGGTCCACGTTCCGTGCCTTTTACGGGTCATTTCGTTACCTTTCCTAGCAGCCAATTACTTGCTCAAACGGAAGCCAAAATGACACATTTTGTCACTCTAACGGGCCCTTCTCCACGTACCGACCATAGTTTAAGTCATAGCACCACCAGGTTATGTGTCGGGCCGGACGGGTTCGAATTTTATTTTTCCGGAAAACGACCGTTTCGGGCAATTTTCGTGAGCTTATAGCACACGGTTTTCGGCACCCGATCCAATTTTTTGGAAACCTCCGGATTGTCACAAAATCCTTGTAGATGACATTTTATGAGGTTTCCATTGATTTTTAGACCATAGGGTCCACGTTCCGAGCCTTTTATCGGTCGTTTCGTTGCCTTTCCTAGCAGACAATTACTTGCTCAAACGGAAGCCAGAATGACACATTTCGTCACTCTAACGGTCCCTCCTCCATGTACCGATCATAGTTTATAGCATAGCACTACCAGGGTAGATCTCCGGGCTAGACAGGTTCAAATTTTTTTCGCGAAAACATCTGTTTTGGGTAATTTTCGTGAGTTATAGCACACGGTTTGGTTTTCAGCACCTGGGCCAATTTTTTGGAAACCTCCCGGATTGTCACAAAATCGTTGTAGATGACATTTTATGAGGTTTCTATTGATTTTTGGACCATAGGGTCCACATTTCGAGCCTTTTCTCGGTCGTTTCGTTGCCTTTCCTAGCGGACAATTACTTGCTCAAACGGAAGCCAAAATGACACATTTCGTCACTCGAACGGTGCCTTCTCCACGTACCGACCATAGTTTAAGGTATAGCACCACCGGGGTAGGTCTCCGGGCCGGACGGGTTCGAATTTCATTTTTTCGCGAAAACGTCCGTTTCGGGCGATTTTCGTGAGCTATAGCACACGGTTTTCGGCACCCGGCCAATTTTTTGGAAACATTCCGGATTGTCACAAAATCCTTGTAGATGACATTTTATCGGGTTTCCATTGATTTTTGGACCATAGGGTTCACGTTCGAGGCCTTTTACGGATCGTTTCGTTGCCTTTCCTAGCGACAATTACTTGTTCAAATGGAAGCCGAATGACACATTTCTTCACTCGAACAGTCTCTTCTCCACGTACCGACCATAGTTTAAGTCATAGCACCACCGGGGTAGGTTTCGGGCCGGATGGGTTCGAATTTTTTTTCGCGAAAACGTCCGTTTCATGCGATTTTCGTGAGCCGTAGCACACGGTTTTCGGCACCCAGTGCCAACATTTTGGAAACCTCACGGATTGTCACAAAATCCTTATAGATGACATTTTATGAGGTTTCAATTGATTTTTGGACCATAGGGTCCACGTTCCGAGCCTTTTACGGGTCATTTCGTTACCTTTCCTAGCAGCCAATTACTTGCTCAAACGGAAGCCAAAATGACACATTTTGTCACTCTAACGGGCCCTTCTCCACGTACCGACCATAGTTTAAGTCATAGCACCACCAGGTTATGTGTCCGGCCGGACGGGTTCGAATTTTATTTTTCCCGAAAACGTCCGTTTCGGGCGATTTTCGTGAGCTATAGCACACGGTTTTCGGCACGTGGGCCAACTTTTTGGAAACCTCCCGGATTGTCACAAAATTTTTGTAGATGACATTTTATGAGGTTTCCATTGATTTTTGGACTATAGGGTCCACGTTCCAGGCCTTTTACGGGTCGTTTCGTTGCCTTCCTTAGCAGACAATTACTTGCTCAAACGGAAGCCAGAATGACACATTTCGTCACTCTAACAGTCCCTCCTCCATGTATTGACCATAGTTTAAGGCATAATACTACCGGGGTAGATCTCGGGCCGGACGGGTTCAAATTTTTTTCGCGAAAACATCTGTTTTGGGTGATTTTCGTGAGCTCTAGCACACAGTTTTTGGCACTTGGGCCAATTTTTTGGAAACCTCCCGAATTGTCACAAAATCCTTGTAGATGACATTTTATGAGGTTTCTATTGATTTTTGGACCATAGGGTCCACATTTCGAGCCTTTTACGAGTTGTTTCGTTGCCTTCCCTAGAAGAAAATTACTTGCTCAAACGGAAGCCAGAATGACACATTTCGTCACTCGAATGGTCCCTTCACCACGTACCGACCATAGTTTAAGGCATAGCACCACCAGGGTAGGTCTCCGGGCCAGACAGGTTCGAATTTCATTTTTTCGCGAAAACGTCCGTTTCGGGTGATTTTCGTGAGCTATAGCAAACGGTTTTCGGCACCCGGGCCATTTTTTGGAAACATTCCGGATTGTCACAAAATCCTTGTAGATGACATTTTATCGAGGTTTCCATTTATTTTTGGACCATAGGGTTCACGTTCGAGGCCTTTTACAGGTCGTTTCGTTGCCTTTCCTAGCAGACAATTACTTGTTCAAATGGAAGCCGAATGACACATTTCGTCACTCGAACAGTCCCTTCTCCACGTACCGACCATAGTTTAAGTCATAGCACCACCGGGGTAGGTCTCGGGCCGGATGGGTTCAAATTTTATTTTTTCGCGAACACGTCCGTTTCGGGCGATTTTCGTGAGCTATAGCACACGGTTTTCGGCATCCGGCCAATTTTTTTTGGAAACCTCCGGATTGTCACAAAATACATGTAGATGACATTTTACGAGGTTTCGATTGATTTTTGGACCATAGGGTCCACGTTCTAGGCCTTTTGCGGGTCATTTCGTTACCTTTCCTAGCGAAAATTACTTGCTCAAACGGAAGTCGAATGACACATTTCGTCACTCGAACGGTCCCTTCTCCACGTACCGACCATAGTTTAAGGCATAGCCCCACCGGGGTAGGTCTCGGGCGGACGGGTTCGAATTTTATTTTTTCGCGAAAACATCCGTTTCATGCGATTTTCGTGAGCTATATAGCACACGGTATTCGGCACCGGGCCAATTTTTTGGAAACCTCCGGATTGTCACAAAATACTTTTAGATGACATTTTATGAGGTTTCGATTGATTTTTCGTCCATAGGGTCCACGTGCCAGGCCTTTTATAGGTCATTTTGTTACCTTTCCTAACAAACAATTACTTGCTTAAACGGAAGAAAATGACATATTTCGTCACTCTAACGGTCCCTTCTCCACGTACCGACCATAGTTTAAGACATAGCACCACCGGGGTAGGTTTCGGGCCGGATGGGTTCGAATTTTTTTTCGCGAAAACGTCCGTTTCGGGCGATTTTCGTGAGCTGTAGCACACGGTTTTCGGCACCTGGGCCAACTTTTTGGAAACCTCACGGATTGTCACAAAATCCTTATAGATGACATTTTATGAGGTTTCAATTGATTTTTGGACCATAGGGTCCACGTTCCGAGCCTTTTACGGGTCATTTCGTTACCTTTCCTAGCAGCCAATTACTTGCTCAAACGGAAGCCAAAATGACACATTTTGTCACTCTAACGGGCCCTTCTCCATGTACCGACCATAGTTTAAGTCATAGCACCACCGGGTTATGTGTCCGGGCCGGACGGGTTCGAATTTTATTTTTCCGGAAAACGACCGTTTCGGGCAATTTTCGTGAGCTTATAGCACACGGTTTTCAAGACCCGGTCCAATTTTTTGGAAACCTCCCAGATTGTCACAAAATCCTTGTAGATGACATTTTATGAGGTTTCCATTGATTTTTGGACCATAGGGTCCACGTTCCAGGCCTTTTACGGGTCGTTTCGTTGCCTTTCCTAGCAGACAATTACTTGCTCAAATGGAAGCCAGAATGACACATTTCGTTACTCTAACGGTCCCTCCTCCATGTACTGATCATAGTTTAAGGCATAGCACTACTAGGGTAGATCTCCGGGCCAGACGGGTTCAAATTTTTTTCGCGAAAACATTTGTTTCGGGTGATTTTCGTGAGTTATAGCACACGGTTTTCAGCACCTGGGCCAATTTTTTGGAAACCTCCCAGATTGTCACAAAATCCTTGTAGATGACATTTTATGAGGTTTCCATTGATTTTTGGACCATAGGGTCCACATTTCGAGCCTTTTACGGGTCGTTTCGTTGCCTTTCCTAGCGGACAATTACTTGCTCAAACGGAAGCCGAATGACACATTTCGTCACTCGAACGGTGCCTTCTCCACGTACCGACCATAGTTTAAGGTATAGCACCACCGGGGTAGGTCTCCGTGCCGGACGGGTTCGAATTTCATTTTTTCGCGAAAACGTCCGTTTCGGGCGATTTTCGTGAGCTAGCACACGGTTTTCGGCACCCGGCCAATTTTTTGGAAACATTCCGGATTGTCACAAAATCCTTGTAGATGACATTTTATCGGGTTTCCATTGATTTTTGGACCATAGGGTTCACGTTCGAGGCCTTTTACGGGTCGTTTCGTTGCCTTTCCTAGCGGACCCTTACTCGCTCAAATGGAAGCCGAATGCCACATTTCGTCACTCTAACGGTCCCTTCTCCACGTACCGACCATAGTTTAAGGCATAGCACCGGCGGGGTAGGTCTCCGGGCCGGACGGGTTCGAATTTTATTTTTTCGCGAAAACGTCCGTTTCGGGCGATTTTCGTGAGCTATAGCACACGGTTTCCGCACCCGTGCCAATTTTTTGGAAACCTCCGGATTGTCACAAAATCCTTGTAGATAACATTTTACGACGTTTCGATTGATTTTGGGACCATAGGGTCCACGTTCCGAGCCTTTTACGGGTCGTTTCGTTGCCTTTCCTAGCGTACAATTTCTTGCTCAAAAGGAAGCCGAATGACACATTTCGTCACTCGAACGGTCCCTTCTTCACGTGCCGACCATAGTTTAAGGCATAGCACCACCGGGTTAGGTCTCCGTGCCGGACGGGTTCAAATTTTATTTTTTCCCCGAAAACGTCCGTTTCGGGCGATTTTCGTGAGCTATTGCACACGGTTTTCGCACCGGCCAATTTTTTGAAAACCTCCCGATTGTCACAAAATACTTGTAGATGACATTTTACGACGTTTCGATTGATTTTGGGACCATAGGGTCCACGTTCCGAGCCTTTTTACGGGTCATTTCGTTACCTTTCCTAGCGAGAAAATTACTTGCTCAAATGGAAGCCATAATGACACATTTCGTCACTCTAACGAGTCTCTTCTCCACGTACCGACCATAGTTTAAGGCAAAGCACCACCGGGGTAGGTCTCCGGGCCGGACGGGTTCGAATTTTATTTTTTCGCGAAAACGTCCGTTTTGGGCGATTTTCGTAGCACACGGTTTTCGGCACCCGGCCAATTTTTTTGAAACCTCCGGATTGTCACAAAATACTTGTAGATGACATTTTATGAGGTTTCGATTGATTTTTGGACCATAGGGTCCACGTTCCAAGCCTTTTTACGGGTCATTTCGTTACCTTTCTTAGCAGACAATAACTTGCTCAAACGGAAGCCGAATGACACATTTCGTCACTCTAACGGTCCATTCTCCACGTACCATCCATAGTTTAAGGCATAGCACCACTAGGGTAGGTCTCCGTGCCAGACGGGTTCGAATTTTATTTTTTCCTGAAAACGTCCGTTTCGGTCGATTTTCGTGAGCTATAGCACACCGTTTTCGCACCCGGCCAATTTTTTGAAACCTCCCGGATTGTCACAAAATCCTTGTAGATAACATTTTATGAGGTTTCCTTTGATTTTTGGACCATAGGGCCCACGTTCGAGCCTTTTATGGGTCGTTTCGTTAACTTTCCTAACGAGAAAATTACTTGCTCAAACGGAAGCCGAATGACACATTTCGTCACTCGAAAAGTCCCTTCTCCATGTACCGACCATAGTTTAAGACATAGCACTACCGGGGTAGGTCTCCGAGCCGACAGGTTCAAATTTTATTTTTTCGCGAAAACGTCCGTTTCGGGCGATTTTCGTGAGCTATAGCACACGGTTTTCGGCACCCGGGCCAATTTTTTGGAAACCTCCCGGATTGTCACAAAATACTTGTAGATGACATTTTATGAGGTTTCGATTGATTTTTGGACCATAGGGTCCATGTTCCGAGCCTTTTTTGGGTCATTTCGTTACCTTTCCTAGCGAGAAAATTACTTGCTCAAACGGAATCCGAATGACACATTTCGTCACTCGAACGGTCCCTTCTCCACGTACCGACCATAGTTTAAGGCATAGCACCACCGGGGTAGGTCTCCGGGCCGGACGAGTTCGAATTTTATTTTTTCCCGAAAATGTCCATTTCGAGCGATTTTCGTGAGCTATAGCACACGGTTTTCGACACCTGGGCCAACTTTTTGGAAACCTTCCGGATTGTCACATAATCCCTATAGATGACATTTTGTGAGGTTTCCATTTATTTTTGGACCATTGGGTCCACATTCCAGGCCTTTTACAAGTTGTTTCGTTGCCTTTCCTAGCAGACAATTGCTTGCTCAAACAGAAGCCGAATGACACATTTTGTCACTCAAACGGTCCCTCCTCCACGTGCCGACTATAGTTTAAGGCATAGCACCACCGGGGTAGGCCTCGGGCGAGACGGGTTCGAATTTTATTTTTTCCTAAAAATGTCCATTTTAGGCGATTTTCGTGAGCTATAGCACACGGTTTTCGGCACCGGGCCAATTGTTTGGAAACCTCCCGGATTGTTACAAAATACTTGTAGATGACATTTTATGAGGTTTCGATTGATTTTTTGACCATAGGGTCCACGTTTCGAGCCTTTTTTGGGTCGTTTCGTTACCTTTCCTAGCAGAAAATTAATTGCTCAAACGGAATCCGAATGACACATTTCGTCACTCGAACGGTCCCTTCTCCACGTACGGACCATAGTTTAAGGCATGCACCACCGGGGTAGGTCTCGGGCCGACGGGTTCGAATTTTATTTTTCCCCGAAAACGTCCGTTCCGGCGATTTTCTTGAGCTATATAGCACACGGTTTTCGGCACCGGGCCAATTATTGGAAACCACCGGATTGTCACAAAATACTTGTAGATGATATTTTATGAAGTTTCGATTGATTTTTGGACCATAGGGTCCGCGTTCGGGCCTTTTACGGGTCATTTCGTTACCTTTCCTAGTAGACAATTACTTGCTCAAACGGAAGCTAGAACGACACATTTTGTCACTCGAACGGTTCCTTCTCCACGAACCGACCATAGTTTAAGGCATAGCACCACCGGGGTAGGTCTCGGGTCGGACGGGCTCGAATTTTATTTTTTCCCGAAAACGTCCGTTTCGGGCGATTTTCGTGAGCTATAGCCCACGGTTTTCGGCACCCGGGACAATTTTTTGGAAAGCTCCGGATTGTCACAAAATACTTGTTGATGACATTTTATGAGGTTTCCATTGATTTTTGGACCATAGGGTCCACGTTCCGAGCTTTTTTTCGGGTCGTTTCGTTACCTTTCCTAGCGAGAAAATTACTTGCTCAAACGGAAGTCGGAATGTCCCTTCTCCATGTACCGACTATAGTTTAAGGCATACCACCACCAGGGTAGGTCTCTGGGCCAGACGGGTTTGAATTTTTTTCGCGAAAACGTCCATTTCGGGTGATTTTCGTGAGCTATAGCACACCGTTTTCGGCACCTGGGCAAACTTTTTGGAAACCTCCCGGATTGTCACAAAATACTTGTAGATGACATTTTATGAGGTTTCCTTTGATTTTTAGACCATAGGGTCCACGTTCCGGGCCTTTCATGGGTCATTTCGTTACCTTTCCTAGCAGACAATTACTTGCTCAAATGGAAGCCAAAATGACACATTTCGTCACTCGAACAGTCCCTTCTCCACGTACCGACCATAGTTTAAGGCATAGCACCACCAGGGTAGGTCTCCGGGCCAGACGGGTTCGAAGTATTTTTCACGAAAACGTCCGTTTCGGTCGATTTTCAGCACACGATTTTCGGCACCTGGGACAACTTTTTGGAAACCTCTAGGATTGTCACAAAATCCTTGTAGATTACATTTTATGAGGTTACCATTTATTTTTGGACCATAGGGTCCATGTTGCAGGCCTTTTACGGGTCATTTCGTTGCCTTTCCTAGCAGAAAATTTCTTGCTCAAACGGAAGCTCGAATGACGCATTTCGTCACTCGAACGGTCCCTTCTCCATGTACCGTCCATAGTTTAAGGCATAGCACCACCGGGGTAGGTCTCGGGCCGGACGGGTTCGAATATTATTTTTTTCCTAAAAACGTCCATTTTGGGCGATTTTCGTGAGCTATAGCACACGGTTTTCGGCACCCATACCAATTTTTTGGAAACCTCCGGATAGTCACAAAATACTTCTAGATGACATTTTATGAGGTTTCCATTGATTATTGGACCATAGGGTCCACGTTACAAGCCTTTTTCGGGTCGTTTCGTTACCTTTCCTAGCAGACAATTACTTGCTCAAACGGAAGCCGAATGACACATTTCGTCACTCGAACGGTCCCTCGCTCCACGTACCGACCATAGTTTAAGGCATAGCACCACCGGGGGTAGGTCTCGGGCCGGAGGGGTTCGAATTTAATTTTTTCGCGAAAACGTCCGTTTCGGGCGATTTTCGTGAGCTATAGCACACGGTTTCGGCACCCGGGCCAATTTTTGGAAACCTCCGGATTGTCACAAAATCCTTGTAGATAACATTTTATGAGGTTTTGATTGATTTTTGGACCATAGGGCCCACGTTCCGGGCCTTTTACGGGTCGTTTCGTTACCTTTCCTAGCAGACAATTACTTGCTCAAATGGAAGCCGAATGACACATTTCGTCACTCTAACGGTCCCTTCTCCACGTACCGACCATAGTTTAAGTCAAAGCACCACCGGGGTAGGTCTCGGGCCGGACGGGTTCGAATTTTATTTTTTCGCGAAAACGTGCACACGGTTTTCGGCACCTTGGCCAATTTTTTTGAAACCTCCCGGATTGTCACAAAATACTTGTAGATAACATTTTATGAGGTTTCGATTAATTTTTGGACCATTGGGTCCACGTTCCAAGCCTTTTACGGGTCATTTCGTTACCTTTCCTAGCGAGACAATTTCTTGCTCAAAAGGAAGCCGAATGACACATTTCGTCACTCGAACGGTCCCTTCTTCACGTGCCGACCATAGTTTAAGGCATAGCACCACCGGGTTAGGTCTCCGGGCCGGACGGGTTCAAATTTTATTTTTTCCCGAAAACGTCCGTTTCGGGCGATTTTCGTGAGCTATTGCACACGGTTTTCGGCACCGGGCCAATTTTTTGGAAACCTCCCATTGTCACAAAATCCTTATAGATGACATTTTATGAGGTTTCGATTGATTTTGGGACCATGGGGTCCACGTTCCAGGCCTTTTATGGGTCATTTCGTTACCTTTCCTACCAGACAATTACTTGTTGAAACAGAAGCAAGAATGACACATTTCGTCACTCTAACAGTCCCTTCTCCACGTACTGACCATAGTTTAAGGCATAGCACCACCAGGGTAGGTCTCCGGGCCAGACGGGTTCGAATTTTATTTTTTCGCGAAAACGTCCGTTTCGGGCGATTTTCGCACACGATTTTCGGCACCCGGGCCAATTTTTTTGAAACCTCTCGGATTGTCACAAAATACTTGTAGATGACATTTTATGAGGTTTCGATTGATTTTTGGACCATAGGGTCCACGTTCCAAGCCTTTTACGGGTCATTTCGTTACCTTTCTTAGCGACAATAACTTGCTCAAACGGAAGCCGAATGACACATTTCGTCACTCTAACGGTCCATTCTCCACGTACCATCCATAGTTTAAGGCATAGCACCACTAGGGTAGGTCTCCGGAGCCGGACGGGTTCGAATTTTATTTTTTCTCGAAAACGTCCGTTTCGGTTGATTTTCGTGAGCTATAGCACACCGTTTTCGGCACCGGGCCAATTTTTTGGAAACCTCCCGGATTGTCACAAAATCCTTGTAGATAACATTTTATGAGGTTTCCTTTGATTTTTGGACCATAGGGCCCACGTTCCGAGGCCTTTTATGGGTCGTTTCGTTAACTTTCCTAACAGAAAATTACTTGCTCAAACGGAAGCCAGAATGACACATTTCGTCACTCGAACGGTCCCTTCTCCATGTACCGACCATAGTTTAAGGCATAGCACTACCAGGGTAGGTCTCCGAGCCAGAAAGGTTCAAATTTTATTTTTTCGCGAAAACGTCCGTTTCGGGTGATTTTCGTGAGCTATAGCACACGGTTTTCGGCACCCGGGCCAATTTTTTTGAAACCTCCTGGATTGTCACAAAATACTTGTAGATGACATTTTACGAGGTGTCGATTGATTTTTGGACCATAGGGTCCACGTTCCGAGCCTTTTTTGGGTCATTTCGTTACCTTTCCTAGCGAGAAAATTACTTGCTCAAACGGAATCCGAATGACACATTTCGTCACTCGAACGGTCCCTTCTCCACGTACCGACCATAGTTTAAGGCATAGCACCACCGGGGTAGGTCTCGGGCCGGACGAGTTCGAATTTTATTTTTTCCCGAAAATGTCCATTTCGGGCGATTTTCGTGAGCTATATAGCACACGGTTTTCGGCACCGGGCCAATTTTTTGGAAACCTCCCGGATTGTCACAAAATCCTTATAGATGACATTTTATGAGGTTTCCATTGATTTTTGGATCATAGGGCCCACATTCCATGCCTTTTACGGGTCGTTTCGTTGCCTTTCCTAGCGGACAATTGCTTGCTCAAATGGAAGCCGAATGACACATTTTGTCACTCAAACGGTCCCTCCTCCACGTGCCGACTATAGTTTAAGGCATAGCACCACCGGGGTAGGCCTCGGGCGAGACGGGTTCGAATTTTATTTTTTCCTAAAAATGTCCATTTTAGGCGATTTTCGTGAGCTATAGCACACGGTTTTCGGCACCGGGCCAATTGTTTGGAAACCTCCGGATTGTTACAAAATACTTGTAGATGACATTTTATGAGGTTTCGATTGATTTTTTGACCATAGGGTCCACGTTTCGGGCCTTTTTTGGGTCGTTTCGTTACCTTTCCTAGCGAGAAAATTACTTGCTCAAACGGAATCCGAATGACACATTTCGTCACTCGAACGGTCCCTTCTCCACGTACGGACCATAGTTTAAGGCATGCACCACCGGGGTAGGTCTCGGGCCGGACGGGTTCGAATTTTATTTTTCCCGAAAACGTCCGTTCGGGCGATTTTCTTGAGCTATATAGCACACGGTTTTCGGCACCGGGCCAATTATTGGAAACCACCCGGATTGTCACAAAATACTTGTAGATGATATTTTATGAAGTTTCGATTGATTTTTGGACCATAGGGTCCGCGTTCGGGCCTTTTACGGGTCATTTCGTTACCTTTCCTAGTAGACAATTACTTGCTCAAACGGAAGCTAGAACGACACATTTTGTCACTCGAACGGTTCCTTCTCCACGAACCGACCATAGTTTAAGGCATAGCACCACCGGGGTAGGTCTCGGGTCGGACGGGCTCGAATTTTATTTTTTCCCCGAAAACGTCCGTTTCGGGCGATTTTCGTGAGCTATAGCCCACGGTTTTCGGCACCCGAGACAATTTTTTGGAAAGCTCCCGGATTGTCACAAAATACTTGTTGATGACATTTTATGAGGTTTCCATTGATTTTTGGACCATAGGGTCCACGTTCCGAGCTTTTTTCGGGTCGTTTCGTTACCTTTCCTAGAGTAAAATTACTTGCTCAAACGGAAGTCGGAATGTCCCTTCTCCATGTACCGACCATAGTTTAAGGCATAGCACCACCGGGGTAGGTCTCCGGAGCCGGACGGGTTCGAATTTTATTTTTTCGCGAAAACGTCCATTTCGGGTGATTTTCGTGAGCTATAGCACACGGTTTTCGGCACCGGGCGAATTTTTTGGAAACCTCTCGTATTGTCACAAAATACTTGTAGATGACATTTTATAAGGTTTCGATTTATTTTTAGACCATAGGGTCCACGTTCCGGGCCTTTCATGGGTCATTTCGTTACCTTTCCTAGCGAGAAAATTACTTGCTCAAATGGAAGCCAAAATGACACATTTCGTCACTCGAACAGTCCCTTCTCCACATACCGACCATAGTTTAAGGCATAGCACCACCGGGGTAGGTCTCGGGCTAGACGGGTTCGAATTTTACTTTTTCACGAAAACGTCCGTTTCGGGCGATTTCCATGAGCTATAGCACACGGTTTTCGGCACCGGGCCAATTTTTTGGAAACCTCTCCGATTGTCACAAAATCCTTGTAGATGACATTTTATGAGGTTTCCATTGATTTTTGGACCATAGGGACCACGTTCCGGGCATTTTACGGGTCATTTCGTTGCCTTTCCTAGCGAGAAAATTTCTTGCTCAAACGGAAGCTCGAATGACGCATTTCGTCACTCGAACGGTCCCTTCTCCATGTACCGTCCATAGTTTAAGGCATAGCACCACCGGGGTAGGTCTCGGGCCGGACGGGTTCGAATATTATTTTTTTCCTAAAAACGTCCATTTTGGGCGATTTTCGTGAGCTATAGCACACGGTTTTCGGCACCCATACCAATTTTTTGGAAACCTCCCGGATAGTCACAAAATACTTCTAGATGACATTTTATGAGGTTTCCATTGATTATTGGACCATAGGGTCCACGTTACAAGCCTTTTTCGGGTCGTTTCGTTACCTTTCCTAGCAGTACAATTACTTGCTCAAACGGAAGCCGAATGACACATTTCGTCACTCGAACGGTCCCCTCGCTCCACGTACCGACCATAGTTTAAGGCATAGCACCACCGGGGTAGGTCTCGGGCCGAGGGGTTCGAATTTAATTTTTTCGCGAAAACGTCCGTTTCGGGCGATTTTCGTGAGCTATAGCACACGGTTTCGGCACCCGGACCAATTTTTGGAAACCTCCCGGATTGTCACAAAATACTTGTAGATGACATTTTATGAGGTTTCCATTGATTTTTGGACCATAGGGCCCACGTTCCGAGCCTTTTACGGGTCGTTTCGTTACCTTTCCTAGCGTACAATTACTTGCTCAAATGGAAGCCGAATGACACATTTCGTCACTCTAACGGTCCCTTCTCCACGTACCGACCATAGTTTAAGTCAAAGCACCACCGGGGTAGGTCTCGGGCCGGACGGGTTCGAATTTTATTTTTTCGCGAAAACGTGCACACGGTTTTCGGCACCTTGGCCAATTTTTTTGAAACCTCCGGATTGTCACAAAATACTTGTAGATAACATTTTATGAGGTTTCGATTAATTTTTGGACCATTGGGTCCACGTTCCAAGCCTTTTACGGGTCATTTCGTTACCTTTCCTAGCGGACAATTACTTGCTCAAACGGAAGCCGAATGACACATTTCGTCACTCTAACGGTCCATTCTCCACGTACCGTCTATAGTTTAAGGCATAACACCACTAGGGTAGGTCTCCGAGCCGGACGGGTTCAAATTTTATTTTTTCTCGAAAACGTCCGTTTCGGGCGATTTTCGTGAGCCGTAGCACACGGTTTTCGGCAACCGGCCAATTTTTTGGAAACCTCCCGGATTGTCACAAAATCCCGTAAATAACATTTTATGAGGTTTCCTTTGATTTTTGGACCATAGGGCCCACGTTCCGGAGCCTTTTACGGGTCGTTTCGTTGCCTTTCCTAGCGAGATAATTACTTGCTCAAATGGAAGCCGAATGACGCATCTCGTCACTCGAACGGTCCCTTCTCCATGTACCGACCATAGTTTAAGGCATAGCTCCACCGGGGTAGGTCTCGGGCCGGACGGGTTCGAATTTTATTTTTTTCCTAAAAACGTCCGTTTCGGGCGATTTTCGTGAGCTATAGCACACGGTTTTCGGCACCCGGACCAATTTTTTGGAAACCTCCCGGATTGTCACAAAATACTTGTAGATGACATTTTATGAGGTTTCCATTGATTATTTGACCATAGGGTCCACGTTGCGTGCCTTTTTCGGGTCGTTTCGTTACCTTTCCTAGCGGACAATTACTTGCACAAACGGAAGCCGGAATGACACATTTCGTCACTCGAATCGTCCCTGCTCCACGTACCGACCATAGTTTAAGGCATAGCACCACCGGGGTAGGTCTCGGGCCGGACGGGTTCGAATTTTATTTTTTCGCGAAAACGTCCGTTTCGGGCGATTTTCGTGAGCTATAGCACACGGTTTTCGGCACCCGGGCCATTTTTTTGGAAACCTCTCGGATTGTCACAAAATCCTTGTAGATAACATTTTATGAGGTTTTGATTGATTTTTGGACCATAGGGCCCACGTTCCATGCCTTTTACGGGTCATTTCGTTACATTTCCTAGCAGACAATTACTTGCTCAAATGGAAGCCGAATGACACATTTCGTCACTCTAACAGTCCCTTCTTCACGTACCGACCATAGTTTAAGGCAAAGCACCACCAAGGTAGGTCTCGGGCCGGACGGGTTCGAATTTTATTTTTTCGCGAAAACGTGCACACGGTTTTCGGCACCTTGGCCAATTTTTTTTGAAACCTCCCGGATTGTCAAAAAATACTTGTAGATAATATTTTATGAGGTTTCGATTGATTTTTGGACCATTGGGTCCACGTTCCAAGCCTTTTACGGGTCATTTCGTTACCTTTCCTAGCGAGACAATTACTTGCTCGGACGGAAGCCGAATGACACATTTCGTCACTCGAACGGTCCATTCTCCACGTACCGTCCATAGTTTAAGGCATAGCACCACTAGGGTAGGTCTCCGGGCCGGACGGGTTCGAAATTTATTTTTTCTCGAAAACGTCCGTTTCGGGCGATTTTCGTGAGCTATAGCACATGGTTTTCGGCACCGGGCCAATTTTTTGGAAACCTCCCGGATTGTCACAAAATCCTTGTAGATAACATTTTATGAGGTTTCCTTTGATTTTTGGACCATAGGGCCCACGTTCCGGAGCCTTTTACGGGTCGTTTCGTTGCCTTTCCTGGCGATAATTACTTGCTCAAATGGAAGCCGAATGACGCATTTCGTCACTCGAACGGTCCCTCCTCCATGTGATGACCATAGTTTAAGGCATAGCACCACCAGGGTTCGTCTCCGGGCCAGATGGGTTCGAATTTTATTTTTTCCTAAAAACGTCTGTTTCGGCCGATTTTCGTGAGTTATAGCACACGATTTTCGGCACCCGGGCCAATTTGTTGGAAACCACCCGGATTGTCACAAAATACTTGTAGATGACTTTTATGAGGTTTCCATTGATTATTGCACCATAGGGTCCACGTTCCGAGCCTTTTTCGGGTCGTTTCGTTACCTTTCCTAGCGGACAATTACTTGCTCAAACGGAAGCCGAAATGACACATTTCGTCACTCCAACGGTCCGTGCTCCACGTACCGACCATAGTTTAAGGCATAGCACCACCGGGGTAGGTCTCGGGCCGGACGGGTTCGAATTTTATTTTTTCGCGAAAACGTCCGTTTCGGGCGATTTTCGTGAGCTATAGCACACGGTTTTCGGCACCGGGCCAATTTTTTGGAAACCTCCGGATTGTCACAAAATCCTTGTAGATAATATTTTATGAGGTTTTGATTGATTTTTGGACCATAGGGCCCACGTTCCATGCCTTTTACGGGTCGTTTCGTTACCTTTCCTAGCAGACAATTACTTGCTCAAATGGAAGCCGAATGACACATTTCATCACTCTAATGATCCCTTCTCCACGTACCGACCATAGTTTAAGGCAAAGCACCACCAAGGTAGGTCTCCGGGCCAGACGGGTTCGAATTTTATTTTTTCGCGAAAACGTGCACACGGTTTTCGGCACCTTGGCCAATTTTTTTTGAAACCTCCGGATTGTCACAAAATACTTGTAGATAATATTTTATGAGGTTTCGATTGATTTTTGGACCATTGGATCCACGTTCCAAGCCTTTTACGGGTCATTTCGTTACCTTTCCTAGCAGACAATTACTTGCTATGACGGAAGCCGAATGACGCATTTCGTCACTCGAACGGTCCCTTCTCCATGTACCGACCATAGTTTAAGGCATAGCTCCACCGGGGTAGGTCTCGGGCCGGACGGGTTCGAATTTTATTTTTTCCTAAAAACGTCCATTTCGGGCGATTTTCGTGAGCTATAGCACACGGTTTTCGGCACCCGGACCAATTTTTTGGAAACCTCCGGATTGTCACAAAATACTTGTAGATGACATTTTATGAGGTTTCCATTGATTATTGGACCATAGGGTACACGTTCCGGGCCTTTTTCGGGTCGTTTCGTTACCTTTCCTAGCGGACAATTACTTGCTCAAACGGAAGCCGGAATGACACATTTCGTCACTCCAACGGTCCGTGCTCCACGTACCGACCATAGTTTAAGGCATAGCACCACCGGGGTAGGTCTCCGGCCATACGGGTTCGAATTTTATTTTTTCGCGAAAACGTCCGTTTCGGGCGATTTTCGTGAGCTATAGCACACGGTTTTCAGCACCCGGGCCAATTTTTTGGAAACCTCCCGGATTGTCACAAAATCCTTGTAGATAATATTTTATGAGGTTTTGATTGATTTTTGGACCATAGGGCCCACGTTTCGAGCCTTTTACGGGTCGTTTCGTTACCTTTCCTAGCAGACAATTACTTGCTCAAACGGAAGCCATAATGACACATTTCTTCACTCTAACAAAGTCCCTTCTCCACGTACCGACCATAGTTTAAGGCAAAGCACCACCGGGGTAGGTCTCGGGCCAGACGGGTTCGAATTTTATTTTTTCGCGAAAACGTCCGTTTCGGGCGATTTTCGTGAGCTATAGCACACGATTTTCGGAACCCGGGCCAATTTTTTTGAAACCTCCCGGATTGTCACAAAATCCTTGTAGATGACATTTTATGAGGTTTCGATTGATTTTTGGACCATAGGGTCCACGTTCCAAGCCTTTTACGGGTCATTTCGTTACCTTTCCTAACAGACAACTACTTGCTCAAACGGAAGCCGAATGACATATTTCGTCACCGTAAGGGTCCATTCTCCACGTACCGTCCATAGTTTAAGGCATAGCACCACTAGGGTAGGTCTCCGGTGCCGACGGGTTCGAATTTTATTTTTTCTCGAAAACGTCCGTTTCGGGCGTTCTTCGTGAGCTATAGCACACGGTTTTCGGCACCGGGCCAATTTTTTGGAAAGCTCCCGAATTGTCACAAAATCCTTGTAGATAACATTTTATGAGGTTTCCTTTGATTTTTGGACCATAGGGCCCACGTTCCAGGCCTTTTACGGGTCGTTTCGTTGCCTTTCCTAGCGAGATAATTACTTGCTCAAATGGAAGCCGAATGACGCATTTCGTCACTCGAACGGTCCCTTCTCCATGTACCGACCATAGTTTAAGGCATAGCTCCACCAGGGTAGGTCTCGGGCCGGACGGGTTCGAATTCTATTTTTTTTCCTAAAAACGTCCATTTCGGGCGATTTTCGTGAGCTATAGCACACGGTTTTCGGCACCCGGACCAATTTTTTTGGAAACCTCCCGGATTGTCACAAAATACTTGTAGATGACATTTTATGAGGTTTCCATTGATTATTGGACCATAGGGTCCACGTTCCGGGCCTTTTTTTACGGTCGTTTCGTTACCTTTCCTAGCAGACAATTACTTGCTCAAGCGGAAGCGAGAATGACACATTTCGTCACTCGAACGGTCGCTTCTCCACGTACCGACCATAGTTTAAGGCATAGCACCACCAGGGTAGGTCTCCGAGCCAGACGGGTCCGAATTTTATTTTTTCGCGAAATCGTCCGTTTCGGGCGATTTTCGTGAGCTATAGCACACGATTTTCGGCACCCGGGCCATTTTTTTGGAAACCTCCCGGATTGTCACAAAATACTTGTAGATGACATTTTATGAGGTTTCGATTGATTTTGGACCATAGGGCCCACGTTACATGCCTTTTATGGGTCATTTCGTTACCTTTCCTAGCAGACAATTACTTGCTCATACGGAAGCCAGAATGACACATTTCGTCACTCTAACAGTCCCTTCTTCACGTACCGACCATAGTTTAAGGCAAAGCACCACCAAGGTAGGTCTCCGGGCCAGACGGGTTCGAATTTTATTTATTCGCGAAAACGTCCGTTTCGGGCGATTTTCGTGAGCTATAGCACACGGTTTCGGCACCCGGGCCAATTTTTTGGAAACCTCCCGATTGTCACAAAATCCTTGTAGATAATATTTTATGAGGTTCGATTGATTTTTTGACCATAGGGCCCACGTTCCGGGCCTTTTACGGGTCGTTTCGTTACCTTTCTTAGCGGACAATTACTTGCTCAAATGGAAGCCGAATGACACATTTCGTCACTCTAACGAGTCCCTTCTCCACGTACCGACCATAGTTTAAGGCAAAGCACCACCGGGGTAGGTCTCCGGACAAGACGGGTTCGAATTTTATTTTTTCGGGAAACGTCCGTTTCGGGTGATTTTCGTGAGCTATAGCACACAGTTTTCGGCACCTGAGCCAACTTTTTGGAAACCTCCCGGATTGTCACAAAATCCTTGTAGATAATATTTTATGAGGTTTTGATTGATTTTTGACCATAGGGCCCACGTTCCGGGCCTTTTACGGGTCGTTTCGTTACCTTTCTTAGCGGACAATTACTTGCTCAAATGGAAGCCGAATGACACATTTCGTCACTCTAACAGTCCCTTCTCCACGTACCGACCATAGTTTAAGGCAAAGCACCACTAGAGTAGGTCTCCGAGCCGGACGGGTTCGAATTTTATTTTTTCGCGAAACGTCCGTTTCGGGCGATTTTCGTGAGCTATAGCACACGGTTTTCGGCACCTGGGCCAATTTTTTTGAAACCTCCCGGATTGTCACATAATACTTGTAGATGACATTTTATGAGGTTTCGATTTATTTTTGGACCATTGGGTCCACGTTCCAAGCCTTTTACGGGTCATTTCGTTACCTTTCCTAGCAGACAATTACTTGCTCAAACGGAAGCCGAATGACACATTTCGTCACTCTAACGGTCCATTCTCCACGTACCGTCCATAGTTTAAGGCATAGCACCACTAGGGTAGGTCTCCGGAGCCGGACGGGTTCGAATTTTATTTTTTCTCGAAAACGTCCGTTTCGGGAGATTTTCGTGAGCTATAGCACGCGGTTTTCGGCACCGGGCCAATTTTTTGGAAACCTCCGGATTGTCACAAAATCCTTGTAGATAACATTTTATGAGGTTTCCTTTGATTTTTGGACCATAGGGCCCACGTTCCGGGCCTTTTACGGGTCGTTTCGTTGCCTTTCCTAGCGAGATAATTACTTGCTCAAATGGAAGCCGAATGACGCATTTCGTCACTCGAACGGTCCCTTCTCCATGTACCGACCATAGTTTAAGGCATAGCTCCACCGGGGGTAGGTCTCGGGCCGGACGGGTTCGAATTCTATTTTTTTCCTAAAAACGTCCATTTCGGGCGATTTTCGTGAGCTATAGCACACGGTTTTCGGCACCCGAGACCAATTTTTTTGGAAACCTCCGGATTGTCACAAAATACTTGTAGATGACATTTTATGAGGTTTCCATTGATTATTGGACCATAGGGTCCACGTTCCGAGCCTTTTTACGGTCGTTTCGTTAACTTTCCTAGCAGATAATTACTTGCTCAAACGGAAGCCGGAATGACACATTTCGTCACTCGAACGGTCCGTGCTCCACGTACCGACCATATTTTAAGGCATAGCACCACTAGGGTAGGTCTCTGGGCTAGACGGGTTCAAATTTTATTTTTTCCAAAAAACGTCCGTTTCGGGCGATTTTTGTGAGCTATAGCACACGGTTTTCGGCACCCGGGCCAATTTTTTGGAAACCTCCCAGATTGTCACAAAAAACTTGTAGATGACATTTTATGAGCTTTCCATTGAGTTTTGGACCATAGGGTCCATGTTCTAAGCCCTTTACGGGTCGTTTCGTTACCTTTCCTAGCAGACAATTACTTGCTCAAACGGAAGCCAGAATGACACATTTCGTCACTCTAACGCTCCTCCAGGTACTGACCATAGTTAAAGGCATAGCACTACCAGGGTAGGTCTCTGGGCCAGACGGGTTTGAATTTCTTTCGCGAAAACGTCCGTTTCGGGCGATTTTCGTGAGCTATAGCACACGGTTTTCGGCACCCGGGCCATTTTTTTGGAAACCTCCGGATTGTCACAAAATCCTTGTAGATAACATTTTATGAGGTTTTGATTGATTTTTGGACCATATATAGGGCCCACGTTCCACGCATTTTACGGGTCGTTTCGTTACCTTTCCTAGCGGACAATTACTTGCTCAAATGGAAGCCGAATGACAAATTTCATCACTCTAACAGTCCCTTCTCCACGTACCGACCATAGTTTAAGGCAAAGCACCACCGGGGTAGGTCTCCGGTCGGACGGTTTCGAATTTTATTTTTTCGCGAAAACGTCCGTTTCGGGCGATTTTCGTGAGCTATATAGCCCACGGTTTTCGGCACCCGGGCCAATTTTTTTGAAACCTCCCGAATTGTCACAAAATACTTGTAGATGACATTTTATGAGGTTTCCATCGATTATTGGACCATAGGGTCCACGTTCCGAGCCTTTTTCGGGTCGTTTCGTTACCATTCCTAGCGTACAATTACTTGCTCAAACGGAAGCCGGAATGACACAATTCGTCACTCGAACGGTCCCTCGCTCCACGTACCGACCATAGTTTAAGGCATAGCACCACCGGGGTAGGTCTCGGGCCGGACGGGTTCGAATTTTATTTTTTCGCGAAAACGTCCGTTTCGGCGATTTTCCCGAGCTATAGCACACGGTTTCGGCACCCAGGCCAATTTTTTTGGAAACCTCCCGCATTGTCACAAAATCCTTGTAGATAATATTTTATGAGGTTTTGATTGATTTTTTGACCATAGGGCCCACGTTCTAGGCCTTTTACGGGTCGTTTCGTTACCTTTCTTAGCGAGACAATTACTTGCTCAAATGGAAGCCGAATGACACATTTCATCACTCTAACGAGTCCCTTCTCCACGTACCGACCACGGTTTAAGGAAAAGCACCACCGGGGTAGGTCTCCGGGCCGGACGGGTTCGGATTTTATTTTTTCGCGAAAACGTCAGTTTCGGGCGATTTTCGTGAGCTATAGCACACGGTTTTCGGCACCCGGGCCAATTTTTTGGAAACCTCCCGGATTGTCACAAAATACTTGTAGATGACATTTTATGAGGTTTCGACTGATTTTTGGACCATAGGGTCCACGTTCCAAGCCTTTTACGGGTCATTTCGTTACGATTCCTAACAGACAATTAGTTGCTCAAACTGAAGCAAGAATGACATATTTCGTCACTCTAACGGTCCATTCTCCACGTACCGACCATAGTTTAAGGCATAGCACCACCAGGGTAGGTCTCCGGGCCAGACGGGTTCGAATTTTATTTTTTCGCGAAAACGTCCGTTTCGGGCGATTTTCGTGAGCTATAGCACACGGTTTCGGCACCTGGACCAATTTTTTGGAAACCTCCCGGATTGTCACAAAATCCTTGTAGATGACATTTTATGAGGTTTCCATTGATTTTTGGACCATAGGGCCCACGTTACGATCCTTTTACGGGTCGTTTCGTTGCCT
Organism: Cenchrus americanus; assembly: GCA_947561735.1. Taxonomy (NCBI): domain Eukaryota; kingdom Viridiplantae; phylum Streptophyta; class Magnoliopsida; order Poales; family Poaceae; genus Cenchrus; species Cenchrus americanus. The sequence continues at coordinate 290,586,174 of OX387239.1, read as the reverse complement.
TTTCTAGCAGATAATTACTTGCTCAAATGGAAGCCGAATGACGCATTTCGTCACTCGAACGGTCCCTTCTCCATGTACCGACCATAGTTTAAGGCATAGCTCCACCGGGGGTAGGTCTCCGGGCCGGACGGGTTCGAATTTTATTTTTTCCTAAAAACGTCCATTTCGGGCGATTTTCGTGAGCTATAGCACACGGTTTTCGGCACCAGACCAATTTTTTGGAAACCTCCGGATTGTCACAAAATACTTATAGATGACATTTTATGAGGTTTCCATTGATTATTGGACCATAGGGTCCACGTTCCGAGCCTTTTTCGGGTCGTTTCGTTGCCTTTCCTAGCAGACAATTACTTGCTCAAACGGAAGCCGGAATGACACATTTCGTCACTCGAACGGTCCGTGCTCCACGTACCGACCATAGTTTAAGGCATAGCACCACCAGGGTAGGTCTCCGGGCCATACGGGTTCGAATTTTATTTTTTCGCGAAAACGTCCGTTTCGGGTGATTTTCGTGAGCTATAGCACACGATTTTCGGCACCCGGGCCATTTTTTCGGAAACCTCCCGGATTGTCACAAAAAACTTTTAGATGACATTTTATGAGGTTTCGATAGATTATTGGACCATATATAGGGCCCACGTTCCGAGCCTTTTACGGGTCGTTTCGTATGGACCTCCCGGGGCCCACTACCTCGGTGGGTACCGGGGACCGACTACTCGGTGGGCCCCCGGGACTACCCGGCTTGCGCTACATGGCACCCGAAGGCGTGGAGCACAAGGACTACACGGAGTAGTACTCGGTTAGGAAGCCGTGCATGTTCCGCACCGCGCGTAGGACTCCTAGACGTACTCGGCTAGTACTCTCTTCCTACTCCGACTTGTAACCCCGCCTCCCGACTATATAAGGCGAGGCGGGGACCGATCTCCCTCATCCAATCTCGGCTCATACAACCCACGGCGCACTATTGCTTCATCCTTTAATCGTGCCCTATCAATCCGGAGCTACGCAAAGCATACGAGACGTAGGGCATTACGCACCTCGCGGCCCGAACTCGTCTAAATTGTGTGCCACGTGTCTCTTCCTTCGAGTTACCGATCTCGGCGAGTCACATTCATCTACTTCGGGTACTCCCCGTAGTAGGTTGCCGGTCTAAAACACCGACAAGTTACCATTCCTAGCAGACAATTACTTGCTCAAATGGAAGCCGAATGACACATTTCATCACTCTAACAGTCTCTTCTCCACGTACCGACCATAGTTTAAGGCAAAGCACCACCGGGGGTAGGTCTCCGGGCCGACGGGTTCGGATTTTATTTTTTCGCGAAAACGTCCGTTTCGGGGCGATTTTCGTGAGCTATAGCACACGGTTTTCGGCACCCGGCCAATTTTTTTGAAACCTCCCGAATTGTCACAAAATACTTGTAGATGACATTTTATGAGGTTTCCATTGATTATTGGACCATAGGGCCCACGTTCCATGCCTTTTGCGGGTCATTTCGTTACATTTCCTAGCAGACAATTACTTGCTCGAACGGAAGCCAGAATGACACATTTCGTCACTCGAACGGTCCCCGCTCCACGTACTGACCATAGTTTAAGGCATAGCACCACCAGGGTAGGTCTCCGGGCCAGACGGGTTCGAATTTTATTTTTTCGCGAAAACGTCCGTTTCGGGCGATTTTCGTGAGCTATAGCACACGGTTTCGGCACCCATGCCAATTTTTTGGAAACCTCCCGGATTGTCACAAAATCCTTGTAGATGTCATTTTATGAGGTTTCCATTGATTCTTGGACCATAGGGCCCACGTTCCAGGCCTTTTACGGGTCGTTTCGTTGCCTTTCCTAGCAGACAATTACTTGCTCAAATGGAAGCCGAATGACACATTTCATCACTCTAACAGTCCCTTCTCCACGTACCGACCATAGTTTAAGGCAAAGCACCACCAAGGTAGGTCTCGGGCCGACGGGTTCGGATTTTATTTTTTCGCGAAAACGTCCGTTTCGGGCGATTTTCGTGAGCTATAGCACACGGTTTTCGGCACCCGGGCCAATTTTTTTGAAACCTCCCGGATTGTCACAAAATACTTGTAGATGACATTTTATGAGGTTTCGACTGATTTTTGGACCATAGGGTCCACATTCTAGGCCTTTTACGGGTCATTTCGTTACCTTTGTTAGCAGATATTTAACTGCTCAAATGGAAGCCAGAATGACACATTTCATCACTCTAACGGTCCCTTCTCCACGTACCGACCATAGTTTAAGTCATCGCACCACCATGGTAGGTCTTCGGGCCAGACGGGTTCGAATTTTATTTTTTCGCGAAAACGTCCGTTGCGGGCGATTTTCGTGAGTAGCACACGGTTTTCAGCACCCGGGCCAATTTTTTGGAAACCTCCCGGATTGTCACAAAATCCTTGTAGATGACATTTTATGAGGTTTCGATTGATTTTTGGACCATTGGGTCCACGTTCCGGCCTTTTACGGGTCATTTCGTTGCCTTTCCTAGCGAGATAATTACTTGCTCAAATGGAAGCCGTAATGACGCATTTCGTCACTCGAACGGTCCCTTCTCCATGTACCGACCATAATTTAAGGCATAGCTCCACCGGGGTAGGTCTCGGGCCGGACGGGTTCGAATTTTATTTTTTTCCTAAAAATATCCATTTCGGGGCGATTTTCGTGAGCTATATATAGCACACGGTTTTCGGCACCGGGCCAATTTTTGGAAACATCCCGGATTGTCACAAAATCCTTGTAGATGACATTTTATGAGGTTTCCATTGATTTTTGGACCATAGGGCCCACATTCCGGGCCTTTTCCCGGTTGTTTCGTTGCCTTTCCTAGCGAGATAATTGCTTGCTCAAATGGAAGCCGAATGACACATTTTGTCACTCGAACGGTCCCTCCTCCACGTGCTGACCATAGTTTAAGGCATAGCACCACCAGGGTAGGTCTCCGGGCCGACGGGTTCGAATTTTATTTTTTCGTGAAAACGTCCGTTTCGGGCGATTTTCGTGAGCTATAGCACACGGTTTTCGGCACCCGGGCCAATTTTTTGGAAACCTCCCAGATTGTCACAAACTACTTGTAGATGACATTTGATGAGGTTTCCATTGATTTTGGACCATAGGGTCCATGTTCCAAGCCTTTTACGGGTCGTTTCGTTGCCTTTCCTAGCAGACAATTACTTGCTCAAACGGAAGCCAGAATGACACTCCTCCACGTACCGACCATAGTTTAAGGCATAGCACCACCAGGGTAGGTCTCCGGGCCAAACGGGTTCAAATTTTATTTTTTCGCGAAAACGTCCATTTCGGGCGATTTTCGTGATCTATAGCACACGGTTTTCGGCACCCGGGCCAATTTTTTGGAAACGTCCCGGATTGTCGCAAAATACTTGTAGATGACATTTTATGAGGTTTCGATTGATTTTTGGACCATAGGGCCCACGTTCCGAGCCATTTACGGGTGATTTCGTTACCTTTCCTAACAAACAATTACTTTCTCAAACGGAAGCTAGAATGACACATTTCTTCACTAGAACGGTCCCTTCTCCACGTACCGACCAAAGTTTAAGGCATAGCACCACCGGGGTAGGTCTCGGGCCGACCGGTTCGAATTTTATTTTTTCGCGAAAACGTCCGTTCGGGCGGTTTTCGTGAGCTATAGCACACGGTTTTCGACACACGGGCCAATTTTTTTGGAAACCTCCCGGATTGTCACAATATCCTTATAGATGACATTTTATGAGGTTGGGAATGATTTTGGGACCATAAGGTCCATGTTCCAGGCCTTTTACGGGTCATTTCGTTACCATTCCTAGCAGACAATTAGTTGCTCAAACGGAAGTCAGAATGACACATTTCGTCACTCTAACGGTCCCTTCTCCACGTACCGACCATAGTTTAAGGCATAGCACCACCGGGGGTAGGTCTCGGGCCGGACGGGTTCGAATTTTATTTTTTCGTGAAAACGTCCGTTTCGGGTGATTTTCGTGCGCTATAGCACACGGTTTTCGGCACCCGGCCAATTTTTTTGAAACCTCCCGGATGGTCACAAAATCCTTGTAGATGACATTTTATGAGGTTTCCATTGATTTTTGGACCATAGGGCCCACGTTCCGAGGCCTTTTCTTCGGTCGTTTTGTTGCATTTCCTAGCGTAGAAAATTACTTGCTCAAACGGAAGCCGAATGACACATTTCGTCACTCGAACGGTCCCTTCTCCACATACCGACCATAGTTTAAGGCATAGCAACACCGGGGGTAGGTCTCGGGCCGACGGGTTCGGATTTTATTTTTTCTCGAAAACTTCCGTTTCGGGCGATTTTCGTGAGCTATAGCACACGTTTTCGGCACACGGGCCAATTTTCAAAAACCTCCCGGATTGTCACAAAATACTTGTAGATGACATTTTATGAGGTTTCCATTGATTTTTGGACCATAGGGTCCACGTTCCGGGCCTTTTACTCGTCATTTCGTTGCCTTTCCTAGCGAGAAAATTACTTGCTCAAACGCAAGCCGAATGACACATTTTGTCACTCGAACGGTCCCTTCTCCACGTACCGATCATAGTTTAAGGCATAGCACCACCGGGGTAGGTCTCCGGGCCGACGGGTTCGAATTTTATTTTTTCGCGAAAACGTCCCTTTCGGGCGATTTTCGTGAGCTATAGCACACGGTTTTCGGCACCGGGCCAATTTTTTAGAAACCTCCCAGTTGTCACAAAATCCTTGTAGATAACATTTTATGAGGTTTCCTTTGATTTTTGGACCATAGGGTCCACGTTCCGAGCCTTTTACGGGTCGCTTCGTTGCCTTTCCTAGCGGACAATTTCTTGCTCAAACGGAAGCCGAATGTCCCTTCTCCAAGTACCGACCATAGTTTAAGGCATAGCACCACCGGGGAAGGTCTCCGGGCCGGACGGGTTCGAATTTAATTTTTCGCGAAAACGTCCATTTCGGGCGATTTTCGTGAGCTATAGCACACGGTTTTCGGCACCAGGACAATTTTTTGGAAACCTCCGGATTGTCGCAAAATACCTTTAGATGACATTTTATGAGGTTTCGATTGCTTTTTGACCATAGGGCCCACGTTCCGGGCCTTTTACGGGTCATTTCGTTACCTTTTCTAACAAACAATTACTTTCTCAAACGGAAGCTTGAATGACACATTTCGTCACTCGAATGGTCCCTTCTCCACGTACTGACCATAGTTTAAGGCATACCACCACCAGGGTAGGTCTCCGGGCCAGACGGGTTCGAATTTATTTTTTCGCGAAAATGTCCGTTTTCGTGAGCTATAGCACACGGTTTTCGTCACCCGGGCCAATTTTTTGGAAACCTCCCGGATTGTCACAAAATCCTTGTAGATGACATTTTATGAGGTTTCCATTGATTTTTGGACCATAGGGTCCACGTTCCAGACCTTTTACGAGTCATTTCTTTACCTTTCTAGCGGAAAATTACTTGCTCAAACGGAAGCCAGAATGACACATTTCGTCACTCGAACGGTCCCTTCTCCACGTACCGACCATAGTTTAAGGCATAGCACCACCAGGGTTGGTCTCCGGGCCGGACGGGTTCGACTTTTATTTTTTCTCGAAAACGTCCGTTTCGGGCGATTTTCGTGAGCTATAGCACACGGTTTTCGGCAACCGGGCCAATTTTTTAAAAACCTCTCGGATTGTCACAAAATACTTGTAGATGACATTCTATGAGGTTGCCATTGATTTTTGGACCATAGGGTCCACGTTCCAGACTTTTACGCGTCATTTCGTTGCCTTTCCTAGCGTAAAATTACTTGCTCCAACGGAAGCCGAATGACACATTTTGTCACTCGGACGGTCCCTTCTCCACGTACCGACCATAGTTTAAGGCATAGCACCACCGGGGTAGGTCTCGGGCCGGACGGGTTCGAATTTTATTTTTTCGCGAAAACGTCCGTTTCGAGCGATTTTCGTGAGCTATAGCACACGGTTTTCGGCACCCGGCCAATTTTTTGGAAACCCGACGGATTGTCACAAAATCCTTGTAGATAACATATTATGAGGTTTCCTTTGATTTTTGGACCATAGGGTCCACGTTCCGAGCCTTTTACGGGTCGTTTCGTTGCCTTTCCTAGCGACAATTTTTTGCTCAAACGGAAGCCGAATGTCCCTTCTCCAAGTACCGACCATAGTTTAAGGCATAGCACCACCGGGGTAGGTCTCGGGCCGGACGGGTTCGAATTTTATTTTTTCGCGAAAACGTCCATTTCGGGCGATTTTCGTGAGCTATAGCACACGGTTTTCGGCACCCGGCCAATTTTTTGGAAACCTCCCGGATTGTCGCAAAATACCTATAGATGACATTTTATGAGGTTTCGATTGCTTTTTTTGACCATAGGGCCCACGTTCCGGGCCTTTTACGGGTCATTTTGTTACCTTTCCTAACAAACAATTACTTTCTCAAACGGAAGCTTGAATGACACATTTCTTCACTAGAACGGTCCATTCTCCACGTACCGACCACGAGTTTAAGGCATAGCACCACCGGGGTAGGTCTCGGGCCGGACGGGTTCGAATTTTTTTTTTCGCGAAAACGTCCGTTCGGGCGATTTTCGTGAGCTATAGCACACGGTTTTCGACACCCGGACCAATTTTTTGGAAACCTCCCGAATGTCACAAAATCCTTATAGATGACATTTTATGAGGTTTCGAATGATTTTGGGACCATAGGGTCCATGTTCCAGGCCTTTTACGGGTCATTTCGTTACCATTCCTAGCAGACAATTACTTGCTCAAACGGAAGTCAGAATGACACATTTAGTCACTCTAACGGTCCCTTCTCCACGTACCGACCATAGTTTCGGGCATAGCACCAACAAGGTAGGTCTCCGAGCCGGACGGGTTCGAATTTTATTTTTTCGCGAAAACGTCCGTTTCGGGCGATTTTCGTGAGCTATAGGACACGGTTTTCGGCACACGGGCCAATTTTTTTGGAAACCTCCGGGATTGTCGCAAAATACCGTAGATGACATTTTATGAGGTTTCGATTACTTTTTTGACCATAGGGCCCACGTTCCGGGCCTTTTTACGGGTCATTTCATTACCTTTCCTAACAAACAATTACTTTCTCAAACGGAAGCTTGAATGACACATTTCTTCACTAGAACGGTCCATTCTCCACGTACCGACCACAGTTTAAGGCATAGCACCACCAGGGTAGGTCTCCGGGCCAGACGGGTTCGAATTATTTTTCACGAAAACGTCCGTTTCGGGCGATTTTCGTGAGCTATAGCACACGATTTTCGGCACCTGGGCAAACTTTTTGGAAACCTCCCGGATTGTCACAAAATCCTTGTAGATGACATTTTATGAGGTTTCCATTGATTTTGGACCATAGGGTCCATGTTCCAAGCCTTTTACGGGTCGTTTCGTTGCCTTTCCTAGCAGACAATTACTTGCTCAAACGGAAGCCGAATGTCCCTTCTCCAAGTACCGACCATAGTTTAAGGCAAAGCACCACCGGGGTAGGTCTCCGAGCCGGACGGGTTCGAATTTTATTTTTCGCGAAAACGTCCGTTCGGGCGATTTTCGTGAGCTATAGCACACGGTTTTCGACACCGGGCCAATTTTTTTGAAACCTCCCGGATTGTCACAAAATCCTTGTAGATGACATTTTATGAGGTTTCCATTGATTTTGGACCATAGGGCCCACGTTCCAGGCCTTTTACGGGTCATTTTGTTACCTTTCCTAACAAACAATTACTTTCTCAAACGGAAGCTTGAATGACACATTTATTCACTAGAACGGTCCATTCTCCACGTACCGACCACAGTTTAAGGCATAGCACCACCGGGGTACGTCTCCGAGCCAGACGGGTTCGAATTTTATTTTTTCGCGAAAACGTCCGTTCGGGCGATTTTCGTGAGCTATAGCTCACGGTTTTCGACACCGGACCAATTTTTTGGAAACCTCCCGGAATGTCACAAAATCCTTATAGATGACATTTTATGAGGTTTCAAATGATTTTGGGACCATAGGGCCCATGTTCTAGGCCTTTTACGGGTCATTTCGTTACCATTCCTAGCGGACAATTACTTGCTCAAACGGAAGTCGAATGACACATTTCGTCACTCTAACGGTCCCTTCTCCAAGTACCGACCATAGTTTCGGGCATAGCACCACCAAGGTAGGTCTCCGAGCCGGACGGGTTCGAATTTTATTTTTCGCGAAAACGTCCGTTTCGGGCGATTTTCGTGAGCTATAGGACACGGTTTTCGGCACCGGGCCAATTTTTTGGAAACCTCCCGGATTGTCGCAAAATACCCGTAGATGACATTTTATGAGGTTTCGATTGCTTTTTTTGACCATAGGGCCCACGTTCCAGGGCTATTTACGGGTCATTTCGTTACCTTTCCTAACAAACAATTACTTTCTCAAACGGAAGCTTGAATGACACATTTCTTCACTAGAACGGTCCATTCTCCACGTACCGACCACGAGTTTAAGGCATAGCACCACCGGGGTAGGTCTCGGGCCGGACGGGTTCGAATTTTATTTTTTCGCGAAAACGACCGTTCGGGCGATTTTCGTGAGCTATAGCACACGGTTTTCGACACCGGGCCAATTTTTTGGAAACCTCCGGATTGTCACAAAATCCTGGTAGATGACATTTTATGAGGTTTCCATTAAATTTTGGACCATAGGGCCCACGTTTCGAGCCTTTTACGGGTCGTTTCGTTGCCTTTCCTAGCGGACAATTACTTGCTCAAACGGAAGCCGAATGACACATTTCGTCACTCGAACGGTCCCTTCTCCACGTACCGACCATAGTTTAAGGCATAGCACCACCGGGGTAGGGTCTCGGGGCCGACGGGTTCGACTTTTATTTTTTCTCGAAAACGTCCGTTTCGGGCGATTTTCGTGAGCTATAGCACACGAGTTTTCGGCACCCGGCCAATTTTTTAAAAACCTACCGTATTGTCACAAAATACTTGTAGATGACATTTTATGAGGTTTCCATTGATTTTTGGACCATAGGGTCCACGTTCCGAGCCTTTTACGCGTCATTTCGTTGCCTTTCCTAGCGAGAAAATTACTTGCTCAAACGGAAGCGCGAATGACACATTTTGTCACTCGGACGGTCCCTTCTCCACGTACCGACCATAGTTTAAGGCATAGCACCACCGGGGGTAGGTCTCGGGCCGGACGGGTTCGAATTTTATTTTTTCGCGAAAACGTCCGTTTCGGGTGATTTTTGTGAGCTATAGCACACGGTTTTCGGCACCCGGGCCAATTTTTTGGAAACCTCCCGGATTGTCACAAAATCCTTATAGATAACATTTTATGAGGTTTCCTTTGATTTTTGGACCATAGGGTCCACGTTCCAGGCCTTTTACGGGTCGTTTCGTTGCCTTTCCTAGCAGACAATTTCTTGCTCAAACGGAAGCCAGAATGTCACTTCTCCAAGTACCGACCATATTTTAAGGCATAGCACCACCAGGGTAGGTCTCGGGCCGGACGGGTTCGAATTTTATTTTTTCGCGAAAACGTCCATTTCGGGTGATTTTCGTGAGCTATATCACACGGTTTTCGGCACCGGGCCAATTTTTTGGAAACCTCCGGATTGTCGCAAAAACCCGTAGATGACATTTTATGAGGTTTCGATTGCTTTTTTGACCATAGGGCCCACGTTCCGGGCCTTTTTACGGGTCATTTCGTTAACTTTCCTAACAAACAATTACTTTCTCAAACGGAAGCTTGAATGACACATTTCTTCACTAGAACGGTCCATTCTCCACGTACCGACCACGGTTTAAGGCATAGCACCACCGGGGTAGGTCTCCGGGCCGACGGGTTCGAATTTTATTTTTTCGCGAAAACGTCCGTTCGGGCGATTTTCGTGAGCTATAGCACACGGTTTTCGACACCGGACCAATTTTTTGGAAACCTCCCGAAATGTCACAAAATCCTTATAGATGACATTTTATGAGGTTTCGAATGATTTTGGGACCATAGGGCCCATGTTCCAGGCCTTTTACGGGTCATTTCGTTACCATTCCTAGCAGACAATTACTTGCTCAAACGAAGTCGAATGACACATTTCGTCACTCTAACGGTCCCTTCTCCACGTACCGACCATAGTTTCGGCATAGCACCACCAAGGTAGGTCTCCGAGCCAGACGGGTTCGAATTTTATTTTTTCGCGAAAACGTCCATTTCGGGCGATTTTCGTGAGTTATAGCACACGGTTTTCGGCACCCGGGCCAATTTTTTGGAAACCTCCCGGATTGTCGCAAAAAACCTGTAGATGACATTTTATGAGGTTTCGATTGCTTTTTTGACCATAGGGCCCACGTTCCAGGCCTTTTACGGGTCATTCTGTTACCTTTCCTAACAAACAATTACTTTCTCGAACGGAAGCTTGAATGACACATTTATTCACTAGAACGGTCCATTCTCCACGTACCGACCACGGTTTAAGGCATAGCACCACCGGGGTAGGTCTCGGGCCGGACGGGTTCGAATTTTATTTTTTCGCGAAAACGTCCGTTCGGGCGATTTTCGTGAGCTATAGCACACGGTTTTCGACACCGGACCAATTTTTTGGAAACCTCCCGAAATGTCACAAAATCCTTATAGATGACATTTTATGAGGTTTCGAATGATTTTGGGACCATAGGGCCCATGTTCTAGGCCTTTTACGGGTCATTTCGTTACCATTCCTAGCGAGACAATTACTTGCTCAAACGAAGTCGAATGACACATTTCGTCACTCTAACGGTCCCTTCTCCACGTACCGACCATAGTTTCGGGCATAGCACCACCAAGGTAGGTCTCCGAGCCGGACGGGTTCGAATTTTATTTTTTCGCGAAAACGTCCGTTTCGGGCGATTTTCGTGAGCTATAGGACACGGTTTTCGGCACCCGGGCCAATTTTTTGGAAACCTCCCGGATTGTCGCAAAATACCGTTGATGACATTTTATGAGGTTTCGATTGCTTTTTTGACCATAGGGCCATCGTTCCGGGCCTTTTACGGGTCATTTCGTTACCTTTCCTAACAAACAATTACTTTCTCAAACGGAAGCTTGAATGACACATTTCTTCACTAGAACGGTCCATTCTCCATGTACCGACCACGGTTTAAGGCATAGCGCCACCGGGGTAGGTCTCGGGCCGGACGGGTTCGAATTTTATTTTTTCGCGAAAACGACCGTTGGGGCGATTTTCGTGAGCTATAGCACACGGTTTTCGACACCGGGCCAATTTTTTGGAAACCTCCCGGATTGTCACAAAATCCTGGTAGATGACATTTTATGAGGTTTCCATTAATTGTTGGACCATAGGGCCCACGTTCCCGGGCCTTTTACGGGTCGTTTCGTTGCCTTTCCTAGCGGACAATTACTTGCTCAAACGGAAGCCGAATGACACATTTCGTCACTCGAACGGTCCCTTCTCCACGTACCGACCATAGTTTAAGGCATAGCACCACCGGGGTAGGTCTCGGGCCGGACGGGTTCGACTTTTATTTTTTCTCGAAAACGTCCGTTTCGGGCGATTTTCGTGAGCTATAGCACACGAGTTTTCGGCACCGGGCCAATTTTTTTAAAACCTACCGTATTGTCACAAAATACTTGTAGATGACATTTTATGAGGTTTCCATTGATTTTTGGACCATAGGGTCCACGTTCCGAGCCTTTTACGCGTCATTTCGTTGCCTTTCCTAGCGAGAAAATTACTTGCTCAAACGGAAGCGCGAATGACACATTTTGTCACTCGGACGGTCCCTTCTCCACGTACCGACCATAGTTTAAGGCATAGCACAACCAGGGTAGGTCTCCGGGCCAGACGGGTTCGAATTTTATTTTTTCGCGAAAACGTCCGTTTCGGGCGATTTTCGTGAGCTATAGCACACGGTTTTCGGCACCGGGCCAATTTTTTTAAAACCTACCGTATTGTCACAAAATACTTGTAGATGACATTTTATGAGGTTTCCATTGATTTTTGGACCATAGGGTCCACGTTCCGAGCCTTTTACGCGTCATTTCGTTGCCTTTCCTAGCGAGAAAATTACTTGCTCAAACGGAAGCCGAATGACACATTTTGTCACTCGAACGGTCCCTTCTCCACGTACCGACCATAGTTTAAGGCATAGCACAACCAGGGTAGGTCTCCGGGCCAGACGGGTTCGAATTTTATTTTTTCGCGAAAACGTCCGTTTCAGGTGATTTTCGTGAGCTATAGAACACGGTTTTCGGCACCTGGGCCAACTTTTTGGAAACCTCCCGGATTGTCACAAAATCCTTGTAGATGACATTTTATGAGGTTTCCTTTGATTTTTGGACCATAGGGTCCATGTTCCAAGCCTTTTACGGGTCGTTTCGTTGCCTTTCCTAGCAGACAATTTCTTGCTCAAACGGAAGCCAGAATGTCACTTCTCCAAGTACCGACCATATTTTAAGGCATAGCACCACCAGGGTAGGTCTCCGGGCCAGACGGGTTCGAATTTTATTTTTTCGCGAAAACGTCCATTTCGGGCGATTTTCGTGAGTTATAGCACACGGTTTTCGGCACCCGGGCCAATTTTTTGGAAACCTCCCGGATTGTCGCAAAAAACCTGTAGATGACATTTTATGAGGTTTCGATTGCTTTTTTGACCATAGGGCCCACGTTCCGGGCCTTTTACGGGTCATTTTGTTATCTTTCCTAACAAACAATTACTTTCTCAAACGGAAGCTTGAATGACACATTTCTTCACTAGAACGGTCCATTCTCCACGTACCGACCACGGTTTAAGCCATAGCACCACCGGGGTAGGTCTCCGGGCCGGACGGGTTCGAATTTTATTTTTTCGCGAAAACGTCCGTTCGGGCGATTTTCGTGAGCTATAGCACACGGTTTTCGACACCGGACCAATTTTTTGGAAACCTCCCGAAATGTCACAAAATCCTTATAGATGATATTTTATGAGGTTTCGAATGATTTTGGGACCATAGGGCCCATGTTTTAGGCCTTTTACGGGTCATTTCGTTACCATTCCTAGCAGACAATTACTTGCTCAAACGAAGTCGAATGACACATTTCGTCACTCTAACGGTCCCTTCTCCACGTACCGACCATAGTTTCGGGCATAGCACCACCAAGGTAGGTCTCCGAGCCGGACGGGTTCGAATTTTATTTTTCGCGAAAACGTCCGTTTCGGGGCGATTTTCGTGAGCTATAGGACACGGTTTTCGGCACCGGGCCAATTTTTTGGAAACCTCCGGATTGTCGCAAAAACCCGTAGATGACATTTTATGAGGTTTCGATTGCTTTTTTGACCATAGGGCCCACGTTCCGGGCCTTTTACGGGTCATTTTGTTACCTTTCCTAACAAACAATTACTTTCTCAAACGGAAGCTTGAATGACACATTTCTTCACTAGAACGGTCCATTCTCCACGTACCGACCACGGTTTAAGGCATAGCACCACCGGGGGTAGGTCTCGGGCCGGACGGGTTCGAATTTTATTTTTTCGCGAAAACGTCCGTTCGGGCGATTTTCGTGAGCTATAGCACACGGTTTTCGACACCGGACCAATTTTTTGGAAACCTCCCGAAATGTCACAAAATCCTTATAGATGACATTTTATGAGGTTTCGAATGATTTTGGGACCATAGGGCCCATGTTCTAGGCCTTTTACGGGTCATTTCGTTACCATTCCTAGCGACAATTACTTGCTCAAACGAAGTCGAATGACACATTTCGTCACTCTAACGGTCCCTTCTCCACGTACCGACCATAGTTTCGGGCATAGCACCACCAAGGTAGGTCTCCGAGCCGGACGGGTTCGAATTTTATTTTCTCGCGAAAACGTCCGTTTCGGGCGATTTTCGTGAGCTATAGGACACGGTTTTCGGCACCGGGCCAATTTTTTGGAAACCTCCGGATTGTCGCAAAATACCGTTGATGACATTTTATGAGGTTTCGATTGCTTTTTTGACCATAGGGCCATCGTTCCGGGCCTTTTACGGGTCATTTCGTTACCTTTCCTAACAAACAATTACTTTCTCAAACGGAAGCTTGAATGACACATTTCTTTACTAGAACGGTCCATTCTCCATGTACCGACCATAGTTTAAGGCATAGCACCACCGGGGTAGGTCTCGGGCCGGACGGGTTCGAATTTTATTTTTTCGCGAAAACGACCGTTCGGGCGATTTTCGTGAGCTATAGCACACGGTTTTCGACACCCGCGCCAATTTTTTGGAAACCTCCGGATTGTCACAAAATCCTGGTAGATGACATTTTATGAGGTTTCCATTAATTGTTGGACCATAGGGCCCACGTTCCGAGGCCTTTTACGGGTCGTTTCGTTGCCTTTCCTAGCGGACAATTACTTGCTCAAACGGAAGCCGAATGACACATTTCGTCACTCGAACGGTCCCTTCTCCACGTACCGACCATAGTTTAAGGCATAGCACCACCGGGGTAGGTCTCGGGCCGGACGGGTTCGACTTTTATTTTTTTCTCGAAAACGTCCGTTTCGGGCGATTTTCGTGAGCTATAGCACACGGTTTTCGGCACCCGGCCAATTTTTTTTAAAACCTACCGTATTGTCACAAAATACTTGTAGATGACATTTTATGAGGTTTCCATTGATTTTTGGACCATAGGGTCCACGTTCCGAGCCTTTTACGCGTCATTTCGTTGCCTTTCCTAGCGAGAAAATTACTTGCTCAAACGGAAGCGAGAATGACACATTTTGTCACTCGGACGGTCCCTTCTCCACGTACCGACCATAGTTTAAGGCATAGCACCACCGGGGTAGGTCTCGGGCCGGACGGGTTCGAATTTTATTTTTTTCGCGAAAACGTCCGTTTCGGGCGATTTTCGTGAGCTATAGCACACGGTTTTCGGCACCGGGCCAATTTTTTGGAAACCTCCGGATTGTCACAAAATCCTTGTAGATAACATTTTATGAGGTTTCCTTTGATTTTTTGACCATAGGGTCCACGTTCCGGAGCCTTTTACGGGTCGTTTCGTTGCCTTTCCTAGCGGACAATTTCTTGCTCAAACGGAAGCCACAATGTCCCTTCTCCAAGTACCGACCATAGTTTAAGGCATAGCACCACCGGGGTAGGTCTCGGGCCGGACGGGTTCGAATTTTATTTTTTCACGAAAACGTCCATTTCGGGCGATTTTCGTGAGCTATAGCACACGGTTTTCGGCACCGGGCCAATTTTTTGGAAACCTCCCGGATTGTCGCAAAAAACCCGTAGATGACATTTTATGAGGTTTCGATTGCTTTTTTGACCATAGGGCCCACGTTCCGGGCCTTTTACGGGTCATTTTGTTATCTTTCCTAACAAACAATTACTTTCTCAAACGGAAGCTTGAATGACACATTTCTTCACTAGAACGGTCCATTCTCCACGTACCGACCACGGTTTAAGCCATAGCACCACCGGGGTAGGTCTCGGGCCGGACGGGTTCGAATTTTATTTTTTCGCGAAAACGTCCGTTCGGGCGATTTTCGTGAGCTATAGCACACGGTTTTCGACACCCGGACCAATTTTTTGGAAACCTCCCGAAATGTCACAAAATCCTTATAGATGATATTTTATGAGGTTTCGAATGATTTTGGGACCATAGGGCCCATGTTTTAGGCCTTTTACGGGTCATTTCGTTACCATTCCTAGCGGACAATTACTTGCTCAAACGAAGTCGAATGACACATTTCGTCACTCTAACGGTCCCTTCTCCACGTACCGACCATAGTTTCGGGCATAGCACCACCAAGGTAGGTCTCCGAGCCGGACGGGTTCGAATTTTATTTTTTCGCGAAAACGTCCGTTTCGGGCGATTTTCGTGAGCTATAGGACACGGTTTTCGGCACCGGGCCAATTTTTTGGAAACCTCCCGGATTGTCGCAAAAAACCCGTAGATGACATTTTATGAGGTTTCGATTGCTTTTTTGACCATAGGGCCCACGTTCCGGGCCTTTTACGGGTCATTTTGTTACCTTTCCTAACAAACAATTACTTTCTCAAACGGAAGCTTGAATGACACATTTCTTCACTAGAACGGTCCATTCTCCACGTACCGAGCCACGGTTTAAGGCATAGCACCACCGGGGGTAGGTCTCGGGCCGGACGGGTTCGAATTTTATTTTTTCGCGAAAACGTCCGTTCGGGCGATTTTCGTGAGCTATAGCACACGGTTTTCGACACCGGACCAATTTTTTGGAAACCTCCCGAAATGTCACAAAATCCTTATAGATGACATTTTATGAGGTTTCGAATGATTTTGGGACCATAGGGCCCATGTTCTAGGCCTTTTACGGGTCATTTCGTTACCATTCCTAGCAGTACAATTACTTGCTCAAACGAAGTCGGAATGACACATTTCGTCACTCTAACGGTCCCTTCTCCACGTACCGACCATAGTTTCGGGCATAGCACCACCAAGGTAGGTCTCCGAGCCGGACGGGTTCGAATTTTATTTTCTCGCGAAAACGTCCGTTTCGGGCGATTTTCGTGAGCTATAGGACACGGTTTTCGGCACCGGGCCAATTTTTTGGAAACCTCCGGATTGTCGCAAAATACCCGTTGATGACATTTTATGAGGTTTCGATTGCTTTTTTGACCATAGGGCCATCGTTCCGGGCCTTTTACGGGTCATTTCGTTACCTTTCCTAACAAACAATTACTTTCTCAAACGGAAGCTTGAATGACACATTTCTTTACTAGAACGGTCCATTCTCCATGTACCGACCACGGTTTAAGGCATAGCACCACCAGGGTAGGTCTCCGGTCCAGACGGGTTCGAATTTTTTTCGCGAAAACGTCTGTTTCGGGCGATTTTCGTGAGCTATAGCACACGGTTTTCGGCACCCGGGCCAATTTTTTGACAACCTCCCTGAATGTCACGAAATCCTGGTAGATGACATTTTATGAGGTTTCCATTAATTTTTGGCCCATAGGGTCCACGTTCCGGGCCTTTTACGAGTCGTTTCGTTGCCTTTCCTAGCAGACAATTACTTGCTAAATGGTAGCCAGAATGACACATTTCGTCACTCAAACAGTCCCTCCTCCAAGTACTGACCATAGTTTAAGGCATAGCACCACCGGGGGTAGGTCTCGGGCCGGACGGGTTCGACTTTTATTTTTTTCTCGAAAACGTCCGTTTCGGGCGATTTTCGTGAGCTATAGCACACAGTTTTCGGCACCCGGGCCAATTTTTTAAAAACCTACCGTATTGTCACAAAATACTTGTTGATGACATTTTATGAGGATTCGATTGATTTTTGGACCATAGGGTCCACGTTCCAGGCCTTTTACGGGTCGTTTCGTAGCCTTTCCTAGCAGAAAATTACTTGCTCAAACGGAAGCCAGAATGACACATTTTAGCACTCGGACGGTCCCTTCTCCACGTACCGACCATAGTTTAAGGCATAGCACCACCAGGGAAGGTCTCCGGGCAAGACGGGTTCGAATTTTATTTTTTCGCGAAAACGTCCGTTTCGGGCGATTTTTGTGAGCTATAGCACACGGTTTTCGGCACCCGGGCCAATTTTTTGGAAACCTCTCGGATTGTCACAAAATCCTTGTAGATAACATTTTTCGAGGTTTCCTTTGATTTTTGGACCATAGGGTCCACGTTCCGAGCCTTTTACGGGTCGTTTCGTTGCCTTTCCTAGCAGACAATTTCTTGCTCAAACGGAAGCCAGAATGTCACTTCTCCAAGTACCGACCATAGTTTAAGGCATAGCACCACCAGGGTAGGTCTTCGGGCCAGACGGGTTCGAATTTTATTTTTTCGCGAAAACGTCCATTTCGGGCGATTTTCGTGAGCTATAGCACACGGTTTTCGGCACCCGGGCCAATTTTTTGGAAACCTCCCGAATTGTCACAAAAACACCGTAGATGACATTTTATGAGGTTTCGATTGCTTTTTTGACCATAGGGCCCACGTTCCAGGCCTTTTACGGGTCATTCTGTTACCTTTCCTAACAAACAATTACTTTCTCGAACGGAAGCTTGAATGACACATTTCTTCACTAGAACGGTCCATTCTCCACGTACCGACCACGGTTTAAGGCATAGCACCACCGGGGTAGGTCTCGGGCCGGACGGGTTCGAATTTTATTTTTTCGCGAAAACGTCCGTTCGGGCGATTTTCGTGAGCTATAAAACACACGGTTTTCGACACCGGACCAATTTTTTGGAAACCTCCCGAAATGTCACAAAATCCTTATAGATGACATTTTATGAGGTTTCGAATGATTTTGGGACCATAGGGCCCATGTTCTAGGCCTTTTACGGGTCATTTCGTTACCATTCCTAGCAGACAATTACTTGCTCAAACGAAGTCGAATGACACATTCCGTCACTCTAACGGTCCCTTCTCCACGTACCGACCATAGTTTCGGGCATAGCACCACCAAGGTAGGTCTCCGAGCCGGACGGGTTCGAATTTTATTTTTTCGCGAAAACGTCCGTTTCGGGCGATTTTCGTGAGCTATAGGACACGGTTTTCGGCACCGGGCCAATTTTTTGGAAACCTCCGGATTGTCGCAAAATACCCGTAGATGACATTTTATGAGGTTTCGATTGCTTTTTTGACCATAGGGCCATCATTCCAGGCCTTTTACGGGTCATTTCGTTACCTTTCCTAACAAACAATTACTTTCTCAAACGGAAGCTTGAATGACACATTTCTTCACTAGAACGGTCCATTCTCCATGTACCGACCACGAGTTTAAGGCATAGCACCACCAGGGTTGGTCTCCGGGCCAGACGGGTTTGAATTTTTTTCGCGAAAACGTCCGTTTCGGGCGATTTTCGTGAGCTATAGCACACGGTTTTCGGCACCTGGGCCAACTTTTTGGAAACCTCCCGGATTGTCACAAAATCCTTGTAGATGACATTTTATGGGGTTTCCATTTAATTTTGGACCATAGGGGGTCCATGTTCCAAGCCTTTTACAGGTCGTTTCGTTGCCTTTCCTAGCAGACAATTACTTGCTCAAACGGAAGCTAGAATGAGACATTTCGTCACTCTAATGGTCCGTCCTCCACGTACCGACCATAGTTTAAGGCATAGCACCACCAGGGTTGGTCTCCGGGCCAGACGGGTTTGACTTTTATTTTTTCTCGAAAACGTCCGTTTCGGGTGATTTTCGTGAGCTATAACACACGGTTTTCGGCACCGGGCCAATTTTTTAAAAACCTACCGTATCGTCACAAAATACTTGTAGATGACATTTTATGAGGTTTCCATTGATTTTTGGACCATAGGGTCCACGTTCCATGCCTTTTACGCGTCATTTCGTTGCCTTTCCTAGCGAGAAAATTACTTGCTCAAACGGAAGCCGAATGACACATTTTGTCACTCGGACGGTCCCTTCTCCACGTACCGACCATAGTTTAAGGCATAGCACCACCGGGGTAGGTCTCGGGCCGGACGGGTTCGAATTTTATTTTTTCGCGAAAACGTCCGTTTCGGGCGATTTTCGTGAGCTATAGCACAAGGTTTTCGGCACCGGGCTAATTTTTTGGAAACCTCCGGATTGTCACAAAATCCTTGTAGATAACATTTTATGAGGTTTCCTTTGATTTTTGGACCATAGGGTCCACGTTCCGAGTCGTTTCGTTGCCTTTCCTACCGGACAATTTCTTGCTCAAACGGAAGCCGAATGTCCCTTCTCCAAGTACCGACCATAGTTTAAGGCATAGCACCACCGGGGGTAGGTCTCGGGCCGGACGGGTTCGAATTTTATTTTTTCGCGAAAACGACCATTTCGGGCGATTTTCGTGAGCTATAGCACACGGTTTTCGGCACCGGGCCAATTTTTTTGAAACCTACCGGATTGTCGCAAAATACCGTAGATGACATTTTATGAGGTTTCGATTGCTTTTTTGACCATAGGGCCCACGTTCCGGGCCTTTTACGGGTCATTTTGTTACCTTTCCTAACAAATAATTACTTTCTCATACGGAAGCTTGAATGACACATTTCTTCACTAGAACGGTCCGTTCTCCACGTACCGACCACAGTTTAAGGCATAGCACCACCGGGGTAAGTCTCGGGCCGGACGGGTTCGAATTTTATTTTTTCGCGAAAACGTCCGTTCGGGCGATTTTCATGAGCTATATAGCACACGGTTTTCGACACCCGAGCCAATTTTTTGGAAACCTCCCGGATTGTCACAAAATCCTTATAGATGACATTTTATGAGGTTTCGAATGATTTTGGGACCATAGGGTCCATGTTCCAGGCCTTTTACGAGTCATTTCGTTACCATTCCTAGCAGACAATTACTTGCTCAAACGGAAGTCAGAATGACACATTTCGTCACTCTAACGGTCCCTTCTCCACGTACCGACCATAGTTTACGGCATAGCACCACCAAGGTAGGTCTCCGAGCCAGACGGGTTCGAATTTTATTTTTTCGCAAAAACGTCCGTTTCGGGCGATTTTCGTGAGCTATAGCACACGGTTTTCGGCACCCGGGCCAATTTTTTTGAAACCTCCCGAATTGTCACAAAATCCTTGTAGAGGACATTTTATGAGGTTTCCATTGATTTTTGGACCATAGGGCCCACGTTCCAGGCCTTTTACGGGTCGTTTCGTTGCCTTTCCTAACAGAAAATTACTTGCTCAAACGGAAGCCATAATGACACATTTCGTCACTCGAACGGTCCCTTCTCCACGTACCGACCATAGTTTAAGGCATTGCACCACCAGGGTAGGTCTCCGGGCCAGACGGGTTCGAATTTTATTTTTTCGCGAAAACGTCCATTTCGGGCGATTTTCGTGAGGTATAGCACACGGTTTTCGGCACCCGGGCCAATTTTTTTGGAAACCTCCCGGATTTTCACAAAATACTTGTTGTTGACGGATAAAAGACGTATCCCTCTACGATTAGCAACCGTACGAACCCCACACCTTTTTCACCACGGGATTCCCAAGGTTCTTGTCAATCCGCGGAGCAAGGGGATTACAAGCGTTCGATCTACAACGACACTCTAACTACTAAAACCCTAACTATTATTATGCTAGAAAACAACTAAACTACACTAGAGAGAATGATTAAGATATCAAGATAAAAGACACTCGCCCACGGGTCTACGATACTAGAGCATGCAATCGCTTAAAGACATGAAAACCAATCTAATCTATCGGGGGTTGTGACCACGGTTTCGCCCTTTCCCTCCTCTCGTACTGTCACTACGCGAAGGTATTCATGACTAGACCTTTGACGGACACGGTGTATTGAATGGATCCAAGGAATCATTGAGACCTATACTCCCTTTACGGCATGGTAGCTAACCTTAAGCATGAAAGTATATTCAACGCAAGATGATAGATAGATAATCCGACAAAGTGCGATTACATCTCAAGATCGATTACAACCCATGGACGAATGAGAAGATTACCCCATCAAGATGCTGATCATGGCACCGTTGATCATGGTTTCCCTTCCGCTGGTGTCTTCCTTCTTCTCCACGAGAGGGTACTTCCTTCGAGGTGGTTGATCTCCCTCCGGAGATCCTCCTCCTCTCTCTCTAGCTTTTGGATGGCCTTCTGGTGCGAATGACTCCTCCCCTCGATGTTGGCGGCACCTCGGGGCTTTTAGGGTTGAAGATCCTTCGAGGGCAAGGAAAACGGGACCGAACCGGTGCCGGGGAAGAGGGCCGGGGCCGGCCGGCCGGGCCGACCGGCCTCGGGCCCGGTTCGGCCGGTTCGGTCGCCCCTTTTGCTCCGTGGGTCCTCATGCACTTATGTACTTTGCCCCCTCCACTTGCATGATTTTGATGATGTTATCCTCGCGTTCAAGATGGAGGTTCTCTTCGCATGAAGTTCGATCTTTTACGCTTCAATCCCCGGGGTGTTCCTCGTAGCACTTCGGTCCTTGCCACCTTTGGAAGTGATTTCATCAAGCTCATGAACACGAACAAGACTCCATAAATGCTCCTTTGAACTTGTTGCGAATCCGTCCTTTATGTCCATGTTTTCCTACATAAACACAACACTTACAAATGCATGCACAAAGATGAACTTGTTATATGATTAGTGTGCCTAGTGGCGGGTTAGTTCCATAATCAAATCCAAACCAAAGTGTAATGAACATGCTAGGTGCACCAAAATACACCGTCAACATCTCCCCCACGCTTAGCTCTTGCTCGTCCTCGAGCAAGTACTCGTAAAAGAACTTCGTCCGAGGTGTTGTAATCATATACCACTTATCCTTCTTCACAAGTTAGTCAATCCCTTAATCTTTAATACATAAACACAAAGTAATGATAATCAGACGGGTTCGAATTTTATTTTTTCGCGAAAACGTCCGTTCGGGCGATTTTCGTGAGCTATAGCA
Organism: Cenchrus americanus; assembly: GCA_947561735.1. Taxonomy (NCBI): domain Eukaryota; kingdom Viridiplantae; phylum Streptophyta; class Magnoliopsida; order Poales; family Poaceae; genus Cenchrus; species Cenchrus americanus. Next base: position 290,563,825 of record OX387239.1, on the reverse strand, counting down.
CACGGTTTTCGACACCGGGCCAATTTTTTGGAAACCTCCGGATTGTCACAAAATCCTTATAGATGACATTTTATGAGGTTTCAATTGATTTTGGGACCATAAGGTCCATGTTCCAGGCCTTTTACGGGTCATTTCGTTACCATTCCTAGCAGACAATTAGTTGCTCAAACGGAAGTCAGAATGACACATTTCGTCACTCTAACGGTCCCTTCTCCACGTACCGACCATAGTTTAAGGCATAGCACCACCAGGGTAGGTCTCCGGGCCAGACAGGTTCGAATTTTATTTTTTCGCGAAAACGTCCGTTTCAGGCAATTTTCGTGAGCTATAGCACAAGGTTTTCGGCACTCGGGCCTCCCGGATTGTCACAAAATACTTGTAGATGACATTTTATGAGATTTCGATTGATGTTTGGACCATAGGGCCCACGTTCCAGGCCTTTTACGGGTCATTTTGTTACCTTTCCTAACAAACAATTATTGCTTAAACGGAAGCCAGAATGACACATTTCGTCACTCGAACGGTCCCTTCTCCACGTACCGACCATAGTTTAAGGCATAGCCCCACCAGGGAAGGTCTCCGGGCCGACGGGTTCAAATTTTATTTTTTTCGCGAAAACGTCCGTTCGGGCGATTTTCGTGCGGTTTTCGACACCCGGGCCAATTTTTTGGAATCCTCCCGGATTGTCACAAAATCCTTATAGATGACATTTTATGAGGTTTCGATTGATTTTGGTACCATAGGGTACATGTTCCAGGCCTTTTACGGGTCATTTCGTTACCATTCCTGGCAGACAATTACTTGCTCAAACGGAAATCAGAATGACACATTTCGTCACTCTAACGGTCCCTTCTCCACGTACCGACCATAGTTTAAGACATAGCACCACCAGGGTAGTTCTCCGGGCCAGACGGGTTCGAATTTTATTTTTTCGCGAAAACGTCCATTTCGGGCAATTTTCGTGAGCTATAGCACACAGTTTTTCGGCACCCGGGCCAATTTTTTGGAAACCTCCCGGATTGTCACAAATTCCTTGTAGATGACATTTTATAAGGTTTCCATTGATTTTTGGACCATAGGGCCCACGTTCTAGGCCTTTTACAGGTCGTTTCGTTGCTTTTCCTAGCAGACAATTACTTGCTCTAATGGAAGCCAGGATGACACATTTCGTCACTCGAACGGTCCCTTCTCCACGTACCGACCATAGTTTAAGGCATAGCACTACCAGGGTAGGTCTCCGGCCGACGAGTTTGAATTTTATTTTTTCGCGAAAATGTCCATTTCGGGTGATTTTTGTGAGCTATAGCACACGGTTTTCGGCACCCGGGCCAATTTTTTGGAAACATCCTGGATTGTCACAAAATACTTGTAGATGACATTTTATGAGGTTTCGATTGATTTTTGGACCATAGGGCACACGTTCCAGGCCTTTTACGGGTCATTTCGTTACCTTTCCTAACAAACTATTACTTGATCAAACGGAAGCCAGAATGACATATTTTGTCACTCTAACGGTCCCTTCTCCACGTACCGACCATAGTTTAAGGCATAGCACCACCAGGGTAGGTCTCCGGGGCAGACGGGTTCGAATTTTATTTTTTTTGCGAAAACATCCGTTAGGACGATTTTCGTGAATTATAGCACACGGTTTTCGACACCCGGGCCAATTTTTTGGAAACCTCCGGATTGTCACAAAATCCTTATAGATGACACTTTATGAGCTTTCGATTGATTTTGGGACCATAGGGTCCATGTTCCGGGCCTTTTCGGGTCATTTCGTTACCATTCCTAGCGAGATAATTACTTGGTCAAACGGAAGTCAGAATGACACATTTCGTCACCTAACGGTCCCTTCTCCACGTACCTACCATAGTTTAAGGCATAGCACTACCAGGGTAGGTCTCCAGGCCAGACGGGTTCGAATTTTATTTTTTCGCGAAAACGTCCGTTTCGGGCGATTTTCGCGAGCTATAGCACACCGTTTTCGGCACCCGGGCCAATTTTTTGGAAACCTCCCGGATTGTCACAAATTCCTTGTAGATGAAATTTTATAAGGTTTCCATTGATTTTTGGACCATAGGGCCCACGTTCTAGGCCTTTTACAGGTCGTTTCGTTGCTTTTCCTAGCAGACAATTACTTGCTCAAATGGAAGCCAGAATGACACATTTCGTAACTCGAACGGTCCCTCCTCCACGTGCTGACCCTAGTTTAAGGCATAACACCACCAGGGTAGGTCTCCGGGCCAGACGGGTTCGAATTTTATTTTTTTTCCTAAAAACGTCTGTTTCGGACGATTTTCGTGAGCTATAGCACATGGTTTTCGGCACCAAGGCCAATTTTTTGGAAACCTCCCGCTTGTCACAAAATACTTGTAGATGGCATTCTATGAGGTTTCGATTGATTTTTGGACCATAAGGTCCACGTTCCAGGCCTTTTACGGGTCTTTTCGTTACCTTTTCCTACTAGACAATTACTTGCTATAACGGAAGCCAGAATGACACATTTCATCACTCTAGCGGTCCCTTCTCCACGTACCGACCATAGTTTAAGGCATAGCACCACCAGGATAGGTCTCCGGGCTAGACGGGTTCGAATTTTATTTTTTTCTCGAAAACGTCATTTTGGGGCGATTTTCGTCAGCTATAGCACACGGTTTTCGGCACCCGGGCCAATTTTTTGGAAACCTCCCGGGTTGTCACAAAATCCTTGTAGAGGACATTTTATGAGGTTTCCATTGATTTTTGGACCATAGGGCCCATGTTCCAAGCCTTTTACGGGTCGTTTCGTTGCCTTTCCTAGCAGACAATTACTTGCTCAAACGGAAGCCACAATGTCCCTTCTCCAAGTACCGACCATATTTTAAGGCATAGCACCACCAGGGTAGGTCTCCGGGCCAGACGGGTTCGAATTTTATTTTTTCGCGAAAACGTCCATTTCGGGCGATTTTCGTGAGTTATAGCACACGGTTTTCGGCACCCGGGCCAATTTTTTGGAAACCTCCCGGATTGTCGCAAAAAACCTGTAGATGACATTTTATGAGGTTTCGATTGCTTTTTTGACCATAGGGCCCACGTTCCAGGCCTTTTACGGGTCATTTTGTTACCTTTCCTAACAAACAATTACTTTCTCAAACGGAAGCTTGAATGACACATTTCGTCACTCTAACGGTCCCTTCTCCACGTACCGACCATAGTTTCGGGCATAGCACCACCGGGGTAGGTCTCGGGCCGGACGGGTTCGAATTTTATTTTTTCGCGAAAACGTCCATTTCGGGCGATTTTCGTGAGCTATAGCACACGGTTTTCGGCACCGGGCCAATTTTTTGGAAACCTCCCGGATTGTCGCAAAAACCCGTAGATGACATTTTATGAGGTTTCGATTGCTTTTTTGACCATAGGGCCCACGTTCCAGGCCTTTTACGGGTCATTTTGTTATCTTTCCTAACAAACAATTACTTTCTCAAACGGAAGCTTGAATGACACATTTCTTCACTAGAACGGTCCATTCTCCACGTACCGACCACGGTTTAAGGCATAGCACCACCGGGGTAGGTCTCGGGCCGGACGGGTTCGAATTTTATTTTTTCGCGAAAACGTCCGTTCGGGCGATTTTCGTGAGCTATAGCACACGGTTTTCGACACCGGACCAATTTTTTGGAAACCTCCCGAAATGTCACAAAATCCTTATAGATGACATTTTATGAGGTTTCGAATGATTTTGGGACCATAGGGCCCATGTTCTAGGCCTTTTACGGGTCATTTCGTTACCATTCCTAGCGGACAATTACTTGCTCAAACGAAGTCGAATGACACATTTCGTCACTCTAACGGTCCCTTCTCCACGTACCGACCATAGTTTCGGGCATAGCACCACCAAGGTAGGTCTCCGAGCCGGACGGGTTCGAATTTTATTTTTTCGCGAAAACGTCCGTTTCGGGCGATTTTCGTGAGCTATAGGACACGGTTTTCGGCACCGGGCCAATTTTTTGGAAACCTCCGGATTGTCGCAAAAAACCCGTAGATGACATTTTATGAGGTTTCGATTGCTTTTTTGACCATAGGGCCCACGTTCCAGGCCTTTTACGGGTCATTCTGTTACCTTTCCTAACAAACAATTACTTTCTCGAACGGAAGCTTGAATGACACATTTATTCACTAGAACGGTCCATTCTCCACGTACCGACCACAGTTTAAGGCATAGCACCACCAGGGTACGTCTCCGAGCCAGACGGGTTCGAATTTTATTTTTTCGCGAAAACGTCCGTTCGGGCGATTTTCATGAGCTATATAGCACACGGTTTTCGACACCCGAGCCAATTTTTTGGAAACCTCCCCGAAATGTCACAAAATCCTTATAGATGACATTTTATGAGGTTTCGAATGATTTTGGGACCATAGGGCCCATGTTCTAGGCCTTTTACGGGTCATTTCGTTACCATTCCTAGCGGACAATTACTTGCTCAAACGAAGTCGAATGACACATTTCGTCACTCTAACGGTCCCTTCTCCACGTACCGACCATAGTTTCGGGGCATAGCACCACCAAGGTAGGTCTCCGAGCCGGACGGGTTCGAATTTTATTTTTTCGCGAAAACGTCCGTTTCGGGCGATTTTCGTGAGCTATAGGACACGGTTTTCGGCACCCGGCCAATTTTTTGGAAACCTCCGGATTGTCGCAAAATACCCGTTGATGACATTTTATGAGGTTTCGATTGCTTTTTTGACCATAGGGCCATCGTTCCGGGCCTTTTACGGGTCATTTCGTTACCTTTCCTAACAAACAATTACTTTCTCAAACGGAAGCTTGAATGACACATTTCTTTACTAGAACGGTCCATTCTCCATGTACCGACCACGGTTTAAGGCATAGCACCACCGGGGTAGGTCTCGGGCCGGACGGGTTCGAATTTTATTTTTTCGCGAAAACGACCGTTCGGGCGATTTTCGTGAGCTATAGCACACGGTTTTCGACACCGGGCCAATTTTTTGGAAACCTCCGGATTGTCACAAAATCCTCGTAGATGACATTTTATGAGGTTTCCATTAATTTTTGGACCATAGGATCCACGTTCCAGGCCTTTTACGGGTCGTTTCATTGTCTTTCCTAGCAGACAATTACTTGCTCAAACGGAAGCGCGAATGACACATTTCGTCACTCGAACGGTCCCTTCTCCACGTACCGACCATAGTTTAAGGCATAGCACCACCGGGGTAGGTCTCGGGCCGGACGGGTTCGACTTTTATTTTTTCTCGAAAACGTCCGTTTCGGGCGATTTTCGTGAGCTATAGCACACGTTTTCGGCACCCGGCCAATTTTTTAAAAACCTACCGTATTGTCACAAAATACTTGTAGATGACATTTTATGAGGTTTCCATTGATTTTTGGACCATAGGGTCCACGTTCCGAGCCTTTTACGCGTCATTTCGTTGCCTTTCCTAGCGAGTAAAATTACTTGCTCAAACGGAAGCGAATGACACATTTTGTCACTCGGACGGTCCCTTCTCCACGTACCGACCATAGTTTAAGGCATAGCACCACCGGGGTAGGTCTCGGGCCGGACGGGTTCGAATTTTATTTTTTCGCGAAAACGTCCGTTTCGGGCGATTTTCGTGAGCTATAGCACACGGTTTTCGGCACCCGGCCAATTTTTTGGAAACCTCCCGGATTGTCACAAAATCCTTGTAGATAACATTTTATGAGGTTTCCTTTGATTTTTGGACCATAGGGTCCACGTTCCGAGCCTTTTACGGGTCGTTTCGTTGCCTTTCCTAGCGAGACAATTTCTTGCTCAAACGGAAGCCACAATGTCCCTTCTCCAAGTACCGACCATAGTTTAAGGCATAGCACCACCGGGGTAGGTCTCGGGCCGACGGGTTCGAATTTTATTTTTTCGCGAAAACGTCCATTTCGGGCGATTTTCGTGAGCTATAGCACACGGTTTTCGGCACCGGGCCAATTTTTTGGAAACCTCCGGATTGTCGCAAAAAATCGTAGATGACATTTTATGAGGTTTCGATTGCTTTTTTGACCATAGGGCCCACGTTCCAGGCCTTTTACGGGTCATTCTGTTACCTTTCCTAACAAACAATTACTTTCTCGAACGGAAGCTTGAATGACACATTTATTCACTAGAACGGTCCATTCTCCACGTACCGACCACGGTTTAAGTCATAGCACCACCGGGGTAGGTCTCGGGCCGGACGGGTTCGAATTTTATTTTTTCGCGAAAACGTCCGTTCGGGCGATTTTCGTGAGCTATAAAACACACGGTTTTCGACACCGGACCAATTTTTTGGAAACCCGCCGAAATGTCACAAAATCCTTATAGATGACATTTTATGAGGTTTCGAATGATTTTGGGACCATAGGGCCCATGTTCTAGGCCTTTTACGGGTCATTTCGTTACCATTCCTAGCGGACAATTACTTGCTCAAACGAAGTCGAATGACACATTTCGTCACTCTAACGGTCCCTTCTCCACGTACCGACCATAGTTTCGGGCATAGCACCACCAAGGTAGGTCTCCGAGCCGGACGGGTTCGAATTTTATTTTTTCGCGAAAACGTCCGTTTCGGCGATTTTCGTGAGCTATAGGACACGGTTTTCGGCACCGGGCCAATTTTTTGGAAACCTCCCGGATTGTCGCAAAATACCCGTATATGACATTTTATGAGGTTTCGATTGCTTTTTTGACCATAGGGCCATCATTCCGGGCCTTTTACGGGTCATTTCGTTACCTTTCCTAACAAACAATTACTTTCTCAAACGGAAGCTTGAATGACACATTTCTTCACTAGAACGGTCCATTCTCCATGTACCGACCACGGCTTAAGGCATAGCACCACCGGGGTAGGTCTTCGGGCCAGACGGGTTCGAATTTTATTTTTCGCGAAAACGTCCGTTTCGGGCGATTTTCGTGAGCTATAGCACACGGTTTTCGGCACCTGGGCCAACTTTTTGGAAACCTCCCGGATTGTCACAAAATCCTTGTAGATGACATTTTATGAGGTTTCCATTTATTTTTGGACCATAGGGTCCACGTTCCAGGCCTTTTACAAGTCGTTTCGTTGCCTTTCCTAGCAGACAATTACTTGCTCAAACGGAAGCTAGAATGACACATTTCGTCACTCTAACGGTCCCTCCTCCACGTACTGACCGTAGTTTAAGGCATAGCACCACCAGGGTAGGTCTCCGGGCTAGACGGGTTCAAATTTTATTTTTTCCAGAAAACGTCCGTTTCGGGCGATTTTCGTGAGCTATAGCACACGGTTTTCGGCACCGGGCCAATTTTTTAAAAACCTACCGTATCGTCACAAAATACTTGTAGATGACATTTTATGAGGTTTCCATTGATTTTTGGACCATAGGGTCCACGTTCCATGCCTTTTACGCGTCATTTCGTTGCCTTTCCTAGCGTAAAATTACTTGCTCAAACGGAAGCCGAATGACACATTTTGTCACTCGGACGGTCCCTTCTCCACGTACCGACCATAGTTTAAGGCATAGCACCACCGGGGTAGGTCTCGGGCCGGACGGGTTCGAATTTTATTTTTTCGCGAAAACGTCCGTTTCGGGCGATTTTCGTGAGCTATAGCACAAGGTTTTCGGCACTCCGGGCTAATTTTTTGGAAACCTCCGGATTGTCACAAAATCCTTGTAGATAACATTTTATGAGGTTTCCTTTGATTTTTGGACCATAGGGTCCACGTTCCAGTCGTTTCGTTGCCTTTCCTAGCGGACAATTTCTTGCTCAAACGGAAGCCGAATGTCCCTTCTCCAAGTACCGACCATAGTTTAAGGCATAGCACCACCGGGGTAGGTCTCGGGCCGGACGGGTTCGAATTTTATTTTTTCGCGAAAACGACCATTTCGGGCGATTTTCGTGAGCTATAGCACACGGTTTTCGGCACCGGCCAATTTTTTGGAAACCTACCGGATTGTCGCAAAATACCTGTAGATGACATTTTATGAGGTTTCGATTGCTTTTTTGACCATAGGGCCCACGTTCCGGGCCTTTTACGGGTCATTTTGTTACTTTTCCTAACAAATAATTACTTTCTCATACGGAAGCTTGAATGACACATTTCTTCACTAGAACGGTCCGTTCTCCACGTACCGACCACGGTTTAAGGCATAGCACCACCGGGGTAAGTCTCCGGCCGGACGGGTTCGAATTTTATTTTTTCGCGAAAACGTCCGTTCGGGCGATTTTCATGAGCTATATAGCACACGGTTTTCGACACCCGAGCCAATTTTTTGGAAACCTCCCGATTGTCACAAAATCCTTATAGATGACATTTTATGAGGTTTCGAATGATTTTGGGACCATAGGGTGCACGTTCCAGGCCTTTTACGTGTCATTTCTTTAGCATTCCTAGCAGACAATTACTTGCTCAAAAGGAAGTCAGAATGACACATTTCGTCACTCTAACGGTCCCTTCTCCACGTACTGACCATAGTTTGAGGCCTAGCACCACCAGGGTAGGTCTCCGAGCCGGACGGGTTCGAATTTTATTTTTTCGCGAAAACGTCCGTTTCGGGCGATTTTCGTGAGCTATAGCACACGGTTTTCGGCACCCGGCCAATTTTTTTGAAACCTCCGGATTGTCACAAAATCCTTGTAGATGACATTTTATGAGGTTTCCATTGATTTTTGGACCATAGGGCCCACGTTTTAGGCCTTTTACGGGTCGTTTCGTTGCCTTTCCTAGCGAGAAAATTACTTGCTCAAACGGAAGCCGAATGACACATTTCGTCACTCGAACGGTCCCTTCTCCACGTACCGACCATAGTTTAAGGCATTGCACCACCAGGGTAGGTCTCCGGGCCGACGGGTTCGAATTTTATTTTTTCGCGAAAACGTCCATTTCGGGCGATTTTCGTGAGGTATAGCACACGGTTTTCGGCACCCGGGCCAATTTTTTTGGAAACCTCCCAGATTTTCACAAAATACTTGTTGTTGACGGATAAAAGACGTATCCCTCTACGATTAGCAACCGTACGAACCTCACACCTTTTTCACCACGGGATTCCCAAGGTTCTTGTCAATCCGCGGAGCAAGGGGATTACAAGCGTTCGATCTACAACGACACTCTAACTACTAAAACCCTAACTATTATTATGCTTGAAAACAACTAAACTACACTAGAGAGAATGATTAAGATATCAAGATAAAAGACACTCGCCCACGGGTCTACGATACTAGAGCATGCAATCGCTTAAAGACATGAAAACCAATCTAATCTATCGGGGGTTGTGACCACGGTTTCGCCCTTTCCCTCCTCTCGTACTGTCACTACGCGAAGGTATTCATGACTAGACCTTTGACGGACACGGTGTATTGAATGGATCCAAGGAATCATTGAGACCTATACTCCCTTTACGGCATGGTAGCTAACCTTAAGCATGAAAGTATATTCAACGCAAGATGATAGATAGATAATCCGACAAAGTGCGATTACATCTCAAGATCGATTACAACCCATGGACGAATGAGAAGATTACCCCATCAAGATGCTGATCATGGCACCGTTGATCATGGTTTCCCTTCCGCCGTGTCTTCCTTCTTCTCCACGAGAGGGTACTTCCTTCGAGGTGGTTGATCTCCCCCGGAGATCCTCCTCCTCTCTCTATAGCTTGTGGATGGCCTTCGGTGCGAATGACTCCTCCCCTCGATGTTGGCGGCACCTCGGGGCTTTTAGGGTTGAAGATCCTTCGAGGGCAAGGAAAACGGGACCGAACCGGTGCCGAACAGTGGCCGGGCCGGCCGGCCCGGGGCCGACCGGTCGGGGCCCGGTTCGGCCGGTTCGGCCGCCCCTTTTGCTCCGTGGGTCCTCATGCACTTATGTACTTTGCCCCCTCCACTTGCATGATTTTGATGATGTTATCCTCGCGTTCAAGATGGAGGTTCTCTTCGCATGAAGTTCGATCTTTTACGCTTCAATCCCCGGGGGTGTTCCTCGTAGCACTTCGGTCCTTGCCACCTTTGGAAGTGATTTCATCAAGCTCATGAACACGAACAAGACTCCGTAAATGCTCCTTTGAACTTGTTGTGAATCCGTCCTTTATGTCCATGTTTTCCTACATAAACACAACACTTACAAATGCATGCACAAAGATGAACTTGTTATATGATTAGTGTGCCTAGTGGCGGGTTAGTTCCATAATCAAATCCAAACCAAAGTGTAATGAACATGCTAGGTGCACCAAAATACACCGTCAACATCTCCCCCACGCTTAGCTCTTGCTCGTCCTCGAGCAAGTACTCGTAAAAGAACTTCGTCCGAGGTGTTGTAATCATATACCACTTATCCTTCTTCACAAGTTAGTCAATCCCTTCATCTTTAATACATAAACACAAAGTAATGATAATCAGACGGGTTCGAATTTTATTTTTTCGCGAAAACGTCCGTTCGGGCGATTTTCGTGAGCTATAGCACACGGTTTTCGACACCCGGGCCAATTTTTTGGAAACCTCCCGGATTATCACAAAATCCTTATAGATGACATTTTATGAGGTTTCAATTGATTTTGGGACCATAAGGTCCATGTTCCAGGCCTTTTACGGGTCATTTCGTTACCATTCCTAGCAGACAATTAGTTGCTCAAACGGAAGTCAGAATGACACATTTCGTCACTCTAACGGTCCCTTCTCCACGTACCGACCATAGTTTAAGGCATAGCACCACCAGGGTAGGTCTCGGGCCGGACGAGGGTTCGAATTTTATTTTTTCGCGAAAACGTCCGTTTCAGGCAATTTTCGTGAGCTATAGCACAAGGTTTTCGGCACTCGGGCCTCCCGGATTGTCACAAAATACTTGTAGATGACATTTTATGAGGTTTCGATTGATGTTTGGACCATAGGGCCCACGTTCCAGGCCTTTTACGGGTCATTTCGTTACCTTTCCTAACAAACAATTACTTGCTCAAACGGAAGCCAGAATGACACATTTCGTCACTCGAACGGTCCCTTCTCCACGTACCGACCATAGTTTAAGGCATAGCACCACTAGGGTAGGTCTCCGGGCCAGACGGGTTCGAATTTTATTTTTTTCGCGAAAACGTCCGTTCGGGCGATTTTCGTGAGCTATGGCACACGGTTTTCGACACCCGGGCCAATTTTTTGGAATCCTCCCGGATTGTCACAAAATCCTTATAGATGACATTTTATGAGGTTTCGATTGATTTTGGTACCATAGGGTACATGTTCCAGGCCTTTTACGGGTCATTTCGTTACCATTCCTGGCAGACAATTACTTGCTCAAACGGAAATCAGAATGACACATTTCGTCACTCTAACGGTCCCTTCTCCACGTACCGACCATAGTTTAAGACATAGCACCACCAGGGTAGTTCTCCGGGCCAGACGGGTTCGAATTTTATTTTTTCGCGAAAACGTCCATTTCGGGCAATTTTCGTGAGCTATAGCACACAGTTTTTCGGCACCCGGGCCAATTTTTTGAAACCTCCCGGATTGTCACAAATTCCTTGTAGATGACATTTTATAAGGTTTCCATTGATTTTTGGACTATAGGGCCCACGTTCTAGGCCTTTTACAGGTCGTTTCGTTGCTTTTCCTAGCAGACAATTACTTGCTCTAATGGAAGCCAGAATGACACATTTCGTCACTCGAACGGTCCCTTCTCCACGTACCGACCATAGTTTAAGGCATAGCACCACCAGGGTAGTTCTCCGGGCCAGACAGGTTTGAATTTTATTTTTTCGCGAAAATGTCCATTTCGGGTGATTTTTGTGAGCTATAGCACACGGTTTTCGGCACCCGGGCCAATTTTTTGGAAACATCCTGGATTGTCACAAAATACTTGTAGATGACATTTTATGAGGTTTCGATTGATTTTTGGACCATAGGGCCCACGTTCCAGGCCTTTTACGGGTCATTTCGTTACCTTTTCTAACGGACAATTACTTGCTCAAACGGAAGCCGAATGACATATTTTGTCACTCTAACGGTCCCTTCTCCACGTACCGACCATAGTTTAAGGCATAGCACCACCAGGGTAGGTCTCCGGGGCAGACGGGTTCGAATTTTATTTTTTTTGCGAAAACATCCGTTAGGACGATTTTCGTGAATTATAGCACACGGTTTTCGACACCCGGGCCAATTTTTTGGAAACCTCCCGGATTGTCACAAAATCCTTATAGATGACACTTTATGAGCTTTCGATTGATTTTGGGACCATAGGGTCCATGTTCCAGGCCTTTTACGGGTCATTTCGTTACCATTCCTAGCAGACAATTACTTGGTCAAACGGAAGTCAGAATGACACATTTCGTCACCTAACGGTCCCTTCTCCACGTACCTACCATAGTTTAAGGCATAGCACTACCAGGGTAGGTCTCCAGGCCAGACGGGTTCGAATTTTATTTTTTCGCGAAAACGTCCGTTTCGGGCGATTTTCGCGAGCTATAGCACACCGTTTTCGGCACCCGGCCAATTTTTTGGAAACCTCCGGATTGTCACAAATTCCTTGTAGATGACATTTTATAAGGTTTCCATTGATTTTTGGACCATAGGGCCCACGTTCTAGGCCTTTACGGGGTCGTTTCGTTGCTTTTCCTAGCAGACAATTACTTGCTCAAATGGAAGCCAGAATGACACATTTCGTAACTCGAACGGTCCCTCCTCCACGTGCTGACCCTAGTTTAAGGCATAACACCACCAGGGTAGGTCTCCGGGCCAGACGGGTTCGAATTTTATTTTTTTTCCTAAAAACGTCTGTTTCGGACGATTTTCGAGAGCTATAGCACATGGTTTTCGGCACCAAGGCCAATTTTTTGGAAACCTCCCGGATTGTCACAAAATACTTGTAGATGGCATTCTATGAGGTTTCGATTGATTTTTGGACCATAAGGTCCACGTTCCAGGCCTTTTACGGGTCTTTTCGTTACCTTTTCCTACTAGACAATTACTTGCTCAAACGGAAGCCAGAATGACACATTTCATCACTCTAGCGGTCCCTTCTCCACGTACCGACCATAGTTTAAGGCATAGCACCACCAGGATAGGTCTCCGGGCTAGACGGGTTCGAATTTTATTTTTTTTCTCGAAAACGTCATTTTGGGGCGATTTTCGTCAGCTATAGCACACGGTTTTCGGCACCCGGGCCAATTTTTTGGAAACCTCCCGGATTGTCACAAAATACTTGTAGATGACATTTTATGAGGTTTACATTGATTTTTGGACCATAGGGCCCACGTTCCAGGCCTTTTACGGGTCATTTCGTTACCTTTTCTAACAAACAATTACTTGCTCAAACGGAAGTCAGAATGACATATTTCGTCACTTTAACGGTCCCTTCTCCACGTACTGACAATAGTTTAAGGCATAGCACCACTAGGGTAGGTCTCCGGGGCAGACGGGTTCGAATTTTATTTTTTTGCGAAAACATCCGTTAGGACGATTTTCGTGAACTATAGCACACGGTTTTCGACACCAGGGCCAATTTTTTGGAAACCTTCCGGATTGTCACAAAATCCTTATAGATGACACTTTATGAGCTTTCGATTGATTTTTGGACCATAGGGTCCATGTTCCAGGCCTTTTACGGGTCATTTCGTTAACATTCCTAGCAGACAATTACTTGGTCAAACGGAAGTCAGAATGACACATTTCGTCACTCGAACGGTCCCTTCTCCATGTACCTACCATAGTTTAAGGCATAGCACTACCAGGGTAGGTCTCCGGCCAGACGGGTTCGAATTTTATTTTTTCGCGAAAACGTCCGTTTCGGGCGATTTTCGCGAGCTATAGCACACGGTTTTCGGCACCCGGGCCAATTTTTTGGAAACCTCCCGGATTGTCACAAAATCCTTATAGATGATATTTTATGAGGTTTCCATTGATTTTTGGACTATAGGGCCCACGTTCCAGGCCTTTTACTGGTCGTTTCGTTGCCTTTCCTAGTAGAAAATTTCTTGCTCAAACGGAAGCCAGAATGACACATTTCGTCACTCGAACGGTCCCTTCTCCATGCACCGACCATAGTTTAAGGCATAGCACCACCAGGGTAGGTCTACGGGCCAGACGGGTTCGAATTTTATTTTTTCGCGAAAACGTCCGTTTCGGCGATTTTCGTGAGCTATATCACACGGTTCTCGACACCCGGGCCAATTTTTTGGAAGCCTCCCGGATTGTCACAAAATACTTGTAGATGACATTTTATGAGGTTTTGATTGATTTTTGGACCATAGGGCCCACGTTCCAGGCCTTTTACGGGTCATTTTGTTACCTTTCCTAACAAACAATTACTTGCTCAAACGGAAGCCAGAATGACACATTTCATCACTCGAACAGTCCCTTCTCCACGTACCGACCATAGTTTAAGGCATAGCACCACTAGGGTAGGTCTCCTGGCCAGACGGGTTCGAATTTTATTTTTTTCGCGAAAACGTCCGTTCGAGCGATTTTCATGAGCTATAGCACACGGTTTTCGACACCAGGGCCAATTTTTTGGAAACCTCCCGGATTGTCACAAAATCCTTATAGATGACATTTTATGAGGTTTCGATTGATTTTGGGACCATAAGGTCCATGTTCCAGGCCTTTTACAGGTTATTTCGTTACCATTCCTAGCGGACAATTAGTTGCTCAAACGGAAGTCGAATGACACATTTGATCACTCTAACGGTCCCTTCTCCACGTACCTACCATAGTTTAAGGCATAGCACTACCAGGGTAGGTCTCCGGCCAGACGGGTTCGAATTTTATTTTTTCGCGAAAACGTCCGTTTCGGGCGATTTTCGCGAGCTAGAGCACACGGTTTTCGGCACCCGGGCCAATTTTTTGGAAACCTCCCGGATTGTCACAAAATCCTTGTAGATGATATTTTATGAGGTTTCCATTGATTTTTGGACTATAGGGCCCACGTTCCAGGCCTTTTACTGGTCGTTTCGTTGCCTTTCCTAGTAGAAAATTTCTTGCTCAAACGGAAGCCAGAATGACACATTTCGTCACTCGAACGGTCCCTTCTCCATGCACCGACCATAGTTTAAGGCATAGCACCACCAGGGTAGGTCTACGGGCCAGACGGGTTCGAATTTTATTTTTTCGCGAAAACGTCCGTTTCTGGCGATTTTCGTGAGCTATAGCACACGGTTCTCGACACCCGGGCCAATTTTTTGGAAACCTCCCGGATTGTCACAAAATCCTTATAGATGACATTTTATGAGGTTTCGATTGATTTTTGGACCATAGGGCCCACGTTACAGGCCTTTTACGGGTCATTTCGTTACCTTTCCTAACAAACAATTACTTGCTCAAACGGAAGCGAGAATAACACATTTCGTCACTCTAACAGTCCCTTCTCCACGTACCGACCATAGTTTAAGGCATAGCACCACCAGGGTAGGTCTCCGGGCCAGACGGGTTCGAATTTTATTTATTCGCGAAAACGTCCGTTCGAGCGATTTTCATGAGCTATAGCACACGGTTTTCGACACCAGGGCCAATTTTTTGGAAACCTCCCGGATTGTCACAAAATCCTTATAGATGACATTTTATGAGGTTTCGATTGATTTTGGGACCATAAGGTCCATGTTCCAGGCCTTTTACAGGTTATTTCGTTACCATTCCTAGCAGACAATTAGTTGCTCAAACGGAAGTCAGAATGACACATTTCATCACTCTAACGGTCCCTTCTCCACGTACCGACCATAGTTTAAGGCATAGCACCAACAGGGTAGGTCTCCGGGCCAGACGGGTTCGAATTTTATTTTTTCGCGAAAACGTCCGTTTCGGGCAATTTTCGTGAGCTATAGCACACGGTTTTCGGCACCCGTGCCAATTTTTTGGAAACCTCCCGGATTGTCACAAATTCCTTGTAGATGACATTTTATGAGGTTTCCATTGATTTTTGGACCATAGGGCCCATGTTCCAGGTCTTTTACGGGTCGTTTCGTTGCCTTTCCTAGCAGACAATTACTTGCTCAAATGGAAGCCAGGATGACACATTTCGTCACTCGAACGGTCCCTCCTCCACGTGCTGACCATAGTTTAAGGCATAGCACCACCAGGGTAGGTCTCCGGGCCAGACGGGTTCGAATTTTATTTTTTCCTAAAAACGTCCGTTTCGGACGATTTTCGTGAGCTACTCACCATGGAAGCTACAATCGATCGAGATTACAGTTGGCCTCCAAGAGCTTAATTAGGTGCATGAGACTACACTGCTGTATATACTATGGTTCCTTCCGCCACCTTTTGTATACGCTCATTCTATTCCATTATATTAGCCGTTTTGGACGAGGATCGTCATGTGAAACATTCAATATCTGATCCAGTGCATGCATGAAATGTGACCAAGTGCACCAAACATTGAGTGAACATATATAGGGCCAGTTTGGATGCAAGGGGTAAATGTTTTCCCAAGGAAATGTTTCGCCCCTTCCATTTGCCTCTAATAATATTTACTCCTTAGAATGTTTGGATTGAGAGGTAAATGTGGATGTGGATGCGGATGGAAGAGAGAGGGCTGAGGTCCACCACAATTTTGCTTCAATTTACTACTTTTTGCCCCCATTTACCCTCCATCCAAACAGGCCCCTAGACATGCAAATGAAGGGCTAGCTAGAACAACAAAGTAAAATGTTTCCCCCGCCTGGTGCGTGTACGCACAACACTAACTAGCTAGCATTCAGTGTGATTATTAGTAGCCAATGCCCAGGGACGGATCTCGAATTAATTTTGAAGGGGCGGTTGTAAGAGAGGCTTAGGAGGGGGCTCCATTAGATTTCCAGTGGTATGGAGGCTCGAGCCCCGCCGCCTGGAGTCTAGCTAGTAGTAGTCTCACTTGTAATGCCTAATGAGAAATCACGAATCTGGAGTCTAGCTATTCTCACTTGTAAACGCGGTTTTACGTTGTCGTGACGTCTCGCTCACCCGACCCAATCATCATGCATCTTGATCATTTTCTACATATCGTTCATAGTTTGGCAAGCCTAGCCTAATGGTGGGTTTGGTATATATAGTACCTCATATATGAAGCCTTATAGCCACATTGATAATCTTGCAAGTTGCAAATTTGATTAGCTATATGCGTGGTTGGTTCATCATCATCTATCCACTCAACATCAAAACTTTGGGCGTTTTGCAATGACATGAATTGTAGGTAACATATATATAACTGCATTATTCTCGATCATGGTAGCAATTGAGATATATCAGCACCTTATTATTGGTCCAGAAAGCAAGGGAAAGTTTCTAAGTAAACGCATATACGTACGGCACGCATATGTGTTTATTTGGGTATAGGATAAGATACGTATATTTTGATAAGAATTAGGCAGTAGTCGAAGTGCTTGTTATATCTTTACTTGCAGTCTTAATTACTTTGGACGCAGAGACTGAGACCATGGAAGGTGGAACGGATTACCATATTGAATGGATCCTTTCTGGTGGGCTGTTGGGCTGTATTCCTCGAGTTGGGGAGAGAGAGAGAGCGCTCGAACTTCTTCTACCGACAGACACAACGAACTGGGCTGGGATTCAACATATTTGGTCTCCAAACCTGGCCTCGATTAACGTCTGTCCTAGACACTCCTAGTACAACAACAGTAGAGGAAATGCATCGTACTGTACTATATAGAGGAAATGCAAGCATATTTCATTTTTTTCTCTCTGCAGGAAGAACAAGTCCACAAAGTAGAGGTCTGATGGTCTTGGTATCGACCACCAGCCAACAGTACTTTTCTATCAGAACAAACCAGCCATCAGCAACCAGTCAGCAGTACTTTTCTCTCGCAACCAATCAGCACCAGCCATCAGCCACCTGACAAGCGAACGGGCTGCTGGCCTGTCCTGACAGAGATGCTGTCCTAGGGGAGCTGCACGCCTGACATACATACAGACGACAGAGTATCTTGTGGTTGTTTGGTGACTTGGGATCTGTGTGCGTTTAACTTTAATCCTGCAAGCTGAATGAGTAACCTCACGTGCGTTACTGATACTACCAACAGCACACTTTATTTTATAACTTATTAAACAGATGCCACTCGATCGATCGGTCGCGTCGGTCAGTTTGCATTACCGTCCATTCTAAACTAGCAGTATCAGTAGGCGTATGTAGTCACGTGTGTGTGTCTATATATATATATATATATATATAGACACACACACATATGATGCGTGAATACAACGAGGCCGAAATGTCTGCTGTTACCGCACAACGCAAATCTCCCAGGGCAACTATACACGATGCAAATAGGAACTGTTATTGGTCAGTTTGCATTATGCATGTCAAGAGCACACATATAGTACAAACAAGAAGTTAGGCAGCCAACTCTGACAGTACGTGCAATATATACTTGCCTGTCCCGGAGATGGAGTGTCAAATTAAGTCAGCCATCAGCAGCGCCGCCGAGTCTGAAAGCTAAACGGCCGTAAACCAAACAAAATCGTCTACAGGTATCTGATGAAAGAATGCAATGGTAGCTAGCGTTTTCCTTCTCTGGCGAAAAATTAGGATCCCTGTATTAATCTCTGATGCTATAGACGACTATAGTTCTTCAGATTATTAATTAGCACATAAGAAAAACGCTGTATACATATTGCGCTAGCTAGCTGCACTCGTATGATCCTATCTCGGAATAATGAAGTGGTCAGGGGGAAAACACAAAGGAGGTTCATGTTCTGTATAATTGTTCACCTCACAAAGCCACAAGTGATGCGTGGAAGCCGAAGAACAGCAGAAGAATCTCATACAAAACGAGCTGATGGTAGCAACCAAATTAAAGCATACTCCTGCAATCGCATCATCAGAACGTACTGCAGTCAATTGGGAACAAGCATCAGCTGTCAGACTTGATCACCTGGCCGATTTTGTGGGAGGAGGAGAAGAGTAATATATATATATAATGAACCGAGAATGAGCGCAAGAGGATCTTCATCAGGAGGGTTGGGTGCAGTTGGTGGTGGTGCCGCCGGCGCAGCCGCAGGTTTGGGGCGTGAAGGCGCAGGTGCCGAAGGGCTTCCCCGGGAGGTTGCAGTCGATGGAGTAGCAGCAGCTCGTGTCCACGCAGCTGCTCGAGTTGGACGACGAGCAGCAACGGCACCCCTCGCACACGGCGAACGGCTCGTACCCCACCGCCTCCGCCGCCGCCGCCACCGCCGGCCGTGACCGGTACACCACGCTCTGCACCGGCACGTACTCCTCCGGCGCGCGCGACTGCCGTTTGCTGCTGGTGTCCACCAAGTTGCTGGCTCCTGCTGCTTGTTCGTGCATGTTTGCCGGTGCACCATCATCACATTCACAAGGCCAGGAGCAGGAGGTATCAGAAGTGAATCATCACAAGGCCAAGCAATAGCTAATTGATGGATACTACATACCTTGAGCTTGGAGGGAGGTGATGAAGAGGATGCCGAGGGACAGGAGGGTGAGGGAGATGATAGAGGCACGGGGATGATGATCACGACGAGCCATGGTTTGTTGTGTGCTTTGCATAGCACTAGCACTGTGCGTTAGTTGGTGAGCATATATAGACTTGGATATATAGTGCCGTGCGTGTGGCCGAACCATCCTGCTGATCGATGCAACTCCATATATTTTAGCACTGTACTGCTTTTTCAGCACCAAAAAAACTAGAGTGCTAGCTCCATGAAACTTCTGGGAACTCCAATGTAATCCAAATTAAATTCTAATCTGGTAACTGATGAAGCACAACCGGCCGTCAGAATCACTCTTATTGGAATCTGGAAGGGACGAAAAGATGTTGTGCTTGTGCGTGCCAGTTAGTGAAAGCGATCGACATTTCTCTGTCAGTAAAGGGAATACTCCGTGTTGTAGTGCTCTCCTTCCGTATTGTGCACATCTCACCAGACAAACATGGGCAGCAATCAACCGTACATGTCAGCAGCAATATTGACAATTGCCACCCGGCGGCCTTTCAAAATTATTTGATCCGAATTCAGAAGAGGGATATGAAGATGGTTCGGTGCAGAAGACCACTGTACAGACTACAGAATGGTACAAATCACTGGAAAACAAATAATATAGATGGTTTCACTGGAAAATTTATAGTACTCCAGGTAGAGGAGAAGGTTTCTGGAACTCGATCGACACGCTAGCTGAAGGTTCTTAATTAAGCTTTCCACTGTACGTACAGTACGTGGCAACCGAAAAGGATTCTGAACCTTGAGAGTGTTAATGCCTTTGTTTTGACTTATTGCGCGGTAATTTCCTCTCACAACTTAACCAACCTACCACACAACTTCTCGCGCACTACTTTTATCTCACAACCAATGTGTCGGCTTTATACATTTATCCCACCAATCAAAAGCAGCATTTGGATATGACACGATAAGGTTGCGTTGCGTTGCGTTGCGTTGCGTTGCACACTAATCTCGACGAGCTGCTCTGAGTAGCTACCAACAGGCATGCATTCCTTTCCGGCCATCCTATGAGCTGAGTCGGATTAGACACATGAATGACTCAAATGGTGACACTTGTTTGGTTGCCGCGTTCCATCTGCTTTTTTTTTGGGTGCTTTTCCGTGGATAGAGCTTTGGATTACACGATATAAGTATATATTTGCCTAGCTAGAGGCTCAACATGTGGCCGCCTCCTCCACCTCACAGGAGACACCACGTAATGCAAATGCGATTGGTGATGGCGACGGTGACCTCGGCTCCATGGCACTAAGAATTACTACAATTATTAAATTACTCAAAGATATTGGTAGTGACTGAAAATGACATCTTCTGAGTAATTTTGCCCTGGATTGCTATCATTATGCCTGATGACGGATGAGATCATTATTCTGATGATTAGCAGCTTGTTCGTTTATTGGTGGTATAATTGAGTCTTGATTTGTTCGAGAAAAGAAATCTTGCTATTGGTTTGTTCTTCGGAAAAAAGATCGGCTTTTGGTGGCGATAAAGCCGAACGAACAGGCCGTAGATCGGATCGTCATTCTGATCGATGAAGATTATTTTTATTGTCACTCTCAGTCTGACGCTCAGGGCAGGCAATTATCAGTTCGATACAGATCTATTACGACGTGTTAACCAAGTCCTGGTGTGGATTTTCTGTACATTATTGCTCTGAATTATCAAACCTCCTCGAATTAAGCATGATCATATTCATATATCATATTAGGTTATTTTATTATCTCAGCAAAACTCCAGCCAGCAGCCGTCGTCGTGAGGAGGGCCAAATCTACAACGGCACTCTGGGCCGCAGCTCGGCCTAGACAGCGCTCCTGCTCGGCAGCTTCTCCCTCAAATACTAAGGGCATGTACAACAGTTTAGACACCTGCTGTCTATTTGACATACACATACAGCTAAATAGACAGCTCTACAACAGTTTAGACGGCTGCTGTCTGTTTAGCTGTCTATTTGCTATTTAATACCCTCTCTAGTTGATGTTGTTTTGCATGGGAGCACGGGCCAGAGTAGTAGATGAGATAGTAGACAGCAACACCCTCTTTCCTCATTTAATGATGGCCATGTCATCTCATTTTGCTTATGTGGACTCAAATAGACCGCTGCTGTCTAACTGTTGTACATGCCCTAACAAGTTGCTTTCATTCTTGTTTTCCTCACACAGAAACCAAAGAGAGAGAGAGAGAAACTTGTGACCTTGACATAAGGATTCGATCGATGCACCGTTTTTCAGACAGGGATTACAGGCCTCACTTGTTCAGCCCACGAGAAAAGCTTTAGCATTTACTTCCATCACAGGGAAGTGTCATCACAAGTTTTGCACCATCCTTTTGATGTGTTTCCACCAGAAAAGGTAAGCATGTGTAGCATGCGAGTCAGATGAACAACACCCAGAAACAGGGCACACAAGTGTCATAATAACCCAAACACAATCAAAGTGAATCCAACATGAGCTTGCAAATCAATCAGCTGACAGGTAACACAGGGGTTCCAATTTGCTCGCAAGAAACCAAGCAGCCTGGATGAACATGGACTGTCCGCATGACACGGCCAATCCAACCACCCAACATCAGGCACCCCAACAACACAATGGAACCAGTGCACATGGGAAACACCAACAGCATCAGATAGTTGCTCGCGCTAAACAATCCCGAGGGAAAGGAAACTACAGATCTCAAATGCAACTCAGCTGGTAACAACAACTGAAAAAAAAGCACATGTACATGGGGGGAAATAGGCCAGAGACAATGAAGAAAAACAATGGAAATGCCTCTAACCTTGGCCCAGGTTACCACCTCTGCTGGTCACTCAACAATGCCGAACCTTATGCTTCCTAATCTATGTCAGCGGAACATCAAAGTGTGGATCACCCAACTGTATCCTCTGCCAAACAAGGTTGGGATCTAAAATGATCCGGGCAACAATTTTCATCCAAGTTCTGCTACTCACCCCACTCACTCCCCATTGACAAAGCTTTTACTCTCGTAGTACTTCTTCTCACTGGCTTCCTTCTTCTCATTCCGCTTCTGCAACAATTAAAAGGGCACAAGCAAACGTGAATACAAACCACACCAGATCCATGGACCAGAATAAATAAAGACCATACCAACCAAACATCAAACAACGTGTTGCCAAGCCTAGTATAAGAGGGAAATATTTGTCCCAGGGAAAGACAGAAATTTAATGCACACATGCAAGAAGCTTTACTCATCAAGCGATAATGCATCAGCACAATACCAGTAAGCAATAGCTTCCATATCCATATCACTGATATGAAGAGGATGAAATCGAACCACATGTGTAACTGTGAATATATATACTACACTACATGCTGCATACTTGCATATAAAAGACCCATAACCACCAGATCACATTAGCTACCTGGTAAGCTTCATGGTTAGCAACAATCCTCCTGATAATAGTACTTGTAGTGATATCCAAGGGACTCTCCAGCCTACGGTAAATGCCCATAGCTATTGGCACAGCATATGGATTTGAGTCATCCTGATAAATGCATGAACAATGATTAGTCATAACATTTGTATGTTCAAAAGAGGAATGGTACATAAAGAAAAGTAAACTTAATTACCTCCATAAAGTCCATGTTCTCAGCAATTGTTCCATGAACAACTAACGAAATATTGAACGTGGTAATCTGCACGTAAGAACAGAGAGCTGAAGAATTCAGGCCACACACATACTAGTCACAACAAATAAAAAAAACATCAGGTATACCAGGACTCGGTCAATACATGAGAAGGCTCAATTATTAACCTTCAAAAATAACTATATATTATGTTCCTCATTGTTGCTTTATGCAACCAGCACGGGACAAACTGAGGACACTGATCACACCCGGTTTGGTGTACAGTGCCCACATCTACCCAGTACACTAAGCTATAAGGGATGCCATTGGTTGGGGCAGAAACTCAGTCATTGATAGCTTAGCAGAGGCCTAGCAACCGTGGCGTTTCATTTGCAAGCTGCTCAGATGGTCAGATGACGACCAAGTTCCTCGGTTTCAGATATGCAGAACAAAAAATGGAAAAATTTGAGGATCTGCATTTTGTCAACTACATTTTTTGTTCTTTTGTAGTGAAGTAACAATAACATTGCCCATAATCACTCTACAAAGGTATATTGTTTTGTGCAGGTCTATCTATATGTTTCCTAGTTATTCGAATCTCAGAGATTTATTTTTTACATTGTCTTAGGCTATGGGTATGGGGCCCAGGTCCTCTTTATATTTATTCGGGCTACGTGTTATGAAGAATGTAAGAATTTGATTCCTGCTTCTATATCAAAATAGGGTGCATTCTCTAGTCATTTCTGTTAATGACTATGCAATGTGGATTGGAGTTTTCGATCGGATCAAATAAATGCAATGTTACAGAACTTACAGGAAATGCAGTGTCTGCTGTCTTAAGAGTACCATGAAGGAACAAGTAGAAATAGTTGCATCATGGATTCTATACAAAAGTCGGGTAATATCATGGCTGGAAAGTAAAAACTCACCATGTCTTTTGAAACATCCCATGGAGCACCAATGATCACCTCATCGACATAACGACAAGCCAAAACACTCAAACTTCTTTCATGGAGATTCATGATTGGGCGATGTCGTCCTCGTGTTGAACTGGCAAGTATAGAAAACGCCAACAGAAAAGTCGGTTGAACGTCAGTTTTAACTTTTAAGGGTATTGTTTAGACGTGATGCAGAGAAATGCATCCACTGTAAACAAGGACTGCTGCAGAACTGAATTAACTTGAGCATCGTAGCTTGTAAATATTTAACAGAGAATAAAGATGCAACCATTATTTTACCTTATGGTCTGATCTGTGTGAATGCCCACAAGCAAAAAGTCTCCAAGTTCTCGAGCAAGTCGCAAAATCTACATGAAAGAAACTATAAATACAAGACAGTTGGAATCACTATGTTTTGGAGGGTTAAATAGTAGTATGCTCCCATGCAAAACAGAACATGAAAAAACAGAAGTACAGCCAACAGCCCAACACAAGCATAAACAGGCATCTGTGGAAGGGAAGGGATTTAGCATTTACCTCAACATGTCCAGCATGGAACAGATCAAATGCACCATCTATGTAAACTATCCGAGAATCTGGACCTGGCCCCTGCATTGGGAAAGTCTAGAGTCAACAGAAAAGAACTGGCTACATTCCAAATTCAAATTTAGAATTATGAAGCGTTAGTTATACCAAGTGAACTAAATCAACCATTTCCAGCTTCCAAGAAATGAAATTATACTATGGCCAACTAAATTTTACATTCATTAAGTGAGCAGCTTTCAAATGATTTTAAGGAACAGTTGGTCTCCCAACCATATGGATTTTTCTGACAATTCAAGGACTTATCAGCTTCTAATCCCAATGTTCTACTTCCGGAACACACTGACACTATGGACAAGATAAAGTCTCAAGCAAGAAATTGAGATCATCAATTCTTGTAAAAATAATTTGGTTGTAAAAAGTACAAAAGTTATATTAATTCAAAAACCAAAAGTAAATGATATGTTGATGCATGTGAAACTGTAGAAGTCATACCCTGCTATTTGAGAATTGAACTATTCGCCTAGATGTGGGAAGGAAATGGGATACTCTAGTTCCACTTCCAGATCCACTATCATCAACTTTCTGACCATGTCCACTACTGAATTGCCTTTGTAGCGAAGAATGATTGTGGGAATCAGAAGATGATCTCTCTCTAACACAAAGAAGCATCCGTCCTATCATGAAGCAATACATGGTCAAGATGAGAATAAAGCCTTTTCATCACCAAAAAAATAGTATAGTCACAAGAAATAGCCAATTCATTGGTCCCCAAAAGTTGAATTAATTGGAGTTCTGAACCAGAAAAAGGGTATAACAGAAAATTCATGGTCCATGCAGTCATAGAACAAGAACAATAGTGGATTGCTAGTCCCTTAAACACTGACAATAGGTTAACATGGTTTCTTAAAGGACAAATCAGCTGATTAAATCTTTCAAACAGCACAATTGCTGAGGTTTTTGGTAGATCTAGAATCAACTGTAACATCAATGGACAGCTGTGACGCTTGGTCAACAACAACTAGTAACCAAGATTTAGAACCTAAACATTCCCTATTTCAGAATTCAGACTTCAATATCGTTATTAGTAAAGCAAAGTTTAACAAAAAAAAAAACTAAACAAGAAAACTAAAGCAGAACTATTACCAACAATATCTGTTGTTGACACTCCCTCAGTTCTTTTAATCTGCTTATATCGACCAGCCTTTTTGGCGAGGGCATATGCATCAGTACCATCTGGTAGCAAACAAGGATCGTCACCGTGGATAATGTAATCTATGTTGTACTCAGTGAACAGCTTGTTCATGAATTCTTCGGTTATGGCATAAGGCGCATCAGGAATGATATCATCCACCCATTTGACAGCACGGACCATTATCATTCTGCATTGCCACAGAAATATGAAGAAGAAAGATGAGAAACTTACTATACATCATAAAGGAATAAGAAAGCAACATATTTGATACTCCCCGACGCATCCAAAGAATCATGAATGTAACACTACATAGACGCATAAATTTCCATGCAGCCAGGTCACAAGTAAATGATTAGCACAAGTTGTTTTAGAATGACATGTAAGGAGTATTTGTGGAAAGTCTGAAACCAAGTAACCAATCTACTTTGCTAAAGATATGCTATAAACACTGGTGCTTTGGCCATAGCTCAATTTCTGGATGAAGCAATACTATCTACCCAAAGAACAATTTTTTGCTTGATTGCATTGATCAAAGACAATTTTGTGAATCTCAAAGATGCCAAAGCTTAACAAAAAAAAACAGTCAATTGCACAGAAGTAACTCCCATACTGCTGAAATTCCCATATAGAACTGAACTGCAGAATTACTGCTGAAACTAACTGAGGTCGTGAGCATTCGGTTAGGAGGGCACGTACCGCTCGTGGAGCGGCGTGACGGGCGGGCCCTTGTTGGCCTTGATCTCGTCGTCGCTGATGACGCCTACGACGAGCTCGTCCCCGAGCGCGCGCGCCTGCCGCAGCGCGTTGCAGTGGCCGTAGTGCATCATGTCGAAGCACCCGTCCATGTAGACGCGCACGGGGCGGCGGCGGCGGCGGCGGAGCCGGCGCCCGAGCGCGTCGAGCGGCGGCGGCAGGGGCGGAACGGCCGCGGGCCCCGCGAGGTGGAGCACGAGCACGGAGGCGCCCAGCACGAGGCCGCCGACGACGCACGCCGCCAGCGCCCGGGCGCTGCAGCCGGTGCTGGTGGCCGGCTCCATGGAGGGGGAGCGCGCGGGGTGCGGTTTGTGCTGTTCGGTTGTTGCGTGGGAGTGAGGGTGTGGGACCTATAGGGTCAGGGACGGCGTGGGTGTGCGGGTGGAGGGGCTATCGCCATGGGATGGAGCTGGGATGATGAGGATGGGGGGGGGGGGGAGAGGGGGGCGGTGGTGGTGGTGGCGGCGGCGTGGCGAGGTGTCGGGGGAGGGAGGGGAGGACGATGGACGACGAATGCTCCGGGTGCCTCCGGGGAAAGTGGGGCCAGGATGTCAGTCGAAATGAGGGATCAAGGAGCCGTGGCCCCACCACGTGTGTCACTGATGATGGTGACAGTCTTGAATGGAGTCCAGTATTATTTGCCTGCTCGGCAAGCAAGATTGACTGCAACACAAAGCCGTGAAGTGAAACCCAGGCAACGGCAACGCGTCGTGTCGCTACTCTGTTTCGATTTCAGCCTTTCACTCACTAATAATTAATTAATTAATTAATTAGCGCTTCCTTTCCATCCACTCTGCGCAGCTGCGATGAAACATACGTACTCACAACAACAACAAAAAAAAAAAAGCTTCTGATCAGCTGGAAACACACCCTTGGCCCCTTCTTCACCGGAGTAGAACAAGAGATCAGCACTTGTAGCAATTCCTAATTTGATGTCGCGAACAAAAAGTAAAAAAGTCAAATGAGCTGGAAAAGAATTGTCAAATTCTTCAATGCCACGCCGACATGATGATCAAAAACAGACTAATAATAATAATAATACTGATCAAAACATCATGCTACAGAGTAGGTGGGAGGGGGTCCGGATCTCATCATCTACGTGCAGCAACAACCTGAATCTAAGGTAAATCTAAGGTAGCAAGTTAATATCTTGGCACCACAAACAGAATTTGATGACCTTTTGACAATCACTTGTGATGCAGATTCAGGGGCATGATAGCAAAACAGATGCTACATCCATAGTGTCAGCATATATACTATACTTAAATGGAAGTCCTCAAACTTGATAAGTGCTGAACAACTTTTTGACTATGATTGAAAATAAAGCCGACAATCTAGAACTTATCTGATCATGCTCTTCTATACACATCCTACCTAAAGGTCAGCATTAGGACAGGCCGGCAGCTTGTGCCCAGAAGGAATTCTTCCTCTCCCTCTTTCCAAACCTGAGGACTTCTAATCTTCTACTATTTTATTCCAGTCCATCCGAATTCAGAAACCCCACATGTTTCTATTACAGCATTCAACTGAAGATGGATTATTGATAGGCTTGTCTCATGACACACACACACAAACTTCCTGAACTGCAACGCCCCTAATCCAATCCCATCTTACCAACAGATGAAGTTACAGTACTGGTCCGCTCTTCAGAAGGGGAGCAACAAGTGAGACTCCGAGAACTTTTTTTGGATGAGAACATACTAAAGCTACACGAACTGCAATGCCCATAGTCCAGACTTATCTTGCCGACCAAAGAAGATATATGACTCATACAGATGATATATTACTACCGAGGGAACACAAGCACAGAAAGAGTAAAGATCAAGAACAGGGAAAACGAACAAAGAATTCGGCGTAACGGGGATGACAGACCTCATGGAGCCGATCCAACGTGGGTATCGCAGAGGAGGCTGCCTCCTCCTTCTTCTTCTTGCTCTTAGTCTTAGGCAGCAATTTCTTCAGCATCTTCCTGT
The DNA here is from genome assembly GCA_947561735.1 of Cenchrus americanus. Lineage (NCBI taxonomy): Eukaryota > Viridiplantae > Streptophyta > Magnoliopsida > Poales > Poaceae > Cenchrus > Cenchrus americanus. The sequence goes on along the minus strand of OX387239.1, from coordinate 290,535,442 downwards.
CGGTCCTTGCTGATTCTCAATCTCGTACGATGATGGCCTGTTTATCAAGGAATAGGATGGAGATGAATTGGAGATGAATGGCCTCTCGAGGGTGAAGGGGAAAGTGAGGAAAGAGGAGCGAGCGAGCGTAACGTAACCTTCGGCGGACAGTGGCGGCGGCTGCGGCCGTCGGCGCCGGAGGTGGAGGCGAACCTGAACGCCGAGCCGAATGCGCCAGGCAAAGCAAGCAAATCCTCCATGGGCCGCGGGGCCTTGATCCACCATCATGAAAAAGATTTGTGTGCTCCATGGGCCGGGCAAAGCAACTTTGCAGCCATCATGTTATTTGTGTACTCGAAGGAAGTAATGAAAACCTTTTTTATATGCATAACAAAACAATAAATATGTGTGTATGCTTCTTTGGTGATAAAAAGAAAAGCACACATGCATCGAGCATTTTTTTATGTTCGGTTGGTTAGAGCTCATGACTGATGCTAATTTGTTTTGTGAGATAAATACCGTTGGTCGGCTGGTGGCTCGTGGTCATTGGGCCCCGATTTGTTCGAGAAAAAAAAATACCACGAACAAGGTGGTAATTAGTTACTACAAAACATCATGGTCTTCTTAAATGACACAAGACGATCCAAATGCAAAGGTGCATACTAGTAGAAATACCGAATACTGAAATACTGAATAGTGATCCCCAACAAGTGCGTGCGTGCATGCATGCATGCACGCATGCAGTGTCCTATTCCCAAGAACATGGAGACAAAAATAGCAGCTCCTTTCCTGCAACGCAACGACCATGGATCACTCCTCACCCCACACGCGCGCGCGCGCAAGAACAGAGCAGTGTGATCGTCATCGCCAGCGACGAGAATTGGCCACCACGGGCCGGCGAGGAGCGAGAGGAGAGCTAGCAGCATGGCGTCGATGGCGGTGAGCGACCCGCTCGCGGAGCTGTGGAAGCACATCCTGTCGCCGAACCGGTCGGACCTGCTGTGCTTCTACCCGAGCAAGATCACGATGGGCGGCATCTGGACAGGGGACAGCCCCATGGACTTCTCCCTCCCGCTGCTCCTCTTCCAGATCATCCTCATCACCACCACCACCCGCGCCGTCGCGCTCCTCCTCTCCCCGCTCCGCCTCCCGCGCTACATCGCCGAGATCTTCGCCGGCTTCCTCCTCGGGCCCTCCGTGCTGGGCCGCGTCCCGCACTTCACCAGCATCGCCTTCCCCATCCGCAGCCTCTTCATCCTCGAGTCCATGTCCCTCCTCGGCCTCATCTACTACACCTTCACCATCGGCGTCGAGATCGAGCTCCACACCGTGCTCCGCGCCGGCCTCCGCAGCTTCTGGTTCGCCGCCGCCTCCACGCTCCCGCCCTTCCTCGTCGGGGCCGCCACCGGCTACGTCGCCGTCAGCACCGACGACGCGCGGACGGGCGCCCAGTTCCTCAACAGCCTCTCCTTCCCCGTCTTCCTCGGCGCCACCTTCTGCTCCACCGCTTTCTCCGTCCTCGCGCGGAACATCGCCCAGCTCAAGCTCGCCGGCACCGACGCCGGTCAGCTCTCCATCTCCGCCTCCCTCATCAACGACACCTTCGCGTGGGCTGGGCTCACCGTCGCCACGGCGCTCGCGCACGTGCGCTACGGCACGATCCCGTGCGTCTGGACGCTCGTGTCGGGCTTCCTCATCGTCGGCATCGGCTGCCTCGTCGTCCGCCCCATGCTCCTCCGGCTGGCGCAGCGCGTCGCCGAGGGGGAGGTGATCACCGAGCTGCAGGAGTGCTCGGTGCTCGTCGGCGTCATGGCCGCCGCGCTCGTGGCCGACGCCGGGGGCACGCACGCCATATTCGGCGCCTTCGTCTTCGGCCTCGCCGTGCCCAACGGGCCCGTCGGCGTGGCCGTCGTGGAGAAGGTGGAGGACTTCGTGGTGGGCATGCTGCTGCCGCTCTTCTTCGCCATGAGCGGCCTCCGCACGGACGTCGCCAAGATCACCAGCACGCCGGCGGCGGTCCTGCTGATGGCGGCGGCGCTGGCCGCGGCGGCCCTCAAGGTCGTCTCCGCGGTGACCGTGGCCGGTGTGTTCGGCATGCCGCTGCACGACGGGATCTCCATCGGGCTGCTGCTCAACACAAAGGGGATCATCGAGCTCGTCATCCTCAACATCGGCAAGAACAAGAAGATCATGAGCGACCAGTCGTTCACGGTGCTGGTGTTCATGTCGGCGCTGATCACGGCGCTGGTGACGCCGCTGCTGGCCATGGTGGTGAAGCCGGCGCGGCGGCTGGTGTTCTACAAGCGGCGGACCATCGCGTGGGCGCAGCCCGACGCGGAGTTCCACGTGCTGGCCTGCGTCCACATGCCCCGCGACGTGCCGGCGCTCCTGACTCTCCTGGAGGTGGCGTCGCCCTCGGACCGGTCGCCGGTGGCGGTGCAGGCGCTGCACCTGATCGAGTTCGCGGGGCGGTCGTCGGCGCTGCTCCTGATCAACGCGTCGGCGCCGTCGTCGTCGTTCGAGCACTCGGCGCACGGGCGCAGCCAGGTGGAGCTGCAGTTCAAGCACATCTCCCACGCGTTCATGGCGTACGAGGAGGGCGCGGCGGGCGTGGCGGTGCGCACGGTGGCGGCGGTGTCGCCGTACGCGAGCATGCACGACGACGTGACGTCCGCCGCGGAGGACCGGCACGCGGCGCTCATCCTGCTGCCGTTCCACAAGCACCGGTCGGTGGACGGCGGGCTGGAGGTGTTCAACCCGGCGATCCAGCCGCTGAACCAGAGCATCCAGCGGTTCTCGCCGTGCACGGTGGGGGTGCTGGTGGACCGCGGCCTGGGCGGCGCCGGGGGCACGACCCGCGTGGCGGCGCTCTTCTTCGGCGGGCGCGACGACCGCGAGGTGGTGGCGCTGGCGACGCGCATGGTGTACAACCCGGCCATGGACCTCACCGTGCTGCGCTTCGTCCAGAAGGGGGGCAGCTTCGCGGGCAGCGAGTTCGACGCGCTCAAGGAGCGCAAGGCCGACGACGCGTGCCTGCGGGAGTTCCTGGACCGGGCCAACGGCATGAGCTCCTCCGGCGGCGGCGGCGCGGGGGTGGAGTACCGGGAGCGCGGCGTGTTCAACGCGGGCGAGATGGTGGCGCAGGTGAGGGAGGTGGAGGCGCTGGGGAAGGACCTGTTCGTGGTGGGCAGGACGCCGGGGCTGCCGGGGCTGACGGCGGGGATGGCGGAGTGGAGCGAGTGCCCGGAGCTGGGGCCCATCGGGGACCTGCTGGCGTCGAGGGACTTCCAGACCATGGCGTCCGTGCTGGTGCTGCAGTCCTACGCCAGGCCCGGGGAGATGGACGGCCTGCCGGCAGCGGGGAGGCCGCCGCGGCCGGATCAAGTCCGCAAGAATAGCATCGGGAATCGGATGGGGTGAGAGTCGACAGTCGTTGTGATATTATTGATATCCTATTCCTATCTCTAGAGAATCAGGATGGCAATTCACAACCTCATTTGCCGGTATCTACTACTCTACTCCATCGAGAAGGCAGCATCTGAAACCGAGATGAGCAAATTTTGCAGACTCCACATGTGGGCTGTACCCTTAGTCAAATGAAGGTGGTTAACTTATTTTTCAGCAAGCTTTGTCAGCCATAGTTGCTTCACTGTTATCTGTGAAACACCTAGCAGGCATGGGCTGAATGCCGATGGGCTTAATCAGCCCGACCTAAACGGCCCCATCAGCCCGTACTCGACTCGAACTCGAACTCGGTTCGCTAACAGCTTGATTCGAGATCGGCTCCGCGTCCTATATATATAGACACATACACACACATCACAAATCAACACCAATATATCAAGAACCACATTTATATATCATAAATGACCAAATTTGTCTGGAGTCCACAATATATTGTTACAAGTAAAAGAACAACCACATGAACGTGACTTACACAACACAATGGATACAGTTTTGATTTTTGACACCATGACAGGATTGAGAACGGAGGTAGAGAAATCAACAACAATAAATATATCACAAAGCACATTTATGAATCGCAAACGAACAAATATGTTTGGAATCCACAATATATTACAAACCATCCAAAAGTACACACTATTAAGTTCACAAGTAAATGTTAACTGTCCAGCTTGTCTGATAATTCTATTTACATGTTACATACAGATCAAATTGACATTCATCAAGCTGTTGGAATAAAATAAATAAATCAATAATTCACTAAATATACATTCTATTAGATCTAATAAAGTCTTATGAAAGATTGCATGACAACTCCATCAAGTATACATTTTTCAGATCTAAAGTCATCATGTGACAGGCACACACATTTTTTAGAATCATAGATAAAAACTTAGCACTGATAAAAGAGATGTAGGAAATGGAAAGAGGAAAACTACAACAAATATCAGGCTAGAAAGGGCAACAAATCGAAAGAGGACCTAACATCCATCATTTTTGTGCTTTAATAAGTTCTACAATGCTATAAGGAAGTCATATAAATCAGCAGGATGATCAAGTGATTTCGATGAACCATCACAGTTTGAAATCATTTGAATATCCGGATATGCCTCGCCTTATAGCATTGTAGAACTTGAGGTAATTACCCGTTCAACGGATATAGAGAAACCGGGATTATGTTTGCCTTAATTTCCTTTCCTAGTAAAGGGACATTGGTAAAACAATTAGAAGCGTATCAACGTTATCAATGTGTCCGTAACACACACATACACACAAAAATTACCTAAGTTACTTGAAAAATGAACCACATCAATTTATTTCGTAGGGCAAAAGTTTTAAGTTCTGGTTTCACTTTCCATATAATGATAATCGACAAAAATAAAAAAAGCGTCGAAGTGGGATTTGAACCCACGCCCTCGTTAGAGGACGACTCGCCGTTCGCTTATGCATACATTTAAGACAAGTGCAAAAAATTCGAGGTGTGACGGCAACTCATTCACAATTACGTCTTTTAATGCTTACTACCATTGTAACAAGTAAATGCGTTGACGTTCCAACAATTATCCCCTAGCCTAACCGAAACAAGAGGGGCTGGGTGGCACTAAGTTCTATCGTTACACGGTGTCATTGACACGATCATGGTTTAGTATATACATAGCTTCTTAAGAATCCGAGAAGTGATCAGTACTCATATATAGCTATCGGTGAACACGACCGACTAATATATATGACCGGGCAAGGCAACTAAACTCCGACGACCGAAAGTCTAAATTCAAATTTTTAACATCTCATTAGACCCCCTTAAGAAATCCCTCGAACTCGGTAATCATCTAGAATCACTCCCGAATTTACGAGTCATAGAAACATGATGAATTCAAAGTCCGGACGCATAGAGCCGGTCTACACGGAATTGCTTCTAGAATCGAAAAAACGAGGAGGCAGGAGTCGTTTTGCTTTGACTAGTTGGGAAATGAAGAAAACGGCCAGATTATCACATATGCATATACTCGCCGACATACTAGATTATTTTTAGTACTATGCTCGAATCGCAACTTTTTTCTCGTGACTAATCATTATGCGGATTCATTTTAGCCCAATGGCCGAGACGTTTGGTTTCAAAAATCTCCATCGAGAAATAACCGTCACAAATTCCGGATTATCGACATGGGAACACACAATAAAAGGCATTATCTTTTGGCAAAGGCTAAATGCTTCTATCAAGACTGTTTTAATCTAACGGACGATCCGTATACCTACCATTTTTCAAGAAGCAAAAATTACTTCAAGCAACGGGGCCTTGAATGTTGTAGGCGCATCGAGCGGATGCAACAGAAAGGAGAAGCGCTCACGGAGCGAGCATGCCGCCGTCGTCCATGCGCCGAGGGGGGAGGAGCTCGAGGCCGCCGTTGTCCATGCGCCGAGGGGGGAGGAGCTCGAGGCCCCCACCGTCCATGCGCCGAGGGGGAGGAGCTCGAGGCCTCCGCCGTCCATGCGCCGGCGAGGCGGGGAGCGGGGCCGGGGCACGCCCGCCGCGGGGCTCAACCGCCGGCCGGCGGAGATCTCGCCGGCCGTGGGGACCTCACGGCCGCGGTGGGGCTTGCCGGTCGCCCGCGGTGGAGGGGCGCGCCCGCGGGAGCGAGGCTCGTCGGTCGCCGCGGTGGCGGGATGCGCCGGCGGCGGCGTTGCGGGGGGGGGCGGATCCAAGGGAGAGGAGGGAGAGCGCGGGTGTGGGGCGGCGGCGGCGTCCGAGTGGTGGCCGGGTGGGTGGGTGGGGGCGGGGTTAGGATGGGTTAGGTTTAGTAAATGGGCCGGCGGGTAACTGGGCCTGCAGGCTTCCCCGAGAGCCGTGGAGGTCTCTTCCCCGGGTGTCGTTCAACTAGCACTCGGGGAAGGTGACCTCTTCCCCGAGTGCTAGGACCCGGCACTCGGGGAATTTTTTTTGTTTTCCCCCAATTTTTTTTGTGAGGCATTCAAACATTATTTAAAACTCCTTGCCCAAATTTGGCTTACTTTTAAATTTTTTTGTTATATTTCATTAGTTTTTCCATTTTCTTGAATTTTTAGGAAAAGTTCAAATTTGAACTACTGGTACGTGAAATCATATAGTTTAGCGATTCAAAAAATGATATTCATAATATTTGGTGTATATTGAGGCCTTATCCACGAACTCACATGAAATATCGAGCATCTTGTTATCCTAACATGACTAACAACATACGGAAAAAGTGTTTCTAAATTACAAAAAATCCGGACGAAATCCGAAAATCATGAAACTTGTCGGGGAGTTGTGTTATCACATGTATAGGTTGTGTGCAAGACTAGAGCAGATTTTGAGCAAGTCTGCGACGTTTGATGCCTACAACTCACACATCTCCCGATGTGTTATCACATGAATCACGTGTGGAGATGTCCGGGTTTCGGGCATCACACATTGCAATTTGCTCGAAATCTTCTCAACTCGTTGCACACAACCTCTACATGTGATAACACGATGTCCCGACAAGTTATAATGATTTATTAAATGATAAATCCGTTAATACTATTTTTATATTATTAGTATCCGTCATTATTTCACTTTTGTTCATAGTAAAATTGACTTTGGGACGGAGGGAGTAGTATATAATAAAGATCAACATTTTAAGAGGCGCTATATATATATATATATATATATATATATATATATATATATATATATATATATATATATATATATATATATATATATATATATATATATATATATATACACGGTAGCGCTAACCGCACCCTAGGTGTAGAATCCTATTCTACACCCAACAAGCAATTACTCACCAAATCGCGTAAAAAATTACCGAACCAAATCGCGAGATTACCGACCGGTGAGCATGGTTCGGTAATCCCGGACTTAGTTCGGTAATTATTAATCGGTTTGGCAGCATAATTACCGTTGGGTGTAGAATTTTACTCTACACCCGGGGTGTAGATTAGCACGTGTGTGTCTATATATATATATATATATATATATATATTATGAAAGCAGGTAAAATTAAACGTTCCGGGCCGCTTGTGTGGCAGGGGAACAAAAAAAAAGGGGATCGGAGGTCAATAATACGGTCATGATGTTTGCAATCACATATAGTAGCAGGGATCGACGGCAATGATGTGATGGATGCAATGCAATGAAGTGATGTCTACGTTCAGATTGATGGGCTCGTGTGTCGATCACGGCTTGCACAGGACGACTGCTCGATCAAATTAAAGCTCATCACGCGGCTTGCCGCGCTTGCATTGCGCGATCGAGCTTCTGCGTGTGTTGTGCTCCAACGACACTACAGTCCTAGCTAGCTAGCTATACCTCGATGGATCGTTTCAGAATCACGAATAAACAGCGAAACTTTATTCACCTACTATTCGTCGGTGGTACTTTTAGGTAATACCGTAATACTAGTAATACAGAGACTCTACAGTTCCGTCGGGCATGTTGCAGACATGCATGCAGGTGATTCCAAGCATGCATGCACATGCTTTTGTGAACGGAGAGAAGAGAACCAACCGCGAAACAACAAGTGGCCATGCATGCATGCATGCATGCATGAAATACCACCAATAATGCAATCTGGTACTGTGCCTCTACTGAGATGTGGTGATTGTGCAGCTAGGCCCAAAAAAAACCTGAGCTTTTACTGCTTGTCTCGCCGGAATGATCGGTATTCTGTCCAAGATCAGGGAGAATGACACTGCTAGCTGCGTATGTCGATCGATGATGTGTCATTATCGGTATGATGAGGGTCTGCTGAAATAGTAGTTGTTAATTTCGCCCTGAGCCTCTAACTTAATTTGTCTCAATGTGATCGATCATTCTGCTATCATCGTCTATTCTTCCTATTTGATTATTTAATTACCTGATCCTTAACATTGCTTGACCTGACGTACTATTGCTTAATTAATTTCCACGCACTGCATGGTTCCACACATGCATGTATAATAATTTGTGTGTAGCGGCGCGCGTGTTGGGATGGAGAATGATCATCGATATATATATATATATATATATATATATATATATATATATATATATATATATATATATATATATATATATATATATATATATATATATATATATATATATATATATATATATATATATATATATATATATATATATATATATATATATATATATATATATGCGTGCTAGGGCCAGGCAGCAGCCATATATATGCGTGCTCGGACCAGTGAGTGGGTCAGTCACTGATGCTAGCTGCTAAGCGATCGATCGAGGGGTCACGTGAATGCATTGCTAGACGACAGACACAACACCACCCAAGCTAGTATTTGCCCGTTGCGGCCACACCCGCAGCCTTCCTTACTGATCGAGATGCAGATCAGAGAGCCAGCAGCTAGCTAGCGGCCGCGCGCGCATCACGTCTTCGATGATCTGCACTCGGTCGTCAGTTAAATGCCCCGGCCCACAGGCACAGCTCCTCTTGCTGTTACTGCGGCTACCGTCGTCACACAGTGTCATGCTCATGCACTACGCCACACACAAGTCTACAGAGCTCCTCCTCCTCAGATCAGCCCGTCCACTCTGAGCGCAAGCTAGCTGAGCCTGTGCAGATGCAACACGAATAACGCACAAGACGAATGAAGCAGCAGATACCTGCGCACATATGCAGAATGCCAAAACAGTCACAGTACTACGCACCGATCCCATCCCAGCACTAGATAGCTAGCACAGTCGTCGTCGTATATATACACGTTAGCATTCAGAATTCTCACTACCCTGTAGTGCTTACTTTTTTTTTTTTGTCATATATATCTTACGACGACGTGTACAGTATGACGGACACAGCAGTATGATGCGTATCGGTCGGACTGCTGCCAACAAACAAATACCCGTGATCATCATATCGTCGATCCATGGATCCAACGTGGGTCCTCATCACCGCTGCATGCATCCTGCTGCTGGCTTGATTTGCATGCTGTTGCATGCAGCTGCATAGTATATCTGATCATACTGATTGTTGCATCGCATTTGTTGCCTAATCGACGACCTTTTACCTTTTTTTCTTTTGTATTGTATACCTTGTAGTATTCTCTTGTGTCCACCCTTCATTCCTCATCCGCCACTGCACTGCGCCACATGTATCAGCCTTTGTACGTATATGTATGCACTGCACCCCAACCCGGCCTGCTGCCATGCATCTGTCGTCAATCTGGTCCCGTCGCCCCCCTGATCGATGCTTTTGGCTCAACACGCATGCGTTGCCGTTGCCGCTGCCGCTGCCGTTGCGTTGTGCCCACCACGTACGCACCTTTCGTTCGATCTGCTTCGTTGAATTCGAAATAATGCTGCGCGCTCACTAATGGAAACTCCATCAATCAGAGTGCTTATCACATTATTCCTACTCTGGTTATTGGCTATTTGACGACTTGATCTACAGGTAGTACAACCGTAGAAATGCATCGACAAACTAAATGTTGCCATGGAATTGAAGCAGGCACTAACCTCATAGCCACAGTTTGGTGGGGTGGCCACAAATTTGCTCCATGTATATTATTTGGAAAAAAAAAATCCCCGGCGCCATCCACCCGTGCGCACCTGGATTTCATACATTACAACAATATTATTTTGTATATTTTCGATAATACCCATATACTATGCATACCACCTATGAATACCACCCATACCACACACAAAAAAAAAATCGGTGGTACAAAATTAATCTCAATCGTCGATACTTACATATAGATCCTTTTCTACTATTACATATAGGGTCCTTTTCAACCGGTGGTATAGGGTGGTATTGTGCACAGTAAAAAAAACCCCTCTATTTGAAAACTATATATCGCAGCTTCGCACAATATTTATTCAACTACCACTACAGCTTTAGTACTACTACCTCCATTCTTTTTACGGGCTCGTAATTAGGAATTGATTATGAAACCTCGTAGGCTCCTACATATTAGGCCGGTCTCGGTGGAGTGTCATGAGAGGTTTCATGGTCATTAAATTCTATGCCACATAAGCAGCATTTGATGACTTGGCACTCTATTTATGAAGAGAGAGATGATAAGAGTTTCATGGGAGTTTCATCACCATGACACTCACATGGCACACTTACCTAGTCCCATGAAATCCAATGAAACTTGCATTGAGGGTGTTATAGTTTCATCACATGACACATATGATCATTAACTCCATGCAAAAATTAAATGCTACAAGTTGCATATGAAATTGTGCAATGAAAAGGTGCACCGAGAGTGAGAGTTTCATTCACTTCAAAAGATGACATGGCTAGTCTTGGTAATAGTGCGATGAAATCATGCACCGAGACCGGCCTTATGAAACAAAATTTACCATTAACCCATAAGCATGCTTCCACGTTCGCTGTGACGAGCCCTAAACAGTAATTAGACTCGGAATTCTAACAGCAGGAAAAGTGCAAGCGTGTGAGTAGGCCTGGAAATCCGAGTCGCTTTTTTCTGGCACGTTCGTGGAGTACTAGTACACACATGGGGATTCCTGATCCAGCTGAGCTGCAACCTGCCATAGGATAGGATGAATCCCTCCTGGCCGGCCCTCGAGCGACGTGCCTCCGATGCGATGCATGCAACAAGTCAAATGCTCACCGTCACCGAAAAGGCGGCCTGGAGTAGTAGTATATTGTCGTGTTGACCCAACAACACGTTCCTTTGTCTCTTTCGAGCTACAGTTTCGCGTGCGTGATGATTGATCTATCTAACGGTGGGTGTGTAGTCTCGAGTTGACACGCCAACCCTAGCAAGTTGAGAAGTCAGCGTGTGTGAAGAACAGGTCTTGTTTTGCAAAAGGAAAAAGATCCTTGTGAATGTTCCATTTTCTTTCTACTGTTTGTTCAGGTTGAACAAACTTTACTAGTACTAATGGGGAGAGTACTGCATCTCACAATTAAATTAAATTTATTTTCTAGGTTAAACTTGAAAAAACTATAGAAGGGAAATCTAGGGTGAAAAAAAGCAGGTACCGTACCGTACCGTACCGTACCGTACCGCTGCTAATGAGCAGTAGGAGTAGTGTAGAGTGCTACCTGAAGCGAACAGTGAACGTTACTAGGTGGAGGGATGAATGAGAGAGAGAGACTTTTGATTCAGTAGCCAGAGCAGACTTTGTACGTACGGGTGACATGCCTGCATGCATGCGATGGTTGAAGCTAGGTGCGCGCTGCACAGGGCACAGACATGAGCGTACGTAGTACACGTGTCGAACCGAGCGCAGCCTGATGGCTCGTGTGTTAGCATTAACTACTACTGTACAGTATACTACACTACTAGCTACTTCAAAGTCTTTGATCAGTGTGTGTGAGGCACTGCACCACGCAGTGGCAGATGATCACTGACTGCATATATTGCTGTACGTGATTTAAGAAAAATGTGACATCAATACCCACTCCTTACTACTACAATTAATTTGGTACTCCATCCATCTCTATCTATGTAGTAACCGATGAAGGGACATTGCGTTGGGAAAGGGTGATCAAGAGTAGTATTTGGAACAGCGACGTGCCACGGGCACCGTTGGACGGGATCCTCGGCCGGCCACAGGAATACAGGAATACAGTGAGAACAAGGGCAAGTGATCAAAAAGATTGCAAGAAAAGGCGAGACCCTTTTTTGCGTTCGGGGAACCAACCGGAAACGAGGCATAGAGACGGCATGTATATACTACTATAGTGTAGTAGGGCACACACGCATGCAAGTCAAGACACCACTGGAAAGCCGGCCCGCGGTCCAATCCACGATGCACCTGCCCTCTTCATTTCACCATGGCCACCCACGCCAAGCTTCTTGGGCGTTTCCAAACTTTTCCCCGGACTTGGATAAATGGATGGAGGGAGTATCTATCTATCTATCTATCTGCAGTAGTAGTTTAAAAATGTGTGGTTAACTTTTGTCTCAACATCTAGCAAGAGTTAGTTCACCACAAATGTTGAGAGAGAGGTTTTCAGGTGGTTCCCTCTTTCCCTCTCAATATTTTCTTCGTAACGAGAGTTGTGCTTGCTCGAACAATGTAGCTACTTAATGGAATACATACATACATACATACATACATACATACATACATACATACATACATACATACATACATACATACATACATACATACATACATACATACATACATACATACATACATACATACATACATAGAAAATGCAAAATATATATCTCCATCTAATCATGCATGCATAATGATTTTATGCGAGATTTAAATCCTAAAACATCATTCTTTGTCCGAACATTTTTTTTTTGAACCGAAGGAGTATACTATGTTTCAACAAGTCCCCACTGACATACAAAGCATTGGCTTACAGTGTTGTAAAGGTTTTCAGCTTCAGCTTTCAAGTATAGTCAACAACACAGCCATGACGGCACCCTTTCTCTTTTACCTTTGCCAACAGAGAGAGAGGCCTGAAAAAACTGGGGCAATAAAGCGCGCAGAAGGGAAAACCAGAGCAGAGCCTTGCCGCTCGCAATTGGCAACGACGACGGGCACGCGGAAATTCCCGTGGCGACGACGACGACGACGGATAGCGCTGCCGCTGCTGGGGATATGTGATAGCGAAACGGTGAGCAGGACAAGGATGGAGACGCAAATCTCACTGCTTCGTTCTTGGCCTTGCCCAGGCCTTTGCCTTTGCCTTTGGTGGCTATACCATCACGCCGACCTGACCTCACCGACCTCACATGGCCAAAAGAAGAACGCGTGGCCATGGCCACGGCCAAAGTTCAACAACAACACGAGACTTGCTAAAAAGACCCCCGTGGACAACAACGTTTCCACCTTTCTGGCTGCTGCAGCTGCACTGGTGTGGTGTGTCGTCGTCGTCGCTGCCTGCGAATCCGGACTTCGGAGTCGCTAGGATTCTTCAAACTTTTTTTTGTTTTTTTTTTGTTTTTACAAAGCCTAGCTCTTGTCAAAATTGAGATTCCGTATTGGACGCCTATTGTAATAATGAATAAAAGCCCGACTAAGAGCATCTCCAGCGGAAGCCTCCAAATTGAGGCCTTCAAACATCATTTACATGTCCAACTCTAAAAAATAGAGGTCCAAAAATGCATCTCAACTCCAAGTAAAGAAATTAACTTGGACCTCTATTTTGATGTGGACCCGTCTTGTCATACAGAGAGGAAAAGGTAAATAACAAAAGGAAAAATAATAAAAATGGTGGGACCACATTTTGGAGGGGGGAGTAGAGGGCCTCCAATAATGGAGGCTTGGAAGGGAGATTTGGAGGGGCCTCAAAAATGGAGGGCCATTTAGAGGAGGTCTTTTCCGGTGCCTTATACCACCCATGAGTGGTATGAAGGATAGAAGGGGTAATTTAGTACCGCTCATGCATACCACCTCATACTACCGCTTGGTTTTACGAAGTATAAAGGGGTAATTTAGTACTACCCATGCATACCACCTCATACTACCGTTTGGTTTTACGAAGTATACAATTGATCTGAACCGTTGGATGTTTGTATACTAGTCCTTTTTTAAGAGTAGTATACCCTAGTATATGGCACCGGAAAGGAGCTCATTTAGAGGCCCTGCTGGAGATGGATTTTTGCACCAAACCTCCAAATTTTGGAGTAGAGGCTCATATGGAGGCCCCCGCTGGAGATGCTCTAATGACCTTATATCCGAGCATGATTTTATATTTCCACTACTTTTTAGAAAGGACATTTGCTTCTGAACATGGATAATCACATTCGAATACAATCCCTTTTTTTTTCCCATTTTGTTGGTGACAAAATGAAACTAATCTATTTCCGAAGAACCAAAGGAGTAAAGTGCACGAGCGATCCTTTGCTTATTTTAGCTGTCAATGTATTTTACCTTAGTTGTCGAAAAAAATGCATCTTTATCCTTACTGAACCCAACTAAAATTGTTACTGAAAATGCACCTTTTAATAAACTGTCAATAAATAAGTACTTTAAAAAAAATGCAAAAGGAGGAGAGTAGGCAGCAGGCACGGAGGAGGCCAAAGCAATAGTTACCTACCGCCGGCTGCATAAACTGCTGCTCTCGGCGGCTCCATCCATAAAACCGTCTTGCGCTTGTTCGTCTCCGGGCGGCGCCTTCCTCTTCACTCACCCCCTTCACCGTGCGTCATCTACTCCGCTCATCCATCCATTTCCGATTTCCCCTCGCACCTCATCGCCTGCACTGCCCGTCCGTCCGTCCTCCCCGCGCCGCGGCGCCGAAAAACGCGGCCAGGGCAGGGCTCTGCCCGACCCGATCGCCATGCGCGCGGCGGCTTCCTCTTGGCGTTTGTAGATGGGCTCCTCCTCGCTCCTCCTCTTCCCCTCGTCCTCCCCCGCCGCCGCGTCCCCTGCTTATTCCCATGCCACCTCCTCCCACTCCTCCTTACTGCCGCCGCTCCTCCACCACTACCTAGACCAACAGCAGCAGCACCAGCAGCTGCAGCAGCAGCAAGACTCCGCCGCCATGGTCCGCAAGCGCCCGCCGCCCGACATGGACCTCCCGCCGCCGCGCCGCCACGTCACGGGCGACCTCTCCGACGTCACAGCCGCCGCAGCATCATCCGGTGCCGGTGGCGGTGGTGGCCCCCCGCCGCAGTCGTCGTCGATGGCTGCCGCCAGCGCGCAGCTGCCCGCGCTGCCCACCCAGCTCCACCTCCCCGCGTACCAGGCCCAGGTCCAGGTCCAGCAGCACCACCACCACCACCACCACCACCACCACGCGGCGGAGGTGGACGCGCCCCCGCCCCCGCCCCCGCCGGGCGAGGTGGCGGCGTCCACCACGGCGTGGGTGGACGGCATCATCCGCGACATCATCGGCAGCAGCGGCGGCGCCGGGGTCTCCGTCGCGCAGCTCATCCACAACGTCCGCGAGATCATCCACCCCTGCAACCCCGGCCTCGCCTCCCTCCTCGAGCTCCGCCTCCGCAGCCTCCTCAGCGCCGCCCCGCTGCACCAGCCTCTCCCGCACCCTCCTCCCGCCGCTCTCCCGCCGGTGCCCGCGCTCCCTCCTCCGCCCCAACTCCAAGACAAGCGCGCCCAGCACCAGCAGGCGCCGGAGCCGACGGCCCCGTCGCCGCGGGACGAGCCCAAGCCGCCAACGGCGGAGGAGGCCGCCGCCGCGGCCGCCAAGGAGAGGAGAGAGGAGCGGCGGCGGAAGCAGCGCGACGAGGAGGGGCTCCACCTGCTGACGCTGCTGCTGCAGTGCGCCGAGTCGGTGAACGCGGACAACCTGGACGACGCGCGCCAGGCGCTGCTGGAGATCGCCGAGCTCGCCACGCCCTTCGGCACCTCCACGCAGCGCGTCGCCGCCTACTTCGCGGAGGCCATGTCGGCGCGGCTAGTGAGCTCCTGCCTGGGCCTGTACGCGCCGCTGCCGCCGGCGTCCCCGGCCGGGGCGCGGCTCCACGGGCGCGTCGCCGCGGCGTTCCAGGTGTTCAACGGGATCAGCCCCTTCGTCAAGTTCTCGCACTTCACGGCGAACCAGGCGATCCAGGAGGCGTTCGAGCGGGAGGAGCGGGTCCACATCATCGACCTCGACATCATGCAGGGGCTCCAGTGGCCGGGGCTCTTCCACATCCTCGCCTCCCGCCCCGGCGGCCCGCCCAGGGTGAGGCTCACCGGCCTCGGCGCGTCCATGGAGGCGCTCCAGGCCACGGGGAAGCGCCTCTCCGACTTCGCCCACACGCTCGGCCTGCCCTTCGAGTTCTGCGCCGTCGCCGAGAAGGCCGGCAATGTGGACCCGGAGAAGCTGGGCGTCACGCGCCGGGAGGCCGTCGCCGTCCACTGGCTCCACCACTCGCTCTACGACGTCACCGGCTCCGACTCCAACACGCTCTGCCTCATCCAAAGGTTGGCTTGCTGCTACTTCCATGTCAAATCCTATCTATCCTTGCTGCTGCTTCCTCCTTCTACCATCATGACTACTTTCCATTCCATCCTGAAAACACCTTTTACTATTTTTTAGCTAACCAAGGTCAACCGTAGTACTCTGCATCCGATCCGGCACAAGTACAAGCATTCCCCCTTTGGTTTGGTTTATACTAGGCGACTCCGTACTGCGTTTTGGAGCTCCAAAAGTTCACTACTACTAGGAGTCATGATGGCCAACTTTCTAGGCTAAAAAGGTTGCATCTTTACAATGCTTTTGGGACGAGACGACGATCTCTTCTTCCGTGGTCTCTGGTGATCCCAGAAGCAAGCAACCACAAAAGATCCTGCTTGAACTCGGTTAGTGGATCACTAGGCGGGAGCTGAAAGTTCTTACCATCATGACCAGCTTTCCATGCCCAAAAGGTTTCTAGTTCCCAGTGCCGGAATCATGGTTACGGAAATGGAAGTAACTGTCATCTTCGAGTAAACATCACCATTTCTTAATACAGTACCAGATCACGAAGCTAGTTATGCTTTGTCAAAGGCATCATCTTTCTCTAATAACCTCCAGAATCTGATTGACTGCTACGCAATGTAATTTGATTTGATGCATCATTGAAATGCTTAGGGGAGTAGTGCTGAATCTTGTCCTGCCCGCAGCGGAATCAATCTAATGGCCACGAGAATGCCCGTACTGATGCTGCTGTCTCCCCCCTCCCTCCCCCTCCGTGGTGGACCACGGGTTGCGTTGCGTTGCAATTTGCAGGCTGGCCCCGAAGGTGGTGACAATGGTGGAGCAGGACCTGAGCCACTCTGGCTCCTTCCTGGCGCGCTTCGTCGAGGCCATCCACTACTACTCGGCGCTCTTCGACTCGCTCGACGCCAGCTACGGCGAGGACAGCCAGGAGCGCCACGTCGTCGAGCAGCAGCTGCTCTCGAGGGAGATCCGCAACGTGCTCGCCGTCGGCGGGCCGGCGCGCACCGGCGGCGGCGGCAGCGCCAGGATCGGGAGCTGGCGCGAGAAGCTCGCGCGGTCGGGGTTCCGCGCGGCGTCGCTCGCCGGCAGCGCCGCCGCGCAGGCCTCTCTGCTCCTCGGCATGTTCCCCTCCGACGGGTACACGCTCGTGGAGGAGAACGGCGCGCTCAAGCTCGGGTGGAAGGATCTGTGCCTGCTCACCGCGTCCGCCTGGCGCCCAATTCAGAGTCAGACGACCCCGTGCCGTTGATTGAAACTCGGAGCGAATTTACGACAGAGCTAATAAAGCGTTACTACTGTTAGGGGTCCCTTACTGTTACTGATAGATCTTTTTTGCCTGTGTTTAGCTAGCCTCCCATGCAATTTGGTCAGTTCTGAGATTAGGAAAGATGAGAGCATTTCTGATCACTAATTTGCTAGACCTCTTCACACTGATAGTTACTGATGTAAGCTTAGTTTTTCATGGTTAGATTTTGTCAAGCTGTCGACCATCTTCGTCAGTCTTGCGAGTCAGTCCCTAGTTTTCAACCTCATTCATTTTCTAATCAGTGATTCCTGTTGCTTCATTAACTATATCCGGGTGCTCTTGTTGTGAGTTAGTTTAGGTTCCTGCTCAGGTGGAGGCACTTTTATCTACCTCAACTTTGTGGCTAGACCAGTGAAGTGCTGAACCGATGTTTGCATGCAGTCCATGTTTAGTATTTATTAACAGTTTATTAAAAGGTGCATCTGTGGCTAGGTCATTTGTGCCTTATACTAATTGACATTACTGTTCTTTGTGGTGTTGCATGAAGCATGATTATCATCTACTTTTAACATCCTTTTCTTCACCTTTTCCCTCCATGAGGGTCACCAGGTTGCCAATTCTTGCCTACCGGACATTTTGACCGATTAGTGCTGGCATGATGAGTTTGCATCCTTATTATTTTTCTCCAAGTCACATTCCACATCTGAGGATATACTGTATGGCGTTAGCTCACCATCAACATCAAGCAATCCCAGTACTGAACTAGTAGTAGTTGTTTGCTACTAGTAGTATTTCTTTTCTTTTGTGGGTTATAGCTTCACTGAGAACTGCCTTTCCGGTGCATTATTATTTATTATTTATTCGAACTGCCGGACTGTTTATAAACTTTACTACAAATGTTGTTGTTGAGATGAGAAGTGGGGCATGCGGGAAGGAATTTGTTGTTAGTGCTAAGCCAGGACCCCTGCTTAGCCTGCCTCCTAGTCACATTTCCAAACAAGGTTAGACCATCTCCAGCAGATGCTGCAGCCGGTGCTGCATCTGCGTTTTGCAGACGCGGGCGGTACTGTAGCGGCTTCCAGCGGGAGCCGCAGAGCATGCTGCAAAATGCAGCGATGCCCCCCACACGCGCATCCTTGGGGACGCTGCATCCCAACCGCTGCCCGCCCCGCTCCCTCTCTCCCCCCTCTCCTCGACTTCGCCAGGAGCCGGCCCGCGACGGATCCAGCGAGGAGCGCGCGCCCCCGTGCGGAAACGGCGTGCCCCCGCCCATCTCCTTCCCCGCGACGGACCGGGGGATGTAGCGCGCCGTCCGACCCGCCCGCGAGATCCGGGCGGCGGGAGCGGAGCGGAGCTCCCTAGGCGCGGCGGAGATCCCGCGCTCCTTGAAGAGGGCGCGTCCTCCACGGCGAGCACGGCGGAGGGGAGGGGAAGGGGAGCTTCGTCCTCTCCCGGCGCGGGCGCGGAGCGGTGGAGCGGCGTCCCTACCGTCGACGACGTGCTCCACGCCGCCTCCTTCCCCGTCGTCGGACCGCCCTCTCCCTCCCCAAGCCGGGATCCGCAACGCGAGGTGCGTCCGGGGCCGCCGGTGAGGCGCATCCAAGGTCGGCGGCGGCGGCGGCCTTTGGCAAATCGAGCTTGGGCCGTCGGCGGCGGCGGCCTCTTGCGGGTCGAGCTCGGGCGCCATCTCTTCCCATCTCCCCTTGGCCACGTGGCGCCCTGAAGAAGCAAGGTGGGCCCGCGGTCGCCGGCTCCCTCACTCCCGCCGGTCGTCTTCTTCCCCACGGCGCGACTGTCTTCTTCCCGGCCGCCACCTCTCCTCCTCCTCTCCCTCCGCGCGCGGGAGCCAACGGCCAGGGGTCGATGCAGCGGTTGCTGCGCGATGCTGCTGGAGGCACCCCTCCCCTCCCGTGTCTGCATCCTCTCTCTCTCTTTTCCTCAACCGGCGATGCAGACCGGGGATCTGCTGGAGACGGTCTTATCAGCCAATCTTCTTGTGGAGTACTCCTAGTAGGCAAATAAAAAAAAAACCCACAATCAAGGCTTTATCAAATTGTAAAGCAGTTCGCCCCCACAGCCATTTGCAGGATTGTCCTCTGATAACCCCTGCTGTGCTGCTTGCGAGCATATTGTCACTTCCTAGGAGAGGAGGCCTAGAGGCCAGGGTGGTGGTGGACTTGGCTGCCATGATTGGATTGAGGTTTGAGCTTTTGCTTTTGTGCGCGCCCTGCCCTGCCCTGCCCTTTCCCTGTCGCGGTCGCAGGCTCGCAGGCAGGGGTCCACCATTCTTCCAGTCCTCCTGTTGTCTCTTGTTCTCGAGTAGTAAGTACTACTGTATATGCTGCTGCTGCTGCTGCGACTGCCACGAGCTCAGCAGCATGGAAAGACACCGATGATTTTGCTGCGGATGGTTTCTGATTTTGGGGGGAGGAGGGATGATGGTGATGATAGTCGGGCGTGGTTGTTGGACCTGCCGATCCCCCAATTCGGGAAACAGTCGCCACGCAGCACCACAGTGGTTTTTGGTTCGATCTCATCCTCATCGTATGCTTTCGGCCGGTAGAATGAATAATACTCGCCTGGTAGAATGAATAGTATTCCGTGAGAGGAAATAAGCTAAGACAAGCCGAGATAAGCTAGAATATGCCAGCCGAACAGCCTTGAGCCTTCATGTGCTGCCCGCCTTTTTGTTTCGCAGAGAAGAGATATAGTAGTAGATGCACTGAGCTCCGTCCGGTACTGAAAATCCGACTACCGAATCAAAAAGAACCCGACTTCAATCTTTTCTTCCTTGGTTTATCAACTTATATACATGACGAAAGTGATGGAAATGTCAAAGCTAGGAGTGAAAAAAGGATAGAGCTTGGTGTTGTATGAGGTACGGGATTTCCTTTTCTTTTTTCCTTTCTGTCAAGAAAGGAAATTCCACCACCACCTTCTAATCTTCTACTAGTACTGTCAAATAAATACTTCTCCACCGATTATATATCTGCTCATCACTGCGTGCGTGCCACATCAACAAAAATGACATATATGAACGTGATATCAAATAAGAATGGCAAAAATGCAAGGGCAATCCCAATAATGGCTTTCGAGTGATTATCATTCGGCGCACCCACGCCGAGGCCGAGGCGCTCGCGCGGGCCACGGATGGCGCCGGCGTCGTGCTGCTCTTCAGGGACAAGGCGTACCTGCACCCCGCCCCGAGAAGGTCACATTTCGGAAGCATTTTCCTCATCTATTTACTGACCACTTTGCTACTCTACTTCCTTTTTTTAACCCGCCTGCATCTCATCCTCATGACTGTTACCTGAAGCTTCACACTGCATGCACTCTCTAGGTTCTACACCGGGCACTATATATTTACACGCCTTTCATCAGATACTACTACAGTCGGAGATAGCAATGTAGTGCTGATGAATGATAGAATATGCATGGATGGTACGGGAGCTACCCTTTATCTGCCTATCAGAGATGGGATGCTGAACCCAACTGAATGTTCAGACCTTGCTGAGCTATCTTTTGACAAATTGTTTCGAGGACCTAAGTACCTAGCAATCTGACATGCTGAGCTATGCCGGTATATGCTCCAGGCATAGCCACCAAGAATACAAGATGACAGCAGGTTATGGTCGCATATATAAATCCCAGCTATGCTAGGCGCAACCATCTGAATTCTCACACTTTGGAGGACTGATGATTTTTTTTTTGTTTTGAATCTTAAACTGATGAAATTTGTGCAGCGAAAAAACATCCTAAATCCAGAAAATGAATGCCATTGAGCAGAACAAACAACCATACATTATGCCACCGATGGAATATCTCAGGCACCATTTGCTGTTCCCTGTACATGATGCGCCACAGTCAAACATTTGCCTTAGTATTGCTCTTGTACATTGAGCCGCAAAAGAATAGCACAAAAGAAAATTATACAAAACACGAGCAGCAAGGGGACTGCACTTTTGCAATTCCAAGCACGAAATGAAAAAGGTCATTCAACCGTGTATAAACTGGTGGAAGAATCGACACATCTCTTCGAGGGTCTGCAACTTTACTCAAAGGTTTCGCTCTGGTGCACTTCTAATATCTTGGATGCTGAGTCGCTGGCAAATGCAAGGTTCTGCAGAAGACATTTCAGTTTATTAGCCTTTTGAAATTTGAGTATCAGCTTCCGCAGGGTTGTATTTGGGCCATTTGAAGGCCTGGAGTGATTTTCTAGTTACCATAACCTTGTCAATTAATTAAGCCCATGAGGTCCGCGGTTCAAATGCCCCAAATGGTGGTATTTGGTGCATTTCATGGTACTGTTAATTAGTGGATGTTGCATTCCATCATGAATTTCTCCCCTGTAGTCATGTACTTCCTCCAGTAGCTTTTATAATGGTGTATCCCCAAATCAAGCCAAGGTTTCATGACACCATTGTAGTGTAGAGTAGGAGCCTTTTCTATATCGTCTCGACTAATTCCATAATCATGCCCAAGGCCTGACTGAACCCATGAGTCTTCCAAAGGGTATATCAGATCTTGAAAGGCAAATATACTAGCAGGGAGTGCTTTCAGTTGCTTTGATGTCAGGCTCTCCTTTTGCAACTATATGAAAAACATAGGCACACAAGATAAGTAGGTCAGTGAAAATGGGTAATTCCCCCTTATGCCCCTGAAATTTCACAGCTCCCTTGCCCGTCATTGAGACATCAATGGGCAATGGCATACAAGAGAACTTCAGAAGTTTCAGCGGCATAGGAGGAATTTTATCTGGAAAAAGGAACATAACACTAGAGCTACTACTTGAAAACCGAACAAAAAAAATTCTTGATAAGCATTGCTAATTTCATGTGAATGCTTTGGATAAGACTAAGGGGTGCTGACCTTTTGGAGTGATTGATGATACGAACTGGTGATACGAAGGTCTCTCCATTTTTCCAATTCAACGACATTCAGACCAGACAACCACACACATGCAGCGGAGTTGAAACTATGTTTGGCAATATAAGATCTTAACTGTCCTAATTTAACTCCACAGAATTGGACAGCACCGACCACTTTACCATCCATATCGAGGTTCCACAGAGATGACAGGTCTTTTTGGACAATCAAATCATCATCCATAACTACTACTCTATTCAAGCTAGGAAGAAGGTCAGGCAACAGGAAATGTGAATGGCCAAAAACAGATATGTACTCAGTTTTCATCTGCCTCAGTGAAGATTCAGAATAATTACGAATTGTAACACGGAATTCCTCTGAAGGCCATAATTGTTGCATCTCAAGTGAATCTGCGTGCTTTGGGAGCTTCAGATGATCCTCAATGTTAGTTACATGAACAGTAGCCTCCAAGTATGAATTTCTGTCAAACCATTGCTTCATCGCATAAAAGTCTTGTGCATCAGTGAACAAATGAAAAACAATGCTGCCAGAATCCTGAAATGTGTTGTTGTGCATAAGTTAGCAATAAGATGGATATCTCAAAACCTTTCCAGTTCTTTGAAAATAGCAGTATACCTCGGAATTCAAAACTGTTGAGTTAATAGTGGTTGAAACTGCAAGCACGTTTCTGGAAAATATTACATAGTGTTGGAAGGTAGGACTTTCAAGCTTTTGCTTATTTAGTTGGTCGGTGTGGACTGATCGAGATTTGAAATATTCTAATGTCAATCTCATGTTCAAGCAATGGTGGGTTTTTGGCATAGTCTGGACACCAAGATGGTATAGAAATGCACTCTGTCTTGTATGGAAATAAGCTTCATCTTCAGTTATATCAAGTAGCTGCCTAAGTTTCCGTTCAACATTAGAGCATCCTACTTCACAAGACTTGGCTCTTTCAATTGTGTTGTCCATTTTCTCTAGCTTTTTTGCAAAACTGAAATGATCAAAAGCAGCCATTACCTTCAGAAACAAACTGAGGGCAAAATAAACAAAAATGAATTGCAATGCAATGTTTTTTAGAAGTAAGTTGCATGCACCATAATGGTCTATGCTACATTCTTCATTGTTTGAATAAAACCAGATGTAAATTGAAACAAGAAATGGAGCCATCTTAATGAAATCGCTATAGCAATGTAGGCAACAAAGTTTATAAATACAAAAAAAAGGTCATATAAGATTTTTTTTGAATCCAAGATGGTACTAACATTGGTGGCAGATCAGCATCTGTGATGGTGTCACTCAGCATGCGTTCATGTTCTTGAATGCTTTGTTTCAGTTCACGTGTAAATCTTTCGTGCTGCTTTATTTTTGCAATACTAGGGTAATGAGCTCTTGCGATAAAAAGTTGATCTTTAAGCCTCTTCACAACATCATCTTTCATAACTTCCCTATGCTCAGTAGACCAGAGGCAGTAACTTCCATATTCATGCTCACCGCAGGACTTGGGAGTCCCCTCATGCACTGTCTCTTGACCGTGGTTCCCTTTCCCGTTGCTTTTGAAGGTGTCGTTGTTTAGCTGAACTAAAGAGAAAGAGGCCTTGAGCTGCTTTGCTTTTGATCTGGTAGCATGATTCTTAGACGTTGATCTAGGAGGCATCTCATCTGAAATCCCGTTAGATCCAGACGCCTTCTTTTTGGAAACATCCTGCATACAAAGTTAAATAAGAAAGGAGGTTAATCAGGATTGCAAAAGAAACATCTGACGTTTTGGTACAGCCGGGAAACATCGATGCGGCAAAGTGATCCATCAAGGTACCAATTGGGCACCAGTTCCCGGATCTGAGCAAAGTTTCATCAGCAGTGTTGGGCACACCACGCACATCCTATCGTATTGATCTATTTTGCTGTCACACTGTTAAGTCAGAGGCTGTGTAAGAATATTGTGCCTTCACTCCTCAATTAAGAATATGGATTGGCAGAAAGGTGGTCACAGAACATAGAAAAGGTCAGCCAAAAATTGCTTCAAGAGGAGCGAAAAAGGCCAAGCAACGGAAGAGGAATCCACAATGGAAGAGAGCATCTTGGCAGCAACACCAGTTCTGGGTACATTTTTTTTATGGGAGGCGTGGCGCAAAGGCTACAGGAATAACAGCAGCAACTCTGGAATGGAGACAAAGGCGGGTAGTAGGTTGTTAAGCGTCACAACAACACGCAGCTTGTAGGCAGACGTCCGCAAAACACGCACGCACACGCGGAGCGCATGAAGGCTTTGAAAAATCCGTAGGTGCAAGCAGCTGGATTCCTCAAATTTTATTTATGTTTCTGCGAAAACAGCTTGCTGTTGCTGACATACTAGTAAATTTTAACCGTGTCTCGCACAACTAGGTGCGGAGCCGCAGTTATTTCCCTTCCGCAAAAGATTGGGAACCAATGAGCTAGTGGTACAGTAGCGTGAATGCGTAGTGACTTCTGTAGCAGAGTGAGGTAGTTGTTGAATCAAATGGTAGCGAGCGGGCGGTACCTTGAGCAGCTCGTGCTTCATCTCCATGGCGCCCCCATCCTCCAGATGCTGCCTGTTACCGCGCGCACCAAAACTGCCCGGCTCCTGATGAAATACAGAGGATGAAGTCGAGTGCTCCTCCTGAGATGGTATTTTTTTCAGAGGCAGAGGCAGAATGTGAGTTTGGTTCTTACGGTGCTGACGACGACTGCAGCGCGCTCCTCCGAAAACCCATAGCCTGCAGTGCACAGGGGAAGGGGAAAGGGGGGGAGGACACGGTTAGAGAAGCAAATTTAAGGAGGGGGAGTGGCCGTGCACGGACAGATCCAAGGCGCTGTGGAGTTCAGCAGCGTGCGCACCGCCGGCACCGGGGCGGTGGAGGCCGAGGAGGGAGGCGAGCGGGAGCAGGATGGAGCAGACGACGAGCGCCAGCACGCCGGCGGCGAGGGCGCTGCAGCGGCGCGGCTTACTGGGCGGCGGCATCAGCTGCTGCTGCTGCTGCTGCTGGCGGTGGTGCGCCTTCATGCTGCACTACTGCTCTGCTTCTTCCTCCGCTCGCCTCCCAAATCGAAGCCTCCTCTGCTCTGCTCTGCTCTGCACTGGAACGAAGCAGAGCAGGCCACCGCTACGCCTACAGCAGGCAGGCAGGCAGGAGTGAAAGTGAAGTGGAGCGGCGGAGTAGTGTGCGATTGGTTGGAGGAATCTGCAGTGCAGCGGGGAGGACTGAGCTCTTTCTGACTGGACGTCTGGACCCCCATGGTATGGTATGGTATGGCGGGCGACGGCGCGGCCCAAAACCCCTGCTTTTTTGCAGTTTTGCTTTGGACGCGCTTGACAGGGAACAAGTGGGCGGCCAGAAATTAGAGGCAAGATCATATTTATCTTACGTCTTATTGAGGTCTTTTCCGGTGCCTTATACCACCCATGAGTGGTATGAAGTATAGAAAGGGTAATTTAGTACTACTCACGCATACCACTGCCGCTTGGTTTTACGAAGTATAAAGGGGTAATTTAGTACTACCCATGCTTACCACCTCATACTACCGTTTGGTTTTACGAAGTATACAATGATCTGAACCTTTGGATGTTTGTATACTAGTCCTTTTTTAAAGAGTAGTATACCCTAGTATATGGCACCGGACTACTTATTCATCACTGCAAAGATTATGTTATGGAGGGAGGAAGAGGAAGCGATGCCAAGTTTAGGGGGCAGTTGCTCTTCTTTTCGATCAGTGGCATTGCTATCATTTCCTTTCGTTTCCAACAGTCAAGGGAAGAAGCGGAAAACTGAACCGGAAGGAAGGAGGGAAAGATGTCATTCTGCACGATGGAGAAGTAGGACCACTCACTCACTGGAATGGATGGGATGGGATCGGATCCGGTTTCTTTTCCTCTCCTCCTCCTCTACCCCCTCTTCTTCACATCTACCGCTCACTCACTCTCACTGCATGTGTACTGTTCAGCGGCAGCCATCAAAGACACAAACAGTTTGAGCTCTTGACGCTGTCGTCGTCATTAGTAGCATAGAAGAAAAGCTGATGACGACTCTGCTTAATTAGTCGTCGGACGGACAGACTAGGCACTGGGCAGAGCTATGCTATACAGTACCTTGTCAACGCACGCACTTGAGTCTACTGTAGTAGTATTAAACAAAGCCAGTATCAGTGACAGTGAATCAGCCAGTCAGGCACTCGGGCAGGCAGTTTGGAGATACCACCCCACTACTTGGAGGCCTCGGGGGGTCTAATTTCCTTCCGTTGCATCGCATGCATGTGCTGGGCTGCACACATGATTATACTCATCGCTGATTCGGCAGTGTATTATTATATTCTTGTCGGATCACATATAGTATATGTTGACAGGAAAGGGATTAACCAACATCCTGCCCGTATTTGACCGCGCAAGCACAACGCACGATCGCGCTGCCAAATAGTAGTGCTAACGGATGATGGGCCTGGGGATCCGATATACTACTACTACTCTACTACCATATGATGATCACGTGTGGGGCCAAGGCCGCGCTATCAATGTCAAGATGGTTGGAGGTTGGTGCCACGCTTAAGCATATCAGCATCAGCAGCAGCAGCAGCATTCGACTGACTCGTGAAAAGCCCCCCCCCCCCCCCCCCTCTCTCTCTCTCTCTCGCTCGCCATGGAAATCCTCCTGAACCTGAACCTGAACCTGAACCGGTGACAGTTAAAAATCCAGCATCGACTAAAAACAAACCCAGCATGGTACTGTATGTGTGATCCAGGAGGAGGCACGCACGACAAGCACCTCGTTGCAACAGCACAGCACAGCACAGCAAAACAGAGCTGAGAGCCACCCACTGCAAAAGCAAAAACAGAGCATCCCGAAATTCACTTTAGCATTCCATTATGCACATCTTTGGCGCGCACACACATGTACTAGTCGGGTAGCGCGGGCCAGAGGCACACATGCTGGAAACACGATCAAACAACATTATGCTTATGCCATACAACTGAACTGAGCGTGCAAAACCACTTCAAATAGTCCAGCCACTATATATGCATCATCACAACTACTAGCTTCCCTCATCATTTCCTCATCTCTTCTTTTAACACTCACTCACCAGGGTCAAAAGGCCAAAAAGCCACAGAGAGGTAGGCGCTGTCCCCTCGAGACAAAAAAAGCCCCGTAACCAGTTAACCATATCCAAGCCCTCTTTGGGTTGGCCGGGGCGGGGCCCAACAGAAATTGCAAGCTTCAAAGCTCCCATTGTACGTTTCCGTGATTTCTGATGCCCTCTGCTTTGTACGTACAATGGGAGAAAAGAAGGCAAAGCATCAAGAAAGCAAAGATATGGCCACCCGCTTTACCTCACCACTTCACTTGCTATCATAACCACCCAAATTCTCCTTTTGCCACCTACTTCTCTGAAACCCTCAAGAGCTCCAGGGGAATCTGGAAGGAGAACAAAGAAGGGAGATAAAAATGTCAGAGGAGAGGCGTTTCCACAAACATAATAACTGTGTATTAAAACTCATCGACTACAGTAGTCCTCAAGGTACCTCTTATCATGACTGAGCGGTGACAGCTGATTCCTTGTCTGAAGGGCAACAGTGATCTTGGTGATTTTCAGATGTTACCATCTCGCACTGCACACTTCCATCAGCTGGCAACGGAATAATAATGCTGTAGTTGCTAGTGCCCTGATAAATTAATCGAATTCTTACTGGAATACTCTAAAGATTAAACAATGCTTGTCATCATATAAAAAAAAATTCTAAATTCTGCATCTGAACGAACTGGAATTTCATTCAATATCTGAAAAACATTTAACGTGAGGAATTCAAGCTAACCATCTGTTTTATCCAACTCAGCCCTTTTGGATTTGGAGCCTCTCCTTCGATCATCTCGAGATGGCCTGTTGTATAAATCCTTGTATTTCTCAAGTAACACTCTCTTTTCCTCTAGTAGTCCAAGCATTTCGTATGCGTCTTCAACTTTCCGTATAATATCTTTGCTCAGAGGTTTACGACCACACGCTTCTAGTTCTTTGAAGAGCTAAATCATCAGAAAAGCAGGGCAATTCAGACGTATAAGTTGTGTTGTCATATGAAAATAAGGGAACCATAACCTAAAATGGATCAGAAGTGACGGGGTTAAGATTCAAACCTTCACAAGCCTTTCTAGCTTATTATTTCTATAATAGATAGCGAGCATAAGATGACAGAAACGCCAAGGAACTGAATGCAGGTCATGGGCCATTTTCTTCTGCCAGATTTTATGTGCTTCCTCAGCTCTATTATCCTTCTCAAGTGCACAGACTAATTGCTCATACGTTCTCACTGTATTTCCTTGCCCTTTGCTTAGCATCCATTTTATCACCTGAATATGTTGTCAGACGAAATTTACTTCAATTGCGTAGACGACAAAAAACAGTTGAAAGTAACTTAAAAGATACAATACCTGGACAATTCTATGCCATCGTTGCCCCTTTTCGAGAGCTGCAAGTGCTTGCTTTAGTGAGGCCAGAGGAAAATCCTGCTCAAAGGCAACCCAAGCATCAAGGGTGTTGTAAACAACTTCTCTTGAATCTTCGAGGCCAAGGAGCTGTAGTTGGGTAAAGTTTTATTTGTAATTTTGTTGCCCAGGGAAAATAACAGCTAAATGACTGCAATGCACAAAAAAAATCTTATTGAAAAATTTCAATATGCACAAGTGGTGTAATTTTATCCACGCTAAACAAGAATGAAGACTATTATATATGCACCCAGGTCAAGTGTTGGAAGATTAACGCACTGCTTTGTTCGTTTTATACAAGGAGGATACAATCCTATTAGTCATTCAAAGAATAGCCGAAAGGTCCTAGCGTAATATACTTTCCTAGGACAACAATTCATCATATAATGAGTTAACAAAATAAAAAATCCAACAAAAGGTGAAACAACTATTACATACTATCCTGCAGGTGAAAGAAAACTGTCTATAAAATGTACCACACAATACAATCTGAATCTGGTTAATGAAGAAAATGGAACTGGATGGGAGCTATTTTTTTTTTGTCGATGTATCTTTCATTGTCACTTACAATTTTAAAAATGTAAAGACATTATTACCATGTGTATCATCAACAAACATTTGAAACATAATATGCTATATCTGTTAATGAGAACATATGAGCGGTGTCCATACAGTGTTGACAAGAAATTTCCTTTTCTCTGCAGAAGACAAATTTCTTCCAACAGGCCCTTGTTCCAACTCCCTTGTGCTCTTTTGTATGCGTTTGATTATTATATCAGTATCCTGTGTAAGAAAGAAATTCTTCAATCCACACCTTAACCATATACAAATACAATGCCACAGTTTTGAAGCTAAACATAAACCACCAACCTCAAGACTCATAAATGCTCATATCGAAGCAACCTTGAAATTGTAATAAACTATTCTATGCAATCAGTGCATCCAAGTAGAAAAACTGCATCTAGTTTGAATATCAACCGGCTATTTGATATGATGAGCAAACAAGAATATTATAGGTGTTCTTGAATAGTGAACAAGAACGACCAGAAGGAAGGACTGACACAAAATAATTACAAAGACAAACAGAAAAAACAAAGAGTGGCGGTATTGTGCCTACCTTTGCAGGCGTAGTTGGTTCCAACTCCTTCCGCTGAAATGCTCGACCTCCAGCAACATTTTTGGAAGTAGAGAAGTCTCTAGTCCCATGCTTACATGAAGCAGATACGGGCTAAGCAGATGTTGCAGAGGTGAAAAAAAAATATTAGTACTAAACAGCATTAAGGAATAGCAACTCTTTGCTTAGGATGTAGAGGCATGTACCTCTATGTGCATACTCAAGAACCTGCACAATGTAAATAAAAAGGAAAAGTTTATCAAACACTATCTCCTTAAGAAATCATATAAATAAACCTAGTGCGAGGGAATACAAAAGTTAGGAACTTGTAATTTTGTAGTCCGGCAATCAAATTATTTAGACATGCAATTGTCACCGTGATGGATATATAGATGATTGGGTTGGCAACAAAAGAAAAAAAAAAAGCTACCTTTTAACTGAAGCTGGAACTACTTTAGGCTCAGAAAACATAATTTGGTTTCTCAAGGGGGAACGGGGCAAACTCCCATTGCTTTTGTAACTCTGAACACCTGCAGCGGCATGAATCTACTCGTTTCAACAACTAGTAAAGAACAGTACTAGGTAGTTAATTGTTGCATTTAAGTATAGATGTCCAAATGGGCTCGGCCCGTTGGGCCGGCACGAACACGACCCGTTTAAACACGGCCCGAGAACGACACGGCACGGTCCGTCCCGTGCCGGTGCTCGGCACGGCACGACCCCCCGTGCTAGTGTTGGGCTGGAATCTCAGCACGCGAACACGACACGGGCACGACCCGCTCCGCCGGCCGGCACGGGGCGGGGCACGATAGCTGTCGGATCCGGGCTGCCCCTCCCTTGTTATCGTTGATCCCGACCTCCCCTCCCCTCCTATATAAAGGCGAGCGTTTTCTTTATGTGTTGTGACTTTGAATGAATAAATTTTTGTGTTTGAACACTTGGTGAATCTATGTTTTGTTTGAACCTGGGCACCTGCATTGTGCCTGGGCCGGCACGGCACCTGGCTGGGCTGCCGTGCCGAGTAACACGACACGACACGCTCCAGCTTCCTTAGTGTAGTGCCTGGGCTGGGATGCCGGCACGCCAGCACGTCTAGGCACGACACGGTAGGCACGCCAGCACGGTAGTGTCGTGCTTAGCCGTGGCACGACACGACCGTGTCCGTGCCAGTGTCGGCACGGCACGCACGTTTGGCCATCTATACATTTAAGTTGGACCGTCCAAGAGAAGTATGGAACTAGCAAGAAGGCCCCAACTGTGAAACAAGAATGAGCAAGAAAAGTTGTGGAGAAGTTCCAAGTGTCTCTGTATGTACTGTCACATTCAGCAGCAGCAGTTGACAACACTAGGGGGTAAAATCCGTAAATGGGATTGCGAAGAGGCAAACAGGAAAAGAGAGAGCAGTCGGCACAAGCTCGGCATCAAGCAACAATACTTTTTGCAACTAAATGGACACCAGCTAAAACTGCGCGCAAGCATGGTGAATTGAAGGAAGGAAAAAGGATGGGGCTGTAGACTAATGGTGGGAAACTGAGAAAACTCACCGGTGGAGGGGAACGGGTTCGCAGGCTGAGAAGCCGCTGGTGGGTAGGCGGTGAAGAGCGCGGAGGGATCGCCGGAGATGCCCGAGCATGGCGGCGGCGGCGGTGAGCCCTGTAGTTCCGGGGTAGCAGCGAGTGGTGCAGCAGAGGAGGGCCAAGGCAGAGGCGACGATCCGTGTGGGCTGGGCCGTCCCGTCTATTGGGAGGGATTTGGGCGGGGTGGTTATGCCGAATCCAAGCCCATATATCACAGCTGTTGATGCTGCATAGACAGAAAATGAGACGTGATGCCAAAATTCAACTTGTTGAATCATTGGAGTATCTGATAGTAACATTGTTTGAAGGCTCTCCGGGGCAGCCGTGGTGCTCATCGTGGTGGTGCCCCTGTTCATGTACGCCGGCGCTCTGCTCGTCGGCGTCCAGCTCGGGAGAGCTCTCGAGAGGAGCCCGGATAGCATCCCCAAGCAGTGGCGGAGCCGGCGGATTCTAACGCCTAGGGCCACTTAATAAACGCTTATACCACTCGGTTTAAGTGTAGTCCACATAATATCGATAGCCACAATAACGATAGTTCATATATCGATAAAAGTACTCAAAATGACATATTTAGACTAGTACGTCATAGTTTTAGATCCATTTGCATAACAAACTTCATAGAATAAATACCTAACTAGTGTTGGTCTGATCCATCATTGACTCCTCGCATACCACCGGTGGCGGAGCCGGCGGATTCTAACGCCTAGGGCCACTTAATAAACGCTTATACCACTCGGTTTAAGTGTAGTCCACATAATATCGATAGCCACAATAACGATAGTTCATATATCGATAAAAGTACTCAAAATGACATATTTAGACTAGTACGTCATAGTTTTAGATCCATTTGCATAACAAACTTCATAGAATAAATACCTAACTAGTGTTGGTCTGATCCATCATTGACTCCTCGCATACCACATTAGGAAGGATGCCCAAGCCTACACATGGAAACAAGTAAATTTTAAGTGAATTAGATAAAACATATGCAAAACATAATTGAATAGCGGGAAAATGACAATTAGATTATTGGATATGAAACATACCACTTGAATTACAGCTACGAGGTGGTAACTTTTGCGGCCGATTCTTCAAATCTTGCCAATGGTACAAAATATCGTCATCTTCAATGCTTGCAAAAATCTCTCGCTCAATATAGCATATCATCCTATGATTCAACCACTCATTCCCCATCTTATTCCTCAACTCTGTCTTGATAATTTTCATAGCCGAGAAAATTCTTTCAAGCGTGGCGGTTGCAACCGGCAAAATTAAGGCTAACTCAATAAGGCGGTAAACAAACTTATAGTCTTTGTTCATCTCAATCTGGACCATCTTAATAGCAAGATCACCAATGTCATGACAATTTGCAAACTTAGGATCCCTTCTCACCTCATTAATCCATACATCAAGTTGTTCTCTAAGCCTCATAAGATCATAATCACAGAAATCATCATCATAAAGCTTAGCCAATTCCATTAATTTTTCTTTATCATAGTTGGCAAAGGAATTCCTTGGATCTAGACAAGCAATGCATCTCAATAAATGTGTAGACCTCTCAAAGCAAAGCGATTGTTAAATTCCACAATAATTTGGTCATACACCACATTAAAGATTTCATTCTTGAAATGATGATAATAAGTCACTAATTGCCCTCCACGCCCCCTTGAACGACCCCTAATAGTTATTGTTTCCTCCATATTTGGCATGGCTATGTTATGCTTGAGACAAAAGGCCTTTACCTCCTCAAATAGTTCCTCCCAACCATTCTCACGTATGTCTTGAATTGTTCGAATGGTGGCCTCAATCAATCCCACCGCACGAACAATGTTCTGATCTTTCCTTTGCAAGCACACTGACAAGTCATTAGTTTTGCCCAATAATCGATCATAAGATGCAAAATAAGCACATACTCAAAGGTCTCCATTTGTTTTATCAAACCGGATGCAAAGCATATTTCTTGTCCCCATTAGATCTATCTTCGACCACATTCTCTAATACTTCTAAAAACAGCATCCCACATGAGAAGAATACGACATAAGGTTTTATGATGTGAACCCCATCGAGTATCCCCAGGCCGTGTAAGATTTGTTTGTTGGTTTTTCCCTCTCCCTGAAAAAATCTCACCACTCTCCAATTGACGCACAAGGTCATCATGGTGTTTTTGGGACAATTGATCCCTTCTCTTGCAAGAAGCATTAACAGTGGACACAATTAAAGTGGAGGTCCGAAAGAAGTCAAATATGGAAGAACAACACTTGGCAACCGAAACAACGACTAATTGCGGTTGGTGTGCAAAGCAATGTATGTAAAAAGCATATGGATTCTCATCTAATATCCGTCTTTGCAAACCATGAAATTCTCCCCTCATATTTGATGCCCCATCATACCCTTGCCCTCGAATTCTAGAAATCGACAACCCATGAGAAGCAAGCATACCGTCCAAAGCCATTTTTAGTGATGATGATGATGTGTACGCAACCTCCCTCAAACCAAGAAATCTCTCAATCACTTCACCCCTTGCATTCACATACCTACATAGAGAAAGAAACATGATTAATGCTCATTGCTTGACTTTGAATTAAAAAAACAGCAAGCAAACAACTCCAAAACAGCAAAAAAAATGTTAGAAACACACCTCAAAACAAAGGCCATTTGTTCCTTTATTGATGCATCTCGTGCCTCATCAACAAGAATGGCAAACCGTCTATCACCAAGATGCGAAATAATAGCTTTGGTAGTTTGTTCCGCACAAGCTTGGCAAATTTCTTTTTGAATATCGAGTGAAGTCATTTGACTACCACGAAGCAAATGTGCTACCTTTTTATCCTTATCTTTGTACCACTTTAACAATTCCGAGAAAAACACCTCTCGTTGGTAGAGCTAGCGGATTCATCATGTCCACGAAAAGCAAGACCTTGCAATAAAAGAAATCTAATAATTGCCAACACAACAATCAAACGCCCTTTATGTTCCCACTCATTTTTCTTGCCTCCGAATGCATTGAATGTGACACACTTTGCCTCGATTTTTGAAGTCCCGATAACACCTTCTAGCCTTATTGTGATCAATGCCATTACCATGATCTCCAACTAATTGGCGACCATCCTTCCACCCACGAAACCCAATAACTGTGAAGGCATCAACACCATAATTTTCAGCTCTTGGTCGCTTAAAGAGATAACAATAAAAACAATAGGCAGCATCCTTATCTACACTATACTCCAACCATGGATTATCTTTGAACCAATCCTCTTGAAAAGATCTTTTGCGACCGCATATTGTTCTTCTCGGATAATTATGACCTTTTGGTTGGCAAGGACCCTTCAAAATATATGCTCTTCTAGCAGCATCCCTAAGGTTTGGATGTAGGTTCTCAATTGGAACCCGCAGCCCCAGGATCTGCAACAATGTCAGCATCATTAAGCGTAACATTAGGATCATTGCTACCTCTTTCAGTTTCCATATTGTCCCTTTCAGTTTCCATATTGTCCCTTTCTGTTTCCACATTTTCCCTGTCAATTTCTATATTTTCAGCACCCACATTGACATTGCTAACTCCTGTTGCTACTTCTTGAGGTTGTACTACTGACTCTATTTCTGGTTGAACTTGAACAGATGGTTGGTTTGGTTGCCTTGATGGAATTACAGGTGTTGGAGCAGGAGAATAAAAGGACCTCAATGTCTTGTTCCTCTTATTCGTTGACATTGTGAAATGTGAAATGCTAATCTACAAAATATTCATTGACTCGAGCCTACAAATCGCAGTTTGAAATTGAATAAAAAATCAGAGGATGGAGATTGAGAACCGAGAAGTACTGCGTCCGGCGGACTTGCACGATCAAATCAAATCCCCGCGCCGTCGCCTAGGGGAAGGGCCGAACCCGCGTCCCGCGGCCTTGCGGGGGCGCGGTTGCGGGGGCCAAGCCGCCAAGGTGGCAAGGCCGCACCGCCGCGGCCGCAAGGGCCGCCCGCCGCCGCTTGCCGGCGCGAGGGGGCCGGCGCCCGGCGTAGCTCGCCCGGCCGCGCGGTCGCGGTTGCGGCGGGCCGGCCGCCGGCCGGCGGGGGGCCGGCCGCGGACGCCGGAGGAAGGCCGCCGGTCGCCGCTCGGCTCCCCCGTTCGCCGGTCGCCGGCCGCCGGCCGCTAGGGTTGTGGCCGGCCGGTGCCCGCACGCCGGACCGCGAGCCGCTTCGCGGAGGAGGAGAAGGGACCGCGACTCGCGAGGGGGAGGCGGCGGTGCGTTTTAGTTTGTTGGGCCGGTGGATTGATGGGCCAAAAATACGGGGGGTATACTTGATTTTTCGGCCCACGCCTAGGGCCATGGCCCCTGCGGCCCCCGAGCCCGGCCCTCCGCCCCCCGCATACCACATTAGGAAGGATGCCCGAGCCTACACATGGAAACAAGTAAATTTTAAGTGAATTAGATAAAACATATGCAAAACATAATTGAATAGCGGGAAAATGACAATTAGATTATTGGATATGAAACATACCACTTGAATTACGGCTACGAGGTGGTAACTTTTGCAGCCGATTCTTCAAATCTTGCCAATGGTACAAAATATCGTCATCTTCAATGCTTGCAAAAATCTCTCGCTCAATATAGCATATCATCCTATGATTCAACCAATCATTCCCCATCTTATTCCTCAACTCTGTCTTGATAATTTTCATAGCTGAGAAAATTCTTTCAACTGTGGCAGTTGCAACCGGCAAAATTAAGGCTAACTCAATAAGGCGGTAAACAAACTTGTAGTCTTTGTTCATCTCAATCTGGACCATCTTAATAGCAAGATCACCAATGTCATGACAATTTGCAAACTTAGGATCCCTTCTCACCTCATTAATCCATACATCAAGTTGTTCTCTAAGCCTCATAAGATCATAATCACAGAAATCATCATCATAAAGCTTAGCCAATTCCATTAATTTTTCTTTATCATAGTTGGCAAAGGAATTCCTTGGATCTAGACAAGCAATGCATCTCAATAAATGTGTAGACCTCTCAGCAAAGCGATTGTTAAATTCCACAATAATTTGGTCATACACCACATTAAAGATTTCATTCTTGAAATGATGATAATAAGTCACTAATTGCCCTCCACGCCCCCTTGAACGACCCCTAATAGTTATTGTTTCCTCCATATTTGGCATGGCTATGTTATGCTTGAGACAAAAGGCCTTTACCTCCTCAAATAGTTCCTCCCAACCATTCTCACGTATGTCTTGAATTGTTCGAATGGTGGCCTCAATCAATCCCACCGCACGAACAATGTTCTGATCTTTCCTTTGCAAGCACACTGACAAGTCATTAGTTTTGCCCAATAATCGATCATAAGATGCAAAATAAGCACATACTCAAAGGTCTCCATTTGTTTTATCAAACCAGATGCAGCATATTTCTTGTCCCCATTAGATCTATCTTCACCACATTCTCTAATACTTCTAAAACAGCATCCCACATGAGAAGAATACGACATAAGGTTTTATGATGTGAACCCCATCGAGTATCCCCAGGCCGTGTAAGATTTGTTTGTTGGTTTTTCCCTCTCCCTGAAAAAATCTCACCACTCTCCAATTGACGCACAAGGTCATCATGGTGTTTTTGGGACAATTGATCCCTTCTCTTGCAAGAAGCATTAACAGTGGACACAATTAAAGTGGAGGTCTGAAAGAAGTCAAATATGGAAGAGCAACACTTGGCAACCGAAACAACGACTAATTGCAGTTGGTGTGCAAAGCAATGTATGTAAAAAGCATATGGATTCTCATCTAATATCTATCTTTGCAAACCATGAAATTCTCCCCTCATATTTGATGCCCCATCATACCCTT
This sequence comes from Cenchrus americanus, assembly GCA_947561735.1. NCBI lineage: Eukaryota > Viridiplantae > Streptophyta > Magnoliopsida > Poales > Poaceae > Cenchrus > Cenchrus americanus. The sequence goes on along the minus strand of OX387239.1, from coordinate 290,498,026 downwards.
GCCCTCGAATTCTAGAAATCGACAACCCATGAGAAGCAAGCATACCGTCCAAAGCCATTTTTAGTGATGATGATGATGTGTCTGCAACCTCCCTCAAACCAAGAAATCTCTCAATCACTTCACCCCTTGCATTCACATACCTACATAGAGAAAGAAACATGATTAATGCTCATTGCTTGACTTTGAATTAAAAAAACAGCAAGCAAACAACTCCAAAACAGCAAAAAAAATGTTAGAAACACACCTCAAAACAAAGGCCATTTGTTCCTTTATTGATGCATCTCGTGCCTCATCAACAAGAATGGCAAACCGTCTATCACCAAGATCTGAAATAATAGCTTTGGTAGTTTGTTCTGCACAAGCTTGGCAAATTTCTTTTTGAATATCAGGTGAAGTCATTTGACTACCACGAAGCAAATGTGCTACCTTTTTATCCTTATCTTTGTACCACTTTAACAATTCCAGAAAAACACCTCTGTTGGTAGAGCTAGCAGATTCATCATGTCCACGAAAAGCAAGACCTTGCAATAAAAGAAATCTAATAATTGCCAACACAACAATCAAACGCCCTTTATGTTCCCACTCATTTTTCTTGCCTCCAGAATGCATTGAATGTGACACACTTTGCCTCTGATTTTTGAAGTCCTGATAACACCTTCTAGCCTTATTGTGATCAATGCCATTACCATGATCTCCAACTAATTGGCGACCATCCTTCCACCCACGAAACCCAATAACTGTGAAGGCATCAACGCCATAATTTTCAGCTCTTGGTCGCTTAAAGAGATAACAATAAAAACAATAGGCAAGCATCCTTATCTACACTATACTCCAACCATGGATTATCTTTGAACCAATCCTCTTGAAAAGATCTTTTGCGACCGCATATTGTTCTTCTCGGATAATTATGACCTTTTGGTTGGCAAGGACCCTTCAAAATATATGCTCTTCTAGCAGCATCCCTAAGGTTTGGATGTAGGTTCTCAATTGGAACCCGCAGCCCAGGATCTGCAACAATGTCAGCATCATTAAGCGTAACATTAGGATCATTGCTACCTCTTTCAGTTTCCATATTATCCCTTTCAGTTTCCATATTGTCCCTTTCTGTTTCCACATTTTCCCTGTCAATTTCTATATTTTCAGCACCCACATTGACATTGCTAACTCCTGTTGCTACTTCTTGAGGTTGTACTACTGACTCTATTTCTGGTTGAACTTGAACAGATGGTTGGTTTGGTTGCCTTGATGGAATTACAGGTGTTGGAGCAGGAGAATAAAAGGACCTCGGTGTCTTGTTCCTCTTATTCGTTGACATTGTGAAATGTGAAATGCTAATCTACAAAATATTCATTGACTCGAGCCTACAAATCGCAGTTTGAAATTGAATAAAAAATCGAGAGGATGGAGATTGAGAACCGAGAAGTACTGCGTCCGGCGGACTTGCACAAATCAAATCAAATCCCCGCGCCGTCGGCTAGGGGAAGGGCCGAACCCGCGTCCCGCGGCCTTGCGGGGGCGCGGTTGCGGGGGCCAAGCCGCCAAGGTGGCAAGGCCGCACCGCCGCGCGCCGCAAGGGCCGCCCGCCGCCGCTGTGCGGGCGCGGGGGGCCGGCGCCGGCGTAGCCTCGCCCGGCCGCGCGTCGCGGTTGCGGAGCGAGCCGGCCGCCGGCCGGCGAGGGGCCGGCCGCGCAGACGCCCGGAGGAAGGCCGCCGGTCGCCGCTCGGCTCCCTGTTCGCCGGTCGCCGGCCGCCGGCCGCTAGGGTTGTGGCCGGCCGGTGCCCGCACGCCGGACCGCGAGCCGCTTCGCGGGGAGGAGAAGGGACCGCGACTCGCGAGGGGGGAGGCAGCCGGTGCGTTTTAGTTTGTTGGGCCGGTGGATTGATGGGCCAAAAATACAGGGGGTATACTTGATTTTTCGGCCCACGCCTAGGGCCATGGCCCTACTGGCCCCAGGCCCAGCTCCGCCCCTGTCGCCAAGGTTCGTGATTCATGCCGTCCACTGATGTACTTAACTGCTGCTTGTTGCTGATGGATGGCGACGGCGATGGCCATCGATCAGTAGTCGGAGAAAAGTTCCTGTCCTCGTCTATCAAGGTAATAAACCCATCGCAGAGTCGCAGGTCGTACTCGAGTTCATCGATGAGGCGTGGAAGGACCGCGGCGACGCCATCTTGCCGGAGGATCCCTACGAGCGCGCCATGGCCCGTTTCTGGGCCAGGTTTCTGCGGGACAAGGTCCTGAAATCTACAACTTCCTTTCTGTTCGTCACTTCTGAACTTTTCATTGCAACCTCCAACCAGTATAGTCATTCACCCGTAGGTTGTATATTTAGTTTGAGAAGAAACCATGAATATATCTGTATATTCTTTCAGCTCTCGCCGCCGATTTGGAAGTGGTTCACCACGCAAGGCCGAGAACAGGAGGGTGCTCATGACGAAGCTGCCATGGAGCAGCTGCTGGTTCTGGAGAAAGGTGCTTGACGGGAAGCGATTCTTTGCCGGCGAGAAGACCGGGTTCGTGGACTTGTCGCTCGGTCCGATGTCGTGTGTGATTCCGATGTACGAGGAGATCACCGGTGTCGAGATGATAACAGAGGAGAAGCTCCCTTCACTGTCTGCGTGGATGGGGAATTTCTTGAGCTCGCCGGTGGTGAAGGATCACCTGCCACCTCTGGACAAGTTGCGGCTCAGGTTGCAAGCAATACGTATACGTGAAGCATGCCTGTCAATGGCAAAGTTCAGTAGTAGAGGTCATTCATTTTGCCATTCATCAGCCTCTTCAGCTTCATCAGGAGCAGAGAGGGCCGATATTAATGTCTAGTAAACCGAAAAGTACTCCTACCTACTGCCGTTTGTAACTGATGCTCCTTTGATCTATGCAGTAGGTAGGAGTATGGATCTCAAACTCTTTTCGCCAACATTCTATCGAAATTCGAAATTTTTAACTGTCTTCAGGTTTTCAGTTTTATTTTTTACTCTTTTCACCGAAATTTGAAATTCATATATTCCAAATGGGCATTACATTCTCTGTTCACCGGTCAACCAAAAATGTTGCGGAGTACGTTCCAAATGTAACTTTAGAATCAAAACAAGTCATTTTTGTGCAAAAAAAAAACCATATAATAACCACAAGAGCGAAACATGACCGAAACAAATATGGCTGATAATTACTTTTCCATTTCTCTGTCTGCTATCTCCTGCTGTTCTACAGACCCAAAAGGAGTGCTGTTGTGCAGCTGCAGCACCATGACTGCCTGGCGCCACTCTACCTCTCTAGCAGTACTCTATAGGCTCTCTGTTTTCTTTAGATGTCTGTATGCACTATGCAGCCATGTCACTTCACTACAACTTATTGGCTGCCAGGACTAGTTACTACCACACCTTCTATAGTTTAATGGCTTGTATCATTCCGAGATCCATACTACAGACCAGCATACGCTCTTGATACCGGCAGGAGCTACTAAACGACTATTATTTATAGGACTACTATGTATCATATACTAGAGCTAAAACAACCTAGATTTGTTTCTTTGTTGCTGCTGTTGTTCCCTCCCTGAAGATACACCTATTATTTGCTAAAGCTTTCTTCTACGCTTTCCCTCCACTTGATGGGGGTCATGATAGTCCTGCAGGCAACACATCAGTAAACAGTAACAGGACCATCAGGAGGAGGGGGTGGTAATTTTATATGCATCATCATTTAGCAGTTGATTGTTACAACACTCTCTCTCATAAGGAAAGACATGGCTGCTGATACTTACTCCCAGATTAGAGGAAAGGAGACCCCTTTTTGCTTTGTATTATTCACAGGCCAATGGCTTCATGCTCAGGAGAAAACCTTAAGACAAACAGAGGTAAACAATCTTTCTTATCACATAAATAGCTACTATAAGAAAAAATCCTACTCTAAGCATGTAACTTCTTTTGGATAATAAAATCATGCCACTGAGTTTGAAAGAGCAATAGGTTCGCCCGACCTATCTAGGCTACCAAGGTTCAAGTAAATTTGACAGCAACAAATGTTTTAGGGTACACAAGCAAAACTACAAGTAAAAGGGGGCAATGGTATTACAAAAGAGTATGTTTTACTATGAACAATAATAGACAAGATGAAACTTCGAACAATAACAAACAAGAATATGAAAGATTAAATCACTAAATATTTACCTGGGCACCTGAAAGAAGCAGGACTTGTATGGGGGCAGCTCAAGGGTGGATGTAGCTTGGAAGAGGGATGGAGCCACATGATGAGGGCCGCTATTGCTGATGTTGCCATTTTGACCAGTTTTAGAAGTGTCGTTAATGTAGGCCTTGGTGGGAGATGCAAAGGGGCTCTCAGGCAAAATGTGCTCCACCACACCACTACAATTCAAACAACACAAGGAACATATCAATTCTGGAAAGAAACCCAAAATAAAGGGGAACAAGTTGCAACAAGATACTGCTTAACAATAGCCATTAGTTGTGGTCATTAGTTTACTTTCTTCTTTCCCCTACACTTTGACATGCCTTTTCTTTTCCCCTTTTGTTATTTACAATCATCAGCCACCCTAAGAGCATCTCCAAGAGTTTGCCAAAATTTACTTGGCAAATCCTGTGTTTTGACAACTTCTAAAAAGCTATGCAAAGTAAAAAAAGAATTCATCTCCAACAGTTTGGCATAATTCACTTGCCAAATCCAGATCTAACTTACACCAGGAATCCTGAGAGAAACAAAATTATGTATGTGCCCTTCCACCTCTTTAAAAACTTACATCAGGAATCCTTCTCTATTCTTTATTTCTTTTTCACCCTCCCACCTAGAGGGAAACAACGATGGCAACCACGATCCGCGCGCGCATATATGCGCGTGGGGAGGTGAGTTTTGCCAAGTTTCTATTTTTGCCAAGTTGGTTTGCCAAACTGTTGGAGGCCAATTTTTCTTGTTTTGCCAAAATTATATGGATGCCAAGTTGGTTTGCCAAAATGTTGGAGTTGACAGCCTATATACCTCACCCCTTTAACAATTCCTTTTTGGAGGCACATTAGGCAGAGCATAAATAAAGCATATAGACGAAAAAAACATTTTCCATTAGCTACCACATATTGTCAATTTTTTGCAGAACTTTAACCATAGCACCACACATAATTAAGTTACCACAACAGTTTGTTGGCCATGGAAAATTTAGAGTCGATGACAAGTGGCAAAAAGTGTGGTACGACTAAGTTAATGTTCACCAACCAGACCAAATACAAGTAGCATCCTCATTTGGTAACTATTTTACTCCACAACAATAATCTTACCTTTCTTGGAATTCACAAGCAACATTGGGTGTTGCTGTCACAGGACCAGATTCCCTCTTCTTCTCTTCCTGCTTGGGACTGGCATCACCATCCTCTCCCTGCTGCTCCTCATGCTTGCTTTCTGCATCAGTTGCAGAGATTGCAGCAGCTGCAAGCGTTGCAAGGTTTGTAGTGTTCATCTTGCTATCTACAATCAGAAATAACGGACCCAAAGTCATCACATTTGACCTGTAAATACCTCACCGATGCAAAGAGAGCCAAAAGCTTATAAGGGTCAAGAAGTAGACCTTGGATGGTGACATCCTGCATATGGATGGCGTTGCCATTTCCATTAATGTTGTCTTTGCCATCAGCTTGTCCTAGAGGCACAGGGGAGCCAAGATGGTGACCCCTGCTCTTGGGGTCGTGGAGTTGCAGCCTCGCAAACCGGCATCCCTCGAGCTCATTGGCTTGCTGCAGCTCGGCGGCCTGCTGCTGCTCTTCCATCTTTCTCCTCAGAAACGCCTCATGGTTAGCAATGTTCCCGTGCATCATCCTTGGTCCTAACAGTTGCAAAAGCAAAATCGGCATGTCAAAACATCTGCTATCTGAAAGCGAAAATGAACACATGATGCATGCAGGAAAAGAGAACGGTTACTCCTCACCAATCCGCGGCTGCCGCAGATCGAAAGGGTCCCTCCTGGAATCGAGCAATCCGGTGGGCGACGTGCAGCCGACGAAGTAGCCGTGGTGCGCGTGATGCAGGTTCCTGCAAATCAAACAAAACAGAAAAAAAAAACAAAGCAGAAGAAAAGTTGCTTTGGGAACAGAAACCGTCGACAAACGTGCAATGGAGGTGGATTACTGGAATGCGACGGACGTACCTGAGCCTCTCATGGGCCTTGCCCTTCTCCCTGTAAGGCTTGACGAGCACGCGCGCGTTGCACACGAAATGGGGGTTGCCCTTGTTGAGGATGATCTTCACAGTCTCTGCGTAGACGAAGGCGACGAAGCCGAACATGCGCTTCTGCTGGTAGGGGATGCGGACGTCCTGCACCGGCCCGAACATGCTGCTCGATCGAAACAAAAAGCCAAACGATCTCGTCCGTTATTGGAGACAGTCCAAACAAAACAGAAGCTGCTAGTAATGGCGGCGTGTTTGGTATACCTGAAGTAGTTGGACACATCCTCCTCGCTGAAAGTGGAGTCGGCCGGGAAGGTCAGGTAGATCTGTTGTGCCGCCGCCGGGCTGCCGGTGAGCTCGCCGCGGTCCATCCGAGGTGACCGCACCGGGAACCTGCGCATGTCCTCGCCGCCGAGCAGCACGCCCGCCGCCGCCGCCGCCGCCGCCGCCCTGAAAAACAACAACGCGAATCAGGAAAGGTGGGCACAAGAGCGAAACCAAAAAATGCAGTCTTTATTACAGGCAAAAAATGGCACCTTTGGTGCTCGTGCTGGTGGTGCTGGAGCAGGGAGTCGAGGCTGACGCCTTTGGGCGGCGACGGCGAGAAGGGGATCGCGGATGTCGCCGTGAGCTGCTGCGAACGCGCGGCGGCCAAAGCCTCGGCGCGCATGACCGCCATCTCCCGCTCCGCCGCCGCGTCGTCCCCGGACAGGCAGTGCAGGAACCGGCAGGAGGAGCCGTACTTGCAGTAGCCGCGAGCGAAGTACATGCACGGCTTCCTCCACGCGGCCACCTCGGCGTCGCTCGGCGGGAAGCTCCGTCGTCGGTGACCGCCGCCCGCCGGCGACCAGCAGTCGTCGGCCTCGCCCTCGGGGCAGTAGAATGCGTCGCCGCCGTCGTACTCGTGCCCCACTTGGTCGGTGGTGAACGGCGACTGATGGCCACCTCCACCGAGTCTCGAGACGCCGACCGGCGGCGACGGCGGGGGCGCGGGCTTGGTGGTGGTGGTGAGGTCGGCGCGGGCGGTGGCAACGAAGGCGTGGAGGAGGTGGTCGGGGCCGTTGGCGAGGCGGATGATGAGCTCCTCCTTGCCACTGTCGTGCTGGATGAGGAGCATGCCCATGATCTTGGAGGCGTTGTCGGGGTCCAGCACGCGCACCCGGTCGAACACCACCTTGGTGGCCTCCCAGGCGTCCATGGCTTCTTGAAAGCGGGCCGGGGGGAGGTCGATGGGTGGAGACGGACGGACGGGAGGTGGAAAGGAGCAGAGTTGTAAAAAGCTAGCACTACAGCACAGTGATAAATAAGCTTGGATGCGCGTGGTGTGGTTGGGTCCAAGACTGTGAAATTTTTGGTGGGGATCGAGTTTGAATTTGAGCGGCTGTTTTTGCTTGCGTCACAAAGAGTCCCAAATTTGAACCATCGACGGAGAAGTAGTGGAGGAGCGCGCGGTGGTTGGCGTATACCTTCACTCTGAACAGTCTTCCCATGCGTTACTAGTACTTACGTACTAGCAGTTTACAGCTAGCCCCCCCCCCCCCCCCCCCCCCCCCGTATAAACAGAACTGCTGATTTGTCCTTAACTTTTGTTTCATGCCTCGCTAATAAGCTCGATCGCCGTCCCCACGTTTTATTTTGTCCCTTTGCATGCTCATGTACCATGCATGCTGCAGCACCCAGCACACAGCACGTCGACGTTTTTGGCTGATCGATGGATCGGATCGGAGCTCACACGAAACGGCACTACTCGTATGTGTGCTGCGTCACAGCTAGCTAGCTTTTACTTCAGAAACTCCCTCGGATTCAGATGATTACAAGTTTATTCAAGGGTGGGTGCACTAGCTAGCAACGGCGTACGTAACGTGCGCATGCATGTTGCCAGCTGTTGCGCGTGAGTTGTCAGAATAGCTCCGTTTCCAAATGCTCGCGACAGGAAACGGCTGCGTGCCTGCATATTGTTGCGAGCTTGGTTTTGGACGCATCAATAGTTGTAGTACTAAGGGTAATTTTTTCTCTTTTTTTTGACTGCTAGCACCTGAACTTCCGATCCGGGCGCTTCCTTCGGGCGCCTGCGCTGTCATCCTATTCGAAGCAGCTCACCCGTCAGTTGTCAGATCGAAGTCCAGGCGACTCATGTTGTGTGCAGCTGTCTTTTCTTTTCAACGGAAAGATATTATGTTTTTTTTTGTCCAGTCCGAATCGTAGAGCCTGAGTTGTTGAGCAGTATGAACACTGAACTTGGTCTGCCTGGTTGGACTATACATCTGTGAAAAAAGTTGTTGTGACCTGTGAGTTGTAAATTTTTTTTTTTTGTTGTGGGCCGTGAGCTGTGAAAAAGTTGAAAACTGCTTGACTGAAATGGTTGTGAGCTGTGAAAAAAACTGATGTTTGCTGGGAAATATCTATAATACCCTTGAACTCTGTTATTCAAATCGATTGTAAATTATTATTTTTTCACTAACTAGGAAAGATTTTTTTTGTTAAGTTTTGCATTTTCATCAAAATAAATGGCTGACTTTAGGTCGAGGAGTTAGAAGATTTTTGCATGAATGCATTAGACAAGTTCTCAAAATGGAACGTATAATGTACACGTACGGTCAACATTTCTCAGTGGTTTGTTGAGCATAGAAAAATAAGTTTGCAGATTTAATTTGCAGGTCAGAGATCAAACTTTATCATTTGCCAATCGTCTAGTTAACTGATGAACTTTGTTAACCGACTAAGAATTCTACAAATTTGAAGAAAAGGTCGGCAAAGGGAGATTTGGGGGCTGTCCGCCTGTCCCGACCCACAAATTGTGGACATTTCATGAGCCATGCATGCATGCATGAAAAGCACCACACAAAGAGCGACCATTCTTCGTAGTATTTTTGGACGTTATTTATGCAACCTACTCAAAAGGAGATAGGTCTCAAATCGTTTACATGGACAAGTTGGATGAGAACAAGAAAAGACAGATATATAATTTGTGACGGCGTGACGGGACGTCCCAAGAAGAAGAATGCCGGTATATTAATATATTATATCGACTATTGTTCCAAAGTGCTTCCTGCAGCTTTCATGATTCACAACAGCTACCTACCACTCACTAATCCTCCAAGAATCTTGTGTCAAACTACTACATTAACTTAAAAGGATTTTAATCTTAGGACGTGTTTGGTAGAGCTCCACATAGCTCCAGATCTTAAAAAAACCACCTATGACCTGATCTGTATATTTTCCAGCCAAACAGTTCCAGCTCCAACAACTCCACCGAGCCCCCCCCCCCCCCCCTAAAAAAGTGGAGCAGGCCCAAATCCATGGATTTGGTGGAGTTGAGAGAAATTACCCATGACTGCCACTAATTAGTGGGGGAAAACGTTTTTTTATTTTGTTTCTAGCCACGACCCCCTCCTCTCCCACGCGAGCCTCCCTCTCCCACGTCGTCGCTGCAGATCCATCGCCACCCACCATGGCCCTCTGCCACGTGTCGTCGCAACTCGACCCCGGCGGGGCGCGCGGCGGCGGGGTCGCGGACTCCCCGCGCCGCTGTACTCCCCTCCCCTGCACCACGACGGAGATCGCCGACTCCCGTGCTAGAGCTCGCGCAAGGTGATGGCAGAAGGAAGAAGATTATTATTTTCTTTTCTATTCTTGTGACATACGGGCCTTAGATGATATAGGGATGCTATGAAATCTGGAGTTGTACCAAACACTTTTCGGGATCTCAGATCCACAGTGGAGCTGCACGGATTTACAGCTGTGGAGTTGTTTTTTAAGAGCTAGACCTCTACTTAACACGCCCAGAGCCTGCCATCTGTAGTGTTGGGGGATCCGAAATTAAATCGGTTGGAGTCCCCGAACATCCGACGTTTCGAGGGTGAAAGGTTTTTGCCCAATTCCGCAACATGTAGCGGTAGCCTGTAGGTGTTGTTGATGTAGATGTAGCAAATCTTAATCTTCACTGGATCATAAGCTTTTGCCCTTGGTTGGTGTCGTATATACACAACACAATACAATACACACTTTAGCTGGCTTTTGTGGTGGAATTGGATTAGCAAAATCATAGGCACACGTCGAAAGGTAGGCCTTTTTGCTTTCTCGTCCCTTTTTTTATGCGGTCCCGTGCAACACGAGGAGAGAAGAATAATGACACTCCATACATTTGTAAACATGCCCTTTGATCATCAATTTTTATGATACCAGAGGAAGTGCACGTGTCATCAATTTCTATTCTTGTCTTTTTTGATACTTTTATCGATAATCCCCGCAAAGATTCCATCTTCGCACATAAATCACACATCTCTCGCATGCTATATTCTTGTCTCTTGAAACTTCTATCGATAAGCCACTGCAACGATCCCACTTTTGCACATAAATCAGACCCTCACCCATAAGATGTAAGACAATTCTTTTGCTCTTTATTGTAGTATAGATAATATAGTATAGGTCTTTATTATAGTATAGGTTATATTATATTATATTTTGATAGATTTATAATTATTGTAGAGTATATTTAAGAATTCAATTTTTAAATTACATTTAAAAATAGAAAAGATAATAGCTAAATTATTGGTCAAAGGTTGACAAGTTTGTCATATACCACTATTTGAAAAAAGATGTTGAGTTTAATTGTATACTGCTAAAACTTGGACTTTTGGTATGGTGATATACATGCGTGCTATAACAGTATTATTAAAAACCTTATCAAAACCTTATCAAAAACGCTAGCTTTAGTCTTTAAAAAGCCACACGCCTCGTCTCCAGAGTCACCAGTGGTGACCTCCAGTGTTCTCCACCGGCCTGCACCGTACCGGCAATGGCTCGCCTCGCCGGCCTGGCTGCCCAGCTGCTTCTGCTTCTGCTTCTCCACCTTGCCTCTGCCGCCTCTGCAAGTAATAGCAACATCCTGCTTCTCGGGCGAAAGGGCGGCGGCATCAGCGCCGCCGCCGGGCAGTCGTCGGCCGCCGCAGAGGAGGAGGAGGACAAGCAGGCGGCAGCGTCGAGGTACGCCGTGATCTTCGACGCCGGGAGCACGGGGAGCCGGGTGCACGTCTTCAAGTTCGACAGCAAGCTCGACCTCGTCCCGGTCGGCGACGGCATCGAATTCTTCGCCAAGGTATATCCTTGTATACAGTATAGTATATACTTTCCCACTTACTACTACACTACATTTCGACCCCCCCTGCCGTCGAGGTTCAGTTTCAGACAGAAAATAAACTCAAAACACAGTTCGCAAGAAATTTTCCCTCGCACGATCGAACAATGCATCAGAATTGCTGCTTCCAACTGATTGGTTGGGGACCTTGTGCTGCATGTCTGCATGGACCAACTCTGTCTCAAAAGCTCGCCCTCAAAATTGGATATGCTGGCGGTGTACATTCTTTTCACCTGTCCTTTCTATATATGCATGTGTATATATAGCAACTTACTATTGATTGGATTAATATTGATAAACAACCATGTATAATTTGTTACTCCAGATAAAGCCCGGGCTGAGCTCGTTTGCTGGGCGACCTCAAGAGGCTGCAAGCTCCATACTCCCCCTCCTCGAGCAGGCTAAGCAGATTGTCCCAGCCAGCCTTCACGAAGACACTCCGCTTAAACTTGGGGTAATTATTTTTTAACATTTAGGTTTATCAGTGCCTCCTCCATATAGATATGCATGCAGTTGTTTACATTTTCATACATCTGAAAACCGAGGAGGTTATTCCTATCACAAATTCACAATTGCAGGCAACAGCTGGCCTGAGATTAATTGGAGATAAGAAAGCAGAGGAGATTCTTGAAGCGGTAGGTTTCCATCTCACTAACCGAATTACTGTGTCCTATATATGTGCAATCTAGCCATCTAGATACAGAGTAGATATGTATTCTTATTAGCTGTATCTTAATGCAGGTCCGGGATCTTGTCCACACCAAGAGCAAATTTCAGTACAACCCCAAATGGATCACTGTTCTCGAGGGAACTCAAGAAGGATCTTACATATGGGTATGTGTACATGTACATCCCACACTTGATGCATGGTGCTTGCTCCTGTACTGAGTTTTTCAAACTGATATAGTATATGATGAATGCGGCATGTTGTTGTAGGTTGCTCTGAATTATCTGCTAGGAAACTTGGGAGGGGACTACTCTAAGACAGTTGGTGTGATTGATTTGGGGGGTGGATCAGTGCAAATGGCCTATGCCGTTTCTGCAGATGCTGCTGCAAATGCCCCAGCTGTGCCTGATGGGAAGGATCCATACATTACAAAGGAGTGCCTCAAGGGGAAGGATTACAACCTCTACGTTCACAGGTTAATTAGTCAACGTTGCGATTAGCTCCTCCTCATATATATATATATTTTTTGCAGTACAACAATCATTAGACCATATATATAGTATTATGAGAGATTGTTGCGAGATTATCTCTATCAAAGTCACGAATTAACCATATGCATATAAATCTTCCTTGACGTTCACCTCTGCAGTTACTTGTACTATGGCACTTTTGCTTCACGAGTGGAGATCCTGAAGGCAAAGAGCGGGCCATTTAGCCACTGCGTATTGCGTGGGTTTAGCGGTAATGCTGGCATGCATAATCAGCTGCTTTCTCCTTGTTCTTCATTAATCCGCTGTTTTAATTTTTTCCAGTAACTAGCATATATACATAACAATGCTCAACATAACCATGAAATTACTACCGATCGATCCATTAATTAAGGCAATTACACCTACAACGGGGAGGAATATGACGCGACAGCCTCACCTGAAGGCGCAGTGTATGACAAGTGCAGAGAAGAGATAGCGAAGGCACTAAACTTGAGCGCACCATGTGAAAGTAAGATCAACTGCAGCTTCAACGGAGTGTGGAACGGAGGCGGTGGACCTGGCCACGACAGCCTCTACGTTGCATCTTTCTTCTTCGACAAGGCAACCCAGGTATATCAGTCAGTATACATTTTGTATTAGCGATGGTGGTTCTGCAAATGGGAGTAAGAATTGGTGCACAACCGCCCTCCCTTTTTTGTTACAAGCAAAATACATATGCTGAAAAATAAGTGGATCGAGTAAGAGAGACTTGAGATGATCCCATAATTTCCTCGGAATTAATCACCATGTCTCACGTACACTCACAGTATGGCTTCGTCGAGAGTGAGGCACCCAGTGCAAAGTCCACCCCCGCGGCATTCAGAGCAGCTGCGGAGAAGGTTTGCTCGTTGAGCGTCGAGCAAGTCAGAGCTGCGTATCCTGACGCCTTCGATCTGCCATACGCGTGCATGGATCTTCTCTACCAGTACACGTTGCTCGTAGATGGCTTCGGTAAGTGCAAACAAAGAAGCACATATATATGTGTAACATCTAGGAAATTTCCAAACATTAATTATATATATATATTCAGGTGTGTTGACGAAGCAAATAGATAACCGGATCCATGTGGTTAATCATATTTGTTATATGCAGGTTTGGATGCAAGTAGGGAGATCACTCTGATTAACAGGGTGAAGTATGGAGAGTACTATATTGAGGCGGCTTGGCCTCTGGGTACTGCTATCGAAGCTGTTGCGCCCAACAAGACGAACCTGCCGCAGGATGCTGCCTGATTATTCACTAGTCGTATTCGTACGTACAACATGGTCGTCGCATGATGTATACACATGGATTTGGCATTGATCCTATATATACATGTAATAATCTTTGGTTTGAAACCACTTTGTTTGTTGCTGGTGCCGGTATTACCGTAAAAAAAATCTCTTCTGAAATTTAGCCCAGCTGACGGCCGGGCGACACTTTTTATCAGAGGCAGTCCACTGATTCAACAGCTGGGCCTAAGCTTTACCTGACACAGATCAATGTCAAGTTGCAGCCCACTATCCATTTCCAAAAAAAAAACAAACCTCAATTATATATAACATAATACTAATGCATTCGAAATTGAACGTTTGAGGGAGAGAGCGCTGGCAGCTTTGCCAGGGTCGTCTCGGATCCGTCGCCTATCATTTGGCAGTGATAGAGGTAGTACTGCATCGCCACCGTTGGAGAATCTCAATGTGTTGGTGTTCAACGCTGTACACACGTGTAGCTGACCTCAAGACTGAAAGTCCGAACAATTAATGACCCGATGGAAAAAGGATGAAATACGACCTTCATGTATATATGGGCACTGTGATTCTGTGAATGCAAACAAGGTCACATCACTGATGAGCATGCTTTGACTGTTTGAGAGAGAGAAAAATTCAGCCTGTTGCCGCAAGATCCAAATTATGAAAAGTCAGAAGGCGACAGCCGACAGCCAGAGAGAATCGAGAATTCGAGATGGATGGAGGCTAAGGCTACGGCTACCGCAGTACCGCGCGTGCGTTGCGTTCAGAACTGCAAAAGCATGTTCGGTTGGCTGGTGGCTGATACTACTGGTTCGTTCTGAGAGGAAAGTTGTCGGGGACCGCCCTAGGGGTCCCCTCAAACAATGGGGGAATCCTCACTTAAATTCCTGCATCAAAATGGCTGCTGCCTCAACCACGCAGTAACCAACCATGCGGGACGTGGCCCATGCGGCGAGACTTCGGAGGCCCGCCAAGACGGCTCGCCTATGAGACCCCTCGAGCGGGGCTCCGCCTCGCCCGAGGGTACACTCCTCCTCGAACGGGGCTCCGCCCGCTCGAGGGGCAACCCCCTCCTCGAACGGGTTCCGCCCCGTTCGAGGGGCGACCCTTCCCTCGAGCGGTCCCGCCCCGCTCGAGGGCTCGCTCCCCCTCGAGCGGGCCTCGCCTCGCTCGAGGGTTCGCTCCACCCTCGGGCCGGGGGCCCGCCACGCTCACGGGCCCCCGCACGCGTGCGCCGGCCCCGTACTTGGGCATTTAACGCCCCGACGCCGCGAGACGGCGCCATCATGCGCCGGGGCTCACGCCCCGGTGCCGCCGCACCAACTCCCCGGGGAGGAGCCCATCCCCGCCACCGTGGGGTGGACCGTGCGGTACGGCCGGCGTCGGTCCCATGACACCGCGCGCACGCCACGCGTACGACTAACGCGCTCGACCCTCGAAAGGGGGCGGGGCGCACCCTCGACTCCACTTTCCCGTGACCCCGCAGTTAGGTGAGGGACGCTAGGCGGTGGGTGGCCATCCCGGCCACCGTAACGGCGCGGCCGCCGTACCCACGCGCGCGGGCACACGCCCGACTCCGCGGGCGCACGCCCGAGCTCCTGCGGCAACCACTCCACCACCACGAGCTCATTGGGAAGGAACGCCGTTCGCCCGCTCCCGTGCCCCGTACCGGCCATCATCGGCACCTCCCTCGAAGCCTATCGGGGAGACGCCATCGCCATCCGCCGCCTCCTACCCTCGAACCGCCACTTTGTTCGGGTACGAGGTAGGCCATCATGGCCGGATCGCGGCGAAGATCGACCAGGACGGTCGCTCGCTCTACACCGTAGCACGACGTGCTCCCACACGCGGCTAGGTAGCGCGGCGTGCATGTAACTCGCCGCTCCCTTGGCCTATAAAAGGGAAGGCGAGCCCCCGGCCCGCGGGGGACGGATCCGGAGGAACGCGGCGCACCGTGCACTCACTCTCTTATTCTCCCACGACATCTTCGACCACTCACCGGGGACTTGGGAGCCACGCTTCCTCTCCCGCCTCGCTTGTATTTGCCCCACTACAAGCACCCCGGTGCCGAGCAATATAGTGCCACGAGCACACCGCCGGCCGGGACGTACGGCCCCTCGGCGGAACCGGGATAAATCCTTGTGTCATTTGTTGCTTAGCATCGACCATTGAGGGATAGACCTAGGCGTTATCTATGGTTAGTGTCGGGACCATATTCCGCACCGACAGTTGGCGCCCACCGTGGGGCAAACGAGCGCCTAAGGTCATTTCGCTAACTCCCTCCATGGTGATTCGCGCTGAGTACCGTAGCACCCGCTACAACATGGGTAGCTCGGACCCTCTTCGGCCGGGTTCGAGATCCGCTTCGGGGACTTGAACTTCCAGGCCACGGGGAACGGCTATCTCATGCGCCTCACCAACCGTGAGGAGCTACGCGCGCGGCGGGAGGCCGGGTCCGCTGCGGTCTCCGCCGCACGCACGACACCGGCGCGGGGGCGCCGGCGGGCACGGATGCCGCGGGACCGTCGACGCCGCGACGCCGTCGCCGCTGCCGGGCCGCGCTCGCGTCGGGCGCGGTCCGAGCGGCGGCAGCCGAGCGCGCGCGCCGCCCGGCGCGGTGCGCCCACCGTCACGACGGCCGCCACCGCCCCAGCGGGACCGCGTGCGGTCTCAGGACCGCGCATCCCCATCGGGCTGCGTGGCGCCACTACGGCCTACAACGCCAACGTCAACACGACAATGCACAGGGTTCCGCCGGTCGGCACGTCTTCGTCGCCAGGGATCCCGGCACTTCAGCAGCGGACGAGTCGTCCCTGGGCTCCGTCGACACGATGCCACCCGCCAACCGTCATGGGTACGCGGAGTGGGACTTCTCGGTGTGCGGGACCCGGTCGCGTTCGGGCGCTTCCTCGACGCCACGGACTGCGGTTCGGCCGCTCCGACGACTCCGACGATCGGGAGCTACGACCCCACGCGGGAATGCCGCACCGTCATCACCAACGACCGGCCAACGCCGCCGGTGCGGCGCGGCGCCGGGAGATGGGGAAGTCACGCCGGCCCCGGGGGTTGCCACGCGCCCGGCCGCGGGCCGAGCGCTCCCGCCGGGGCCGACGTCGACGCGCGGCGGCCCAAGCTCGCGAGCTCGAGGCCAAGCCGCAGGAGGAGTACGGACCGTGCGGCTACTCCGCGCCTCGATGGCGGGGGAGGCCTCCGCGCGCGGCGAACGCGCGCGGGAGCTAGGCCGACAAGTCCGCGACCGCCTCAACCCCCGTCCCCAACGTCGACAACGCGGATACTCCGCCGCGAGCGAGCCAAAAGCTCATCGCCGCCGCGACACTGCTGCGCGCCATGCCGGCACCCTCGACCCCCGAGGCTCGAGACATGCACCGCGAGGTGCAGACCCTCCTTGAGCAAGCGGCCGTCCAGCAAGCCGAAAGCTCGGCCTCACGCATCCGCCAACAGGGGGACGCGCGGGGTGATGATCCGGCACCAGGGGGCGAACCCTCGGTGCATGTGGGTCGACCTGCTGACCAGGGACGCACGCCGGCCAAGGAACGGCTCCTCGACACACGCAGGGCGCTGGATGGCGACGCCCGCAACGTCATCAACGCCAGGCGCACCAGCAAGGCGGACGCGCGAGCGGCCGGGGGGGCTACCACCCTCGAAGGGGTGGACGCTACGACGGCGGTGAGGATCGCTCCCCGACGCCGGAGCCCCCGGCACCCGCGTGTTCGGCCCGGGAGATCCGCACGGCGGCGTTCCCCCGCCGCTTCCGTCGGCCCTCGACGATCGTCAAATACAACGGGGAGACGGACCCTCGTGTTTGGCTCAACGATTACCGCCCGGCTCGGCACCGGGCGGGGCCACCAACGACGAAGTGATCATCCGCAACTTGCCCCCGCATCCGGGCGACGCGGCCGGACATGGCTCGAGCACTTGCCCGCCGGCCCGGATCCACAACCGGGACGATCTAGTCCACACTTTCGTGGGCAACTTCCGGGGCACATACGTGCGCCCGGGAACTCCTCGGGATCCGCGCTCCCGCACACGAAGCCGGGCGAACCGGCGCGGGACTTCATACGGCGCTTCTCCAAGCGCCGCACGAGCTCCCCGCCGTGGCACGGTCGAGAGATCGTGCACGCGTTCCTCGAGGGCACCACGTGCGGGACCTCGTGCGCGAGCCGGGACGCAGCCCCGCCCACGGACTCGAACGAGCCGTTCGACATTGCCACCGGCTTCGCCTCGGGGAGAGGAGGCCGTGGGGGGCAATCTTCGACGGCAAGAAGGGCAAGCGCTCCGAGGACACGCCCGCGGAGGGCGGTGGGTCCAAGGAGCCGCGCCGCAATGACAAGCGGGGCAAGAAGGGGAAGAAGCCGCGCCGCGAGGCGCGCGAGCGGGGGCGCAACGGCGGCAACGCCGAAGCCCTCGCCGGTGACCGGCCCGACGGGGCCCTCGACCGGCTCCTCGAGGCCCGGGGTGTTCGACGACATGATGAAGAAGCCATGCCCCTACCACAAGACCCCCGTGAATCACACTCTTGAGCGGTGCGACCTGCTCAAGAAGTTCTATGGCCGTGCCGCCGCGAAGGAGGCGAGAGGCCAAGAAGGATGGGGGCGACGGCGACGCGGTGGCTTCCCCGCCGTTGAAAATGTGTTCCTCATTTTTGGGGGACCCTGCGTCGACATGTCAACCCGGCGGCGCAAGAAGGAGCGGCACGAAGTCCTCGCCGCGGAGAGGGCGCCTCCGGCCTTTCTCAACCGGTCGAAGGATGCCATCACCTTTAGCCGGGATGATCACCCAAACCGCATCCCGAACCCGGCCAAGTACCCCTCGGTGGTCGATCCCATCATTGGGAACGCCGGTTTTCGAAGGTCCTTATGGACGGAGGCGTAGCCTCAATATCCTCTTCGCGCATACATTGCGCCTAATGGGGATTGGGTCGGGACCAGGCCGCGGCCCGGCACGAAGCCGTTTCACGGCATCGCGCCCGAAAGCGGGTTCAACCCCTCGGGCGCATCGATCCGCCCGTCCGGTTCGGGACCCCCAAGAATTTCCGCAAGGAAACCCTCACCTTCGAGGTGGTGGGATTCAAAGGGGCCTACCATGCCATCCTTGGGCGACCATGCTACGCCAAGTTCATGGCGGTTCCCAACTACACGTACCGAAGATGAAGATGCGGGTCCAAACGGCGTCATCACCGTCGGGTCGTCGATCGAGCATGCATTCGATCGCGATGTCGAGTGCGTGGAACATGCGGAGGCGCTAGCGCCGGATGAAGCGCCGGTAAACACACCGGAGAAGATGGTCAATGACG
This sequence comes from Cenchrus americanus, assembly GCA_947561735.1. Taxonomy (NCBI): domain Eukaryota; kingdom Viridiplantae; phylum Streptophyta; class Magnoliopsida; order Poales; family Poaceae; genus Cenchrus; species Cenchrus americanus. The sequence continues at coordinate 290,478,981 of OX387239.1, read as the reverse complement.
ACCTCGGCCTCCGCCACCAAGCACGTCGGCACGTTCGAGGCCGCCGAGCAAACCAAAGGGGTCCCACTCGACCCATCGGCCCCCGAGGGCAAAGCATTGAGGGTCAGCACGACCCTCGATCCTAAATAGGAAGCAGTGCTCGTCGACTTCCTCCGCGCCAACGCCGACGTTTTCGCGTGGAGCCCCTCGGATATGCCAGGCATCCCGAGGGAGGTCGCCGAGCACTCCCTTGATATCCTGCCTAACGCTCGCGCTGTTCAGCAGCGGCTGCGCCGCTTCGACGAGGAACGGCGACGGGCGATCGGAGTGGAGCCGCGGAAGCTCCTCGAGGCCGGATTCATCAAGGAAGTGTTCCACCCGACATGGTTAGCTAATCTCGTGCTTGTAAAAAAGAAAAATGGGAAGTGGAGGATGTGTATTGACTACACCGGTCTCAATAAAGCATGTCCAAAAGTTCCTTTTCCTTTGCCACGCATAGATCGGATCGTTGATTCCACTTGGCCGGTGTGAACTACTCTGTTTCCTTGATGCCTATTCGGGATATCATCAAATAAAAATGAAGGAGTCCGACCAGCTCGCGACTTCGTTCATCACACCGTTCGGGACGTTCGTTACGTCACGGTGCCTTTTGGCCTCGAAACGCGGGCGCAACATATCGGCGCCGCATGCGGCACGTTTTTTGGGGACCATATCGGGCGGACGGTCGAGGCTTACGTAGACGACATCGTCGTCAAAACCGAGAAGGCGGACGACCCGGTCGGCGATCTTGGCATCGCATTCGAGTGCTGCCGCGGGCCAACGGGGGTCAAGCTCAACCCCGAAAAATGTGTCTTTGGAGTGCCGCGGGGCATGCTCCTAGGATACATCGTCTCCCGGCGGGGAATCGAGGCCAACCCCGAAAAGGTCGCGGCCCTCGAGCGAATGGGTCCAATTCGGGACCTCAAAGGGGTGCGAAGGTGTTGGGGTGCCTTGCCGCCCGAGCCGCTTCGTCTCGAGGCTCGGTGAGAAGGGCTCCGCCCTCTACCGGCCGCTCAAGAAGCACGAGCGCTTCTCTTGGACCGCCGAGGCCCGGGGAAGCGCTCGACAAGCCGAAGGCATCTCCGACGCACGCCCCAATCCTTACGCCGCCACGAGACGGCGAACCCCTCCAACTCTACGTGGCCGTAACCACCCGGGTGGTCGGCGCCGTGATCGTTGTGGAGCGCACGGAGGAAGGACATGCCTTGCCCGTGCGAGAGGCCGGTCTACTACATCGGCGAAGTCCTATCGGACACGAAGACGCGCTACCCCCGTGTCCGAGCCGTTGTATGCGGTAGTCCTCGCGCGGCGCAAGCTCCGCCACTACTTCGAGGCCCACCCGATTACGGTGGTCTCTTCCTTCCCGTTAGGAGAGATCATTCGCAACCCCGACGCGGCGAGCGGAATTGCCAAGTGGTCCGTGGAGTTGATGGGCGAGACGCTCGCCTACGCCCGCGCAAGGCCATCAAATCGCAAATCCTAGCCGATTTCGTCGCCGAATGGACGGACACGCACCGCCGCCCCCTCGGATTCAAGCGAGTGCCGGACTCGTTCTTCGACGGCTCGGTGATGAAGACGAGGAGCGGGCGCGGGCCCGCTCTTCGTATCACCCCTCGGGGAGCACATGCGTTACGCGGTGCGTCTCCACTTCCCCGCGTCTAACAATATGGCGGAATACGAGGCCCTCCTCTCGCGGCCTCAAAATCGCCATTGAGTTGGGCATCAAGCGCCTCGATGTGCGAGGGGATTCGCGCTCGTGATCGACCAAGTCATGAAGAACGCGAGGGCGCCACGACGACAAGATGGAGGCCTACCGTAAAGCCGTGCGAGCCCTCGAGGACAAATTTTACGGCATCGAGCTTAATCATGTACCCCGCCGGTACAACGAGGAAGCGGACGAGCCGGCAAAGATAGCGTCCGGCGGATCACCGTTCCCCCGAACGTCTTCGCGCGCGACATCGCGCAGCCCTCGGTAACCTTCGAGCCCTACCCCTCGAGCGACGGCGGACCCTCGGGGGCTCCCTCGAATCCAGCGGGTGCGGACCCCATGGAAGAGGACCCCTCGAACGAGGCGTACGTACTCTCCCTTCTCGAGGGGTACGGCTCCCACGAGGCTGTCGCAATGGACATCGAGCCGGCTCCCGTCCGGGCGGAGCGGCGGGAGAAGTACATCGCCCGGATTGCTCGAGGGGAGCTCCCCGCGAGCCGGCCACGCCCGGGCGCATCGCCGGGATGGCCAAGTCATTCACCCTCGTCGACGGCGAGCCGTACAAGCGCGCCGCGCGTCGGGCATCCTCCAGCGGTGTATACCCATTCCCGAGGGGCGCGAGCTCCTACGGGACATCCACGCGGGGATCCGTGGCCACCACGCCGCGCCGCGCACCCTCGTCGGCAACGCGTTCCGCCAAGGCTTCTATTGGCCTACCGCGGTCGCGACGCCAACGAAATCGTGCGCACTTGCGAAGGGTGCCGGTTCTACGCCCGCAAGACCAACTTGCCGGCTCAAGCTCGCAAACGATCCCCGTAACATGGCCGTTCGCCGTGTGGGGATTAGACATCGTCGGGCCCCCGCGGAAGGCGCCGGGGGCTTCACCCACCTCGCTCGTCGCGATCGACAAGTTCTCCAAGTGGGTGGAGGTGCGCCCCATTACGAATTTGAGGGCCGAGCGAGCAATCACGTTCTTCACCGACATCGTCTACCGCTTTGGAGTGCCAAACTCCATCATCACGTACAACGGATCCCGGTTCACGGCCGGAAGTTCTTGGAGTTCTCGCGACAAGTTCCACATCCGAGTGGATTGGGCACCGTGGCGCACCCACGTACTAACGGCCAAGTGGAACGTGCCAACGGCATGATCCTACGGGGCCTCAAACCCGAATTTTCGACCAACTCAACAAATACGGCCGAAAATGGCTCCAAGAACTGCCGCCAGCCGTGTGGAGCCTAAGGACTACCCCAGCGCAGCCACGGGTTCACCCCGTTTTTCCTAGTCCATGGCGCGGAGGCCATCCTCCCCACGGATCCGGAATACGGGTCGCCCAAGGTTCGGGGCTACAACGAGGATGCTAACCGGCGAGCCCGCGAGGACTCACTTGGACCGGCTAGACGAAGTACGCCTTGTGGCGTTGATGCACTCCGCAAGGTATCAACGGTCCCTACGACGCTACCAAGCGCGCAAGATACGTCGCGAGGATTTCGGGCCGAGGGGGATTTGGTCCTAAGGCTACGCCAAGACAACCGAGGGCGCCACAAGCTATCGCCCCCATGGGAGGGACCCTACGTCGTGGTGAAGGTGCTCAAACCGGCACGTACAAGCTTGCCAACGAGGACGGCGAAGAACTCACCAACGCTTGGAACATCCAACGCCTACGTCGCTTCTACCCTTAGCTAGGATTCCCAAGTATTTTCCGTTGTAAAAACGCACGGCCAACGCCCCAGTTGGTGTCACCTATGTAAATACTCCGAATCTAATAAAAGGGCAACTCGGCTTTCCCCTGAAACCCAAGTTACCCTCGGGGGCTACTGCGGGGGGGCACCCCCCCCAAATGGTCCCATTTTTTCGCGCAAAAAACGTAATAACACGCGCTAAGTTTGTTTCCTACTTCAACCACGAGCCACGATTCGAAAAGGGCGTAGGTGGCACAGTGGAAGGAGCGCGCGAGCCAGAGACAGCCTACGCCGCGTGGCTATGGCCCGTCTCTCTCGCCTCCAACCCAGCGGGCCCCTGCGAAAGGCGAACTCCCCTAACTAGAATCTACTCAGGAAGAAGAAGAAGCAAAAAGCGCAATAAGCAAGCGATTTCATTTACAAACTGACCATGTTCACGAAACTACTTGTTTATTTACAAGAGGCCACGAGGCCAGAGTTCTGATACACATAAACAAAAAACGGGCCTAGCGCCCAGGTACTTTCAGGCGGGTGGAGCGGCAGCATCACCGGCGTCCGGGAAGAGGAATTCTTCGAAGGCCTCGGCGAGCGACTCGGCGGCGTCAGCAGCAAGCGCGTCCGCACGCTCCATGGCCACCTCGTCCTCGACGCCCTCGGGCACGATGTAGCCTTCCGCTACCGCCTCGAGGTTGACCTCGTAGTGGGATCGCACCACTCCGAGGGCCTTCGCACGCCCGGGTGCAACGCCCGACGCACCCGCCCCGTGACGTGGCCGCCGAGGGCGCGTAGGCGGCCGGCCGCCGAGCCGCCGCCCGGGCATCGCCTTCCTCGACGACGTGACAGGTCTCGAGGGCCGCGTCCCGCGCCCTCCCCGCAGCCTCCCGCTCGGAGGAGTTGTAGGAGGCCCGCAGGGGCCTCGGCCCGCCCAACGAGCCGTGCCCCAAAGCCGTGCGCGCAGGCACGGAAGCGACAAGACGACAAGAAATCGAAAGGGGGAAACGAACCCTCCGAAGCAAGAACTAACAAGCGGGGTCGGACAGGAGCTTACCCTCGACTTGCCTCTTCTCCCGGATCGAGGTCGCGGCGCGCGGACTCGAGCGCCGGCTCGAGATGCCGGACGGTCTCGCCTTGCTCGACGAGGGCCATCTCTTGGGCGGCATTGGCCGATGCCGAGCGCCAACGCCTCATCTTCAACCTCGGAGAATGCGGCGTTCGCTTCTCCGGCCGACTTCTCCGGGCCCCGCGCGCGACGCGTTCCCGCTCCGGCCGCGCCGTCCGGCGTCGCCAAGGGCGGCCGCTCTCGCCGGAGCCGCCCCTCGCCCCCACGGGCGGCGATGCGCTCCGCCGGAGCCGCCCCTCGCCGGCGACGAGAGCCGCGGCCTTGACGTCGAGGGCGGCCTTCGTGTCATCGGCCTCCTTGGCGCGGTCGCTCCGCCCCGCGCGCCCGCTCCTCGCCCCGGCGCGGCCGCGCGCTCGCGCTCCCTCGAGCGACGTGCGGAGCTCCCGGGCCTCGGCGCGAGCGGTGGCCACCTCCGCCTCCCGGTGGCGGCCAACGTCCGCGTCTTGTCCGGGTCCTCGCGCGCGTTCCACGGTGCCTCGTCGCGATCGACGAGGGGCCGCGCGGATCCGCTCGAGGCTCGCGTGACGTGCCGTGCCCCTGTCCCCGAGCTCTCGGGGAGCACGTCGCACCACGCCATCGCCCGCAGACCGGCCCACCGTCCGGCGTCCCAAGAGCTTCCGCAAGCGCGTCGAAAGCGCCGCATCGCTCCCGGAGGCCGGCGGGCCTCGGCGTTCACTCGGTCGAACGCGCCGTACTTCTCGTGGGCGCGGCGCTCGAGCTCCCGGCATCCACACATCGAGCCTCGTAAGCGCCAAGTCTTGAATACAAAGCACGCGAAAGCGAAAAAGGGAAAGAAGAAGAGCAACGGTGGCACACCCGGAAGACGATCCCGGTGCCGGCCGCCGTGGGACCCGCGCCGCCTCGTTCAACGCGCGGTTGAGCGTGGCGCCGTGGCTCCGAAGCTCGCCCCGCAGCTCCCGCTCCCTCCGGGCGTCGCAAACGCCGGGGTCCTCCACGGCCCCCCCCCCCCCCCGGGCGGGGCGACCGCGTGGGAGGACGAGGCCTCGGCGTCGTGCCCTCGGCCCCCCACTATCACGTGACCCTCGTGCCGCCTCACGAGGGCCCCCCTCCGGGGCTCGGGGGAGTTCACGGCGCCCGGCCCACCGGTTCCACCCGGGCGGCGGGGAGTCATCCGAGAGCTCCACCACCTCCGCCCCCGGGGACCGCCGGCGGCGGAGCCGCTCGCTCCGCCTCCGCCGGCGCCCCCACCGCGCCTCCGCGGCCGCGGCGCCCGTTGTGGCGCCGTTGCCGCCACCTCCGTCCGTGCCGCCACATCCGCGTGCGCTCCCGCAGTTGCGCCCGCTCCGCCTCCTCCGCGCGGGGCCGCCACCGCGGCGGCACCTCCACCGTAGCCGCCGCCGCGGCTCGCGCCTCGTGGCGACCGCGCCGGCCGCCCCGGACCGACCTCGCGGCCGCGCGCGCGCGGCGGGCCGATCCACCCGGCCGGTGCCTCGAAGCCCCGGCCGGCCTTGCGCGCTCGTGCCCGCCGCCGCGCCCGTCCCCGGGCGCGACCCCCTCGACGAACGCCGCCGGTGGGGATCGACGCGTCCGTCCTCGGCACCTTGGCCGGTGCAAGAGGAGGGACGGTTGGCACCGCCCCGCGCAAACACGAACGGAGGATTAGAGCGTCTAATAACCAGGCAAACTAAGGCCAAGCAAAGGAAGAACAAAGTTCCTTACCTCGCGGAGGAAAAGGCCCGCTTCCTTTCCTCGAGGCCTCCGACGAGGCCGGCGCGGGGGCCGCGCCCGCCGCGGCACCTCCCCGACGACGCCGCCACCACGCGCGGGGGCACGCTAGCCCCGCGCGCGGGCGCGCCCACCGACGCGCCCCTCGACGAGGACGCCGCGCGCGCGGACGCGCTCCCGCCACGCGCGGGCACGCGCGCGCGCGCGCGCGCGCGTCCGCGCGCGCGCGCCTCCGGGCGCGCGCGCGCACTCCGCCCGCGCGCGTGCCGCCCCCGACGATGACCGCCGGCGGCGGACGCCGACGCGCCCGCCCCGTGCAAAGCCACCCCCCGACGCCGCGCGAGATCCGGCGACGGGGGGCGCGGGCGCCACCGTCCGAGGGGCCCTCCCCCTCGGACTCTTCCTCCTCGTCCCGGTCCGAGGACGAGGGCTCCTCGATGTCGTGGGAGGAGAGCCCCGCCTCCTCCCGCCGCCGCACTCCGCGGACCGTGCGTCGCGGCGCGCTTGGCGCCGCCTTGCGTGCTCCCTCCCCGCGCGCCGCCCGCTCCCGCCGCCTCCCGCCGCGCCGCCGGCCGAGCGCACGGGAGTCGGGGGTGGGTGGAACGGACTTGGCGGCGTTGACCGCACCGGCCGCGCGCGAGGACAACGATGGCGCATCGGAAAACGGAAGCAAGGGCAAGGATTAAAACGGAATCAAAAAACCACACTCACCAACGGGCCGAGTGGGGAGCATCTCGATGTCCCACGGGGTCCGACCCGCGTGTGGCGGCGTCCGGTGTCGACGGCGCTCCGCGCCCGGGTGAGCGCGTACGGCCGCTCCGGCGGCGTCGGGAGCATCCGCGACCTCGCCACGTCGACGGGGTTGGCCGCCTCCGTCATCTCGAAGATGCGGAGCGGCCTCTCCATCAACCGGCACGATTCGCCGGTGATGAAGGAAGGCGAGGACGCCCATCGCGTTGAGCCCTTCCCTCGCCGCCCGCCGCAAGGCGGCGAGGACGGACCCCCGGCGCGCCCGATGGTTGGCCGTGGGCAACCCGTAGCCCCGACGGTCCGGCCTCTTCTTGAACACCCGGCCGGTGTAGGGAGGAAGGCCGGGCTCGGCGTTGCGCGGATAAAACCATCCCCGCTCCCGCCCGGCGTTGTTCGTCGTCATGGTGCGGGGGGATGTAGAACTCCTTGAGCTGCCCCCGCGGGAGCGAGCGACATCCCGCCGGCGCGCACCGCGCGGCGGGTCCTCGGCTCCGACGTGGGCTGCGTGATGAGCTCCGCGCGGAAGAGGTGTACCCGCAGCTCCCGCTGAGCGGGATCCCCGGGTACCCTTCGCGACGCCCACGAATGTGGCCGCCTGCGAGATCGCGTTGGGGGCAAAGTTGTGCAGCTCCACCCCATAGTGGTAGCACAATGCCCGCATGAATGTGCTCGCCGGCGCGTTGAAGCCGCGCTCGTGGTAGCGGAGGAAGCTCACCACGTAACCCTCCGCGGATTGGGCTCAAGGTGCGACGATGGCGGCACGATCCACTCCGCCGGCGCCCTTCTTCGTTGGCCGACGGTGGCCGGCGGCGACCGGCTCGCCCGGGGCGAGCCGGTCACGGTCGACCTCTCCCATGCGTACGGCTCCGGGACCCTAATCGGAAGCCGAGGCGGCGCCATGAGAGGGGGCGAACGAGTGCGAGGGCGGAGGACAAGGAGACAAGGAAGAAGCTCTAAACAGCCGAGCCCGCGCGACGGCAAGAGCGAGGCGAAGGCGAAGGGACGGAGGGACCGAAAACGGTGAGGAGCCAAGGTAGAAAACCGCCGTTCCTTCCTCACCGCAGTTTTATAGGCGACGGGCGAGTTCTCCGGAGCGCACGCCCCGCCAACATTAGCGCAGGAATCTTTCCATCGCGTCGACGGGCGGGCCCCACCACGACCGGCGGCGGCTCTAACACCTTGCGGGCGGGTCATCATCACGGCAAGACCGGCGACGACCGAGGCGAAACCGTCACGTCCGCCGGCCACGTCGCCCACTACGCGCGCGCGCGCCGCGCGCGCCTAAAAAGGCGCGCCCGCGCCGCAAAACCCGCGGCCACGCCCCGCAAGGCAATTAAATGCCGGGCCCCTTGCCAAGCAAGGAGAGCCCTCGAGCGAGGCGAATCCTCGGCTCGAGACAAGGGTGACCCTCGATGGGATGACGAGCGTGAGAAGGTCGCCGGGACTGCTCGGTGTAGAGCAGGCAGCCGCGGGCACCCATGCCACGTGGGACCCTCGAGCGGCATGACCCCCAACTCGAAACAAGGCGACCCTCGATGGGATATCGGCGTGAGAAGGTCGCCGGGACCCTCGCTCGATGTAGAGCGGACCACCGCGGGCACCCATGCCACGTAAGACCCTCGAGCGGCATGACCCCCAACTCGAGACGATGTCAACCCCCTAAAGAAGGCACGCGCATAAGAGGATCGCCCGGGGTCACACTTGAAATAGAGCGACACCGAAAGCACTCATACCGCGCCATGCCACCAACCAAGCACCTCGAGGGTCGGCACGCCCGGACCCTCGACGGCCGCAAACGCGAAAAGACGGGGCGGCCAAGGCACGGCCCCGCACGGCCTTACCGATCGAGGTTCGAAGCCCGACCCTCGACGGGTTCGAACAGGCGCCCCAGATCACAGAGTTAGGGACGACGAGGGCACGCGCATTCGAGCCGTTCCTCGAGCCCGTCGGCTCGAGGGTGCCCCACATGTCGTGTTCGAGAGCCGCCGAGGGCAGCTAGCCGGGGGATCCCACCGAGGGAGAGCTTCCGCGCCCTCGGTCCCTAGCGAACGGGACCGAGCCCCACCTAGCAAACCCACGCAAGCGCTTCCATGGACGTGTCTCCGACCGCGCAGCCTACCCTTATCGAACGGGGCATGGACGTCCACTTGAACCACCCGCTAGCGGCTCGAAGAGGAATCCGCGATTCGCGACCCGCTCGATGGGGAGTCGTGGAAACCTCACCTCCCGACCCGCGGAGGGACGGCGAGGGCGCGATAAAAAACAAGTCGTCGGGCTCGACCCGATCGCCTCGAACAGGCCAAGGCTCGGGGGCTTGACGCACGGCCACACCTCCTTGGAATTGCACCCGCCGGGAGACAAGGACGGGGGAGCGTGCACCCCCGATGCCGCTGAAATACCGCCGATGCGGTTGGCATATGTGCCACGCCTTTCGACCGAATTGCTCGCGGTTAACCCCCTCGCAGAGAGCCCACACTCCGCAGGCTTCGGGGCTAGACCCGCCGGGCCCGCTAGCGCGGCCCCACGAAAGCGTTCGCAAACAAGGAGGGAAGAACGTCCTATCGGTAGGTTCCGGCATCCGCGGGAGCCTCAATGGCAAACCCGCGGATGCTCGGGGCTACCGTCGGGGACCGCCCTAGGGGTCCCCTCAAACAATGGGGGAATCCTCACTTAAATTCCTGCATCAAAATGAGCTAAGCCTAACCATGCAGAGAACTAACCATGCGGTGACGTGGCCCATGCAAACAGACTTCGGAGGCCCGCCAAGACAGCTCGCCTATGAGACCCCTCGAGCGGGCTCCGCCCTCGCCCGAGGGTACACTCCCTCCTCGAACGGGCTCCGCCCCCGCTCGAGGGGCAACCCCTCCTCGAACGGGTTCCGCCCCGTTCGAGGGGCGACCCTTCCCTCGAGCGGTCCCGCCCCGCTCGAGGGCTCGCTCCCCTCGAGCGGGCCTCGCCCTCGCTCGAGGGTTCGCTCCACCCTCGGGCCGGGGCCCGCCACGCTCACGGGCGCCCCGCACGCGTGCGCCGGCCCCGTACTTGGGCATTTAACGCCCCGACGCCGCAGACGGCGCCATCATGCGCCGGGGCTCACGCCCCGTGCCGCCGCACCAACTCCCCCGGGGAGGAGCCCATCCCCGCCACCGTGGGGTGGACCGCGCGGTACGGCCGCGTCGGTCCCATGACACCGCGCGCACGCCACCGTACGACTAACGCGCCGACCCTCGAAAGGGGGCCGGCGCACCCTCGACTCCACTTTCCCGTGACCCCGCAGTTAGGTGAGGGACGCTAGGCCGGTGGGTGGCCATCCCCGGCCACCGTAACGGCGCGGCCGCCGTACCCACGCGCGCGGGCACACGCCCGACTCCGCAGGCGCACGCCCGAGCACCGCAAAGAACCACTCCACCACCACGAGCTCATTGGGAAGGAACGCCGTTCGCCCGCTCCCCGTGCCCCGTACCGGCCATCATCGCACCTCCCTCGAAGCCTATCGGGGAGACGCCATCGCCATCTGCCGCCTCCTACCCTCGAACCGCCACTGTTCGGGTACGAGGTAGGCCATCATGGCCGGATCGCAGCGAAGATCGACCGGACGGTCGCTCGCTCTACACCGTAGCACGACGTGCTCCCACACGCAGCTAGGTAGCGCGGCGTGCATGTAACTCGCCGCTCCCTTGGCCTATAAAAGGGAAGGCGAGCCCCCAGCCGCGGGGGGACGGATCCGGAGGAACGCAGCGCACTGTGCACTCACTCTCTTATTCTCCCACGACATCTTCAGCCACTCACCAGGGACTTGGGAGCCACGCTTCCTCTCCCGCCTCGCTTGTATTTGCCCCACTACAAGCACCCCCGGTGCTGAGCAATATAGTGCCACGAGCACACCGCTGCTGGACGTACGGCCCCTCGGCCGGAACCAGGATAAATCCTTGTGTCATTTGTTGCTTAGCATCGACCATTGAGGGATAGACCTAGGCGTTATCTACTGGTTAGTGTCGGGACCATATTCCGCACCGACAAAAGTACTGCTGGCTGAGAGAAAAGCTGCTAGTACCAGCTACATGCTGCTCCTCCGTCCTACACGTAGCTACTACAGGTTCCAACATCAACAACATTTGACTTTTTAATTTATATTAATAAATTAGTACTCTCTCTGGTTTGTCAAAAGAAGCCGTTTTAGCCGAGATTTGGGTTAAACATTAGGAATATAAATGACGATTAATAACTTTTAAGTCGTTGAGTTTAGAAATATTAAGTAATATCAATGTATTTACTTCGAAAATCATTTTCGTAAAAAATATACATATATAACCTTTCAATAAATTTTTTTATAGAAAGAAGAAGTCAAAGTTGTGTTTTGCAGAATGTGTCGCCGTTCTAAACGAATTCTTTTACCAAACCGGAGGGAGTAATAGGTGACCGGCCAACCTGCTGATGAACCTATCCTGCTTGTACAGATTACTACAGCATACGACACAGATTACGCACGTGCAACATCATATAATCAGGACCAGCCCTAGGGGCATGCCACAATGTGTGACGGCAGAGGGCCCAAGCTGGGTGGCGCTCAATTAAGCTCAAGTATGTATATATGTACAACTATATATCAGCCAGACTATCTAATCAAGCAGCTATATGTACAACTATATATCAGCCAGACTATCTAATCAAGCAGCTCGAGAATTTATTTGATATCAGCGTTTGAGATTTTAGAGTTTGTTATTATGGTTGCATGATGATGTTCAAATGTTTTGTCCTTAGAACAGGCCAACGGAGGATGGAAGCGCTTACATTGTTCCCTTTAATTCTCGTCTCTATATTTTGAGATGATGTGCTCTTTGATACCAAACTTTGTAATACTGGGTTGTGTACGTCTCTTGACATAGAGGCCTGATATTGTATCCATTATCTTAAAAAAGTTTCTTAAAACTTTGTAATAATTGTATCTGTGTGACTGTAGCTTTGGCTGAAAGAAGTTTCTTAAAATTGAAATTGTGGAAGGACTATTTGAGATCATCTATGTCACCGGATTAAATAGCTTGGTTATGTGCACCATGGAGAAGGCTATGTTGGGCATTATTGATCTCAGTGCTGTAGTTTGCATCAAGAAACGACCAAAAAAAAGTATCTTTTATGATTTTGCATCATATTATCTCTAGAAGTGGAAATATACTGCTATTACAATGTTCTCGATGATTATCAACATGTTAAATTAAAAATACATCAATGTATTTAGTTTCAGTTTGTAAGAAAGAAAAAAAAACAGTGTGTGTGCATATTATAAGATTCCATAGCTTCGGTTACCTTATTGGGTGTTTGAACAACATTGTGCGGGTGGGGTTTTCGATTTGGTTTTCACTTTTTCCCTCCTTTAATTTGAAATTCATGAAAATCACAAAACGGCAAAAAATGTCAAAATTGTGCTTAAATTTAAATTTTGAATATTTAGAATCTTCATTAACTATTAGAAGACCTCGCGGTCTTGCCGCGTATGGCCAGTGAGGGGGCTTGTTTTTTATAGGAGTTCAATTGTGTTTTTTTTAGTCAGGAGCACAATGGTTATCAATTTGGACTCAGATATAAAATGATGTGATGAATAGAAAAATAGGTGAACTCGATCTGAGCAGCACTAATTCAGCAGGACAACATTTTTCTGGCTAGGTCAACGTGGAAGTTAAATGTTTTTTTGTTAGATTTATACAAAATTGAAATGGAGCCTATGATTGTTGCATCTCAAATCTCCTGGATTCGTCGGTGCTCGTGCCCACCTCGTTCCGTTGCGGCCTTCTCCTCCCCACTTTCCTCTGCCCCGTGCCTGGGAGCCGCCTCCTGCACGCTCGAACTCCCCAGGAGCATAGCATAGCATCTGAAGACGTACTCCCGCCGCCAACACGCGCGCCAGCTCCCACATGCGCCTGCCGCACGCCCTGCCGCAGCCGTCTGCGCGCCTGTGCTCCAATGGAATCGGGCCGCCGCCGCATCATTGCTGGGGCTGGCTATTTGGACACTGTGGGTTGAAAATGCGAAAGTTCAGGGTGTTTGTTGCAAAATGACCGGTGCTCGTCCGACCGATCCTGACCATCCACGTTGGCGCCGCGGCCGTGGGCTGTGGCTCGCCGCGGGAGGACGGCGCCGGAGTCGGGAGATGCGGTCTTCGCCGATTCCGGCGGGAGCGGCGCCGCGTGGGGGGAGGTGGACGGCGGGCGGTCGGCGGTGAGCGAGCCGTGCTCAAGCGTGGGCTCGACCCCCGGAGCTCCGGTCGGAGTTCGCTAGGGTGACCAACGGATCCCGCTTCCGGGTGCTTGACGCCGAGGAATGCTCGGATGGGGACTCGGTTCGGGGGGAGTCGCTCGAATCCGGCGGGGTCTCGCGGTGGGCTTCGCCCGGGGACCGGCGGTGGCGCATCCCCCGCCCGATGCGGCGGCTTCGCTTTGCGCTATAGGAGCGGCGGCGTCTAACGGCGCGGCAGCCGAAGCGTTGGTCCGGTGGCCAAGAGGAGCGGGGTCCCCGTGCGGCGGCGCTCCAAGGCCGGCGGCCATGGAGGGGTCCCCCCGCCGCCGCGGAGGCCTATCCGGGTACGGTCCCTAGGGGACCTCTGGGTGGAAGACCGGCGGGCGGGTAGGGATGTATCGAGGGCTAGATTGGAGGATTGGTTGGAGGGGGAAGGCGGGCTGGTGCCGACGGGGGAGTCGCCGGAGATGGAGGGGGCGGCGGCGCATGAGGGTGACTCGAGTTTGATTTTTGCTGCTGAGGTCATGGTGACGTCACATGGGGGCGGGTTTATCCCGCGGGCTGGAGTGGGCCGAAAGGAGGCCCAGGGGAGATTTCGTTTCACAGAGGGATTGGGTCGTTTGTTTCTGGGAGGAGGCAGACCGTTTCGACTTCCTATTCGCCCTAGCCAACTGCTACCGCGTGCGCACGGCGAGGCGGCGGCGGACGTCGCACCGATGGAGGCCTAGCGGCGCGGGGGGCGAGGGGGGATGGTCCGGAGAGGAGCGCGAGGGAGGGGGCTTCCCCGATGGGCGCAGTGCGGTGGCCGCGTCCCGGCGCCCCCCGCCCACGCCGGCCGCTAGGGGAGGGCGCCTATGGCCGCCGGCGGCGGTGCTCGGGGGGCCGCGGGCCGCCGCCGGTCACCGCGCATCGTCAATGGCGGAGGAGCTGGTGTGGTGGCTGGTCGTGGCCGGGGTTTCTTCCGTGGCCGTGGCGGCAGAAGTGGTGGCACCGGTGTGCTGCAGGGAGCTCGCGGAGGGTGCAAGGCTGAGGAGATGGAGCAGGTTCAGCAGCAGAGGCGTGATGGGGAAGATGTGTTGATGAAGGAGGCGGAGGGAGAAATGGAACAGTCAGGGGAGGCGGCCGGGGTGAAGTGCTCTCGCTGCGCCAAGAAGGGGCATTTCGGCCGCGCGTGCAAGGCGGAGATTTACCGTGTGATTTGTGATAAGCGCAATGAGCATGTTAGCCACAAGTGTCCGGGGCCCTAAAGGCGCCGAGGCTCCGTGGCGCATGCGGTTGGCTATGCGGTGCATGGGTTGGGGTTTTATCACATTCCGAGGCCGCCGCTGTCAAGGGCCAAGAAGGAGTCGAGGATGGCGTGCATTACCGCGTCGAGGGGGGCGGGGGTTCGATGGAGGAGGTGAAGAGGCAGCTTGAGAGGCTCTTTCCTGGGAAGTGGGCCTGGGAGCTTAAGGCTCATGGGGAGAACTCGTTTTTGGCTAAGTTTCCTTCGAAGTTGGAGTTGCAGAGGGCGGTGGCTTTTGGAGGTGCTGATTTGAGGGGGGACGGTGTCCCGGCCGGCGTGAGGCTGAAGTTTGAGGAATGGAGGGAGAAGGAAGTGGGCTTTTTGTTGCCAAAGGTTTGGATTAGGGTGTTTGGGTTGAGGAGAGAGCTTTGTGAGTTTCTTGACCTGTGGGCGGTGGGGTCTATGCTTGGATCCACACAGATCGTCGACATGGAGACTACTCGGAAGAGTGAGTTTGGGCGTGTGCTTGTGGCGGTCCTTAACCCGGGACTGATTCCGTCTCAGCTAGATGCGGTGATTGGAGATCACTATTTTGAGCTCGGAATTTGAGGTAGAGAAGAGGGGTTTTGATGAGAATGGCGAGGAGGTGGATGTGGAGTGGCCGGTGGAGATGGAGGAGGGTGAGGGGACGGGTTTGGCGGGCGGTGGTCGGCAAATGTGGGTGGAGAGCTCAGAGAGGTTGACTAAGAAGCAGAAAAGGGATGAGGGGAGCAGAGGTGGTGAGGAGAAGGATAAGGAGGATGGTGAGGTGTTTGGGTCGTGGAAGGAGCAGGTGCAAAACATGTCGAGAGAGGAGTTTGAGGCCTTTTTGAAGGCAAAGGCGGGAGAGATTCTTGATAAGGCAGCTGAGACGGTGATTGAGGATTTGGCGGATAAAGTGATGGGAGAGGCAGATGTGGCCGTGCAGGAGGTGGAGAAGTTGGTGGAGGGGGAGATGGTTGGGGAGGGCGCGGAGGGGGTGAGGGAGGAGAGACTTTTGGTGGCCGCAGCGGTCCCGGAGGCCACGAGGGCGCAGATCAGGGCGAGTCCGAGGCTTCAGCGGTCCAAGGACGAGCACACCTTGGCTAAGGCTGAGGAGAGGGTGGCCAGGAGGAACTTGGAGCTTTCAGAAGGTACTTCTTCTCCTGCTCCTTTGCTTTTCGTTAATAGAGACCTAGCATTATCTTGCTTGCAACAATTAGGAATCAACCTAGGTAATTCTAGTGTAGAGAATGACAAGAATTTGATTGAGGTGCTGGGTGTCGGGGTTGGGGAGGGTGTAGGGGGGGTGGAGTGCGGTGAGGTGGGGGAAGGTTTTGAGAGTGAGGGGGAGAGTGCGGACGATTTTGAACGGTTAGCTTTAAAAAGCTTGTGTGGTGATCTGATGGAGGAGGTTTTTGACGAATCAAGCTTCCCCGTAAGTGGGGAAATTGATAACACCACGCGGAAAGGCAAGTTTCACGCTAAGTCGTGTTTGAGGAAAACTTGCAAATTGAGGAGGGCCTGTTTCTCTTGCAAAGGTGCAAAATGAAAGGGATCTTTTGGAATAGCAGAGGTCTTAGTGACTTGGCTAAAACAAGATTTCTTAGGGAGACCTCCGCGGAGCAGGACCTAGCGTTTATTGCTCTTTTGGAGACAGGAAAGAAAGATTTCTCTCAAGACACACTAGATAACTTTAGTGGGCGGAGAAACTTTGTTTGGCACTGGACGACTCCACGTGGGCGCTCCGGGGGCATTCTATTGGGGGTGAACCTGGATGAGTTGGATGTCGGTAGTATAGATGATGGGGAGTTTTTTGTGAAGTTTAGGGTGAGGGATAAGGTGTGGGATTTTAAGTGGGTTCTGGTGGCTGTGTATGGGGCAGCCCAACCGGAATTCAAGGAGTCTTTCCTTACCGAGCTTGTTCACTCGTGTAATCATGAGAGGTTACCACTCTGCATTGGGGGTGATTTTAACATCATTCGAAATAGTAGCGAGAAGAACAACGACGATTTGAGGAGAGGTGGCCTTTCCGTTTAATGCGGTCATTGATAGCTTGGACTTGAGAGAGATTGATTTGTCGGGGCGTAAGTTCACCTGGGCTAATTCTCGTAGGGTTCCTACATATGAGAAGTTGGACCGGGTGCTGGTTAGTACTGAGTGGGAACATTTTTTCCCTCTTGCGACCGTGGAGGCCCTTACTAGGGACATCTCTGACCATACTCCTCTCTTGCTAAGTACGGGAGACGGAGTTAAGCCCAGGAGGCCGCCTCCTTTTAAGTTCGAGTTGGGCTGGTTGTTAAAGGAGGGGTTTTTTGAGGTGGTTTCAGAAGTTTGGACCAAAGAGAGTAAGGGTAGATCACCGTTGCAACGGTGGCAGAATAAGATTAGAAGGCTTAGACAATTTCTGAGAGGCTGGGCTATAAATATGAATGGGGCCTATAAAAAGGAAAAACAGGAGCTATTGAGAAAAGCTGAGGAACTGGATAAGAAAGCGGAGTCCCAATTGCTAAGTCAACAAGATTGGGATTTAAAGCAGTGCGTTCATGAGAGACTCACTCAGTTACTGAGGGAGGAAGAGATAAAGTGGTTCCAGAGGGCCAAGACAACCAGAATTTTGAAAGGAGATAGTAATACAAAGTACTTTCACATGGTTGCTAATGGGAAGAGGAGGAAGACTAGAATCTTCCGACTTGAGCAAGATGACGGCATTGTGGAAGGGGAGGTGCAACTGAAGTCGTACATCACAAAGTATTACAAAAACCTCTTTGGTTGCCCTACTAGGAGTGGTCTTTCCCTCAATGAATCTTCGGTGGAGGATATCCCTCAAGTCACAGGGGAGGAGAGTGGGAGGCTCGTTGAGGAGTTTTCGGAGAAGGAGATCGTAGACGCTATCTTTCGGATGAAACATAATAAGGCGCCGGTCCCGATGGATTTCCGGCCGAGTTTTATCAGGTCTTTTGGAGTCTCATAAAAGATGACCTAATGGCCATGTTTAGAGACTTCCATAGAGGGAATCTTCCCCTCTTTAGTTTGAACTTTGGAATAATAACGTTATTACCTAAAGAGAAGGAAGTTAAGAAAATTCAGCAATATAGGCCAATTTGCATGCTTAATGTTAGCTTTAAGATCTTTACTAAGGTCTTGGCAAACAGGCTCACGTCGGTGGCTTGTAGGATTACGATGCCTTCTCAGTCGGCCTTTTTGCCGGAAGGCAAATTTTGGATGGTGTGGTGGTTTTGCATGAGACCATTCATGAGCCGAAAAGGAGAAAGCAAAACGGGGTGATTCTCAAACTAGACTTTGAGAAAGCCTATGATAAGGTTAATTGGGATTTTTTGTTACGGGTTCTTAGGATGAGAGGATTTCCCGTCGTTTGGTGTCGGTGGATGGAGATGGTTGTCTCGAAAGGGAGTGTGTGTGTACAGGTGAATGGTGAGCAAGGCGGTTTCTTTCAAACTAAGAAAGGGTTGAGGCAGGGAGACCCTCTTTCCCCCATCTTGTTCAACATCGTGGCGGATATGCTGGCGGTGCTAATCGAGAGGTCTAAAAGATTGGGTTTCTTTGATGGACTTGTGCCTCACTTAGTGGAGGATGGTCTATCGATTTTACAGTATGCGGATGACACGATCCTCTTTTTGGAGGATGATTTGGTGAAGGCTAGGGGGTTGAGGCTGGTGCTTAATGCCTTTGAAAGGCTCTCGGGGCTCAAGATCAATTTTCACAAGAGCGAGCTTTACCCGTTTGGGGAGACTAAGGAGAGGGTGGAGGAGTATGTGGAGTTGTTTGGCTGTAGAGAGGGGGTGTTTCCTTTTAGGTACCTGGGCATTCCTATGAGTACTAGTAGACTCTCTAACAGGGATTGGAGAATGGTGGAGGAGAGGTTTCAAAAAAAGCTCAGTAGTTGGAAAGGCAAGCTCTTGTCCTATGGGGGACGTTTAGTGCTTATCAATTCCGTGTTGTCCAGTTTGCCCATGTTCATGTTGTCTTTCTTCAGAATACCTAAAGGTGTTTTGGAAAGGCCGGACTATTATAGATCTAGATTTTTCCGGCAATGTGATGAGCACAAGAAGAAGTACAAAGCTTGCCAAATGGTCGATTCTCCATAAACCTATAAGTGTGGGGGGAATGGGCATTATTGACCGGATATTCGGAACAAATGCTTGCTAAGTAAGTGGGTCATTAAGTTGTTGAATGAGGATGGTTTATGGCAGCAAATTCTCAGAAAAAAGTATTTAAAGGGGAAAACTCTCTCACAAGTGGTCAAAAAGGCCGGAGATTCACATTTCTGGTCGGGCCTAATGGAGGTCAAAGACTTAGTTCTCTCGAGGGGTAAGTTTAAGGTTCAGAATGGTACCCAGGCTAGGTTCTGGGAGGATCCGTGGTTGGGGAAAGTTCCCTTGATGTTGGTGTATCCTAATGTATACAGAGTTGTCAGGAGGAAGAACATGTCTGTGGCTCAGGTTCTAAGTACCACACCATTGAACGTATCGTTTAGACGCTCACTGGTGGGAGAGCTTTGGGAGGAGTGGCTTGATCTGGTAGGCAAGATCATGGATGTGTCTCTTACGGAGCACGAGTGGACCGGCTTCTTATGGACGACCAATAAGGCGTTCTCGGTCAAGAATTTGTACAATGACTTAATTATAAGGGCGGGAGCTCGGGTTAATTGTTGGACTTGGAAAGCTAAGTTGCCGTTGAAAATTAAAATTTTCCTGTGGTTTCTTAACAATGGGGTGGTGCTCACTAAAGATAATTTAGTCAAGCGTGGGTGGAAGGGGTGTACGAAGTGTGGGTTTTGTGCGCAGCAAGAAACGGTGCAACACCTCTTTTTCGACTGCCAGTTGGCTAGACTTGTGTGGAGTTGCGTTGCCGTTGCTTTTGGATTTAACAGACCCACTTGTGTGCAACACCTTTTTGGTCCTTGGCTTAGAAGTTTTTCGAAAAAGCAAAGGAGCCTTGTTATGATTGGAGTGGCAGCCCTATGTTGGGCTATCTGGATCAGTAGAAATGATTTGGTTTTTAAAAAATCACAGTATGTATCTATTTTGCAGGTGATCTTTAGGGGAGTTTTTTGGATCAGAAGTTGGGCTTTCCTTGCCAATGATGATGGGAGGAATAGCTTGAGGGCCGGAGGCCGTATGTTGGAGTCTGTCGCTCTGGCGTTATTTAAGGGGACCGGTTGGAACATTCTTAAGCGAATTGAGAACTAGTTTTGTTGCTTTGTATGGTTTTGAGTATCCTCGTGGTTGTCTTTCACCTTGTTTGGACGTGTTGCTGTGTTGGTTGGACTTGTGTAGTGGTCCCTGGTGTAAGGGTGAGTGTGTTTTCTTGCGGCCTGAGTGCCGATCGGTTTTGTATCTTGCCTGTAGACGGTGCTGTGCACCGTTGAGGCCGGAACTTGTTTCCTTAATCTAAAAAAAATGAACTAACAGTACATACGCGGGCCGGGGGAATGTGCAGTACTGCTTTATTTGAATGGCTTAAGCTAGCATCATAAATAAACAACATGCTTCTTTTTGAAACTTTTGACCGGCTGAGAATCAATTTTTTTGGGCTCCCCATCTCGAAAGGCTCGATCGAATTTTGCGAAATTATTCCGAAAGGGATAGACGTGATCCATGCGGCCGGAGAGATATTATGGATCATCATTGCTTCCTAGTATGCTGTGCGTGAAATGCATGCATGCGCGGTCCTGATCCTCGTTATTCTCATTGAACATGCATGCCTCGCACTCGCAGCGACGAGTCACTGTCCTAGGAAAAGAGATCGAGGGTGGTGCGTGGTGGTGGTGGCGACGAAGACCATGCAAATAATTGGCCACTTCTCTTCTCTTCTCTTCTCTTGTTGCGTGACCATGCATCCATCTCATCATCAACACGTACGTACGTACATACCTAGCCAAGCCAAACACAGATGGCACTGCAAGTTTCTATTTGGCAAACTTCTATGCTAATTTCATACCATTGAAATTAAACTCCTCTACTCACATGCATACAGTAGTAGGATGAAAAGTGCGCATCACTGTCTCAACAAAGATAAGCACCTGCAACTTTATAGTTAGTTATGCTGCAGGGTGTCGGGGGCACCCGAAAAATTCGGATTACAACCCTAACACGAGTAAGAGTTCTCAACACGTTCAAGTACAAAGTTAGAAATCAGAAAGAGATCGCGATTCTCTCTCGCAAGTAGCACAAGTTCCAAAAAAAGCCTCGAATCCGTTTACACGTGCCCTCGCGCCCCCTTTTATAGGGAGACGAAGGGACTTTTACGTGCCGATAACACCCTCGGGCTCGGGGAATATTCCTAGTGTGAACATATACAAGAATGTCTTTTTCCACCTAACATATTTACAAACCGCCACTAGTTCACACTCTAAACCCGGACTTTTGGGACGACAACTTTGACTTTGCTTCTCCCCCTGGTTCGTGAATGCTTTCTCATCAAACTCCCGGACTAGATCTTCAGCAGATTCCCGAATTGGTCCTTACTCCCCCGCTGGTTCGTGGATGTCCACGCGCCTGATCCCCGAACAGGGTCTTCATCAGATTCCCGAATCGGCAGTTCTCCGAAGTTCGGGCTATCGTCAGTTGAGATTCCGGGCTTCCGCACGCTTGCGACTTCACCTCTTTGCCGAATCAAGATTCCCGAACTCAGCACATTCGCGAATTCGAGACTTCACAGGTTCCAGGCTCTCGAGAATCGCGAATTCCCTGCTCCTGAAAAACATACTTTGAGAACTTTGTTAAGCTCAATGTTTCGAGGGTGACGGGTTTTCCTGAATTCCCCAACACCGGGTTCAGCGTATGTATCATATTACGTACCTTAATTAAAATGATTAATTGGCCACATGCATGTCCATGAATAAAAATAAATAAAATAATTCTCCTTCATTCAGAGTATGTAGGCTCACTAGCTACACACGGCCGGGAACCCTCCTACAATTTCTTTGTGAAGTCTATATATATATAGGCTCAACAACAGTATGAACTCTGTCTACAATTTCTTAGAATTGAGTGGGCGCATGGTTTCCCTTCCACGAGGTACAGTGGTGGGGGGGCCTCAGTCTCGATCACCCTCCTAGTCTGAACTCAGTAGTCAGTACTATGGATCGGCTCGACCAAATTAGCGAAGGACGACCGGACCAGTCAAAAGCCACGATCGATCGAGCTGAGCACGCCATGCATGCCAGTCCGTACGTGTCATATAATTGGCGTCGAGGGCAGTCCTTTTTTGCTTTCGTTATCCGTGGACCTCGCGATCGTGCGTGTGTTCTTCCCCCCTAGCCAGCCAGCCAGTGTGCACGCGCACAAGTAAGGGTGCCTTACGTGGATCCACGCCGATAACTGCGGCGTCCATCAAACTAGGGCAGATTAGTCATCTGCAATAAGCACGTCTCACTCCTCCCCCATTAGCTACCTACCTACCTCGATTGTTTTGTGCCGCCGATCGATGGATCGGATGTGCCCATCGTGCCCTCGATCGTCTAGCTCGTACGTCATCCTCATCCACAGTCCGCCAATGCAGCTGCGCGCATCGCCGAGGTAGAAGAAGACGACAAGCTACGGCGGCCGGCCATTCCCATTGGCGTCTATAAGAGCGAGGCCCAGTCCCTCCACCTCAAAAATTTCAAGACTCGTATGCTCGCCCTTCGTCTAACCACCACCACTACTCGTTTGTTAGCATCGCGCGCCCCTCTTTCTACACTAGTTAGCATAAACTGTGGAGAGGTAGCTAGCTGATCGGATCGATTACAGCTAGCAATCAGTCAGTAGCAGACCGACCGAGACTGCGCCATGCCGATCGCCAGCCGTAGCAGCAGCAGCAGCAGGCTGCCCAACCTCCCGGCTGGGTTCCGGTTCCACCCCACAGACGAGGAGCTCATCGTCCACTACCTCATGAACCAGGCTTCCTCCCTCCCATGCCCCGTCCCCATCATCGCCGAGGTCAACATCTACCAGTGCAACCCCTGGGATCTCCCTGGTACTATCTGAATTCTGACAGCAGCAACCCCGATCATCATAGTTTAAACTAGCAAAAGTGTTCAGTTTCTGAATCTAACAATTATATATATATTTTTCAACTAGCCAAAGCTCTGTTCGGAGACAAGGAGTGGTTCTTCTTCAGCCCGAGGGACCGCAAGTACCCGAACGGCGCCCGCCCCAACCGCGCCGCCGGGTCAGGGTACTGGAAGGCCACCGGCACCGACAAGGCCATCGTTTCGACTCCGACGAGCGAGAACATCGGGGTCAAGAAGGCCCTCGTCTTCTACGGAGGGAAGCCTCCCAGGGGCACCAAGACTGACTGGATCATGCACGAGTACCGCCTCCTCACTGCAGGAGCTAGTAGCAGAGCAACCAAGCGATGCAGAGGGTCTTCCTCCATGAGGGTGAGATTACGCTCTCTCTCTCTCTCTCTCTCTTTTTCCGGTTGGTTGCAGTATGTAGAAGCTGAAAATCTCTTCTGAATTTTAATCTGGTTTTGCGTGTGTGTTTCAGCTGGACGACTGGGTCCTCTGCAGGATCCACAAGAAGAGCAACAGCTTCCAGTCCGGTGATCCAGAGCAGGAGGGCTCTTCAACCGTGGAGGAAGAATCGCTCAACAACAACAACATGAACAGTGCGGCATCGCCCAAATCCGACGCCAACGACGACGATCATGATCAGCTCCAGTTCCAACCGACGACGACCATGACGAGCATGAGCAAGTCGTACTCCATCACCGATCTCCTCAACACCTTCGACTACTCGGCGCTCTCGCAGCTCCTCGACGAGCCACCGCTAATAATCTACCCAGCAGCAGCAGCAACAACAACAACACAAACACAACACCAAGCACTTGACAGCAACAATTATTGTAACCACAACGACGCGGTGATGAACAGCAGCAGCCACTTCATCGATCTGCTGCCACGAGTAGACGCGTGTTCGAAGCGAGTGATGACCGTGGACGGTGGTGGTGCTGAACCCCCCTCCTCCTCCTTCTTCGACGGTGGCAGCAGCAGTAGTTTCAGTACGAAGTTACTGAAGAAGCTGCCAAGTGATTCGACGAGGGGCAGCAGCTACTGCAACCAGCAGCAGCAGCAGCAGCAGAAGCTGCTGCTTGCGGACACGACGAGTGGCGCCTTCCAGTACAGCAGCCTGCTCAGCTACCCATTCCTCGAGATGCAGATGCAGTAGAGAGTCTGTCTGTCTGTGTTGCAGACCGATCAAACCAAACAGAGCTGATCGGTGATGAGGGCGCGCGTCGCTCCACATATCTGACCGCCGGCCGCGGGAAAATTTCGAAACTGCTCGAGCATTTCGTTTTCATTTCTAAAGATTGTAAATTTTAAAGGTTGTAAATTAGGGGAGGGTGCACTACTGAAAGTCACGTGTGGATCAATGAAAGGCGACCACGCCGTTTCTTGTATGTATTTGGCAATTGGCATGCATGTGCTGCTATCTGTTGGTGTCCTTATCCAATTGCAATTGGGGGATCACTCCGCTAGCTTGTTGCTGATCTATTGGCTGCTAGCTGCTGACGGATAGCATATATAGATGCCGTTGTACCTACGGATGGATCGGATCAGTGTACGTACGTACGTACGTACGTACGTACGTACGTACGTACGTACGTACAGCACAGCATGCGTGTACGTCCTTGCGCCGTCGTCGTTTCGTTGACGACGCTATACCTAGCAGCTAGGTTATCTTGACGTACGTGTAGCCTACTCATACCGTTACCTAGCTACTACTCCCGATCCATCCATACGCGGGCGTGTGATGTCGTCTCGAGTTTATTATTCCGATCCACTGCAGTGCACACACCACGAAACATTACTCTTGCTCGATCGGTCGTTTAATTTTCTGCTGCTAGCAGTTACTGAAACCATATGCCGCAAGGTCGTCGATCCAAAGAGGCAAATACTACGAGCCCGTTTGGCATGACATTTCTCCGCTTCACCAGAAATTGTTTTTTTTAAAACAACTCCACGAAAGAACTTCACGAATGAGCGGAGGAGAGAGCCATGCCATGTGCTTAACTTTGTGAGAGTGAGTTTTCAAAGAAGTTCGATCGAGAGAGTTAGGCGAGAGAGTTGGGCTGTTTGGTTATTGAAGTTGTGCGTTCGCCGTGAAGCAATTTACGAAGGCTGTTGCACCAAACACGCCCTACCACTACTTGCATTGATCGAGGACAAACTAATAATGCATCAAAAATCAATATGCCTTTGGGAGTGCGTAGGTCAACGTTGAGAAGAAGCTAGCGGTACAGTATATATGCATGTTTGGCCACACGCACACATATCCAATATGCGTGCGTGCGTTAGTCGTTGGTGGGCCAATGCGATGGCAAAACGTCAACAGCAGACCTAGAGTGATATTATAAGATAAGTCTCGGTGCACAGTTACCTAGACAGAAAACTAGATAATTGTGTCAGTGGAGTGAAACTCCTCTCACATCTCATGAAACTCCCACGTTCTCTCGTTATCATCATGTATAGTCAGCAAAATTATATATTGAGGGACTTTAACACCATGAAACTCTCCGTGAAACTCCATTTTCTCTCAGACTGGGCCTAATTATGGCCGGCGGACAGACAACGTACGGTGGCGGCTGCGCACGTTGCCCGAATATATACACACCACTTGCATTGGTTATGGTTATTAATTTGTTTATATATAAATTAATACGACAAGCGTGCGTGCATGTGCACGGTTGGCGATAGAGATGGTCCACATATATGACACATGCTCCATCGATCATCAGTTGATTATCCTACACCCCATTTGGTTAGCAAAGCCTCCCCATTGGAGACAGCCATTTGTTTACATATATGCTGGTAGCTATCTAGCTACTGCAGGGCAGGAAGGATAATGCAAACAATTGGAGGTGTGTATATGTAACTTTTGGAGATGGTCTACCGTTTTTTTAGAACTGGGATTAACCGGCCTCCGACACTCGAAAAGAGTGTTTGCAGCCACGAGTTAACAGTAAGCATTTAACCGATGAAGCCATGACATGGCAACTAAAACACACCTACGCTTGCAACCAACAACCACGCCCACCGAGTTCTTAAACTCTAAAGACACAAGCACGGACACAAGCAAAGTACCCGGATACGGGGACGCACAAAGCACTAAAACCGAAGAACTCCATCCGGATGACACGCCCCAACCTCGCTTCGCCGATCCACCGAGAAAGACCACCACCGGTGACACCTAGTTATGCGTCTTCGCAGACATTCCAACCATGTTTACCAAACAAATCTAAACCGGTTGTCTCCAAACGTCGACGGCCGGTACCAAAAGTTCTTCTCTCTTTTCCTCTTTAGAGAGGATGGCCCGCCTCCCGATCCAAGAAGCCCCCCTGAAGATCACCTGCAAACAAGAGTTAGGTTTTGATCTTTGGAAAACCACATCATTCCTACACAGCCATAAGGCCCAGCACATGGCCGCCACACCAATAAGAACCTGGTTTCTAAATTCAGGAGGAAAGCCACTAATCCAAGGGCCGAATATGTGAGAAACATTAGTTGGTTGCCTAAAGCCAAACGACATGCTTATTGCAAACCACATCAAACGCGCCATAGGACACTCAAAGAACAGATGTTGAATGCTTTCCTCATTCTCACGAAACAAAGACTTGGTACACCCCTTCCATTGTCTTTTTGCTAGATTATCTTTGGTTAATATAACCCCTTGCTTCAAGTACCATAAGAAGATTTTAATCTTAAGGGGTACCCTCAGCTTCCAAGTGCGGCAATCAACAGGTATACCACTAGCCCCCATTAGAGAGTTATACATGGATTTGACAAGAAAAGTCTTACCAAGACTCCATACGAAAGAATCAACCCTCATATGCAAATTTGAACTCCTAACACAGGCGCTAACCAACTCAAACCATCTGACCCGATTTTCCCCACTGAGGCCCCTCCTAAACGAAACACCAAGCGGTACTGTACTCATTACCTTTGCCACTGTTACATTTTTCTTCCTAACAATATCATATAGGGATGGAAACTTATTCATGAGTGGCTCATTTCCAATCCACCAATCCTCCCGAATCTAAATCGGTTGCCATCCCCCACCACCAACCTCCCCTTGGCAAGAAACTCATCTTTAATTTCCATCAGACCTGACCAAAATTGAGAGTCCCCCTTTCTCCGCTCCGCTTGCGTTAAGGTCCTGTTGCGGAGGTATTTATTCCGAAGCAACTCTTGCCACTTGCCCTCCTCATTGAAGAGTTTGAACATCCACTTGCTTAGTAAGCATTTGTTCTGCGTGTCAAGGTCAATAATCCCCAGACCCCCCAAACTCTTGGGTTTACAAAGAATACTCCACTTTGCCAATCTATATTTTTTCTTATGTTCATCACATTGCCAGTAGAACCGTGAGCGATAGTAGTTCAGCCTACTCAGCACACCCTTAGGGATCCTAAAGAAAGACATCATAAACATCGGCAGGCTAGAGAGCACTGAATTAATCAGAACCAATCTACCACCCGATGAGAGAACCTTTCCTTTCCAGCTTGCCAACTTTTTTTGAAATCGTTCCTCCACCAATGCCCAATCCTTTTTCGAGAGTTTCCGAGGACTCATAGGAATTCCCAGATATTTAAAAGGCATAGCCCCCTCTTTGCATCCAAACAAATATACATATTCATTCACCTTATCCTTTGCTTCCCCGAAAAGAAAAATTTCACTTTTATGAAAGTTAATCTTAAGGCCCGATAACTTTTCAAAAGCACATAGTACTAACTTTAAGTTCTCCGCCTTTTCTAAATCATCTTCCAAAAAAAGGACAGTGTCATCAGCATATTGCAGAATAGAGACCCCTCCCTCCACCAAGTGAGGGATGAGACCTTGAAAGTGACCCAACTTGATTGACCTGTCAATCAAAATTGCTAACATATCTGCCGCTATGTTGAAAAGCAAAGGAGAAAGGGGATCCCCCTGCCTCAGACCTTTCTTTGTTTGAAAGAAATGACCTAACTCGTCATTCACCATCACTCCCACATTACCCCCTGATACTATTCGGTCAATCCACATGCACCACTTTTGAGAGAAACCTTTCATTCTTAACACCTGCTGAAGGAATTGCCAGCTTACTTTATCATAAGCCTTCTCAAAATCGATTTTTAGTACCAGACCACTCTGTTTTTTCTTTTGAAGTTCATGCAAAGTTTCATGAAGAATGACAACTCCCTCAAGGATATTTCGCCCCTTTTGGAACGCCGTTTGGGACTGTCCAATTGTTTTGTTGGCCACTAGTGCCAATCTATTTGCCATCACCTTAGTGAAGATTTTGAAACTAACATTAAGCATGCAAATGGGGCGATACTGCTGTACTTTCTTGACCTCCAGCTGTTTTGGGATTAAAGTTATTATCCCAAAATTTAAACTAAAAAGGGAGATGGTCTACCGTACCTCTGCAAACTAGTAGTAACCCATGCTTACAAGCGATCACCAAGAAATTTAAACTAGTTGCGGAATATGCGTGACGAGGTCACATGTTAAAAGAGGCCAACCATGTAGCTAGGATAGTCTAAGTGATTGGAGTGGATAGTCTAAAAGAGAGGTGCGCGCGTGGTGTGATGGCCGAGACGGGCTTGCTCAAGTCCAAATCCGGCCGGCCGGTTTGCTGATGAGGTTATGCCCTAAGAGTCTAAGACATATCATAGGTTATCTCGCTCTAAGCATGCGTGCTCATCATATACGACAGCCCCCTGTGCTCTAACTGAAAGTTTTTGGAGCTTATTACTAGGACCTTTGAATTGCACCGGCCGGCTATATACTGCCTCCACCCCGCAAAGACCAGAGTAACCACTTTTGTATATATCTTCCCACTCAAACTATATAAATTTCGACTAAGTTTTTTTTTATGAAAGGCATCAATATTTATAACACTACTAGTATCCTATGAAAATATATTTCATAACGAACTTACAGGGACACTCTTTGCGGGACGGAGGGAGTATGTATACTATGTAATAAGAAGGCTAAGGGGAGACTTAGCTTATCCACTTTACACATGACGTAGTACATGCACGGGTGCTGGTTGATTCCTTTCTCTAGAACGAGCTAGCTTAGCCACTATATCTAGCCATCGTACGTTGATAGTTGGTTGCTCAAAGTGACATGAACTGACATCAGTGTTCTGGTCCTGACTCGGCTTGGAGTAATTAATCATGATGCTTGCACTGGTACCGCCGTATACGTAGTCCTTTCGATCAGTTCAGCTGGCTTTGCCTTGATGAATATCAATCATATCAGGCATCATATATACTGTAGAAATGTCGGTTTGGATATAAACTCGGGCCAAAACTTTGTGTGGGCCACAGAGCCCATGACACAAATACAGGCCACACAGATGGATAGGCTGTTTGTTTGGGCCGGAAGTTTATTTTCCCTCTCCAGCAGCTCACCTACCTACCTACCTAATTTGCCTGTCAAGATGTTTTTTCCCCCCTCCCTTTGGAAAGAAACTGTCAAGATGTTTTTGGCACGTGATTGATGAACGAAGTGGTAAAAGTCAGCAAAAACTGTGCCAACTTTGGACGAACCCCCGTACTACGGCGGAGCCGGCCTGGTGCGTGCATCGGCTGTTCGCCAGCCGGATCATGGTCAAGACTCAAGATCGGCCTTGGAATTTGAATTGAAGGCCAGATTCAAATTCATCAATACCACGCCGATTTCAGCCGGACACGACGGCGGGCGCGTGCTCTGCTCTGGATCGGAGGGGGCATATGCATGCATGCACGTGCCCTCCACAGCTAGCAGAGCACACTACAAATGCATGGAGACGGAGCTGCCACGAGGCGTGTTTTTTTTTTTTTTTGATGGCCGACGGTTGTGATTCACGAGCCATTTCAATTTCGATCGGCCCGGCCCGTTGCCTATTTGCACTGCTAGCTAGCTAGCCAGCTAGCCTGTCATTCTGTATGTGTAGTATAAAATATAAAATACTATTGGGATTAGTGGCCAAAGGAATGGATCCACCCTATATATAATCGAACCTATATATGATCAACTAAAAATCAAAATCTTGTACCGGTACGGTACTTCTTCATCAACAAATAATAGTACTATATGCGGAATGGTCTATTTCTAAATATCTCCTTCGGGAGGGCTTTGGTGGATAACAATCTTAGAGAGTGGCTTGGTTTAGTGGCGCAGATCTCACAGGTGCGACTCAAGGAAGGTTCCGATTTTTTTAAATGGAACCTAACCGAGTCAAGCTTGTTCACCGTCCGGTCTTTGTGTCACCATCTGGTTGATACGCATCCACCATTCCGGCATCGGAAGATCTAGAAGATGAGAATTCCACTAAAAATAAAGATTTTTCTCTGATTTCTACAAACGGGGTTGTTCTAACTAAAGACAATCTGGCTAGGAAAAATTGGAAAGGTAGTCAGAAATGTATCAGTTGTAACAGGAATGAGGATATCCAACACCTCTTCCTTGACTGCCCCTTAGCTAAAACGATCCGGAAAACCATCTTTTTTCGCGACTAATCTGAACCAACCTAGATCTATTAGCCATATGTTTAGTACTTGGCTTAATAATCAACCGAAAAGTATGATAGGTTTGATCTGGGTGGGCACAACTGTGTTGTGCTGGGCTATCTGGCGCTGCCGGAACGATGTAATTTTTAAGAAATTGAAAACTAACTCTATCGTGCAGGTTATTTTCAGGGGAGCACACTGGTTACGCTCCTGGACACAGCTTCAGCGTGACGAGCAAGCCAAGGACACCCTCACCCTGCCGAGCAAGAAATTGGAGGTTATGGCTCTAGAGATATCAAACAGAGGGTGGAAGCACTTGTTTGCTTTAGTCCTTGTATCTTTTCAAGACTTTGGTCTGCTATTCTTTTTTCAAATGTTGGTCTGTAACGATGGGCTGTGTACATCCATGGATGTAGTGGCCGGATTTTGTAATCCCTTATCTAAAAAAATCAAATATGAATCGACGGCCAGGATTTACTTGGGAGATCCCAAGATGCATCAACACCTCTTCTTTTCCTCCACCCCTAGCTTGTGATAGCTCACCGATAATTGGACCGTTCGGCTGGTAGGATGAATAGTAATCAGCTGGTAGAATGAATAGTATTGTGTGTGAGAAAATAAGCCGAAACAAGTTGAGATCGGATCAGCCGAAACGGGCTGATTGCATCATCCCCGGCTCCGACCAGACTTGCTCCTTCAAAATGAATGTCTCACTACAACACTGTGCATATCCCCTGCACCCCCATCGTGATGTATCAACCCTAACCGACTTATCAGCAGGAAGAGTCCAGAGCAAGAACTACCTCACCCTGCGGTGTTTGGTTTAGGGGTGAAAATTGTGCACACTTTTGGCTGTTAATTATGAGTATTAAATAAAGATTAATTCGTGAGACGAGCCTAATGAGGCCTTTGACCACACGATTGGAGCATCTCCAAAAGACTCTCTATATTCTTTCTAAATGGTAGAAATAGAAATTTTGATAAAAAATTGTCTTCCAACAACTTATCTAAATGGCCATCTAAATATAACCATCTTTTATTTTGTATTTTTCGCTATTCAAATATAGTTCTCTAGGACGCACATAAGAAATAGAAAAAATTGTTGGAAAGTGAAAAGATATAGAAAACAATTTTCATACAAGTGACTCTCTAAATAATGATTTAAAGAGTAAAATTTAGAAAGACTCTCGGAGACGATGTTTTTAGAGGACCATTGTTGTTGTAGTATTACTATAGTAAATTATTAATTAATTAGGTTATCTATAGATTCATTGCAAAACGTTGCACTTATCTGTGAAAATCTTTTATTTCCAATCTAGTACTCCAGACTTTTTTTTTTTGAGAATTTTTTGCAGCGGACAAACACGCGACGATGTTCGAGACTTTTACCGCAAAATTTATATGATTTTATCTCCGGTAAAAAAAGTCAAGTGGCTTACCTCGGAAGCCTCCCGGCCGACAGTTAGTAGTCCTCCCTTAGCTGTAAATAGCTGTCACTCACACACCACTATAAATAAAACAACAACAAAAAAAAATTGAATGCCAAAGTAAATTACCATACAATTAATGTTTCTGATGGATGACACCGGCCTCTTAATTCTGATTAGATGGCCACATCTGGCTAACCGATCGAACTTTTCTATTATGTTTGTGCTAATCAAAACCGAGTGAAGACTACTGAAGACTTCCTTGCTAGGCAAGCCAAAGGGAAAGGAGGCTTGTTGGTTCTTCTAGAAGAAGGAGATGAAGTCTCACCTCTCACGCCACTATAAAAACTAGGCTTGCTCCTCTCGCTATCCCCTTTCTATTGCTTGCTTGTGCTCACAAGCTTCTTCATCTAGCTAGCAAGCTTATTAATTAGCTTCTCCAATTCCTCGCTCTCTGTTTTTTTCTTTTCCGTCTGAGATCCTGCTGGTTTCTCGATCGATCTCCTGTTCTTATAGTCCTCCCATATAGCTAGCGTTTCCAATTCCGACAAATTAAAGAGAGAGATCGATCGGTCATGGCGGCGGAGCGTAGCGTGAAACCGGAGAAAGGAGGCGGCCTGTTGCTGCCCCCCGGGTTCAGGTTCCACCCCACAGACGAGGAGGTCATCACGAGCTATCTCCTGCAGAAGTTCCTGAACCCTAGCTTCGACCCACAAGCCATTGGGGAGGTGGACCTCAACAAGTGCGAGCCATGGGATCTCCCAAGTAAGTACCTTCAACTTCTGCATGCTCCCTAATTTTGTTCTTCCATCTCCCTTAGCTTTTAATTGCACCACAGTTATATTATACAAGCATATACATATACTTGTCCTGAAGGCTAAACTTGATTGATTGGGTCGATCGATGAAACAACGACTAACGCAGGCAAGGCGAAGATGGGGGAGAAGGAATGGTTCTTCTTCTGCCACAAGGACATGAAATACCCGACGGGGATGCGCACCAACCGCGCCACCGACAAGGGCTACTGGAAGGCCACCGGCAAGGACAGGGAGATCTTCAAGCCGGCTGCTGCTGCTGCTGATGGTGGTGGTGGTGATGGAGGTGCAGGCGGCC
This sequence comes from Cenchrus americanus, assembly GCA_947561735.1. Taxonomy (NCBI): domain Eukaryota; kingdom Viridiplantae; phylum Streptophyta; class Magnoliopsida; order Poales; family Poaceae; genus Cenchrus; species Cenchrus americanus. The sequence goes on along the minus strand of OX387239.1, from coordinate 290,446,522 downwards.
GCCGTGAGCTGGTGGGGATGAAGAAGACGCTGGTGTTCTACATGGGCAGGGCTCCAAGGGGATCCAAGACCAACTGGGTGATGCACGAGTTCCGCCTCGAGGGAAAGTCCAGGCACGACAACGCCAAGCTGCGCTTCAATCCCAAGGTCCGTATGGCTATCTCTCTCTCTCTACTTGAAGAATTACTAATAACTCTTGCTTAGCTTGTGTCTGTTGGGAAAAACTATATAATTGTCTGCAACTTTTCTACCAGTTTAACGTGTCATGCATGAATTAATTAATTTTTTGGTGAAATATATATATGTTCAGGATGAATGGGTCGTGTGCAAGGTGCACCACAAGAACGGGGAAGCCAAGAAGCCCGCCGCCAAGGAGGAGTACTCTGCCGGCACGCCCAACGTCAGCTCCGTGATTTCAGACGGCGCCGCCGGTGAAGGAGGAGACGACTTCCTCGACTACTACTCCATGATCAACAACCCCATGTTCTTCAACTCCGCTGCTGGCAACTTGCCGGCGAGCACGACGACGACCGTCGACAGCGCCGCGGCGGCGCCGCCGGACTACGCGATTTCTTCTTCTACTACCGCCGCGGGAGCTACGACGGGCACGGCGAGTAGCTTCGTCAACAACAACCTTCGTCCTAGCTACAACTACTACCGCGGCTTCACCAACGACGGCACAGCAGCAAGCATCAAGGACAACCAGGTCGCTCTGGCCAATTCAGCAGCAGCTCCGAGAAGCGGCGGCAGCGGTTATTACAGCTCCTCGTGGACGGACATGCTTCTGCTCGCAGACCACCATAATCAGGCGACGGAAAGACGAAGCTACGACTTGCATCACCACCAGGCAATAATGGTGGCCAAAGCTCTCGGAGGAGATCATTTCGCTGCTGGTGGTTCACCGAGTTCGTCGTCGGTGACAGCACCAGGAATTTTGCAGCAGAATACTAATTCAGTGCGCATGCCGCAGCGGAAGCTAGGGAAGTACGGGGAAAGTTATGCTATCAATCGTCCAACAAAGTACTAGCTAGCTAGTTCTCTGCTGATCGGATAGTGTGCTAGCTACTAAATGGGGATACTAGCTTGTTTAGTGATCGGTCGTTGGCAGTTTTGTTGGTTGCTTAATTCATTAATTAGGTCGGTCGGTCGAAAAACTGAAGAGATATGATCATGCTGTTTGTTTTAGGTGCTGTAAAAATTAAAGGATGGTGATTTTTTTTTTGTTGGTGAGAATTCGTTCCTTGTGTTTGGTACTGATGATACTTTGTTGCATATATGCATGCATGGCAATTACAGTGTTTGTTTTTTTCTACAATTCTAATGCATGCCATTACCAAGCATATGTTGCCTTTTGTTATTTAACCAATGGAGGAAGAGCTTAATTTAGCTTATCTTTCACGTGTACTGGCTAGGACATATATACTGAATCTCTCTATATATATTTGAAAACCTGCTGGTGATGGTTTTTTTAGAAGGATAGGTAAGATGAGGATACATGGTATGTACTAGTACTACCGAAGAATTCGAGATTATTGGTATATCATTATGAAAGAGCCACGTCAGTTTGCCACTAGCTAGTAGTTAACTAAAGACGACGTACGAAGGCTTGCTCCTCGTAACCTTGGCGCCCAAGTCAGGATGGGACCCTGGATCGATGTTGATGTACAGCTTGGTACAGCGATCGAGCACACTGCACTGCGATGCACATTGGAAAATCACGTGCCGCCAGGTCGGTACAGCAGGTTGGACGGTGCATGCATATGGATGCAGGTGACGTCACGATCCACACAGCATGACAGAAAGCGCGTGGTAGCTATATAGATACCTGCCTGCCAGCTTCTGTCCAATGCATATATGCTAGCATGGATCCATCTTGGAACTGCATGCTCTCATGTGACTTGCTGGGCACTTCAGCTGGCTACATACTGTTAATTGGCTTTATTATTATCACCACCAAGTACCAAGAAGAAGATTTTCTCCCGAACAAAGCGTTGTACCACGTACCAGAACTTATGTGCTAGCTTATTAGCTAGCTGGATGGATGGTTTGATCTATCTCATACATTTCTTATTAGTCAAATTAAAATTAAAGCAGTGCTCACTGGAAGTTTCAAACAAAGAGCATCCAGCTTTACACAATTACACACCCATATATGCAATGCAAGTGATGTCTTGGCTACTACAGTACTCCTTGCGGCGTACCTTTGATTTTTGCTGCGATCCTTGCTTGTGTCCATGTATTAATTTCTGTGCTGTCATGTTTTGCAGGGCATGGTTCCTCCAGAACCTAACATGCGCTTATCTGGCGGCGTCCTGCCTATGGCCAAGTTTGTCGTCGTCAGCACCGACCATAAGAAATTAAATCTGGCGTTTGAACAATTTTGCTTTCATGCATCTCTGCATATACTACGTCATTTTCAGACCAGTACCATATCAAACCGGTATCAAATCAATCAGTCATGGGTAGAAAGCTGCGGCCTAGTGATGAACAAGTGGCATGCACAAGCTTGCTGTTTGGTATACCATCGAGATATTTGTAATTAGTCATCAACAAAATAAAGAAACAAGCTAGTAGTGGCGCAACAGTAGCAAGGGAAAAGAGCATGCAAATTAATTAGTAGCGTGCTCCATGCATGTGCTAGACCTGACGTAATATATATAAATCAGTGCTGATGACTTCTAGTTGTAGTATCCCTTAGTTCGACGTATTTTATTTTATTTTCAGTTTTAATATTTCGCTTTCATCTAATCTGCTACCTCCTGAACACGATCGATTAAAACTGAAAATAGCTAATATCAGATCACTAGCTGGTATTAGCTTCCATCCCGGCCAAAAAAAAGCTAATTTCCTGTAATCATCACTGAAAAAAGGTAACATCGATCTCATCTATTTTTGTTTGCTACAGATCATGGCTGTGCAACTTCGTCTTCCATGCATTTACCACCATATTTACGAGGAAAATGACGTAGGACTCAAGCACTTTATGCAGATGCCTGCTTGAGTTCTAAGCCAAAGCAAACAGATCTCCCAGCACAAAGGACGAATTGACCCCAGAGAAAGACTCGACTCGACATATTTTCGGAAGCCGGTCATTGCTGGGTCAAGTGATCACTTTTGCGAGATAAGGTTGTTGCCCTGACAGTAACCTCAGCTCACAAGTGAAAGCTACAAAAAGTGACTTTTATTTTATCCGTGTCCTAATCAGCCAAGTAGCTCGAGAAGACTCAAATGGTCTAGAAGTACCTGTTGATTCATTACCAAGTAACGGAATGTGGGTCCCACACACGATCCTGGACAGCAACTAGCCAGAAATTGATCGAGCAAACATCCTCATCAAGTAGGACAGCAACTAGCCACAGTGCATTTCACATGAACAGAATCAACACATTGCGCAGTCTCACCATAGGTGCTCACAGTCTCAGTTGAGGCCCGAGATGTAAATATATGCGCCATATGTTTATGTACAGTAACCTCTGATCAAATAAATAACAAGATTCCATTTTATTTGACGCACAGTGCATCTTATTGGTTACCTGAATTTCAGGTTATTCACAGAAAAGACTGGAGGCAATGCAATGTCTGGCACAACACAAGCCTCGCACGTGTGTTGAGCACATTGTTAATCACAGGTGGCTCGGTAAAATACACAAGGCACTTTGGAACAGGAAACTAACAGTCTCCACAGTGCAGACCAACAAACATCGGTCCTTCATGCTTCTTGTACCTTGCCATCGAAGTGTATCAAGATTCCTGGGGAGCTTCAAACCTCGAGGGAGTATCAATTCCCATCATACACATGAGTCCCGATATCAAAATGATAAGAAGCACTATGCCCTGCACATAGTAGACAAGTGTGAGAAAATAGTGCAAGGGTACAGGGTATGCTGATATACAAACAATCATACAATCATTTTACAGGAGAGCACACGTTTCAGAATAGAGCTAACCAGTAGTGAAAACAGAATACAAGTGAAAACTTACAACAAAAATTCCTTCCAGAAGACTTGATTTGACTAGGCACTCCCCATCACATTTGCCCAAGCCAGCTTTAGTAGTATTGGTCTTCTCCACAAGATACCTTCCTAGTGGCAGGTCAGAAGTTTTTTCCAGTAAAGCTGATGGTTGAGAAGCATAAAGAATGGTATATTCAGCCCCAGACTTCTTCAGCATGGTAACCAGGTCAGAAAGCAACTCTCCTGCAGTGATGTAGTACTAAATTAGCTTCCTGCAGTACAGTAATTAAAAGTAAAATAGCAATGCTAGTAGTCTTATCCTAACCTTCTGATTTCACAGGGTTTAAATCCTCGAAACCACCATTGCAGAAGACAATCAGATCAGTCTGTCCACTTGGGTTGTTTCCCATCCGTGATGTCACTAAGTCCTGTAATGTACATGTTGTCGATGTGCAAAACAAATATTTCATTAAAGAACCAAAAGTATATAAATAACAACTTACACGGACAGAATCCATGCTGCGATGTTTCTTAAGATCTTGACCAACAGTACATGTGTCTGTGTATGTGACACGATTTCTTTCAAAACCACCGTTACAATTCTCAGCAAAGCCGGACAGCAATGAATCCTCCAATTTCTCATCATCTGTCGTGGAAACATGAGGGAATGCCATGGAAAACTCTGAACTTGTGAAGGAGAGCTGCAAGAAGCATAGCAATTATAAGCCATTGAAAATTTGATGCTTCAGCTAAACAAGAGAGAGAGAGAGAGAGAGACAGAAATAAGTGCCTATTATTACCTTCAATGTATCTGCTAAAGCTGGATCCACTTGCTTGTCCTTAGATATATCTGATGATTGTAGCTAAAGAAAAAAAGAACAAGTCATTATTTAAATGTTCATGGTCAGTGAAAACTGAAGCAATGGCTGTCTTATTAACAATTTCATCATACAGATTAAAGAGTTAGCTAGATTAAAAGCATTATACACATCAACTTTTTTTTTTGCAAAAGCAAACTGCTTTGGTTAAAAAATAATTCAAACAAAATTTGCACAAGCAGACAATTTAAAAGTGATACTCCCTCCGCATTGCAATTAGAAGATGTTTAGGACAGCGACAAGGTCTCCAAAGCATAACTTGGACTTATATTTATTGAAAATAATTCTCAAGACAAATCTATTGATATGATTTTCGTATTTACAAACTCAACAATTTAAAAGTTATTCAAGATTTATAATCCAATTTTTGACTCAAACCTTGTCCAAAGCGTCTTCTAATTGCAATCCGGAGGGAATAAAAAATAGATGTGTATCAAATAAGTACCTCTGAGCCAAGAAAAACAATGGCAACATCAACATTCTTCTGAGCATCCTCCTTTGAACACTATAGCAATGAAATCAAAACATCAGAAAACTGATTAAATCCGCTCCAATGCAAGAGCTGACAGATTAAAGAAGTAGCATGAAAGCTTATGTTTTACCAATGGAGATACTTACCATCAAGTTTGACCAGCCACCTTCCTCAAGAACAGACTTAGCTAAACTCTTTGGAGACACTGTCTGATAGTGGACTACTTGCTTAGCATCATCGGAACGGAACCTGGATGGTAAAGATTGATGGAATGTTAGTAAATTCTGAAGTAGTGAACTGACATCTGCTTTGCTGAAACTAATAATTTGAAAGTACAAGAAATATTTGAGATGAGCTCATGTCACGACAAGAAGGTTGAGGAAAGAATCTTAGGATCTGTCAGCATTCAGCAAGCAACTGAACTCATGCCACTGAATAGGATTTTGATTAGGGATATATGATATATCAGAGTATACAGTATAGGAATAGTATTGCATCCATCATCAAGATCAGAAACCAGGTGTATGGCTGATGTAAAATTCTCTGGTAAAAGAAACTTGCATTGCGAAGAAGTAAGAACAAGTCACGGCTTTGTTTAATTGAATTTATGGCTCAATGAAATTGCAATTTTAGAGGCTACATGTGGTTTGATAAAATTAAGAGACCAAGAGTAACCTCATGAAAACTCCAGGTACCAAAATTAGGGCATACAGTATTTTCAGGCACAAGCTATATCATCCCAAAATGTTAACTGGGCAACATCAAAATACAAATTTATCCTCTGGTCTTTCAACTCTTGAGGAGGAGCATTCATTTTTTTGATTTCCTCAGGCCTAAAGTCTCAATCTTTATTTTTTAATTGATACATTGGACGAACAGTGCCTTTTCATCTAATTACAATGTGATAATCCACAAATCATCAATCTGACCTAAACAGATGTCCCCTCCTAATAAGATGATTCTATGGCATAGGAGCCAACAGGCAAATGTAAAAAAAAAAAACAATCTAATACAACGTGATAATCCAAGTCAATCCGACGTAAACAGCTGTTTCCTCCCAATAAGATGAATAGATGATTCTATGGCATAGGAGCCAACAGGCAAAGTAGGGCTTTGACACTAATTAGCCCATTGGTTGGGGCCATCTTCTATTTATTTAACATGGAAACAACGAAACAATAAGCAACTACTTGCTGTTGTTGAACAAAGAAACGAAGAATACATGTGTCATGACATCGATTAGTATACCGATTCACAATGGCTTTCTACTTGCTGGAACGACGCAGAGCAACAGGAAAGCCCCAACATTAACATCACGCATCTAAGCACGAGGTCTCATCTCAAGGTAGGGGCGGGAAAGGTAAGCGCAACGAGTTACCCACCCGTAGTTCTTGGGCGCCCATAGGAACGCCGGCGCCATCACCGGGGCCGCCGAGGCCGCCTGCGCTGCGACGAGCAACACCGCCAGCGCCGCCCATGCCGCCGCCATCTGACCGAATCGAATACCCGCCGATCGTCAAATTAGAAGCCGCCGAAAAATTGAGGAAAGTTGTCGAAACAAGGATCGATCTGGGCTGCTGAGCGCGGAGATCTCGGGAAAAAATCATCCATACCTTTGGGCGGAGCACGTCACAGAGACTGGGGGATTTGTGCTGCTGCCTCGCCCCGGTTGAGTTTCCTCGCCGTGGCCGCGATCTGAATCGGTATCGCTGAGATTGTGGAGGCGACGGGGGCCAGCACGTTGTTTGGTTGCCACCGCGCTTACGTGCTCCAGAGACACTGGCTTGTGGGCCCGGATGTCAGAGATTATCTCATGTGCCCGAGTTGGCGTCGTGATTCGGCCAGGTGGGCCCAAAGCCTCAGCGTCACAGGCTCACAGCATACAAACTCTCTCTCTCTCTCTCTCAACACTCAGCTGCAACGATTGGCTACGAGGCGAGGTGTATATTGGTATATAGGATCGTGCAAAAGACAAACCGCAGCTTCAACTCTTATCTCCATGGATGGAATGGATCCGCAGAGAGATCAGCTCGATCGAAAGGAACACAAGAATTCATTTCGCAAACAAAACCTTGGCTCTCTCAACCTGCTGACCTGACCCTGAGCAAAGGAACACAAGCTTTCTACTTGATGGAAGCAGGCCGGAGCAGCGGCTACTAGCTCCTAGCTCCCTGCTCCTCTTCTCCACGCTACTCCCGGGAGGGAGACCTCCCACGACCTTGAAAGCTTCGTCATCTTCGGCGACATCCACCTCGCCATGTTCCGCGCCAGGAAGACGACCACCACCACCATACCTGATGCTGATGAGGAGGAGGAGGAGGTCACCAGCGAGAGTGATGATGCAGCCGCCCAGCAACTAGAAACCATGGCCGGAAGCCACGGTATCAGCCGCTGCAGCTGAAGACACCACCAAGCTCTGATGCGTTCCGGGTGCGGCACCAGTCAATTTCTTTTTTACAAGATGCAAGTCACATTAAACCAAAAAATTTTCTCTTTGGGGACGCTACTACAGAAATTTGGGAACGCAGAAATTTAGCGTTCCCAAAAAGAGCACCAGTCAATTTCTTTTTTACAAGATGTAAGGTCATATTAAACCATATCCTTCCACCCTGGAAAAAACTATCCACGCGCGCGAAGTCTGTCTTTCCCGACTTGAAATAAATGACAACCTATGATGGAGAACTGTTGGAGGGAGCCTGGCCGAAGGGAGCTGGCCAGGAAAACAGAGAAGGGAACCAAACACCCCCTTAGGTACCGAGCCATTCAACTGTACACAACCCAAATCCATGAATGGGTCTTGTATTTGGCTTCCATTGTTGGAGTCAGTCTTACCCGGAAAAAACGACTTACCCCTTCAATTCACTTTCATAACACAGAACGTATCACGGTCTTCCATATAACACTTCGATAACATACATTATTATATCTCTTAAGGTTATAATTTTATAATCAACCATATAAAATTTACATCATAAAAATAAAAAAAAAGTTAATAGTCAAATGAATGGTCAAATATGGCTAAGTTTGAATCTTGATATCCTTGCGCGCCTTATAAAAGTGAAACGAGGGGGGTAGCTTGACCTCAAAATATGGATGGCCAGTGCAGGTCTAGGAAACAGATAGGGTAAGCCGAGAGGCTCATGGGCAGTTTTGTGATTTTGTCATCTCAGCTGAGCTAACTGAAAAGGAAGAAGGTATTAAAAATATGCAAATGACAGAAAATTGCATGACAAACAATGTGTCAAGAATACAAGTGGTAATCTTACTACGAAGCCAAATTCGCAACAAGGCACCTATCAGACGAGAGTAGTAAAAATAATCCAACTTCTCCTCACAGATGGATAAATAATACGACTCTCGTAAACTCTTTGTCCTCGGTCGAGTTAGCATCAAAATTACCTTATCAGGTCAACGGTTTGTTCTGATGCATACCAATATTCTCTTACGAGTAGTATGCGGCGCTGTAAAGGTCCTCAGACTAAGCGAGGGTGGAATGCTCCCATGGTCTTGGCCTGTCAATTGTAGCAGTTGGTCATTGCTCCAATCCAACTCTAAGTAATCCAGTGAAGACGGCAAGTGTGGCTTCACCATCAGTATAGGACATTTCTCTATACACATATATGATAGGCGATTACCAATTGCAACTTGTCCCACATGATGACAACTGTAGTTGCTGCCACATTCTGTTTCCTCTCCACCGGAAACGACCATCCATATTTCTCCTAAACTAGGCAGATCATTCATCTTCAATTCCATCAGTGAAGGAAATGGACCTCCACTTATGCTCTCAAGAGCAGGCATTCTTCGCAGCTCAAGTTCTTCTAAGCAAGGCAACTCAACAAGACCCTCCAGCTGCTTCAATTTTGGTAAGTCTGACAGTGTCACCTCGGTCAAATGCGGAAAATGTGAAAGCGTTTGCACACTCCTGGTTCCAACTTGTTTCTGCATCCACCTCATGTAATGACAACCCGCATAACCGATGATTCTTAGAACTCGAATCCCAGATGGGGGTTCTAGACCATCCAATATAGCCAACTCATTGTCTGTGTTCATTGAGTCATCATGACACCTCCTACATTTGGAATGGAAGTCATTACACCTCCAATTTAACGTGAGCATTTGTAAGTTCATCTTTTGCTTCAAGCATGCACTCTGTGCATCGGCCGGGCTCAGAACATGTGCAACACCTCTGATAGATAGTTTCCCTCTGATCCTAGTAATATTACCAATCTCTGAAATTTTTGCAGATGTTTCACCATCTCCCACAGTAAATAAACCCAACTTTTGCAGTTGTCTGATCTTTCCGATCCCTACCGGCATGCTACCCAATCCACTGCATCCATCTAGATCCAAAATTTGAAGCTTATACAAATTGCCGATGCCTTTAGGCAACTCTACAAGTTCATGGCATTCGTGAAGGTCCAAACACTCCAGATTTCTCAGTGTTGAGATACTTGATGGCAGCCTCTCAATTTTGCTATAACCCAGCCTCAAGACTCTGAGGTTTGTATTCCTGATTATAGAGTTTGGCAAAACTGTAATCTCCCTGCAGTTGCTAAGATCAATGAGTGAAATCATTTGACAATCACCAATAGAATCTGGTAAGCATATCAGCTTTATACACTGTGATAAGTCCAGTGTTCTTAACTTCTGCAGCTTACCAATGGATTTAGGCAGCTTGATTAGATCGCTAAATGTTACATGGAGAGCTTGTAGGCTCCAAAGAGTTGAAATGGCATCAGGGAGTACTTCACATCTTAGTCTTGAAATTCCTAGATATTTCAGATTTTCTACTTGGAATATGACAGTGGGCACGATTGCTGCATACATACGTTCCATGGTGATACTGCGCAAATGTCTTGCATTCTTCAATGTGTTGCCAAATATTGTATCATCACCATTATCAACATATATAGCACGTGTTTTTTCAAAACTATTTTTGGATGCAAATTTTCTTTCTTGACCAGTTAAAGAGAAGTATTTGTAACTCTTTGTTGAACTGGTTTCCTCCTTTGGCACAAAAATATCCGCGACTGACTGAGCAAGATCATGAACCAAATCATGCATCCTGCATGTTACTCTTCCACTATATTCATTCACATCTTGTAAAAAGAAGACTTGCAAAAGAGAACCAAAGTATTTGTGGCCAATGTACTCCAAGCAGTGAACACCATCCATCGGAGTGATCATATCATGGGCAATCCATTGGTCAATCAATTGTTCTTTATCAATCTTGTGACCTTTAGGGAACATTGAACATATTGTGAAGCACTGCTTCAGATGAGATGGCAAATGGAAATAGCTTAACCTCAGGCATGCAAATACTGACACACTATGATCTTCACCCTTAACATCTAACAAATTGTTGTCTCTCATGGCCTGCCACTCTTCTATCCTTTCCCTGCCACGTAGAGCACCTGCAAGAAATTTTATTGCCAGCGGCACTCCAGCACATCTTTTCACAATCTCTTTTCCGATCTCTTCAAAATCAAAATCCCAACCTTTCCTAGGTATAACTAAACATTGTCGGAATAGCTGCCAGCTGTCACCTGGAGACAAGAGTGGCAAGTCAAACTGGTATGTGGATTCAACTGTCACTGCAACTTCTCTACTGCGAGTAGTGAGTAAAATTCCGCTTCCAGGGGCGCCATTCTTCAGATATACCATGAGCTCTTCCCACTTAATCCTGCTCTCTGTCCAAACGTCATCCAATACAACCAGAAACCTCTTTCCGATCAACTTGTCTAAGATTTTGTTGCTCATATACGGCAAGGCGTGCTGTCCAGGATCTTTACTGGCTATAGCTTCAAACAGTTTCTTGATGAGATTATTGACATCAAATTCTTGCGACACATGAACCCATAGTCTAACTTCATAATGCTTCTGTATAACGTTACCATCATTGAAAACTAGTTGAGCCAGTGTAGTTTTCCCCAAGCCACCAAGCCCGATGATGGAACAAATCCTGATCCTCTGTCGGTCATTTGTCTCTATGAGTTTGGATATTATCTGGTTCTTTTCTTGGTCTCTTCCGAGTACCGATGCCACATCCACGACGGGCAATGATGGGCTGCTCACAGGAGTCTCATTCATATAAGCAGGATGACCAACCCATGGTAAGCTATTTGCTATTAGACTTGAGTCAGTTCTTTGCTTCACAATTGCAGAAAAGCTCCTATTAATTGCCTTGATCTTCTTAGCTGCCTTGCAGTGAAAAATAAGTGATTTTGGTTGTAGGCACATGTAGTTGGACACAATACCACCACCAGCAGAAGCGTCATGTTTCTCAGCCCTCATCTGGAACTCATCGACAACATCATCGACGGCGTAAGCAAACTCTTTCAACTGTTTGAGCCAGTTAAATGATGCATCAGTCTCCATGGCTTGACATTCTGCCCTTTCCAGCCAAGAGTTTACCTCCTCAACTAGAACCTGGAGCTCCTGGAGATCTTTCTCCACACCGACTATAGAGCTGTACTTTTTTATTACTGGTGGAGCTAACTTGTTGGCCACAACCTTCAAAATTCCAGAAACTACAGCAGATATGGCAGCAGCTTCCACACCAGTCATTTCGTTTTTGTACCTCTGTTGTGGTACGGTAGAAGTTCCTGCAGAATGAATTCGTGGTGAGCTACTAATCTGGACACAAAATAAGTAAATAAAGTTGTGCTAAGACTTGGGCTCTGCATGATACAACTACTTCACGGGATAATTTCAAGTGCACAAAAAAAATAAATAAATCGTAAACCCAGTATTCAAGGGAGAAGTTTCATGCTTGACTAATCATTCGTTTGTTTCTTATTTTGCTTCCTTAATGAGTGACCAGTACCGACAACAGTATGATAGATGTTTTTGTTCAAAAATAACGATAGTCTGATAGGAGTGTGTGTACGAAACAGTAGTTGATTATATATTAGATATGTGACCTGTGTGAGTATGTGCTTTTGGTCTTGGAGTTGCCGCAGTGCTCTTCTGCAAACAAGCTTCTTGCTCCTGACAAGAAGAAGAAGAAGAAAAGTTGCAGCGAAATATATTGTAAGGCAAAATCAGAGAGCAACCCCATGGCGTCCAGAAGTAGAAGAAACAAACACAGGAATCTTGTACTGTGATTATATGATTTATTACGGCTGGTGAGGTTGTACTGTTTTCAATACCCGGATAATATGCAGAACAAAGGGAAAGCCTTTTTTGCAGAAAATTTTCGGTGAAATCCTTAAAAAAAAATTGCGGTGGAAGGAGAAAGTCGTAGGAGGCGACATGGATGAGATGAGATGAGATGATTGGAGCAAGGAACAGAGTAAATAGCATGTTACGCTATCGGTTAGAAATACCTGGAGCTCAGGGATCTGCTGCGTTTGCTCGTTCCATTTCCAAATCCAGATGCGGCGGCCTCGCTTTTTCTCCTCTGCAGTGCCAAGTATGCTTCTGAAATCTGTTTGTGGAGTTGCGACGCTTCCTTTTGTGGAGCTATCTATCAACTGCCGGTAGTCGTAGTCAAGGAGGACCGCATATATTCATTCCGAGGGAATCAATTCGAGCAATATTAGGTATGCTTTCAGACCTTGTCATCAGTTTGACGAAATGGGTAAATACAGTGATATGGACCTTTCACCTTTATACTACCTTCAATTTTTTAATACTTGACGCTTGCGTATAGAAAGCTAGAGTAACTAACACTCTAGGTGTGCTGTCCGAAACGACACACGAAACCAAAAAAAAAAAACGGAGGTACTAGTAAGTATAGTCTGCACGTGCAAGCATGTCATGCGTTTAAGCTTTACAACTTGTATTTACAAGCTTTCCGCAAATGTTCATGCTAAGCTATAGAAATGCCAAGGGGAAAGGAGGGAGAAAACAGAGTACTAGTCACATTGTGCATGGCAGGGACCGGAGGGAGAAACACCCTGTTCGTTTGGCTTATCGACCGCTGCCAACAAGATTTTCTCTCAGATCAAACCAAATTTTCGCCAACAATCGACCAACAAGTATTTTTCTCTCGGGAATAAATCAAGCACCACCAAACGAACAGGTCATGTCTTCTGTGGACACAGGTCATGTCTCAGTCCAGACAAGTCCAAGTCATAGTGGCCGCAGAGAGAAGCTAATAAACGAGATTTTTTTAAAAAAAAGTTTGGTTGCCGCAACGCACTGTAGTCAGACGAAGCAGCAAATCGCTTCCACGGCCCAAACCAAAAAAAAAGAACACTGGATTCATCAAGCTTACCAGGCCAGGGTCATAATATCAGACACACCGTTGCCAAACTTTGCCAAGGAAAGGATATCACATCAGCCGGTTACAAACATCACGCCAATGGGCAGTGTATTCGAATATCACAATCAAGTGAACAACTAACACATCTATCTGACTAGAGGAAACATTTCTAATGCATTGCGGTGGTTGGGAAGAGAGCATGTCAACAGAAAACTTAACCAGCAATGAGCATCCTAAAACAGTCATTTCCTATGCATTGTGCAATTGGGATGGATCAGCCAATCAAAAGAAAAACTACCCAACAATGAACAAGTGTCCTTAGACAGTAATCATAAGCATCAAATGCAAGGCAATCTTTACGCTCTTGCACACAGATTCTCAAACAAGAAGAGTTAGTGTACTCATGAAAACAGAGAAAGGCCACAAACTCATCAGGAATATACAATTGACAGAACCACCACTTAGGAAACACTGATTGTTTCGAAAATCCCACCTGTTGCATTAGCCATTAAGCCATCTTGCACAAGTACAAATTAGTAGCTGTCAAAGTGCAGAACTTATGTCCAGCTAAAGTCCCCCCCCCCTCTAAATACCCAAAATCCTGATCACAACAGATATTTGCCACTGATAACAATTCAGACAACACACGATAACTGAGTAATTCCGAAAACCCGATGTATAAGCATCATGAAGGCGCCATATTTTGCAAAGTTAAGAAAAGGAAACCGCCCATCTAAAAATTCTACATGCCACATTCATAAAAAGCGCACATTTCTTTAAAAGTCATCAGCGAAAATAGACAACTAAATATTGATCCAATGTTCCACCATCAGTGAGCCACTTTACAAATCTTGAACAAGTGAATGGAGGAACATGGAAATCACTGTTATTACAATCAATAGAAGAGTAGAACCAATGGCACTTACAATCTACTATACATCACATACAGAATTCTACATGACAGACAAGATGGCAGTCATGGCAGTGCGTTTGATGACACCATAAACCCTATACAATTAAATTAAGAATTACACAATCTACAGATATATTAAATAATTGTGCTAACATACCGAGTTACCGACCATTATAGTTTTATGGCCATGTCATCCATTTAACAGCACAAAGAATCATATATTATTACCAAATAATTACTCAATGGTGAAATTTCTATACCTCACACAAGTATAAGCATAGACTGACCCATCTGAGGCTGCAGTGACTGGAAAGGCAAATCCTCAAAACCGGATCAATGAAAGACGCCACAGTTATCTAACGATTTCAAATCATTGCCTAGTTGAACCGATAAGCAACTGAAAGTTATTTATAACAAGCGTTGTGTAATCAGTCAATACCATTCCGTAACTAGATCTCTATAGTCATAGCACCGAATCAACTGAGAACAATCAGAAAGGGTAGCACAAGTAAACAGGCAGGGATATCTTAAAGGCAAATGGTACATAGCAGAGTGTTGGGTAATCTTATCATAATTCAGCACCATAGGCACGATGCCAAACCATATTCTGATAGTTTAATCATCTCATCACATTCATACCATAACGTCACGTCACAAAGGTACCAAACTAGGCTTAAAAATCTAAACTTGCATGGCGATAGCATAAATGTAAAGCTGCACCTAGGTAGAGAACCAGCATGCACAGCACCACTGATACGAGGCGACGCCGAGAACACCGAAACTGATCCAGAGCAAACGCTCAGAGGTACGACTTCTGGAATCTGGCGCGGTCAGAGACTATTCAAAATCCATCACATTCCCATCACAATGTCAAAACGGCTTAACATTACGCTTAAAAATCTAATAATTTCATAATTAATCTCATATATGCGCAATAAGTTTTAATTCAAAAACTAGATAAAATTGGCTCCCATGGAACCACCTAACAATCACTAACTTTGACATCACAATGCACAGCAGCATGGTTTTTATGCAGTTGGTTAGGCAGCAAAGTGTGCCCCAAAGACAAAAGCAAGGTTGTTGTACAGGAAGCTCCAAGGCGTGCACCAGACAACACAGGATACCACAACATCCATCTGATTTTAATTTGAAAGAGTACATCCCTCTGATTAGACTACGCATTACATATGTGGGATAGATAGATCAGCCTATCAACAGAAAACTAACAATAAGCAACCTAAAAGAGATCAGCCATGCCAACACACAAGTGTCTACAGTCAAATTCATCCATTCCACACAAGTTTAGGCAAAGAAGATGGATTAACCTGCCATGGATGACATGCATAAAACAGATACTCAGTGCAATTGAAATCCTACTTTCACATAGCACAAAATAAGGACGGCATATCATAATTCCTTTGGCATCGATAATAAGAAAAAACCCACAATTCGGTCACTACTCAAAATCTCTCCCATTACCACAATGTAGAAACGGTTCAACACTAGGCTTGAAAGTCTAAACATGAAGGTAAAGCTGTAGAACCAGATAAGCAGAGCTCCATTGACAGGAGATGAAGCCAAGACCTCGCACAACGGCCTGGCAAACTGTGATGCGGCAAGCGATCGCTCATCTGTACGACTTCTGGAACCTGGCGCGGGCACCGCGCCCGCCGAACTTCTTGGGCTCGCAGCGCCTGGGGTCGGCGACGAGGAGGGTGCGGTCGTAGCGGCCGAAGATGTCCTTGACCTCCTTCTTGGCGGCCTCGTCGACGTACTTCTGGTAGTAGGCGACGAGGGCCTTGGCGACGGCCTGCCTGATGGCGTAGATCTGG
Organism: Cenchrus americanus; assembly: GCA_947561735.1. Lineage (NCBI taxonomy): Eukaryota > Viridiplantae > Streptophyta > Magnoliopsida > Poales > Poaceae > Cenchrus > Cenchrus americanus. Next base: position 290,430,263 of record OX387239.1, on the reverse strand, counting down.
GACGTCTTCCCCCCGCCGCGGACGCGGATCCTCATGTCGATGTCCTTGAAGCGGGACCGGCCGGCGAGCAGGATGGGCTCGAAGGCCTTGAGGCGGAGCCCCTCCGGGCGGATGAGCTCGATGGGGGCGCCGTTCACCTTGATGAGCCCGCGCCCAGGCTTGGTGTAGGCCACGGCCACGGCCGTCTTCTTGCGGCCGAAGCACTGGACCGTGCCCGCGGTGGGGCGGGTGAGCACGGTAGACATGGTGAGCGGGTGAGCACGCAGCGGCGGCGCTAGGGCTGCGGCGGCGGCTTGGGGTGGGTGGCGGCGGAAGCGAATGAGGGAGCGAAACGAGAGCTGCGTATATAGGGCTAGGGTTTCGACTGAAACGAGTAGTTGGGCCCGTGAAGTGAGCCTATTGAAGTTCTGGGCTGCATTAGTTAACGGGCCAGAGAGTTATTTTTCTGGGCCTCCGCTGACTCGTTGTGGTAAGGCCCAAAGGCGCGCGTCGTCTTCTCGCGATAAATGGCCATGGCGGAAGCACGAGGAACAAGGAAGCCTAGGGTTTCGGCCCTCACGAACACTACTTGATCTTATCCGAGCGAGCCGTCCGGCTCCGGCGGCGCCGCCGCTGTCGGCCGGAGTCGCCTCCTCTCCCACGGCCGTGTTGCCCCCGCTCCCCCTCCTCCTTTGGGCTTGTGGGGATGGTGACGCGGTTCGTTGGTTGGGGGTCAAGAGGCCGCGACGGCGCTGAGGCTGCTGCTGCTGCTGCTGCCGGCGACTCGCGATGACGACTGCCCGCGATCGGAGCGCGCGCGCGATGATGGCCGCGCGGGTTCACCCCCCAACAACATACGGTTCACAAATTTGTGTTTTCAGTGGTTTCTCTTCAGATTTTTCTCTTTTTTTTTTGCGGGTCTGATTTCTTTTTTCTTGTAATTGTGAACTCGAGACCTTATTATTCTGACCCACAAAAACTTGATGTGTTGTTTGACGTTGTCTTAGATTTGCACTTAATCGGTTTTATTATGGTCTAATTGTGTTATATTCTATCTCCACTTTTTTCTTGTACTATGTTTACAGCATTGGGTCTTGAGGACTATTTGCTTTCTGATATCAATTGCTGTGCTCTTTAATTTTTCTCTTTCGACTTTGGTTCTGTTATCAGTACCTTGCTGACAATGGGTGGTGTGTGCGAACACCTGGTAGCCTGATGTTCGCATAGCATAGTGTTTGAATACTATCTGCTATTCTGTTATGATACTTTGGATATGCCTTAGATAAGTTCTCAAGTCATAACATTGCATCAATAGCAATGTGCATGCTTCGATGGTTAGGAGTTAGGATAGGTGTGGCTTGTAAATGTTTTGGCTCATTCGGCACTCCTTGTTGACGTATCAGATGCTTGTAGGTGCAGGACTTTTGATTTAAAGTCATGTTGTGCATTTGCTTCACAAGTTCACATTACTTGTACTGTTGTGCATTTTATGACAGGAACACGGCTCGAAAATTCATCTGTTTGTTTGTGCTGTCTTGTTTCAGCAGAAAGGCGGCAAATCTGATGAGTTCAGCTGTCTGTTTGCATGGTCTGCCTGGTGGAGATTAGTGGATTTCAATTCAGAACAAAGTAACCTTCATCAGACGCAAGGATAATGTTTGAATAAAGATCTTCTCTGGTGTCAGCCAGGAGCAGGAACTCGTAGCATTTGGTGTTTGTTAGGTTGCTGCTGCGATGCTACCCCTTGTGTAATTTTTCAATTTAAGATTTTCGGTTGGAAAACAGATTGCCTTCAAGTTGTATTCTTCCTGATATTGATATATTGACTCCTCGTTCTCAGGTGTTTCAAAAAAAAAAGGTTACCTCACTATTCTTGGTCTGTCTTACAAGAGTGCCACTTATGTGATTTATTTTATGGTGATTCCCTTTATTCGGTTGCCAAGTTACCTTGTTATTATATTATACATCTACTTGAGCTCATTCCAAGTATGCTCCCACTTCTGTGGTCTTCTCTGATGCATCAAAAACGAAATATGTGCTTGGCTTGGAGCTGCAAGGTGATGATATGCTCAAATTCTATCTTGAGAATGTTGTAGTTCAAAAGCTGTAGTCATGATTCTGATGCTCATGTTATGGCACTGATGGATTTCCTGTGAAGCAGAAAGATGTCGGTGTTGCTGCTGCTGCCTAGAATGAGTTTGAGTTGAACACAGTGAAATTGTGCAACTTCTAGTCCCAGATCTGCAAAACTATGACAGGACAAATGGTCCAGATTTCCACCTGTTGTATTTCTTACTCATTGCAGATTTTTTTTTTAGAATTACATTACTCATTGCAGATTCATTGTGTTAGTAGGAGCACTGTGTTGTTGACATGTTGACTGCAAACAAATTGCCTGCTGAAATTAATTGTTGTAAACATGTCTAACTTCTTCAAGACTCTGTATCTTGACTCTATCAGAAGCAATGCTCTAGTTGTCTTTGCATTATCTCTTGTTTCCTGTTGAGATACAATTTGTGAAAGTAAATCCTGAACTTGTTGCTCTTTTCCCCTCTTCCAAGGAAGGTGTTGCTTTTGAAATCTAGCATGTGCCTCATGAATGCAATATTCAGTTTCAGAAGCAAATGTACACTCACAGGCCACAATCAAGCTCACTTGACTGCTAATGACATCAACATCAGCATATCCAATAGCAAAATGGCAATAGCTGAATATGTGAGGCATATGTGCTACTGGCACATGACAGATGATGTTTGATCTCACAGTGTTCAGAAACTGAATATTGCCTAATGTTTCAGAAAGCAAGAAGTATTTTGCCTATGTGCCTGCGAAATGGGTGCTAGATTAATCTAGATTAAAATATAACTCAATCTTTACGAGTGAACACACGCGATAGGTTATTTTTCGTTAACGACCTACTTCTACGTGCACATCTGCCACACACGCACAATCACATCACTGATTCCCCGGAAGAGAGACAGCAGAATCCACATCTCCTCCATATGGAGACGTGAATCACATCACGGATTCTCAAACTTGATGATCGACAGCAGCAGCAACCGGCCTGCTGCTCTACCACCTCTGTCTTAGTTTAATTTGGTAGCCACTGCTGGAGCATGCCGGCATCTCATGGAGTCATGATCTAACCAAGGGTGCTACTTAAAGTCATTGATAGTGATTCGATCTATTTGTTTGCAAGTATTTTTTGAGTTTCAGTGTTGTTTTTCAGAAGCCAAACCATGCATCCATCCTATGTCAGCCGCAACATGGATCAATCTATTTGTTTGCAAGTATTTTTGAGTTTCAGTGTTGTTTTTCAGAAGCCAAACCAATGAACCATGCATCCATCCGATGCCAGCCGCAACATGGCAATTGGCTGAATAAGCTTGAGAAAATAAAGTCCGCTACATGAGTACATGACAGAAGAATGTGGTTTGATTCCCAAATGTTTAGAAACAGCAAACTATGTCTCTCTTTCATGATTACATTGAATACACGTTACAAAAACAACAAGCCTTTTCACCTGCCAGTATACGCTTCAATTGGACTAACAAATACTAAGTTACACGTCTTCTCTAAGGGTGATCTGAATACTACAATCTATCTATTTTGTGCAACCGAGAAAACCTGTGAACCTGTGTCAGTGATAAGTTGGTTAGATATTAACTAGATTAGACGGAGATAGACACACCCCTTTCTATTTATTTTCCTCTGCCAGATCTTGAAAATCTACTAGATCTATGCACCTTCAGCTGAATTGCTGGCACCCTTCTAGCCAGTGCTTGCCAGATCATCTGGACTGCATCATCCTTCTGGGATGGATACTGGTACTCAAAATGCTTATCCAGCTCTTTGAGCCTATTCCACATCATTGTCCACTGTTGCTTGCTTACACCACTAATCAGTCTCATCAGGTAACCCTTTTTAACAGCATCTGACGATCGGACAAAGATGGAGAACTTTGAATAATCCAATACATCCTCGTAAGGTAGCTCAATGTCATCACTGATGATAACAGGGACACAGTGGCTCACTATCGCATCGAATAGACGATTGGAAGAAGGGGTGTCCCCAGCAATGTTTAGGCAAAATTTTGATGAGTGCATTCCTTGGCTGGCTTTGCTGGCCCCATGGTCCTGGACACTTCCAAAGGAAAAATAAACATTCTTTTCGTCTTTGAGCATGTAATATAGCTCCTGCCGAATGCTCCCTCCCTGGTCATGGATGATGCACCACATTAGCTTATGAAAGCCACAAATTGTCATTAAATTACAGAGTCGCTAAATACTGGAAATTTCTTAAAATCCATAAGAAAACCACAAGTAGCTAGCAGCAATCGGAATAGGTTCACATTCTATTTGTAGCGCATAATTTGTTTCCCAGTAGATACTTTATATTTGGCATACGTAGACCAAACTGGCTGTGGCTGGTATATTCCTGTACTAAATATTGTTTGTTAAAACCAAAGGATTGAAACAGGGGCATATGCTAATCTTTTAGTCTATGATAGCTTGGAAAACAAACATAAACCAATAGCCTTGCCGACAAAGATGGAAGATCAAGAGAGCCTTGTGCCCTAGTATAAACCTCACCACAGAATATCAAATTACACAAACTTCATCCAGAGCTTCAAGAGTTCAAACAAGGTGATGGATGTAGATTAATAAAGAAAGAACATGTATGCATAAGTCTAACCACCTTAATGACTTAATGGTCGATATAAGATTCTGAAAGGGAAAAAACAGAACCTATATACATTTTTGTTCAGAAGAGACATTTGATTTATGGTGACATAATAAGTTTACCAGTAATTACTACCAGCGCAGGCTAGCCAAAATTGTGTCACTCTGTGATAGTTATAACTCGTGCTATAAAAACACGTCAATATTTGAACTCACAACTCAGAAATTACATCAAGATTCATGAACTTTGAAGAAACAGAAAAGGTATGAAACTCTGATGAAAAGAATCACAAATTTATAGATTTATCTGGTATAAACTACTAAACTAGTTAAATGTGAATACCCTCTTTTAACAATCAGAGCCATGTAGTCATAAGCTATTTCAGCCACTTTCAAATTATGCCAGTTCTAACTGTACAGCTTGCCAGTTCCTAATGTCATTTATGTTTGACAAGTTTTGCTAGGAGAAAAAGGAGTCTTTAGGACAAAAGACAAGCTTTTGCAACAGTACTGAACTACTACTCCTAGTAAAATGATCAATTAGGCCTTGTTCTGATACTAGTGGATTGCAGTGGAATGGAGGGATTGGAGAGGAAATTATTCATTGCAGAGTCAATTCCTTTCATTCCCTTCCAATCCTCTTCTATCCAAAGAAGCCCTTAATTGATAATATGTTATGATTCGCACCTACTAGAAATGTTGTGTACAAGATTACGATGTCAGATTAGCAGCAGTCAAGCACCATTACCTCCTTCCTGTAAATGGCTCCGCGGAAGTACAACAATGTTGGCCGGCCATCAAACCCAGCCGAATCATTTACGAACGTCTTGGCCATGTGCTTGTAAGGCGCAATAACATCCTTCTCCAAGCTGGCCACTCTGGGTTGGTACCTCCCGAAGTCCGACAGCACGAAGACCGCCGGCGACAGCGCAGCCCGGGCGTGCAGCAAGCTGTTGGGGTGGTGGGCGACGATGACGTGGTCGGCGCCACCGTACCTCCTCCACTCCGGCCGCGCACTGAGGTACCTGACGAGCTTCTCCTGCAGCGCCTTGTCCCTGGCCACCTTCTCCGGCGGCACGGGCCTGGAGTGGCGGTTGTAGCTGAGGGAGGCGAAGAAGGGGACGAAGACGAGGTCGGCGTCGCGGGAGTCGGCGACCCGCACGGCGGCGCCGCAGGGAGCGGCGGACGAGGAGAGGAGGTCGAGCGTGAGCCAGTACTCGACGCTGTGCTGCTGGTTGAGGCCCCCGGGGTAGCGCGGCGGCGTGGAGAGGTCCGGCCAGACGGAGTCGGCGGAGGGTGGGGACCAGCCGAGGAGGCCGAAGTGGAACTCGGGCGGCATGTCGTACATGAAGACCCTGACGGCGGCGGCGCGCGGGTCGCATCCCGCGGCGGCGGCGGCGTCCGTGCCGGAGGAGGTGGAGGAGGAGGCCGGGTCGTCGGGGCGGCCGTTCTCGTCAAGGAAGGAGAGCTCCTTGCGGGCTCCGGTGGTGGTGTTGGAGGAGGCGGTGGCGGTCACGGGGACGGCCGCGGCGGAGAAGGCGTGGGGCGGGACGGGGAGGCCGGTGTCGGCGGGGCGCCAGCGCGCGCCGGCGGCGGCGAAGAGGAAGATGGTGGAGGCGACGAGGACGGTGGCGGCGGCGAGCGGGAGGAGGAGGGTGCGGCCGCGGGGCGCCATGGAGGGGCGCGGATCATCGCTGGGATGGAGATGGCGGTGGAGGAGGGGGCATGGCGGATTTCGATCTGTAAAGATTCGGGAGTGGAGTCGCTCGCTGCAAGAAGCAACTCCGACCAAGCAAGCAAGAATGCTTGGTGCGATTTGGACCGTAAGTCCGGATCACAAGGCAATGACATGTACTGACATATGAGGTAATGACATGTGTTTAAAAAAAACATGAGGTAATGACGTATGAGGTCAGTGGTATATATCTAAATTTTGGATCTTCCAATGGTATATAGATCTAATTATTCCAAAGTAAGACTAAAAAAGGCTTCGTTTGGACGTAGACATTGAAATTGGCTTCAATACCAAATCCCAATCAGAGTAGTATTGGTATCAAAGTCAAAACCATTGTTTGGATGTACATGAATTAGCTAGATGGAATAGAAGGAACAAGTGAACCTCAATTTGTGTTTGGATGTCATGTTATTAGAAAATCGATAATTTTCTCCTCCACATCGGGCCACATTGGCGGCGGGGCGAGCAGCTTTCCGGTCCGAGACGGAGCTCCTCTAGGTCATCAGCGAGCAGTTCGTCGCGGAGCTTCCCCATGCCCACGCCGCTCGTGCCTCGTTGGATGGGAGGGGCCAGCGCGGCTTGCTAACGGAGGAAGGACAGGGCCGACCCGACTCAGTGGCGGAGGGATAAGGCGGCGACACAGCTTGCCGGGAGGGCATAACCTTGTAGCTAAAATAGCTCTCCCTACTGTTTACGGTTCAAACATGTGTCGAATTTCGATCCGCAAGCGTACGGATCTCTTGTAGACTTTCCCCCCACGAGTATGGACCCAAGGTATCGAATTTGTGGAACATGTGCAACGCAAGATCCAATCTAATAAGGCGGAAAACACTTTCTTTTGAAGAGTCGAATTGCATCTAATCTAATCTACTAAACACGAGAGGTAGCGAGAGAAAACGTACAGATAACCGATCCAGAGAGCCTAGATCATGCTTTTGTTATAGCTCTGAACAAGATAGATGAAAATAAACAAATCTCATAAAAGCATATTTAAATCAATGTCCGGCTACAGTAGCAACCGTTATGACGATAATTTTTTATTTGTCACTAAATTTGCTCGGAATTGAAATGATACGACGTGATCGTCCAGGAACGTCATAAATCAATGACGCCAAAATTAGGTTGAGTCACTAGTCGGCGTTTTTCTCGTAGTGTAGCTAGCCAAGTATCGAACAACGGGGGAAAGAGAGGACATTGATTGGATGGAGCAGCGGATCTTGTATTTAATGAATGGAGACATTTGTGGGAGTGCAAAGGGGTTCACGGAATCACGGTGTAGTGGCAAAGGCCACTAGCTTTGCCACTAGCTGTGGAGCTCCCACCTAGGCTTCGATCCTTGGGAAGGCCTTCGTCTTACATGCAATGCCCACGGGGGCGGCTTGCCCCTCACAGGTTGAGTTTTTTTAACTTGTGAGAGGCAAAATCTCCAACTTTTGACATTAGCTCTTAATTGTCCAAACTCAAGGACGTTATACACTACAAGGAAAATGCCAACTAGTGACGTAAACAAGAGTGTTTCTCGTCATAAATCGTGATTTACGACGCTGATTTTACGAAAATCCTCCGACATTAATCGAGCGTCACAAACCACGATTAATAATGACGAGACTTTATTCCGCGACGTCACTAGTATAATGACATGCATAAATTTGTAACACGTGTCGTCGTGAACCCGTTTCGGCGTTTGTCGGTTGATTTTTCATGTATCGCCTCTTCTCATGATTTCTGTTTGCTATTTAAACAATGAATAGTTGGAATGACGCGACAGTTATGTTTTCTTACAGTTATTTCTATGATTTCTGTACGAATCTAGTGGTGTATTAACATTTAATGATGATCGATCAAAATGAGGTCATCGTTATTGTCATTCGAATCATCAGCTCACATAAATAAAGGAGTAAATTTCATTGCAAGTGTCTTATTGCGAACATCGTTAATTACTGAATAAGAAACAACAACATGCTAGAAGAAAAAATATTATGAAAAGAAAGGTGTCGTAGAAACATGTAGATATGGTAGCGAAGCATCATGTGTATATCGTCGGAGTCGGATCGACCGCTGAGATTTGCTTCTCTTACTTACTTAGGAGACAGTAATTCTGTGAGGAATTTCTCGGCGGCAACCCATGCATCGAGGACGCCTTTGAGGGCGTCGACAAGGGCGGTCTCCTTAGCCGAGCACGGCTTCTCCGGCGGCGGCGGGCAGGAGAACTTGCAGCGCGGCGGCTCTTTCCCGTCACCCTGGAGGTAGGAACGGATGTCGTCGCGTATCTGCGCCAGGTCGACCACCGTCCCCGCCGCCACGGCGATCTTGTCCTCCACGTTCGTCATGGCCAAGTCGCAGTCCGAGACGCGGCCGGTGAGCCTAGACGGCGCGCCCCTCGCCAGCCCCGACTCCGTGGTCGCGGTTCTGCCCCCACGCATCGCCTTGGCCAGCGCCGTCAGCTCGTCGACGCACTTTTGAGGCTCCTTGGTGAGGCCGCAGGACACGTGGAGGAGGCCGCTGTCCATGGACTTCTCCATGGGCTCTACCTTGGCTCTCTTCTCCTCGTCGGTGAGTTGGTCGTCGTCGAAGGACATGCTGTCCAGCAGGCTCGCCATGTCGCGCATGGCGTCGGTGGCGGCCCCCAGGTTCTGCACGGCCTCGGCCTCGTCGCGACTAGAGCAACGCCCCTCGTCCGGGCAGTTGCACTCGCAAGGGCCGATGGGCCCCTCGTTAGAGATCACCAGCGGGTAGAGGTAGTCCTTGAGCTGGGAGATGGCATCTCCGCCGCCGCCGGCGGCGGCGGCGGCGGCGCTGGCCTTGGACGCGGCTTCGCCGAGGACCCTGGCGCACCCGGAGATGCAGGGGTCGCTCTTGAGCTTACCGGCGGCGAACTGGGGCCCGTCGATGGCTGCTTTCGTGTCGGCCAGGGTCTTGGACAAGGTCGATAGCATGACGCTGCACCGCTTGGGCATCAACGTCTTGCTGCAGGATGGGTATATCTTGATCGGCGCCGGCTTGTTGGGGGACACATCACGGGCAGAGGCCGTGATGGTGATGGCGGCGGCGGCGACGAGGAGGAGGAGGCCGAGCAGCTGCAGCTGAGACTGAGAGCGAGCCATGTATGATCGCCTGCTTTTGCTTAATTTGCTTTGCTTTGCATTGCTAGATGAATCCGTATGTCGTGTGTGTATATAGAGGGAGATGGTTAGTGCGCTGCTGCCGGTCGTCGGTCGATTCTCACGGATCGCCTCTGCTCATGTCTAGTTAGATTTAGATCCAGTACTACTGTATGCTATTTAAACAATGGTTGGAATGACGCCAAGAACTGGTCAAATTACTATAGCAGGAGCAGTACGTTAGTTGTTTATATTATTAGTTGCAAAACAGATCTCTTCTCCTAACTTAACGACCTCTGGTACGGTGCTGCTCTAATTAAGCAAAACAGATATCTCCTCCCGTGCGTTTGCAATAGTACTACACGCATGCAAATGCAAGATGCAGTGTCAGGTCTTCTGAATGCTCTGATTTGGACCTGCCTGTGTGCCTGTCGCTACAATCAAGTAACTAACTGGTTCCGACCCATCAGGCAGTTAAGGCGCAACTGAATCTATCTACTACTCCTCTATCCTTATTTTAGCTCATGTACTATGCAATATGGATCTAGTACTCGGATCATATCCCACCAGATAGATAGATCTCGTTATTAGCATGCACATACATACATACATACATACATACATACATACATACATACATACATACATACATACATACATACATACATACATACATACATACATACATACATACATACATACATACATATGACTCCGCTATTCGGTACCCTGGGTACCGAATATTATTCAGTACCCCAGCCCTCCCACGAGCCGCGCCCGGCCGCTCCGTCCGGATGCACCTTCCCCTCGCGCCCGGTTTTCTATATGCGTGCGTGATGCAGCAATCGGTTGTTCAGTTATTTGCTAAAAAAACCGGCGTCAGAAGAGAGGAATGGCCCACGTATTCCCACAGCGATTGACGGGTCCATCCAGGATTCCAGGACACGTAGGGATGTGCAAAAATATGTAACACATATGTGATAATTTCATAAATACTTTAAAAATCCAAATAAGTTCATGTGTGAACTATTAACTAATCGTACGTGGTACTTGACCTCTTGATACCTCTCTGCTACACGGCCAATTTGATTTCACAAGAACATTTGTAATTGACCAAAAATCCTTGGATCACATGAATTTTTTTACCAAACCATTTAAGACCCAAACTTTTGTGGCCAAAATACTATTTGAGTCTTCATAGTCGATCATGAAGACTCAAACTTTTGTGGCCCCAACTCTATTTCAATCAACAAGGAAGTTGATGCTGACAGAGACCATGCCATCATTGACGATCTAGCTCAATTATTTACTCAAGCTCTTACAGGTTATCTTACAATCACTACTAAATATTTTCACATCTGCTTGCACAACTTACATGATTAAAAGTTTTGGCCACTCAACAAACATTGAAAATAACAAAAATATGTGCCAGTAAGCATGACAGGAGTACATGACCAAAGGGAAGGAATCCTTGCTCGCTCCACACTCTTGACAGGACCAAGAGGGCATTAGATTTCGTAGCGAAGACCAGACAGCTCTTCATGAGCCAAACACATGAGGCAAACATCTGAATTTCTCAGATAAGCCTGTTGTTCGGAACTCCGCTTTGCCAGCACTCTCCAATCCTCCATCTGATACGGGCACTCCACCTAAAAATAAGATGCAGCAACCAAAATAAATAAGATTAAATGGGAAAGCAAAATAGACGTACTTAAAAAAAGACTATGAAAGCCCCATTCTGTGTTCAACATCTTTCTCAGTTAGCAGGAATTAACTGAGTGCTGTTTTTCTGAGACCGTCACCTGCTAAACAATAATCCAACTCAAATGCCACACCAGATGAACATATACCATATATAAATACAGAACATGGACAAGACAGTATAGGAAGTACCATGCTTAATGGAAAGGAGTGTACACGACTACAAGGAAACAAAAATAATGCAGATCCATATCAACTTCCCCAAATAAACTTACACAGATGCTTTCAGTTAATTCCGTTGTAAGTACACTTTAATCCATCTTCATTTATAAAAGGGTTTTTATACTGTGGGGGGCTCCCCCGCAGTTTTCCTTAAAAAAACTTACACGGGTGTGCATAGAAGGATCAGTCCACCAAGTACACACAGTAGCTAGCAATTTCACAATTATGAAATACCTTCATCTAGAGTAGTAGTGTAGCCCAAGATTTCTTTCCGATCATTCAGAAGGAAAATGAAAACTAGTGCATACTTCCTGATCATGGATGCATGGATGATAAGGCATGAGGACGGCACAGAACAGCCTAGCGTCTTGAAATGCAGCTGATTCCCTTCATTGTCTCCTAGCTAGGCCTCAATGATCTGACCTCACACTGTCATTCTGCAACATTTGTACCCAAAGGATCGGCAACTAGAAGCACAATAAAATTCCATGGACTTTTCTCTCACGAGTATTGTAGGAAGCTAAGGTGCGGTAGGTCGGGGTGGAGGCGCGCGGCCCGTAGCATCCTTTAATGAACTCCCATAAATTAGCAAAACAGCAAAAATATTTTACTTAATCCAGTCATAGGCTATGTATCATGTCAATACTTGCACAATGTAAAGTCAGTTTTGACTAATTATTTCTAAAATTGGGCACTGATGATGTAGCAAAAAGTCAACAAAATAATTTCTCTAGAACTAATTCATATTTGTTGTGGTCATAAAAAATCAACACTCTTCAGCTTCCATACCTTCATTGTTCGAGAGCTTGCAAACAACATTTATGATTGGACATACAAGCCGACAAACTTAAAACATTAGCATAATACAATGAGGAACAATGACTAGAAAGATCATGGAGGGTGGCTGATACAAGAGAGAGTGAATGCCTAGTGCGGTGGTCCTAAATCCGAAGAATAACCCATTGCTTAAAGGGATGAAATCTTTGGGTTGGGTTTATTAGATAATTCGAAGTGCATAGACTTCTAGAAAGAAAAAACATGTATGAGAACATGTGAATGCGCATCAATATCAAGCTGTTCTCAGCCAGTCAGCTTCTATCAGTCTATTCTAATTAGCATATCTTCAGAATTAGAGAATGTACCCGATATTTAGCAATCCTGAAAACACATGGATGGAGATGGATCAGCTCACCTAAATCCATCAAAGGGTCCATCATGGTCAGAACAATCACAAGGCAGCTACACTGCAAAGGCTTACAAAATGAAAATTTATCATATTGGGAGAGAAAACAAACTAATAGATACATGGTGGCATCATAAAATTGTCCAATTGTCTGCAACAAAATTTTACAATTGTCTACTACAAAAATTTTCCAATTTTGTCAGCTACGAATATGCACAGCATTAGTGCAAAGCAAAGAAAAACAGAGAAATACGTAGTAGATAGCAAGGATGGCGCACCATAGGATAGGGATGGAAAAGTGGATACGGAAAGAGATCATGCGGGCCACCTAGCAACATCACTTGCAGGGGCCTCCGTGCATGGCTCCATTCCAAACGGCACCGCCGAATCCACCGGAAAGGTCGGGTCACGGCTACATTAGAAATCCATCACGTGAAATTGAGAAAAATGTTTAGGAATCGAATGGGGTGCAGATTATTGACGGGACGCTGTCATAGGCGGGTATGGCGTGGGCGGCGGCGGTGGCGGAAGCCGGAGCGCGAGAACGGCTCCGGGGCATCGCGCATCCATCGCCGCCCCGCCCTCTCCGCCCAGCTGCCGTGGTGTTGCGCGTCGAGGTGGAACCGCGCCTCGAGGGGGCGGCGGCGAAGGGAAGGGGTCGCGGGAGGGCGGGCGTGTGGGGCGGCGGCGGAACGAGGTCGCGAGGAGCAGGGGGTCATGGGTGGCGGCGGAACGAGGTCGCAGCAGCAACAGGGTCTGTGGGCGGCGGCGGTTTTCCGGAACCCTCTGTTTCCTCCTCCTGATCGCGCTCGCCTCCGCCGCCGAGGTATCAACTTATATTTGTATGCATCATGATATCCATCCTCTTATCGGTTTCATTGATCTGGTATACGTACTCCTATTTACGCTACACATGAGTATGAATAATGATAGTTCCGTCATCGATCTGAAATTATTAAGATCGTTGGTGGCGGAGATGCTCCAAGACGCACCACAAGAAGCCGTGTCTTTTCTTCTGCGCCAAGTGCGGCGACAAGGAAATAACCTGCCCCTGCTACAACAACTGGAAGACCAAGAGAGGAGGGCCCAAGTGCCCTTGATAAACATATAGTTAAGTACTACTAGCTGCTAATCGATTTTTTTTTCCTTCCTTCCTTCTTTCTGGTTCTGGCCATGCATGCCTGTACCCTGCAGGAATAATTTAGAAAAGGCAAGTTTCTGTTTAGTTTTAGCGCAGGCTTGAATGAGACTTCTGCCTTTTGCATGCTATATGTATGTGCTGCTATGCATAGTCTCTTCTGACACGAGGCTGCTTGCTTTCTCGTCCTTGCAAAGTAAAGACAGAGATCGCTGGCGAGCATCGTCAAATCAATGACTGATCACTATACCCTCATCACCGGATTACCGCTACACACTAGTAACAAACAGTTGACTTGTGAAATAAATCGATCGGGATCAGATGCCACACCATAGATGCAACTCCACTCCACTCCACTAGTGCATGTATATTGCCATAGGCACTAGCCTTTGAGCAGCAGAGATGGGCGATGCCTCCTCCTTCAAGCACAGCTAGGGCAAAAACCATACAATCCACGCTCTGCCAATCCCAGTGATTCCATCCGTCTCGTTTTCTGACTTTGTGATTCGGTGTACCTGCAGTGGCCAGCATAGCCAATCAATGGATCAACTCATCTGTAGTACTAGTAGTAGTATCTTTCAGTCAGCACATCTGCTTCTCGGTGTCGCTGTCTGCAACGCCCGATTGGACGCGAACCAGAAAAACGACATCATCCTCTCCACGAATGGCAGACACCCTGGCCCTAGCTCCAGTTGCCACCTCCCCGATTTGATGCCTGCTGATTCTCAACTACAGTAGTCACCAACTAACAGCATATATATACATATATATATATATATATATATATATATATATATATATATATATATATATATATATATATATATATATATATATATATATATATATATATATATATGTGTAATCTACACCCTAGGTGTAGAATCCTATTCTACACCCAACAGTAATTACTTGACCAAACTGCGTAAAAATTACTGAACCAAATCGCGAGATTACTGATCGGTGAGCATGGTTCGGTAATCCCGAGACTTAGTTCGATAATTGTTAATCGGTTTAGTGAGTAATTCTTGATGGGTGTAGAATTTTCTTACACCTGCGCGGGGTGTAGATTAGACGTGTCTATATATATATATATATATACATATATCTTCATTCTTCACTACTCCTACAAGGTTCTGAATTCTGACGATATTTCGCTTTAGCTTTCTCCACAAAATCACACTACTGCATGCTGGTCTTCTTGATCTTCACAACAAGTCGCTGTTGCAAAGCTGTTAGCTCATATAATCGTCGCTGTTGCAAAGCGTCGTGGATCTGTCAAGCAAGAGGAGAACAGCTAGTTAGCTTAGCTCCCATCCAACCAAGTTTGCGGTTCTTGGAGCCAAGCTGGCCGAAAGCAAGAGGAGGACTTGAATTGCTCACATGCAGATTCACATCCGTCGCCAAAGGATGGATGCCAGCCAATGCATCAACCACTGTTCCCCACGCCCACACGATCGAAGCATCCACCAACAATTGGTAGGGGACCTTCACATATATCGGCCTTCCTTTTCTCTCTCTCTCTCTCTCTCAAATAATGTCACGTTTGTTTGATGCTAGCCAGTGCAAGGTAAACATGATTAGTGGCGGAAGCTGATGAGGAGTGATTCTTCCACTGACTGATGGCAACTGAAACACTGTACGACTGACTGATCCTCATCGATTGCAGTGGCCTGGAAAACGGACAGACATTCTGCTGGGCAGAGGACAGAGGGAAATGGCAGAGCTGATGAGGCTTCAGTGTAAGTGTGTCCCATGTTGGCAGCTTGTTTGCATGATTTGATTTGACAGGTGGAGAGCCTAATACCACATTATCCACCCAGCTAGTAGGACCCCTTCCCTTGTTGTTTGTAAATTGATAAGGTCAAATAACTCGAGCCTCTATAATTACAAGGACTAGTACTTGTAAAATTGTCAATAGATATTGCCAAATGTACTTGCATAACTTTTTCCAAGATTTTGATCCAGTGAAGCAAGTGGGGGTACCAAGGTACTTTTAATACAAAAATATACCATTTGTCCATTCTGGTTTGCTTGTGATGAGGAAAGCATCATTTTGTGTTAGCACATACTCTGTATGATATTTAAGGCTACCGAATAAGAAAAAGGATTGAGCTCATCTTTAGGGTTGACAGAAGTCCAGCAACTTGCCAAGTGGATATGGTCTTAACTCTTAAGTGATGTACTAATGCAGATCCTGAGAAGATTAGTACAATATTCAATGCTTATTTAAGAGACTAAGGTAAGAACAGAGTTGTCCATATGATCATGAGAAACATTTGCCAAGGTTGTTGCTTTGACTTACACTTGTACTTAGCATGTGTGAACACTGAACAAATTCAGTTCAAATTTTACTTGGTTGAACCCATCTCTCTCTCTCTTTTTAATCGTTTCATGACTACGAGATGGCTTGGCATTTCCTACCTGGAATATGTTCCATTTTCACTCAGAAAAGTAATGAAGCAGAGTAGGAATATATACCATCTTTTTTTGTCAGCACAGCACCGATGCTGTGAATATATGCTCAGAGTCTAATTTCTTTTTCTACGAGAACAGTAGATGAATTGTTATATCACCCTAGAAGACAATGCAAGTTTGTTTGGCTACTGAAAACGACCCTTCTGCATCTTTGGCTAATGAATAAATCCGTTTTCCTATTCCCCGAAGTGATTTTTTTCCCAACCTTGACAGGCAAATATCATGGTGCCAGCCTACATTGCATTTCGTTCATGTCCATTTACCTAGTATAGTATGGAAGACCTAGCATAGGCATGGACAAATCAGACACACAGGTTCAAAGAATGGGCAAAATAGGCACAAGACCAAAATGCTATAGCTGCCTCCAGGAAACGCATTGGACCTGCAAGCAAGTACTAGCTAGATGTTCATATCACACAAGCATACCATACAACATCATCGACCAATGGTGACCTGATGAATTGGATGGAGCACATGATCATCAGTATTTTAAACAGTTCGAATGGTCAGACAGCCATCAGATGCCAATCAAAGAGGGAGAGAGAAGAAAAAAAACAGAGGGAAGGTCGCAGAAGCAAGTAGCAGGTGAGGAGGAAGAGTCAGTTGGAGAGGAGTGCTTCTCTGTCCAACCTCCAATTAATGTGGATCCAAGAAACCCCTTCTTGTCATGCCTAATTTCAATTCCTTCTCGTGTTCCACGTTCCTAGTTCGTACTACCAAGGTCGCTGAATCTCCCCCAAAGCTGGACGATGTGCAATTCTTCTTGTTTGCAGCAGCAGCTAGACGATCCGAGTCTCGGTCGAGCTGACGAGACCCATTAGATGTTTTGTCAAGTCAATTTCGGATCTAATCTTGCCCACTAATGGACGGACCTACTAAAAATGTTGGTTAGTTGGCCATGCTGGTCTTTGACAAGTACTCCTCCATAATACCAGTCACCAAACGGCTACCTTTTTAGTGCCTCTCCACAGGATATGCATAGGCATACCTTTTTGTTTGTGCAAACAATTTAGCATTGCCAACAGAGATAACGACCAGACTAGGTCGTCCATAATGTGCCAGCGTGCTCACTCATCAGCAAGATGATTTCCAAAAATGAGCATGCATAAAAAATAATATATCCACACGCAAGTTTCCAATTGTTTATGAGAAGAAACAGAACCCAATATAAAAGGGTAACGAGTGATTGCGTGCTACATTGTTGCACATATATACTCCGATTACTACGTGACTCCTGATCCATCTGGGGGGGAAAAAAAGGTAAAATCTACTACTACTAAAAAGTGTGAAGTGGAGAATTTTTCCTGGTCAAACTCCCACCCCTGGTGAACGTACGTTCACTGCCTCGCGTGCCACCCCGTCCCGCGCCCCACCCTCTCCACGGTAAAAAAAAACGCAAAGCGCCCCACCCGAGCCTCTCCTCCCCTCTCTGCACCCGCGCCCCCCTCTCCACGGTGAATCCGCCGTCGCCTGCTCCTCGCCTCCCACCGCCGCCGCCTGCTCCTCGCCTCCCACCGCCGCCACCTTTCCTCCGCCGAACCTCTGTTCCGCGCCACCGGGCGGGGGCGCCGTCGGCGGCGCGCGCGGACGCGGCCGGGGGCGTCGTCGCGGGCGGCGCGGCCGCGGGCAGGGACGCCGTCGCGGGCGGCGCGACCGCGGGCAAGGGAGCCGTCGCGAGCAGGGGCTCCGTCGCCCCGACCTATCCGGTGACGCGCCGCAAAGCAGGAGGTAGGATCACTGATTTTGGATAAACAGAAACCCTAACTTCTCATCCTCTGATTTTGTTTCTGCTCCCTCGATCTCCTCCAAGCAATCCACCGCGCGACATCCGCGAGGGAGGAGAGGATGGCCTCGAACTGCTTCGGAGTCCGGATGCCGTCCGTGTTAAGGGAGTGCCCCACGAGATCCACCGGTCGACATGCGAGGGAGGCGACCTCAATTTCATCGGGCGGCCGTCCGCGCATCGGTCGTCTCCTCCAATCCCCAACCGCAAGTGCAGGCACTTTCGCTGTCGTCCCATGTTCCAAGTGTAGGTACATGTGTAACCCTAGCTGACTGCATCATCTCCAGCATCTGGTCCAATCGAGATCCATGGTGGCCTCCAATCCACTCGAGATCGGAGGCAGTACGGTGGAGGTAAGCAATACCCGGGTCTCTATTCCCAATCTGAGATGTTCGTGTTAATGTGATCTCTAATACTATACTTACTGGTCTCTCTCAGTCCACTCTACCTTCTTGCTACTATTCGTGGCACCGTCAGTTTCTGATCCTCTTCTTGTTCCACAGGGGTTCATGGCGATGCCAGATATGCCGGTCGTAGGGTCCGAAGACATCATGGTATGTGACTGCAAGATCCGTGGCAATCAGTTTTAACTTTTAAGCAAGAGAAGCACATGTTTGATTTGGTTTGATCTCGATCCAATTTGCAAGGAGACAGTTAATTATGGTAATCAAGAGAGATGGCAACTTAAAGGGACACGACTCTTCCGCTAAAACATGGTATGGATTTTACCTATTAAAGCAATGCTATTGTACGATGCGACATCGCCATTTGACCGAAATTGTGTTACTGAATTAATTCAATCTTACTAGGCAGTAGAAATTGGTTGATTTTTTTTTACATTTCTGGGTTAGGATTAATAGTGATGGCACGTATGGAATTCTCAGCAGATCAACAGCCAATTCTTAGCATGGTTCTTGTTGCAAATCATTGGCAAGCCTGCAATCTTAGTAGGGCTCCATGTATATATAGACCCTAATGCTTGTTCAAGTTAGTCGCTTATAGCTTCTGTTGAGTCATTTTGGAGCATATACCAAATTCCGTCTTGCCTCTTGGAGAGCAACCGTGAGCTCATGGGTTGGAGGCCGGCTCTCTTTGCGGCAAGTAGCTTGGGTAAAGACTAAAGAGAGGCATGCTTTTTCTTTAGTTTGGAACTTTTATTTTTTTAGGAACCATCTCTCGTTAGTTATGAAGCATTGTATATAGGTCAATGATCGGATCGTTGAGACGACGGGTGATACGTTTGAGTGTGATCTTTGTGAAAAAAGTTATTTTCATCTTACTTGCGCAATGTTAGGTTGTGTCTTAAGAATACATACGGCATTAATTGTGAGAATTGGGACAATCTGAAGCTTGCAACATCTCGATAGTGATGTTTGGCCCCGAAGAAGATGGCTTTTTTCGTGAGGTAACCATACTAACTATTTTGTATCTATTCTCAGCTGCACATATTGCATTTCATGGAATATTGTATCTCATGCAACATCTTGAATCGTGTTCCTTTCAGGTGCTTTCAGAAGATGAGGTGTCAAAGTTGATGGATGACACCACCACTTTGCCGCCTGGTCGACACCATCCACTTTCATTAGTAAAAAAATAGTGTGTTAACGTGTAACAGGTACAAGGCATGTTGTTTTCTCATTGATGCAAATAATTATGCAATGAAAGAACATTGAATACTTAGCCGGACGAGTTACTACATTAGCTCGTACTTTGTTCCGGTACCATGTTTCTTGCAACGATCGGCTCTGAAATATGTAGTGTGAGATAGAGTTTGTAGCATGCTTCTATATATTTCTTGGTATTGTTGTTCTTAATCATGCTTTTTATGATGGTTTCACTTGGACAATCTTACTATAATGGCTCTCCGATATACCTCATATTTTTTTATTTACATATATTCGGACCCTTGTGTATTTTGTTGATATTATTATGGGGGATGCTCATGTCGCTCGAGCTTGTAGGTCGGGAAGAACCCATGTCTCATTGACATATTTTTTTGACCAATCTGGTTTCTTTTCTGTCTCATTGGTTAGCACGGTAGGCATATGTAAGCATTCATTCTTTCTTATAGAATGGTAATTTTTTTGTTGGGGAATATTATTCATTTGAATTTGTAATGATCTTACCATTTAGGTTATGGAAATATTTTAGATTATCAATCACATAGTTATGTGAAAAATCAATCTTGAAAATACATGAATGCAACACATAACTATTTGAATGCTACTTAGATTAAATGGTTTATATGAGGAATGACAGCTAAGCATAAAACCATAAATTATTTGAATTCTACTTCGATTATCTTGCTGATTTTATTAATTGCATTAGGGGGTGCGAAATTATACCATGTTTGGTTATCAGAGGAGAGGTATTGGCTTAGAATGTTTGTAGTTCATGAATTTTATTTTTCGATCTACTATACAAGGTTTTTTTATCTGTCAAGTAATTTGATATTGGAGTTATCATAGATAAGTTTGGTTGTTCTACCATAAAAAGTATGGTTGATAAATTCCAGTAGATGGAGCAAATGAAGTCTTATGTAATTATATTGGTTGTTTTCCATAGGATCGCACTTTGTTTCATGTCTTTGTTCATCCTTGTTAAGAATTGAAACAGAGTCTTATTTGCTTTCATCATGTAGCATATTTGGTTGTGTGCCATTTACTACCCTTGTTGATTTATCAATGACCTTTGTTTGTGTTCGGATCCTCCAGAAACCTCACCTCATCATGTTGTTGAGTGGGGATTTGATCTAGCTTTGGTGTTTGATGTCTTGTTGTGCTCATCTGTCTACACTAACAAGGTTGTTTTGCTTCGTGAGGAGTGAAGTTGGGTCACTTGCCTCATCTTGCCTAGGAACTAGGCGGATACACACTTCTATCAAGGTGAGTTTGCATTGTGTGTGTACGAGATCCCATTATCTACATTGCATTGCCATCAGCCATCTTTGATTTTATATCATATCAGGGTTATAGGACACTTTTAAACAAAAACATTTTGAAAGATTTCAGTAAAATAAAGTATATATTGGCTATACTAAACTTGATATCATCTCCGAAGTCTGAAGAGGTCATATAATGATATTGCACTAAAGATGGATCTCTGCTTTTCTCTTATCTTTAGATTAGATATGCTCTCCTATCTCAGGTCTTCGGTGGTCTCAATGTTTTCCTGCCTTCAGGCGGAGCTATTGGAGATATGAGTGGATTTTGTTCTGCATGACCTCAATGGAAGCATTACCAAATCTCTATGTTAGATGTTTTTGTTGTACATTAGGATACATTGTATATATGCTTATCGAATTATGAGACTTTTGATGTAAAAATCGAAGTTCTTTTTACTAGATTTATGAAAAAGCGTCAATGTTGTACTTCGATGATTGTGTGCCTTAAACCATTAATAAATTGAGTTAGGATTATTAGGGCACTTTTGTCTTAGTAAAGGGATATAAAAAAAGTGTAATTTTCTTTTTGAACACCTTGTTTTTTATTTAGAATAAATAAAATATGATATGTAGAAAAATAGAGAGTATTGCCGTGGCAACGCACGGGCACGATCCTATAGGAAGAAAAATATGATAGATGGGCGAGATGTAGGGGAATTATCGTTATCATATTGCTATTGTTATACTAAATGATGTGGCATTACTTTCGTATTATACGATTTCTGTATTGTATTATATATATTTGGGCGTAGCAACGCGCGCATGCACCTAAGTACTAAACAAAGAGTGTGCGCATCAATATTAGAAAAACAAATGACCACGCTAAAAACAAAGGTTAAGAATTGTCGCAGTGCGAGATTAATTGGTAAAAACGTAGCACCCGAGATTATCGTGCTTCGTGACTCGTGATCCATCCGCAAATGTAAATTACGTGTAAACGGAAGTTAGTGCAAAAAAATTGTCGTCGTATATCATGAAGAAATAGTGGCTCGCGCCAAGATAGCCATTTTTCTTATACGTGACGCTTAAAGATTAATACTGGATTACTCTGTGTGACTCATGCACCATATATATCTTTCGGTATTTTGCAAAACAGAAACCCGTGTGATCTCCTCCACCTAGTATGTAGCTAGTATAAAAAGTCTCACCCACACCAAGGCACCAAGCAAGCAAGCAGCCGTGATAGCAATAGAACCCCCTTTAATTTTTATTTTCTCCTCCCTTCCCTTCCATCTCAAGTCTCAACATCTTCTTCGATCCCCCCCCCCCCCCCCCCCCCAAATTAAGATCCATCACCACCAAACATATCACCGACCGCCGAGCTGGCTATGGGGCCTCAGCAAGACCGGCGGTCGTCGTCGTCGTCGTCGATGGCGAACGGCACGGCGGCGTCGAGGAAGGAGACGAAGGTGGTGCACTACCGGGAGTGCCAGCGGAACCACGCGGCGAGCATCGGCGGGCACGCCGTGGACGGGTGCCGCGAGTTCATGGCGTCGGGCGCCGAGGGCACGGCGGCGGCGCTCCTGTGCGCCGCCTGCGGGTGCCACCGCAGCTTCCACCGGCGCGAGGTGGAGGCCGACCGCGACTGCGACTGCGACTGCGACTGCTCCTCCACCTCCACCACCACCACCTCCGGCTGAAAGCTGAATTCAACCGTGCATCGTCGTGAGCTCCTCCCATGTGAGATCGATCGATCGATCGATCGATTATGGTCATGGGTGGCAGCTAGCAAAGCACTGGAATGATTGGTAGTAGGTGCATTATATATTCGGCCGTATATATGGTTGATCGGTACTTATTTCCTTTCCCTCTCTCTCTCTTTTCTCCTTTCGATTGATCTTGGGTTTCCAGTGAAACTTATGTATGATGTGTTGATCCGATCGTTGGTATATGGAGCTGCTTGTAACTGACGATGCTGTTCGTGTATATAGTCGACCGAGTGCCTTTCTTGTTAGTTATTTCTGTACAGAAAAAATAATGAACACCTTATCATATTTTTGTACATACACCTGTGGCTGTGCTTAATTCTTGTTGCTCGGGACCTGAATCATTCATCAATTAGCTGTTGCTTCTGTTTTTCCACTAAGGGCAATGCCCGAATTTCATTACCAAAGCAACGAAATCACAGAGTTTGAAGGTTCTCACACAAAACTTGTTTTTCCTTCAAAGTTGTTGCTTTTGTTCTTGAGGCTTGTTTTTTTTAAAGGAAAAAAAATCCCCTCCGTGCAATATATAGCTTGCTTCGAAGTAGTATATATGATCTTATTTTAACCACGCAAATAAGTGCGGGTTGTCGGAGCACCACGCCATCGATCTAGAGGTGCCCTTTTTTTACCCTGAGCGGTAAGGAATCAGCCCACTCCAGCTTGTTTTGTTCAGCTGAATGTTTAGTACGTTTAGCCGTCTGTCAATTCCATGGGTTCTGTTGCTGTAGATATCATCACATATATATCCGGCATCCCTGGCTGCTGTGTCGAACGCTGGCTGCTATGATGATGATCCGGTTCCGGTCCAATCGGGAAAAGTGGATCGGAGTACTGTGCTTGTGGCGGAGGCATCACACTTGCATGTTTGCTGTCTGTCGAGAGCAATGTCAACATTGCCGCCGCATCTTTCTCGCCATCACTTTCAGTTGTTTCTTCACCGCTGTCGATCAGAGATTTTGCTCGCATGTCCATGGGCAATGGGCTTTGCATGCTAAGTACGGTCTGATACATTCCTCTTTCCTCGAGACGCTGCTCCGAAACTTCACCACGCGCTAGTTAACTCAGGGAGATTCGACAGTAATTCAGGGAGAGTCTGAATAGTTGCGACATTGATTCAGGGAGATTCAGATCAGGGATGGGCTCCCTCTGAAATCTCTCTCTGAATCACTCCCCTACTATGCAGGAGAGGCCGGGCAGGGTGGGTCCAAGGGCGGCCGTGCGTGGATCCGCACTGCTCGATCGACTCGATCTATAGTTGCCAGCTCCAGCTAGTAGCTTTGCTCCTAGTGTGTGCTGTGCTGTGCTGTGCTGTGCTGTGCTGTGCTGTCCGGCCGGTGATGCTGGCCATTGCCGGTGCGCGGGTCGAAAGGATAAAAGTGAGGTCGAGCTATATACATGGATCGCGGCCGGAACATGCAAGTTTGGCAAACTTTTACCGAGATCTCGTCTACGTCCGCAGATTGAAAAAGCGGCCATCTAGGTTCGTAAATTTTCCCCGCGGTCTCATCTAGGCCTGCAAACTAAATAAACGGCCATCGAGGTTCGTGAGCTTTCAAAGAGCGACCGTCTAGGTCTAAAGCGTGGTGGCGACAAGCCACGTGATGCCGCATGCATGCGGGGGCACGGTGCAACCCGCTCCTCCGTTCGTTGAAGAAGCACCACCTCCACACCTCCCACTCACTGCCAGGAGGCTCGTCGCCACTGTCTTGAACCTAAGGTTCATTATATATAACTTCTAAAGAGCAATCATCTAGGTCCATTATTAAGAGCAATCGTCTAGATGACTACTTATTTAGTCTGCGCACCTGACGAATTTCACTCTCTATTTCCCTTCGTATTTTGAAGGGAAAAAAAATTGCCCGTGGGCGGCGCCCGTCGACTCCCGCCATAAAAAATCTCCTTATCTTCAGTTTATTTACGGGGTGACATAATAAGCACACGAACAAATTACTCCCTCGGGTTCCATATTAGAAGTCGTTTAGGACAACGACACGGCCACCGAAGCACAACTTTTGACTTCTCTTTTCTATAAAAAGTATTTATTGAAAAGTTATATATGTATATTCTTATGAAAGTTATTCATGATTTATATCTCCAACAATGTCCGACTCGAACCTTGTCCAAAACGACTTCTGCCGTTGCGAACCGGGGGAGTACTCCATAACCCATGACAGTTTTACCCCCGTGTGGAAATCGTCAACGTTTGAACCTTGTTCAGTGCAGTTCTTGCCCAATTCCATAGCATGCAGCAGTGTCTCCGTTGCGAACTCCTTGCAGAATTTCTTGCAGGAAATATTGTCCATTTTTTTCTGCACAAAAAAAATTCGTTTGCAACAAAAGTGAGTAGTGTGTTTCCAGCGCAATCATTTTGGGCCAGACGACGTTAGTTGGGCCAGGCCCGACTCGCCACAAACGAAAGGACCCACATGCCAGATTCCCAGTCCAGACCGTGTGTGATTTTGGATTTTTGGTGGAGGAATGCGGGCGGTTGGCGGGGGGCTCGCTTCTTTCTTCCCTCCCAAACCGAAATTTCCAAATTCGATTCCCCCGCGCGCCCTCACAAAACGCCCAAATCCAAATCCAAATTCCAAACTCCTCCCAGATCCCCATCTCCCAACCAATCCCTCCCCCACCCGCGCCCCCGATCCCGATTCATGCTGCGGCGATGGTGCGCGAGCTGCGCGTCGACTCCTTCTACGCGCGCCTCCGCGCCGCCGCCGCCGCCGCGTCGGCCGGCTCCTCCTCCCCGCTCCTGATCCTCCCCTCCGCCGCCGACGCCGACTCCCTCTGCGCCGTCAGGGCCCTCGCCCACGTCCTCGCCGCCGACTCCATCCGCTTCTCCATCTACCCCGTCGCCTCCGCCGCCGGGGCCAGGGACCTCCTCGCCTCCTTCTCCGCCTCCGCCGCCGCCATCTGCTGCGTCCTCGTCAACTGGGGCGCCCACCGCGACCTCCGCGGCGTCCTGCCCCACGCCGCCGCCACCGCCTTCGTCGTCGACTCCCACCGCCCCGTCCACCTCCACAACCTCTGCGCCCGCAACGACCGCGTCGTCGTCCTCTTCACCGGCGACGACGAGCGCACCGCGGACCTCTCCTACGACTTCGACCTCTCCTCCCTCGCCGACGCCTCCGACCTCGCCGCCGAGGGGGACGCGGACGACCACCTCCGATGCGCCCCCGACGACGACGACGACTCCGATGCCTCCGACGCGTCCGACTCCGACGACGACGAGGGCGGCGGCAGGAGCAAGAGGCGCCGGCTCTCCGACGACGCGGAGGCGGAGGCGGAGGCGGAGGGCGGCGACCCCGCCAGGCTCTTCGCCAGGCTGCGCCGCGAGTACTACCGCCTCGGCACCTTCCACGGCAAGCCGTCGGGGTGCCTCATGTACGACCTCGCCCACGCGCTGCGCAAGAGCACCAACGAGCTCCTCTGGCTCGCCTGCGTCGCCCTCACCGACCAGTTCGTCCACGACCGCATCACCAACGAGCGCTACCAGGCCGCCGTCATGGAGCTCGAGCAGCACGTCAACGGCTCGGGCAACCTCGACCCCTCGGGCGCCGGCTCCGTCGTCACGCTCAAGGACGGCACCAAGATCCGGGCGCCCGAGGCCTCCCGCATCGCCTACGAGGACGAGCCCAGGCTCATGCTGCTGCGCGAGTGGAGCCTGTTCGACTCCATGCTCTGCTCCTCCTACGTCGCCACCAAGCTCAAGACGTGGAGCGACAATGGCCTCAAGAAGCTCAAGCTGCTGCTGGCGAGGATGGGGTTCCCGCTTGCAGACTGCCAGAAGAATTTCCAGTACATGAGCATGGAAGTCAAGCGCAAGATGCGGGATGAGTTTGACCGCTTCCTGCCCGAGTACGGCCTCACCGAGTTCTACTACCGGAGCTTCCTGAGGGTGCATGGGTACAGGTCAAAGGTTTCTGCTGCAGACGTTGTGTATGGCGTCACAGCTTTGCTCGAATCGCTGAATGCCGAGTCCAAGGGCTCAAAGGAGTCTTCTGCCGCTGAGCAGTTTTGGGTCGCGTATTCGGCATTGTCACTGAGCAATGTCGATCAGTTGCGGAAAGGGATGCAGTCTGCAATTGAAATACAGAGGGCAATATTGAGGCAGGGAAGCTCGGCGATTACTAAGACGGGGTTTATACGGAGCGCCAAGAAGTTCCGGTGGGTGAAGCTTGACGACCCTGTGGACACCAACAAGCTTTGCCACCCTCAGGCACTTACCAAGTTCTGCTTCTTTCTGATGGATGCACTGAAGGAAAGGGGTGCGAGGATGAAGCCACTGATCTGTGCTTGCTTGGCAAAGGAACCTGACAAGGTGCTGGTTGTCGGGGTATGCGGGAAGCCAAGGCTTGGGGCTGTTCAGGGTAATGCATTTGGCAATGCATTCAGATCAGCAGCAGAGGAGATCGGTGCAGACTATTTCCATGACATGTTTGAGTCATCATGGATTGTTCTGGATGTTGTTGCTGTCAGTTCTTTCATGATTAGGCTGACGGAGAAGCTATGATCAAATGGGATGGGTTTGTAAAACGTGGGCGATTCGTTCAAATCCCAAGATGGGAGATTCAGGCAAGATCCTCCCTGAATAAAGGTGCTTGAGGCCAGGTGGTAAATGGCATGCATTCTCCTAAATATACCAGTGCACCTGCCATTTCACTAACGTAGTTAAAGCAGCCTGAGAAGCTGCTCAGTGATCATGACTTTAGAAACAGGGAAGAAGACTGTCCTCAGCTCCCCCATTAGAAATGATAGACCTACAGATTCAGATGCAAACCTGATTCTAACGTAGAGGGGGGAACGTATATTTGTTTAAATGGAATGTTTGTATGCATAAACATACTTGTGGTTGTGGACATTTGTTATATTCAGTTCTGTATCACCATTCACCAAGTGTCTTGAAATTCTTTGAATTCACAACAAGATCCTTTATCTAGTGTCCTGAGCCTGCTCTCACAAACTACAAAAACCATCTTAGGAGCTGATTTGTTCTTTTCTGTTACAAATAATGCTGAAATAAGGATGTGGCCACTTTTTTTTCCAGTGTTGATGGCTGTAAATCTGTACCATGTTCATGGTATTTTGCAGTGCTTCAACAAATTTACACAGTTGATCTTTGTACAAATATATATTGGGTATGTCATCTCCTGGGCCAGATGCCCAGATAATTCAGGTAACATGGCAACTTGAGTTGTACTTCCTCAATGCAGTGAGCATGTGCTCGTGAAGAACGTTTTATAGAGAAGAGGTGCTCATTTGCAACAAAGTCCTATGATTGCTGTAGAGTTGTAATTGTTGTGTTCATCCACTAGGCTACAATCTCGACCAGCTATCACAAGATTCAAGATTCTATGATGAGCACAATGGAAAAGTAGAGCAGAATCCCATGTTCATTCTTTAACTGATATGCTAAACTGCTGATGTTACCCAATTCATTTTTAGGGTATAGTTTACTTGCAGGAAATGTCGGTCATCTCAATTTGATTTTAATCATGAAAATTTGTTAATAATGATACATGGATTTCTTGCATGAAACTTGTGTTGCATTTGATGATTGCAGTTATGAACAGGTGAGATATTTCCTTGTACAGTATCACTAATCAAAGTCTGCAGGAGTAAGAAACACTTCCAACTGAATCAATTGTATTGCTGTTTGATCATCTAACTAAAAACTGAAAAATTTCCGCTCCTTTTTCTTCTTCATTCCACACTATGGGCATGCAGCGGTTTTCTAAATTATTTCTATTGTAATTTATCATATAAAATAATTGATAGCTAAGTCATATCCATGTTCTAAAAGAAGATTGATATAGTACTTTCTGTTACCTGCTGAGCCTTGTTGAGATAAATAAACTGACAAATCTGAGAACTTTTGAATTGGTTGCAGTAGCACCATAACCATAAAGCTTTTGTTCATTTGCAGTGACACTCTTTGCTGCAAGCATACTTCTGCACTATGCCGTGCCGTCCTTTTGGACTGAGTTGTAATGAAACTGTAGTGTTTATAAATTCTAGCCCTAAGTTGAAGTCCACATGGTATTAGAAACTGTTTGGGGGCTTTGGGCTGTGATCTGTGAATGGGGGCCGCAGGACAGCACATTCAACTTGTTCCCTGCTAATTTCTGGAGATACAGATCACTAAAGCTGAGTTTGTCCACTTGTTTCAGATGGTAGTGGTCAATGCTGTTGGTTAAATGAGGAAAACCGCTGGCACCCCCTGGTTTCGGACATGGGCACGGTTGGCTCCGCAACTGCCTCCGGCTTTCACCACCTTGTTACCAATCCACATGTGCAGCACTCCACCATCGCCGGAGGGGTCCATTGCACCTGTGTTGTCTGTTTTGTAAGTTCCCTCCTTTCTGGACACCGATAAGGATCACTTTCATTAGGTTAGCTTAACATCACAGTTTTACTAGGCATTTAATTAAAGTGATCTTCTCTGCACTTTTTACTTGTCTTCAATCATTTACCTTCAAAGCTTTTTAAAACAGTTCTCCCCTTTAATAAAATACCACCCAAATGGTTTCCATCCTAACAGCTAGCAAGCACAATTTTTGAATGCCTAACTCGTGTTTTCTGTACTTGTGCATAATGCTGATGTCCAATCCAATGTGGATCAAGGTTGATGGTTGCTGTATAACTGTTTAATTAGATGTTGATGCATAAGCATTGGGTCCATGAACAATTGAATCTTTGATGATGACTTGACATCCACCTATATATTATTTTCTGTTACTCCGTCCTGTGATCCTGTCCTCTTTCGGTTGATTTTCTTGTTGAAAATAGTGTTGTGTCGTTTCTACTAGATAGCATCAATTTTATGATTACAAGTGAAGAATTCGGACCATGTCTTCAACTGGTAGCTTTGTCTGTAAAGTTTAGTTTACATCAATCAGACAGGCTCTTTTCTACTACACAATCCACATCAAACTTGTTGCATAGAGCTTCCCTGGGTTTTTTTTATTGTGGTTTGACGACCTATTGACTAAGGCAATGGCTGTGGTGGACTGGTGGTCTTAACAACAAAAGAGCTGGCTTGCTGAGGTGGTCCTTTTTGAGTCTTGACTCCTTGTGGAGTCTGGTTACTAGTTGGGAGGTAGCTACTGGCTTTGTTGTCATGAGCTCCTCATTACACTGTACAAATGTACTTTCATGTGAGCCAATATGTGGACAAGTTAATGTCTTGTTTAAAGGTGTTTTTTGCACAACCTTTTGAACAAATAGTGCAAGTGCAAGGTGTTCTATTTTTAAAGAGAAATAATACTTTCTGCAGCAGTTATTTCACTTTTAGTCACATATTTCTGCAGTGGTTCTAGATTTTGTAGCAACCTTGTTAAAAGTTGCAGTATTCCCTCTTTATGGATCACCTATAATTAGATGTAGGGTCAGTCCTGCCGAGTATCTAAAGGATTATTATTTTAATAGCACTTACGGAGATATTTGGATTTTGACTTCTAAAACTTCATAGCAGTCTGAGCAAAAATAGTCCATTCTTCAGTAAAGCAGGACACTGCAATTTCTTGTATAGCAGTACAGGTTCTTTCCTGATATGGACTAACTATTCAGGCTGATTACAATTAGCAGATAGATATCAACCTGCTCGCCCTCCCTAGGAGGCTGATGGCCACTAGATAAAGGCCTAATGGCAACTAATCTCCTAATTTCTAGCCGGCTAACAGACCTGACCTAAAGCAAGTCTTATCTCTAACAAATAAATCTTAACTAACTACTAGCTGCAGCCTTAGGGGCTTTCTTCCTGCGCTGGAACTTCTTGCCAAAGAAACTGTACACAACACTTCCCTGGCACATGAGGTGGTAGTTTTTTTTGTATGAACATATAATTTCCAGGAACTGGAATGCTATTAAGGTTCCTGAAGGCATGTTTATTTTGTGTGCTTTTCACTTTTGTTCTACTTCTTCCATGATCACATAGTTTTGCAGAGACAGGAAAGGCTAAAATATGACTTGAGTGCTGTCTTCCTTTTCTTTTCTTTGTAAAAGAGACTTCTCTCTCTCTCTCTCTGAGAATGACTTGCTTCTCTTGTTAACAAGTCAATCCTCTGGCACGCGAGATAGTTTACATGTAGATGTGGCTTATGCATAAAATTGACAAAGGGGGGATAAAAGAGAAACTGCAGTGTCTCTGTATGATACATTAAGTAGGAAATAGTTTTTGAAATAATTGTTACAACAATCTACTTAACTGGCTAGAATCTTTTTTGTCTGGTGACAAAAAGCTTACACCTGTTTTCACCAGGTGTACTGCAGACTCACACAAAAAATCTTTTCACTATTCTATAAATTTGGACTGGAAAGTGTTTTTAAGTTAATTGAAATCCTTACCCATTGAAATATTCATGGGTGACATTGTTCAGGTCCTCAGATCTTTCCTTTTCTTTTTCTACATTATCTACCTATTAAAGAGCAATTAAAGAACTGATGATGACACTATCCTTATGCTACAGAATGTGTCACTTTCAAACGACTTGTATTTCTTACTCCTAAGGGAGGGTATCATCAGTTAGGGGCCACCTGGTGTTAATGAGATCCAGCTTTGAGTCGATCTATTGCCTTCGTGCAGAAAAAATGGTGATGGCAACTTATGTCTGCCAATGGACCGATGTCATGTGTTATGTGCGTCTGGACATGAGACTAATGCAGGCCTCAGAACAAGGACCCTCGTAGAAGTGGTATAGCTCCGCATGAAGAGAAGAACAGGTGAAGCCTCCACACATAATGACTCCCTTTTGGCTGGTGAGTATGAGTTGTAAGGTAAAAAATAAAATCTTTGCGCAAGAGACTTCAAAAATTCCTTAATCAATATTCAGTAGTTCCCTCAGCACGTGCTGCAATGGTTTTCACAGATATGTAAACAGCTTTTCGACGAAACCGACAACTTATCTGTATTACTGTGCTGCAAGAAGTTTCCTGAAAGGCATCGTCCAAAGGTAACATAAATTGACCTTTCATACTTAATGCCTACCTGCGGGTTGGTTGTGCTGGCACATTCTTCTATTGGTGCGTTTCAATTACACGTGAGCCATATGGTCCTGCCTTGGTCCCTCTTATACACTGATGGCCGTACTGAGACTGAGATTCAGGCTTCTAATCGATGCTTATTGTGCTCTGCAGATACATATGTAGTTACTGGATGCTTTTGCACAGATGAGCTAAATGCAATTACCATGGCCTTGCCTTCAATCAGACATACAACATACGTCGCAGATTAATTTTTATTCAGTTTTTGTTGCTGTTTCATATTTCTTAGTATGGATCACTGCAGAGTGTGCTAGGATTGTTCTTTTGCTGGCTGGATGCAGATGACCCTCAATCGCCTATTTTTGCCGGAAGGTTGCCTTCCTTCCATTTGGTTGAAGACTTAATAAAAACAGTTATAGACTATGACAGGACTTAACATTCCTAGTTGTGGTTGGTATAGGACAAAGTTTAAACGGTATATGCTGACATGATCTCTGGTCCAGCTCTACCTGATCCGAGACATGCATATATCTGCACCAAGCAAGCTGGGTCAGGTGTTCCATATTCAGGTGTTCAACATCAGGATTCTGGCGACAGACTAGGTGTTGTACAGGCAGAACAATCAAAGCTTGAGACATCATCAGCTTACACTTGCCCTGAGGTTTTGTTCTCATCTAAAGATCAACATACCATTTGAAATTTTCACGTGTAACGTGTTACACTTAAACAAAAGGAAATCTGAACTTTGCACATTGCCTTTTGCAATATTTCTATACTTATCATATTAGGCTCAGTGTATAATTTATAATACCAGCGGTATTGGTTTCTGGCAGTTGTCGTTTTTATGCCAGTAGTATGTAATAGCTTGTCTATGGTTTTTTTTTTGGCCAGACGTTCTGGTGCCAGTTGTGCATTGTAGCCCGCTTAAAACTCCCCTTTGTGAAATACTGCACAACAATTTCTTAAAAAGTAGATGCAGAGGTTTACATTTTGGCAAATGACATAAAAGGGACGTGTACCAGAGAAGCACACGTCAGAACATGTCTTAATCATCGAATACTGACATTCCCCTGTATACTGATGTCAGCTTTCTCTGTTCTAGTGTTCTACTACCTTTGGATTTAATTTGACATGTGACTAACTAGCAACACATTTCCACTTGTGTTGGTGGTTTTGCATTGCTAGGCACCAAGTATGCCAATATTTTGCACCATGGAGGTAATACATGCTATTTTCCACTGAAAGCTATTGCATAAACTTTTAACACTTGTTTAATTTTCCATGGAAGCATTAAAGCATTTGAAAAGGAAAGTAATGATTTGCGCAAAATGAATGGGAGGGGGAAGAAAATAAAATAAAAAATGAGAGTTGGGTTTTCTTTCTGCACTGAATGTGATCATGGACCATCTGCTTGCTGATAGAGACTCGCAATTACATCAGGGACCACCTCTCTGAAGATTCATTTTCTTATAATTCTTTTTGAGTATACCTCTCTTCAGCTTCTATATAGCAAAATAAAGTCTACACTCCGCGCATTCATTCATAGTGTTTTTAGTACTGCCATTCTGCATTTCATATATCAGGACTGACCAATGCAAATGTACATGCTTGCTAGACAGTAGAGAATTAAGTCTATTCACATGTTTTTTAAAAAAACAAAGGGAAAATTATAATTCTCTATAATGGACAAATAGAAACCATTAGCTCAACAAACTGATCTAAGTGCAACTGAATATATATGTATAAAAAACATATATAACAAATTGATATGAACCATTTAATTAATTACATCATGCATGGTTACATTTGGTCACCTTGCTTATTCCTGTTGCTGTCTCTTATTCTTCTGACTTTTGATTGGCAGTGTCAAATCTAGCACAAGTAACGTGTCACTAACTAGCTATGATCGTGCCTCACATGGAGTTTTACTACTATGTATATGTATTGTTCTTTTCTCATGGATGGGTACAATATATAGTATACATATATCTTTAATTCTCCTACATACCGAAAGTAATCTGAACCAATAAATTAACCTATCTAACTGATGTCTTGTTTGTTTGATCTTCTAGAACATCATTGGAACTGATGAGCAGCAGGCGTCGGACAGATCCATGAGGTCGACGTCGACGACCTGCTCGGCGGCCTCTTCGAAGAGCCACTTCTCGATCGGAGACAGCGGCCCCTGCTGGTGGTGTTGCTGCTTGGGCTCGTCGCCGTAACCGTGGTGTCCCATCGTCAACGGCGGCTGCTGCGGCGCCGGCGGTGGCGACGCCAGCATGTCGTTGAATGCTGGCAGCCTAGTAGTGCCGCCACCGGCGGACATGTGGTTGAACGAAAGCAAAGGGTTGAGGTCGACAACAACATCGGCGGTCGAGGGCTTGATGTCGGCGGCGTCGTCGTTCTGCGGTGGTGGGGAGCTCTTCATGAAGCCGTCGAGCAGCTTGGATATGTTGTCCATGCTGGAGGCGTAGTAGGACGAGGAGGAGCTGTCGCCGTCGGTGGCAGCGAACAACGGCGGGCGTCGGGCGATGATGAGCTGGGCGGCCTCGGCTGCTGGGTTGCTGCATGCTGCTGAGCCCGCGTAGTTGCCGCCGCCGATTATTGTGTCATGATGGTGGAGGTCGACATGATGGCTGGCGCCGCCGCCGCCGGCGGTGGCAGGTATGATGGAAGAAGAAGATTCAGAGGACGGGGGAGGCGGTGGCGCGAAGATTGCGCCGATGGCTTGGTGCTTCTGGAGCTTCTTCTTGAGGTGAGTGTTCCAGTAGTTCTTGATGTCATTGTCGGTCCGCTGCGGGAGGTAAGAAGCTATGGCCGCCCATCTGCACATACATATACCATTCATGCATGCGTTAAAGTTGCAGGTCGGTCAATCACCATGAACGCCGCCATGGATGGATGGAGCAAAGATGATCGATGCGCAGCGAGAAGATATACTCTGCTACCTGTTGCCTAGCAAGGACTGGAGGTGGACGATGACGCCTTCCTCGTGGGGTGTGAAGTTGCCTCGGCGGATGCCGGGGCGGAGGTAGTTGGTCCAGCGGAGGCGGCAGCTCTTGCTGCAGCGCATGAGGCCGGTGTTGGTGGGCACGGAGCGCCAGTTGCCGGGGCCGTGCTCCTGGATGTAGGAGACCAGGACGATGTCCTCCTCCGGCGTCCATGGCCCCTTCTTGATCCCAATCTTGTCGCAGCACGGCGGCCTCCCCATATCTCGTGTCTTCCTCCTCTCCGGCCGGCCTACAGCCTACTGTTGTCCCATGACGAAGGTTATGAAGCGTGCGCCGGCCGGTTATATATAGGACAGGAAATGAATGTGAGTGAGCTCCTTTTCACTCTTGCTATCACCTAACTAACTAACCTGTGTGTGCTCGCTAGCCAGCAACTACCTGCTGATGATCTCTTTTCACTCTGCTAAGCTTAGCTGTGTCTTGTGTGTGCATCTATGCTTTCCCTTTCTGTCAAGGACTACATCACATGAATCAGAGAAGTTGACCCGGCCCAGGCCCACTTCCTTCCATCCAATCCAATTTAATAAAGCAAGGATTTATTACCTAGAGGAACTGTTTGCTACTGTGTGGGGAATTTAAAGCTAGACTTTTGCATGTACTCCACTTGGGCATTTTGTTCTGCCGTGTATGTAGAAATAATTGGCAAAGATTTCCTGGATTCACAAGTTGGATGATAGCTTGAGGTTTCAACAGAATGCCGTTTTTTTTTGTAAAAAGAACAAACTCTGAATAATTTTTTACCTAGTATAATAATAATGATTTTCGCCTTGTTCGTTTGGCTTATCAGCCACCAGCTAGCAGTACTTTTCTCTCAGAACAAACCGGCCACCAACAACCAGCCATCGGTACTTTTCTCTCAAAACAAATCAGCATCAACCACCAGCCATCAGCCAAACGAACGTGCTGTTTCTCTATCCATAGAACAAAGTTGTACTCTCAGCTGCACAACGAGATTAAGCCCATTTTTTTTTCTTTTCACCGTATAAGATTTTTTCCAAGTGCATATATACAGATGGGTCCATGCTCATAAAGGCAACTTTTGACTAGGCCCACATGCAGTGTGCCTACACTCCGGCCACACCCTCTTCAATTAAAAAAGAAATAGAAAACAACTGATCTATCAATCAAATTATTTCCACAGCACTAGGATTAAGTAGTACTCTGCATGCCTGTTACTGGGAGTACGGTCCTGCAGTGTGTAGCATCTAGTTGTGCTTGTGGTAGTTTGAGCTTCCACGTCACGTGTTCCTGCCACTGATGTGGGCAACCTCCTCTCGCTTTAATGCTATTCATAAACACACGTGTTCCTGCCACTGTTTTTCAAACACTTGGGCTGCAACGCTCCTTCAGTTCTTCTACTATCCTCTTTTTTTTTTAATTTCTTCTTCTTCTTCTTCTTATTCTTCTATTTTATTTGTCAGCAACCCTTCTAATAAGCTACATGCCAATGCACCAAGCTCACATATACGTACTAATACTCACTGCTACGAAGTACGAACACATACACACAGATCCTGCGTACCTCTATGAAAGGCTACAAGAGAATGAGTCGACGAATCCTTGAAATTGATAAGTCTACTGCTAGCTTCGTTACTGATAGTCATATTGCCTAGGGCTTCATGTCTTGATGTGCCCGCTCTTTGTGCAGCGTGAGGGTGTGTCACTCTTAACCATGCATCTTCTCATCTTTTCTTTCACCGTACCACTACGAAAAAAAAATATGTTTTAGGTGGGTGGTAATCTGTTTGTTTCCATACATTATGTGATCTAATAAGAAACTTAAAAATCTTATTAAAAATACACATATTATACTTAGCATTAATAAACCAGACAAATAAAGTCCAATTAACCTAATTACATCATGGCTGCAATACGAAAGGATATCGCGTCCAACCTTTCTCGTTGTTGCCTGACACTAGATATTGTTGTCATGTCACCTTCGACTTTTTGTTTAGAATGAATCTTCATCGAACATCTATCTAGCTATACTTAGTGCTTCTATAGTATATTCATCCAACTATTCACTTGTCAATGTTTGAAATTTTTATACAATTGTACTTTATGATGATCTCTACTATATTTATGCATATTTGATGTTTATATCTATAATTAGTACCAACAACTTTGCCATAGGTAAATCCTGCCACTGTTTCGCAGTTCCTAAGATTGAATAAAAGTTGTGCATGTATTTTTTTTTTTGAAATTGCTAGCTAAAATGTTGCCACGTTAAGGTCCAAAACACCACACACATGCAATTTGGAGCAAATTAAGAAGTCTATTTATGGTGCACAAGCTAGCACACAAATTTACACATTTTTTTTTTATTTTTGATATATAATAGTACATTACATTATTATTATATGGTATCACCCACCTTGCGATCATCTCGACACGCTTTGCGCATCAATTGCTGAATGATCATGCATGGATATCTTGAATGAACACAAAAGGACCCACTACGAATTTACAAAGGATATAGAAAATCGTAATCGTGCGCAATAATACATCATGTGCCCACCGCACGCACTGCACGGGAGAGAAAATATGACTTAATTAGTTAATCGCATAGTACACACATATGGAGAAATACATATATGGATGGCTGATTCATATGTAATTAGGACCACTGTAGGGGGGAACAAACACCTAAATGAGGGAAAAGGAGTCTCATTCAATCCTCTGCCGTGTCTCGTCTCCACCCATATCGTCGACTTGACCTCGCATTTCGAAATTAAGCTATGAGCACGATCGCGATTTTAATTTCTTCGTTTAATTGTTGGATCATGACACTGCGCCTAAAGCCCTAGTAATTAAACTGATGCTACCAAGCTACTAGCAGCTTGCAAAGAGGCAGCCGGGAGCCGGCTGGCATTGCTACTTATATCACAATAAATTAAGCTAACACGTTTAAAGTCGTCTGACGATCAACTACCATCATCCCTTCGCAACATTATTAATTCAATTTTTTAAACTGAAAGTTGTAAAAAAAAAATATGCTACGGCTAGTTTTGTCTTGAAGTGCAGTAGTAGTTTCAAAATAGTAGCTAAATTAATGATGTTTTATTTTTGCAGTAGCTAGCACAATTAGTAGCTAAACTAAGTATGGACGAAGAATATTGCTGCGACAGGAGAGAGGGTATATTGTTGCACAACGATCAACAGTACATTTTCTGTAAAGTTGGTGTAATCGATCGATCAGATATGTGGATGGCTGCTGAGTTAGCGGCGGTGAAATGGGGATTAATTGCTTGGACGACGACGACGGAGATAGATGGTCCCTGCGGGCTGCAGATCTTTCTCTGCATTGGTCCATTGCGCTGTGGGTCTCGGACCTTTCTCTCTGCATATCAATCATGTTGATCCTCAACATTACAACATGATCCTACTATAAACGGTACACCAGTACGTACCTCCATTCACCTTAATTTAATCTTTTGACGTCCTGACCTACTAGCTTGAACCCATTAATTAATTATGTGTTTGGACGCATCAAAGGTTGGCAACAGTGAGACAAGATGTGTCTTTGGAAATAAGTTTCTAGAGAGAAAAAGTTTAATTATTCACACCCTCCAACTATTTAACGTGACAGTCCATTTTCAGTCCTAGTTAAACTAAAAAAAAACCGAACACCAAATTTAATCTGGACAAATTTGGCCCTCTATCTAGCTGGTTCAAATGGGCGGTGGTCTTCTACTTTCTGAAAATAAAAAATGGTTTGTTTAAACTGAAAAAAAAATCACAACTAAGCACCTTAAATTAAATCAGAGGACATGTGAAATCAGCACTATTTTTAAAACAAAATATATGTTTTTGGTAACCTGGCAAATGAGCCCTGGGCCAGGAGTTATGTGTCGAGCAGGGCCCAAATAAGAGCAGAGCAGCAGTGTATGGGCTCTCGTTGGGCCTGTGCAAAGCAGTTCAAACTTGAAGCTTCAGCTCACACAAATATTACCCCTAGTATGGTCCGTTCTTGGGTGATACCCGCGTTGATTTTTTAAATAAAATTTTAAGGTGAAATTTGAAAATAGAAACACCAAAATGATTACATCGCGATATTCATCCGTAAACAATATTATGTATGAAAGTATGCTAAATTTTTTGAGAGAGCCATTCTTAAATGATTGGTCCTACATGTATTTCAACCGCGAGTATTTTATGGCGTGCTACTCGCAAATACAACACGCAACCAGTCAAAGAAAATCGACGAAGACATAAATACCTGGTTTGGTGGATGTTGACATGACTTATAGTGGACAGTGATATGGTGTGTAGTGGGTTATGACGTGGTGTGTTGAGAGGTAAGAGAAAACATAGTGGGTACCGATTATATAGTTTAATATAGATAGATAGATTATCGGTTGTTTGATGGAGCGGCAAGCCGGCAACATCGAACGAGAGTAAAAAAAAAATCGACTTGGTTAATTACGGGCGGTAACAAAAAATTAAGCAAGCCCATCGAGAAGTGAAGCACGACAATCAGAACACACACCGCCAAATTAAACGATGCTTACAAAAGTGGATCGCAATTTTTGATCGTCTTTTTTATAACGAGGATACTATATATGGATGAGAAAGCCCTGAGAGAGACCAAGAAGCAGCAAGAAGTCAAAGCAAGTTAAACTAAGCTAGTAGCCCCGGGCCATCAGGAGGCACGGTACGGTGGCCCAAGTTCATCACCACCTTTCTTGGAGACTCAATTCAATTCAATTCGATCCAATTCAACCTTTTTTTAAGGAATTCAATTCGATCCAATCTTTTTTGCAAGGATCCAATGATCGAGGCGAACATGCATGGCGTATTGGCGTGCGTGCACGAAGTAGCGACGACTACCTGCCCTGCCCTGCCGTTGCATGCAGATGCAGGAGACAAGGAGCGAGCCCCGGTTTTGGGTTTGACCGGGGGGGATCGGAGGCACCAACCACCATCTCCTGGTCATCGTCAACCTCCCCGTCCATGGCTGGCAAAGCAAGCAGCAGGCACGATCCACGACGACGACATCACCATCATCGCGCGCCGCCTCTTTGCTTCTTCCCACGCCCACGCACAGCCGGCGGTTTCCAAACCACCATCACGTACAATTTCTTCCTCCTCTTTTTAAACCACTTGTTTCCCTTTCAGACGACCGTTTCCTTCCTCCTCCTCCTCCTCCTCCAGTTCGCATCCCCTCTCCATTTGGCAAGCGTGCCCTCCTCCCCCCGTCCGTCGCCATGGCAGCAACCATTCAAGTGGCTGGAGGTCCATGAAACTGAGTCCAAATCTAATCAACAGCGGCTTCGTCGTTGCGGTGAGTCTTCATTCTCTTGTGTCCATTTCTAGCTCTTCCCTCTCCGCTAATAACCCTTCTTCTTCTTAATTAGCTTTGATTTTCCAGTTTTCGTGCTTCTAACGCATCAGTAACAGAGTTCTTCTCTTCAATCGTCAGTGGATGATCGATGCATGATACCAATATTTGGAAACCTTTTTTTTGTTTGTTTCTCAAAAGAAAAAACTTTACCCATTAATGTATCTTTTGCGCATAATTAAGATTGTCATGCAAAGCTTTTCACCCCATCTTCTGAGGTTTCTTAGCTGCTCTCAAATCACCATGCTCTTGAAGTTCCCAAGGAATGAAACTAATATGGACCATCCGTTTTTGTCATTTTCTCTTGGAGCACAAGCATCTTGTTCCCGATGCTTCCAAGGCCAAAACGGCTACCTTCTTGGTTTTCGTGTGCAAATGGTCATCAGTCGTCTGATCACTGCTACTTCATTAGTATGAATCAAGGTCATTTCTTCAGCTTTGGTTTCTTCCCGCTGTCTGTTTCTGATACGACTTTGGGGGTTTCTTGTACTCGGTAGTCGGCACTCACTATTCTACCCTTCTCTTTCAAAACTTTCAGCTATTTTCTAGCTCCCGGTGGTTCCTAGAGCAACCACTGTCCTTATTTGGACGCTTCCTTTGAATTCTTAATACAGCACTACTATGCAGTTGTTGTTTATAGTATGTGGGTTAGTTTATTCAGTTCGTGACAACTTTTCCTTTATTACCGGAAGACAGCTTGCCAAGCCCCCCATTTTCTGAAGCGCCTTTGATTTCCGACCGTCTGTTCAATTTATGCTTCCCAAAGGCTTGCAAGATCTCCACACAGTTGAGGAGTTAGGATATAGGTTAGTCGCATATATGCTGAACAAATGCCCGATGTTTTGATAAGTTTCCCGTGGTTTGTTTCGTTTTCTCCAGCATCTTGTTAAATGGTGTTTCTCAAATTCCAATGATCTTATTGGCATGTCCATTGCAGCAGCAGCAGTTGTAAATCTGTTTGGTCAACCACTACTGTTCCATCGGATTGGATTGCCGTTCGAGTAAGTTTTTTTTTTCCTTTGAGGCTCGACCATATACATGCTTCATAACTGTCTATTCCACATCATTGGTTAAAAAAAATTTGTTCTCCTTGAAATGAGCAGGTGGAAACCCTGTTTTTGAGCTGTATAAATTCTGAAACATTTTTGTGCAATAGTTTGTGACTGGAAAAAAAAATCTTTTTGTGTAGACGGTTTGCTGTTCTAGATCTTTGTTGCCTGTCCGGTTGAACGTTTTAGTCTGTTCATCTATTTTGAGGAGGTCTCATGCACAAAATAAATGATAGCGTTCTGTTTGGAGATGCGATCAGATTCTTATGTCCAGTTATGTTCATACTACTATTCAAGTAAAGTTTCTAAATAAGCTGTTGGTGCCTTTTCACTTTAATGTTTTGGCTTTGAAATTCGTTTGGCATCAGTCCTTGTCCAAAAGATTAAGTCTTGAAACTCTGTGGCTACCTTTGATTTCCCTTTTTGATCACTAGACTTTTCTACATAGTTTCGTGCAACATGAAAACTTCTACAGTTCTACCAACCTAACTTTCTCTAAAAATTCCTTCTGCAGGCATTCTATTACCTCTGTTCAGTGCTTAATGGTCGTTCTGTTCCATTAGCTGTTCATTTGGTGCTGGAGGTAGAAACAGTGTGCACAAATGGAGCAGAAACCCAACAGAAAGAAGAAGGTAACATGTTCTCTCTCCATTCATTCAAGTTTCATGATCTTGGATTAAAAAGAAGTGCAACTAACTTTATCTGCCATGTCCTTTTCAGTTTCTCTTTCCAAAAATCATAGGAGCAAAGGATGGGTATGCCTTGCCAAGCTCCACAGGTTGGTTCTCGAGTTTGTAGCATCCTTTTTAACAGCTAAGAAACCACTTTTTGTCTACATGATGATAAGAGAATCCATTTCCTTGTGGGTCTTGGAAAATTGAAGCTTGATGCATAGTATTAGCTCAGCACATGTCCAACTCCATGATTGCTAACTTCATGTTGGAAACTGGAAGCATACTAGATTTCTTCTGTTATGATGTTATAAAATTATTTTATTTTATTTACTCAAATTCAAGCGCCATTTATGTTTATTTTCAGTTGATTTGAACGAGTCCCCAGAGAGGTCATCAGTGGCTTCCCCATTAGCATCATCCTCATCCTTCTTCAAAAGTCTTTCCGGTATCTACTATTTCATCTTACTCCACTAGTCTTCTGCACTCGGTCACTAGTTAGCTAGTTTTATTTTCTTGTTTGTATTATCATATATTTTTGGACCTTGAATTCGAAGCATGGTTTTCCTTCCACTTTTCTAACTTCATCTTTCTCAAATAGAAAGTAGAAGTCTAAAATTCAGCGGCTTCAGTTCTCCTACAACCAGTAGTACCCATACAGAAGCTTTCAGGTGAGCTCTTCTTGTAAGATGTACTCAATTTTTTTTAATGTGATTCAAATGTTCATTTCATTGCATGTCACGAATAGCATATTTCATTAGCTCAAGATATTTATCCATTTGATTCTCATAGGGTGTTTGCAGCCACATGGAACGTAGCAGGAAAGACCCCGGGCAGGGGTCTCAATCTGAACGATTTCCTGCCTTCTGATGACTACTCAGACATTTATGTCTTAGGGTATGCACAAATCTAAACATTGCAAATTTGCATTATTGCTATTGTCTTGTCAGATAGAGATTTTCGTGTCTTCTACACAATGCATATCTTGACACCATCTGACACGTTTCTTTTTGAGCTTAAAAATCGTTGTCACTTTCATATCTCCTGCACCACGGCAGTTTTCAGCAGATTTAATGTTTTGCTTTTGAGCCTCCTATCATGCAAACAAAATCTTATCCAGCTGACAGTTACCTAGCAACTGACAATGTCAGCTATCCACTCATTAAACTAATTTTATCCCGGAAAATCAGTTACCTTAATAACTTGATCGACATTCTAATTCAACAAGGCAGGACTGCAATTTTAATCTGCAAACTAAGTACTATCATTAACCTGATCTGCTTTAAAGTTGAAAACTTGAAATGGTCACTCGATATGATTCTTCCCTCCACAATCAATTGCAATGCAGGTTCCAGGAAGTCGTCCCCCTCAACGCCGGCAACGTCCTGGTGATCGAGGACAACGAGCCGGCGTCGAGATGGCTCGCCCTCATCAACCAGGCGCTGAACCGGCCTTCACCACCCTCTGACGCTTACGCGTCATCCGCCATTTCCGAAGCTTCAGCGACTTTCTCGTTCAGCCGATCCGTCGACACGACGGCCTCGGCATCCCCCGTCTCGGCTCTTCAAACGCCCAGCTCCAGCCCGCTCGACCCGGCGCGGTTCCACAAGTCCTCCAACAGAGAGATCCGCCGCGCCGCCATCACCCGCGGCCGCCGGCTCAAGACGTGCACCTGCCCGGCGGAGCGGCCTCGGAGTCGTCGGAGGTCCTACAGGGCGCCGTGCCTCATGGGTTGTGGCAAGAACGCCGACGCCGTCGGGAGCGACGACACGACGACGTCGGACGAGGAGGACGACGAGGTCAGAACCAGCAGCTTCGCGGTGTCCGACTTGAAGAGCCCGGCGGCGCTGGCGGTGGCCGGCCGGCGGGAGAGGTACTGCCTGGTTGCCTGCAAGCAGATGGTGGGGCTGTTCGCGACGGTGTGGGTGAGGCGGGGGCTGGTGCCGCACGTCGGTCATGTCCGGTTCTCCTGCGTCGGCCGCGGCATCATGGGCTACCTCGGCAACAAGGTCAGCTCCCAGCAGAGCAGGCTGATCCAGTCCGATCCATTGCAGCTCAACTGTCTGAAATGCCATGCCATTGCCAAGATCAGGCATTCAAACGCCATCATGTGTTTGGTTTCAGGGTTGCATCTCTGTCAGCATGTCGCTGCACCAGACGAGCTTGTGCTTCGTGTGCAGCCACCTGGCATCAGGGGAGAAGGAAGGAGACGAGCTCAGGAGGAACTCCGATGTGGTCGAGATCCTCAAGAACACGCAGTTCCGCAGGCTCTGCAAGAGATCAGGCCGCAGGATCCCCGAGAGAATTCTCGACCATGAGTAATTTTCTCATACACTACTCGATCACTGGGTGTACACTAGATGCCAGAATTCAGAAATATGAACTGACTAGTGACACAATTGTTGCAGCCGTGTGATCTGGCTCGGTGATCTGAATTACCGGATCGCTCTAAGCTACTCGGAGGCCACGAAGCTCGTCGAGGCCAACGACTGGGGCACTCTCTTTGAGAAGGATCAGGTAAACAAACTAATTTGTATTGCATACTGT
The DNA here is from genome assembly GCA_947561735.1 of Cenchrus americanus. Taxonomy (NCBI): domain Eukaryota; kingdom Viridiplantae; phylum Streptophyta; class Magnoliopsida; order Poales; family Poaceae; genus Cenchrus; species Cenchrus americanus. The sequence goes on along the minus strand of OX387239.1, from coordinate 290,386,010 downwards.
GTTAAGAAGAGACTCAGAGTTCTTCAAGTGTTCATCTGGCTGTCTGAACTGAACAGCTCAAGACTGAAAGGGAGAGTGGAGTTTTCCGAGGGTGGAATGAGGGCAAGATCTTCTTTGCTCCAACATACAAGTACTCATGGAATTCCGATAGCTATGCAGGCGAGGATGCCATGTCCAAGAAGAAGAGAAGAACACCAGCATGGTATGTCTTCCGACAATACATATACTGTATCCAAATACAGTGCCAATTGAGTTTCAGAAAATCAATGCTTCCAGCTTGTTCAGTTCAAACTATGCGTTTTCGTGGTTGCTAAAAAAAACAAGAAGAAGAGAGTATGTGTTTCTGAACTTTTTAGAACGACTTAGTGCTCAATGCTTGTTCAAACAAAAAATTGCAGGTGTGACCGGATTCTTTGGCATGGTGAAGGGATAGTGCAGCTGTCCTACATCCGTGGGGAGTCGAAATTTTCAGACCATCGCCCCGTTTGCAGTGTGTTCATTGTCGAGATTGCGGTTTGTGACAGCAAACTCATCAAGTTTGCATCAGGCCCCAACATGAAAGTTGGTGTGGAAGAACTCCTACTTGCCCCCTAGTAGAAGCCTAGCAGGTAGCAGTACATGGAATGCAAAATTTTGCTCAAGATCGTATATACAGCAATACCTGTTCCAAGTACAGAGCACTAACTTGAAGCATTGTGTACACTACTGAGACAAGGGGATATTTATGAGAGGCGATTGGAAGCACGCCCTCAAGTGCTTGCTATCTTACTAAAGCGTTGTTGACTAGTGCTGATGAATTTAGGAATACGATTGATAGTACCCCTTGGGCATTGGGCTGGATTGCTGGAAATCCAAAGGATTCCCAAGACCATGACATCAAAACTGATACCTGACAATAACTAATTTGATTTAGTTGGAGGGGGGAAAATAGGAGATTGCTAGCATAGTGTGAACAACTTTCAGTTCTTAAAAATCTGCAGTCATATGCATCTGTGTACTATGTTCCGTACATGTCCATCAAGATGTAAGCATGATAGCTGATAGGCTTTCATTTGGTATGAGATAACCAAAGTGTTCAGAGTTTCATTTGGTGTTGACTAAAGAAAAAACATCAAATCAGAAACAAAAGTGCCAGTTTCATTTCAGAAGATCAAATTATCCGGAAATAGTTGATCAACAACTTCATTACCGAGTACAAGAACTCTTTCCTCTGAACATGGTTGGACCTCATTTCTTTTTCTCAGCATTCAGTACTACATAAGTCACTCTACCCCCGAAGCATGCTCTGCAAGAGATCCTCGATCCACCACAAGTAATTTCTCATACACGCTACTCACTCAGATGGTTGCAGCTGTGTCATCTGGCAAGGTAATCTGACACTACTGAGATTACAAGATTAACGAGAGGCAATTGTAACCATGCCTGAGATGCTGTTAATTAACCATGACCTGGTCTGATTGAAAGTGCTCCACGCAGTGATTTTTTCATTATTTATTTCAAGATTAAGATTGTTCCTTTCTGCATCCGGTTGGACAAATAATATCACACCTCGATTATATATACAAATGATTAGTTGGTGGCAAGGTTGAGGAGGCTACTACCATTGTATTCATAGCTTCACTTGTTCAAAACATACAGCCAAAATGCATCCATACAACGACTCTCAAGTTGCAAGTCAACTGAAGAATGATATGGCTCTCATTTGGGCTCTTGTTATTTTTCATGTTGCCAACTTGCTGCTGAATCAAGAATCAGAGAAGTTGTACATGGTGCCAATCTCCTTTTGCAAGATGGACATAGTCCTAAAAGAGCACTTGGAGACGGGTGCATGGTTCCTTCAAGCGTTGTCAATCCTCATTCGTTTCTCTCGGCATTCAATGCTGCAGAAAGCACTCTCTCCCCTGCAACAGCACGGAATCAAACAGAAGGGAGAAGGATCTATAGGCAGGGATAAACCTAATTACCCCAGTGCCATACTTATATCTTATGAAAAATGGTACAAAATAATCCACTCATTTGTAAACACAAACTGAATACTTTTCCTATATAAGACCACGAGTGATAAAACATTATTGCTGAGTCTTCGAAGAACTAACAGCTAGGCCCAGAAACCTACTTCGATTAAAACAGAAGATTTAGGAATGCGAAATAGAATATAACTCAACAAATCTCTGGTTACCAAGCCAAAGCCAAGAAACCTACTTGTAAATGTAGATATCTGCATCCGGGCCCAGGGCACGGTTGCATGAACCGCAATACCGCAGAAAACGGAGCGGCTGCAACTGCGTGTCTCCAGGTGGCGGTGAATGAATACAAATGCCAATCTCAGTACGGCTGCCCTGGGTTTCATCCCTAATTCCCGTTTCTGCCATCTGATCAAGTTTTTGAGACATTGAGGCCGGTGTGGTAGCCATTGTGAGGGGAGCACTTTAAGTTTTTCTAATTCTAATGGGATGACACAGTAACACTTTACGGACGAATTTGCTAGTTTTTGTGCTTCTCTCTCTATATATATATCCTCCCCCCCTGTCAGGTTACTTGTGCTATTGGTTTCAGTACATGGGAGAGAGAGACATGTCCGTGCGTAGAGAACCAGTGATCCTCAAGAGTCGGCAGGCACCATTTTTTTTACGTTTTTAAGGGAAAGAGGACATGGTAGGTGGGCAACCATTTCTACAGCTTGATTGGTGATACTGACCCGATGTAACATTAGTTATCCTGGAAAGCATGGCCATGTTAGTAATGCAGTGATGTATAGCATGTTAATAGTTGGTGGAGTAGATTGCTTAGTTCTGCACCACTCATGTACTGGTGTTCCATATAGCTTGAAACGTTTGCAGATTTACTGAAGCACTGGAATGCAGAATGAGGCCTCTTGCTGCTAAAAGTCCTAACTGGGATAGGAATATACTATAGGATGGTAGAATTGGCTACATAAATGCTAATATGCCTGGCCAACAAGCTGGAGTTGATGTTGTGTTCCTTCAACGAAAGATATTTAATTTGCATCATTTGATAGAAGGAAGACTATTCATTCATTCATTCCAACTTTCGTTGGTTGGTAATTGTTATCATTCAAATAATTGAGAAGATGGCAGGTTCTTTTCAAAAGAGAAGAGGAGGATATAACCTCACTGTCAACCCATAATATCAGCATTGATAGTTTTTTTTTCCAGATGTCAATTCAGTCCTCTTTTACTGGTTTCTTTGCTTTTTCTGCCACAAAACGACGAGGCACTGATGTGTGTGCCTGTGCTGATCTCATGAGAAGTATTTTGTCCATATGTAGAAGTAGAACATGGTTGTGTTTCAGTCCAGTGTTTGTGTTTCAGTCCAGTGAACTGACAATCTGATAGTATTGACAATCTGATAGTACACCGCAGTTGTATCTGCTGACATGTGATGTGAGTAATAAAGCCAGTGCTCTTCTCTCATGTATTTCTCTCTATGGTTCTTGCAGTGCTTGCTGCAGCTTCTCCAATGCAGCATTCACAACCAAACCACATGTGGATACCAGACAATGGCTTTTTACAAGTACCACTCTTTTTATATCAGACAGATGATGAATTTCCATCGAGTACACAAAGTCTCAGCTTTTTCAGCATGAAAAAAATTGAGCCATGTGCCAGCAATTGTGCCAATGTGGCAACATCATACGAGCATTATATGACAACACAACACTACAACAGCAATCCATCCTCTGATTACTCCTAACAAGACATGAATCCTAATTACAAACGTGCCCTTCTCTTGAGAAGATAGATAAACCAGTGACAAACTTCAGCAGAATTTGGTATTTGCCAGTTCAAATAAGGTGCCTGATTCCAAGCTATTCATTTCAGCAATACATCAACACACCGCGTATTTCTCAATGGAAGAATGAAAAGGTGAAGGCAAGTTCACTCTAAACAAGTAAATTACAAGTCCAGTGGCATTCCAAACATATCGTTGATCTCCGCCATGACATCACGAGTGGTGATTGTGGGCTCAAACAGACCATTCTCATCCCCAAATTTGCATGAACTGCTCCGACTTGCTTTGCCGGTGTTCTCTTTTAGGTCATCATCAGCTAATATGGAGAAACCAGAAACTGGAGCTGCTTTTCCATCTGACAGCGCATTAGTTTTCCCCTTTGTTTTCTCACCCTTGAAGTTCAATGGTTTCCCAAACATGTTATTGATATCATCCATAGCTTCCTTTAGATTGACAGTCGGTTCCACTAATCCATGGTGGCAGGCATTTTCCACCTTAGGCTCATCGTCGATAGAGGATCTAACAAACCTATGAATGACTGTGTCTTCTTGAGGCCCGGAACTTACAGGATGAGAACCCTCACGATATCTTGTTCCTGAATTAGTTTGAACTGGACAGAGAAAAGTATTATTATCATGAGTGGGCTGCACACTTCTGGAATTTATAGTTACACCAGCAGATTTCTCACGTTGTTCTCCATCACCATCTGGCAATATTGCAAATCCTCCAACAAATGGCTTCTGGAAGTCATTTTCACCTTGATGCCTTGATGAATCACACAATGGTCTTGGAGGAAGCCCGTTATTCTTGCGGTACGTGGCATTCTGGACGCTGCCATTAGCCTCACTTTCATCCTCAAGGATGTGAAACCCACATGTTTCCTGATCTAACTTCATGTTTTCTTTCCTAGTGTTCCTATTTTGTCCTGCATTTTGGTCGCTGCCATTTGGGCCACCCTCGTCAACAAAGATTTCAAACCCACTTGTCTCCTGATTTAACTTCATGTTTGCATTTCTAGAGTTCCTGTTTTGCTCTGCATTTTGGTTGTTGCCATTAGGACCATCCTCATCAACAAAAATCTCAAAACCTCTTGTTTGCTGACTGAACTTTGGATGTTCTTGCTTCATGCTATTCCTGTGGAGCATCTTTGAACTATTACAGTTAGGTTCATCTTCATCGACAAAGATATCAAATGAACTTGGTTGCTGATTAAAATTTGACTTTTCACGCTTTGATCGTTTCTTGAGCATTGTCTCGGGTTCCACTGGTTCCAAAAACATGCTATTGATGGCATACATAGCCTCCTTAGTGTTTATAGTTGGTTCAACTAGGCCATGATGGCAGGCATCTTCAGTTTCTGACTTCCCAACCAATGCAGAGCCCACAAACCGTACAACCACAGTATCATCGCTATTACAACGTGACAAATTCTTGTTTGCTCCTGAGTTGCCCCTGTACAGCATACCAACTTTAGCAGGTCCTAATGGAGGATGAAGACCTAATGAAGTATTAGAACTGCTTCCTGACTTCTGAATTGTATTGGATTTCAGTTCTTTACCGTTTCTGCTTTCACCTGCAACATATTCCAGAAATAAGTAAGGTAACACTGGAATAAATCATCCATCATATTTGCATGTGAACTAAATCAGAAGAAGCATGTTTCTTTTATTTTGGAAAGAACTAACCAATAAGCTTTTAATAGAAAGAAAAAGTGGTAAGTGCAACATTAGCTACGCCATGAACTGGTTTGTGTACCCTTTCTACACAGGCCTACCTTCAACTTGGTTCATAGGTGTAGCACTAGGCCCAGCTTTCGTAGGCAGTATAGCACTTGGAGCAGCTTTTCTAGGCATTCTTTCCTGCAGCTAAAGCACATAAATAAAAAAAGGAGGTGAACAGATCGAACATTGGCCATGATCTAAACTGAACCGATACACGAAAGTAGAGTCATACTTTATCTTTCCTCCTCTTGTATGATTCCATTCGAAGAATAAACTGTTCGTGTGCTTTGTGCAGCTCACTGATAGGCTCTGCCAAGCTATTAAACGATTCAGTAAGTAACAAGCTTTATTCTGAAAGGAACACGTACTGATATCAAATTTAACATGAAGTGTTACGATGCACTCCTCCTTCCCTACTTAGATACTGATTGTCTCAATGGTTAAGTGTTGCATAACCATGCACACTGTTTTAGTGGAGCTGTTCAGGTTGGCCACGAGCCTACCATGCACATCTAGGAAAAAAGAACCAAAGATCTCTAACTGAATTAAATCAAAATGAAGAAGACATTATTTTCTTTAGCTGGTACTACTAATTTACAGCAGATGAACCTGAGATATGCCCAGTTCCAGATGATAAAAAGCACGGGCAAGATATAAATATTTGTGTAGCTCATCATAATACATCAGGTGTAGCTAAGAACAATAGTAATGATTATGTTAGCAGAAGATTGCACTGTGAGCCTACGAGGTAAGAGCTTACTTCTGAATTCCTAGACAGTACATCTTCTCCGCGTCACTGAACCTCTTATGCTTCTCATAATATAGTGCATAAGCCATGTAGAATGAAGCTCTCTTGAGGCCTATTCCGTTCCTCTCCATCTTCTTGAGCAATGGCTTGGCGTCCGCCACATAGTCCATCTAAAATAGTTAAGAAACCCAGTAAGATGATTTCCTGTGACAATGGCTCCAAAGCCAAATGGAGCTCAGTACATGGTGGGCCACCTCCTCAAGAGCCACTATGACTCAACTGACAGTAGTAACAGTATAAGGCTTCCAGTGAGCCTATCGTTTCAGTCCGAGATTTTTCAGGGAAACATTCATGGCAAAAGATTTGATGAAATTTTACACTACGAACTTTCGCATCGAGCTGGTGCAGATCCTGGAGTTGACTCCAAAATCCACAAAAGCCCCCCAAAATGTAACCCTGTCAGTCAGAGTGGAGCTGCGATACATAATCAGTCGCCGTCCTCTCCGAATGGTGTGCCCAATAGAGTCAGCTACAGAGCGCATTAGGTAGCAGCAGCGCAAGTGGAGGAAGAGGGTCGGGACGGACGGCTGCTGGTCGCAGCAATCGGGCGAGGTCGGTTACCAGCTGGATCCAGACGCGGAGGTAGCGCGGGTCGTCGCGGTAGCGCGGGTCGCCCTGGAACTCCTGGGCGCACTTCTGGAGGAACCTGGGCAGCTTCTCCCGCAGCGTCGGCGGCGGCAGCGCCCGCTCCATCTTCCGCATCCCCCTGGCAAGCGACGGGCGGCGGATCGATCGATCGATGTGCGGGGGAGAGAAATGGGAGGGAGGGAGGGAGCGGCGGATGGATGGGTGGGTGGTGGTGCCGTACCGGAGCCATGGGCGGAGGGGGTCGGACCCGGAGTAGCTCCGGATGTCGCCCACCACGGAAGAGAGGAGCTCCTTCTCCTGCTCCGCGTCTCCGGCGGCGGCCATGGCTGGCTCCGATTGGATTCGGCTGGCGAGGAGTGCCGACGACGGCGGCGGCCAGGACAGGAGGCGGATTTCGAATTTTATTTATCTCGCTCCGAACGGCAACGGCCATGTGAGGGGTAGGGCCCACCTGTCATCCATACTGCACGGCCTACCTACCGTTCATGGGGATCGAGGCCGCTGCTGGCCACCGGCGGCCGCCGGCAACCACGAAGAAGACGACGGCGAGCACTGCTGCCGATGAGCGTAGCGTACAAAAATATTTATTTACTATCATCACGGTCACAGGTGAGTGTGCTGTGATTGAGCGTTTCCAGTGCGCATTATACTCTGCAAAGATTGAAACGAGCGACAACGAGACAACTGCGAGAGAACTCGCTATCTTGGCTTAAATAGCTTAAAAAATGAAAATTTTGTAAAAAAACTCAATCCAACGGACTATCTAAACTTACCCTCGCAATCCTTCGTTAGCTAAACTGGGGGCTTCGCTAGCCATCTTTGGCTAGCCAGTCCTGCTAGCTATTTCCTCGTACATGAGTATGGCAGGCAGGACCCACTAGCGGTGGAGCATATGGAGAGTTGATATTAGCTAATCTGTTGGATTTCACTAAATTTTTGCTATCTATTTCATTTTACATACTAGCGAAATCAGGATTTTAGCTAGTGATTTTTAGAGAGGCTTTTGGAGTTGCTCTGATACAGACCTAGCAATTCTAAATAATACACGACGATGCCCACATATAATACTATAACAACATGATTGGTCTTGTAGTCCAATGGTAGTACGGTCCCACGCTACCCACCAGGGTTCAAATCCTGGCGCTCACACCTTCTCCTGGATTTATTTCAGGATTTTTCGGCGTTATGCGTTAAGTGGTAAGCGACGTGCCCCTCGATGACGAGGCGCTAGTGGTGACTTCGAGAATCTCCAGATTTGCCGGTGCTCAGTCCTTCGGAGGTGCTCATAGGGGTAGGGTTTGCGTACGTGTATTCATAGGGGTGAGTGTGCGTGCGTGTTGTGAGCGTCTGCGTTGTACTGTGTAATTCTTTAAAAAAAAGTAGGAAGTGCTCCGTTGCCATTAACCATTATTATATACATTCAGTTAACCTACCTGGAAGCAAAACATGCTCTATTCGGTATATATTGAACAGCCCGATGGTCTAAGAGAAAAATATTTGTACAACAAGTCAAAAGAAAAGAACCAAACACAAACACAAAGGATTATGAACTAATGCCCACAAATTGACCTTGTGTTTGTGGTGGTGGGTGGGTATGGGGGGGCTCTAGCCCCCTACACGCAGGAACCAAAATGGAGCAACTAAAGAAATAACTTAACCAAAATGGAGCAACTAAAGAATATAACTTAGAGCAACTCTAACAGTTTGGCAAACCAACTTGGCATCCATATAATTTTGACAAAACAAGAAAAATTGGGAATCAAATATGTAAATAGATTGTGTGGCTGACACTAGGAAAACATGCTCTATTCGGTATATATTGAACATCCCGATGTGGTCTAAGAGAAAAATATTTGTACAACAAGTCAAAAGAAAAGAACCAAACACAAACACAAAGAATTAGGAACTAATGCCCACAAATTGACCTTGTGTTTGTGGTGGTGGGTGTGTATGGGGGGGCTCTAGCCCCCTACATGTAGGAACCAAATGGAGCAACTAAAGAATATAACGTAGAGCAACTCCAACAGTTTGGCAAACCAACTTGGCATCCATATAATTTTGGCAAAACAAGAAAAATTAGTCTCCAACAGTTTGGCAAACCAACTTGGCAAAAATAGAAATTTGGCAAAACTCACCTCCCCACGCGCATATATGCGCGCGCGGATCGTGATTGTCATCGTTGCTTCCCTCTAGGTGGGAGGGTGAAAAGAAATAAAGAATAGAGAAGGATTCCTGATGTAAGTTTTTCAAGAGGTGGAAGGGCACATATATAATTTTGTTTCTCTCAGGATTCCTGATGTAAGTTAGATCTGGATTTGGCAAGTGAATTATGCCAAACTGTTGGAGATGAATTCTTTTTTTACTTTGCATAGCTTTTTATAAGTTGGCAAAACACAGGATTTGCCAAGTAAATTTTGGCAAACTCTTGGAGATGCTGAGCAACTCCAACAGTTTGGCAAACCAACTTGGCATCCATATAATTTTGGCAAAACAAGAAAAATTAGCCTCCAACAGTTTGGCAAACCAACTTGGCAAAAATAGAAATTTGGCAAAACTCACCTCCCCACGCGCATATATGCGCGCGCGGATCGTGGTTGTCATCGTTGCTTCCCTCTAGGTGGGAGGGTGAAAAGAAATAAAGAATAGAGAAGGATTCCTGATGTAAGTTTTTCAAGAGGTGGAAGGGCACATATATAATTTTGTTTCTCTCAGGATTCCTGATGTAAGTTAGATCTGGATTTGGCAAGTGAATTATGCCAAACTGTTGGAGATGAATTCTTTTTTTACTTTGCATAGCTTTTTATAAGTTGGCAAAACACAGGATTTGCCAAGTAAATTTTGGCAAACTCTTGGAGATGCTGAGCAACTCCAACAGTTTGGCAAACCAACTTGGCATCCATATAATTTTGGCAAAACAAGAAAAATTGGCCTCCAACAGTTTGGCAAACCAACTTGGCAAAAATAGAAACTTGGCAAAACTCACCTCCCCACGCGCATATATGCGCGCGCGGATCGTGGTTGCCATCGTTGTTTCCCTTTAGGTGGGAGGGTGAAAAAGAAATAAAGAATAGAGAAGGATTCCTGATGTAAGTTTTTCAAGAGGTGGAAGGGCACATACATAATTTTGTTTCTCTCAGGATTCCTGATGTAATTTAGATCTGAATTTGGCAAGTGAATTATGCCAAACTGTTGGAGATGAATTCGTTTTTTACTTTGCATAGCTTTTTAGAAGTTGGCAAAACACAGGATTTGCCAAGTAAATTTTGGATAAGTGCTCTTATGTGCTATTTTTTGTGCTATTTTTTGTTGGCTGGCACTTTGGATAAGTGCTCAGCACTTGCCACTCCACAAGTCTCTTTCCCAGTTATTTGTCTCATTGTTTCATTGTTATTCATATAACTAACGAGGGTGTCATCAATGACAGTTGAGACTAATCGTGTCTATTTTCTGCTTTTACATTTTTTTAATGTATGTTCATGATTTTGATACTGCAGCATAAAACCATTGAAAGTGTGCTTCGCAGAGGTGAAAGGTTGGATAGCCTATACCCGGCATGAGCCCCTCATCCAAATACATATCTCAAAGTGCAATATCTTGTTTAATAATAGCATCATATTAATATAATCTGGATTTATGTATGAATCTTTTCCCATTCTAAATGTGACCAAGGGGGCTCTAGCCCCCCCCCCTATGTGTGAACCCAATCTCCCTTAAGCTCCTCTTGTTTCTTTAGTGATGAATGGAGGAGTTAAGAAGGCGATACAGTGGATGAAGAAGAGAGAGAAGAAGAAAGGATGTGCAAATGAGCCGTCATAGGTCTGGCTACGAGGCCGACGGCGATGGCAGACCCATTCTTTCTTACGTAAACGAAAGCCTCGAAGGCAAGGCCGCTTGTATAAGTAGAGCTTGTGGTATCCCAGTTCATGAGTTCCTACTTCGACAGCTGCACCGGGTTCTTGTTGTTCACACCTTTGATGGCGTGGTGGCTCTCCCCCGGAGGTGCACCATGTTGCACTCCCTCCGTCCCGGATTGTTCGTCGCTCGGGAATTGGGATCGTCTCACAGGCACAAAATGCCAGCGACAAACTTAAAGGGACGGAGGGAGTAAAAACCTACTTTGGCATCACAAAATAAACCATGGAAAATGTTGTTGAATTAAAGTACCGTCTACTTTCCAAAAACACGTGTCGTTGAAAAACGAAGTGTGTTTATAATGAACCAAACATGTACCACCACGTGATCTAAAAAACTCGTTGACCTCATCTCCAATCAGAGATGGTGACGGGTGTGTGTGTGTGTGGGGTGGGGGGTGCACCCTATCTCTACACCTAAAAAGTGTCGAGTGGAGAAAAACTTTGGTCAGTCACCCGTGCGTCTGCTGTGTCACGGGACGACCCCGCCCCCGTCCGCTCCAGCAACCGCCGCCGCTACCGTTTGGTCCACCACGATCCGCCCGGCTTCTCCAGGAACCGCCGCCGCCCCAGTTAGATCCACCGCGACCCGCCCGTCTCGCTCCACCCCGCCGCCGCCCCCATCCGCTCCACCGCGCCGCCGTCCCCGTCCGCTCCACCGCGCCGCCGCCCCCGACCGCTCCACCGCGCCGCCGTCCCCGTCCGCTCCACCGCGCCGCCGCCCCCGACCGCTCCACCGCGCCGCCGGCTCCGCCCCTCGCTCCGCCTAGCGCCGGCCGTGTCCCCCGTCGCGCCCCTCGCCGTGGAGCTCTTCCCCGCCGCAGCTCGCTCCGAATCGAGGCCGGATCCGGTGGACGGCGGCACCCCCCCTCGCGCCGCCATGGCTCCTAGGCACCCGTGCATCTCCCCCGGCCGCGGCGGCCTCCCCCTCGCGCCTTCCGTCCCCGCCACCGGTCCCTACATCGGCGGTGGAGGAGGGACCCCGGCGCGCGGCGGCGGGCCTCTTCGCCCTCGACTGTTCCGACGGCGTGGAGCCTCCAGGCAGTGGGCGCGCGTCAGCCCCCGCCTCCGGACCTCCCGACCCGATCCCTCCCCTCCCCACGCAGAGCTGCAGGTCTCATATCCATGGTATGGAAGCCGCTAATTTCACACTGCTCCCACTCTCAACTTTTCATTCTCACAGATCCTGATCCTCGCGGGCACAGGCACGTTGGTGAGGCAGCGGACGCGGGGAAGGATGTGGAGTGGAAGAAGGCGGCATCATTGGCGAGGAGCGCCGACCAGATGGTGTAGAAGGTGCCTGCTCCGCAACCCCTCTGCATCATGTGCTGCCCTTACTGCGTGTACCATGCCTGCGTCTCTTGGTCTGGGACTAATCCTTTCCCCTCTCCGCTCTTCTCTTATTCTCTCTTCTTTTTCTATGCCCCAATTTTTGGCCGAAACCCATTGGAGGGTGAGGGGTGGTGAATTTGCATATCGAATATTTTGGCAATGAAGTGTGGATTGTGGAAGGCGCTTATTCGTCCTTTATTTTGCCAAACACAATTAAATTGGCCGATCGATCAATATACATAAGCAATGGTCATTGATATTGATTATTCAGTACAATGTTCAGTGTGCGAGACGAAACTCTTGGGTTGTAGCAATATAAGGTTTTTTTAACTGTGCTTTTGTTCATCTAATTAGTTTGCCCTCTTCTGTTGCAGGCTGTGTTCTTTGAACAAGACTACAATATGGACCTTTCTTTAATGTTCTGGTGCACCTGCCGGCCAATCATGGACTGCTTATTAGCTGAAATCTGATAGCAGGCACTTGGAAGGTACACCCCTTTTGCTATGATTTCATACTAAAAAGTTTATCCGAGTGTGCCATCTGTGATCCATTTTGCATATATTAGGAGATGTTTCTCATTTCAAGTGTGAGGTTAGTTATTGCAGACAAAAAAATCCTTGCACATTTGCCAATATAATGAGAGTGAAAGTCCATTTGGCATGTATTCAAGACTCAAGTGCCCAGATAATGATAGCAGTTGATAGTTTTCTTCCTTTTCTCCTGCTATAGATTAATGAATGCCACTGCCTGCGTGCAAATTTCAATTGGCAGCCAACTAAATTTGAACTCATAGCTCATATATTTGAGTATGAATCCTTTTGGTTTTCCTACACCGTGCCCTTGTTCTTTAAGGCACTTATTTTGTTTTTCCTGAACAACTATAAAGATAACTATATTTATTTATTTTCTATATGCATGTTTCACAGAGCAGGTTCTACAAATGAAGTTTCTTAACTTGTCATTTCATATATTCGAACCCACTGATATTTTTTTGCATGTTGTATGTCCAACTTTCATATTAGAGTAAGCTTTGCAAAGCCATTACTATCAAAAGGTTCAGCCATTTTCTGATGCCATCGAAAGCTCATATTGGTTTGAGCTTTCCATAGGTATGAAAATGATTATTTTCTTCCATTCTGATGCACAATTCCTATTGTTTCGGATGCTATATTTTCTTGACATTCATTCTGTCCATATTTTGTGTTATTTCTTGTTGTCGACAAATCACCTAGATGATATGTCATTGTGGAGAAAGTAATTTTATATGTTCATTTCCGTTGCATAATACTTGCAATACTTTTGCCAATGTTTCCATATGCGTTGTCACCATTTAAATTTTTATTGTGACCTGTCGACCTTGTCATTGTCTTTACTGAAAGCATGCTCCTATAATGCACGATTAATTCAGAGAGGAGAACGATGACGGGCTGTGCGGTGCTCTTCCTCCTTACCTCCACTTCTGGTGCCAGGAGACGTCGACGGTGGGGACTCCAGCAAGGCGGCTGCGGGGACTCCAGCAAGGCGTCAAGCACTTGTACCTTCAGCGAGGTGAGAGTTGAGCCCTTTCCCTCTCTCTCCATTTACCTCTGAATCGAGCCTCCCTTCCAAACCATAACCATGGCAGCCCGTCCCCATTTCTCATGGTAGCTGCAACTGCTGGCGGAAGCTCAAGCAGCAACTGCTGGAGGCTTTATTCTTCCCCTCTTTCTTTCCCTTTTTTCGGATTTTTTGCACTATATACCAGCCAAAAGGCTTCCATGTACCCTGACTGTACCACTGTTGTTGCGCTGTGCGAACTATGGTATGCTACAAACTTGTGAAAAAGGAAAACTTGTGCTTTCAGGTGGTGGGAGTGTGTTGCTTTGCCTGAAGACATTGATTCCAGTGAAGAAGATTCACAAGACAGCAAATGAGGCATCTGGTATTTGAGGTAATTATGCAGCAGATCATTCACTTTATGGGGCATTATGAACTGTTTGTTTTCTGTGACGGTGTGATCCGGGCCACTTCAGTATTATGATATAAACCAAGATATTTCTTTTTCTTTGAAATAACTTATTTACAGATTTCTTATCCAAAGAATCGTGATAACTCATTTTGGGTTTTTGTGAATTATGTGCTTTCTCTTTATAACTACTGAACAACTTTTGCTCTTTATGTTCTGAATACTGAATTTAATGACTAGGTAAATATACAGATCAGGGAAGATACCGAATTTTTGTGTGCTAAAACTAATGTTTTGTTCAATGAAATAGAGGATGCAGATTTTGCTTTGTCACCCCAAATGTGGAAGTGCCCTGTCTCTTGTAACGCTGATTACATAGTGTTCATGTGTTTGTTCAGGCATCACATACAGTGTATATCTGGAAGATTAGAATTCGTGGGGAAGAAAAAAACAGGTTTGGTTCCCTCCCTCTTATCACTATTGTCTATATATTTTTTCCATAGCTATTCTCTTGATGGCATGTTCCTATAATTTTTTCTTAATGATTCTAGCCTCGATTTCAAATTTTTGCCATGTTAGAGAATATAGATTAGCTAGGATAGAGGGGATATCATTCAATTAGTAGTTTGAGAAACATGAATTTTGGTGGCTCGTTTTTAGTTCCGCCTTTATTAATGATGCTACACTGGTTACTTTCCCCCTTAAACTCTCGGCTTTATTAATTGATGGAAACTGGATGCGTAATCCATCCTAATTTTTTGAAGCAACGGAAGATTAAAAAACCCCGATATATTGTCGATAGTCCTAGCATCTGTAGATTGTTGGTCTGTATTATTGGTTTTGAGTTTTTAGTTATGTTAGCATGATGGCCATGCTTAGGAACGATCTAGATGGCCATGCTTAGGAACCTCTGTTGCATTCACAATACAGTTTCTAGAATCAAAGAGTGCTGCCTTGACCTTTCTTATTTTCATCACAATGTATGCCATAGAAATCTAATTAACAAACATAGTAAAGCATAAATTTGGTGCTTCTAAACTATGGGAACGAGTTGATGCTTGGTTGTGCAGGAATCCACGTCAATGGCTAAACCGTTTTATATCTCATTGCTAAAGATATTTGTTGGGTAATCTTTATAGCCACTTATTACTTAATTAATTATGTTTCTTCAATACTCAACTGTTCTAACATGTATTATTTGGTTCCATCTTCAGCATAATCAATGAACTGCTAGCCAGGAGGATCTCTTTCTAAATAAACTACGGGGAGCTACAACTATCGAGATATAACTGAATTGTAGGATGTGAGACGCGCCTTGTTAAGCATGAGTGTTTTTTGTTTGAGACTTATGTAATGTTGAAAATCTTGTTATCAATGGTAAACATCCTATGTGAAGTGTCTCTGTATAATTTTTTAGTTGTACGTATCAGAAAAAGATTTTTTACTTGGTCCGTAGCAACGCACGGGCATTACACTAGTTAGTAAAAGAAATCTAAAACCCTTTGTATTTTAGCATCCAACAATTTATGACCTTTTAAGATATCTAGTGAGTATTTACATGTACACCAAGTTCCCCTGAAAATGTTATAAGCATATGTTTTTTTTTGGTAACCTTACTGAGTTTGAAAGGAAGTGCATTTTTTGAAAAAATGAGGAGGTTACCATCATGCCATGGATATCTTACCCTTTGACCAATCACTACAAGATCTAATGCTTCATAGGATCATCATCTTGATCTACTTTTGCATGTTTCTACACTGGATACTCGCGTGCGATTATTTGTTATAGCAAGCTAATGTCTTAGAATAATATGTTTGTATATCATAGACTAATATACAGGGTGAGGGGCTTGATAAACAAGCACTGTACTCCCCGCAACAAACTCTGAAATTCACTCTGCATATAGAAATAGCGAGCCTGCTTGGTTGGGCTCCAAAACTTGTCTAGCCAAAAAATGAAGGCGAACCCAAAAACTTTGGCACTTGTTTGGTTCAAAGCCAAAAAAATTTTTGGCTTATCACACTTTAGCAAAAAATTTGCATAGATTTTGGCAAAAATCTTTTTGCCATACCCACATTTTGGCATGGCAAATTTTGGACTCAAGCCAATGGAGCCCAAAAATAGCTTGTGACTTGACTAATACATTGGCTGAATGAATGCGTTCAGAATAAACCAAACAAGAAAGCTATGTAGGGCCCTTAACTTCAGGGACGAAGAGGCGGAAAAGGAAAGAAAGACATACGGTCAGATTTGACATTTGAGCAAATGTCAAACGGCGCTTTTCGGCAGCAGCAAGAGCAACTGCAGAGGATCAAGTCTGCGGGCATGTGATAGATGTTGAACAACAAGCAGCAGGTCTGGCCCTGGCACCAAATGCAAGTAGTAACACACAACACTCCATGCAAGCGAATCCGGGCAGGAAACACAAGTTGCCAACATATCAAAGGCACCGGCAATCGATAAATTATTTTCCTGAAGTTGAACATAGCATCAAATGATGCACCATCAGGTAGAGTTGGTAGGCAGAAATGGCAGCTTGAATTTGGGTATTTCGATTAGCACAACTGGTTAGCAGCACGTTAGCTGAATTCCATACTTTCATTTGCAAAATGGCAAGCATCTCGGGGTAAATTATTACTACAAAAAATACAGATCAAAGTGGACAAGGTATGAATTTTGAGGCGACGTGAAGTGCCAGAGCGCAGTGAAAAAAAAACACAGGGATCAGGTTAACCAGGGATTTATCTTATCTTTTACTGAGATGCCAAGTTGGTATGCTGGAAATCGAATTGCATGGCTGCCTAGTCACGGAAGCAGCGGAACTTATTGCTCCGGGGGTACCCGTTGGGCACGCCGGCGACGGCGAGGAGGCGCCCCAGCACCTCCTCCTTGACACGGTCAGGCTCCGGGCGTCTCGCACTCGAGCTCGCAGCTGGTCCCGAAGTCAAACCTCGTCTCGTCGAGCTCCAGCACGAGCTGCCGCCCTTCGTCCTCGTGCTAGCCTAGCTAGGAGGGTCTGGAGGGGTTGGGTGGTGGTGGTGGGGTCGGGGTGGTGGTGGTGGTGGAGAGGCCGACGCGGTGGGCCTTGGAAGGCGCGGCGCCGGGCGGCGGGCGGAGGAGGTGGAGGAGGGGGTTGGAGTTGGAGGAGGAGGACGACGTTGGGGGCGGCGGCGTGGTGTAGCCGGGGAGGGTGGGCGTCGGGGTGTTGTTGCCGGCGGCGGCGGCGCGGAGGAGGTGGTCTTCGAGCTCGTCGCGGTCCGAGGACCGGAGCTCGATGCGGGTGGGGTTGCGGCGCCGCAGCAGCATCGGGGATTCGGGATGGGCCGATGAGGTGGGTGTGCAAGTTAAGTGTGGCATGTGGGCCGGCCCAAAGTGTGATTCGATTCAGCCCTGAATCTCTTGTTGCATTCTGAACGCCCATCTACCAAAGTTTCCAGAGGCTGGGATTTTTTATCCCTTAATCTAAAAAAAAAATTGAATGAATTCCATTAAGAAGAAAGTATCACCAGCAGCAGTTGAGCACCACCATGTATGCTTGCTTCTACCGAACGGGCGCCCTGTTCGTTTGGCTTATCAGCCACCAGCCAACTCGGAACAAATCAGCACCAGCCACCACCCGTCAGCCAAACGCAGCCTGTTCGGTTATTTGGTGCTGTCGATGGCTGGTGCTGATCCGAGAGAAGAAAATCTGCTTTTTTGGCAGTTCTTTGGTGGCTGGTTTGTTCTGAGATAAAAGTACTGTTGTCTGGTGGCTGATAAGCCAAACGAAAAAAAAAATCCTGGGGATCTTATTTCAGTCAAATAAATGTGCATACATACAACCCCAACTCCTCTCATCCCACAGACTCCACCCCTCAAAGATGCTACTGTATTACGTACAAGTAACTATCAAACGCTCTGGTGCGAACAAGATACAAGGGGGTGGACACTGTAATCATGCCATCTCCCGGAACAGGTCTTGGAGGTCGATTATATCAGCAAGAACGCCTGCAGCTGTGGTGTCGTTGCCAGCTCCCGCCCCCTGGATCACCAGAGGGGAGCTCTCGTAGCACCGGCTGTATATCTCCACCTGATCACCGAAAAAAAAAACACATTCGTGAATTCTCAAACCAGCCAGCCAGCCATTGCCCATTGCCGCTTTGGGAACATACAGTGGAGTGGTGACACATGATCCAGCAAAAAATTTGAGCAAGCAGGGGAAAGAAAGAATGGGAATGATAGTAGCATACCACGTTGTCGCTTCCCCTCAATCTACCGAGTGCAGAATATTTTGGGAGCTCTTTAAGGCCTACCTGGCACCTGCAAAGTAATAGGCCACGTTAAAGACTGAAAACTAGCGGTGGAGGAACAAGACTGGAGGATTAAACAAGCGGATAGGCAACAAAGATTTTGGAACGATCAATGACGGCAGGAAACAGTGTCGGGCATCCGTGAAAAAATATTGGACCCTGATTCATGTGATGCCAGCAGGTATTGAACAGTACCCTGTGCTTCCAATCTCACAGACATAGCGGAGAACATTTCCTCTTGAAGATGCCGCTTTCACTCTTTCTTCCATGCTCCTGTCAAGTTGTACTAAACCACTTTCAAGGAAGTTCTCTGTGGACACTGCATCAGGTCCCAATTCGCGAGGATATAAGCTCTCAACCTGAGAGTGAAGAGAAACAAAACAAAACAAAAAATGGCTCGCTTAGACATTGCCAAAAGTACAGTGTCTGGTTGATTACAATCTCAGCCAAAGTAACAGCCACACCCATATTTCTATAATCAATAACAGTGAAAATATCACCTAGTGTTTAACAAGAACCATGTTTGTAAGAAACAACGCTGTCAAAGTTGAAGCCATAAATCTTGAGAAGTAGTAGTATATAAAGGCGTACATTGATATCGTCCATGCTGATTTGTTGCCCCAGAAGCCTAGCCAGGATCAACGCCTGCATGTAAACATGAAGTTCTTAGAACTGACTGAGTGTTAACAATGATAACTGAAACATTCGAACCAAACCTCAACTACCCCTTCCACAAAAAAAAAGTTTTTATATTGTGATTTAACCATATGCAGATGGTTATATGGAAGTTGGAAAAAGTCTATACCACCCCCTCACCTATGAGGGGTGGACTGCATAATCCCCCAACCTTTGAAACAGTCTATATCACCCCCTGAACTTTCCAAAACAGGTCAAATTACCCCTTAAAGCAGTTTTGAAAAACCATAGTAAATCACAGAAAAATCATAAAATGGAAAATCAAATTGTGTTGGACTCCAAATGAGTAGATTTACATAGTGAACATATAATATGGAATGCTCTAGTGGATAATCAAATTGTGAACTTATTAAACTCAAATATGAACAAGTGGATAACATGGCCTACTGGAACAGGAGGAGCATTTTATGAAAGTGGTTATGCTCATAAGATTTCCCAAATCAAATCTTAGTAGGACACAAACTCAACACAGAAACAGTCCATGCAATACATAACAGTTATTGAATGAGAAATTGTGAGGTATCTAACCTTTCTAGCCACATCCATTCCACCAAGATCATCACGTGGATCTGGTAAAAGTAAACACATCAGTAAATGCACGAGCGTAAATGATAAATAGTTAAGTTGTGTTCTTGTGCTTAGATATTTATACTCTTTTATCTTAGCTACATATTGATATACAGTATTTTTTACCTCCACTTCACAAACAAGAGGTCACTAAATTAGGGCATATGAAAACTGTAGTGAAACAAATCATAAAACCTGGTTCTGTATAGCCAAGAAACTTGGCTGTTTTTACAACTTCACTAAATCTCTTTCCATCCTCCAGCTCACTCATTACATAACCAAGTGTACCTACAAACCCATACAGAGGAAAAACGTGTGTTATTTTTTTTTAGAAACAGGGTACCTTTTTTACAGAATAGCCTAATAACAGCATACCGCTTAGACTGCCAACTATGCGAGAAACTGGGTCTCCAGAAGCAATAATACGGGTTACAGAAGCTATCACAGGCAAACCTGCTCCAACCTAAAAAGTAACAATTGCACATATAAATCACCAAGGATCCCTAGCAAAAGTGAAAACAAGAGAGAGAGAGAGAGAGAGAGAGAGAGAGAGAGAGAGAGAGAGAGAGAGAGAGAGAGAGAGAGAATGCTAAATAGAGATAGAACTATGTTATATTTTTTCCATCAAGGGCCTCGCCCATACTGGTGTAACGAAATTACAAAGTTTTAGCAAGCAAAGGACAAGAACTATGTTATATGTATGCGCTGACTGTTCCCATGTATATATCTGCATTAACTTTTGATTTCGAGCTAACAGTACTAAACCAATAGTCAAAGACAAATGAATTCAATGTAAACATAGAAAGAATGAAATGGTAATGATATAGTTTATCGCATAATGAAACCATTGTTCATTATATGACAGGCAAGGTTCTGAGATAAACCCATTGCAGCAAATCTCAGGCCATATATAAACAATAGCAGCATCTACAGGAATCAAAATGGGAAAGAGAAAAGAAAGTGAAGCCACTGATAGAAGCAAGAGCATACAGTAGATTCAAATCTTATCCGACGGAAGTTGGAGACCAACTTTTGAAAATCCTCCTGTGACAGCAACAAACACATTTGATAATTAGATAACTGCTCCTTGTTCAATTATAGGACATAATGTGAATTAAGCATCAAGAAATATCATTTTTAGCAGAAAAAGAGGAGGTCAGATAGTAGCATTACATAAGCACCAGTAAGAGGTTTCTTGTTTGCCAACACAACGCAGCATCCATGGTCCACAGCATCCTTCAGCAGACTAACAGTGTCATACGTTGCAGAACAGTCAACTAGTACCAGGCCTGCGATTTGAATAGAGGTGTGACAATAAAATGATACATGTGGTTAGAAACCAAAAATATGATCCAAGTCTGTCAGATATAAAAGTAGCAAGCATGTAAAGCTTTTTGGTGGCTACAGGTTGGAACATAAAAGCCATAAAGCAAAAATATACATGAGGTAGAGGAGGATGAAGATCTGTATATGCAGTTGAGCACAGAAAAACCAACCCGTTGTTCTTCCAAGCGTGGTAGCGGCATCAATGACTTTGCTCCTAGCCTCAGGGTTCTGGAACAGCTGACAGTGCCCTGAAATTGACACCCAAGCATCTATTACTCCCCATTTTCAACGAAAGTGATCATAATCAAATGGGGGGAGTATCTACCTTGGCCGAGCAGGGACGACAGGGGAGAGCCGGCGGCCTTGGCGGCGCAGAGGTTGGTGAGGAGCGCGTCATCTAGGCCACTGGAGTGGACGTCGTCGGCGACGAGCAGGGAGGAGCTATCGGCGACACCCACCACCCGGATGGACACGCCCTATCAGCAATAAGCAGGTGGCGAAACAACAGAAACCATCGGTCCATCGGTGATCCCCGACCGATTCGATCCGGCACGCAGGTGCACAGACAGGGGGGGGGGGGGGGGGGGAGAAGAGCAAAACCTGGTTGGCGTGGAGGGGACGGCAGGACACGATGTGGCGGAGGAGGTAGCGGCCGACGCCGCCACAGCCGAGGAGCACCACGGGGAGCACCGACTTCACCGGCGTCGGCATTTCGACAACTTGGATTCGCCGTCGGCAGGGGTTATGAACTGGATGGGCCGCGGCCGGCGCACCTCCGCTGGCCGTGAATCCGCCAAGAATCGCCGCGCCGGGAATCCTCCGCCCGCCGCCGTGTGCTCGTGTGGTGTACTCGCACTGACGGAGCTCGTCTCTCTGGTCGGTGGGCCCATAGAGTGCGCTGTGCTGAGTCAGCCACCACTGGAAGCGTGGGACCATGCTGTCAGTCTCAGATGCTGGGAAGCGTCCCCCAGGCTCATCCGGTGTATCGCGCGGCGAGACAGACTCGCCCTTTCCTCTTGCTTGCCCAGCGGCGGCGCCGCCGGCCTGGCGGCACGCCGGCGGACATCCCTCGATGTGCAGCAATGGGTTAAATGGAGGAGGGGGAGTAGGCATCGCTCGGGCGCTGACAGCGAAGAGCCTGCAGGACAGGATTGGAAGTCGGAACCGCCCCCCCCATTCAGCCTCGGTTCGTCACCTCCTCCCGTAGTCTCGTACTCTCTCACTGTTCTTTGATCTCGCATTCGATTTGCTTGCTCGGTCTGTATCCAGTTGAATTACAGTGTCTTGCTGTTTAATAGATCTTCTGAAAATCGATTGGATTTTATCTGAAATCAAATATTTTGGTGCGAGATTGCAAACAACAAACCCCTAGTAGCAACGGTAAACCTGTGCTCTGCGTAGCCTAATCGATTTTATATATATTGCCGAAATCAGCACTAGAGTCAATAAGATTGCTTAAACCGATAGGTGCACATCACCAACTGATTATATGTGCAATGTACGAACCCAATGAGCACAAATGTCCCTAAACTTGATGCAGAGCAACATTCTAGCCAATGCCAAAGACACCGACACAGGCCCACGCATATGTGCCATCCTGTTGGCAAATGACACAGTGCATTTCTACTGAAAATTGATTTCGTTGCTTGGCTTGAGGAAGACCACAAAATCTGAATAGGTTAAACTTCCCTCATTTCGTTCTTGTGAGGTCAGGAAATGCGTTCATCTGCTAAAGGGCACCTATGCTGATCATATATATATATTTTTTGAGCGACCACAAAGCCCCGCTTTGAAGGGCTGATTCAAGCATTGCCCCTGGAGCTCGCCTGCCTTCTGTCTTCGTCCATGTACCATCTCTTCAATCTCTCTTGAGCCATCGCCACCTGCCAATAGGAACAATGAATTGTTCAGTATTTTTGAAGATTGCAGACATATAGCATAGCTAAGCAGAACGTACACTTAGCAAACAGCGAGTGAAGAGTTAAGGTAACCTGTTTTTCCCAGTCGGTCTTTAATGTTATGAACAGAAGCACGATAGTTTGGACCAGTGTCCCCAGCAACATGCCAATCCAAATGCCCTACACAACAGGCAGGCAACCAAATGGGAGTGAGGAACACAAGTTGGCCAAGATGCATCGACACAATGGTGATACCAAACTGCAATATAATCTGTACCTTGACATGATATCCCACCACATAGCCTAGAATTGCCCCAAGAGGTATGCCAATCAAGTAGTATGATGTAATGTTAACATAGGCAACTACACTCTGCCAGCCAGCACCAACAGCGACACCTGTAGACGATGAGATGACATTTTTTTTTAGTATCAACAAAATAAGGGTACTTAATTGCACCAGCATCTATCATCCGGTATAACTGAGAAACATCTATACCTGATAGCACTGGTTGGACACTGTTTAACAGTATGGAGAAGGCTAGCAGAGGCGAGAGATCAGCCACGGCGTTGGCCACTTGTCGACTCTCAGTGAATATGTAGGCAAGGCTTCCACGGAAGAAAAGGAAGAGCACAAATAGCACAAATCCGATCAAGGAAGAAGTGATGACGACGTTGTAGATCGCAAACTTGGCCCTCCTTGCACTCCCAGCTCCAAGCTCATTTGCCACTCGCACCCTGAAGATGCACTGCATCAACATCAAGATCGCAGAAAGAAGAAGGAAGTTTGTGAATAAAAATTGAAAGATAAAGTAATTACCCTGTTGCAGCCAGGAAGCCGAGAGAAATCATCATCTCCCAACCGTTTATGTTGAGGCTGCACAGTTCACAGATAGATACCACGCACACTGCTTAGTTATGCGGTTTGTGACCACAAAAGGAACATCATGACCAGAGAAATGACATGCAGCTACCATTCTGGTAGTTAACACCAATTACATACGAGTGGAGAGACCAGAGTGTATCTGTGCATGGACGAACTGGCTGGTATGACTAATAACAACTACTGAATGGAGAGTGATCTGTATATTACCATATCGAGAGGGCGTCAAGTGCAATCTCTGCGTTCTTCATGTACCCTGTGAGGAGCACCAATATGGTGTTGTACCACAATTCCAAACTGAAAATGCCAAGCAGCTAGATCAATGAATATGTATTTTCGTTTTCCATTCTGAAACGTACCGGATCGCATGTTATGCATGCTGATGACGAATTATAGATAATTACCAGAGCATGACACCAGAAGACAGCGAGAGCTTGACGACGGAACCGAGGTCAGTGAGAGCAGCCGACGAGAAGCCGGTCCACGTGAGAGGGCACCCGCCGCAGAACACAAAGGCCAGCTGCCCAAACACGGGTATCCACATGGCGATGACCATGGATCCCATGACCCCAGCAATGCCGAGCTTGAACCTGACGGCCAGGAGCCAGGACAGCGCGAGGTGGAGGCCGAGGTTGAGCATGGCGAGGTAGGTGATGATCATGTTCTTGCTCTGCGCCTGGAGGTACATCTGGAGGGTGAAGGACCAGACGTAGGAGAGCATGACGGGGATGTACCAGAGGGAGATGACGCCGGCGACGGCGGAGATCTTGGGGTCCTGGCCCAGGGCGACGAGGAGGGGCTCGGTGAAGAGGTAGACGGGGAGCAGGGCGACGGCGCAGGCGAAGAGGATGATCCAGGAGCGCTGCAGGTAGATGCCCAGCATGTGGTACTGCTTGGCGCCGTAGGACTGCCCGCACAGCGTCTCCAGCGCGCTCGCCATGCCCAGCTGCATATGCATGCATGCATGCCTTGTTAATTGATTGATTAATTAAGTTTCAACGATGATAATGATATATACTATTCTTGACCGAGAGTGAGTGAATGTGATGAGGAAGAAGAGAGCAACTGCCAACTAGAACACGAGCTAGCTAGCGCGTCTGTGTAGATCAGTACAGTGTCGTTGTTGATAGATGGCCGTCCCTTTTGCACGCAGCTGGTGGCCTTGCCCGGAAGGAATCGGTGCTTGACTCTTTTTACTCGAATTTAAGTGTGGACCGAAAATGCAGATGAAGACATTAAATTCGATGGTATCTCGAGCGTTGATAGTAATTCATATATAGGCCACACATTGAAACGGCCTGCTCTGCTTTCGGATCAAACTTGATGAAGAATTGAAAGCTTTGTGCTGCTACTACGGTTTGTGCATGCATATATATAATTGCAATATCTGTATGCAAGCCGTTGCGTTTGCAGTAGTTTTCGCCTGGATTATGTCAGGCGTGCGTGCCGACGACACTGCCAGTGGTGGTTTTTTGATCGAGTTATATATGTGCAGACAATTTGGCACTAGCTAGATGCACCAAGAGGGGAGGAGGGAAGATTTGCTCACGAGGATGCCGTTGCTGAATCGCATGAGGACGGTGGAGACGAGGGCGTACGCGGCGAGCTCGGTGGCGCCGATGTGGCCGATGAAGGCCTGGCTGATGACGGTGACGCCGAAGGAGGAGAAGCGGGTGAAGATGGAGGGGCCCGCCACCACCCACAGCTTCTTGTTCTCCTCCCACGCCCGCCGGCCCAGCGGCATGCGCGCACCGTCGTCGTCGTCTTCCTCCTCCTCCTCCTCCGCCGCCGCCGCCTTGGCCTCCTTGCTGCTGGTGATGCCTCCACCTCCTCCATGGCAGCGGCGGTGGTGGTGGTCGAGCAGTAGGGGCACCTTGTTGCTGTTGGCGTCGTCGTCTTCCTCCCCCCTGCTGCTTCTGCTGATGCTGCTGCTGCTGTGGGCATCCGTAGTAGCCTGCTGCTGCTTGCCCTCCATGAGAATATATGTATGATGAGATGGATCGACCCCTTGCTTGCTTGCTTGCTAATTTTGGTGGAGAAGTGTCGTCGATGGCGCGGGGCGGCACACACAGCATGCAAGAGCTGCAAGAACTCGATCTATTTATGGGGGGGTGGATGGGGGAATTGGGATCGTGGCTAGCTAGCAGGTGAAGCACGTGTGGTAGGCTGGTAGCTACTAGCTAGGTCTGTTAGTTGGTACAAGCGCGGCGTGCATGCATAGCATAGATAAACCCTACTCCTAGCTACTATGCATATGCATGGTGGGTGGGTGGCTGCCTCTCTGCCTCTGCCTGCAACTGCAACTGCAACCTCATGCATGCATGCATGCGCGCGCGGCCGGCGTCTGACTCAGCAACGACCAACAAGTCATCCCGTGGTAGCTGTGGTTGCGCGCTTCGTTCGGGTGCGGGGCTGCTGCCTTGTGTCGACGTGGAGGCGGCGGCTGCTTGCCTTTGCAGTTGCGGCCTAGCGCACTGCCACGTACTGGGAGTATATAGTAGTAGTACTAGTACATGCAGCATGCAGGTGCCCAACTGCCCATGCCGTGCGTTTTGTCCTGGGTTTGCTGCAATAAATGCTGCGGGGGGTGTATTGTTTAAAAATTTTATCTTGGTGAAAAGTGAAAAACATCGTGCATGGGAAAATGACGTCCAGGGCCAAAAAAAAATTGCAGTACTCAAAAAGATTTTTGTTTAATAATTGCATATTTACTCGTTCCAAAAAAGAAAGTGCACCGTAAAAAAAAAAATATATGCTCCTGCGCTGCAGCCCATGAATGGCGTTTTTGGCGGGGTGCTAGCTGCTCCATGGTCAGTGAGCGTACACGATCGACGCCCCTACACCTTAATTATTAATTAGCTTACTAGAGGGAGTAGTACGTACGTTGCCATGGGGCTTAACTTCTTGATATATAATTACTCATTCTGCCCTGATCCGTCTTTTAAAATACACACATCCATTTCGATATGCAGTTTTATACAGATATATACTCACGTCTAGTTGCGCATAATAAAAGTAGTAATCTACTTTAGAAAAGCCAATGCAAAATGGTAAGTAATTTGAAATGGATAGATTATCAAGTGATGCCACGAGATCTGTCATATGCGAGCCAGCCCTCTCGGTATGCAATGCTCTAGCTAGTCCCAGATTTCGACGAGGGTCCTCCGATCCGTGACCTAGCCAGTAACAATCCACGGTGTGTCCGGGTCAGCACGTACGAAAAGGGCTTTTTCCTGGTCAGCAATCCGATGAGAAGGGCTCCGAAGCTGTGTGCACGTCGCTCTTATCGGTGAGCCGCCTCGATCGTGTAATAGTAGGCAGGGTCCATGTACCCCTATTGTCCCTTGCACCTTGGTTGTGACCCCCCCTATCGTCGTCAGACTGACTGGGATGTGCCTTGAAGCTCCGAAGTCGGACACTTTTGATGTCAGGATATCGTCAACGAGTCTGTTGGTGGACTTGATGTCTCTGTGGATTATGGGGACTGACGCAGCCGAGTGGGAGATACGCCATGGCTTTGGCAGTCTCCGTGGCGATCCTCAACCTGTGGCTCCATGGCAATGATCTTGGTTCTTTGACATGAAGATGGTCGTACAGAGTCCCATTGGACACAAACTCAACCGGCGTTTTGTTCCGCCCCAGAGCGTTTTGTTCCGCCCCAGAGCGGCGGCCGCCATGGCCCAGCTGAGCAGCACGGGCACGGATGTCTCGTTCACGTTGACCGGGAGCGGGGCGCCCCTGGTGGAGGCGGCGGCCTCCCGGAGCCACCCCTGCTCCGCTCCGAGACGAGCACCAGCGGCGGCCAGCTGGTGCCCGGCGGCAGCGGCCGGCTCGGGTCCAGCCGCCGGAGCTGCACGTCGAAGGCCGGGCAGCCGATTCCGATGGGCATCTGGCAGCAGCCGACGCCCGTGCACCGGACGTGCCGGGGCAGAAGGACGCGCACCCGCTGATGGTGATGTTGCTGCGGCCGGGGCTGGCGCCGCTGAGCTGCGCGAGCAACGTCGCAGCCCCCGACGACGACGAGCTCGTTGGCGTCGTCTTTCAGCCCGTAGGGGCCCGGGGTCGGGGAGGCCCCGCCACACGCCGCGGCCGTCGCCGAGGCTGATGGTGACGCCGCCGGCGCGCGCGGCGCGCACGGTGGCGTTGGCGAGGGAGATGTCGAGCACCTGGAACGCGCCGGTGCCGAGGAGCAGGCGCGGCGCCGCCTGGCTGGTGTCGCAGGTGAGGTTGAACCCCGGCGAGTAGTGGTAGCAGCCGGCGCCGAGGCCGAACGGGTACGGCACGGGCACGTCGCCGCAGGCGGTGGCACAGTTGGGCAGCCCCCGAGCAGCCTGGTCAGCTGCGTCGGCGAGCGGCAGCACGAGCACCAGCACCAGCGCGGCGGCCTGAACGAGAAGGACAGCGACGGCGAGCCAGACCGACGGAGGCGGTGGCGGCGGCGGCATCGGTCGTGAGACAGGTGCTCGATCCTCGGCAGCTTAATAATCTAGCTATTTGCAGATTTGCATCCGTGTATATGTGGGCGCGCCGCGGCTGGGCTGACTTGATCAAAAACCGTAACGCCGATCGGTGTGAAGTTTCTTTGCAGAGAAAGTTATTTAGAGTGGTGTTCATGACCAAGTTTTTTTCGTCAAGGTCGTAGTAGCTTCCGTCACTCGTATGTGTTCTTTGAATACATATATGGAATTATAGCAGCCGGGCAGTAGCTGCCAGCTGCTGCAGAGAGACGGGACTGCAGATGCTCGTCATCATGACCACGTCGGAGTCGCCGCCGCCGCCGCCGCCGGAGCTCCAGGACCAGTTGGCGACGAGGGCGGCCACGGCGTCCGTGGGGGTGTAGAGATCCCACCACACGTGCCGCTCCGGCGAGCCGCACGCCATCTCCTTGCTCAGGCAACCCACCGTCGCCCTGAACGGGCCCACCCCGCAGCACGCCTCCCTCGTCTCCTCCAATCCTACAAGTTTTTTTTTTTTTGCACCACTGGTCATCAGAAACTCCATTTTGATCTTCACAATCTGTACGTCATCACAAATGCAATCACATGCTTAATTAATCACCGTATCTGCGGGGATTGGAGATGATCTCCATCACCCCCTTGTACACGTCGCAGAACACGACGTCGGCGCCGGGCAGCTCCGGCCGCAGGACGTCCAGCCTCGCCGCGAGCCTGGCGTTGTACCCTTCGATCAGCTCGTTGGCCTCCTCCACGCACCCACGCCCGCCGCCGCCCTCCCACATGACGCGCGGCGCGCACCCCAGCGGCGCCACCCCCATCACCGCCACCCTCCTCACCCCCGCCTCGTACAGATCCTGCACGCCGCGCGCGACGCGGTCGGCGAGGAGGCGCCCGAGCCCGCGGCGGCCGTGCTTGGGCGCCGCGGCGTCGGCCTCGGCGGGGCCGCGCGCCAGCAGCCGCGCGTACGCGTCGGTGCCGAACGACAGCACGAACACCGCGCCCGCCGCGGCGGCGGCGGAGGCGTCGTCCCGCGGGGTGCCCGCCTCCAGCTGCAGCAGCTGCAGCGTCTCGACCGCCAGGCGGAGCTGCTGCCCGACGGCGCCCAAGCGGAACATCCCGCGGTCGCCGTACTGCCCGCCGAAGTTGACGCCGCGAGCCGCGGCGGCCGCGCTTCCGTTGAGGGTGGAGATGAGTGGCGGCGGCGGGAGGCCCATCTTGGCCGCGAGGAGGTCGGGGAGGAGGCGGCGGCGGGTGGAGGGGAAGAGGCACGGCCACGGCGGGCCGGCGTAGGAGAGGGAGGGCGCGGTTAGATTGAACGGGAGAACGCCGGACGCGCAGCTGACGGTGGAGTCGCCGAGGACGAAGAGCGCGGTGGCCGGGGAACGAGATGGCTGAGCTCCTGCGGCGGCGGCGGCGAAGCGGAGTAGGATGGAGAGGAGGAGGAGCGCCATGCCTGGGGCGTTGTGGTGGCGCGAACACGGTTGGTAGCTGGCGTTGAAATGGTGCCGCCACGCCAACTGGCAAGTGGGCCCAGTTCTAGCCTCCTCGCATCCGAAAGAGCAGGGGGGCACATGTGCGATTCCTTGTTTTCCTAGGGGGTGCAGGTAGTAAGTAGTATAGCATGTCTCTCATGGCACATTTGCAGGAACAACCCTGCAACGAAAGGAAAACAGCCTTCTCTGCAGATTGCAGAGCTTGGTGAGCGGCTGCCGTGCGGGTGGGGAGGGGGATCCTCTGAAATCTGAATCCCGCCTCTCCTCTGACCTCGCCACCGTGCCGAGGAAAAGGGGGAGGAAGAGAAAGCGCGGATAGTTACTGGGGAATCGGGTCTCAATCGAGGTAAGCGAAATCGCAATCTGACGCAATGCCGCCAGTTACCTGTTTTTTTGTTTTCCTTGGGGAAATTTCGTGCAGAATGGTTGGTGGAGGAGGAGAGCTGTTCTGTCATTTCCATAGATTTCAACGGGGCGATCCTCAGTAGCTTCCTTCGATGTAATAACGAGGGTCTAAATTTGCGAATTTCGGTGTCGAGGATGCTCCCCTGCCAGTGCTGGGCCAAGTAGCTTGGAATTAGTGATGATTTTATTTACTGCTTCCAGCGTCTTGAGTAATTGGGCGTAACTTCGATTGCACCTTGGTTAAATTTGCTGGTATTGAACAAGCTGGAGCACCTCTCTACGAATCTGGTTCATCAAATAGTTCTTTACTTACTTGGAACTGTGTAGTTTTGTATGCCAGCGTTCTCTTTGTATGATCTTCTAAATAATTCCTGGGATCCTTGTTGACCAAAGCATATTGGTTAGTTTGGTCTGGCTCTCTATTGGTCAATTGTCTTCAATGTATACTCTCTGATTGATAGTATTGCTCAATTTTCTCTTACATACAGCAGGCATGATTCATACAGCCAGCTAGTATGGCCTCGAAAGCTATAAAAAGAAGGCCTTGCTCTGTTGAAACTGATAAAACAAGTGAAAGGGGAATGGAGACAACAATAACACATCCTGTGACAGAACCTCTTCTAGGAAAAGGTCCTCCTCGCGAAGATAAATCCAAGGTTTGCGACTTCTCATGAGATGCTTGGGGTCAGTGACCAACTTTTAGTTCATGTTTTTTTTTCAGTATTCCCTTTCTCTTTATTTGTTTGCAGAAATATGAGCCTGCTACAAGGTCAGGTTTCTGGGACGGGACAAGGCTCGAGTGCCTTCGTTGGGCGCATCTTCTATCAATTTTTATTGCTCAATCTGCAAGAAAAATAGGTAATTCGACAAGAGCTAGATGTTAATTTTATAGTGTCTTACCTAAACATATATGTAAAAGAACATACTCCTACACTCCTGCACTCAAACTTGATAAATTCTTTCATCTTTGGCCATTTGTTTTTGGGCTATCACTTGGCTGCTTCTGTTAATTCTATTTCCGGAAAAAAAAACCACTTACCTCACATTTTTATTCGTTAATGCTTTGGACACCATAGACAATCCAAGCTACTGATAAGAAAAATGTACAGTGCATTCTGTATATAAGATTAAGACCCCCCTAGATTGCAGATTTGATTATATCCAGAACATTTATTCATCATTTGTGTTGAAATGCACCTTTGTCATTCTTTTCTGATCAATATGATGCACTTATAATTGTCATCCATGCCATTCTGAAGTACTATTCTGAAAACGCCCACTTCTCTCTATGCAGTAAATGTTCTTTCTGAATTTGGATCTTTGATCGCAAGACTTTTTGGTTGCTCTTCTGCTTCCCAAAGTTCACAAAATGGACAGACAGTTGCACTTAATCTCAGTCCATTACAGGTACAGTGGTGATTGCAGAAGTCCTAGTTTCATTTGAACTGATGTGCAACAGAGAGCAAAGGGAATTATTATATTGAAAGCATGGCTTTATGAAATAGTAGTGTGCAATCGGGGATTATGTTATTAGTGCTAGTAAAGATTTGATATTAGTGCAATTAGAATTTCTCATATTCCCCTAGTTCATTGGCACTTAAGGTCAAAATTCAAAAGTTTTCTTACCTTATTTACTATCATGAATACAAATGTTTGTGTATCCATTTCACATCTGTTGTAAATTTATTTTTTTCGGTTGACTTTTGCATTGGATGCTGACATGCATGTGTCTAAAGAAATCAATGGAATCCTTCTTCCCTCAATCTCAACCCTTTTAGATAGCATAGAACAGCTTTGTTTTTTTTCGAAAAGCGGAACAACTTTGTGCATGTTATTCTTGACTTTCTTCTTGGTCGCAAAAGTAGTGTTTACATTTCTCAACTTTGTTAAGATGATGTTTTCTGCCATTTAAAAGTTTCACTTACTTGCAGGTAGAAAGATTGAGATTGTTGAGACAAAGGTTAGATGTGACATATGACTGCTCCTCTGTCAAGCATCAGGTTCTCGTTCTGTATGTAATTTACTTTTATAGTATCCATTTTTGTTATCAAGTGAATGCTATTTTCTACTTTAAACGAATGCGAATAATACAATAGATTTGTTATGTTGGTATTCGTGACTGACAAAGTAGTGTGAATCAGAAAAGGTAATATCTTTTTCTGTTACAGGAAGCTCTGAAAGATCTTTGGAGATTGGCTTATCCTGACCGACAACTTCCTCCTCTAAAATCAGATCTGTGGAAGGAGATGGGCTGGCAAAATTCTGATCCATCAACAGATTTTAGGTTTGCAGCGATGACGTTTCATGATAAATTATCATGCATTATGTTGACACCATTTGGACCAATATGATATGTATGCTGAACTTGCAGGGCAGGTGGGTTCATGTCCTTGGAGAATCTAATTTACTTTGCTAGAAATTACCCAGTATGTTTCTTTTCCGCCTGAATGTTTACTCTTTAAATTGGCCATCAGTGGGTGACTCAGTAGTCTTTAACCTCTGTAGTTGCATATGCAGGATTCCTTTCATAGGCTACTGCACAAGGCGGAGGGTAAGAGAGCTGAATGGGAGTATCCTTTTGCAGCAGGTGGTGTAAACATATCTTATATGCTAGTTCAAATGCTGGATTTACAATCAGGTGATTTATTATTTATTGCAATCTTTGCTAAATATTTTATTCCCTTTTAGTATTCATTTGGATTCGTTTTCCCTCCGCTGCCTTTGGAATTTGGTTCATAAGCAGGCAATCATTGGAGAACTAAATCTTATTCGCTGTATCTCTTTGTAGGAAAAATGAGTACAAAAGCTGGTGTCCATTTTATTCAACTACTTGAAGATGACGAGGAGGCTTTCGATAATCTTTTCTGTGTAGCTTTTGAGGTGCTTGATGCTCAATGGCTCGCCAGGCAAGCAAGTTATATGGAATTCAATGTGAGCATTTTTCACTAAGACAATAACTATGCATGTTAATGAATTTCTGTTGCGTCATCTAGTTTGAGTTGATTTATTTTAATTTTATAGGAGGTTCTGAAGTCTACACGAGTTCAGTTAGAGAAAGAGCTTACTATGGGGTGCATTTCTAGCATTCGAGAATTGCCATCATTCAGAATGCTAAAAAGGTAGTCATGTTTGAACTTCGCTGGAAAAGAGATACTTTTATGCTGTTCGAAGGTTGTTTAAATTTGCTGTCCATTCTTTTACTGGATGCTGAAAATGTAAACTGTGTATATTCATGTATGATGCCTTGAAAGGAAAAATACTTATCAACAAATTTTGACATCAAGATGTGGTACTGGTGTATATTGGTCATAACATAAATCTCCACCCCATATATGATGCCTTGGGGGGAATTCTTAACTTCATATTATCTTTTAAGTGTCTCTGGGTAAACTATCTACTTTTTTTAAAAAAATTAAAAAAATCCACGTGTATTGAATAAAAATGCTACAAGGTCTTCTGTCAAGATTAATAATAAAAAAAGAAACAATGTTCCTTAAGCTGGATCTATTAGGGTTAAGGCCTTGTAAACTCTTGAAACGCACAAATAAATCTGCACTGGCAGCACTGCCATGCAAAACGGTGATACTACACAACCATTTAAATTTACATTTCAGATTCATGAGGATGTGAGTTGAATCTAGGATGAGACAATCCCTCAAGGTTAGTCAAGCAGCCTGGAGAAAATTAAAAGAATCAAGGAACATTAACAAACTTGTCTAATGCTAATGCCAAGCTAAATGCCATGGGGCTTTCTACAAGTACAGCTTTGCTGTAGTGGCATCATGGCATTGGACAAATCAAGTATATCCAAGAAAAGACACCTGAAAAGTGAAAATCTTTTTGGATATCTGAGATCCCATGACATGCACACAGGTTTCAGGATCAATTGCACACACTGATCATAATTGGAGGATGTATCCCCTCTTCCATCTCTGAAATAATATCCTTCAGCTGACCATCGCCTTCTTCAACCAAACTGAAATCCGCTAGACCTACACCATCCTTGCTGCCTTCATCAACTGAAGAACAACCGTTGAACAGGCACCCGATGTTGCTATCGAAGTCTGCATCAATGAACCACTCATTCAGGTTGATTGAGCTGCCAAAGTTAGATCTTGACATGGTATCCAGCTCGTAGTCCATGCAAGGGCTCCATAAGCTCTCTTCAATGCTGTCATTGACTGTGAGGGGCTCTGCATTGTTATCAGGCTCTGCATTAGCATCAGGTGTCTTCGCTTCGCTTGAGTCAGACTCTTGGACTGTAGTTTCGCTCTGAGCAGGTTTAGGTTCTTGGTTGAGTGTTGGCACCACCTGTGGATCCTGTTGTTGTAGCTGCGCCAGTAACAGCGGGTGGTCCAGGTAGCAGCTAATGTCAAAGTTGGTTACAGCATTGGCGCCTCGGTATTCAATGGCTGCAAGATCGTAGGCCTTGGCTGCCTCCTCTTGAGTGTCTGCACGAAGATAACAATGGTAAGTTTGTCTCAATGGGTGCAGTTTTGAAAGTTTGAATATGATGGCTTGACTAATATCTTGCGAATTACAGCGTGAAATTTGTTCAAGTGTAGTGCATCTGGAAAGTAAGACAAATATTTGGTGACAGATTCCGGTGAATGAATATTTTTGTATTTTATAATACAATAGCAGATGATCATATATATTCAAAGCACTAATGCACTAGTGTCCTTAATAGGAGACACTGATGAATTGCAGTTAATAGCTTCCCTTCCCTGCACATACATGTCCGATTTCAGTACCAGTAATTATCCTCTGTGTTCCCCTAAATCACTGGCATTTTATGATGTTATAATAGCGGTGAAAGCAAATCTGTGGTCTGGATCTTGAATCTTGATCTATAGTTTTGAGACAGCCACACAAGGGCGTGCTTGATGCACGTGACGAGATCACTCTGGCTGGTGCTGCTCAATCACACAGGCAAGTGAAAGAAACAAAAGGCCCGGTAGTGGCTGATGAATTGAAGATCCCTAGGCAACCATCTTATTTATTACTGCAACTGGTAGTGGCTGGCAGGTGAGTGGTGACTACTCGTGTCACGTGCTCGTCACATGTTGGAAGCCATGTAGTTTTGGCTACTAACTAGCCAACAGCTTAATTTTTAGGGCAAGTTGGACTACTGGAGGATCAAATTTCTGGGGATCGCTTACATGACAGTATCTTGGTCTTATGGTCTTGATCTTGATAGTCTAGAAAGGGACAAAATTTTTTGTGTCCGGGAAAAGCGCACCAGCATTATGCCCCTGTAGTGTGATCTGATTTGATAGACGATCAGATTCAGAGTTTTTTCCTTTCATTTTTTTCTTTAGAAAAGAGACATAGTGGTTATGATCACCCATATCTGAATAGAGCAGTAAAGGGATTGTCTAGTCTGCATTGAAGGGAAACTAAGAAATGTGAGCCATTCAATTGGTGTCTAAGTTAGGTTGATGAACCTTCATAAAAAATTGGTTAAAAGTAGGTGGCCCTGGCAGCCTGTTCGGTTGGCTGGTGGATGATGGTAGTCTTTGGTTTGTTACGAGAGAAAATCTTGTTGGTTAGTTCTTGGTGGCTGGTTTGTTCGAGAGAAAAGATCTGGTACGTACCAGAATGCGATAAGCCAAGCGAACAGGGCAGCAGGACATTCTACAACGAACAAGAGTGAATGCTAACCTGTTAAAGAAGTGCAAAGAGCATGAAACTATAAACGTTGCTGAGGAATGTAGTATATCAGTAGCCGTACCAAATGTTCCCAAGTAGAGGTACTTGTTCCCAAAGACTCGCCCAATCCGTGCCTCCCACCTCCCATTGTGGTGATGCCTGGACCGTCAGGACAATAATAAGAATAATATATTTTGCATTTTGTCTAACAGCTTATAAACCGAGCGAATTAACAGTAAGTGATGCATGCGGTGCGGAACTGGCATTTCTAGGTGCACAGGCACAAATGCTGATGAGTCATGCGTGCTGACAGGTGGACGGCGGACCTCTCATGCCCAACAACATGCCGTGTCAGCAGACTAGAGAACACAAGGCTACAGCAGAAAGGTTCGTGCCTTTGAGTCAGCCTGCACCCTTTTTTTTGGTACTTGAGTTGCACAGTTTTGCAGAGCATGTTTATTTTTTTTTTGTTGACAGCAGCAGCAAAGCATGGTGTTTAGTTGAAACAGATGAGTACACTATATTTATGATGGCAGCGCCTAATAATAGGTGCTTAAAACCAAGAGGAGTGTGAATAGCAAAGTACTAGTACTACCTGGCGACGCCTCTGTACTTGGAGACGCCTCTGGAGAAGCCGCTGCTCCGGCGGCGAAGGGAGGCCAGGTACTCCTCCCGTGACACCCCCTCCATCTCAGACATCTCGCTCGAGTAATCTTCCGCCTGCAACATCAATCAAATCAACATGTTTAGTCGATTTGATTTCGTCAAACATATGCTCCATCAACACTTGATGGGTACCAAATACTAGTACTTGGTATAAACAAACAAACGTTGACGGCCAGTTTTACCGCTTGCTTACAACCGCACACATTAATGCAGGCCAGTCTTGTATCCTACCTCCTACTAGTTGTAAACAAGCCGACAGGGGTTGTGAGCTCAGTGCTCAATTTGACGCCATCTGAATTAATTACTAGCTGGCCCTGTCTTGTTTCACAAATTAATTACTAGCTGGAGTAAGCCATTTTCAGTTCGTTTGGAGCTTTCTGACAGTTTATCTCTTGACAGATTCAAGGGGGGGGCAGTTTGCTTTCAGGAACTTACAGGGAAATTCAGGACTGTTTCAGGACCCCAGTATTTGAGAGACGCAAGGTCATACGCACGAGCAGCCGCCTCCTCAGAGTCATAAGCCCCTGCAGATCATAAACAGCTGGTAAGTTTTTTTTCTCTCTCCTCATGCCAAAAGACAAGGAGATCATCTCATCTGGTCCCAAGCTAACATGAATCTGGCAAGGAAAGACAGCTTAGGTGTATTTAGTGAAATGGTGGGACTTACCCAAATAGACTATTGAGTAAGGGCACCCAATTCAGCATCAAGCAGCAGTAGATAGATCACAGTCACATGCAGGCCACAAGGCACGCCCCCCCCCCCCCCCCCCCCACCCCGCCAAAGACAACAGAAAGAAAGGAGATGAACAAAGCCTGATCAGAATGTCAGCCTAGTGTAGAATGCTTGAAATAATCCCCAACACCCTTTTCCAAGTTTAGTGCGCAAGCATGCCCAGGTTAAGCAATAGGGAAGGCAGTAGTAGACACGCACCTTGCCTGCCTTTCTTCTTGCTGTGGATGGAGCCGGAGCCGGAGCCGGGGAGGCAGTACTGCTTGTCCCAGAGATGGGCCTCGAACCTGCCTGTCCACCTGTGCCTGTTTCTTACACGCATGCAATGCAATGCAATGCGACGCGACGCGACGCGTATATATGTTGGTGAGCAGCAGCAGCAGCAGCATTAATTAATTGATTAATTTACAGCAAGGGAGAAGAATTGAGCACATCAAGCAAGATGGCTGCTGGCTGGCCGTAATACCGATGATGAGCAAACTTTCCTACTACTACATTCTATCCGTCTCAGAAAAAATGACCTTTTGGACGTAATAGTAATAGAAAGAAAAGTGACAGTTGGGTTGAACCAAAAAAAAAAAACAAACAGAGATTTCCTTGCACAGGCCCCGACTATGAGCAGTGAACACCGGAACTGACAGCTCGAATGATCCGGAAAATCGATGATGGAACCTGCTGGCATGCAAGGGGAGAGATCCACTCGCGCTGGAAGCAACCGCAAGCGGGAGGCTGAATGAATGATTGAATGAATGCCCGCGGAGGACTGCGATTGGCCGGGATCGAAGAGAGCAGCAGCTGGTGATGGCAATCGGGAGATGGTGATGGGATGCACGCGGGGATGGGACCGGGAGAGGATGGCGTGCGTACCGTACCTGGTGACCCCCCTGTAGACGGAGCTCCTCTTCCCGGCGGCAGCAGATGCGGCAGTGGGAATGGGAGCGGCAGCAGGATCATGAGCGGAGGAGTCCGCCCCCTTGGCGTGCCGGTGTCGGGCCGCCGCCGCCGCCGCCGCCTCCTTGCGGGGCCTCTTGGGCTTGTCGGCGGCCCTGGTGGCCGTCGCCCTCTTCCCGCGGGGAGGAATCGGGATACCCCCCGCGGAGGAGGAGGAGGAGGAGGAGGACGGAGGGGAGGAGGAGACAGGGGGAGGAGGGGATCTCTCCATGAATGGTGAATCTGTCGTGCGGCGGCGGCGGCGAGTGGAGCGTGTTCGTAGGAACTGGCTGCGTGATGGATGATGGCAGTGGCCGCCGGTGGGGGGGAGGGATCGCCGCGCCGCGCCGGCGATAGAGGTGTGGGAGACGGGGGGTTTTATAAGCAGAAGAGGAGGCAGGCAGGCAGCAGCAGCAGCAGCGGTGGGGTTTTCGGTCAAGGACTCAATCGACATCTCAGTCCTGCCTGCCTCCGTTACAACTACAACTTGCAGCTGCGATGCGATGCAGGCCGTTGGTTTCTCTCCTCCACGAGCGGCGACGCGCGTCTCCTGCGCTCCTCGCTCTCCCCCTGCTTTTCTGGCCTTGACTGTGCCGTGCGTGCGTGCGTGCCTGCCTCTCCAGGACAGGAGGGGAGCCAATCAAATCCACGAGCAAAACAGCGAACGCCTGCACAGCAGCTGCATCGATGCTGCGTTTACCATGTGAAACATATGGCTGCCAACATGTGGGGGGGGGGAAGATGCATGAAGCAATTCGTCGTCGTCACGACGGACCTAGTACGCCGACTCCTCGTTCAGAACGTCCCCCGTTCCGTTCCGTTCCGTTCCTTCCGTTCCGCTCCGCGCCTTGACCTGCTTGCCGCCGCCGCCGCCGCTGCTGCTGTGCGACAACAGAGACTTCCTCACCTCCAAGCCGCAACACGTTACTGCTACTACTACTACTCACGAATCGTCCTAGCACTGATTTCAGTTTTCAAAAAACGTGTTGCCTGCATTGTTACGGCAACTGCTTCATTGTTTTTTTTTGTTTGTTTTTTTTTTTAGAAAAGGACTTCACTGTTGGTTCAGCTGTTAACCTGCTTTCTCATCTACTTCACGCACGCGCCGCATCGACTGAAAACTAAAACCAAGCGCAAAAACGATTTCGGTTCTTCTCATCATCTGCAAATTAAAGGTAGTAAGTACAAGCAACTCAAAAGCGTGCTCGCTTGTAATTAATTGCAGCTGACAATCAGGCCGAGTGTTTGGTGTAGTAGGCAATCACCTCGATCTTCGAGTAAGAAACGTTGTGGTTGGGTTATCAGATTCCTGAACCAAAGACAAGGAAACTCCAATAATCCTTTCCATACGATCTCTCACCTGCTACCAAGCAACATGCTTGCTTGCAAGGCTACCTGAACATAGATAGAGTCCGCATTCTGAATGAGCAACCTTACCAATAGCCCTTCGTCAAAACTGCAGTTTTCTGATGATGGGAAGGAGAGCGCCCGCCCATATGGAGAACTGTCACGGACCACTCCCTCAAGGTGAGGATATATCCTCTAATTTTAAACATCAAACAGAAGAGAAACTAGAGAAGGGTGACAATTACCATTTACCAACGACATTACGATTTATGATACGAGGTATTATGACGGTCTATCGATACAAGCCAATGACGCTTATTATATCCCTAGTCGGTCGGGCGATTAATCCCCCTCAGCCTGCTTTGCTCCAACAGAGAAGAACTCGATGATGACCTCGAGGGGCATGCCTTTTGTTTCCGGTACCTTCATGTACACAAACACTAGGGCCAGGATACAAAAGACAGCGTACATCCCGAAGACGCCGGCGAGCCCGGTGGAGTTCAGCATCACAGGGAGAGTGTATGTCACGATGATGTCACCGATCCAGGAGGCAAAGGCGCAGATGGCTATGCAGATCCCACGGACTGTGGTGGGGAAGATCTCCGCACAAAGAATGTTGGGAATAGGCCCAAACCCCATGACGAAGAAGCAGAAGTAGAGTATGAGGCTGATGGTGGAGAGTGCAGCATGCACTGTGGTTCCCACATCCAAAATGTTTACCATGACCAAGACAACCAGTGCCACTATTAGGACAGGGATTGTCGTGAGGAGAAGAAACCTAGAAACAAGATAAAAGAATTATTACCGTCATTACTTACTTACTTGTACCAAAAAAAATGCATTTACGCGTAATAAGCAGTAGTATGTCAAACAACAATGTCTAACCTCCTTCCAGACATATCCATGAACCTCATGGCAATGCCAATGCTTGGAAGCATCAATAAGGTTGTCAAGGCGCTAATAAGAATAGACGCCAAAGATGAGCTAAGGCCAATGTTAGAAAGAAGGACACCGACACCCGCTTGCTCGAGAATTTGAGGAGTGTAGTAGAGAACACCACTGATGCCGGCAAACTGCATAAAAAACATAAAATTTAATAATCGATTTAGTAAGAGTAAGATTGGAACCATCCACTTAGACAGTTCACCAATATCTTATTTAAATAAATTTTATGTGTTTCTCATAGGGAACACCGCAGTTGTGGTTCTTTCTAGATTGACTATCACAAGATATCAAAGCTAAGTTCACTCGTGTGTTAGGACCTAAAGATTTATCGGTAGAACCGGAACTGTGATAAGTAAAATTATGCTACCCAGATTAGCATCCATCGTCTAATCTGATTTGTTTCCTTCTTCAGAAATAGCAAGAAAATACCATCAGTTTGCTTTCCTTAATCGCTAGGCTCCTAACGTTTGCTGGTATAACAAAAAGTAGGAAATGTAACAAAGTTAATGGCAAAAGTGCAGCACATAGCAGCAGGATGATTCAGTATAACTATTTATTCTTAAGGGGAAAGGGTTTAATTTATCAAAGCACTGTAAGAAATTCTTTTAATGCCTCTGATAGTTAAACTAATTACTAGATGCATGTAAGGATATATATAGTTTGTAGGATAGAGGAAAATAATAATCTTCTCAATTACCTGTTGCAGGATCTGTATTCCTATGCCAACAAACAGTGCATGCTTCACTCCAGGTTCAAAAAGGTCGGCCCATTTCGGACCTTTAGCAACTGCCTCTGATGGATGCACCATTGCAGGACCAGCAGCACGGTGCTCCAGCAATTTCTTGGAGTAGAGAGCTGGTTGGCTAACAAGAGCCGCGGCCTGAACAAACTCACTACCAGGAGGGACATCTCCCCCTAGTAATGACAGTATAGAACCCTTGCTGCCTTGTACACCCTCCTCATGCAAGTAGATACGTTGGAAGCCGCCTTCCTTCTGCCCGTCTGCACCTTCTCTCTCAGTCCACTTCCATGCCAATTGCCATCCTCCACCAATTAGGCTACCATGAGGTGTTTCTTCCACACTTGTCGATTGACGAGAAATAAGCGGGCTTTGGAGGCTCTCCTCGTCATCATCTTCACCATCACCGTGGTTTGAGCCATAATCATTGCCTTCCGTTTGACCCTCAACATCTGAACCATCTTTAGCATGCTGCTGCTGCTGCTGCTGCTCAGCGACACTAAACATGCTGCCAAAGTTGGGAACCAATGTGCTCCGCATGCTCGAAATTATATCAGGCGTCTTCTCGTGGACGCTGCCGAAAAGGGTGA
Source organism: Cenchrus americanus (assembly GCA_947561735.1). NCBI lineage: Eukaryota > Viridiplantae > Streptophyta > Magnoliopsida > Poales > Poaceae > Cenchrus > Cenchrus americanus. The sequence continues at coordinate 290,344,342 of OX387239.1, read as the reverse complement.
CAACATTATCCACGAAGGGCTTATTACCTTGACTAGCCATGCTCTCCTTCTGAGACAGGAGACCGTACACGCTTCCAAGCACACTTTGGCCACTAACCGGCCGGGCAACCCAGGTTTGGCCTTGTTCAGGTCCGTATAGTTTGATCTTCTCTGTATCTGGAGCCAGCCCTTCATCAGGAGCAATTATGTACTCCTCGATACGTGTATCTTTCCCAACATCCAGACCTTCAACCAGAAGAGCCATTTCTACTGCATAATATACAGTAGTAGTTAACCTAAAAATTAGTGATAGTCATAATACAAATTGTATATAGCCACTGCAAATCACAATGAATTTCTTATACTAGGTTGCAAAAGCTCACACAAACCTGACACATCTTCCCTCCCCCGGAGCCTCTGCAAGACTCTCTTAGCCTCGGCCATCCTTCCTTTGCTGACAAGCCACCTCGGTGATTCAGGCAGGTAGAAGACGGCCAAGGCGAAGTAGATAAGCGAGGGGATCGCTAGAACCCCGAGCATGATCCTCCAATCAGGTTTCGGTGAGAGGGACATCAAAAACACCATGCAGTAGGAGAGGAACATCCCACCGGTCGCATTGAACTGCGGGAGCGTGTTCAAGGACCCTCGGATCTCCGTCGGCGCGGTCTCGGAGATGTAGAGCGGAACAATGGTGAGAGCCAGACCGACGCCGAGTCCGTCGACGAGCCTCGCCAGGAGCAGGACGTGCACGGTCGGTGCCCAGAGCATGACCAGCCCGCTGGCAAAGTAGAGGACGGCGGAGGCGATCAGCACGGGCCGCCTCCCGATGGAGTCGGCCACCGCGCCGGCGATCGTCGTGACGGCTGTCGCCCCGATGAGGGACGTGGCGACGATGAGACCCTCGATCAGGGGCTCGCTCTGTAGGTTGAACTCCTTCTTTATGTACAAGACCGCCCCTGCAGAGGCATAATCAGGTTAATTAACTGATGGTAGGTGTCAGAAAAAAATCAGAACAAATTAAATTACAGTTCAGAATTTCTTCTGAAGCATATAGTATCTTGATGGTCGAGTTACAGATAGAGAGAGAGAGAGAGATCGTCTATGACTATGATTACCTGCGATGGTGGCATTATCCCAGCCCTGCAGCAAGTTGCCAATGGCGGCCGCGACGGCCACCAGCACGGCGCCGCCCCCCATCATGGCCGCGGCCGAATCGATCTACTCCTGCTTGCAACAAGCTTTTATTTATCACTCGGCACGGCAGCGGCACGCGACATGATGTTGGAACGGCGCCGGCGGCCAAGATCTACCTGCTGGAATAATCCCTGATCGGGCTCGTACGGCGGCGGAGGGCGGAGTCTAGAGAGGCGGTGAAGTGGCCGGCGGCGGCGGCGGTGTGGTGTGGGTTTAGAGACGAGAGATTTGACTTATTCCCCTCGCCAGCCAAGAAGACTCCAACATAATTAATTAAGAGCGCTTTAATTTGGCCGGTTGGGGCATTAGCATTACCTGTCTTATTACTGACTGAATGCACGACGGGACGACGACGACTCTGAGTGAGTAGCCAGCTCGTCTCAGGTATGATGTCGCCGTCGCCGTCGATCGCCGGTGTGTCGCCGGGTGATTGGTTGGCCATGGCCTGCCACGCGGCCGGACGGTGGTTTCATCTGCATCTCGCTCGATCGCGACCGGCCGTCGCATGCACATCCGATCCGCGAATGTAGGCTACCAGCACATGCATTCGATCCATCCACCGCCGTCCACGTTGGCGTTCGTGTTCAAAACCTCCAGCGGGCGGCGGCCGCGTGGCTCCAATCTTGTACCGACGACGACGACGACGACGACACGCGTGTTGCCAAAGTGATGCCAGCACGAGCCAGGAGCCTGAGACATCTGTGACCACGAGGCACGAGATTACTATCTCTCTCTGACCTGCCTTACCTGTAGTTAATCTTGTTCCCATATTTACTATGCAGGCAAAATTATCGTTCAGGTTACATACATTTCACAAGGCTCACAAGCCCAACAATAAGTAAAATTTCCAGTTGAACACCGTACATTTGTCATGCATAAACTAACGCAGTTCAGCTACATTTTTTTTGTCACATCAAAAAAATATACAACTTTTTTATGCATGGAAACCGTAGAACTATTGATTTTTTTTGTTACATAAAAAAATCATAGAGAAATGAAAAAAAGATGGAGATGCGAGGAGTTGATCCCCGTACCTTTATCATGCATAGATTAATGCTCTACCAATTGAGCTACATCCCCAAATATTGACTGTTTCTACACAATAAATATTTTTATAATGTTTCCAAAGGCACAGACGGTATAGAGAAATTAAAAAGGCAAAAAAAAAACAAACATTTAAGTGGAGATGATTGGAGTTGAACCACATGATAGACTACTCATCTACCGATCGAGCTACATCCACAACCTATCAATCAGACAATTCTCGCATCGAATTCTGCTCAAATATCATGAACTTCCTTCTTTTTGTAGTGCTAGATGGCGTAAATTTTTCTCGTGTAAATAAAATAGCATGCACGACAGTTACAGAAACATGACAAAAGGTCAGACCAGTGACCTAAGATCCACAATTTGTCAAGGAGAAAACAGATGGACACACACCCACGACACAAATAATTGAACGCTGCTAATCAATTTAACAAGTTACGATGATATTTACTTAACTTCATTGGCAATGGGCACCATCTACTCTGTTCACTATCAGAATGTTCTAATGTTACATATAAGAAGCCCTCCATATCGCATTCGATTCTGAAATGTCGCCATATCCTTCAGTAAGTCCTGGTTAACTTTCTGGGAGACATAGTCATCAGCAAAATAACTAGGCCTTGTCTCTATTAGCTCTTTATTGTTTCCCATTCCAAAATTCCCAAGGTATTGCCGAACATCAGAGTTTTCAACATTTTTTATTGACTCGTGGGCGAAAGAGAAACAAGAACTTCTGCTACGTGGGGTGTCAGGGCCATCAAGATCTTCACTGGAGTTGTTTCTAAATTTCATGTGGCATTTGGTGTTACTAAAGATGGCACCATCAGACACATCAGATCCAGTTATGCTAATTGAGCACTGAGTTTGCTTGTCCAATTCCTGAAGTGAAGGAGAGAGGATACAATGAATGTCATTCTAATGGAATGCCGTGAAAAAATCAAGGTGAGGATATCCTGTGAGTTTATACATCAGACATAAGCTATAAACTAGAGAAAGATTACAATTACCAATGATATTATGACTTCTGATAGAAGGTATTATGACAATCTATTGATACAAGGGCAGTAATTTTAGGTGATCCCAGATAAGGTATTATTCGGATCTCATGGGGCCTCACTAACAAGCAGCACATTACATATCCAAATAAATTAAGGTGTTTGGACTGTCTCTCCACATAAAGTGAACTCAACGAGCCAACTTGAACAACAAAACTCCAAGCTAAAAGAAAAATCAATTCACTAACCTCATGATGGCCATGTTGATCAGCTGGAGTGTGGGGAACTTGAAAGCTTGATCTCCCTTTGTGGAAAAATCTACTGTTGCTCTTTGGCTGGACATTTAAAACTGAATCTGGTTGATGCTCCTCGGGTGACGAGAAATCAGTGCTATCCATTGTTGAAATTGAAACACATTCCTCGAAATAATTCAGTGCCTCTTCAGCTAAATGCCTTGACACTTTCAGTCTTTCTATGCTACTCTGTAATCCCAAAGCAGATATAAAGTTAAAATCAAGATTGCATAGTATTAAGACAAATCACAAAATCACATGAATGATAAATGGATTGTATTAGTATTGGATTAGCAGGTACATACCTTTCTTCTTGGTCGTTTTTTATGGGTCTCAGTAAAATTTGGAGCTGTTACTATGCCCTTCAGCATTCTACTCAGTTCTTGTTCCCGCTGCTCTTCAACTGCCAAATCTGCCCGTAGCTTTCGAGCACGTTCATGTGACTGCAATAAGAATTAAAAAGGTTATAATTGATGAGTGGTGACTTTGTTTAACTAAAAGCACAGAACAGTTGGCACAACAGTTAACAGACCTGTTTGAGTTTTATTGTATACTCTGTAATGTCAGGAGCCAGCTCAGAGGTGTCAGGATCATACTCAAGAGGAGCTTCAAATTTCCCTAGCTGCTGGTTTGCTTCATGGTGCCACATATCTGAAACCAGCTCGGAAGAATCTGTATCAAACTCAAGAGGAATTTCCATTTGCTCCCAATGCTGTTTTGTTGCATTGTTCCTCGCGTCAGAATCCAACTCAGCAGCATCTGTATCAAATTCAAGAGGGATTTCCACAACATCTTTCTTTCGGTATTCCGTGGCATAATCACGCAAGTCTGAAATAAAATCAGCAGAATCTGGATCGAACTCAGGAGGAATTTCTAGAACTGGATCCACCGGGACAGCTGATTGGTTCTGCTGCCAAATGGCCTGTTGATCAAAGAAGAATAGCAGCATCATGATTCATGGACAACTTAGAACAAATGGAATAAAATATGAATGAAAGGTTTAGACAGAATATAGTAGAGAAAATGGCAATGTTAAGTTCAAAGCAAAAGCTGGACATAAAGGCAAACTTTTCTCCTTCACCAACAGAAAGCAGGGCTAGCAAAATATTTCTAGAAAACACATTTTCAACCTGGCAATATTGCATTAAAAGGGGAATGTGAACTCAGAGAAACAAGTGGGCATCATGTCAGCATATTCATTGTAACAACCAGAAAAAAAAAGAAGGAAAAATGCCTATGTGCCACTCCTTGAAGATGGAAAACATCGACGTTCAAAAGTAGTCCTTTCCCTAGTTCATAGCTACACCAAAGAATTGCAGCAGGCAATAGCTTCACACGAGTGATTCACTAGTTCTCACATGCTCAAGATTACGTGTTGTTTCATCCATTTGAAGAGCACCCTGTGTGCAACAAACATACTTCCAGTCAGTGACATGCTCATGTTGCTGTGAACCCCGTGGGATGCATGATTTGACTAAAGCACAAAGGTACACGAGCTAGTCACATAATACCGCTCCGGTTGTTGACCCCTGAGATGAACAGGTTGCACCGGTTCCCCTTTGTTTGCTCTGTGAGGGATTTACTGCTTTTGTGAGGATAATACAAGTTCTTCAAAAGTACTGCATAAGAGGTTACCGTACGCACAAACCATCATCCAATCCAAGGTCCAGAACCAGCGTAATACATACCTCTGAAATTGAATGCCGACTCCTCCATGACCGCAGTTTCCTCACCTCTGTGTCTGACTGTCAGATGTAGCAAGATAAAACGTTTGGTGTGAGTCGGTCGGATTCAGATTTTGGTGGAGATAGGATGCAGATTGAATATCAACTGGTCTGCATATCCACACGGCATATACTAGATGATGATGTAGTGGTAAGGAAGACACAGAAATTATGCAGATCGTAGTTAGCGAAAGCGGGGATTTTTTTAAAAAAAAAAAAACTGGGGACAGCTTTTCGGGTGAAATGGGAAGCAGAGGACGTTGACCTCGGAGCAGCAGCGGTACGGGCGTACTTCGTCGGCCACCGACCGCGCCCGCGAAGCCCTCCTCCCGCCGACAGCGCCACCACCGTCCGCCGACTGCGCCGAGGCGGTGTGCCTCCGCTGCGGCGCGACGGACACCGACCGCGCCCTCCCGCCGCCGCCGCCGCCGCCGCCGCCGCCGCCGCGTCCCCCACCCTTGAGCGGCTGGCGCCCTCTGTCCGGCCTGGGCGCATCCCCGCCGCCGGCGCCAGCAGCAGTCCCAGGCGGCTGCTGCGGCGGAGATGCGGAGGCCGCGGAGTCGAAGAGCGGGTTGGTTCGGGTGTTGGCGTAGTCCTCCTGCAGCTGCAGGGGGCTGTCGCCGTGGCCGCGGGCGCGGGGCGCGGCGCTGACGCTGCGGGAGCGGGAGCGGCGCGGGCACGGGGGCGGGTCGGAGCGGGAGGTGGTGGTGGAGGAGGCGTGGAGGTCGCGGCGCGTGGTGGACTTGAACGCCGACGACGCCATCGGGGCGGTTGGTACGGCGCGGCGGAGGAAACGAAAACGGCGAGGGAACCGCGAAAAGAAGATGACGACGGCGGGGTAGGTGCGGCCTGGCTGAGGATGACGGGTGGGCCCGGTCGCCAGGCCACCGTGGAAAAGCAACGAAACAAAAAAAAGAATAAAATTGGAGATGCGGGGGATCGAACCCCGTGCCTCTCGCATGCAAAGCGAGCGCTCTACCATTTGAGCTACATCCCCATTTCTGTTCTTTGTTATCCTGATATTAAGTTATCTCTTATCACCTAGTGCATTTGTTTCGCTCACAAATTGATGTTCCGTGGTAAAGAACGAAAAACTAGTGCGAATCTTTTATTTTACTTGTTCCATTTAATTATTGCATATATAGTATCCTACTATCCTATGTTATGTTTTGTACGAGGGATCATGTGTATATATATATACAACGTGTTGCTTTCTAGCCATCGGATTGCCCGACAACACATCTATGCAGGACAAGAAGGGAAATGCAATTCTCTTGTGTGCCGAACTAGTTCTTTTTTATAAGGGTAGATGCTTGAACTCCATCCCGTTGCATAAAAGGCATATGGTAGCCAGTAAAATAATGAGACACAAAAACATGGTTCAGGACTAGCACGTGATTTTGTATCTTGCGAAACAAATTTCAAAAGAATTTAATTTGAGATGTCAGAAGTTGAACACGTATAGTACCTTCATCATTCGGGGGCATTGTGCTATGCTCCTTCGGCATGGTTCTCTCCACAACGCACCCTAGTATACTCCACTTGTTTCACTTTTGTGTCGGTTTGGGCGTATGGTTAGTCCATCAGGAGGATCACCCCCCTCCCAATTCAAAGTTTTCCCCTGAAAGTTTCAACCGTCGTTAACTATGGTAACAGTCGCAACCGTGTTAAGACGTACTCTACCAATTGAGCTACACCTCCAAAATAATGATTTGTTTCTCAAGAATAAATATTCTTGTAACCTTTTATAATATTATTGTAACCTTTTATTGATACATAGAGAAATTAAAAGACAAAATATTTCATTGGAGATGCGAGGAGTTGAACCCCGTACCTTTATCATGCTTAGATTAATGCTCTACCAATTGAGCTACATCCCCAATTAATGATTGTGTTGGACAGTAATTGTTTTTTATTATTTTTTTTCAGTGCACCGAAGACAATAATGTCTCAAAATGCATGGAAGAGGAATTAGCTGAAAGAAACTTTTCACTAGAGAGAGGCTCTACCAGTTGCGCTGGTTCATACGCAACAACCTTTGTAATTTGCTTCGATCTGCTATTTACCCACTGCACATATATATTTTTTTTGTCATATATATGCTTACCCACACATTCGATCTCGACTCGGCATATAGGCGTGCCTAATCTCTCGAGTTTCTTTTCTTTTTTTTGTGGCAAATCCAGTACTTGAGCATCTTCAGCAAGCTTGAGAAGCAAATTTCGATCCCAGTTTCAGCACGCTTCAGCACGCAAAACGGTTGTGTTGCATTACATATAATGTTATATTGATCCGGTGTTTGGTTTTTGAGAAGTCACTTTCATCTAGAATGGAATGTGTCATCTCATTTACAGCCGTAATCCAATATACTATATGCTAAACAGCATATGTGTGACGGTCGGTATCCATTACAGAAGTAGACTAGTGGTAGAGCTACTCCAAGTGCCCCATGTTAGTTGGGGTCGTATGCCATCTACCACTGTGCAGTGGTCCCAGAGCAAATTAACTGGCCAAGCGAGAGCGGATGTTCCAAATGCCAATGATTGCATGCAGATGAGCAAAGGGGAACAACTGAACAATTAAGGAGCTCGGCAAGGTCAAATCTATGGACTGGAGAGACAGATGGTCCTTGGCCAGCACCACTTCCATGTGGAGACGCACTACTTGTGGCCGGTTATTAGTTGCATTGGAGATGCATTGTTTACTCGATTTTTTTTTTGTTTGGACAAATAATATAATGGCTGATTTACTTCACTGTATATGTGTGCAACTAGTTCAACTTCCCATGAACTGTCATTGGACTATCAGACAAGCAGCTATGGAGTAGCATTGACTGAATTCACTATATATAGTGGAATTTTGGATACGTAAATGACTGTCCAAATTTGATCCAGAGTAACTCTAGAACACACAGCTGCTGCTGCTGCTGCTGCAGTTACAAAAAATTAAGATGCTATCTGTGTACGACTCGTTTGCGACCTACCTGCCGTACATCTCGCACATTGCCGATCTGAATCTGAAGCTCTCTGACGTATTATATATATTGTGCGCACAACCAAATAAGTTATCCTAACTGTAGCAGCAGCTCGAGAAGTGAGCGTATGGTTTGATCACATGACAACGGCGTGTGGCTTAACTCAACTGAGAGAAACTCTCTCCAGTTTATACGGCGCCGGCCGGTATGTACAAAAACTAGTCAAGTTAAAGCATGCAAAAGATTAACACACTTGCACTTTCACATGGTCGGCATTCAGAACTCCGTCTGTACTGACGCATGCATTTGACCAGATAACCTAATTGACCTGGCGGCGATACTGTGTGATTTGAGAGAAAAGTGTCTGAATTGCCCAACATTTTGGCATCTGCATGCTTGAGATGCGACCAGCAGCTCAAGATTCAAGGAAAGGTGTGCTCCAGTCAAAGAGAAGCAAATAAATAGCACATACTACAGTACTATATGTGTTTCCTTCCCCCCAGCAAAAATAAAAAGAAAATTTTAAAACGCGATGCAGTTCTCAGGGTGACATGTTCGTCACTAAACTACACAGGTCGGCCACATGCCTCATGCATGCCCTTTTGGCTTTTGCTCCACTCCAGAACCAGTAGTAGCCAGAGACATGGAGGAGATATGGCAGCAGCAGCAGCAGCCATGTTCTCTGCATGTTGTTCCCACTCGCAACCATGTTACCTGCCGCCACTGCCAAAGCCTCAGCAACTGCCATATATGTACAAGGCCACGGTTACTCTAGCACACTGTGCAGGTTGTTCAGGCACAGACCCTCCCTGCTCACTGCAGATCCACGACCATCGATCACCAATCACCCCCCCAAGATCTACTACCACTCCTGCGGCCCCCCTGCTCACTGCAGATCGATGAAGGCTGCTGTCACGAGAGCCGTGATCTCGCTCCTCCTCCTCCTCCTCCTCACCAGCAGTGCCACCACTGCAGCAGCATCGCCCGCGACGACGACCCTGCAGCTGCGGACTCCGGACGGCCAAGGTTGGGCGTCCGCCAGGAGATTATTGCTGCTCCGGCAGCCGGCGACGGCGGCCAGCAACACCTTCGACGTGAAGGGCGCCGCCCACCATCAGCCAGCTGGTGCTGCGACGGCGCCGAAGCCGAAGAACGTGGAGTTCGACGCCAGCACGAGGTCGGCGCCGGGGAGCAGGTTCAACCCCAGGCATAATTAGTTAGTTAGTTACAGTAGTAGTAGCGTCCTCCCCCCCCATCATATCGTCGATCCTCCTTGTACGTACGCAGTTTGTAGCAGACAGTGTACACAACTAATGTACAGAAACACGACCGAGACAGATAGGTCTACTACGACCGTAGCAGAGGTGCGGTGGTGGTAGTTTCAGTTCAAACTACACACACTAGTGCTGGATCATAATGAATTGCGCTTTGCCCATTTTTTTGCTGGCATGTATTATTCATCCATCCAGAAGATGGAAGGAATTGGCCAAGCAAATGCCAGCGTTGGCAACTTGAGATGAATCTGCAGAAACTCTGTCTTCTTTTCCTCACCTCATCCATGGTCGTGTGTGGCCACCGGCACAGCACTTGGGTTTTGTTGGGCGAAACCTCCGGCCCAAGAGAGAAATCTCCATTACGTACGGTCCAGCCCAGACGAAGACAGGATGCCCAGCCCATTCGAGAACTCCAGATGACAGCCCAACCCACCAAGCAGCAACGATTTCCGTTTTTTTTTCCCGCGGATTCCTTCCTTCTTCCCGCCTCCCACCACCACCCCGCTCGCTCGCTTCCCGCGAAACACCCCCCCCCCCCCCCCCCCAAAAAAAAAAAAACCCTCCCCCGTCCTCTGATCTTCCTCCTCCCCCCGGGCGGAGGAATCCGTCGGTCCCCCGATCCGCGCCGGATTCCCTTCCCTTCCCCGACCCCGATTCCCGTCGAGCGAGAGAGCGGGGAGGGGAGCAAAGCAGAGCTCGCGATGGCGCCGCTGTCGTGGCGGCACCACACCCTGGTCCAGGCGCTGCTCACCCGCGGGCCCCTCTCCGAGCGCGACTTCCACGCCGTCTTCGCCGGCGTCTCCGGCAAGAACCCCGGTGCGCACCTCTGTGCCTGCTCTTCTCTTCTCTCTCTCTCTCTCTCTCTCCTCTTTGCGCGCCGTAGCCCGACAAGTGCTCGACGAAATGCTCCCGTGCCAATGCCACCACTTGCCAATCCTCTCCCTCTGGTCTGGGCTCTTGTTCTGGTCTTGCTCACCCTCTAATCCATTTCCACCAGTTCCACGAAATGCTCCTCTCAGCGCTCGACTGCAACCTCTTACAGTGGTGTGCTAATACATTTGTTTCAAGTGTTGTGTATCTCTCTATTCCTTTTTTTTTTAAGAATACGTCTGCATCTCTGCCTGTCTAGTTCCGATCTTTAGTTTCCCAAGTAACAGACTACTGTTTGATCTCATGCTAATTTTATTGGGCAATGCTGCTATTTACGAAACCTGATCCTGCTCGTATTCCCTTGTCTTTTTCTTTGTACTGAAGGGTTTGCCTTACTAATGTTCTCGCAGTTTGTGTAGGCATTGTTTCTTCCTTATTGGACCCACCTAAGTTGACGTTTCTTATTTAAGTTGGATAGATATTTTCCCTTGACCAACTTCTGTTCACTGTATAATGTCATTGGCAAATGAATATTGTACTTTGAACAAAACGTTTGTTGCAACTTCTTGTCCGATCCAGATTGCAGTAGCTATATCTACTTTCTCACCAAAGGTACCATTATATCTAAAAAAAGGTTTTACTAAGGAATTTTGATCGTTCATCTGCCGATTAACCAAGCCGATCACAATCACTTCAAAGGCTTGCTGAAAGAAAAACAGTTACTTGCACTTCAAAGCCACATTATCTGTTTGTCTGAAATAATGACCTTCATTGTACATGTGGTTGGAATTATTCCGTAACGTGTTTTGCCAGTTGGATTTTGTATATCTAGCACTAGTTCTAGAAGAGTATATATATATAGACTATTGGTTGCAGGCTTGTCCTAATTCATTTTGCCTAATGTCTGGGCTCCGTTCACTTATTTCATTATGCCTTGCAGCCACTCATCAACAACTATTCAATGACACGCTTCTGAAGATCAACAAGGAGCTCGCATATCTGCAGTTTGAGTTGCGAGCATGCATGAACCAATATGATGGAAAGGTGTATTACGGAGTGGTTAATAACATTGCTGATGAAGAATCAAAGCTTGGAACAAAGTATTCTGTGCCCCAGATTGCATTCTACAAGGGACTGGTATGTGCTAGCTTGTTTCGCATAGCTTAGTTCCGCATGTATTGATGTAACTGATGATTCCTGTGGCAGTTAGAAGCAATTGTTCAGGAAGCTGGAAATGACGGGAGCATAACTAGTATCGACGCTCTCAATGTCCGGCTTGACAACCAGGTTTGTTTTGAAGTAATTCTGGGAACATGATTTGTTGTCTTTCGTTTATTTATTCACCACAGATTGTCTTAGATCAAACATGCGGAGTATATCGTCATGTAATAAGTAGCCATGTGCTCGGTATAGCTCATAATAGTTACAAATTTACAAGCAGCTAAGCATAAAATAGTTTCATATACTAACTATTTTGCAGTTACCATGTCATCAGTGGTAGCACCTTGCAGTATTTTCTGTGGCACCGCATGGCATGGCAGCACTATTATATATACTGATGGACGGACCTTATTGTTGATTGCAATATGGTGTCATGAGGTTTTTTGACTATTCTGTTCCCAGGTCGTTATTGTAGATGGTTCACAGGAAAGCCAATCTCGGCTTCCTAATTCCATAAAGAACTTCTCAATGAGCCAGAAAGAGAAAACTCTAGATGAGCTGATCCGGGATCGTTGGTTGTCATACACCTCCACAGGCAAGATTGGTCTGGGCACCAGATCATTTCTTGATCTCCGAAGCTGGTTCCGTGGTAACGACATCCCATCATGCGTGGTCTGTAATGAAGCTTGTATAAAGGTACTGATAATTTTCATCAGTTGCCCTGGTCTTGTTTTGACTGTGCCATATAACCTCTGCTAACATTGTGATTTTTCCCTCCTACTGCTTATGTTGTGTAAAAGGCATCTTGTTGTCCTAATGAGGAATGCAGTGTGAGGATCCATGAATACTGTCTGAGGAAGAAATTTTCGCAGCGAAAGGTGGTCGCCTAATTCTGTCAAGTTGGCACCGTTACTCTTGTTGATGTTGAAGCCATTTCCGTTTTGCTAATTCATCTGCGTATGCAGGCTTCAAGAGCCTGTCCTGGCTGTGGTGCCGAATGGCCCCGACAGGATGGTGAAGCTGACGGTGGTGCTGAGGATGCGAATGAACCTGAGGAGGATCGAGCCCCGTCAGCTAACCGTTCCTCGAGGAAGAGGCGCAAGGGGGTCAAAGCTGAACTGGTGGAAGAAAATGACGACGGAGGTCCGTCGACGGCAGTGCCTAGGAGGAGGACCTCAAGAAGCGTGAAAGCCGAAGCAGCCCAGGCTGCTGGAGAGGCGCCTTGTGCAGGAGCCTCGCAGGCAACCAGGACGTCCAAAAGAAGGAAGAAATGACGGCGCTGGCTAACGAATGGTGTGTGCTGAGATCGGCGGCTCTCTCTTTTGTTATGTACATACGGTAGCTGGTACCCTGGTGGTAGTAGATGGTTCATTTTGAAGCTGCGATGCTGAAGCTCCTAACGCTGGCAGGATATGTAACCTTGAGATGAAGATGGTGGCGTTACAAACCCCTAGAGCTTATTTAACTTGCGACGGCGATATCAATCTAGCTGGAAACTGGTGCCAATGTACCTGTTTGGAAGTAGAAGAACCCCTATTCTCTATCTGTGCACTCAAGCTTGTGCAAAGAATGGGTTTTGCCAATGTACCTGATCTTTTCATTTGCTTGTTCCTTTACTCCACTTGTGTTTGGAAAGACGTTTAAGCTTTGCCTTTGGTCAGAGCAAAGATGTTTGGTGAAGCGTGCCAAATTACACCGAGCTATGGCTGATCCTGTCCTAATACGGACAACAGCCGAGTTAAGCCTTAAGAGTTACGACATAGACAAATGCAGCACATAGGACTATAGGAGAGTGCTAGTGCTATCAGCTCATCCGTATGCGCATGTACGAATGAACTTGTGCTGCTGCTTTGGGATAAACGAAACTTGTATTGCTACTAGTTCATAAAAAAAATTATCAAAATATGCTTCCGAATACCGCTACGTGCCACCTGGATATATATAAAGGGGAAAAGACCCTAACAGATGATGCTATGAATTAGCTGGTAATGTAATGCGACGACACAGACACGTACAGGACGCCAGAGGCATGAACGACAAACAGCCGCTCCACCACCACCATTATTGCGTTTCAATAGCATATATGTGTGATGCTTTGGAGCATATGAAAAATGCATCAATGTATTTAATTTATTCTTCTCTCGAAATTGGATACAACACAGTCATCATCAGTGAGATTGTAAAAGGTCGATTTTGTTGGCCTTTTGGAAAAAAAAAACAGGTTGATTGTTCTTCTCTTTTCTTGTCATGTAACTTGTAATGTTAATCTTCACAGGTAACCTGGCATCAGTAATCTATGTGTTGAATGCACCGTTGCTCCTAGTAATTAGTAGCCATTTAGGCGGCATTAACCATGGACCCATGGCTGTGGACACAGTCACACAGGCTCGTATACATACATAGGTAGAAGAAAAAATAGCTTACTCTTTCTTATCCTGCATCTGCTGGCAACATTCAATGAAATTATGGCATTTTGTCCTCAGCCTCTTAGCGCCACATCTGAACAAACAACTAGCCACTATCACTGACACACATGCGTAACGGAGCCATTTTTAGTTTGCAGCAAACTTGCGTACATACTAATTGCTGCTATTAGAGCAACAACAAATTGTCCTCCTTAATTTGGAAGACACTACTTTCTAGTTCTACTAAGTCAAACTGTGTGTTGATGATAAGTAAAAAAAAAAAGAATAAGCAAATAAACTTACCGTATGGCAATCTGCATCAGTTGTTCCATTATTGCTGCCATCTCTTCAAAATTTATTGGGACATCGTAGCTAGTAAACACACCAACCAAATTATTAGTATCAATTGAAAAAGTAACTCAATCTAGTTAAGATCATACATTTGGTCAATGAGATTATTGATCAGCTCGACACCACGCTTCTCCAGCTCAACCCAAGCCACTTTAGCTTCTCGCGACCATACAAGACAAAAAGTAGTAACTGTTATCTCCCCTCTCTAACAAAGTAGTTGAGTCAGGTTATACCTTAGAGATTCCAACTGATATAAACTCAGCAAACACTTTCTTCATAACGATCAGAGCCGAAAGCAACAAAATTGTGAATTATAATGATAACACAATGGACATATATGTTAGATGAGTTTGCAAACTGAGAAAAATATCAAACTCATGTCAGATGCGCCGATAAGTGAGCATTCTTTGCACATGTCTACAAAATGATCAACGCGGTTTGACGGCGGCTGGCCTCGAGCTTTGTACAGTGCCTCATTCCAATGTACAATTGCCACAATGCTGACTAGCTGTGAGCTCACTCCATGTAATGGTTTAGGCCCGGGTGATGATTCCGGATTTCGTCTACTAGTTTCATCATAAAAATAATAATATTGAACATAGACTGATTACAAAAATAATTTCACAAATGTATCGGAAATTGCGAGACGAACCATTAATACTAATTATCCCGTTATTAGAGATTGGTTATTGTAGCACGACGTTATCTAATCATGACATAATTAGGCTCGTTAAATCCATCTCGAAAATTAAGATAGGAGTTGTGAAATAAGTATTGTGAAACAAGCTATTACTTAACATTTAGGCTTTTAGCACATGAGCGCAATATTTATGCCACATACCTCAGGAAGACTCCGGACATTAACCTTGTGTGGCATTATGATCTGGAAATCAAGCTGCCTCTGTCTTACCCTCATAGAATTAGACTAGGTTTATGCCCGTGCGTTGCCACGGACTTAAAAATTAACAAAATACAAATATATTTATTTAGCATTGGAAACTTAGCAGTTCAGTTAACTTGTTCAGATAACAATAGAAATTCTTGAATAGTGGTCTTCTAAAGTGCAAAACTGACATCAACATGAATTTGAGATCTGACAAAACAATTATCTTGTGAAAGTTTTCATTGTGTTCCAATGAAGACAAATCACAAAGAAACAGATCATCCATCTCTAAACTATTTAATACTTTGTATGTAGTTAGGAAACAATTTTTTTGTTTACCCTGGTGTGTCTAATTGATAGAAAATGTATCAAAGATAAATAAGAGCCACATGATTGTAATATTTTATTTAAAAAGTCATTCTTTCCGTTGGCTGGTAGGCGTGCAAACAACACCATAAATTTCCAGTTGACAGCTAATGGGCTGAAATTATACCAAAAAGTCTATTTGCAACATTTGCAAAGTGATCCATGACATTGCGGAAGATTGAGTTATGCGGAGATACAGCAAAAGGGAAACCATTGAAACCACCACATTAATTTTTTTAAAAAAAATCTTATCCCTTCCCTGCCAGGATCAGCTCGTGGCTCTCATCTCTTCTGCTCGTCTCTCTCATCTTGCTTTTCTCCCTCTCCCTCGTTGACATCGTTACATCGGCAAGACCAGGGGATCCAAGAGCAACAGCTAGCGAGTGGAGTCGCAGGCAAGAGCAGCAGCTAGCAAGTGGCCACGGACTGCTCCGCCTGGGGGAGCTCGCCGCCGGGCTTGGGCCCCGGCCCGCACCGCCGGGGGAACTCGGCCCCTCCATCCGGCGTCTCGGATGCCACGCGCTCGCGCGGCCCCGAGCCGCGGGCCGCCGGGGAGCTCGGTCCCGCCGTCCGCACTGCCCAACCTCCTTGATGTCGCCGTCCGCGGCCTGCCCGCCTCCTCGCGTCGTCGTTCCCGGCCGCTCGGCGTGGGCTCCCTCGGCCACGGGACTCTCCTCGCCGTCCGTCGTCCTCCTCTGCATCGATTCACCACTGGTCTGCTCTATGCCTCAAGCACCAGTGAGCTCCGTTGAGCAGGGCGCGGATGACAGGCGGTGGGGCTGGATTTGTTGCGGAGAACCCCCGGACGCCCCGTGCGGGATCTGAGCAAGCGTTGTTTGGTGAAGACAACGCCATACAACCCAACCTCCAACACCGCCCCCGCCCCGCCCTCGGCGTCGAGAACGGAGACGCAAATTGCGGAGGGGAGGAGGACGGGTCGGCGCGGCCGCGGGTGCCCCGGCCCGCGGAGGCACGCGCGGTCCTCCCGGGAGGTGCGGCGACTTTCCTCCTCTTATGGGCGCGGTGAACAGGGCCGCTTGGAGGCTCCGCCTCGAGCTCAAGGGAATCTCGTGGCGGCGGCGCGTGACGGTCGGGCTACCACCGCGAGCTTGGCTCGGTGTCTCTTCCCTGCTCGCTCCATCCCCGCCGCGAGCTCGGCTCCCTCCTGGCGGCTGGCGCGGGCGCGGGCAGTGGCAGCGGTTGCGCACCAGGCGAAGGAAGAGGGGGTGCGAATCCCTCTGGTCCTCTTCTTCACCACCACCTCCCCTACCCCCCGCAGTTGCCGCACGCAGCCGAGCCCAACGCAATCCCCCCCCACCACCAACGCTGTCGCAATGCCTCCGGACGACGACCCCAACACCGCCGACCTCGCGGCCGACGAGCTCGAGAGCCTCAGCTTCGGCTCCTCCTCGTGCTCCCGCTCCGCCTCCACCGCCTCCTGCTCCACCTCCTCCTCGGGCCCACTCCCCCTCCCCCTCCCGCCGCGCCGCGCGACCCCCTCCTCGCCCGCCTCCGCGCGCGGCGGCTTCGGGCTCCGCGCAAGCGATCCCGCGCATCGGGTCCGTCTCCCTCTCCGACATCCGCTTCTGCGACGGCTCGGCGCGGGGGACAACGGCGGCGTGTACCTCGCCGAGGTCGGGGCCAAGGAGAAGCCGAAAGCGGCGGAACCGGCGCGGGGGTCGTGCCGCCGGCCGCGAAGGTGATGGAGGAGGGCCGCGCGCGCACGGAGCGGGGAGATCCCGGAGGCCGTGGACCACCCGTTCTGCCCGCGGCTCTACGGCGTCGCCGAGGAGGAGAGAGAGGAAGGGTGGGGGACCATCTGTCAGCGCACGGGGGCAATGGTTCTGCCGGCAGAACATCGAAAGGGCAGAACCACAGAGGAGGTGTTGCCCTTGCGCGTTTTTTAAGGTAGGGGCAATGGTTCTGCCGGCAGAACATCGAAGGGGCAGAACCACAGAGGAGGTGTTGCCCTTGCGCGTTTTTTAAGGTAGAGATAGTGATCTTCTTCTCTTAGTTGCACTTGTCAGCCCCTTTGCTTTGGCTTTTGAATCTATCCCTTTCTCTTAATATGAATCCTGGCCAGTACCGGCTCGGATCGGGCAAGTGATGGCTGTTTTGCAAAAAAAAAAACCCACCTAAACTAGACAACGCGGGTGCGGATCTGCAGCAGCATGTAGTAGCGAAACGGCGACGATGACATCTGGACTTCTGGAGCGGCGGCGGCGGCGACGGCGAGACGCAACGCGTTTGGGCAAACAGATAAGGTTAACCACGCAACGACCTCTGCCCTTGCGCCTGGAAAATCATGCACCCTTGATCGACTTGCCTTGAAAAACGTACTCTCTCAGTCCGGCCGGCAAAGGATTTCGTGATGTTCAGAGCAACTCCGAGAGACTAGCTATCTTGGCTTATAACTAGTTAAAAAAATAGAAAATTTGTCCAAAAACTTAATCCAACAGGCTAGCTAAACTTGCCCTAGCTATCCTTCACTAGCTAAACCGGGGGCTTCGCTAGCCATCTTTGGCTAGCCAGTCCCGCTAGCTATCCCCTTGTACATGAGTATGGCAGGTGGGACCCACTAGCGGTGGAGCATATGGAGAGTTAATTTTAGCTAGTCTGTTGGATTTCATCAACTTTTTGCTAGCTATTTCATTTTACATACTAGCCAAATCAATATTTTAGCTAGTGATATCTAGAGAGGCTCTTGGAGTTGATCTTATGGATGTGGTATAATAGTATCTCTTGACTTGCCTTAAACAAACAAGTAAAGTCTTGGGTTTAAATTTACATGATTATTATTTGTCGGTGCGGAATGTAGTCCCGACACTAACTAGTAATGAGCGTTGAGATCAACCTCTCGATGGGCCGGTGCTAAGCATCTAATGACACTGGGTTTTATCCTGGTTCCGGCCGGGGCCGTACGTCCAGCAGTGGCGTGCTCGGGGCACTATATTGCGTTGCACCGTGGTGCTCGTAGAGGGGGGCTACAAGCGTGGCGGGAGAGGAGACTGGGCCTCCAAGTCCCATAGGTATATGATTGAGGCAAGTGCCAATATCGTGGTGAAGGCGGAAAGCGTACGTGTGATCGCTACCCGTCGTCGTGTCCTGCGGCCGGGGGACTGCCCCCTCCTTTTATAGGTTAAGGAGAGAGCAGTTTACAGGCGTGCCGCACTGTTTTCCTACGTGTGAAGGCATGTCGTGCAGTGCCACGGAGTTGACGACCGTCCTGGCGAATCTCGCTCCTGTTGGGGCGCCGTGGCGAGTCCTGTGCCCGTACAGGGGCGGCTTCGAGGGTGGTGGTGTAGAGGTTGGTTGTCCGGCCGCCGCCCGCGGGCCGGTTCGAGGGTGCCGTCAACGGGGGTCTGTACGAGGCACAGTGGCAGGAATGGCGACGTCCTGTCCCCGTGCACTCCAACATCGTCGGGGATGTCGTCGCAGTACCCGGCGTGGCGCTGCAGTGGCGGGGATGGCCTCACGGGGGCGGCGGGCCGACGGAGAAGACCGCTCCCGCCGGCCCGACGTCACGGCGTAGTCCTGTGTAGTCACGGGAAAAGCATTCGAGGGTTCCGCCGGCCCCCCTTCGAGGGCTCGACGCGTTAGCCGTACAGAAGTAGGCGGCACAGTGTCACGGGGCTGACACCGGCCTCTCCACACAGTGCTACATAGTGGCGGGGATGGCCTTCCCCAGGGAGTCGGTGGAACAACGCCGGGGCGTGATTCCCAGACGTGTCAGGGTCGTGGCGCAGTCCTGCGATGTCAGAGCATTAAATGCCCGCGCGTCTGAGAAGGAGCGGGGGCGATGTGCGTGTAAGGGCCCTCAAGCGAGGCGGACCTCCCCCGAGGGGGCGTTCGGCTGTGCCGCTCTGGCGGGCCGCGGGGGCCACCAGGGCGATGAACGTTTAATGCGTGTGTTTTTAGGCTCGTGAGTTAGTTCGCGTGTTGCTTTTTTTATGAATTTTAAGTGGGTTTCCCCCGGTTATTTAGGGGACCCTTATGGCTGTCCCCGACATTATTAATCCACACGGAGAATATATGAAACAAACAAATAGCTTCCCCTTACAAAATCATGCACCCATGCTGCTAGAAAATTGTGACTCCTAGTATCACAATATTTTGTCAAAAAAATAAAAACAAAGCAGTTGGACAGAGTAAGCAAAAGAAAGAGTACTATGATGTTGATCAATATAATGTTCTCCAAATCTTTTCAAAAAAAATGTTCTCCAAAGGCCAAAAATATTTCCCAGGTAGGAGGAGATGATGTAGCTGCAGTGCACCCTATGATCAGCCCTTCAGCAACACAAGCTTAATCCCTTTCAAGTGATTCTTTCATCTCGATCGATTTGGTACTATCGAATCCGGATGTGTCAATCCCTTCCAAGTGATTGGTCTCCATGACATGCAGTCCTGAGTTTAGCTCCTCAGAACCCAGGATTACTTCACCATCTCCAGGAATCTTTATCTTTTCATCATCGTTGCTTAATAAGTGCACAAAAGAAGAACTGATACCTTCACTAGATTTCCCATCAGGAACCACCACACCAGAATCAATATCTCCATTGTGTTCGCCAACCATGAGATCTGGGCTATGAGGCATCTGAGCCGACGCCTCATCGTCCAGTTGCCTCAACAGTGAGTTCATCCCTTCAACTCTTGATTCTAGAACAGGAAGCTCACTGCCATCAGTTAACATCTCCCTGGACTTACATTCAACATTCACATCCACTGAATTGTCAAGAGTGGGATATGATGAGTGGCCATTTTCGGTTGGCAGTTCTGAAGTATGCCCAGGGAGTGCTTCACTCGATATGTCTTGGATTGGTTCATCATCAAAATTGGAGTCAGAAGTAGCACATTCTAATGCTTCTCCTTTGAGCTGCGCAAATTGCGAATTCAACTCTTGTACTGATCTTGCCTCAATTACAGGCATTACAAATTCTGCAGATAAAGTACCATTCATATCTTGTTCAAGTTTACCACCTGTCAAGGGTTGATCAATACCAGACTCTGAAATGGACTGCACCAGTACTTCCTCCATGCGGCACTTAAATAGTGAGTTAGCTTCACTGATGGAGTCTGCTTCAATGACATGTTCCTCAGTATTATAGTCTTCTGATAGAGAACAGAATAGCAATTGCTCACAACCTGCACAATGTTAACCCCAGTTGAGTAAATATTGCAAATACATAATTTGCATACAATTTGTAATAATCTGAAAATGAACCATGTTACCTGCAGAAACTGAATCATTAGCTTCTGATGATGTGCTAGATACAGATTTTTGGATATAAAATGAATCTGTGCCAATGGCAGGATCAGTACTTCTAGTTCCTTCATTAATTCCATGATTTACTTCTAACACGCACACGTCTGAAATAGCTGCACTTGGTATTTTAATCTCAGCACCAACATGTGGTTCCAGTGAGCCAAATAACTTGCCATTGTTCCATGCTTGCTCAGAATCGTTGTCTGAGTGATTATCACTGGCATCTGGTTCACCGACTTCAGGCTTCTCTGTCTTTGTGCTATTGTGATGTCGAAAATAGGTAGACTTCTTTAAATACAAGTTCTCGTGTTTCCTGCGCTGTGCTGATGGAAAGTGAGAGTGAGGAGTCCATGTTTCCTGCAAACGATTGTCATGGTCCACAATTTGGTCAAATGGAACATCAAATGGGTTTCTCCAGGGAAGTAGAACAGATGGTGCTGAATCAGGAACTTGTGGTAAGTCTACTGTTTCCTCCAAACCATTTGAATGATCAAGCGGGTTAGGCCTTGGTGTAGAAATGGAGGGAACCTGAACACGGAAGCGTGTTGCCTCCTCCATTTTCTGAGTTGCATCAGCAGCTTGCATGCCCATTAACCTCCTGTCAAGTTCAAACTTCAGAATATTCTTTGCTTTTCGCGTCTCCAACAAACTCTCCAAGTCCCCATTCTTTTCCGTATCCGAAGAGTTTGGATCCACAAAGTCCTTCTGGTTATTTCCATCGTCTTCTGTCCTATCTTTGTCTGAACTAAGGTCATCCTCCTCCTCTGAGTCGTCTTCATCATCATCTGAAGGGGAATTCAGGTTGTCTCTAAAGGTTGAGGAAGGGTGATCAGTCCCCAAGTTTGCAGGAAGGTTTAACTCATCGAGCATTGGAATAATGTCGGTTATTGATGCATCAGAAGAACTATCGCTAAGATCAGAATCAGAACAAGGTTCCTGCCTCGTAACAGGTTCCCAACATGCACTCATGAACTCACCAAACTGATACTGATTATTCACTTCATAGTGACACCTTTCAGTAGTGGTGCTCTCAAATTGTTGCAGCTCCACCTCCTTGCAGATTTCCTCGACGCGTTCTTCTCTTTCCACAATAACTTCGCTGTTAAGTTCTGAAGTTTCTGCACAAAGTACAGTACCGGCAGACATGGATATCACATTCTCCTCATCGCGGTGACTATCATGCACAAGGGTGTCAGAGGTTCTTTCCTCGATGCAGACAACTGGAGTTTCGAAACTCTCTGGTGAGCAGGTGACAGCAACATTCTGAACCTCCTCAGCTGAACATTCAGTTGCAGAGACTTTAGATTCAGGGGATGGTTTTTTCTGGCTCTCCAATGTTTCCTCTGCGATTACTGGACCGCATGGTTCCCCATAACTCAGCAGTGCTCCAAGAAGAAGCGCAGTTAACAGGAACACCGGAGATGAAGACAGGAGGAAAGCAAACAGAGGAGGGCAAAGTTTGTGCAGGAACAGCAACAGAAGGCCGACGCCGAGAACTACAGGATAGTCACAAGCAGATTGATAGCCATGTCTGATAGAAGGATACACAACTCTCTTGATGCGGAGCATAAGATTGCTCATATCAAATGGCATTTTTCGTCTCCGTGAAGTCCTGTGATACAAATATAGCCTGGAAATAGAATGAAAGAAGCAAATCAGTATGGTAACAGTCGGAGAATAAACAAGATGCAGTCACAGATCAACAGGAATAGCTGTCTAAAAACATTGAAACTAGGTTGGAAAAAAATACTTGATCTCTAGGGCCTAATAACATTGAACGAGGGAAGGAACCTTTAACAGGATGATCATAAATAACACTGATACGAAACAAATTCCAACTGAATGTAGCTGATTTCTGAATCTAGTAGCACCATAGAGCTAACATGCTTGTGTGCAACAAGAGTAGGACACACAGAAGAGGGAAACCCCAAGAACAAAATGCTGAAAAATTAAGGCAGGAGAAGTGGGAGTCGAGAAAATTTGCAGATCAACTAAACTGGATGAAAAAAAAATACGCCGCAGAAGGAAATAAAGATGTATGAAACATGAAGCATGTGGTTTTCTCACTGGTGAAGAATCCAACGATGGCTCTCAAGGAAGAAGAGCACAGACCACAGCAGTATGGACGGTGCAAGAAACAAAAAAAAAAATCGCCGCACAAGAAGTGGGAAACTCACCTAGCTGCCTGGACGAGCGAGACGACGGGCAGAGCGGCGAGGGCCTTGAAGAGTTGCCTCGCACGAATGCAGTAACAGGGAAAGGCAAGCAAGGGAGGGATGGAGTGACAGGGAAAAGTGCTGGGAGGGAGGGAGGGAGGGGGAGGGAATAAAGCAAGCAGAGGGAAGGCACGAAGCTGCAGTGCAGTGGCTCCCCCTTTTGGTCTAGGATTCCTTGCTTGCCCTGGAGACTGGAGTGGAGATGGGAGAAGCAGCTGGAAGAATGCTTTGGCCGTCACTGAAAGGCGACCATGACCTGACGGCAATGGCTGTCATGCGAGCAGAGCAAGGGAAAGTGCAAGGTCATCATATATAGTCTGCTAGCATCAACCCTTGATCCGTGGCTGTCTCCTGCTCTGCCGGAGTAGAGTTTGGCCATCCAGTTCCAGCCAGCCTGACCTGGCTGCTCGTGCAGATCCTACTGGTAGTTGAGACTTAAGAGCGAGGACCATACCGCAGAGCTCCCAAGCTAAAAGGTTTCGCTTTCGCCATTGTGCAGCAGTGAGGCTCTGACCCTCAGCAAGAACGCAGTCTCAATAAGCTGCAGCATTTCTTTCACTGATGAAAGCAGTGATATCAATTTTTTTCCCCTGTCTGCATGCAGGTGCAAAGAGCAAAGCATGTTAATTTCTGCAACAAAATTTACATATGTAGCGCACAAATTCTCAGATGGTACAATGATAGTGCAGCATGTGCCCACCTCCTTTTTCTTGTGGATGTGGGGTAGGGTAATGCTGGAGCGTGCTGCAATGAATATGAGTCAGTTCCTGCTCTACTCATCTCTGCTGCCCCTAGATGATAGTAGATAAACAATGCCACACTTGTCGTAAGGAGAAGAAAGGAAAACCATTAGAAATTAGTTTACTCCATCCTCTCTCTGCAATTTTATCCTTGTCACTGCATCACCAAGACGGATGAACCGTGGCTGCTTCTTGCTTTATCACAGACAGCTGCTTGCTCATGAATGTGGAAGCTTTTCCCGTGCTCAAGTTGAAATAAGCTGCAGCTTTAGTGATCCACATCCATGGTGGCAACTGACAAGCCCTGTGGTAACTTTGATGATGATCCATGATCTGTGGTCCACATTGCTGAGGGGCCGCGCCGCGGCAAATTTTTCATAAGATCCCCACTAACTCATACACCCATACTACTGTCACTGTTTCTAGATAAACAAAGTTACATACATCCAAGGAAAGAAGAGAGGGCCGGCCGGACAAATCAGCTCATCATTTTGCTGGAATGCAGTGCAAGGTACAACAAAGATTTGCTCGCTCTTGCGTCAGCGAAACATATACAAAGTAAACCAGGGGGGGATGAACACATCTACTCGCTCCATATCCTTCATGTACACCTGGAAGTGACAACGTTTTACACCAACTACTCCAATGGTGAATTCCTCATTTACAGTGAACGTATCAGCACACACAAACATACTGACTCTTGTGTGTTAAATGGTGGGGAGTCAAAAAAGAAGAAGAAGAAAGGTGCCTGTTACAAAAGTAGCACCAACCGCGTCTGGATTGAAAACACTACGAACTCCAAATCTTTATCTGGGTCAAACTAATCAGTAGAGATATACTGTTGTGACTGGATGATCGTTGTCAGCTGCTTCAGGTTAGCTAATACATGTCTTGGCCCAAGGCTTTCTGCGCCAATGTAGTTCAGGAGTTGTTCGATATCCTGCCATGAAGCATGTGGGAGGTTATTGATGTCAAAAATGAAGAAAAAAATGCCAAGTTCTGATAACCATAGATTCCAGGTGGTTGCAAAATCATATGAAAAATTTGGCTTCAAAATATAGAGCAACTATAGAGAAAGAACACCCAAACCCAGTTGTTGGTGATAATTTCGTTGTTTCATTAACTTCTTTGTTAGATTATTTTGTTTCATCTCATGTGTTGTCCTCCAACATCTTCACCAGCTTGACACTTTTTGTTCTTTCACAATGTACAGGCAAATTCAGTCTAAGGTTTATATCTAACATCATAAACAGAGCTACTCCTAATCATTTGCCAGAGCAGTAGGACATTGTATTGTAACAAATAGAAATAGGCAGGCCTTTCTTTCAAAACTCAAACCATCTTTGATTGCGCTCATATAGCTTCTACCTTCTAGTTACATGGGGATAATCTTCCAGATTTACCGAATAAGGCAAGAAAAGAAAACGTGTATAGTAGCTCATTTTTACATCACCCTGATTCTATTATCAACAACAGTGCTAAAAGTAAGCAATAATTGATGTTAACCACACACTTTGCATTAAATAGATAAGGAGACCAACCTTGTTCAACAAAAATATTGCATATGCTGATCTTGTTGTCTCCTGGCCATCGAAAAACAAAGGGAATTCCATCGTCCGCATGCTTGTTCTCGGCGAGACAGAACTCACAACTAAGGTCACAGATGACGGCTCAACTGAAGGTGAATGATCAAGAATATATGACCGTGAACCTCCAAAGCGCAAAGGATAACGAAGAGGAACATTGAGGTATGATGCAATGAGGGAGGCTGCCTATGATTCACAACAAACAGTCAGATATGCAGAATAGTGCAACCTGGAGAATAATGTTCGGTTACATGTCCACCCACCCAATCTGAACATCTCTTCATTCTAGAACAGTGAAATTATAAAATGATAATATTTCGAAATGTTCTATAAAATAGACAAAAATTAACAAATAAAATACTTGATAATAATAAA
Source organism: Cenchrus americanus (assembly GCA_947561735.1). NCBI lineage: Eukaryota > Viridiplantae > Streptophyta > Magnoliopsida > Poales > Poaceae > Cenchrus > Cenchrus americanus. The sequence goes on along the minus strand of OX387239.1, from coordinate 290,318,646 downwards.
TCAAGCTAGACTATACATACATGGGCAGCATATCCCAGAACAGTAGAAGGTTTATGAAAGTCAGTCTTATCCCCGAAGTAGCCAGTCTTTTTGGCAGTAGGCTTTGATAACTGTAGACCCAATATGGCCAGAGGTCTTTTTTGAGAGCTATCTGGCAAATTTGTTTCAGCATTGCCTGAAAAAAAATCCTGTAGCATTTAAGTTTTGGCAGAAAAAGAAAACATTTCAGAAAAATATAGTCTTAGGACAGAAAACTAGAAGTTATGTTTCGGACAACAGTGTCAATGCTCATACTTCTTACAATAAATACTTGATAACTTTCCTTGTTAGCAACTGTAAATCATGTGCTGATATGATAATAATTACAGTTATTATTTGGCTATCATCTGGCCCTCCCTTATTTTTCAATTAAGGTCTGCCACAGAACACCAGTAAAACGATACACAGAGAACTGAAAACTCATGAAACTTGCAATGCAGAAAAAAACGACATACTCGTTTTGACGATGCTGGGGGTATATCCAGTCTTGTGATCCGGAGATTTTCCATCCAAAGGCCTCAAAGGATACACCCAAGCAACTTGTGTCACCATATATTGCTGTCTCATATGCAACTTCCGTGTGATATTTTGAAGGCGCCCAAAACCATTTTCCCCAGACAGCAATTTGTTAGCTTCCTACAACCAGAAAAATGAAACATTCTGGTGAGATTGGTGGAATGGAACAGCTGTGTCATGTCCAGAGTGTGAACGCCAAGGGAAATCTTTCTGTCACAGAAGACTATATTGTGGATCCCAAAGTCCAAGTCAACGATAGAGTTAATTACATCTTACACAGGTTTGGGCACATGTGTTACCAAAGTGATGTTTACTTGCACAATCGCACTTTGGAAGTATTTCATTAGAGCTCCGGAAACCAAAGGGAAACGCAATGTAAGAATCGGATACCTCCAGATTACCGCGCGCTGTGCCAAGAGTTTTGCTTGCCGCAGACAATGCTCTGATGCTGATGCAAAGCTGCGACCTCTGCTCCTCAACATCTTCTGACGATTTCTTCGTGTGCATCTTCAAATCCCCCAGACGGTCAGTGTGCTGCTGCAGGCTTTGCCGCATCTCAGCCAACTCGTTGTCCTGCTGCAGAAACGCCCGTCTGGCCTGCCCGCAAACACAACGATGTCACCCGATCTGTACTGTTATAGTTTCATTCATGACATGCGCCCAGGAATAATTCAGGGCTGAACCACCAAGAAGATCCCCTGGAGAACCGAGTGGATCGAGCAAGGAGGGGACACCCGTAATTGACTCCCGAACTTGGCGATTACCTCTAGCGCGGCGGACTCGAGGCGCGCGGCGAGGTGCGCCTTGCGGCCCCTGGCGGCCTGCAGCGCGGCGGAGAGGCTCCAGAGGCGGGCGAGCTCCTGCTGCAGGTCCTCCCAGTGGACGACCTCGGGATCGTCGACGCCCTCGACCTCGCTGGGCGGCAGGACCACCCAGCCGCCCCCTTCCTCCGGCGGGGGCGGGGGAGTCTCAGGGGCGGCGGCGGACGACGGGCCCGGATCCTCCATCGCCGGCGGTCATGTCCGCGCGTGCGGGTTCGGGGGGGAGGGCGAGGGCGAGGGCGAGCACGGCATGGGTGGGCGGCGTGGGGTTGTAGCAGGGGTTGGAGGCGTAGGCCGCCGGCGTCGTCGGGCGAGGGGAGCAGCCGAGCCGGAGGAGATGCTTCGCCTATATTTTTGGGTTGGGCCAGTAAATTCCGTATGCAATAATTAGTATTCACCTATATTTTGTTTGATATAATATTCCGTATGCATGCATGCATACTTCTTGCGACTGGCGACGAGTGAAGTGAGCGGAACGGATGCATGGTCTATCAAATCTAAAGGTGCAAGTGCTAGCAGCTTTTATATTAGTTGAGGGCTGGCCACTATATATGCTTTTTTTTTAACTTGTTAGATTTTCCAAAATGCACTGAGAGCGGCGGTTGTCGCATTCTTAATCACTGAAAGCGTAGTACTACTCCTAGGCGAGTAGTATGCATGCATGCATGCATGCGCGCCTACTTTGACTGACACGTTTGACGTACTCAGGAGGTGACACGACACGAGGGGCTATGAAAGAATACAACCCATAGACGACAGTCGGAGCATGGAGCTGTGTCATGGATTACGTACGATTTGGAATAATAGAATGTCAAGAGATATGATCCGCAGGGAGTGCAAATTAAATTAACCCGTGAAATAAATGATTTGAGTTCGAGCGGGTATTTAGCGGTATAAACCCCGCGAGCGGTAAAAAAAAAAAAGAACCCTGACATCATAATCTTATGTCCTCGCTTCTCTTGCACGCCGCCGGCCGGCCGGTGCTGCCCGCCATGAACGAAGCTATCCTCTCGCTGTCGGCGTGGGACCAGCGCCGTGCTTGCGCTGCTGACGTGGACGGCGCTGACGCCGTGGCCGTGGCCGTGGCCGCCTTGACTTTTCCACCTCCTCTCCTACGCCCGCTCGGCCATATAAACCAACAAACCGCCAAATCCTTGCATTGCATTGCACCCACCAACAATCAATCACCACCACAGGATCATGCTCATGACCGCGGCCGTGCGCATGGACTCCACCACCTCGCCGACGCCGCCGCCATGGTTCCCGGTCCCACCGGCGGGCAACCACCGCCTCCCCTACGACGACTTCACGGCGCCCGCTCCCTCCCCGACGCCCGCCGCCGCCGCGCCGCCAAACCACCATCTCCGCCCCGAGCCCACCACGCGCCGCGCCGCCAGCAAGCGCCGCCGCCCGCGCCCGTCGCGGAAGCTGCCCACCACCTACATCACCGCCGACGACCCCGCCAGCTTCCGCCGCATGGTGCACCAGGTCACCGGCGCCGACGACAACCTGCCTGCGGCTGATGCTCCTCCTCCTCCTGCTGCTGCGCCCCTCGAGACCCTATGCTGCCGACCGGCGCCCTACCGCACACCCGGCGCGGTGATCCTGCCGACGCTGGACACGTCCGCGTTCCTGATCGGCGCGCCGGCGCCTGGGCTGGATCGGAGGATGGAGGCCGCCGCCGGCGGCGGCGGCGGCGGGGCTTGCAACAACTACAGCAGCAACAGCAACAGCAACAGCGGTAGCAGCTGTGGAGGTGGTGGCGGCGGCTTCCCGACCTTGGATTCCTGGGATGACGCTCTCTTCTAGCAGCCACAGCTAGTACTTACCAATCTACAGTCTATCAAAATCGACGACCAAGCATCTTTAGTTTGTTTGATCTGAGCTTAACTTGTCGCTCTCCATCGTAATATACCTAGCATCAGTCATCAGTGTGTGCGTAGGTGGTAATAATTAATTAAGCTGCTGAATGATGTTGTTACCCATTCCCTTAGCTTCATCAGGTACGTAATGCTTCCCTAGTTTGTCCGATTTCTCAGCCTCCCTCCAACTCCGAGTCCAGAGGGATCGATCGAGAGGGGTGCCCTCGTTTCGTTGGGTCGGTCGCCGGCCACTGTCAGCACATAATGACGCTGCTTATTAGTGCTTAGAGCCTACGATACGTTGAGATGAAGGCATGCAGCTGAATAATCAAACTGGTGGTGGTGGGTTTTGACAGCGACACAGCATAATGGAGTCAGCACGTCCTGCTCGATCGGGAAATGAATATGAGATGGATGGACCGATCCATATTTCTTTGGATTGCTCACTCTTGATCGATTCCGATCGATCGATAGATCCTGCACTGTCGGAAGCCCCCGGCCCGGCTTAACGTCGTCATCAAATTAAAGGGGTGGGTTATTTCTCGAGCTGGACTAGTTAATTTCTTCCAGTCTTTTGCGACTGGACAATGTAACAGAAGACGGTAGTGGTAAAACCTGATGCCTAGCTAGCTAGCTGCTACCAGCGGTAGACTAAACTCTGACAGCGGAAAAGGAGCAAAGCGATCGCTGTCATGTCATGGTTAACTGGGGTTCTGCAGGGCAGTCAAAAATAGCGGCCCAACCCAATGCAAGGATCGGAGGCGACGCCGTCGAGGCATGGAGCTCGCGCGCCGCTCCGTTGACTGCTGCCCCGGCCGTCCCGCCGACTGCCTGCTAGCTCCCGCTCGTCGGAGAAGAAGAATTCCGGCCGGGTCCACCCACCAACCTCTACAGTCCAGTCCACCGTCCCACGGAGACGACGACGATGTGCGTCCGGACTGGAGTACGGGACTGGACCCACGTGCTTCCTCGCGCGCGGCCAACCTGCCGGCACACGCCGATTCCGGCAGACGCCGTCGTCGCGTCACGCTTAGCTCATCATCGTCTAACAGGACTGCAACTGCAAGCAAGCAAGCAAGCAGTTCCTTTTCCTTTCTCTCTATATTTCAAATTGGGTTTACGAATTATGAGCAGTGCGAATAAAATTATAGCAGTTTAACTCAACATACAGACACGCGCTGGCTATATAGGCGGCTGACACCTTACTATCTGACAACAATCGTTGTTCTGTGCTCTAACCTTATTCATCAAAATAATCCCAATTTACAGCATCCTCGTTTATTCTCTCTCCATTTGACGTGTCATTCACTCCCCTCCGTTATAGTAGTTCTCCTCCGACGATTCGTCTGTCACGTGACTCGAATCGTACTCCTTTACCGCATGAATTCTTTCGAGTGCCATTTCCACCTGCCTCATCGTCGGCCGTTCCTTGCGCACAAATTTCACGCACATTGCCGCTAGAAGAGAGATATCGTCAACTTCCCCGCCTCCCTCCTTCACAACCTGCGGATCCAATATGCAAGCTAATTTACGTTCCGAGGCTAAAGTGGAGAAATGTTTTACAAGACCATCGCCCTCGGGTGATCTATACGAAACCGGCTTCTCCCTTGTTAGCAACTCTATGAGAATCACGCCAAAACTATAGACGTCGCTCTTGTCGGTAAGGTACCCTGTAGTATAGTAGGTAGGATCCAAGTACCCAAATGTTCCCTGCACAACTGTATCCAACCCAGATTGATCGATCTGAATGTACCTTGAAGCTCCAAAGTCCGACAACTTCACTGTTAAATTGGAATCTAGTAGTATATTCGGAGACTTGACATCCCTATGGATTATTGGCGTTGAAACGAGCGAGTGGAGATATGCAAGGGCCCTGGCAGCTTCGACTGCAATCCTCATCCTATCTTTCCACGGTAGTGATATTGGGCCATCGACGTGAAGATGATCGTAGAGGGTGCCACTGGAAATGAACTCATAAACAAGAAGAGGAACTTCCGTCTCGAGGCAACATCCATGAAGTTTCACAATATTTCTATGGTTTATCTGAGAAAGGATAGCAACCTCGTTTATGAACTCGTCAATTTCTTCTCGTATCACTATCTTTGGCTTCTTAATCGCCACAACATGCAGACTTGATAAAATCCCCTTGTACACGGTGCCATGCGCTCCACCACCAAGTTCCCGAGTTCTGTCAAAGTTGTTAGTTGCTTTCTCTACTTCTTCCAAAGAGATGACAATCATTTTCTCGGATATGTTTCCGTTTTGAGATACCAATTGCTGTAGCAACTGCCCATGGTTTTGCTTGAAGAACCTTTGTCTCATCTTTTTCCTCCTTCGTGTCTCGATCTTACTGATTATAAATGTGGTTCCAACGATTAGGAATGGAAGCAGAGCACCAGTTCCAACGCCTATGCCAACCATTAGCCCTGAGACAATGACACACAAAATTATCAGATTTGTTTTCCAAGAGTAACTTTAACAATCTTTACACGTCATTGTTGGAAAAAAAACTGATTTTTTGGAAGCACATTGTAAAAAAACCCACAACTATCTTGACAAGAAAACGACCACAGGGTAATCAACATGGTTTCATATAGTCAACCTGTTCGGCTGGTAGAATGAATAGTGTGTTATGGGAGAGGAGATGAGCCGGCCGAGCACTGTTCATTCAATTCCATGTGTTTATGTTTATTAAGTTAAGGAGATCGATGAGAATGGAACGACGCTTACCTGTATTTGGATGTGGCTCCACGCAACCATTCCGAGTGTATGGGTTGCCTGTGGTTCCCTTGGGACACTGGCACAAATACGTGCCAGGTAAATTTGTGCAATTGCCAAAGCAGCTATTGGGAAGCCGGCACTCATCGATATCTGACGACGAGCAATTAATATAATGGTGACAAAATGTCATTCAGACCGGGATATTAATTTGTGTGGATGATAGAGAATATATATATATATTTATACAAGCTAAGCAGGAAAAATGTTGAAGTTACCTTGGCATCCTCGGGGGAGGTAAGGGTTGCCTTGGTAACCATGGTGGCAGTTGCATACGTAGCCAGTGGTGGTGTGGTTGAACCTCCTGTAGGGGCCGGTGGTGGGTCTGCAGGTGCTGTGGCTGCTGTGGCACGCCGTGCTGCCCAAGTCCCGGGGGCACGTCTTGGACCCAGCACGGCGGCGGCGGCGCCGCCGCCGTCCCTCCAGCACGAGGGCGTTGGATCCCACCTCCCAGTCCAGCCTGGCCTGCTCGGAGAACAAGTGGCAGCCGGAGCCCGGGGGAGGTTGGGTCTCGGTCCAGTTCCTGGACAAGCCTCGCCCTGTCCCTGGCTCCATGATCACCTTCCTGGGGCGGAAGCGCATGGTGGAGGGGTCCAGCGAGATGCCGGTGATGAAGTATATGTCGGTGCCGAGCCAGAGGACCAGCCGCGGCGTCCTGTAGCCGCCGGTGGTGTTGCAGGTGAGCTTGAAGGACTCGTGCAGGTAGCACCCGGCCTCGATGCCGAAGGGGTAGGGCACGCTCACGCCGCCGCAGACGGTCGTGCAGTTGGGCCGCAGCCCGTGCCCGGTCATGTGGCCATGGCCGCCGCCGCCGCCGCCACCCGCCGCCGCCAGCACCAGGAGCAGCAGCTGCAGCAGCTGCATGCCAACGGCAGTCGTCGAGCAGCCTGCTGCATTCAACTTGACGAAACGTCGCTGACGACGATGCTGATACCAACGGCAGTCGTTCATGGCTTGCATGGTAGATTGCAGCAGCAACGACTGTGATGTGTGATCTCGCTCGCTCCCGTCACCGGCAATGTCGTTTATGTACTAGCCCCCGGCATGCACGTTCCAAACTCAAGTGACGGGCCAACCCATGATGCACCTGCACTAGGGGATATCAATCATAGGTGCCGCCGGAGGGCCTCACAATATCCTTTCCAAAATCCAAAACTCACTTCCTTGGAGGCAACACTGCCCAGCCATGGCTCACAACATATACATTCGCGCTAAGAACAACAGTGTGGGGGGGAGGATACGATCCCTCCAGCATATATATATATATATATATATTTTACACATAAACATGTCATCACCATGACCTGATGCATTCAGTTTCAACTTTGATCACAACGACCCGCCCTCGGGTACCACAATTTACAACCTAACATTTCCTACACCACTAGCCTGCGACCACGAGATGGTAATTCTCCCCCTGGAACTGAATCAATTCTCTCAAGACCCAATGAACAATCGCTGTGGTTGGCCGCCACGTTCCTCGCCACCACCTAAATACATTGCCCAGCCATGGAAGAATGTAAGTATGTATATAACAGAGAGCAGAAATATTTTGATGACATCCACCTCTTTGATTTTAAAACATGTCTTATTGGAATTAAACATGATAGGGGGACAGATAGTGAGACATTTAATCATCACAGTGAAATTGTGATACGATTGCAACACGATTTGTGATGCTGGCAATCAAGTCAGACCATACAAAGTCAAGGGAACAACATTTTGACCAGACCTGCAGACAATTCTGTCCAGATTCTAAGGTTAGCCGCAAGGTGCGTAAGAACAAAAAACATCTTTTTACCATCAATCAACATCGTGTTGAATTGCAAAAGGCATAGGGAAATTATCATGCATGGTCTGACTTTTTGCACTGTCAAGTGACAATAACTTCAGAACAAGTCCACAAGGTTGCTTTCGGGTGGCAGAAAAAAGATAAGCCCAGGAACAACAACCACTGGACAAGAGGATTACTATGCGAATCTTCTCTCCATATTTGATTTTGTAGAAACAAAAAATTGATTCACAGTCGGAGTTCAGACGTGCCTTGGGAGTTGAGAATGGAAGGACAGTGTATTCCTCAACCTACAAAACACCATGGGTGGACGCTGGTCCACTATTCCCGCTACTTCCACGATGCATAGGATCATACCATGCACATCAGTTTCAATGTCTGTGAGAGAACACACCCAACACACTCAATTTTAATGACCTATGAGAACATATGCCATACTTGGTTTCAGAAAGTCACACACAACATATATGTCTCATCATAAAAAAAATCAAATATCACAAACCATAAGTTCCTACAAGTTAACACATGAAATCGGTAGTGCAGATTGCTGTACGGAAGATTTCATCATTATTTTACTCCCTGAATGGAACATGAAATTGAGATGCAGCACTCTACCATCAAGTAATCAGGAAAGCGAGATATGTGCATGCTATCACAGATATACATTATACTGTTCGAGGATAAATTGCTTGCACGACAGCCATCAGCAGGAAATGTTGAATAACCACACTCAAAGAGTCAATAAAAGGACACGGCGATCATATTAACTTTCGTGTTCACTACTGTTTGTTATAAACAACAGTATGGAGTCAGCAAATAATGTGACTATCACTACAACAAAGTAGTCTGAGAGCCTAAAGCCATAGTAAGATAGGCTAATAGTACCTATTTGGCAATAACCTCCTTGTGAGACTTAAATGACAAAATCACGTTCCACGCAAGGGCTACAAAATTAGCAGCAAGCACCTGAAAAAAATGGCAGTAAGTTGGCAAGAGCAACTCACAAAGCATGCTAATAGAAAACCTTGTGAAAATGAGAATTTTCAAATACCTGAAACTTCTGAGGAACAAAGTAAAAATTCAGAAACTGAAATGGTATCCATAATTGCCAATTTGCCAACACTGATGATAACCACTCCTGTAGATGTCAGAAATGAAAAATAGATATCCAGGAAAGAGTTTACGCATGCGTACCCGAGGGGCAAAAGAATATGGAAAGGTTCAGCTCACCTGCTTAAGCTTTGGCACTACAAGAGAGGGCTTTCCCTCCAAGGTGACTAGTAAGCTCATAAAAATGCCGATGAAAATGGGAGCGAAAATGAACTGAGCAGGAGAACATTAAAAGGGTATCAAAAGAAAATACGATAGTTTTAGAAACAGAGAAACTGAATGACAAGCAAGAATATTTCATGACTACAGTATATTTCCTTGGGGTTGCAAAGGAGAGAGGAAAACAAATGCAAACCTGATCAAGTAAAAGGCGAGCAATGGCACCTGATGGTCCGCTGACTGTCACTAATTTACTCAAATAAAGGTACCTGATATGAAGATTAAATATATATAAAAAAAAATAGCAGTGGCATAGAATGTTGGCTACACTACATACTGACACATTACTTCTGGAGGCCAGAAAAGATTACCAGACATGTAAAGTTGGCCCCACGAGGGCAAGTCCCAAAAATGTGAATACAAATGTTCTCCGTACATCAAGCGCTGGAACTCGATCAATTACAAGCTGGAACAGAAAGAAACGTATATTTAGGACTAAACATTTTGGTGTTTATGTAAAAAAAACAATAGCGATATCACAACTGTGGGACAAAAGGCACCTCAATGAACCACCAAGGCAAGTTTTTTTCAACCTTAACAATTCTACAAATGAAAATGTTAAGCATGTTTTCCAATCACTTCCGCCACAAACTTCTTGCTTAAATCCCCTGCGCCATCAATGGATTGAACCTTTAAGTTTTTTTTTTGGGAAGAACTTTTTAGGTCATTTTCAGTTGCCTGGCTGTTCACTTATTTTGTCTAATTTTCATTTTCGGCATGCATACATTAAAGGTGATTTCACAAAGCTGGTAACACTATCAGTGTTATTGTGCATAGTAGAATAGGAGCCTATAACAGTTTGACTCTCTGAGAATTTTGGTCTTTCAAGTTTCCATAGGTGAAGGTGAACCTACCTATACTCCATCAAAGGCAGGAAGTAACACAGTATCACAGTACAATGACAAAACAAACAGTAACGTAGTAGTACTAGGCTGCCTGAAAGTCACTCTAGGAAATCCACGCTGCATTGCATTGCATTGCATCAGACTGTGAGCCAAATGCTGCAAAGGTACCTGGCAGATAAGGTCCCCGGCCAGTGTCAGGACGGCAGAAGTGACCGCCTTAGTTGCAATAGGGTTCTTATCAAGAGACATCAGGTACCTGTCGCAATGCATACACATCTCAGTTTGGAATCGGTAACACACTCTGGTTCTCAATTGCGCGCGTCAGGGAGCCGCTGGGCAGCTACAGCCAACAACAGGCAGAGCACAAAAGGTACCGAACCGGACGCACAACGCAGAATCGAGTTACCATGCCAGGAGGAACCGCCAGTCCTTCGCGCCGGCAGCGGTTGCTCCTCTGGCTCCTGCAGCCGGAGCGGAATCGGTGCAGCAGGAGGCGGCGGCGGCGGCGGCGGCGCCGTTGAGCCGCTGGAGGCGCCCGGCCTTGCGCGGGTGGGTGGCGGCTGGGGCGGGGACGGCGGTGGTGGTGGATCGGGGGGGAGGAAGAGCGAGGCGGCGGGATTGGAGGAGAGGCGGAGGGGCGGGCCTCGCGGAGACCGGCCGGGGCGCGAGGAGGAGCGCGAGGGCGGACGCCATAGCCATGGCAGCGGCAGGGTGGTGGTGGGGGGTTTTGCCTGGGTGGGAGGCCGTTTCCTCGCTAGGTTTAGGAAGCACACGCCCTCAGATGCTTTACGTTTCCCTGCAGGGAAAGCGGAAAGCAATCGAAGACGTAAGCGTTACCGGGCCTTTTCGACCAAAGGCGGCAGGGGGGGGGGGGGCCCAGCTTTTTATTGTTACTGGGCTCATTTGGGCTCTTTCTCTGCAAAGCGGCCCATCTATCAACTATGTGATGGACGACTTGACCTAGCTATTCGCGTCGGAGAGGGTCTTCACCAGTTAGTTGCGGCGGCGCCGGCGCCGGCGCCGGCAGTGTCTCTCTCTCCCTCCGACGGGGAGGTGGTCCTCGGGCACGAGAGGAGGAGGAGGGAGAGGGAGATGTCGTACATGCGCGGCGACCTGCTGACCAAGACGCGGAAGCTGGTGAAGGGCCTCGCCAAGCCCGCCCCCAGATGGCTCAAGGCCATGGAAGAGTCAGTGCACTCCTGATACTGTGCTGAAAAATGCTGTTGATTTCCAGTTACTTATACTCATCAAATCACCCTGAACGCCACGGTACTGCGCGCAGCTGTGATTTGTGTCTACCTCCCGCCGCTTTATTACCATCTCTGTTGCCGAAGGGATTGCGTTGTGCTACGTCGTCAGGCTAGAATTTTGTAAAACTGAAGATGCGGTGAATCTATATGCATGCCACCTTTCTTTTGTTTGACGTATTGCTTGCTGGTCAATTGGAATTCACTAGGGCACCTCCAGTGACATTTCCTCGTGTGGATGGGAAGGTCAAGAAGATCGAGCTGCCAGAGGATGTGTACGTGCAGAAGTTCTTCAAGAAGCACCCAGATTCTCTCTACCACGATGCAATCAAGTAAGTTCCTTCTCATATGCTATGCGATTTCCTTGTAAAAGCTTACCACCGCAGCACTGTGTTGCTGAAATAGTGTACTGAGATTAAGATAGTGAGGTCCTTCTTGTGTTGTGTTGTATGTAGTTTTAGTTCAACTGGCATACATGTATTTAAGACTCCAGATTTTTGAAGGGAAGGATGGAATTTTCTATTTTCTTGGGATACTGTTTCCACACAAAAGTGGTGTTCTTATTTGAATTTACCACATTTTTAACCAACCTTTTCAGGATAAGTGGATTTGATCCGCCACCAGCACGAGTTTTTGCTTGGCGTGTCTTGGAGTTGAAAGAACAAGGCGTCAGTGAAGATTATGCGATGGCTGTGGCAGACGTAACAATCCTCTTCTGAATATATTATTTTTGTTAGTTATATCGAAGCCCCCTTAATGTAAAATCCTATTATGAGCCTACTGTATTTAAATTTCAAGTTATATAACTGTACTAGTTTAAACACACTTAGTTTTATTGATGTCTGTCATCCTTTTTTCCAGTTTGAGTATCGCAAAGAAAAGAAAGCGAAGAAGAAAGCATACAAGGAACTGAAAGCAATCGCTCGCAGTGAAGGAAAGGAGCCACCGCCAAACCCATACCCAAGTGCCATCAAAGAAATACAAGCAGAGGAAAAGCAGCATGTTATGGACCGTTTCTGTAACCCAAAGGTAATTGAGATTGCGAATAAGATGAAAGAGGAGAGAGATACGTTGCTTCGAGATAGGGCAGCATCAGGTCAGTGGTAGTAGCGGGTATTGTTTGGATTTGCCAACTAGGTATTATTGTTTATGACATTTGCCTCTTGTCGTCATAAAAAAATAATGGATGCGGAGTTGACATTATTATGGCAAACAAGAAACTCATTGTATTTATACATATCTCTACATATCTCTTGAGATGGTAGATGTGCTCAGAAATGAAATATCTGTCCATATTGCCGTCTTCTTTTATGACCTGATTTCCGGTTGTCTTCTTCTTTCGAAACTAAAATTTCTCGTATTTTAGTTGTACTGATCATCAAGTCAGTGGTAGTCGCAGGTATTAGTTGGACCGGTTGACAGGGTATTATTGTTATGATATCAGCCAACTGTCGTCATAAAAATAATGGATGCGTATTGGTTTGACAAACAGAAAATTCATTGGTTCATATGTATCTCGAGTTGGTTGATGTGCTTGGAAATGCAGTATTATCTGTCCATATTTCCTTCTTCCTTTGTAGCCTTATTTCCGGTTATCTTCTTTCTGAAACTGGATTTTTTTCAGTATTTATTATCATGCTGTTTAGTTCAAAATGTCAAATTCTATGCACATGATTTTCTGCCGACGCAACTAATCATGTTTGATCATATGTTCCCGGCCTACTACCCCATTGGAAGTTCCTTGACTTCAAAAGGGGGAGAAAAGTTTATCTGCAAATAAGTCTGAGATGCATTCTGCTTCATTCAGACTTCAGAATGTTCTGCGCAGCTGACAAACTAGATGAAACCGGCATTGTGACATGTTGGCAGAATGTCTCTTTCCCTTTGCCCCCCCATTGCGTCTTCTTGGTGATGCGTTTTCACAGAATGCCTCTTTCCTCTTTTTTTTTTTTTTTTTTGCCCCCTTGTATGCTGTGACGCGTCATCTCCTGAATTTCCGTCTGTCCCCGCGATGAGCAATTTAGTAATCTGAGCAAATCAGTTGTTGGTGCTCCCTCCTCGTCGCTCTGCTTGGAGGTTGAAAGGAACCAGCAGCATTCTTATATGTACTGTTGAGATCTGGCGTCCTGAGGGGATATGGTTGGATTGTCATTGCTCTTACTGATCATCTGATTATTTATTTATTTTTTTAATAAAAAAAGGAATCATTTTCATCAAGAATGGCATGCCATCTCTTGATTTTATTGGTCAACACGGGCTTATCTTCAACTTTTGACATGTGAAGGGTGTCTTGAAGATATTATTTGCAAATGATCTGTGTGTTTTATGCAAATGATACTAACACGTTATCTTATATCTTGCTGTTTGCTGTATTTTATCTATGCATTGTTGATGTTAAATATTAGCCCTTTTGTGGTGCAAGTTGGATGCTGTGGAATTTGTTATATGTACTGGGCAATCTCTTTAGAGTGTCGAACATGATCTCTTGCGTTGCGTTGCGACCTCATGGCGCTCCGGGACACGCCTGCTTCATCACGAGCACGTATGAGCCTCGTGGCGCTCTGGGACACGCACGGTGCCGGCCTCCACGGCAGCTCGAACAAATTTCTTTAGAAGCAAATACACGGTGCAATACAAATTTTTCCCGGATTTTTGAAAGTGTAGCGCTGCATGCAAGAAAACTATCGCGGGTTATATATGCGGGTCCTGCACATTTGTCGCTGCCCGCGAGACACGGCGCGCCTTGCACACCGAGCCGAGCGTCTGCAGGCCTTCGATTAGCCGCCGGAGCACCACCGCCCGTGCGCCCCGGCCCGTCGTCGCCATCCGCCGTGCATCTTTGTCGCCGGTAAGCATATACCTCCGAGCTCCCCTCTCTCCACACCCTCCCTAGCTCTCTTTCGATGCGCCACCCGCTAGAATCGCTAGGCCGGCCGCCGGCGATTCGATCCCGTCGTCAGGAGCCATGGAAGATCTCTGAGCGCTATTGCATCTAGGCGGGCCTTTGCAGCTTATTATCTTCTATGTCTCCCATCTTTCACAGGATATATCCCATAAACCTTTTAGGTTCCTGCAATCAAACCCGGCCCCCTCGAGAGTCATGTCTGTGCCGGAGGCGGGGCGAGCCGCGGAGAGGGATGAGCGCGGGAGGGACGGCGGCGACGACGACTACGAGCAGCAGCAGCAGCAGGCCCGGGTGCTTATGGCGCTGATGCGAAGCTTCTGCGCTGCGCGGTACCGCAAGGCCGACAAGACGCCATGCCCCATAGATCAGGTCTGCCCGCTACCTTCGTCTTTCACTCTTCCCTTCGTGATCCGTCTGCTGTGTTAAACTTGTTTGCATACCTTTCGTTGTCACCCTTTGTAGGGTCTCTACTTGGGATCTGTTGGAGCGGCATTGAATAAGGAGGCCCTGAAGAGCTTGGGCATCACCCATATATTGATTGTTGCAACATCTCTCAGTCCAGCCTTTCCAGCTGAATTCAATTACAAGAAGATCGAGGGTAATTCCTATCCCCTTTTTTTTTCTTCATATAAAATTTGCAGAGATGCATCAATTGTTTTGAGGATGCAATCTAGAACCATAGACTAGAAAATGAATTTGAGGATGCAATCTTGAACCATCCGCACTGACGAAAAATTGACAGGGTTTGCATATAATTAAGGGGCTAATTGCCTGTTGTGGTATTATCTTTTTTGAAAAACCATGCATACTAAGCCATGCTTTGCTTTATCAATGCAGTACTTGACAGCCCTGACACTGATTTGCTGAAGCACTTTGATGAATGCTTTAGTTTCATAGATGAAGCTGTCAGCACTGGAGGCAACGTGTTAGTTCATTGCTTTGCTGGGCGGTCAAGGAGGTAATTCCTTTCTCTCTCCCTCCCTCTACCTCTTTTTGAACTACTGAAATGTTTACTTACATTACTAGCAACCCAGTTGTAAATTGAAATACATATTCAGTTAAGAAGAAAGGGGAGTGTTGAAGGATGGCTACTTTATTAATTTGATAGATAATGAGGTGCTGTGTTATTTCATACAGCACCTGGAAACTTTCTTAGCATAACAATGTTGTCAACACCATTTTTTTAAAAAAAATGCTGTCAACACTTATTCAATAAGATTCTTTCCTATGTCTGACATGCCTATATATCCATTTCATATCTATCTAAAGAGTATCAATATATAAGTGACCCATTAGAACAACTCCAGCAGCGCATGTTATATTTATTAGATGTGATTAACTATTTGTGATTAATAGCAGAATTTTTCAATAGATATCACAGCGTGTTTCTTAAGCTCAGTTGTATCCCATTCGATAAGAACTCATTTGTTGGATAAAGGATGAAATGACATGTTCCTTAACCTGTTTGTGTTTCACATCGACTATTTAATTCGTAAATATCAAGCTAGTATGCAACATTACTTTTTTTTTTGGGTTTCCGACTAAGTTATCATTGTAAAAATGGACAGTGTGACCATTGTTGTTGCATATCTCATGAAGAAGCATCAAATGAGCCTCGAAAGTGCCTTGTCAATAGTTAGAAGCAAACGGCCTCAAGTGGCTCCTAATGAGGGGTTTATATCCCAGCTGAAGAACTTCGACAAATCCCTGCAAGGTAAAACACAAATAGTCGCCGTGGTCGGACTTTATGTTAAATTGTTTCAGAGGAAGGTGGTATGCATATCTTTGCTTCATGAAATATTTTCTTATTGTTTATGTTGCTTTTTGCTATTGTTGTTGTTGAATTGCCTTCAATCCTAAGCACTAGCGTCACACATTTGTTACCTAGATGTCTTTTTCTAATTGTAATATCGACGTGGGCTTCCTTGGGTACAAGAGGATTGGAGTGAAATTGGGGTGGAATGAAGTGGATTGAGATGATAATGAACTAATTTCCTCCCTCGATCCTCATTCCACTCCAATACTCTTCTACCCAAACAAGGCTTAGGGGACATCACACATACTGTAGGCAAGTGGTCCATGAACTTGTCTTTATTTTGTGACACGTTCATGGCCAACTATAAAAGTTCTAACCTTATCTGCTGACACAATCTCACTTGCCCAACTCTTAATTGTGTGCAGTGGAGCAGGAACGGAGAATTGAATCTTTGCAGAGCTAAATATAGGTGTAGAGAATTAAATGCAATGTTAAGAACCTCCTGACCGCATGTTGTTTATTTACAGCACAATGTTGTTTACACCTCCTGAGCATCATTGTGCTGATTTTTTTAAAAAAAAAGCAGCATTGTGCTGCTGTAAACAGAATCAAATGTAATGACTTGGCATGTTATGTCAATAATGCAATGTTAAGAACCTCCGGGCCACATTGTGCTATGTATAAACAACAAGTGACATTGATCACTTATCAATTGGATTCCAGTGGATTAAAGTGCGCGTTAAGTGCTCAGCAATCTTCCTTGTAATTTCTATTCCAATGAAACAAATGTTGATAATCAGTAGTGCTAACTTTTTTTTTATTTCCGTAATGGAGAAGGATGAGAAGGACAATTAATGATCTGACGTGGAACGACAAAAACAGGAAAGAGAATGCTAGCGATTTGAGTGGCTTACTTGGTGGCAGCACCTCCAAGGTTGCTGCTCGCGCAATCCTCAGGGACGACGGAAATTCATGATCTAAGAAGCTCTCTAGCTAGTTTCTCTTTATGCTATGCTTATGTGCTGGTCAAGCAGGTGTCTAGCGAGTGCGTACGTGATGCTTGAGTGGCACCAAGCTCCATCTTGCGTGCAGCCAGCCATGCCTTCAGCCTGACTGTAGCCATCTCGGCAGAAGAGGGCCGACGGCGGCCCAGTAACTCGCTCGGCCCAAATCCTCCTGCTCCTACTCCCCCACTACTACTTCTACCTCCTCCCGAACCCTAGAGCTCGCCGGAGCCGCAACATTTCCAACGCCTGGCGGCCGGAGTAGTGGCGGCGGCGAGCACTCATTTCTTCGTGAAGCTAGAGACCTCCCTGGCGACGGCTACCAGTGTGAAGAATCTTGCAACGTGCGTGAGACCTCCACTCCTCCCTCCGGCATTGCTCGTCAGTTCTTCTTCCTGTACTCCCCATTCCGGCAGTGACGATGCATATATGGCATGGATCTTGCTTTGCTCTCGTTTGAATTATTTAGATGCACGCATGGATGCTGGATCTTGTTTCGCTCTCGTTTGAATTATTTAGACGCATGCGGTGAACGGGTGCACGAGCCTGTCGCCGCTGGTGCTCTCGCAGACCACCAAGTACCACGTCACGGCGGCGCAGCACCTGCCGGACCGGTTCCTCGGCGGCGGCGAGGACGACGACGGCGGAGCCGAGACGCCGTTCAAGATGGCGTTCGGCGGCGTCGGCCCGTGGGACGTGGCGCGCTCCGACACGCGCTAGCTTCAACGAGGTGTTCAACGCCGGGATGCACGCCGACGTACAGCCGTGTCGCGCTGGAGTCCGCCATCTCCGGCGAGCGCGCGCGGGGAGGCGCGCGCTGTTGGCCGGCGTGGGCTCGCTGGTGGACGTCGCCGGAGGGATGGGCGCCGCCGCGAAGGCCATCGCCAGGGCTTTCCCGCATGTCAAAGTGCTCGGTGCTGGACCTTCCTCATGTCATCAGCAGCATCGTCCCAGGTGAGGATGCCGCACTAGTTGACTACATCGTCCCTGGTGACATGATGGAGTACATCCCACCTGCTGATGCAGTATTCCTCAAGGTATGTAATTGTTAACCACACTGCACACATATATATTCATAAGATCATCGATCATCATTATAACTTTATAAGAAGGCTATCTGCTCCAAGAAGAAACCAGCTGACGGTGGAGGCGGCAAAGTGATCATCATAGACATAATTGTTGGCTCTCCTTGCAAGGCCATGTTCGAAGCCCAGGTCTCGTTTGACCTGCTGATGATGGCCGTAACGTCGGGCAAGGAGCGCGATGAGGGCGAGTGGCGCAAGATATTCATGGACGCGGGATGCAGCCACGCACCGGACTTGGAAGGATACAGCGGGCAGAGAACCGCCCGATGCAGATGAATTGGCTCAGATTGACACCGACGGCGATGAAGCATGAGAGTGTGAGGAAAAAAACTGCACAACAACCAAGCAATGCAAGAAGCTACGGTAAAAATGACAGACATATGATTCTGATCCAGCCAAAAGGAGGGCAGTTGAAGGGAGCCATAGTCAGTCTTATGAGACGAGACTGCCCTTATTACCAGAGCAAGAGACGAGAAATCGAAGTGATCCACCCTTTTGCCTGTCAACAAGTAATCGACAAATGGCCCCACTAGCAGGATCGGAGGGACCCCTGCTTGGGCTGGAGCAGTGTGGCCCAGGAGGTTGAACGAGTTCAGAGCATACTTCTTTTGCAGAAAACGAGCATACTGCAAAATGAGTACAAATTACAAGAGAGAATCAGGATCGTGACTCTTCTAATTAAGCAGGCACATGATAGGAACGAAGTCCATGTGCAGTGCAAATAGAACTGTTATCACTGATTCCACATTAAAAAAAACTGTTATTACTGAAGATGCTGGGCAGCAAGGGTGGATAAATAGTATAAGAAAAATGCCAAAGTTGTGAAATTAAATGAAATCCTGATGTTGACCCGTCACCCGAATTAGCTCTGACGCCACGCCTTGATGCTTGGTACTCCAGGCTTTCATCAGAGAATCTCCTTCGTCCTAGGGATCTTAACTGATTTGATTGTACAGTATCATCTTTTGGACCTCCATTCCGGTGCCATATACTAGGGCATACTACTATTAAAAAAGACTAGTATACAAACATCCAACCGTTCAGATCAATTGTATACGGAGTACTTCGTAAAACCAAACGGTAGTATGAGGTGGTATGCATGGGTAGTACTAAATTACCCCTTTATACTTCGTAAAACCAAACAGTAGTACGAGGTGGTATGCATGGGTAGTACTAAATTACCCCTTCTATACTTCATACCACTCGTATGGGTGGTATAAGGCACCGGAAAAGGTTGTCGGTGCTGGTACGTACAGTTCCTTCTTGACTCCTTCACTTGACGTTTGCTTACTTACAAGCTGTCACGTGATTTGGGAAAACAAAAGTCACATGATCCAGGGGGCTCAGCTAGCACTTCAGCAGAATAGTGATACGACTGAGGCCCATCGGAAACTAGCAGCCCAGTAATACCTCAGCTCATGGTTGAAGAGATTAAGGCTCAGATTAAATGAACACCAAAGCCTTGCCGTTTTATGTTGAGAGGAGGAGTGAGTGGCTGTTCCTGTGGAGAGAGAGAGAGATTTCTGGTAAATGTTCAAGAGTTTGTGTTGTGCGCTAGGGCTTCTTCCCAACTGGAGTAGATGAGGATTCGGATCACGCTTCGCACAAAAACTGAACTCTTCACATCAAGGGCGTGTTGTTTCAGGGATTTCTTGTTTCAGTTCTGTTCATCCTAATATCTTTATGAGTTAATAGATATACTTATACATTAAATACGTCAGCCTGTCTGGGTGGTGTAGTTGGTTATCACGTTAGTCTCACACACTAAAGGTCCCCAGTTCGAACCTGGGCTCAGACAATTGATTGATTTTCTTTTTGCTTTTTTTTTCCTTGTCCCTACTGAAGGAAGTTCATTATGTTGATGATTGAAGGGAGAGAAAATTAACTCCTCACCGGAACTTTTCCTCTCATTTTTATTCACATGGCTATAGCGCATTCGGTTTTGGTGCCTTCTAACTGACGATGAATCCATTTTCTTTGTTAGTGACGCATGCAGCACTAGAATCTGGTCTCAACTAACTTTGTTGGGCTGACCGAGAAAATGAATCCATCTCGTCGATGGCGGATTTCTGGTAGTCGTCGATCGGCGTACGTACGTACTGGGTCCAGTTGTCGGACTTGCATTGAGAGCCTGCCGCCTCCACGCAGAAGTTGATGCCGATCGAAGGATTGGTTGCCAGCAGCGTCGTCGATGACCGTCTTGCATCGACCTCACCTCACGGCCGGTGGAGCGCCAAGAGGAAGAAGAAGAAGGTGACGCTCACACTGCTAAAGGCCATGTCCATGTCCACTCTCAGTGGATCGTTGATGTTTGCTAGTATGCTAATAAATCGACGATGGATGGTGGTCGATATGAGATGTTTTGTGGAGCGTAGTGCATATGTATGTGTATTTATATATAGGCAGGTTTTGCATAGTAGCAAATCAATGGGAGGGGAATCCATGCATGATTAGACAGATCGAGCAAATCCGATCGACGGTGTGGCATGGCATTAATTTGTGGGGAAATTGTTTGCTTGGGTGCTGGTCATTATTAATTGATTATTTGCTGCCGTCGTCTCAGTCGTGAGATTACAAGATTTGCACCCAAGTAGAGGACGTTGTAGATGGATGTATGGTTAGAATAATATTTACGTGTTGTTGTCTTTAATTTTGTGTCCATTGCATTAATTAATTGTTAAAGGTTGAGGGTTTTGGAGCTAGTATTCCCCTGTAGATGCACGTGTGGCATGCATGTGATTTAAAAAATTATTTAACTCTTATAGTCAGCAATGTTTGAGCATCATTACGGTAGATTATTCTTAATAACCATATCATGGCGGCTTAGCTAAGGCCCCAAAGATTGCTTAGTCCCTCGCCCTAGTTATCTCGATTGATCTCTTCATCACTTACCCAATCCTTGTTGAGTTCCACTTTACTTCATCCACGATTTATCTCCTTTTGAAATTCCTCAAATGCTTGTTCTCAATTGACAACGAATTATATGCAAGCTTTCACTTAAGAACCATAAAGTCTAGGGCACTCGGTTTACCACATGAAAACTTGCACTTGGTTTATAGAATTATTATCTTCTGTTTCTATGATCCTCGTACTTTAATCAAGCCACCATATTTACCCGAGACCATGAATTGACCTTCTCAAAATATCCACAATATTTATCTTTCTTTATTGCTTGATATTTGCTATTATACCTTAGGATCATCCATATATTTGTCTTCTCCAATGTGAGCCATATAATATCGATTCACCAATAAATATTCATTAATAACTAATAAATATATAAATAAAACATGCTCACAATCTTAGACAAGTATGTTAGATCTTTAATCACTTTGTCATTCAATTCACCAAAATCCACTTAGGGCCTCCTCCGCTGCTGCCACCTGTGGAGAGAGAGAGAGAGAGATATGGAGAGAGAGAGAAAGAGAGAGACTTGCCACTGCCACTACCACTGGGGAAATTTGAGGTCGCGGCCACCGGATTCGGGGGCGTTGTTGTGCCATCTCCTCATCCGCCACCATGCCCGAGCTAGGGCACTTGCCCCACTGCTGGATCGGGCCCGGGCGAAGAGGCGAGGGGGTCGAGGACGCCATGCTCACCGCCATCTACTCCTCCGCATGCGATCGCCGGGAGACCCTAGCTCGTGTCGCGGTCGTCGGGAGCCGCCATCTCCTCCGCTCGCGGCCGGCCTCCGTCGCCCCGCCCGCCGCCGGCCTCCGTTGCCCCACCCGCTGTCGTCGCCTGCCGCCGTCGCGGTGTGGAGCCTGTTCGTTTGGCTGGTGGCTGATGGTTGATGCTGGTTTGTTCTGAGAGAAAAGTACTGCTGGTTGGTTGTTGGTGGCTAGTTTGTTCTAAGAGAAAAGTATTGTTGGCTGGTGGCTGATAAGCCAATCGAACAGGGTGGTGGAGAGAGGGGGGTCGGGGAGAAGGTTCAAGAGAGAGGGTGAGGGCGGCTGGGGATAAGATCGGGGGAGGGAGGAGAGGCTGCGGGCGGCTGGGGATAAGGTTGGGGGGTGGGGCCGCCGGGAAAGAAAGGGGGTGGTGGCGGGGGCTGGGGTGGGGCTAGGTGGGTGCAAGGTGAGAGAGGGGGGGTGATGGCGGGGTCGGGCAGCTTTGTCGTGCGCTGCCCTATGACGCACAACAAAGTTGTTTAGTTTGCCGTGTATTTTAAAGAAGGTGCCCAACAATCTCTCTTTGTCGTGCGTCAGCGCATGACAAACTATTTTTCGACAATTTTATAAAATTCATAAAAATTATCAAATAAATTTGAAAAATCAGAAAATTAATACAAATTAAGTTATGTTGCCTATTGCTTATAGAAACAAATTTTGAAGTCAAAACTCAATTTGAACAGGGTCGTCCCTGGGGGAGGGCGAACCGTGCGCCACATATGGGCCCAATGAGGATGGGGGCCCATGGGGTATAGATGTTTCATGCGCATCATACGGTGTACACAGCGACGCCTGGACGCCATGACGTATCACATCGACGGACGAGACTGAGAAGACGAGAAGGGCCGAGCCGGGTAGGCCCCGAGGGCGACGGGCAGGCCGACGGCGTCACGGCGCCCGACGAGCCGATGACTAGGGTATCCTCGACGACTCGACACCTGATTTGTCTCCCGCCTGGGTGTCTCCCAGTCTCCCTCTCTGTTCGGACTGTGCAGTCGTGCCGGCGTTCAAGTAGGATGCCATCATGGCGTCAAGTTTGCTGATTGGGATTTGGGAATTGGGATCGTTTGTTTTAGGTCAAGGTGAGGACTCAGGAGGTGATCATTTGTTTAATTATTTCTCGATCGCAGACGACGAGGACGACCTCCTCTAATTCTCCATGGCAAGGTATGGTCTGTACGGATTTGATTGCTGACTTGCAGTTTAGTACTAGTGTACAGATCGATCATGCTTATGGGGACAGAGCATAGAGGTTTAGATTGATTTTTAATTCAATATTTTTATTATGTTAGAAGTTAGGAAAGAGACACAAGTCTGGTGTTCTTGAAGATTTTGCATAAAAAAATGTCTAAAGACGTCTTTTTTAAAAAAGCACTAAAACATTGTGCTTTTATTTGAGGCAACCATCATAGTTATTTTACCATTTTTATCTTCTTTGGTGTATTGTTACTTTTACAAGAAAAATTAAATATATGCTACAAGTTATCTCTTATCAATAGTATTATATAATGTAATCGTTACATTAAAATATTAGATTGTCAGACTCTTGGTGTCTTACTCGCCCAAGGACCCATGAAACTTATAGGACGGCCCTGAATTTGAATGTTGTGTTGCTTATAAATCTAACCATATCTTTTTGTAATTTTATGAAACTTCATCGGAGATGTTTCGATTTATAAGCATCGGACTGACAAAATGTTCAAAACTCATTCATATTTTTACTACAACCTTCCATGATATCATGAGATATTGACAAATCTCATAATTTTTAAATTTTATTTGAATCTTCTAGAATTTTTAAATCATTTAGACACAAGATCATGTCGTTTCCTAGTCAAGATGTTCAAATTTTTCTTTTTGATTTCATGAAAAAGGTGATAAATTGGGCTAGCTAGCCGCAACCGTCACACTGATTGTTCTACATTGTCTTTTGATTTCATGAAAAAGGTGATACATTGTCTGAATGTGTTGGCAGGCTGCAGCTAGCTAGCCGCAACCGTACCAATTCTCAGATTTGACGTACTCTGAAAGAAAAAAAAAGAGCTGGAGACAAAAGAAATCTGAAGTGGACAAATCCTTCATCCAACAACACGTCAATATGATCTGCTTTGTTGCAATAATAGGAGGGTTTCGCCCCTACTGATTTATAACTACAAAAACTTTATGAGTTTAATAGAATGTAGAACAATATATTTATACAATTTGGAATCAGTTTAGACGAATTAGGCATTATTTGGTACTGATTGTTCTACACTCTAATAAAGTGTCCACACTCCACACCAGCTTGATGATGTGCTTTTTTTTTTTAAATGTATTAAAAAGACAAGGTATCAAAAATTGAGATAAAAAGCCCAAATTAATAATAATCTGGAACCGAAGGATTAAGCTAATGGTTAGGTGTCGCTTTCTTCGAGTGCCTGATTCGGTTCCCGGGACAAACATTTGTCTAAGTCTAATGCGTTGCCTCTCTCTACAAGAGGCGACAACACCTTAGTCTTCTTGCGGTAGACTGACTAGTGCACAGGGATGGAGCCATGAAAAATTTTTATAATGGGCTGAGCTATACAAAGCGGTATCGACATAACACCACCACGACCTCTCAAAATAGACGATTATAACAGTTTAAAATAGTCTTATATAGTTATATATATTGAAACATCGATGAACGATGAAAATCATAAAATACATCATGAGTAAAATATAACAGTTTAAAATAGTATATCTATGCTCGAGGGCTCATGGTCACCTGACGCCGTGCTGCTCGGCGCTCGCGGCTCGCCCCCGAGTGTTGCACCGCCGCGGCCTGCGGCGTGCGGGCTTCCCACCGGCCGGCACCCGCCCGGGAGACCGGAGGGTGGGACCGGCCGACCGGAGAGGCGGAGGCGGCCTCCCCCGAGTGTTGCACCGCCGCGAACTGCGGCGTGCGGGCTTCTCGTCGGCCGGCGCCTTCCTGGGAGACCGAAGCCCGAAGGGCGGGACCGGCCGACTGGAGAGGCGGAGACGGCAGGAGACCGTGAGTGTCGAAGAAAAGATTGGGGTTGGGGGCTTGGGGCGACAGAGAGAGGATTGAGGACTTTGGGTTGGGGGCAACGGGAGACGGCGCGAGGAGGCGACGACCGACGACGGACAAGAATTGTCGGTCGGATATGGTTTTTTTTCTTTGTTGCGCTATGAAGTTTGGGTTTAGCCGAAATTGTTGGTCAAATATACCAAAATACGTCTTGTTTATTTTTCAAACCCTTTTATTTGTATACATGAGACGAGCCGGGGGGCTCGAGCCCCCCTGGTTGCCTCCGTTGCTGGATTGTCATTTTTAGATTTAGATGAGATGGTGGTTACAAACATGTTTGGTTCATTCTGAACACTGAGCCGTGTTGAGATTTTGAGAAGAAAAATGGGATCGGCCCAATGTATCTCGCCTAGCTGAGCGTGATGACTTGATTGTCTATAAAAATAGAGCTGCTGCTACTCTGCCTGCCTTCACCCCCTCAACTCAACTCAACTCCTATCTCCCCCATTGCTAGCTGCTGCTTTCTCATCAGAAGAAGAAGAGAAGACTGAGCCGATGGCCAGGGTCATGGCAGTGCTGGTGTGCACAGCTAGCGCTTGCATTCTGCCGTCGGCCATCATTCAGCCACTGTCCCTGAGCTTGGCGCCTGCCCCTGCCGCACGCTCTGGCAAGGTAGACTGGCGCGAACGCGGTGCCATCACGCCGGCAAAAAAACAGGGAGCCCTTGGTAAGCACAACACAGTAGTCTTGTCTCCGGTCGAGCCATCAGCTAGCTATATGTGTGTGAAAAATACGCGTTCTCATAGATTCTTCCCTTTGCTGATACATCTGCTGATTTGCCACATCACGTGAACATCTAATAGCCCAGCTAAAATTTGTTCATTTCTCACAATTTATACATTTTGTGTGTGCATGCAGATTCCTGCTGGGCTTTTGCTGCGGTTGGTGTTGTGGAGGGTCTGCACAAGATCCAAGTGGGGCAGCTCACGACCCTGTCGAGCCAACAGGTGTTGGATTGCTCCCCTAAGGCCGGCGCCAACACAAGGTTAGTATTCGAGTGGATCCACCCAAACAGGGGCGTGGCGTCGGAGGTGGCGTACCCCTGCATGGCGCGACGATACTAGGAGTGGAGGGCAGCGGCGATCTCCGCCGCCATCGCCGAACACCGGCCCATCAACTCCGAGTCCGAGCCCCAAATGCTGCACGTCGTCGCCCAGCAACCGATGGCAATGCGGAATGGTGGATGCACGACGGAGGACAAGCATGGGCTGAAATAATAGAAATGTTGATTTTCACGAAGGTTTAATGGTGATTTAAGGCTTTTCGCTACAGTGATTGTTGAAGAAACCAGGGTCGGGGGGGGGGGGGGGGGCTACGGCCCCCCCCTAGACCCACCGGTAGATTCACCACTCGTGCGGATGAAGTTGGACGGGGCGCGCTTCAGAGCTTACAGCGGGGGAATCTTCACGGGGCCCTACGGCAACAACCTCCACACCATGCTTGTCGTCAGCTACGCCGAGACCGTCAAGGGAGACAAGTTCTAGATCGTCAAGAACTCATACGGTCCTCAATGGGCTACAGTGGATTCTTCTTCGTCAAGCGCGGCGTCGGGGGAGGTAGGCAGGCGAGGCGGTGGGGAAGGTCGTGGGGCGGCTTAGGGCCCTGGCGGAAGAGGCGGCCGGGCCAGATCGGGGCAGGGGAGTAGCTCGCCGGCGGCGGGCGGCTAGGGTTCGGCGGCGGGGGGCGGTTGAGGGGGGAAGGGGAAGAAGGAGGCCGCGACGGGTGCGGTAGGGTCTCGCCGGAGCTCCGCGACCGCGGCCACGGCGGTGGAGCTCCCAGGCAAGACCCTACCGCGTCCGCGACGGTGGGCGGCGGTCGGTGATGGCGGCGGGGGCGAGGCGGCGGACTTGTTAGCGTGCGGGGGGAGGCGGCCGCCGAAGACGGAGGTGGAGGGCGGAGGTGGGGGCGAGCGAGCGAGAGAGGCGGGGGAGGCCTTCAGTGACGATTTGTTTTTTTCCGCCGAAGCGATGGGTAGGAGCGTCCCCTACTCCGGCGTATGTCTCTAGCTCAAGCTCAAGCTCAGCAACAAACGCCGGCAGCAGCGGATCGGATCGAGTAGCTAGCAGCAGTAAGTAAGCGGTAGTGAAGCATCTCGATCGCTCACGGGTCACATATATTCTATACAAACATTTGAACTACTCTGGCAACGGTGGTGAAGCATCTCGATCGCTCACGGGTCACATATATTCTATACAAACATTTGAACTACTGCGGCAACGGTAGTGAAGCATCTCGATCGCTCACGGGTCACATATATTCTATACAAACATTTGAACTACTCTGGCAACGGTGGTGAAGCATCTCGATCGCTCACGGGTCACATATATTCTATACAAACATTTTTCATTATCCCTTGCTCGTCGCCATCCAGAGATTTAACTCTTTAAGTTACTGCCATTCCAGAGGATGAGAGGTCCACGGCATCATAGCAAACACCGTAACCACTACCACAGAAAACTAAGCAATTGCTAGAGGCAGACACAGAGCTAGGCATGGCTTGAGTTCGCAAGCATTTCGTTGCCCCTTAATTCCAGGAGGAGTTCCACTTGCACCATAATCATTCATCAGTTGAGTCATGGCCTCATGGGTAACTCGAGCCTGACTGAATCGTCGTAACCGCACGGACTGCCAAGTGATACGGGGAACAGCTACGATTCAGAAACGCAGCCACAATGCCTGATTTTTTTTTCTTTTTTTTGCTCCGATCGTAACAGTTGATTTCTTTAAGCTCTCGATCAGTCCTGACATTAATTAGCACTTGTTTCCTCAGGTAATCCTGCTCCTAGTCCTAGCTTCCATCTCAAAACCTTTGTCAGTAATTGGCTCATACTGCTGTATATTTTGTTTCATCGGAGTGGAATCTAGGAGTCACTCATGAGTAATTGGCGAGCCAACATGCAACCTATGTTCAGTGAATCAGGGTGGCAAATTGTTTGTTTTCAATTTGGCTGGTTTGGCCGTCCTCATAAGTTCTATTGTGCCTTGGTCAGTGGATCGATCGAACTGTCTAGGTGGTGTAGTTGGTTATCACGTTAGTCTCACACACTAAAGGTCCCCAGTTCGAACCTGGGCTCAGACAATTGATTTTTTTTTTTGCTTATTTTCATGTCCCTGCTATAGTTGTGCTGGAAAAGGGGTAAATTGTTTGTTTTCAATTGATTTTTTTTTTTGCTTATTTTCATGATACTATGCATCTATACTACATACATCGTACATGTAGATGCATGATAATATCTATGAACACATATATATATATACACACATAGCAATTACAAGCCAAATGACCTACAGTTTGGAACACTGGAAGCATATTTATTTACTAAAAACGACAAACCTAGCTACAAGACACAGGCGTAGCTGTTGAGTGTGCTTTTATATATATATATATATATATATATATATATATATATATATATATATATATATATATATATATATATATATATATATATATATATATATATATATATCTTCACCGAGTTTGTGTGTTCGTTATCTTACTATGGCTTGACGTGCAGGCAGATATCTTGGGCCGCAACACATAGTAAAACTCAGTCGTGCTATATGGCCTGATGACGTGCCATGCATGCGTCAAATTTCAGTCGGGACATATTTCTTACTTATGGATACGGACACGGCAACGAGAATTGTAGTTTTTAACTATCTGTACTAATTCATATCTTGGTCTAATTAATGCTGTCCATCGATTGTCTTCAGATCCTCCTCCACTCCTAATCGCTTTGATTTATTTTGATTCCATCCAAAGTGAAGCTTGTTTAACTTTAAACAAATTCACCATTTTATAGAGAAAAAAAGTAGCAACATCTTCTACACCATCAAATTAGCTCCATGATTGACACGCCGGCAGGGGGGGGAAAGAATTTTCCAAATGAAGCGGCGGATAAGGCGGCAGTGCCGCTCACCGGGCCCACGTGCCGGTGCCCGCGCAGCAGCCAGCCAACCGCCGCCGAACGAAGCGCGCTCCGGCAAGCAACTGCCCGCGGCATCTGAACCGCGGAGGCGGAGGTCTCCACTCACCACACCCCTTGCGTGGCTTCTCCAGTCCGTAGGCACTCTTTCCCTTCAAAGCCACTGCTCTGCTTCGTCTTCCTCTACTTTAAGCGCACGCCCTCCGGCCCCCCTGCCCTGCCCTGTTTCCTTTTAATATTGGGCTGGGTACCTGGGCCAAGCGTGCTCTGTGACACCCATTTGGCTGCAACATTTCTAATAACCCTGTATCTCAAGAGAAGAACAGTGTACTAGCACACAGTTCACTGCTTTGGTTTGCTTGATGAATGAGATTACCAAATAAAATATTTCTACGGCACTACGGCAGGCGGGTTCTTCCCCGGGTGCCAACAAAGCGCTCGGGGAAGGACCGGGTTGCACTCGTGGAAGGCTTCCCGGAGTGCAACTCTCGAGGAAGAGGGTCGGGGAAGAGGCTCACGGGAAGCCGCCTTCCCCGAGTGCCAAAAACTAAACACTCGGGGAAGGCTTCACCGAGAGGCGCAGAGCACTCGGGGAAGATTTGTGATTTTTTTTTAAAAAAATAAAGGGCCGCCGCTCCGCCCGCCGCGCGCGCCCGCCGCGCGCCGCCGCCCGCGCGCGCGCGCGCTCCGGCCGCCGCCCCGCCCGCGCGCGCCGCTCCGCGCGCGCGCGCGCGCGCCGCCGCCGCCCGCCGCCGCCCGCCCGCCGCGCCGCCCGCGCGCCCGCCCGCCCGCCGCGCGCGCCGCCCGCCGCTCGGCCGCGCCGCGCCGCTCGCCGGCCGCCGCCCGCCGCCGCCGCGCCGCCGCCCGCCCGCGCGCGCGCGCGCGCGCCGCGCGCCGCCGCCCGCCCGCCGCTCCGGCCGCGCCCCGCCGCTACGCGCGCCGCTCCGGCCGCGCCCGCCGCGCCCGCCGCCCGCCGCCGCTCGGCCGCCGCTCGCCCGCCGCTCCGCCACCCGCCGCGCCGGGGAGATCCGGGGAGAGGGGGCCGGCCGGGTGGCGGCGCGGGGGGGGGGGGATCCGAGGAGATGAGGGGGGGGTTGCGGTTTTATATACTAGGGTTTGGTTGGGCCGGGCCGGCCGGATTAAATGGGCCGTCCATAATAAATGGGCCGACGGGGGTCTTCCCCGAGAGCCGTTTTCCGGCACTCGGGAAGCGTCTCTTCCCGAGTGCCGGACAAACAAACACTCGGGGAAGAATTTTTTGTTTTTTTTTTGTTTTTTTGGTTCATTTTTTTTGTGAAGCCATCCCACATTATTTTAAACTCCTTGCTCAAATTTGGGGTTATTTTGATTTTTTTTGGTATATTTCATTAGTTTTTTTTCCTTTTGTTGAATTTTTTAGCATACTTCAAATTTGAGCTCGAGGTGCATGAAGTAATGAAATTTCTTAATTCAAAAAATGATATTCATTATATTTGGTGTATTTTGAGGCCATATCTCGGAAGCCACATGAAATTTCGAACATCTTTTTTTCCGTAACATGACGAACAACTAGCGAGAAAAAGTGTTTGTAAATTATATAAAATCCAAACGAAGTCCGAAAATCATAAAACTTGTCTCGGGTGTCATGTTATGGCGTGTAGAGGGTGTATGCAAGAATTGAGAAGATTTCGAGCAAGTTGGGACGTCGAGATGCCTCAAACCCGGACATCTCCACACATGATCAAGTGATATCATGTTTCATGATTCCACCCGGACAAGTTTCATGATTTTTGGACTTCGTTTGGCACTCGGGGAAGCCCGAGGCACTCGGGGAATTTCCATTCTCCCGTAGTGTGGATACCCTGTTTTGCTGTATTTACATGATGGTTCATCTATTTACTGTACTCAGTATCTCCAGATTTATTAATATTGTCGTAATCTTGAAAATAAAATTAATCTGTCTCTGGCATGTCGTTATAATTACCATGCAAGAGTTTATCTGAGTATTTATCAACAATCCTTCTCTTTACACACAGGGACATGGCTTTCGCACAGAACTTATATCCATGCTTTTGGATATGAAACCACGATTCTTGAGATTTCCTGGTACGCTCCATCTGTCCTGAGTGGAAATCAGGTTCTTGGACATATATGATATATTCATATATGTTCATAAATGCTGGGATAATTTAGTAGATTCTATACAACTATTACAGGAGGTTGCTTTGTAGAAGGTGATTGGTTAAGAAATGCATTCAGGTGGAGAGAATCTATTGGTCCATGGGAAGAGAGGCCTGGACACTTTGGGGATGTTTGGCATTACTGGACTGATGATGGCCTGGGATATTATGAATTTCTTCAGGTTCCTAGTTTACACTGCTTCGGTTCACCTGTCCTTTGCTATTGTTGCCCCTCTAACAATTAATTTTTAAATCTATTTTAAAGCTTTCGGAGGACCTGGGTGCTGCCCCAATCTGGGTGTTCAACAATGGTAATTGTTTTCAGATTTGTTAAATCATTCATAATTGTTGGCCTTCTAAACTGATGGAAAGTCCACCCATAAAATTCAGGAGTTAGCCACAATGACGAAGTTGATACTGCTGCTATTGCTCCATTTGTAAAGGTATGTTTTTTTTAGATCCATTGTTATTTCTCTAGCAGACTAAACATTTTTGTGTTAGAGACGTATGAGCCTTCAATTTTTTTAATGCACTGTGCTTTCTCAGCAATGGGCGCAAATTACTATTTTATATCAGATAATAGCATTTCTTTTTTTTTCTGTGAGCAAGAAAGCATATCTCAATATGAAAAAAATTATTTCTCAGAACAATGAGAACTACATATGACCAGTGTTGAATAATGCTGAAGTTATTCTTTGAGTGCTGAAAAAGATATTGTGATGGGCTTACACAAAAGAAACAAAATATTGTGATGGGCTTGGCCATTTCCTTTTTCTTCAGGCAGTTCAAATGCAGAGTTTTTTTTAACAGAAAACAGCGAGGGAGACCCCCACTATTGTAATTTTATTAAAAGAAAAGATATTTACATAGGAGGAAAACCAGACATTTACAAACCAGCTAGAGAAGCTGAACTACTGAGCAAACAAAATAGAGAAGAAGCTGAACTACTAGTCAAAAAGAAAAGAACTGTACAGTTAAACTGAGCTGTCAGACCAAACTAAGAAGGGAGAATTCAGAGATGCTTTCATTTGTTGAACTTAAAGAGTACATTCGTTGACCTGTCAGACCAAACGCATTTGGCTTGAGTTGTACATTCGCATTTACCAAGACTGTCCATGAACTAACTTCTTCCTTTTACATGAATAGTGGCTAACTCAATAAAATGCTGTATATATCCTATATACTTAGGTAGTTTTTATACTCATGATGATTCTAGTGTAATTTCTATGGAAATGTTTATTTTTTTCTACAGGATGTATTGGACAGTCTAGAATTTGCAAGGGGGAGTGCAGATTCAACATGGGGCTCTGTTAGGGCTGCAATGGGGCACCCTGAACCATTCCCAGTGAAATATGTTGCAATTGGAAATGAAGACTGTGGGAAAAAATTTTACCGGGGTAAAATTTCCAACTACATCTTTATTGCATCCTGTGTAGTCTTGTGCACAAGGGCTACCCAATGTCCCTTTACTAGGAAAAAAATTAAGGCAAACATAATCCCAGTTTCTCTATATCTGTTGAACAGGTAATTACCTCAAGTTCTACAATGCTATAAGGCAGGCATATCCAGATATTCAAATGATTTCAAACTGTGATGGTTCATCGAAATCACTTGATCATCCTGCTGATTTGTATGACTTCCATGTAAAGTTCATGTTGGCTTGTTGCCAAGTCTATTTGTCTCATTTATTCTGTCTTGATCCTTGTGGTTCTGTTTAATAATTCATTTTCAAGGTCAGTTTGTCTTCTCTTAAATTAAATTCCAATAATGCTTCTTTTTTTTTAGGTCTATACCGATTCAAAGACTTTGTTTAACATGAGGAGCACGTTTGATAGAACATCTCGTAGTGGACCAAAGGTAATTCTCAAATTTCAGAAAGGAACTTTATTTTAATTAACTCTCTTTATGGCGTATCACTTACATTGATTCAGGACATCCTAACAATTCTCTTGGGGTGTTTGTGGGATAGTATAAAAAGGGTCCTGTGTTTTCTGTATAACCACTGAGATAAACTCTGGATACACACTCAATGAACAACCTGAAAAGTTAGACTTACAATAAATATATATGTGGAGCCTTATTTGTGGGTACTGGTACTGCCATGTATGATGTTATTTCCATGTTCGAGACTCTCAAAAACTTCACCGACTTTCTTCCTTGTTGGCATCACCATGTCCTGTTCAGGCAGCAAAATCCTATCACTTTCTGAATACGATTCAAATGCAGGCTTTTGTGAGTGAGTACGCTGTGTGGAGAAGTGATGCAGGTAGAGGAAGTCTTCTTGCTTCATTGGCAGAAGCTGCTTTTCTTACTGGACTGGAGAAGAACAGGTGCTCTTCCCATTGCTGATATTGTTGGTTGTTGATTCCATGATGACCAGACCTGTGTTTTTGTGGATCAATTTTGATTATTTTTTGTGCTGCTTTAGTCAGCATGACCTGATGGACTTCCATCTGCTCTAGTTTCACTTAAGTTTTTACTGTTAGTTATTTGACCTTTTGTTGGTTGTTTGCAGTGACATTGTTCAGATGGCAAGTTACGCTCCACTGTTTGTAAACGACAACGATAGAACGTTAGTATCTATAGCTTGCGTCCATGCTTTCTTTGCTTCTTCTGTTCGTTTTACATCTAATCCTGATGTAATTTGTGTTTGAATACCACTATCAGGTGGAACCCAGATGCTATCGTCTTCAACTCGTGGCAACATTATGGAACTCCTAGTTACTGGATGCAGACGCTTTTCCGTGAGTCCAGCGGTGCTATGATTCATCCAATTACAGTCAGTTCCAGATACTCTGGTTCGCTAGCAGCATCTGCAATTACTTGGCAGGATTCAGAGAACAGCTTCCTAAGAGTAAAGGCAAGTAAAAATTATTTCATTCATCCTAGCTAGTAGCTACTATCTGACGGACGTACTAATCTTGGAAAGCTCTTGTGCTGTGCAGGTTGTAAACTTTGGAACAGATGCTGTTAGCCTTACAATTTCCACAAGTGGACTTCAGGCTAGCATTAATGCTCTGGGATCAACTGCCACTGTTCTCACATCCGGGAATGTGATGGATGAAAATTCTTTCAGTGACCCAACCAAGGTAATCTGCTCCTTGTTTGCAATGACTGTGTCGCAATGCTTGTTTGCCCTCCGTTCTCGGTTCTGGTTTCGTGTCCTTGGGTCCATCTGAAATTCAGAATCCAAAGCCTGAATATGAATGTAAACAATTGTGCAGGTTGCGCCTGTGAAGAGCGAGCTGAGCAATGCTGCGGAGCAGATGCAGGTCACGCTGGCTCCTCACTCCTTCAGTACGTTCGATCTCGCGCTGGCACAATCCAAACTTGTCGCGGAGATGTGAAGGCAGATACACGAGGAATGCCCGTGGTGTGAGACGCAAATACCAGCAGCCAGGGAGTTGCTGCAAGCATCTTGATAGTGCTTTGTATATAGTATATAAGACGATGCAGATACTAAATAAAATCACACCATGTTTGTTTGCTGCTGATTGATTTGCTCTCTGCAGAGATCTGCTTTCCATGTCAGATCAGATCACGCCGTATTTGCTTTGTTTTACTCCTTTTATTTATTCGAAAAAAAAGTACTCCAGAGTCCAGACTACCAGTGCAGCTATATCCTTGCACACATTCTTCAGAAAATAAAAACCAAGCATGTTCGCGCTACTAGGAATATGCGGAAGCTTCTTGTTCAGTGATCCCTGATCAATGAGCCATGCTGAGCAGCGCGACGGCGAGCTTTGCGAGCTTGAACGCGTCGTCGTTCTCCATGGCCACCGGCGACGCTACCTTGCTTTTCCCGAACCCTGCCTCGCACCCCTCCGCCGCGCCCGCGGCCTCCTCCAGGCACCTCGTAGCCTCGCCGTCGTCCCTCCTGCCCCTGACGGCGGCGGCGCAGCCGGGCTGCCTTCTCACCACGCCGCCGTACAGCGCCTGGCACGACCGGAGGCAGCGCGTCGTGGCCCCACCGTCGCCTTTGCCGCCGCCGCCGCCGCCGCCGCCTCGCTCCCGGAGCAGGGCGCCGATCTTGGCCGCGGTGCTGGTGGCGTTGGCCGCGAGGAGGTCGGCCGCGATGCCGGAGTAGGCGCGGTAGTCCGTGCCGGCGTTGGCGCTCCGGTCGTCGGAGCCGAGCGCCTCGAGGCAGAACTGGACGTCGAAGAAGGTGCTGCCGCCGCCGACGGTCTTGCATACGGGGAGTATGCTCGGGACTTCAGAGGTTGCCACCTCGGTCGCCTCGCCGTGAGTGCCGGCAAGGAAGAGAGCGTAGAGCAAGATGCCACTCGCACTCGCACTGCTGAAGTAGGAGGTGGCGGCGGCGGCGGCGGCCATGGCCATTTTCATGGCGGATTCTTTTTCTCTCCTGTGTATCCTGTTGTGTCGGCGCATAAGGATTTATATTTAGAAAAAAACAATTACCCACCTTTTATGTGCACACATTCTAATACATAATAAATGCCTGTGACAGAAAATCGTACAAGGTGGCAGAAGGTGTCGACCACTTGGCTACCACGAAACCGCCACGTGTAGTAGTATGCCTTTACTAGTCTAACACAAATACTATAATTTGGTCACTTTAAAGTTATATTCACAGTTTGGTTTAGAAATTTTTAAAGTCGTCCTATTCCTACTTTGACTAACAATGAATCTTAAAATAATTTATTTTAAATAGAGAAGATTACTGATAGTTGATTTCATGATAAATTTATAAATATTATTTTTATGGTATCACCATTTATGATCATTTTGTTATCCACGGTCATTTCTAAAAAAGCAATTTCAGAGGTGAAGTTCGAAATTTGCCAAACGGGCCCTTTAAAGCGTCGGGGGTCCGGAGGTGATTAGTAGTTTTAGTTTACGTCGAAATTACGTACGGCCAGGTAATCATGGAGGTGATTGATGGATGGGGCAGTAATTCGTACTACAGGTGGGGCGTGCTGATTCCTCTGGATCTTTCGGATTCAAGTCCGAATTCGACTGAATGATTCGGATGTGAACCCTCCGTGCTTGCAGCTGAAAAATCATCCGTAATTGGTGGCGCCTAATCCTCAACCTGATCTTTTGGCACATTTTATGCCGTACTTTCCATCCTCAATGTGTTCAGCTTTTTTTTTCTTTGTTATTTTCGCTCACAACAAATCAGTAGTTCGTATCAGTGTGCAACATTTTTCTTTGAAAACAAATCAGTCACACAAATTAGTTGCAGATCCGCTCAACCAACTATTCGAGTGCACTCTCCTGTCACTTCATTTTTTCTATGGCTAGTGGTGATTAAATCTGTTCAATTCAATGGCTGCACTATTCGGCAGGTTAGAAGTTAGAGCACTGGAGAACCGATGACAGCCTGTTCGCTCGGCTTATCATCCACCACCTGCCAGTACTTTGCTCGTACTTGCTCCGAGAGCTGGCTACAGCGTGAGCTGCGCTCTCTCGCGTATTCGAGAAAAAGCAAGACTTTTCTCTTAGAACAAACCAGCCACCAAGATTTTCTCTCGTAACAAACCAAAGACCACCCAACCGAACAGGCTGTGAGTTGGTTAGAAGGTGACAGAGGGCAGTAGCTAGAATAGGTGATTCAGCTCAGATAACAATATTCTCCACACCTCCCTACTCAATTCTCTCTACTTATACATACTCACACATAAATGCACACTGCTGGATTTGCCCCCATTTATACCTTCAAGCAGTACATAGCATATAGTAAGTAAAAAGACTGGTTATATTACAAGCTAGGGTCAATGACCTCAGTGCTTAAAATTTCATCATCTAATTGCGACACTAGTAACGGTCCTAAGGCACGATGTGCTTACACGATTGTGAACAAGGCGTACCGTCGTTGCAGCTGCGCCTGCTGAAAAGCACGATGTCATCAAAGAGGCCTTCACTGTTGAAAAGCTCAGCACTAACCAGCCGTCATCGCCATCTGCCAGTTTTTATATCAAGTTTTGACAGACCCTTTTTTCAGTTGCTCGTCCTACCTTTACACACATACGTACAGTGTGATTGCAGTTTTCATTATCAACCCGTGCGGGTGTAATTTTTGAATGACACCACATAAATAGTTGAAATTTATATAGTATTAACGCTCCGTATTTTATATAGGAAACTACACTACACGATACATATAGGAAACTATGGCAAACTTGATGAATATTCTAAAAAGTCGACGTCCTCTGAAAAACCGGTAAGTGGACATGAAGAAAATGTACATACAGGCAGGTCAAATACATCTGGAGATGAATCCACACCCTTTCTCAAGCTGTAACAATTAATGTTACACCCACGGGACGGCATGCAATTCTCCCTAGTACGGCACGCACGCACGCACATATACAAGACATTGCACTTGATTTGCAATGCATCTACACAAGACATCAACAGGACTTGAAACATCGTCTTGCAACCTTTTTTTTTTTTTGAAACCTTGCCTCTTCCAACCTGTATGTATGTGATACATTCAATCCTCCAGATCGGCAGCAACAGTAACAAACATTCAGTCCTCAACCGGCAAGTCGCCACACCAGTCGCTAGACATCAAAATGAAGCCAACGTGAAATCATCGACACAGTATGCTACACAAATATCAAGCCACCATCATAGGCATATGGAGATCAAGCCTGCCGGCGTGCTGATGAAGGAACTTACATTGTAGTTAATGGGAACGAAGTATCAGTGGATATGTGCAGCACCAGCCACTGCTCCAGCACTGCATGTGCAGCGGAAACATACGTGAACAAAACAAGTTGGAAAGCCCAAGCCATGGTTGTCTAACCGTGTGTGCGGGATTCACAGAAATCTTACCACAGAAAGCAAGGGTCCTTGCTTAAATTTGTCATGAAAAGCAAAAGCAAGTGGCTTTGCTCCTTCTCCAGGTCCTCTGATGAAGCCACTGGGTGTGTGCGCAAAGGAATATCATCAAAGGATGGTTAAGGAATAACATTGAAACACAAGTAAATGATCAACATGATACAGTAAATAAGAAAAAGTTTGCTCTTACACTAGTGATAGCGAGACAAGTGGAGATCTCCTCACGTCATATACAGCAACAAGACCACGGTACACTTCATTTGCATCTTTGAACGACAATGCCAGACGCTCCCCTGAAGCATCCCATGCTAATTTCTCTATGCCTCGGCTAGATGAAGCAATTAAAGTACTAAGTATGCGGACTTCCTAAGTAAGATTCTAGTTTAGGAATATTCTCAAGATAAAATCTATGGAAATAAATAGTTGCATGCTTCCGTGAGTTAACAAGTGCTTATCTTTCCATGTGATCCTATAAACCTATTATATATACATTAATAATGGATTCTGAACTAGATGATATGAGTGTGGATTCACTGCATAGAAGATACATGGGGAAAAAATTATCAATTAATTGCTAATGAGGTTAGTTGAAATATAATCAGCTCAAATGAGGATGCGAGACGGCAAAATTACGTAGCATGAGGTGCGCTAAAGTTCAAGAGCTTATAATTCTAATGCCTCTGCCGTTACCTGACAACCAGGGAGGAAATTTCTGGAAGTTCAACTGGTAGGAGATGGGCATCTGAAGAAAAGGAACACAGGCCAAATTAGCAGGATTCATCAGACAAATATTAAAAGACTAGCTTTAGCAACAATTTTTTTGCAGAGATATCTGCACATACCTAAAGATGGTGGCTTAGATGAGAAGTGAACTGAGCCAAGTGTTGTCGAGTTAGAAAAGGATAACAATGCAACACGGCCTTCTGGATCCCAATTCCCTCCCTGAGAGGAACCAAAGTAGAAATAAGCAAACATGGGAAACAGACAATTAGACAAACAGCTGTAGAACAGATACCATCCAACGTGTAAGGGTACCATGGATACATTATGTGTTGCTTCCAAGTAGATTGGCCATGAGGCAAAGATTATGTATTACTATAGCTTAGATGCAATCCGATCAAACTAAGCTTTATGCAATATTCACAATATTCAAATTACCAAACTAGAGTTGGTCATTATTAACTGCCAAACAAGCATCTATATTTGTTTCCAAAAGAAATTATCCACCAAATAAGCCAGTTTCACTTCGCTATTCTTCTTTTTTAAAAAAATCAAACTATTGTCAGCTGTTGGGACTACAAATCATTCATAAATTATTGAAAATAAATAAACACAAGGTTGTCATGAATTAAAAAAATAAACTTAAAAAGTACTTGTATAGGTTCATATGCAATCTGAAAATAAGTATTTTCCTTACGCATCAGTTAGATGCTAAAGATATCAAAAGAAGATAACTTATATGATACCCTAACTGATCCCGTATAACCTCTAAATGAACAAGAAATCTATAAAATGCATTAAGTTGCTTACTCCTCCGCTAAGGAGTATTGTGCTACAATGTAAAAAAAAAATGTTCAACAAATAGGTATATAGGACTGAGTATGTTACGTACAGACACATATCCATTAGATGAAGACCAAGGTTCTGAAGTCCATGTGTTTGTCTCCCAGAAGTGAAAAGTTCCATCGCTAATATATTAATGAATTTGTAAATATTTGTAAATAGTAGTAACTAGAAATGTCAAAATGAAATGAAAATTGACCATACAATTTGGCAGCTAGAAGGTAATCTCCACTAGGTGACCACCGCAGTAGTGATATATTACTTAATCCACGCCGTATAGGAGTACCCAACCCTGCAGCAAAAGAAGCTTCCAGATATAAGTACACAGTTTTTGTATCAACTGGGATTGGTTGTATGAATTTAGAATTTAGAAAAAGGAAGCTATGCCTACCTTGAGAAACATCCCAAATTGTAAAAGATGGACTATTACAGGAGGCAGATGCCAAGTATGTGAAGATTTGTCAAGGAAAAAATATATACAGATGTTAGTTCTTCCC
The DNA here is from genome assembly GCA_947561735.1 of Cenchrus americanus. Lineage (NCBI taxonomy): Eukaryota > Viridiplantae > Streptophyta > Magnoliopsida > Poales > Poaceae > Cenchrus > Cenchrus americanus. The sequence continues at coordinate 290,278,971 of OX387239.1, read as the reverse complement.
ACAAATAACTACTACTTGTAAACTTTCATGTTAGTAGACACTTGGAATTCAGCAAAAAATGAATTTTATGCAGTTAGCCCACACTAGTATTGAAGTAATTACACTAAACAAGATATTTGAAAACAAACAATAGCCTTTGCCAGATTCTTATGAAAATTTATATCAAGGATATCTTCCATCAGGCTTCCAACAAAGGGCACTGACTTGCTCAGCGGAAGAATCACGAAGAACATCCACCAGTATCCACTGATCACCAGAACGGAAGGCGCTAAGGGAAGAAGAGGTGACCCCAGCTTTCATGAAAGGAGCATTGCCAGGATATGACGCTGACCAGAGGCATATCCCTCCCCTAAAAAGAAAATGATCACCTTAATCTAAAAGTAAAATATGCCAGTAATTACTAAGACATGACAAGGGTGAAGAACCACGTTAAAGAGCTATATGATCAGGCAGTAGTAATACACACTTGCAGGCAACTGCAATCATCTTGCCACTGTTTGGTCTCCACTCAATTGCCTTGACATGGTCGCTTGTCAAAATGCACGGCTCTTTAGCATCTGTTAAAAGGGTTGGTCATTGTTACGTGCTGCAACTAAGTCGATGGACATAGTTCAGATCATAATACAACATAACAAGGTAGGCAGATGTCACCTGAATCCTCAAAGTCATGTACCGTAACCTGGTTCTTCCCGGACACAAATGCTAGACAATGCTTGTGCGGGTTCCAACTTATTTTCTGGGCGTCAAATTCTTGTAGAAGATTTGGCTGGTAAAACAGAACGGCAATTCATGAGCATGAGTATAATGGTTTTCTTAAGGAAAATCACATGGAGGAACTTAACTAATTCAACAATCAGGAGGCAAATACAGTGCTTATCACGAGGATAAAAACTTGGTCGAGGCTTTAACTTTAAGATGACTTCTTAATGACAATGATTTAGAAAGTGTGGTGGAGGAATCAACAAATCGATGCATAGACCCACAGCCAATGATGTAGGGCAAGTAGAAAATGGAGCGTTGGTTTAACTTTTAACACCAATCTTCAATCTATAGCAGTTGTATAAATACTAGCAATCTAAGTAGCATTACTATGCGGAAGCTACTGAGCCAAGATATAATCATGTACGCTCGCTGTGGAGAAGTGAGAAACAGGCAATGCATTCAGACTTTTTTTTTACAAGAAGATAAATAAAATCCCGCCAACCTCTAAATGCACACAGAAATGGTTCAAGTGTGCAAGTCTCAGTGGGTGGATAAAAAGAAACTTGGGGGCACATTGGAGTAATCCAAAATAAAGTGGTTCAGAAACAGTAATCCAACTCACCTCTTGTGGAGGGAAGATCATCCGTCTGAAGAACTCTGACATGGTGGAGGTCACACTAGCTGCGGGTACATCCTCACTGGACTCAGGTTGCTCAGCACCAGGCGGCTCGCGGACCGGGGGAAGGGCGTCTGGCTGGAAAGGGATGGGGCTGAAGACCATCCCCTGCAAATGCCAAGCCCCCACCGAATTCAAAAAAAAATCCGTCGCGGTCAGGTAAAGCAAAATTCACTTCGCAGACAAACAAACAAAAAAGAAAAGGCGAAAGTTCTAAGGGAAGGTGAACTGACAAGGACGTCCCCGTAGGCTTCCTTGGCGCGGTCATCGGACAAGGCATCTGCCGCAACTGCCAAGGAGAGACCAAAGGAAAGAAGGGCGGAAGGGATGAGCACGAATCGCTGGTACCAACTGATTCAGAGGCCGTAGAGCGGTGGGGAATCGATTAGTAGATTAGACGGGTGGGGCATGTACCGAGGTCGCGGTCGATCTCGCACACGGTGACGGCGCCGGGCGGGGGGAAGCTCGGCATCGTCGACCCGCTTGCTCGTCCCCCTCGCGCCTCGCTAGGGTGGTTGGGGGACTCGGGGTTCCCAATCCCAGCAAGGAATGGGGCTCGAGCCCGACCAGTCGACGAGGGCGACGTCGGGGGGAAGAGGCGGCGCGACGCAGGCGGCGGCGGAAGCAACCGATGGGGGGAGCCGGGAGGGGGGCGGCGGGTGGCTTGGTCGGCGGCGAAGCGAGGCTCTTCCTTCCTTCTCTTTTGCTTTTGCTTAGCGCTTACACCCTCTGCTGCGGGCCGAAACAGGATGGGCCGATGGCTGCTGATCAATTCAATAATAATGAACCAAACGGCCCAAGAGGCAGGCCTCGGATTTTTTTTTGTTTTCAACTCTCCTCTCTTCGGGTTCTGTCACCCACAGACCACAGGTAGGTCCGGGCCCGCGTGTTAGTGACAGCTGCAGAGGCAGCAGCTACGTCAGAGGAGTCCCCGTCGCTCTTGGGATATACTCCCTCCGTTCATTTATCCAAGGTATATTTGTACATGACTCAAAGACCAAGGAAAGGGAATTAAGTCCCTCATCTTATTAATCTCCCGAAAATCATGTGAGAGAGATTTTGATTTTGTGTTTTTCAATGCAAAAACACAAATAGGCCTTGCATAAATGGATTTTTCAGATTTTGAAATAGGCCTTGCATAATTGAACGGAGGGAGTATATAATAGCTCCCTTCATTTCGCGACTCGCCCGCCTCCAGATAGGATGCCGCTCACTTCCCCGCTCGCCAAATCGCCGACTGCCTCTGGCCATTTGATATCTTGAAGCCTGCCGGCAACCTCTCTTTCCTCCGTGAGGCCAACGAGGCTTGCTTGCCGCATCCTGCAGCTTGCCTTCCTCCATCAGGCTCTGGTTATGAGCGTATCGTGTTCGATGAAATGCCTAGCAAGGTGATTTCAGGTTTATGTGTTGCTACACTGCATGGAGTCAATTCCCAATTTCATGTTTTTTTTTTTGAAACCATATGGGGATAACACTCTGCGTCTGTGATTCCTGCCAATGGCGTGCTCTGCAAAACTGAAGATGTGTTCAACTTTGTACAGATGCACATGTTGCTCTTGATGCAGCTTCATATGTTCTGAGGACTTGAGTTCCAACATAACAAGCAGATGGCATCAATCGCATTCGGTCCAGGAAACCTGCATGCTCTCTCTGTGCGGCTTGGGGTATTGGGTGGGACCGGGGCGTTTCAATACGGTCCCTTCAACTGTGGTGTGCAGCGGAGGTGGAAGAAGCCAGTAGATTCAGCGAGAACCCGTCTGGAGGGCAGAACGAGGGACCACAGGCTCGACAAGCTAATGGTTCAACTGAGGAACTTGAGGCACGCCTTGGCTGTGCGTGAGTTGATATCCCGGCAGAGGAATGGATACGCGTCCGTCCAACTTCTTTCAAAGTGGAGGCATGAGGTCGGGTTGAACATTGAGATGGGCGCTTTCCTCAAGAAATACCCCCACATCTTCCAGATTTACATGCACCCTGTAAAGAGAAACCATTGCTGCGAGATCACTCACAAGATGGCCGACTTGATGGCAGAGGAAGATGCTGTGATCAGGGAGGATGAGGATGACACGGTGCAGCGCCTGAAGAAACTCCTCATGCTCTCCACGAATGGAACTCTGAATATGCACGCATTATGGCTCGTGAGAAGGGAACTTGGGCTGCCCGACGACTACAGATCTTCGGTACTACCAAAGCATCAACATGATTTTTATCTTGAATCCCTTGATACTCTGTCACTTGTCTCTAGGGATGACAAATTAGCAGTAGCTAAGATTGAAGAATGGAGGAAGGAAGAGTACACCGAAAAATGGCTAGCTGAATCAGAGACAAAATACGCTTTTCCAATCAACTTCCCTACCGGATTTAAGATTGAGAAAGGTTTTAGGGAAAAGCTCAAGAACTGGCAAAGGCTTCCCTACACCAAACCTTACGAGAGGGATGCTCTGCATCCGATCCACAATGTCGAGCGGCTTGAGAAACGTATTGTTGGTATTCTTCATGAACTTTTAAGTCTTACAGTAGAAAAGATGATACCACTTGAGAGACTGTCGCACTTCAGACGAGTTTTTGCTATGGAAGTAAACCTGCAGGAGCTTCTTCTTAAGTACCCAGGAATTTTCTACATCTCGACAAAGGGAAGCGCACAGACAGTCATTCTGAGGGAGAGTTACAGTAAAAGTTGCCTGATTGAGCCTAATCCTATATACAATGTGCGAAGGAAAATGCTACATCTGATTTTGTCTGGATGCCGTAACATTGGTGAACCAGAAAGTGCAGCTTTGCTGGATGAGGAGTATGATGATCAGGGAAGCTGTCATGAGTTGCAGAACAACATGTACCAGGTGGATACTGCCAATACCATACTGGAACTTGATACTGACAGTGATTCGTACAGAAGTAACCATATTACTGAGGAGCTTTCATACCAACATTTTTGTGACTCACAGGAACTGAGTGAATAAGAAATAAAGCAGACTTCAACATGTTGGGATGGTATGGGGCATGGGGCACTTGGTTACTGGACGCGGATGGTGGTTGTTCTGAAAAGAAGCATGTGGTGCTGTCATTGTGATTTTCACAGGTTTGTGAATTCAAATACCATGCTTGTTGTGTTGTGTTGATTTACCTACATGGCTACGTACGATGATCCATAGCTGTTTTGGTGGTTTGAAATAGACTGATAAAGTGTTCCCAAAAAACAGACTGATAAAGTGACAAGAAGAACAAATGACAAGGGCAAATTATATCCTTCGTCACCACTGTGGGCATGGTAAACAAGAGAGTAATCGTCGTCTCCATCCTCCTCTTGCTTGCTGGCAGGAGCAGCTTGCATTCAGAGCCGCACCTGCATCTCATGAGTTCAATCATGTGCTTGCATCTCCCACGTTGCTGCCACAGCCGCTGCTTGCCTCAACTACATCAAGGCTGAGCACTTGAAAGCTTCTCAATCCGAAACAAGCAATGGAAACGTGGTTGCATTGTATACTGGCAATTCATAGTGCAAAGCTTTCTCCACCATGACAAATCGTATCAAAGGACAAACGTGGTGGCCAACCACGAAAATGAAATTGGTAACAATGGCAACTCAAACATAGCAGGCATACGAAATCATTGCAAAACCAAGGATAGACGCATTCAAAATTACATCAAAAAACTCATGGGGCTGGTTCCACACTTAACTAACAACACAATGTTTTGCTGACAGGCACTTTGACAAGTTCTATATGTTCTACAGGTAGGAAAAAAGACAGGAGAATGTCGCCGTCAGCTTCCCAAACTTGAGATGCTCTATTTCTTCTTATCAGTGTGAGTACCAGCAGACCTGCAGCCAAAAGAAGATAATATTAGAGATGTATGCAATAACCTTTCCAAAGTCATGATAATGCAAATATGAACAATGCTTCAGAAACCTATAGAAGTGTAATAATAAAGTAACAAGTAACAATACTCAGACGGTGGTAGAAAACTATGACATAAGAAGCAAACCAAGCTTGCATAGGGTTATTAATACCAGCAAACTCAAGCAGTGCTAATTTGCTAATACCATTGCAGTTAACATGTAAGAGGACCAATGAATGTGATAAGCAAATGATATCATAAGCAACATACTCCATATGTTCTCAAACATATGAGGTTTAGGACAAGCAAATTAGTTTGTTTTTTGAACTAACTAGCTTGTCTTAAAGATCATATATTTAAAGACGGAGGTAGTATGTGACAAACCAATGAAACTGAAGACAAGCTATTATGCTGCATAAATAAAAGTTTAAGAGAATAAGGATCCAGGTTTACAAACCTCATCTTCCTGAGGACATTGGACATCTCCTCTCTCTTCTTTTTTGCCCTCTTGTGAGTTCCGAGCTTTCTCTTGGCAACCTTCAGGGCACGCTTGTCCTTGCCAACCTTCAGAAGTTCGGTGATGCGCTTCTCATAAGGAGCAAACCCAGCAACCTCTCTGATCAGGCCCCTGACCATGGTCACCCTCTTGGTTGCTTTCTGCAAATCATGTTAAGAACTTGTCAGGGTGAAAGACATAGATAATCAAGTGAAAAAAATAATATGAAAAACAAACTAAGAAACCAAAAGCCCTTTTCCAAGACAAATGAATGGAACCACATATCTCAAACGGAGTGGAGCAAATAATTTGCCAGCAAACTCAATACAACAGAGTTACAAGCTGGAAAACTGTTAAACTGCCAGCTTAAAACTCATACTTAACTACTTAAGGGGGCACACAACTAGCTTAACTCATAAGCATATGCCTAACAATTTAAAACGAAAACGGCCATATGTAAAGCTTAAACAAGAGCTATCAAACTGGTATTGAAGGTCTGTAACATTGTATTTCGGAATATTTAACTGGTTGCCACTATGTGGGGGTGAGTGGCAACAGATTTGCCACCTATAGGAGAGGAGTGAATGTGAGAGGGATTAATTGACCATAGCTAAAAGTGGCAAATAGTTAAATATCCCGTGTATTTCGAGAAGTTGTTCAAGGAAAAGTAAAACATACAAGGTACGAAATGGTAAAGTCAGCCCTCAGGTTCATCGAGACAGTATCAAGGTATGAATCCGCACACTAGGCAACCGTAACCAACCAAATCGACCCAGCACGCTAAACCCGAAAGATGCAACGCCTAATCACACACAAAAAAAAACCCTCTCTACCCGCGTCATCAACAGCACATGGTCAAGAAAGATGAAGAGTCGGCGGCTTACCCCCTTGCGGTGGGACGGGCGCGGCGGCAGCTCGCGCTTGGTGACGACATGGCCCTTGTTGATGCCCACGAAGAGGCCGGACTTGGGCTGCGGCGGCGCCATGAGGACCAACCCTTACCTGCGCACGCGCAAACAATGAAACAAATAAGCTTGAGCGGAAGCAGAGGGGCGAGATCGGCCGTGGCGGCGGCGCCGGCGGCGGCGGGAGGAGGGGAGAATGGGTTGCTGCCTTACCTGGACTGAACCGAGGAGATACGGAAACCCTAGCGGCGGGAGGGGGTCGGACATATAGGCGGCCGCTGGACAGTGGGCTGGGTTGGGCTGTGGTGGGCCTAGTATTTCGACTGACTGACTGACTGACTCCGTGCGGTTATTTAAGTTGGGCTCTCTTTATGGGCAATTTGAGGTTTTTTTTTCTTTTTTCTGAAATGAGGCTCAATTGTTATTGAAAAAGGTCAATTTTGACGTCCTCATTTATTGACAAAGGCTGACTTTCATACTTCATCATCCAAAAAGTCGATTCGTTCTTCGTTCTTGTAATAAGTGTGCGAGTTAGACGACGCCACGGCGGGTTTGGATGATGTGGTAGTGGGTCCGACATTTCACGGTTAGATCTCGCAGATCGTGATTGCGCCGAGCGGAGGAAACGACGACCTGTGTTCTCCTCATCCCAGCACAACATGCGCCTCAGACACTTCCCATGATGGCATCTCAGCTCGGTGTCATTGTCAATACCTCCTTATCCCTTGTCTCCATTCCTTCTTTCTTTTCAATAATCGACACACTCTACACAAAACAGATCTCATGTAACACTAATCAAGACCCGGAATCCACAACAACCCTATTGAATACCTAGATCATCAATCGACCTAACTTTGAGCACAACAAAGAATCGGCAGAGATGGAGATACCCGAGATCCAAAGATCGGTGGATGACTTGGTCTTCGCATCCGTGGATGAGTTGGTCCCGACCGCCTCGGCGGATGAGATGGTCTTCATCTCGGACGACGACTTCTTTGAATCCCCATTCGAAGAAGATCCATCGCTTCCGCCACTTGCACGGGTTCCATCGCCATCGCTTCCATCGCTTCCATCGCTTGCATTCGCACTCTTCTGCGCATCCGCCCCCTTCGCCTTTCCCTTCTTGGTGTACCGATTGCAGGCCTCACAGCGACGGCCGGCCTCGCACACGAAGCGGGTCGCCGGCGGCGGAGAGCTCACCTCCACGGACTGGGACCGGCTGGACCTACCACCGGGGCACCCCTTCGAGCTCCGGTCGTCGTCCTCTCCGACCGCCATCACTCCGCCCGATTCGCTCGTCGTCGCCAAGGGAGACGAATGGAGTAGAAGAGTCAGGAGGGGGCAGTGAATGTGTTGGCGGGTCACCCTAGGGTCAGAGCCTCGTATTTAACCGTGTACCTCCCGCTGGATCGGTAACCTCACCCATCGCGTGCAACCGGTGCGCCGAACACCATTTATGCAGGCCACCAAACACAACGAAACAAGCTCCGGTAGTGCAGCCCAACCAGTTGTGCAGGCTACCAATCACAATCTTAGGGGGCCAAAAATCCTTGTGCAGCCTGCCAAACATCGGTAGAAAAAATGTTATACAAGTGGCCTTGATTAATCATTGGTCGCAGTAGTATCCTCCCGGACCCCCATAGGCGACGTCAGTGCCTGGGTGATCCAGATCAGGCCCCAGGTTCTTGACATCGTAGCACTTGGAGTTGGTGACGATGCTGTTGACGGGGTCATCCAGCAGGTCGCCGCCTTCGTAGTCGACGGCGAGGTAGTAGCCGATGGTGGCGGCGTTGTTGGCCCCCGCCGCGGCGTACTGGCCGCTGCCCATGGGCGTCATGGTGTGCCTGCCGCCGGGCCTCGTGTCCAGCACCCGCCCGCCCATTTGGTTGTGGAGGCTCTCGATGAAGGGCACCGGGAACATGTTGGGGTCGAAGTAGCCGATGGGCACCTCGTTGATGGACAGCCACCACACTTCATTCTTGAAATGTTTGAGCACAATATATATGTGTGTGTCTCTATATATATATATATATATATATATATATCTGTGTGTGTGTGTGTGTGTGTGTGTGTGTGTGTGTGTGTGTGTGTGTGTGTGTGTGTGTGTGTGTGTGTGTGTGTGTGTGTGTGTGTGTGTGTGTGTGTGTGTGTGTGTGTGTGTGTGTGTGTGTGTGTGTGTGTGAGCATAGTATGTGCTTACGTACAGTGGCATAGATGTAAAGCCTGGGATTGTCGTCGCCCAAAACTGAAGGCTGAAGGGTAAACCTGCATGCAACAACACCATGCATGCATTGTCAACATGTATTGCTTCGAGTACTACCGCAGTATAGTAGTCACATGTTTGGAGGATGCGCGCGCGCGTGCACTTACAGCCATTCCAACAGCTATCTGATTCTTGATGTCAGGCGGATCCTTGCCTGGGATGGGTGCAATCATCCGGTCGTGAGGACAAGCAATGAGGAGGTAACTCTTTGAGAACTCATTGGGCTGCACTTGCACCTTCCAGATGGGAATTGCAGCGCTGGCTCCGTGATATGGTCCAAACACGCCATAAGCAGCAGCTATCTGATGCAGCAAATTAGCCATCCATGCATCAGCATTTTTTCTCTTTTCTCTTATACATGTGGTGTAATAATCAAGGATAGAATGCGGCTTAATAATATCACAACATATATATATATCTTATAAAACAATGGTGAAGATGTTCTGGAGTAGGACTTACTTCAAGTTTGCCTTTCCCTTCATCCTGAATCGTCACATCGGTAGGATGAGCATATGAGAAAAAAGGGAGACTATGCTTTGCAGCCTCAGTATCAGCACTTGTTGGCGTTCTTCGAATTGGGACGGTTCCTTCCGGGCAGCTTCCACTTCTTCGCCATGTTTGCTCAGGAACACTGTAGTTTCTTCCTTTAAGCTTGTGAAGTATTTTAGGAGGTTCCTTATTCGGTTTAAGCTGAACACCCATCCAGGGTATGAAAAGACAAGATCTTAGTTCATTTTAAAACTTGTAACAAAATATCTATGAACAGTATGAACAAGCACATACACTCTTCATACCAGCCTTATTATGAATAGAAGTTAAGAAAAAGATACAAAAGTATTTATATGTTATCTTTTATACAAGCCGCATACCTTATTAATTTGTTGAACATGAGGATATTGTCAAGCGATGTTCTTGGAAAAAAACATTTTGCTACATAGTAAATGTAAAAAATGCTAAGACATATATACCTGGATTTTATGATCTCGAAGCAATGGATTCTGAAGACTCGGTTGCTTGTAAATGTCCACGCAATCAATAATATCACCGCATTCACTCTTTTGACAACAAATAGAAATCAAAGGACATCGTCAACCACAAAATTTTGAAAGGGAGAAGAAAGCCAAGGACATTATAAATTCATCAACTAAACAGAACAATGTCAAAATGAATAAAACAAAGTGCACATCCAGTCACCCACAAACTAGTCACCTAAGCCAAGAAAGAAAATTAAATCACCTCTATGGTCTTCACAATGTCGTCGGGTTCAACATGTATCCCATGGGCACACGTTGCTAGCAATATAGTCAATGCAAACGATACAGAAAACAGAGCAAAAGAAGTCATACTTCGAAAAGTAAATAAGAAAATGGACCATTTGTAAATCGGCTGGAGAAGAAGATCACTTGTAGGGTATATATAATGTCCCAAATTCTTTGAGTAGTCAAAAGGAATTTGCCATTCACGCTCAAACAATTAACGCGTTCCTCGTGAGTTTGCTACAAATACAAATATAATTAATGGTTGAAGGTAAATGTTGGGGATCAAGGGTGAATCAAAGTTTGATAGTATAAAATCAATGGTGGATTTGGAGCAATAAGATATTGAGATTTTTTTTATCTAAAGATACGGAGAAGAATCAAGAAATATACTACCACATCTGGAAATCTTAAACCACAGTCCAGGATCAAGTCCTACCAAATTTCCATCTGTAGTATTAATTACTGACATGCAAGCGATGGCTTTCTTAGCAGGTTGGCAGCAGGTTGGCTTCCATCTGCCTTAAACACCAACAGACAACTCACAGCTTAGGAGTAAGTTGGCAACTTTAAAGCGCCATCCATAACTTCACTTTCTCAAATTCTGTCTCCCCGAGATTTATACGAATTTATCACATGGACCAAGAATGAACTCCAAAATTACTTAAAGATCTTAAAGTTTATGTGACCATAGGATTCCAGGTATTAGGTGAAAAAAAATTAAGGCCGCAAAGCCCGCAATTAATTTCTGAGAGAAGCCGATTTGCCCATGATTGTGAGTTCTTTATTTCCTCAATGAATATTTTGGAGAATATTCAAGTTGTAATTGCAATCCTCGTATGAGTAAAGAAAATCATATTCCAAGTAGTAGGACAAAGTGTTTTCAATTTTTTTTTGACAGGAACAAAGTGTTTTCATTTCTCCATACTTACATGCTCAAATATGCTACATATTCCAATTAGGACGAAGTTTATTACCTGCCTTCAAATGATACTTAATAATTATTGGATAAGATTTCAGTTTTAATTTAAATAATTTACTCTCCGTATATTATCTTTTTTAGAATCTTAATATAATGCCTTCAAACAGAAGGAACTATAGTAAAAAAATAAAGCCCACCAAATTTGTGCAATCTGGATATAAATGTTCAAAATAATAGTTGAAGAAGGAAATATTCCTTTCCATACTCCAAAACATCATCACTAGACAATTGCTTTTCCTACAATATTTGGCACCCAAAAAATATTTGTGACAGATAATCACCATGATCCTTTTCAAATTGCTCTCATTATGTGTAAGACTACCATACCCGATGCTCCGGATCTTCGAGAGTCAAATTAGCCATAAGGGTCTCGCAACCTCTAGATCATTAAGGACCGATCGATCCAATCCTTTTCTTAGAATCTACATATTGTAAAGAAAAAAGTTATTAAATAATAAAAAAGTACTGCAATAATATACTAAAGAATGGGAAACAACAAAAACAATCACCTTTTCTAGATGCAACCACCCAGTCTTTTGCACGGATCAATGCTTCCACCATCTCGGGTTCTAGACGACTACGAATGGATCTATAACGCGACCCTTAGCACGGTGCACAAAAGTACTAGCAGATGACTAGATGAGTACGTACGGTGACACGTCCATACAGCTAGAAGATCAGAAGCACCGCCAGAAAAATTACGAGATGCGTTTGTACTCACTAACCAAAGATACTATACCTCGATGGAGTGGGACAATGCAGCGTACGAGTACTGGACTGAGGCAAGCTGCGCTGTCGAGGGAAGAAGAGGAATGGCAGTCGTCCGGCGGCCGGTGTTCGTCGGGCGGTGACATGGTGTGCACAACACGGGACCGCCGATCGGCCGTCACGTTAGGGTTTACCGATGCATTGCACAAGATATATTGCTTGGTGGATTGTGGGCTACAATATACTAAGTGTATATGGGCTGCTTGGGCTTAAGTTATATTTTGTTTTGGGCTTGTTAAGAGAGTCGTATATCCTATTATAAGGGTCGGATAATCCGTGTTAAATTATTAGATAATTCATATCCGTCGGATTTCCCTAACACCATATCCTACTCCACATCCACACACAATCGGATTCGGATTATCCATATCCGCATGGATAACAAAAACTCTTCTCCATATCCGCTAAATTCGGATTCGGATCGGATCGGAGTCGGAAATTATCCGCACCAGTTTCACCCCTACTTCAAACAGAAGGAACTATCCTTCAATAGTAAAAAATAATGCCCACCAAATTTGTGCAATCTGGATATAAATGTTCAAAATAATAGTTGAAGAAGGAAATATTCCTTTCCATACTCCAAAACATCATTCATGACGTGAACCACTAAACGGAGTGCCTACGATTGTAACCGAAATGTATGTCTAACACATGCATATGTACATCCATTGTATTTGGGACTGGAGTGTCATTGGTGGAAACATTGATGGATCATGTAACACTTGTGTCAAAAATCCCAGCTAGAGTAGTCAAAAAAATCTCATAATGCTAGAATACCTTTTACTAGCTAGAGTAGTCAGATAGCCTCAAGAGGGAGGGTGATTAGAGGTAGCTTCTTATAAGTAGTTTATTTAAGTACCGATATGCGATATGTCAAATTTACCCTAGGCAATCAAAACATCGTTCGGGAAAAATACATTCAAAAGATGTAAAGGTTCAACATTACGGGGTAGTGTCTGTGAGTGTGTGACACGGCTAATTTGGAAGTGATTAGGTGGGCCACATGCCGCCATTCAAAACATAGAGTCATGGTGTGGTTTCCTTTTACTTTATTTGCACTAAAATACTATTTGGATTGGAGAAGAAATTTCTATCGTCATACACACTGCAATAGATTGTTCTTTCACTCAGTGTCTTTGCCCCTCTATTTCTATGTGGGTGGTGCAGCGTTGGTCCACTGGTTTGTCTTTGCCCCTCTATTTTATATAGGGATGGGAATATGCTTTTTATCGACCATGATTTGCAAAAAAAAAACTTGTTATGCACTTATTTTGGTTAGACATTGGTAATTTAAGGATAACTTTTGCTTTAATATATAACCACTTGGTAACAATTTTTATCCTCTTACCATGCATCAATTAAGTGCTTGTTTGTGTTTTAGAAGCATGTCAAATCAGTTGGGGCCATAAGATTCCACGTATAGATGAGGGGTGTGAGAAAAGGTTAATTCCAACGTGGTATTTGAATGCACAAATCAGTGATGAAAGTTTGGCCTATGATGAAAGTTTGACCGTCGATGAATTATTATCGATTTGAAATTCCAATGGCATTTCCATTTGAAAAGTGGCCGTCGCGATCAACTTGACACTTGCTTTTCATTGGCAGCAGCCAGCAACTGATCAACCATGTTTACATTCAATGGCGGAACCAGAGATTTTGAGTAGGGGGGCGGCGAAGCAAACACTGTTGACATCTCGTATTATCTTAGTAATGTTGTATTATCAATGCCTCACTAATAGCAAGCATAACAAAAAAAAACGCATAGCCGACTAACAAATTGTGAACCGAACATGCTAGGTTATTGGCGGCAATTCAAAGCCAAACTATATATTGAAATCCACTATAACAAAATTAAGACTCGATATATATGTCAATTTTAATTGTTCTTGTACATCTAATGTTAACTCTATTTTGGTCTGTATTCATATCTTTGTGCCATAATTATCTCTTGCAAAATTAGCACATAATTTTTAGTTTTTCACACTTAAAATCACAACTCCTTCAATCTAAAAAATATAGCTATGTTTAAGGGTTAAAATTTAATATAACGATGTTTAGAGTCTCCATAATCCCACTTTTACCCTATGTTAGACCTATCAGCCTAAGAGTAAACAAGGCCTAACTTTGTTTTCTCTTCTGCTGCTCACAAGACAACAATTAACATGCATATGCAGAGCTGCAGACCTTAACTCTCTTGATACTTTGATAGACGTCACATACTCATCACATTTTCACATGCATGTGTAGGCAGCTGCACCTGAAGTAAACAAGCAACGGTGGACACATGTATGCACAGGGGGTTTACAAAATTTTCACCGTGATAGGGGGGGCGTGGCCCCTACTATTTCCCCCTGGTTCCGCCGTTGTTTACATTGCAGTTTTTTTAGAAGCATACGCGCGCACTTTAATTTTGTATTATAAAACAAAGCGTTGCCATTCATTCATATATAGACCACATCGTTATTCATTCATGTAATTTAAGCCATGATCACCACGAGGTAGAAGAACAAGAGCAGTGGCGAAGTCGGTGCCGGCACTGCCTCCACCGAAGCAGCAGCATTTCTGGGATGCATGTGGAAGATCCGTGGCTGTGGCGCCGCCGGCCCCGAGCTCTGCTCAGGCAGCATAGCCGATGACCTCCTTCACCCCGCGAACCAGATCATACAGCCTGTTCGCTCGGCTTATCACCACCACCAAAAGCAAGATCTTTCTCTCGAACGAATCAGCCACCGCAATCACCAACAAGATTTTTTCTCTCGTAACAAACCAAAGACCACCAAAGACTACCATCAGTCACCAGCCAACCCAACAGGTTGCACCAATACCGACGTCGGTCGCGCGGCCGATGAATCCTACACGTGAGTACGTGACACACATCAGAAAATGGAAGATACTGCACGGTCATATGATGAGAGATGCCAGTGTTCCGCAGACGCACACATGACAAATGACGTACCCGTGAGCCCTTGGAGAGAAATCATGGTGGGGAGCTGAAGGAGGCGCCGGCCCCAGAGGATGATCAGGCCCCCGGTGAGCCTTGGAGAGAAATCATGGTGGAGCTGAAGGAGGCGCCGGCCCCAGAGGATGGTCAGGCCGCCGGTGAGCCTTGGAGAGAAATCATGGCGGAGCTGAAGGAGGCGCCGGCCCCAGAGGATCCGTGACAGTACAGCTGCTTGGCGAAGCTGACGGTGGTTCTGGCCATGATCACTACCGGCCGGGGCAACAAACACAACTGAATGTGGTGGCGAGAGAGAGTCAGACTAGGGATTTCTCTGCTCCTCTAAAACACTCACTCGTGCTGCTCCTACATGGCTGACAGGCAGGTACTGATGCTACAATCCTCCTGTTGACGATCTTCTCGCACACGAGGCAGTTGCTTGCAGGAGACCAGCGTCCGGAGATTCTGGAACCATGCCGCGTTCCTCCATCCCCGGGCATCTATATTTGCCGTCGGATTGCATATATATTGATGGAAACAACTGTTAAAGGCCTAAAAGCAGATGGGCAGGGGCAGCAGCTGCTCATCTTTTCATGTGACTGCCTACTGCAAAGTGGAAACCAATCTGAAATGTCACCCGTGCATGACGTGTAAATCAATCTCACAATTGCCAAGTGATAATATCTTTTTTTTAAAAAAAAAAAGGAAATTGAAGGACCATATATTGGAGAATAACAATTCTAGCCACTTCACGACGAGCACAACTTCTGCGCATCATTCAAATGAAGATACTCTGAGAATGGTGCCTGTTGATGTTGATACCCCCACATTCATTGTTTTACACTAGTTTGAAAGACCCAGATGCATACATACATATCGTCAGCCTCACAGCATCCAAAATTTCCTATTCCATTCTCGCGCATCCCTCCAAAAGCGTTCCATTATACATATATAGCTGCAGAAAAAAGTTGAATACAACTTCGTTATCATCAGCATACACGCGGTACCAGTATCATATCTGTAAACAGTACACTGTAGGTAGTATGCAACACAAGACAATGGAGGAACATCAATGGTTAAAGAAGGCACAAAGCAAAAAAAAAAAAAAAGGTACCTGAAACATCCACAACTCAACATGCTGCTACGCTCCTAGCTACACATAGATACAAACTGAAGTAAACGTCGAGTATCTAACCATCATATATTCTTTCGCTCACTGAGACCTTAGTTAAACCATTCAATCGGAAATTTCATATATATATTCTATGCTTGTAGTTATGTTAGTGTGTATAACCTGGACAGTAACCTAGCTCACAAAGTACGGCTAAACACTGACCCATAGTGGTTAATACCTCCAAAGCAAGTGAAAAAAATTCAAGATCTATTTTTCATGCATAATAGTTTAATGCTGCATAGATACTACGCTCCTTTAGACAGACACAGAGTTGCGCATATACATAATCCTAATTGAGATACAATTAAGAAGTTCAACGAAAGGTCAGTCCTGACTAACCTCAGATCTTCGAACAATAACCTAGCTTCTTGATTCACTACAGGTGCACATCATACACTGAAAAGGACTGCATATAATTAACAAAGCTAGATTTTGAACCAACAGACTTCTCTAGCTTCTACCAATGGCAATAGGAATAAATAACATATAGCAAAAACGCTGAATGCCATAGGTCAATCAGTTAAGTGATAAATTTTAACTATGCATCTCTAATAAATAATTGAATATATTTTTTTAAACAAGTTTCTAGCAATTACTAGCAGCACTAGGTGGAAAGTCGGCACACAAATGTCACCACAAGACCAAGTACAGAATAACAGATCATACAGGAGACTGCAAGCTGAACAAAGCAGGTAATTGACACAGAAACACCATCATAAAAACAAGCAAACTTCCGAGACATAAATATGCTGAGGAAATGCACCAATATTGTCACAGTAAAGTATTTAGATAGCATACCTTCTCAAGAGCTAATGTCATAATCATCACCGCTATTAGAATCATATTCAGGGTCATCCATAAAAGGCCAACATATATCAGCATCGCCTTCCTCGTACCCACCTGTACTAGGGTGCTTTAGATCATACATGCCTTGGTTCTTGCATCCATGACAGTGACCTGATGCAATAATACAAAAGGAAAACTATTAAAATACAAGTATAATATAATTTTTAAAGTTCACTTTAATTATTTTTTCAAGAAAATTATGACAAAAAACAGTACCGCATTCATTTGGTTCCAACGGGAAACAGAGATAAGACTTGAGACCAGACAATTGCTTTACTTCAGCAAAATAAAGTTTTGAAGTCCAAATATCAGAACTGTCATGCTTTTCCTCAATTGTGAAGTTGAAGTGGTGAAAATTCTTGTCATAAGCTTGGATGCTGAAACATTGACTGCGAAGCTCACCAAATCTGTGCTCGATGCCCTACAAACCACAAGGAAACAATCATGATCATAATTATTAAATTATATAAAAATAAAACAAACAAAAAGGATTGGCAAACCTCATAATGAAAATTTTCAACAGATTTTGTGAAAGCTAAGAAGCATTCTTCACTCATCCACTTGATTCCATTTTCAATTGTTTTTCTGTAAGAATCCTTTTTCATACTCTTACAACAGTCATTTGACTCATCTATGAGGCCATTGAACTCATCAGGCACATCATCATGAGTAGGATATTCCTCTTCTTGATCCACTTCAGGGGGGAAACATCTGCAAAAAATGAAGCGCCTAGTAACTTAGAGCTTATAATAATAAATCATAAGGTCATTTGGTTAGACAATTTTTATATCGAAGGTATAGATACCTTTAAACAGTGTCATCAGACATTAGTCTACTTTTTCACAAACAGAAAGGCTACTTTTTCAGAAACAGAACATGAAGACAAACTGAGTCTGGTTTAAGGAGCCAAACTCATTCTAGAGCGGGCTGATCAATAATGAGAGCACCCCATAATTATAATGGGATTACGCCATTCCTCACTTGTATACCATACATATGCTTATGTGAACCAGGAATGTGATAAATCATCCTATTTTCTCAAATTAAACAAACAAGTCCAGGTCTCCAGGACTAATGATTGGCTAGCACATTCATCCTCCAATTTTTTTTAAAACACCCAATAATGCATTCTAACAGGATTCTCAGGTCAAGAAATGCAAAATGAACCATGAAAGAAATACTTACATGTCGGTCATCCAATCTAGAAATTTATCATCATCATAAAAGTCTCCAAAATATAGCTTGTCCCTAAAAAAGTGTAACGATACAGTTAGCATCTTGCCAGTGTCATTTTATTTAACAAACACAAAGCGTGTCTCCACTCTTGTGAATCCCACAAAATATGCACCCTGTGTCAAGCTAACTGATATCCTGAACTAAATAACTGACACCTCCTATGCTTAGGGAACAAAGTGAAATTAACAAAAAGGCAAACGAAGAAAACTGACCGTTATAAGGTAAGAACCAGTGGGACAAAACCGAAGTGTACATATAAAGAAATGTTGGTTTGATTATGTTGTACTGTATTGAGAGGATTTACAAGTAGCAAGAGAATAATAGGTTCATACGCAGCTTTACTAGGCCAGATTAAAGTAAAATGTTGCAGGTAATGAAAATCACTAAACAACAAAGCCCTTTTTAGTCCCAAGCGAGAAGATAATTCAAGGCAGAGGGTAGCATACGTGGTCGAATCTTTCTTCTTGGTGGACCTGTGGATCTCAGAAGAAATACCCCCCTCCAGAAGGTGTGTCTCTCCATGAGCAACCTTACCAGTGGAACAAATATCATCCTTATTCGCCTCCAACCTTACCAGTGGAACAAAACATCCATTTCAACCTGATTAGAACAAAATAATATCTAAAAGAAGTCGCTGATGATGATTCAAGGCAGAGGATAGCATACATGGTCGAATTTTTCTCCGAGGACGAGTGTCTCTCCAAAGAAATACCCCCCTCCAAAAAAGAATGTGTCTCTCCTTGAGAAACCTTACCAGTTGAGTCTTCATCCTTATTTGCTTCGAGATCCAACTTCTCAAACCTAAACCACCAATTTTGATCTGATTAGAGCAAAAATCTCTAAAAGAAGTCCATAGTAACTTTAGGTCAGATGACAATGACAGCAAATGTTAAGGTTCATTTGATTAAATAAAATCTGGATAAGATCGTATGCTAAAACATGGAAACTATCTAAGAGAACTGTAAACATTTCCAAAGATAAAAGTAAGTTACCTCCCATGAAGCAGAAGGAAGAAATGAATACAGTATGACTAATGAGTTCAGGAACCAACTCAACCTAAAATTGGTTGTCTATCTACAGTCAACATTTGATAATCTTAGATCTGGTGATAATCACAAGTTCAACTCAGGGCCATTTGATTTCAACAACATCAACATCAAAGCATTTCATCCAATCAAATTGGGGTAGGCTAGAGTTGAAAGTTGAAACCCAACAGGAACCACTATACTTAGTTGAAGTCAATGTTTTTTTTATAAATGTAAATCTGCTTAAGCTGTATGGTATCAGATATATAAGCCTTATAGGAAAGAATTTATAGTCCACTGCAATTTTTTAAAAGATGAATGTAGGTTACCAATAGCCCCCGAGGCAGAAAATAGGACATGAAGACAAAAGTGGATTTTGGTTTGAGGAGCAAACTCATTCTGATTGGATACTTGGTTTGATGCGATAATACCAACCCATATCATTCCTCCAATATAAGAAGTGGCTTCAATTCAGGAGTAGTGATTGGGCTGGTCAATGACAGGTAAATGAATGCAGGAAACAAAAACTTACAGTTGTGACATCCAATCTGAGAATTCTTCTTCTTCTTCTTCTTCGTCATGCGAGCTAGCATCCACCTCAGCCCTTAGAAAGGTGAAGAACAATTAGCATATGTGCCAGTGGCTTACTTCTGATGAAATCCCGGTGGTGATAATCCTATACTAGGTAGCACAAATTATGTGCACAATTATGCCAGGTCACAAAGGCTTATGTGTGTAACTGTGTGTGCAGGAGAAAAAAAATCAAGGCAGAGATAGCATACATGGTCGAAGCTTGCTCTTCTGAGGGCCTGTGGATTTTCGCAGATGATTGGGAGGGAGTCTTTCCAGCAGCCGCCTTTTCCTTGCTCTTCTTCTGGATTTTGCTGTCGAGCGTTCTAAATAGAAAACAGACAATGCGGGTTAATAACAATGCATTAGGAAAAACACTAACAAAGTAAAAAAAAATGCACCCGCTGCCGGCCGCCACCGCCGGCCCTCCGGCACCCCCCCCCCCCCCCTCCTCTTCAAGGTCCAGTGAACAATGGAATCTCTAAGCCGCCCATGGCCGGCGGCGACCTCGCCGCCGGCCGCCCCCACCGAAGAGAGAGAGAGGAGAGGAGAGGAGAGGAGAGGAGGGATGCCGGCGTGAGAGGGAGAGAGAGGAAGAAGGGAGGAGACCCACCGTCACCGGAGTCGATGGGTGCAAGCCGCCGCCGCCGCCGCCGTCCTCCGCTAGGCCGTCGCCTCGGTTCCGCGGCGCGCGCGAGCGGAAGAGCGAGACGCGACGCGAGAGAGACGAGACCCAGATGCGCGCGCGTGCGGCGTGCGTGCTGAGATGAGGATTCGCTTTAGGCTCTGTTTGATGTAGATATTGAAGGTCTTGGAATTGAATCGGGTGCAAATACCAAATCGGACACGATGTTGAAATTAGGCTGTCAATTCAAAATTTGTGGTTTGGATGAACATCGCACTGACTTTTGGAATGGAATCCAAGGGAGGTGCCGAGGTCCATACGTGTTTGGATGCATGCAAAAGTGGAATTGAAATTCAATTACGTGCCAGTGCTCGTCTCGCCTCCCGTGGAACACCGGTGCTGCCTCGTGGCCCTGCCTCTTCCTATGTCGTCGGTCGTGTGCAACAAGAGGAGGGCCGCCGGGTGAGAGGAAGCGAAGGGCGCCCGCCGCGTCCCGTGATGAGGAGGAGCGGCGCCGACGCGACCCGTGAGGAGGAAGTCGCGACGGACAAGATGATGAGGAGGGGCGTTCGCCGCAACCCGCGAGGAGGTGGAGGCCGTTACGGACGAGACGATGGGGAGGGGCGTCCGCCGCAACCCGCGAGGGGGGGAGGGCACGCCGGTCGTGAGGAGGAGGAGGAGGGCGCCCACCGCGAGGAGGATATGCGCCGACCACGACCCGCGACGGCGGCAACGCTGTCTGGTGCGGTCTAGGCGACGGAGGGAACCAAAAAGACAGGGTCAGGGAATGTCGGTCAATACGGAGGGGGAGGGCTCCGAATTGAGGAAGGTCGAGCGCTAGTTGGTCCAACGCCCGCTTGGTATTGGAGAAGGTTTCCAATTCTAATTCTAAAACCTTCCAAACAGTT
The DNA here is from genome assembly GCA_947561735.1 of Cenchrus americanus. Lineage (NCBI taxonomy): Eukaryota > Viridiplantae > Streptophyta > Magnoliopsida > Poales > Poaceae > Cenchrus > Cenchrus americanus. The sequence continues at coordinate 290,257,764 of OX387239.1, read as the reverse complement.
GGTATTAAAGATATCCAATGCCAATTCCGAATTCCACCCTTCAATATCTCCATCTAAACCCTACCTTTAGTTTTTTTTTGGGGGGGACCCACCGGCTGTATAGGTTTGCCAAACAAAAACAAACGGCTGCCGTGAAGTCACCTATTTACTTCCAAAAAAGGCATTACCTATGATCATTAATAAATTACAATCAGATTTTTTAGCAGAATTACAATCATATTTGAGTACTCTTTGCACCGTTCCCTTTGCAGGTTGGGTTAAATTACGAGCAACTTCATTGCACTATCTTTCTAATAGTTAAGGCTCAAGCTTATTCAAGGACCTTCTTTCTGGATTTTTTTTCATTTTCTTTTAAATTAAATACCCACGAAAAAATACTACATTTGCAATCCCATGTACTCCCTCCGTCTCTTTGAAATGTTTGACTAATTAATAATCGAATAAAATTTTTGCCTCACAGAAAAATATCATTAAATTATGTCATGTCACAAATATTTTCATATGGCTATATTTTTGAGTTATAAACATTATTTTCTATGAGACATTAAGAATAAAATGTTAGTATATTCTTAAAAAACGAGTCAAATGTTAGTATTGAGGGTCAAGTTCAGTCTCTGTAGCCTGTCTAGTGCCAAAGAAAAGAGCAAGGATCATCTCATTAGGCTTGCATCTGCTACTCCATCCATTACAAATTATAGATCGTTTTAGATTTTCTAGATTTATAGATTACACATCTAGATATAATGTATATATCTAAATATACAACATTGTCTGTGAATTTAATAAAACCAAAACGATCTATAATTTGGAAGTTGGAACCAAATGAGTAGCTCTCTTAGAGGATTATTGTTACGCGATGAAACTTAAGTTACATTGATTTATGTAGCATTGGTTGTTAGTGATGCAGAAAAAAATTCACTAGGAATAGATAGTTGTGAACAGCGAAGCGTCAAAAGGAAGAGAGCTATTGAAAAAATATGAAGTTTGTTTTGAACGGACCTGATTTGGTAATCATTTCTCCGCGCGCACCTGATTTCGCCAAGGTGATTTTGTATAAGTATATTATAAAAGTCGCTGCTGTCGGAGTCTGCGCCGTCGTGTTCTTCTATGGTGTCCACTACGTCCCCGTCTCCGCCAACGTTTAGGTTAGTGGTAATAATTTTATCTCCCTCCTCCGTCAAGCAGATTCCCTTTCCCCATCCCTGTCGCCACCACATCCCGCCTCCGGGATCTGCATCTCCCTCGATCTGCTACCACCACAACCCGCCTCCGTCTCGCTCCCGGTCAAGCAGCCAGAGATGCCACAGATCCAATCCCTCACCAGCACCCCCACATCTGGAGTTGCCTTGGCGACATCGTCTTGGTCGCTCGGCGTGCTCTTCACCACCGGCTTCGTCGACCCACCTTCAACTGACTCACTGTGCGGCCTCCATTCAGGTGTATGCACTTTGGTGCCCCTATGACCCCTGCCGACAAACTCACCGTCGTCAACACCATGGATATGTCTGTGTTTATCCAGTCCCTGGACCTATTTGTAATTTAGTCTTCTTTCGAGGATTGTTTTGTAATATGCTTGCTTAATGTATAAAGTTTGTTATTGCCAAAAAACACAATCAGAGTATTTCCTAAACACTAGATGCGGAGCTCACTGTTGCTTGTTCTTCATTTCTCGATAAAATTTTTGCTACTTCTTCATTTCTCTCTCGCGCGCTTCCCGCCGCTGGAGGTGGAGGGGGGGTTGCCCCCCTCCCTCCCGCCCCGCCATGCTCGCTAATAAGATTACCCCCACGTAGCCCTCCCTGTCCATCTCATGCACTAATCTAGTGGCCTCTCATCGGAGAGAGCTCACGCTTCACCCCCGCCCGGTCCTATATCACAGTGAATCATTAGCTCTGCTTACACGCTCTGTTGTCGTCTAGCTCCAGGTGTTGTCGCGGGCTCGTCTTCTCAATCGTCATCCTCTGTGCTCTGTCCCTCGCTGCCACCCTCGTCGCCACCAACTTCTACTTGGTGGTCAGGGTCAGTCGCTTCATCTGCCAGTGCCCCTGTCACACCCAGTTTTAAAGGCAAAACCGAATGCATAGATAACGTGTGCGCCAGGATCAAGTTACACACACGCTTTAGACATTATGGATACCAAAATCAGTGCCACACGAATAAAGAGTTATTACAAACCATAGTCTTAATCGAAACTTAAATAACGAGTTCTCGCAGCGGACATATAATGCCTCCACAGGCAGCTGACTGAAGACTACGCACACCTAGAACTCCTGGAAATCTCCTGGAATATCTTCAAAGTTCTCCCAGTCTGAGCAGCAATTCGGGTATTGTAGATGCAAGAGAATAAACAAGCGTGAGGACATGACGTACTCAGCAAGAGAGAACAACATAACATGCAAGGCCATATGGTGGATGGCTAAGGTTCAAGCAGTTTAGCATTTTAATGGGTCAAGTTTTATTAGCAACCTGATTACTAAAGAGTGTAAGTTCATACCAACCCAATTAGTAAGATATAAGCAACATAAATAAAGAACAAAACAACAATTAAACATTTAAGTTTCATAATTTAATCATGTGAGTGTCCAGGCCGCTCTTGACCGTGAGCACGGCTAATCGATTAGTTTAACACTCTGCAGAGGTTGTATATCTTTACCCACAAGTAGCGTAAAAGCTCCGAAGAACTTTGGACCCAACCATGCGGTGTTTGCAAGGCACCATACCACACTACCGAGATGTGATTGCATAGGGACCCTACATGGCCTTTACAAAGGTTCCCTAGCAAGTTATGACCCACAAGGTCCGGATCACTTAGCAAGGTATAAAGTCCCCTAGCAGGTCGATACCCCACCATAAAAAAGAATAACTCACCCAACCCCCTGTTAGAGCGAGTTCATACCCCACAGTACCGCCGATCCCTTGTCCTTATCAGGTAAGACCATCCCAAGCTAGAGTTCCTAATTATTCAGCCAAGACCATTGCCCATTAGTTCTTGTGGTTATACTGTTTTCCTGGGTGGTTCTCCATGTTCCGATTAACATATTAAAGTGGTCTTGTGAAGAAAAGAACATAAACGGAACATAGAATAATAAAAGTAACCAAGTTTGATTAATACCAATCCCAGTTGAGCATGCTAAGCAATAGCTACCACAAGATTAATTTAATAAACCCGGTATCAAGGTAAAGGTAGTAAAAGACTAGGCATAATCCTTAATAGGTTCCCATCAAATTAATGCAAGCAGAAAAGTAAAGACAGTGAATTTAAATGCATGTTATGTAGGTCAAGCAGATATGCATCAAGGAAAACTTGCCTTCAACAAAACCTTGCTGCTCAAACTCTTGCACGGCTTGATCTTCAAATCCCTCGAACGAATCGCTATCTACGGTCCAAAATCATCACAAGCATACAACAAGAATAAATAAGAAACAATCATCAAACAGATCAAACAGAACCAAACAGTAGCATAAAACCAATCTACGCTTCGAGACGAACGCATGGACATAAAGAACGCTAAAATCGGAGCTAAAACGACTAAGTTATCGCCCTAAGAAGGTACAGGGACTAAACTGTAAAGTTTAAAAAGGAATCTGGGCTAAAATAAAGAAAAAGGACTAATCTGTAAGAAGCTTCCTAAGGTGGAAGGGTATATCTGTGAATTCCGGAAAACCCAGGGGCTTTTCTGCAAAAACACCTCAGCCGGCGGGGTTTAACCTAGTTGACTCGGGTCGGCTTGATCTAGATCCGTTGGATCTGGATCTTGCGGTTGCGGTCGCTCGCGGGTTAAGCAGCGGCGGCGGATGGATCTAGATCGCTGGATCTAGATCCGGCGGTGGTGAACGCGTGCAAGCGCTGAGCGACGGCGGGCGGCGGCGGGACTCGCCGGCGAACCCAATCCAGGGCTCCAGTGCACGATTCAAAGCGCAGGTGCCATCTACGTGCAGCGCGCAGGGCAGCGAAGTCAAAGGGGACGATGGTTGAGGCGGAGAAACGACGGAGCGGCGGGACGTCGCGGCGGCGCGGGTCTCGAACTCCGACGAGGTCGCTAGGGCAACGGGGTGCACGGGGACGACGACAAGCGACGCCGGCGGGTTCCTCACCTCCAAGCGCAGCTCTTGGATAGCTTCCCGACGACGGAACGACGGCGGAGGCGGGGAATCGAAGGCGACGGCGGAGGAGGCTAGGGTTTCGGGCTTCCAGCGCACGAAGGCTTGGCGGCTAGGGCACGGGTGAGGACGTCCAGGGGCGACGGACGGCTTTAAATAGCTCGGACGGGGCTCGTCCTCGACGTGCAGGCCACGCGGATCGCGTGCGCGCGAGGCGGGACGGACTCGGGCGGCGGCGGCGCGGTAGAGTCCGGGTCGGGGACCGGCGGCGCGGGAGGGATGACATGCGGGCCCCGGCGGTCGGCCGACCGAGGGTGAGGTGGCGCGGCGGGCGGGCCGGCGGAGCCGGGTTGGCGGCGGTGTGGGCCGGCGGGTGGGCCGCTGCGCGAGTTGGGCTGCAGCGCGGGAGGAGGTGGGTTGGCGGCCTGGCAGCGACGGCTTGCTGGGCTGCGGTTACTGTTGATGTTGTGCGGGCTGCTGGGCTAAGAAAGGCCGACGAGCTGAGTTGGAAGGTAGGATGGGTAGGAATTTAAGGTTTGGGTTTGAAAAGGATTCAAACAAATAGAATTCAAACCTTGAATTTGAATTCCAGCAAACAAAAGAAATGCACCAGCATGAATGCCACAATTAATTCCTATATTTCATTACTTTTATTTTTAGAAAAGTTTTAAATGCCTAAAAGAAAAATAGAGCAACCTTATATTCCTTAAGCAATTAAATGTTTCTAGCAAATTTTAATAAAGCCATTTTTTAGCAAAATTAGAGTGTTACAGCCCCAGCAATCAGATACTTCATAGTTGTCCCTGATGCCCTGGCTGTTCTTGTCATTGTCGTTGTCCTCTCGATGGGTTCCCACGTCTCCTTCTGCTCTTGTCATCGTCCTCTCGATGGGTTCCCACGTCTCCTTGTGCCGCTACTAGTACAGTAGTATGTACATCATCAGGGAACTTTTCCTTTTAATTTGGATATACAAACATCACTATGCAAGTCACCAGGGAAAATATGTGGGTTAAGGTATCATTGCTGTAGCAATCTTACTATTACTAATTGGAGGCTCCTTTATGAAGCCTCCAGGTGATGCCACCTAGGATCCTATGTGGATAGCCTAAAAAAATAGAGAAAACCTTAAAATTCTCACAAAAATTAGAAACATCCGGCCATCAATTCAACATCTCTAATCATAATAGTCATTGGATCTGTTATCTTTCTAATAAATTACCCATCTCTGCCATTATGAAAATAGACCAAGGTAACCCCCTAAATATGTATCAAAATTACCCACATATGCCATTATAACAAAAAATGTAAATCAATGCTTAATTTTCATGTAAATTACCCACTTATACAAATCAAACACACATGAAGGTGCTATGCTAAGGGAAAAAATTGTTACTAACTAGACTATTACAATTATTAGAATATGTAATAGATGAATGAGAGCATGAGATAGATAATTATAATTATTAGCTATTTCTAACCCGTGCGGTGGCACGGATTGATAGACTAGTCATGGATTAATTAGGTTCATCACCCATATCACTATAGTAGGTTCGTCACGCACATCACTATACTAGGTTCGTCATCTGGGAAAATATGTGGGTTACAGTATCATTACTATCACAAATATCACTATACTAGATTCGTCACGCAAAGTTGCACTCATCTGAAAAATGTTTTGCAAATAGACTTCTTTCAGTATTCCATGCATGAAAGAATCCCAGGAGAAAAAATCATGAAAGATGCATGAAATGATTTAATGAGCTTGAAATTTCATGAAAGATGCATGAAATGATTTAATGAGATTGAACACACATATCTGCAAAATCGTGTCCAAAGCTCATTTCACTCTAGTATTTCGGCTTCCCACATTCAAAACCCACCTAACCATATCTTCAGCTGCTTAGTCATGCAACTGCTGTTTTTTTTCTCGAATACGCAGGAGAGTTGCGTATCATTGTATTAAGCAGATAACAAAAACAGTACAAGGTGCACCGTGGTGCTAGAGCCTCATGCGGACTACTCGCAAAACAGACGTCCTAGCTTACGTGTACCCGCAGCCACCCAGAGCTCAGTCTCCCCCTTGATTCTATCTAAGATTACAGACACGGGTGCCAGTCGTTGATCGAACAATCTAGCATTGCGTTCCTTCCAGATGGACCAGGCTGTCATCATGAAGAGTGATGCCGCTCCCTTCTTCCTCCTCGGTGTCTGCGCGGCCAGTAGCTGCCCCACCAATCTCGTAGTGTTACTGCCGGCCCGAATATGCAGGAGCATCGAGCCCAGGTAAATGTGTGCCAGTAGATTTCCTTCGCCACCGATTCGGCGGCAGCTGATCGCACAGAAGGCAAAACTCATGGGCATCAAGGTTGCGTCTTCGCCTTCGGTCCGCCGTCCAGATTCTCCCGCGACATGCCAGCCACATAAAAAGCTGATCGCGCGCTGTATCGACCATCTGGCGAGCCTGTCCACCGCACTACATCCTCCTGGTCCTGGTGCAGCTGAACTCCTTCCAAACGATCCCAAAGGTTTAGGTCTTCGATGATGGCCTTAACCGTCAGACCGGCGGTGATGCCCTGCACCCAGCTCCTGTCCGGCAAGGCTTGCAAGACCGTGCGCACCTTCTTCACTCGTGGACTAACCAACGAGCTCAGCACGGGGCCAGGTGTCTGATCGATTCACGGCTGAGCCAGTTGTCCGTCCAAAAAAGCGTGGTGGCACCGTTGCCCACCCGGATCACAATTGCGGCGTCGAAGAGTTCTTGTACCTCCGGTTCCACTTTCATCGGTAGCGATGCCCAAGCCTTGTCAGGTTCCGTCCGTTGCAACCAAAGCCAGCGCGTGCGCAGAGCCACACCGGCCAGGCGTAGGTCAGTGACACCAAGTCGTGTGCAAACTGATTTCCAGGCTACCAAGCATTTCCCACGAACTGAAGCATCCCCACCGGTCGAGAGAAATCTCCTTCTCATTTTGTCAATGCCCTCCCCACCGGTCGAGAGAAATCTCCTTCTGATTTTGTCAATGCCCTCGATTGCCCATGCCGGTAGTTGGGCCGCCATTAGCGTATAAGTTGGTATCGTTGATAGCACAGCCTTAGTGAGCACAAGCCGTCCACTCTTGGGCATCAGCGGCCCCTTCCACCCGGCAGCTTCGCGGCCACCTTGTCAATGATCGGCCGGATGTAGCACCTCGTGATTGGGCCGGTAGATAGAGGAACAAATGCTAATTCCTAGCCAATTAGATCATGACGATGTGACGATGTCGATCATGCCCGTCGCGTGGGGTCTCGCCAGGATCCGGGAGGTCCTTCCAGGCGGATGTAGTCGTACATGAATGACCCCCAAGAACTCGCCGGAGGCCCTCCTCGTCTGCGTGATGTTGATCCTGTTCTCGCCCTCCTGCAGCAGGTACCCCCTGATGGGGAACTCGAAGCTCCACTGCACGCCGTGGGTGCCGTGCCGCGCGATGGCGTTGCCGCCGCCGAACTCCGGCGTCGTCAACACCCCGCCGCTCCTCACGCCGCCCCCTCCGCCGTTCACGTGCACCTGCAGCCTGGACATCTGAGCGGCCGCAACGGCGATGCGCAGCGTGTAGGTGCCGTCGGCGACGACGTGATCAAGGTTGAACCGGATCTGACGTGTCGTTGGAACGATGGCACTCCCTACCTTCCTGCAAAATGGAAACGAATTGAAACGTTGTAGTGGAAACGACGAAAGAGACGAGCGGCACTGACGACACAGAGTTCTTCAGCATCAGTATTCAGTACCTTGTGACATGCGCGAAGAGCCAGTCATTGGAGTGGTTGCTCTGACCGACTGTGAAAACAGGATCGCTGTCAGGGTACAGCTCGGCGTACCTCTCCCACAGACCATACTGCCTGTACCTGTGCAAGTGCATCGAGACCCAATCATCAGAGTTTCCCAATGGCATACTCATCATAGGCTTCTGGGTAGCCGTAAAGCCATCAAGATCAAGAGCTTAGTTACTTGTCCTCGTGCAGAAACAGCCTGTTGGCGTATCTGGGGTCGACGTCGGGGATGAAGAACTCCGCGGCGGTCCGGTCCGGGACTCCGATCTCCCACAGCGTCGGGCCTGATCTCGGAGGCAAGAACACGAGATCGCCGAGGGTGACAGCGCAACCTGGCGTTACGGTCACAGTCACAGGAGAAGTGTACACGTAGTCTCCGAGAACCCCGGGGACCCATGCGTAGAGATTGTTACACCCCTGCGCGGACATTGCCGATGGTGAAGCTGCCGCAGGACGCGGCCGTCGTCCAGAACTGATAACCCCGCACAGAATCAACAGAGGAGTTCATGATGTGGCTGATGTCCTGACGATCGACAAGGTGGTGTTCCGCAAGTTCAGAATCAACTTGCAGTCGCGGTCGCGGTCGCGGAGCAGATCAACCGGCACGCGTACGGCCTACCTTGCACTCTGTCGCCCAGGAGCCGGGCTGCCCGGGCGCGGCGAGCCCAACGTACGCCATCGCAGCCGGCATGTCATCGTCGCTCACGAACCTGTCTCTGACCATAAGAGCCTGCCTGTGACGGAGCCCCTCTCGCCGGCCTTGGCGAAGTCCGGTGATTTGGGGAAGCTGTACGGCCACTTGCTGACTTCTGCTTGCGCCTGCGCCTCGGCGTCCTGCCACAGAGCCCGGAGGTTCGCCTCGCTTCGGGCTCGAGTTGAGGTAGATGAAGACCGGCCCCAGCACCTTCTTCCAATACTCGCCGTTGCCAATGTTGAGGACGATGTCGTCTCCAACATAATGTGTTCCCAGAAACATCTGATATATGAGTAGGGAGATATCACTAAGTTTTCACTCTGAATATATCTTGATTTAAACTGGATTGGGGGTCGAAGGGAATGGCATGAGCTAATTTTTCTTACGGTGAGGGAGGTGGGTCCGACATGGGAGGTGAGCTCCCTCTTCATGGGGCCGCCGCTCTTGAACTCGTTGCCTGGGGTGATGACCCGGAAGCCCATGGGGTTGGGGTGGCTGCTGCTGATCCATCCATGGACGACGTTGTCCTTGTTGTCCAGCGAGTACTGGTACTTGTCATGGTCCTGTCTGAAATTTCAACGACTTGTCCTAGTAGCAACATACAGTAGCAAAATTTAGGGCGTCTTGAAGAACGAAACGGGCCGGTACTACTCACTCACTTGTCCGTATTAAGTTTGAAGGCGAGCCGAGCCTCTGAGATGTTCATGGCAGGCCAGTTGCTGGTGTGCTCAAGGATGGCGTAGCAGTAGAACCCGGAGCTGCCTTCCAGCATCACAAGTCTGAAACGCAAGTTTCAGTTTTGCAAATTTCAGTAACTAATATATCACACGATGACACGAGGGAAAAATTAAAATTAGAGTTTGGCCTTCGCACAATCTGAGTACAAACGAATGGCGCACCTTTTGTCAACATTTTTTTTTTTTGAAACCCCTTTTGTCAACATTTAGTCTAACACTATCTTGGAGTGATGGGTTATACGTACTCCTGAAAGAAAGCTCAACTTGCTCTTGGCTTGAGTGCACGACCTTGAACTCTGTACTGTCCAACCTGTACATCAAATGCAGTTAGTTGCATCCAACACAGCTGCTGCACATGCGCAAATACTTCGTCAGCTGTACTAGGGCCGTGAAATCGACTACATTGCGGTGCGTCCTAATGTCCTATGACTTGAAGATTACCAGTATGTTTGAAAACATTGCTTCTTGTTGATCCTTTAATTACGGATTGAGTGATCTCTGAAGGTGTTTAAGACGAGCTAGCATTATTGATTTTTCATCAACCAACAGAGCATGCATGCAATGCAACATCGTCTTTGAGAGTTATCTAGAGTTGCAGACATGCCGGCCGGTGATGAGGATCGGACACACACCAAGGAGGTGGTGGGGCTGTTAGCGAAAAGATTGTGCATGGGGGGTTGCATGGCTAGATGAGCTGCGTAGTGCACGTACTCACATGTCGATCTTCCCTCTTGGGTGATGGGAGCCGGGGTAGTTCCACACCACATCCCAGTACCTGCATCATCATCAGAATTTACACATAAAGCAATTGATCCATGCTAACTTCTTCTAAAAAAACAATTAATCCATGCTTCATGCTTGCCGCCATTAGCGCAACAGGCTAACAGCCAACAGATGAACTAGTACTCCAGTATGGAATAGTATGCATATACATACATACATACATACATACATACATACATACATACATACATACATACATACATACATACATACATACATACATACATACATACATACATACATACATACATACATACATACATACATACATACATACATACATACATACATACATACATACATACATACATACATACATACATACCCTCCCGTGTTCTCCTGGCCGGCGGCGTACGTAGAGCAGGATGTTGCGCTCGCCGTTGTAGCGGACGGCGCGGGGCCGTCCCGGCAAAATCCGAGGCCCTGTTCAAAATTTCAAAATGAGGGTTAGTAAATTAATAATGTATATAGATTGTAATATATTAGGTAGCAATCGGATATATCAAGAATATGGTTGACTATTTGACAAACCATTTTAGCGCCACTTAAACTAAAATATTAACCTTTTTGGAAATGATTGCATCTCATCTCATGAAACTGATCCAAATATATCAAAAATTGGTAAATTTATGAAAAACACACACGGTTGTATTGTCTTCTACAAACAAGAATAGGAAAATGTCATTGTGTTGTTATTAACATGAGCTATCCACCTGATAAAATCTAACTGTGAAAGTATCACATGGTATCCGGAAGTACCAATAGATAGTACTAGGTTGACGAAGTCAAGGTGTTTCATTGTTTCAAATTGAGTAGTCAAACATGAATCGAAAGTCGACAAATTTTGGGACGGAGGGAATATAAGTGTAAAGACAAGTTTCACCAACTAGCCGTCACATCAATCTCCGAACACCAACAAGGAGTATTAAATGTGGATTAATGACAAAATTCATTCCACAACCCCTACCTTAATTTTTGAGACGAATCTAACGAGCCTACTTATGACACATGATTAGACAACGTCGTGCTACAATAACCGATCTCTAATGATGAATTAATTAGGCTTAATGGATTTATCTCGCAATTTTTGGTTCATTTGTGTAATTATTTTTGTAACTAGTCTACGTTTAATAGTCCTAATAGACCTTGTAAGAGGACCCAAATTAAAATTTCACTACTCTAACTAAACGGGACCTTCAGTATCAGGAAGAGAGGGATACATTACAAAGCAAGAGAGAGAATTTGTTCACGAAATGGTTACAAGACTCCACCAGGATTTTACAAAAGAGTGATTAACTTTTTTTTACCACCATCTAGCTAAGCACTAGCACTATTATTGGAGTTTAAATTTGAGGCCCTTTGCATTTGGAGGCCCTGTCCGGCCGCACCGGTTGCACATGCCCAGGGACGGGCCTGGGACGGCGGTGATGTGGCCCTGGGGCTTGGACAGCGTCACCTGCACGACGCCATTGTCCACAAGCACCTGCATGTACAAATGGCGATCGAGAAATTAATTGAAGAAGAAGAACATACAGAAACCGCTAGCTCATCAGCGATGAGGTAGTAGTACTGTAGTAGTAAGATAATACTCCCTCCGGTTTGGTAAAAGAATACGTTTTGGACAAGATTTGAGTCAAACATCGGGAAATGTGAAAACTTTTAAGTTGTTGAGTTTGGAAATGTGAAAACTACATGAGTAGATTTGTCTTGTAAAATACTTTCATAAAAGTATACATATGTTAGTTCTTAATAATTATTTTTGTCAAAATAGGAAGTCGAAGTTGCCAGACTTTGTAGGCCATGTCATTGTCATTTGTCTAAACGTCTTCCTTTACCAAACCGGAGGGAGTATTATATATGGCAATAGCAATATATATACCTTAGCTGACTTTAAATTTAGAGATACCACCATACGTATATATATAGGCAATATAATTAAGCAGTACGTACGTATTGATGAGTATGGATGTATAAAATTAAGGGCAATAAATCTGTTCGGTGATTCGCTGCCTGAAAGCTAGCCGATAGGACGCGCGCGCGCACCTGGCGATTGTCGACGCGCAGCGTAACGCCGCCATGGGCTGCGGCGTTGGGCAGCGCGGCGGCGGCGGCGGCGGCGAGGGACGACGATGATGATGCTCCGACGACGACGGCGGCGATAAGCAGGATGCTGATGGCCAGCGGAAGCAATGACGACGACGACGAGGAGGAGCTTGGTGCGCCTACAAGCGCGGAGGCGGCGGCCATGGTACGGCGGCGCGTCGACTCGGTCGGCCGTCGGCGTCACGCGCTGCGTGCTCTCTCGTCTCGTCTGTCTTGGATTGACGAATGAAGAAGGGTCGTCGTCGGAGAGGCCCCGTCGGAGAGATTTGTACGTAGAGACCGGGGCGGCACGCAGACGGCGCGGCAGCCGCTGCTGTGCGCTCGCTAGTGCGCCATGAACGGACGACGATGCATATATGACTGCAGTTCATATATAGTCATTGCCGTTCAGGCATTACACATTATAGAAACATCAGCAGATAGCAACTGCAGGGACTCCATGGTGCTGTAGGGAATCCATGGCTTTAAGGATTCCATGGCGTTGCAGGGACTCCATGGTGTGGCAGTGCGCCCTTGCTGCTTTCCGTCTCCATCGCCCTCCCCATCTAACCCATCTTCCTCACCATTGTCTGTCCCCATCGCCATCTCCATCTTGGCGCGCGGGGTTGGGAAGGGGCAGAGGCCTAGCGAGGGGGCGGTTGCGTTGGGAAGGGCCAGCGGCTGGCGAGGAGGCGGAGGCGCTGGGAAGGGGCGGCGGCGACTGGAGGGTGTCGACCGAGAGAAGCAAAACGAGATGAGGTGACGCAGGCCGCGACGTTGGGATTAGGGGGACTGGGGGAGGGGGTCCTTTGTGAAAACAACGAGATTTGCAGGGGGTGGCGGGCGCTTTTTTTTAAAAAAAAAACTGCCCCACCTCCACCTATGGCCATCGGATGACGATCCAACGGCTGTTGTTCAAGTTTGCATAGTTTCCACGGAATGGTCGGTTTGCATAGGATACATACGCTCCCATGCAGCAGATGCCAGATGGAGCTGCAGGCAAACCTAGACAACAAGCCTAACCAACTATACTACTACAAGCTAGTATATATGTTAAACTAGTGCTCGTATGCATAATCGTTCCCGTGCGCATGCAAGCACTGTAATCATCCGTCTAGTACACAGGAGTGGGGTATTTATAATAGAACTCTCACATAGCTAGCTAGCTAGCTACGTCATGCGACTTAATTGAGGCACAACGATTAGTATAGTATTATATCATACAGGCAATTTGTCGCCACTGATTGATTGAAAAGTGATCTCACCTTAATTATTGTACACTTCCGAAGTAATTTTATCGGCCGGAGTACTCAAAATAACCAACAATGGAGATGCTCACGTAGGAGTGTACTAACACGCACGGCGTGGCTAATCATCGGCCATGTTTGGATGGAGGTGCTAGTGTTAGTTTGCAGCAAACTAACACCAAAACTAACAGTTTGGAGCCAAACACATGTGCCAAAAAAAACTAACACCTCCGAGAGGTGGAAATTGGCGTTACCTTGGTGGACCCAACCCTTTTCTCTCTCCTTCTCCTTTTTTCAAATGACTGAAAAAGTTAGTTTAAACGGAAATTAACACCTCCATCGAGACATGTTAGTTTGTTATGTGTTACGACTGTTGCCCGTAATAAATGGTGGCAAAGGCATGTACTGTCGCCCATCGGCCGCCGGCGATCTCGATCAGACAGTGAATCATCATCAGTCATCCAGCACGCCGCCGGCGGCATCGCGTCGCCGTTTACCCAGGCGGCGGGCGGAGGCAGCAAGCAGTACGGCGGCGTGGATCTGACAGGACAGCCGCCGAGGCTGCCCCCCATCCCATCCCATCCCATCCCCATGTGGTGTACTGGTGTTGGTGTGGCAGCAGTCTACTCTGCATCGCATCATTCCAAATTTCCAAACAAAAAAAAAGCCCTGTCCTCTCCTCTCCGTCCGTCTTCCTCCTCCCCACCTCTCACTTGTATCATCTTCAGCGCCTCCGCCCGCCCGCCCCGCCCCGCCGGCCGCCGCTATAACACCCACCCGCCATCCTCCACCACCGACCGAAGCCTAGCAGCTCTTCCTCGCCCGCCCCCAACAGCCGTTTCCCGGGATCTTTACCAGCAGCAGCAGCAGCAGCAGCAGCAGCAGCACAGCGACGGCGCTTCCTCCTACTCTGCATTTCTCCGCCTGATCCAATCCAACCCGGGAAACAGTGTAAGCTCCTCCTCCTACTCCTTTGTTTTTTTTTGGTGTGCAGCGACGCGATCTGCTCCTTTGTTTTTTTGTTTTTTGTTTGTTCCAGCAGCCTACGCTTGAAATCTGGCTTTTCCTTTTTGCTGAAAATGCCCCGTGCACAGTCGATTCACCATTCCCAGCAAATCGGGGGACTTGATCAGAATCGGGGAGGGTGTCGAATTAATGGACCTTCTTTAGCCTCCACTGTTCCTGCCATTTCCCTTTCCCCCCACCTTTAATTAAAATCCCTTCCTCTTCCTCCCCTGTTCGAGACGAGAGGGGCACTGCAAGCTTCGTGCTCTTGGATTGCTGGAAGAATGGAGTTTTGGGATATGCCCGATTGCCCATGCGCATGTGGAGTTATTACCTATGTTACACGAGTACGGGTACGTGTTATGTTTCCCCCGAATGGATCCTACCTTTTCTCTCCAGACAGATCCCAAAGGATATGGTCTAACTTCCCTTTGACTCCCAATTCAATATTCCTGCTCAGAGGGGGGAAAATATTAGTTTTTGGACCTCACATGATCTTTTCTTTTCTCTACTTAGCCAACCTTATTACTGACTGACTGGAGCCCTTCACGGATTTTAATTCCGACTTGGCTTCTGGTAGGAAGGAAATAACAAACACACTCAACCAACGGCTGTTCACCAGTTGCGGATTATATTTGCATTTGCCCAAGCCCATCTCATAGGAATTGCAGATCATTGACTATTGGAGATGAGACGAGACGCGGACCCATCACACGCCCGAACTTTACTCACATGTGCTTAGTTAGTTTCAGAAGCTTGTGCTTTTAGACAAGTATCATCATGCCATCTTGTTTTTTTTTCTTCTTTCCAATTTTCCATAGAAACAAGGGCGGAGAAGCTTCCTGATATTTCAGAGGGGGAGATAAGGCAGGGAATGAGTACAACCAAGGTGAAGAGACTTGTGGGGAAGTATGAGCTCGGCCGGACCATAGGCGAAGGCACATTCGCAAAGGTCAGGTTCGCCAAGAACACGGAGACCGGCGAACCGGTAGCCATCAAGATCCTAGATAAGGAGAAGCTCCTCAAGCACAAGATGGTCGAGCAGGTCACTTTCAATTACACACTTTGAATTATTGCTGCATTTTCTTAATGTTTGGTGATATTTCACATCACGTAGACTGTGGCCCATTCCTTCAGATTCTGCACCCACTTTACTAGAGTGTCTTACTTTTGAATAGCCCATGAGCTTGGCAACTTTGGTCAGCGTTGAATTAATATTTTGTTGATGGAAAAACTACGTGGTCGAATGCAGATTAAGCGGGAAATTTCGACGATGAAGTTGATTAAGCATCCTAACGTTGTTCGCATATATGAGGTACCTTTCTTGATCTTCTAGTTGATCTTACAAGACAAAGTAGTTGATCAGAAAAGAGCCAAAGTCAGAAATTCCTAACATAATCATTTAGCATGCCTGTTTTCTTTCCACATAAAGCAGGCAATTGCTGATCTTTGACAAATTCAATGTTTTCATTCATCTTTAGGTGATGGGAAGTAAAACAAAGATCTACATTGTGTTAGAATATGCTACCGGTGGCGAACTCTTTGACAAAATTGTAAGCAATATGGACATCCTTTCCAGTTTATTCAGTTTTTGCCATACCCTCTCTGCCTACTTTACTGTTTCAGTGTCCACAAAGTCAATTTGTCACTGACAATTTTTCATTTATGGTAAACCTTTTGTTTTCCTCATCATAAAGGTTAACCAGGGTAGAATGAAGGAAGATGAGGCAAGGAGGTACTTCCAACAATTAATCAATGCGGTTGATTATTGTCACAGTAGGGGTGTGTACCACCGGGATTTAAAAGTGAGCTCATTTCCTTGTGTGTGTGTTTCTTTTTTCTGTGATCAAGAATCTTTTTTCTGAATTTAAACTATGTTACTCGCAGCCTGAAAATTTACTGCTTGATTCACAAGGAAACCTGAAGGTCTCTGACTTTGGGCTGAGCGCACTATCTCAGCAAATCAAGGTAACAACTTTTCGCCTATATGCATCTAAGCTACCAATATACTTGGGTATGGGAGGGTAATTATTTTAATCTACAATCAATCATAGCTGTTTATGTTTAAAAATTTTGAGACCACTCAACATGTTTTATGCTTTTCTTCTCTCTTCTATCTTGTTCAGGATGATGGATTGCTGCACACAACTTGTGGAACTCCAAACTATGTTGCACCAGAGGTAATGCCAGGAACTGTACAAACTGAATCAATGATGGATGCTACGGCAGTTATCATTTCATTAGGAATGCAATGGTTTGAATATTTCTACCAACTATATTTTAGGTCCTTGAAGATCAAGGCTATGATGGTGCAATGGCTGATTTGTGGTCCTGTGGAGTTATCCTGTTTGTTCTGCTGGCAGGGTATTTGCCTTTTGAGGACGCTAATCTTATGACATTGTATAAGAAAGTGAGCATTGCACGTCTTTTAGATTACTGCTGCAGTCTTGCTTATTCATGCTTATTTGACTTTATCTTACATTCCTGGCAGATATCGAATGCAGAATTTACATTTCCTCCGTGGACATCTTTTCCTGCCAAGAGGTTGTTAACAAGAATCCTTGATCCAAATCCAATGACGGTATGCCAGAGCACAAAAGCTGCTTGAAAAGAATAATACTAGAGGAATAATCCTAAGATAATGAAAAAGAATAGATCTGTACACACGATACAGTGTGCCCCCTAGTAGGCTGATAAATCACTGATACCTCTGATAAGCATCAACTACATTGTTGGCCTAGCCCTCAATCTCACTCACACTCGCGGGCACCGGAACTCCAGCGAGGGAGACAACACGCACAAAGATTTGCCGGCGACGAACGCCGCGGAGCACGAGCTCCTGTATCTTGGCTTCTATTGATTACATTGGACTCGGCAAGCAGTACAGAGGAGCACAGGGCTTTACAAATAGGCCGGCAACATGCGGAGCTTCTGTCCACGTTCAGCCTCCGCGCCACGATCCTGAAGACCCGCTCAGCAACGTCGCAGGGAGCCGCACGCCACGGCCTCTTCTCCTGAACTGGCGCCATGCACACACACCTCCTCTAACTAACTCTGACTAAATCTAAACACACAACAGCCTTCCTAGCTACGTAGACTCGTATGTGACACACACACGTACACGAGCTGGACTCCCCGCGTGCCAGCCTGCCAGGACACATGGTGACGCCACACCAGCCGAGACTAAACGCCACCACAGCTCCCTGCAGACACACACAACGTGCACGCCAGGAACACACCCTATGGCGTGTTTATTTCCTAACATACATGATATTCCCATCGATCCAGGGATTGTCATGTAACTCAGGTTGACACAACTTTTAGAATTTCCCAATGTGATTACTAGTATGCACATGGCCACTGTGAGATGCAGTTGAGGAAAAAAAGCTTAACTCCTTATTCCTTAAGGAAAAATTATAGGAAATTCATATTTCAAAATGTAACCCTTTGTGTGAATAAAGAATTGCAACTTCCAGACAAAAAGGAAGAGGTGATAATGAATTATGGTTCATCTTCATCTTGAAGGTGGGCTGAGTCTAGTTTCAAGATGAATCGGGCTTCATAATTTTCTTGCTGCACACAATTTTCTTTAGTGAACATAATATGAGGATGAATGCTCATGTTTCTGTAAACCCTGGCAGAGAATAACAATCCCTGAAATATTAGAGGATGAGTGGTTCAAAAAGGGCTACAAGCGTCCGGAGTTTGACGAAAAATATGACACCACATTGGATGATGTGGATGCTGTCTTCAATGATTCAGAAGTGAGTGATTAGTGCATTTCTATTTTCAGCCTCATGCATAATGTCACGGATTTTAGTTACTATCTAGTTTACTAATCTTATTTTCCATCATTCAGGAGCACCATGTGACAGAAAAGAAAGAAGAAGAGCCAGTGGCTCTAAATGCATTTGAACTTATTTCAATGTCAGCAGGCCTAAATCTTGGAAACTTATTTGACTCAGAGCAGGTACTGAATGTTCCTGACTCCTCTGTAGTAACCTAGAACAATGTAAATACAATGTGATATCTTAAATCATCACGATTTCCCAATGACATTGCCTCATGATTGTGACATGCACTTGAATTTCCTCTGGAACATATATTGAAGATCAAGTCAATTACACAATTATAATGCACTTTATAAGCTAATATTTCTATATGCTTATGCGATTTAAACATTGGTTCTGAAATTTTTCATTTTTTCGCATTTTTTATTATCATTCTTCTACACTTTCTACTTATATTTGATAATTTGTATTTGCAGGAATTCAAAAGAGAAACAAGGTTCACCTCAAAATGTCCACCCAAGGAAATTGTCCGCAAGATTGAGGAAGCTGCAAAACCTCTAGGATTCGATGTTCAGAAGAAAAATTACAAGGTTCCTCTTCACAACTCCATGAGAACTGATTGTCTGAATATTTACCTTACTATTTCAAACTTCTCAATTATGTTTACAAACTTTAAAATAGATCTTTCTGCATGCTGAAATTCTCTTTCATTGTGTTACCAGTTGAGGCTGGAAAAGTTGAAAGCAGGGAGGAAAGGAAACCTCAATGTTGCTACTGAGGTAATGCTACGAACAAACATCGTGAACTGCGGTCTTTTTGTTATGTAAAATTCATCTACCTACACTTATTGTGCATTTTGGTTCAGATACTGCAAGTTGCACCCTCTCTTCATATGGTAGAAGTCCGAAAAGCAAAAGGCGACACACTAGAATTTCATAAGGTAACCACCATACACGCAATGGTCATGCTTATAAAGAAAAATATCTATTCATGAATCTGAACTGGTGGATGGAGAAGTGGATGAATTCCAGCAGTTTGGATAGAGAGATTCGTAATCTATATCTTGTTCTTCAACAATATATATTACTTATATGTGTAAGCTGCGACTTTGTGCAGTTCTTCAAGAATCTTTCCAAGACCTTAAAGGACGTTGTCTGGAAATCCGAGGATCTGCAGATGCAACCTGCTGCTTAGTGGAACCTTAGGAGAGGAAGGATGGAAAACTATTTGAGCCTCATTCTTCCAAACAGATTCCATTTTGGCAGTCCGCCGCGGAAAATCTGTTCACTGTATTCTATTATGTACCGATGGGTGGCCTGTCGAATTGTGCTGGTCCTCTATCATCCTTGTAGATACTGCATTTTGAGAGGTCATGTTCGTTGCTGTAGATTGTAGCCTGAGTCAAGCTCATTCAGTAGATTTTTGTGAGCGTGTGAGCTCTGTAAATCCGTATGCCTATGAATAATTGTAAACAAGTTGTGGAGAATCAACGTTGATGGTATTCGATAAGGAGCTCTTGTTTGTTATGCATGCTGCATGCATGTTCCCATCGACTTGCCTCGCATAGAATTTCCTTCTCTCCCAATCGAGAGCCCTTGTCCACCAGCAGTAACATCTGATTTTTTTTTTTGGAAGTGAACGAAAACCTCTGAAAATGCTAAGCACCAGCATCTTCCGATCGAAGGCACGGGCACCGCCGCCGCCGCCGCGGCTGCTGGCGGGACGGGAGCTGTTACTGAACTCGAGCATGTTGGATAGTTGGAGAAGTTAGAAGAGAGGGACCATCGTACAAATGTTACATATGTCGATGTGTTCCATACCAAGTGTTCCAAGTTAGTGCGGGGGGTTAATTGCAAATTTTACCCCCTACTAGTGCTAGTACTTTTTTTTTTTGCTAATTACCTAGTGCTAGGCAGCTAGCCAAGAACAGAGAGCGACATCTCTATCGAACATGCATGTTCCCATCCACTTTGCCTCACATAGAATTTCAGTTCCTCTCGATCGAGCCTTGCTCACCAACCTCTGATTCTTTATTTTTAAGCAAACAAAACCTCTGAAAATTAGTAAGCGTCAGCAGCTTCTGATTGAAGGAGATGGGTGTGGTCATCACTCATCAGCCTTACGTATTTATCTTTTCTAAAAAGAACAGTCCGAAATGTTGTTGCATAATAAATCGGACTTGGTCAACCAAGAGCCAAGTGTGAAAGCCAAGTGTGTTGCTGAAATTCTCACAGAGGAAAAAAATGGTAAATTCCTTAAAAAAACATTTGTCCACCAGTTTGGTAGTTTTACCGATTATCATAACTATGCTCCCATGTGGTTCGGTTATCATCACCATTAAATCTAATTAAATCAGGCATATGCCAACCACGTGGGAGAGTAAATCTATCAAAGTCAGGATCATATGGGTTTTGATCCAAATTAGTATTACCAATATCAACACTAAGTTTGGTTTTTACCATATTTGGCCTGTGCGGTTGAAACTGCGGGTACTGACCAGATGCAGGATTTGGTGTCATGCCATATGCATAATTTGCATTATTAACAGGCAAAGGTGCTAAGCTAGGATAGGATCCATGAGGATTAGCTTTAGGAGCACTACTATTAGTTTCATTATTATTATAGCCTACACTCCTATCTTTCTCAAGATCCTCTAAACGAGCAATATATGAAGCAAGCAATTCATCACTTTCCACTGTAGCTTTCATAGGAGAAAGTTCAGGTGGGGGTTTCTTACTTACAGTGGGATTACCTTAATGTTGTGGTCGTTTAGCTTGATCGCCGGCAGCTCGAACTCTTTCAATCTTGCCACCTTGCCGGATCGATCCTTCTTGACGCCGGCTAGAAATTGAACTTGCATGCACTCTTGTATTGCCTTGAACTTCTGCTTCTCCTCTGGAGGGAGATCTTCTAGCGACGCGGTGACAATGTTGTTCATGTCGAGATCGCACGGAGCACCCATCTTTCACACCCGGTTTCCAAAACAAAACCAAGTGCTACATATATGTATGCTAGGATCTAGTTCCATACATATAGTGCATCATTAGTAAATAATAGAAACAATATCACGTAAAGAAAGGGAGATTATCAGAGATTTACAGCAGAATCCTGGGAAGCAAAGGCTCCAAACTTCACAGGCAATCGACTGGGGGTTGCGTACGCCTAGCACCATCTTCTGGACATCAGACATCTTCTTCTTCTGAACAGCGGTTTAGCAAGGTTGAGTACAGTTATGGTTGGTACTCAGCAAGGACACAAAAATTAACTAGAAAGCAAATTTTAGATCCATGTTTAAGTTCATTAATCATGTGAGGGTCCATGCCGCTCTTGACCGTGAGCACGGCTGTTATAACAGTTTTACACTCTGCAGAGGTTGTACACTTTCACCACAAGTCGCGTAAAAGTTCCGAAGAACTTTGAACCCAACCATGCTGTGCAAAAGTAGGCACAATACCACTTCCGATGTGTGGTTGCATAGGGACGCTACGAGGCCTTTACAAAGAGTCCTCCTATGTGTATTAGTCCATAGTAGCACGTCCTAGAGACTATCTTTCGTACCCTCCTTCTACCCTTGGACCAGATTAGCCTAGAAGAGCACTTCCGTTCCAAAACCTGTCCAGGGTAGAAGAGTCATAAAAGCATTCCTCCGTACCCCAAGCTACTAAGGCTAATAGCCACACAAGACTTCCCTAATTAATTGGCCAAGACAGAGCCATATGTCTTGTGGTTGTACTATTTTCCTGGGTGGTTCTCCATGTTCCAATTAAATTCATAGTATTCTTGTTTAAAGCATAGGTAGAAGGATGGTTAGGGTCACATTCCTTTCTCCAACAAAAAGTTAGTTGTTATTCTGCTCTTTCTCTTTGAAACTCTTGAACTTCAGGACTTCTGATCAACAACTCGATCTTCTACTCGAAGCAAACATCAGGTACAAACATGCAAAAGCAAACAAGCACAACTAAGAACAATACACCAATCAAGAGAGGCTTTAAAAAGAGAACATGGTTTGGCTCTAGGATCGCAGACGCGGAAAACACTAAGAACGGAACTATCGAGAGATTTGGATCATATCACACAAGGCTATGTGCTTGGTATATTTTAATTGAATAAAGATGTGCATAGGTTATATCAGAGAAATACATTATTTATAATTAAGCAAGTTATATTTATATAAAAGGAATGGTGTATAACTTATTCCAATTTTATTTACAAATATTCAAGTATCATTTATGCAAATTAAACATTCACTTTAAAAGAAGAATGTGAAGCATGTAAACGTATATCTTTATATTTCGAGTTGAACTAATCAAATTATAATTCAAAAACATATTTGTATTCATCTAAGTCAAATTAATATTTTATTAAGAAAGATCGGGATAGCCTATGTTGCTTTTATTTAGAAAACAGATTGAATAAATATTAATTAATTTAAATTTGATTATGAAAACTGAGGTATAAATCTAATTATATTTTAATTGAAAAGATTATTTAGATAAGTATTAATCAAATTAATTTAGAAATATTCTTAAAACATATTATATGTTAAACATCATGACTAGCGTGTATTTTATTGTGAGGCGAAACTACGCAACAAGAGTGAGCTTAAACAGCTAGCACCTGAGATCCAAGGATTAAACGAGGATTATGAATCTAGTCATGATTAAGTATAGATTGAAATGGTCAACGAAGAAGATTTACAAATCAAAGAGTAGATAGAAATATGGCTTAGATTACTTACTAGATAGATATTTGTACAACATCTTGGCTTTTGAAGGAAAAGAATATATAAGGCATAAGCATGATGCAATGCTGAAATCATGATGGTGTGTATGTGTATACATCTGTACTACTTGCTTGCTTTCCAACGTGTACTTGCCCCCGACAAGACCATGCATGCAAGCATGGATTTAACAGGGTGCTAAATCATGCTTGCTAGCATGTGTGGAGTGATATGCTGCTGTGCGTGATGGTTGACCGTGAGGTGAGGATGGATAGCAAAACAAAGGACATCGGCAACATTTAGCTTGTGGTCACAAGTCCATGATAAAAGTTGGGTGTGTCTATAGCTCACCCACACAATTTTGGGCCTCTCCTCACACGAATTTCTGCAACTTTTTACACCTTAGATCTATTATTTTTCCTCCTACCTTCCCCAAATTTATCCCTTACCCATCCATCTCTCTCTCCTCCCTATCCTCTCCCCACGGAACCACCCCGACCCCGGTGTCTTCCTCGTGACGCCGCCCCCCTCCGCCTCCCCGCCGCCCGGCCCCTCCGCCTCCCCGGCGGCGGCGCTTAGTCCGCCGGCGCCGGCCGCCCCCGCCTCCAACCACCGCCGCCACCGTGGCCCGACCCCGCCGCCGCCGTGCTCCCCCGCCCGACCCCGGCCCCAACCGCCGCCCTCCCCGCCCGCCGGCGCGGCGCCTCGCCGCCCGGCCTCGCCGCCCCGCCCACCGCCGCCCCGCCGCCGCCGGCCCTCCCTCTAGGTCCGGCGGGGACAGCAGCCCACCCCGGAAACCCCGAACCCTAACCCTGGAACCCTAACCCGAACCCTAAACTCGCCGGAGTTGGAGAAGGTGAGATTGGGGAAGAAAAAATTCGTGTGAGGAGTTGCTCCAAATCACACATGTAACAGATAGCTTTACCTTAAAAGTTTGGAAAATATAAGTATTCGGTCGGCTTGAAAAACAGAGACAACACGTGCTAGGGATCTAGGCATCGAGCATGGTAGAACGCAAAAAAGGATTAGACCACAGCACACATGAAGCTTCTCACCTCGATCTGGCATGGTGACTAATGGTGAACGGCGGCAAGGAACAGATGAAGGGGCGCAGGTGATAGCTTCGTACAAGAAATGCCGAGGCTCCAAAGCATCAGCCTTAGTCCCGACGAACAACAGCAGTGGCAGAAGCAGTTTTAGAGATCATCCTTGCCGGAACATGACAGTGGCGCGTCTGTTCACACAGAATGGAGGAAGATCGCGAACTCAAAACAGAGAATTACGATGAATAGAGAGGGATCTCTGAGTCTGTACAGCGATGTGCTCACCAGCGAGTGGAAGAAGACGGAAGCAGACAGATATTGGAGCGGATGACGGAGACGACGGGCTGTACGTCGACACTTTTAGTTGCAGGTCCCCTGTCCGTGGTGTCCGGACTCGAATGAGGTATGGAAAAGATATATAAAAAAAGAAAATAAATTTTGCCTCTGAAAAACTGCAAAAGGATCAATGAGTCATCAGCAATAAATAGATAGTTAGAAGACATACGCATCAGCATAAATAAGAAACACATACTGTATTTCTTGATTGCATGAGACATTGCACCTGTTTACACCAGAAATGATGAACTGATTGCAATCATTGTTGCTCTGATAAAATGATTAGCTGAGTTTGACCAGGATAAGCAACGCTTCCTATGGCACTCAGTTTAACGCCACCACAATAATTTTCTCTATTAAGCTGCTAACTACCTTACACACAAAGATCACGCTGGAGCCTGCCGTGGAAAACGCGTCAAGCTTCGGGTCAAAGCACTAAAAGCACGCGGAGCTAAGCCATCAATGGAGACTTGGTATTTTCTGGTGAGATAGGGATGTGTAAGAAAGACCACTTAATTTGAGGTTTGAAGAAAGAAAAGAGCTTACACACAAAGTGAAAGCATGTCATATATTAAAAAAAAAAGAGAACTAGCATGAGTTCTGCCGTTCATATATCAATAAAAGGGAAAAGGCAATGTCCAATAAAATAAAAGAGGGAGCCTAAGATCAGGTAACAAGCCCAAGAAAAGAGCTTACACACAAAGGCCGTGCTTATAAAAGATACAGGTAACAGGAGCTGGTTCCTATTCATAGGATTCTTCAATCACCAATAAATTGGTTTTTCTAAATTACAGAGATTCGTAATTTATATTTGGTTCTTCAACAATATATAGTACTTGTGTGTAAGTTGCAATTTGCTACTATTCTACAATAACCTTTCCAAGACCTTAAAGGACGTTCTCTGGAAATCCTATAGGATCTACAAATTTAACCTTCTGCTTAGCAGAACCTCAGGAGAGGAAGGGTGGCAAACTATTTGATTCTTCCAAGAAATTCCATTTTAGTAGTCCGGATCAGCAAATATGTTCACTTTATTCTATATTTATCAGTGGGGGGCCTGGCAAATTGTGCTGGTCCTCTACCATTGTTGTAAATGCTGCATTTTCAGAGGCTGTAGTTGGAGTGAAGCTCATTCAGTAAATTTTATGAGTATGCATGTGAGCTTTGTAAATCAACTTATGCAAATGAATCATGTTGAAACACTGTGCGCAGGATCTGGAAATGGAGTAGTGTTAATTGAGAACTCGTATTGGTTGCCATTTCATTTCCCCCCATTTACACAGTGGATGTTGTTACATTTCTCTCAGCTGTCAGGTAGAAACGAAGGTGTCAGAGTGGGATTTCAGAGGATTATACAGGAGGGGCATGAGCTCTTCTCGTGAGATGAGCTGCTCCCATGGTCTTCCAACTCCTGGTTCCTTCGCCTGCACAATGATGCAAGAACCCAACATAAGTGCCAGGTTCAGGCTTCAGATGCCATCATTGCCAATCATGCATGAGCACGTAATTTCAGCTCAAGTTTGATCCCTAGGTGTACTGCTACCGCATATTACACTGCTGAACTTATTTCAAGATCCAATGCAATGCAATGCAAGTATGTGTATGTGAAATGCGTGGATTTGTTTTAGTACCGTCGGCGTCTAACTTGGCGGCCGATTTGCAACATCCCAAAAAACCAGCGACAGGTGCGGTGTCCCTTTTTCAGGAGCGGCGCCGCGGCCGCCGGTTTCACTGTCGCCCAATTCCAGCTTAAACGATTACGAGCAAGCACCAATCAATATTCGCCTAGTTTGATTGCCTTAATTATGCCGATTGATTTACGCCACACAATGGTGATGAACCATGCACAATCTGCAACCCAAGAAAGTGTCCAGTGAACAATGCAAATTGGATGGTGGGTGACTCACTTGGCGAGCATGACCTTGGCGAACTCGGTGTAGTTGATCTGGCCGTCGCCGTCGACGTCGGCCTCGCGGAGCATCTCGGCGAGCTCGTCGTCGGAGAGGCGCTCGCCGAGGTTCTGGAGGACGTGGCGGAGCTCGTCGCGGGAGATGAAGCCGTTCTGGTCCTGGTCGAAGACGCGGAAGGCCTCGCGGAGCTCGTCCTCGTCGGCGCCGTTGGCCTCCCGCATCTGGCGCGCCAGGAGGGTCAGGAACTCCTGGAAATCGATGGCGCCGCTGCCGTCGGCGTCCACCTCCTTCACCATCTCCTGCAGCTCCTCCTCCGTCGGGCTCTGCCCCAGCGAACGCATCACCGTGCCAAGCTCCTTGCTCGTGATCGTCCCTGCATTCGCATGCATTCTTAATGTCAATTGCAGTTCATCTCCCGATGAACAATAGTGCAAAAAAAAATTGCAAATGCAAATAAATACGATTCATCAGAAATGGCGTACCGTCGCCATCTTTGTCGAAGAGGCTGAAGGCCTCCCGGAACTCCTCGATCTGCTGCTTCGACAGCTGCTGCTCCACCTCATCCATCCTCGACTTCGATCGATCAATTCAATCGCGTGCTGATTTTTCGATCTTTTAATTCCGTCGGAGACACCACATGATCGATGGGCCACGCATTGTGTGCCCTCGATCACAAATTCACAAGGGATGGATGGATGGATGGATGGATGGATGGAGAGAGGATAATTATTTGTATTAATCGCGCAGCGGCAAAAGATGAATAATTGCCCCCTCTCCCTAGTTCGTCTGTTCGTGCTCTTGATGCGTTGGCCAAAATAAGGAGTCCGGTCGAGTTATATACCCGCTCACGAAACATTAAACCTTTTTATATTTTCTATATATTGTCAAATGTTTGATTATTGGTAACTTTTCAAAAATTTTGGTTCGAAATCATAAAAATCAGAAATACGAAATTCTCTAGCGCAAAAAACCCCCCTATTATAACTTTATAAGAATCTTTGAATATATCCTTGTGGTAACTTTTGAGTTTTCTATGTCATACCCAGCCCTGTCGTCTTTTGTCAACATTAATCAGGAAAAAACTTTGCCCGAGCATCTCCTCGGGAAGGTTCTTAGCTGCAGGAAGGATCCATTTCTCGGAATGGACCACTAATCAGTGTAATGTATATGTTAGGATCAGGCATTACCTGCCATATTCTCCACTATTTCTATGAGGGAAAAAGTCTACTTCACCCCCAACCTACGAGGGTTGGAACCCATCACCCCCAACCTATGAAAATGGATTTTTTACCCCCTTGAATTTTCTAAAACAGAACAAATCACCCCCTAAAGTAGTTTTGAAAAATCAAAATAAAAAAATCATAAAATGGAAAATCTAATTGTGTTGGATTCTAAATGAGTACATCTACACAATGAACATATAATATGGTATAGTTAGTGTCGGTGCGGAAAGTAGTCCCGACACTAACTAGTAGGAGCGCTGAGATTTGTCTCTCGATGGCCGGTGCTAACAACACAATGACACGGGGTTTATCCTGGTTCCGGCCGTGGGCCGTACGTCCAGTAGGTATGCGCTCGCGGCGTTGTATTACGTGGCACCGTGGTGCTCGTAGAGGGGAGCTACAAGCGAGGCGGGAGCGGAGGAGGAGCCTTCAGGACCCTGAGGGTTGATTGAGGCTAACTGTCAATATCGTGGATGAAGGCGGAAAAGTGCGAGTGAGCAACTCTCCGTCGTCCCCCCGCGGCCAAGGGACCGCCTCCTCCTTTTATAGGCCAAGGGGAGGCGGTTTACAGTCATGTCGCGCGACTCTAAGTGCTACATGTGGCAGCATGGCGCACAGTGTCACAGAATCGACAGTCGTCCTGACGAATCTTGCCTCTGGCGGGCGTCGTGGTGAGTCATGTTCTCGTCCAGGGGCGGCTTCGAGGGTAGCAACGCTGGAACTCTTATTTGGTCGTTGTCCGTACGCCGGTTCGAGGGTTGGGCTGACGGAAGACCGGAGGCCGCACAGCGGCGGGCGTGGTGATGTCCCGTCGACCTGGGTTCCCACAGTGCTGGGGATGACGCTGCAGTGCCTGGGATGGCGGTACAGTGGCAGGAATGGCCGCACAGGGCTGGAGGTGACTGGGAGACGCGCCCCGCTGGCCTCACGTCACGGCGTCGTCCCCGACAGGCGCGGAGTAGGTGATCGTACCCCTTTCGAGGGTGCCGCCGTCCTCTTTCGAGGGGGCGACATGGAGGAGTTACGGGAGTGGGCGGCACAGTGTCATGGAATGACACCGGGCTTCCCGCATAGCGCCCGCACAGCACCGGGGATGACCACACAATGCGGGTTGGTCAAACAGCGCCGGGGATGATTCCCAGGCGGTGTTAGAGGGTCGGTGTGGCGGGGATTCACATTTGACCCGGGCGCCCACGACGTACTAGAGCATTTAATGCTCCGGTCGGGGGAGTAGGTGCGGCGTCGTGGGTCTAGGGCGGCCTCGAGCGAGGCAGAGACTCGCTCGGGGGTTCGGGTCCCTCGAGCGAGGTGGAGACTCACCCGAGGGGGCGTCAAGCCCTCGAGCGAGGCGGATCGGAGACTCGCCCGAGGGGGCGTCAAGCCCTTGAGCGAGGGGGAGACTTCGTGGTGCGGCGCCTGGCCCTCGAGCGAGGCAGAGGTTCGCCCGAGGGGTGCTGCGGACGGAAGTTTGGTGGGCCGGGCCTTTTGGGCTGTGGGCCCTTCTCTGCTTTGGGTCGCGACCACACGGAGTGTGTTTTGTGGTTTGTGGGTGTGTTTGTTTACTTTTATTACTTTTTGGGAAAATGGTGTTTCCCCTTATTATTAGGGTACCCTCGTGGCTGTCCGCGACATTTAGTGCATATTTTTACAGTTATGAAGAAAAACATACATCTAAAGTTATAACAAAAAATATGTACTAAAGCATTCCATATTGTATGTTCACTGCGTAGAACTACTATGATTTTTCATTTTATGATTTTTCTGTGATTTACTATGATTTTTCAAAACTGTTTCAGGGGTGATTTGTCCTATTTTAGAAAGTTCAGGGGGGTAAAAAATCTATTTTCATAGGTTGGGGTGATGTGTTCTGAAGCGTCCCCTCATCAGAGGTGACTAAATGTGACACAAATACCAGTCCCAGGAGGCTGGTAACACATTTATTAGAACAGGTGGATCAGTCTTTTACATCACGGCGACACAGAGGGCACGGAAGTGCCAACGCTAAAAGGAACAACACGAACGCTAACGACCACACTACGATAGCAAAGGCTTCCATAGCCTCATCAGAGTACCACACCATGGAAGCTTTCTGTGGGGGCCCTGGGTACACAGGCACGGTTGGGTGTAGGGCAGCGACCTACTCGATGTCTTCGGGAATATAATCGGGATCCTCCTCTGTAAAATAGTTAGTCAAACAAGGGTGAGCACATACGTACTCAGCAAATCCAACCCCACCCACGGAGGGGCTTATAAGCAGAATCATGCATAAGGTATAGCAAGGATCAGGTTAAGGTTTATTTTGCAAACTCACTCATGCAGGGATTCATTTTCAAAAAGGTTTTCGCAAACCAGTTTTATAACCAAAGTCACTCAGTTGTTCTAGAAAAACCACTGTGGAACCACCGGACTTCCCGTCCATCGTAGCCCAGGCACACAGCCACACACTACACCCAGAAAACAACTCACGCCGGAAAACATCCCATCCCAAACACTAGTTTTTGTGACCACACCGTGACTCGTCCAATACCGTGGACACGGCTATTCGAATAGGTTTGACACTCTGCAGAGGTTGTACATCTTTACCCACAAGTAGGGTACCGTCACACGGACACCTCAGTGCCGGCACGGATCCTATCAAAGCCATTACCCACCTTAGCTAACGCTACGAGCCACCACGGAAGCACCCAAGGGGTTATCCCACATAACCAGGCGTACCTCACACAGAGCGTACCCCTACTCCTTGGTCTCCCGCTGCTCACCCGCACACCAGATGGCAAGTAGATTAACTAGTGGGGTTTATGCTAAGCCGTTGCCACATACAACGGTCGAGTGGTTGTACGATGATCTGGGTCAGGTGAGATGTCACGCAACCCGGTCCTTAACCGACAAGATGGACAACTCCCAACACGCTCAACCACACAGGTACGAGCTCACACATACTCCTGACACACACGTCCATCCCGTCTACCCAGTTCTTTACTCACTTTCCAAACATATCCCATTTCCGTTTTTAAGGCACTCACACATTTGAAAGCACTCACACATTTTTAAAGCAAACATTTAGGCCAAAACAAGGTTCAATCATAGCAATCAAGGGTGGCTATCCTACCATGTTTTTGCAGTAAAACAATATGCAATTTATAAAATGGGTATAGGGTTGTATTTATAAAACTAGGACAGAAGCATGCATCAAAGGGTGAGATTGAACTTGCCGTCTTCGAAGTCTTCGGGGAGTGCCGGCTCGGCGCTCGGGACCTCGGGCTCCTGCTCGCAGTAGTCGGCTTCGATCTCCGGCTCGGGGTACCTTCCTTCGTCTACTCCGGCTGTAGTGCACACAAAGGCAAGCAAGCAATATAAGCACACATATTACCGGCCGAGCTCGAGTAGGGGAAGATGAGCGGAGAGGGGAATATATAAGTCCTAGGGAGGGGGTTGGTTCGACGGGGGTACTACCGGGAAGGGTGTGGTGAAATTTGGATTTAATCGGGAATAAAATTGTGCATAAGGTGTTGGGTTAAAGAGGGGTTATAAGGGCTAAGGACCTATTGGTAATTTCTATTAATGGGGAAAGGGTGTGGTTATGATAATATAAACTTGTTAAGGGTCTGGTTGTAAATTGTTTAGGGCTTAACAGTATCTGATCTCCAATTAATTATTAACCTAGGGGCTACTTTGAAAGAAAGAGAGAGAGAGAGAGATGGAATAGGGGGGTTAGTCTGGAAAAGGGAGAAAGGATAGGGGCTTTTGGGCAAAACACCCCTTTCTTCTTCCCTGGCTCGCAGCCGGCCAGAGGCAGGGGAGGCTCGGACGGCGGCGGCCCGCCGGACCCCGGCCCCGGCCGTGGCCGCCGAGAGGGGGAAAAGGGAGAGGGCGACGAGGGGATTCACCTCCCTCACTCACCTTGGGCTAGGGCGCGCTGTGGAGGCGGCTCGTGGGCGGCGGCGGACCGGTGGTGATGGGCTTGCGGTGGTGGCTCGATGTGGTCGTGCGGCGAGGCAATGGAGGGGTTGCGGTGGTTTGGTGGTGCGGCGAGGACGGGGCAGGGCTATTTATAGCCGGAGCGAGGTCCGTTCGGGGGGAGATTTTTGTGCTCACCGGTGCTCTGGCGAGGTCGAGGTGGCCGGCCGGAATCACGGCTGCTGGTGATGGGATAGCTCGCGCAGAGTGGCAGGACGGCTCGGGCGGCGATGGGACGGCTCGTGCAGAGGTCGTGGAGGGGAAAAATATCTCTCGTCGGTCCGGTAGTGGTCCGGCGGGGAGAGGGGCCGCGGCGGCTTGCCCCAGGTGAAGCGACGGCTCACCGGCGTTTAGGGCAGCAACGGGTCACGTCTTGGTCCACGTGGTGCTGTGCGGGGCGGCCGGCGGTCGCGATGGCACCGTTTGGTGGATGCGACGGCGCGGTGATGGTCGCCGCTTGTCGTGGCGGTTCGGCTCGGCCCGGCTCCCGCCGGCGGCGCGGGGCCGGATGGCGTGCGGCGCCGGCGACCCCGGCCGGCCGGTCGCAGTCCGCGGTGACGTGTGGTGGAAGGTGGGTTGCCGGCCCGGTAGCCGGGGCGCGGTCAACGGCGCGCGCGCGCGCCCGCCGCGGAGGGGGAGCGGCGCGCGCGGCCAGGGAGGAGGGAAAGAGTAGGAAAGAAGAGAGAGGGAAGGAAGAAAGGGAAGAGGGAAAAAGAAAAGAAAAGAAGGAAAAGGAAAAAGGAAGAAAGGAAAAAAAGGAAAGGAAGAAATAGGAAAAGAAAAGAAAAATAGGAAAAAGAGAGGAAAAGAAATTGGGAAAAAGTCTTGAAAATTAGGAAAATTGTTAGGGAAATTAGGGGAAGGTTTTGCGGGGTTTTCCGATTCCCGGCGTCGGCGTGATTTTTGGGACGGTGGTGATGGCGAGGCGGACCGGCCGGCGGGACCGCGGCGTGCGCGGGATTCCCAAAGACGGTGGCCGACCGCGGCGCCGGGAAGCACGCGCGGGTGCCGGCCCGAGTGCGGGCGGTGCCGGCGGGATTCGCGGCACGCGCGCTGATGGTGAGAGGGGAGGCGGCGACTAGGGTTTGAGAGGGGGTAATTGAGCTCAGCTGGACAATTTTGAAAACACGCGTGATTTATTTGGTGATTTATTTGGGCTACAAACGCGGGCGTTACATGTTCCAACCCTCATAGGTTGGGGTGAAGTAGACTTTTTAGAACAGTTCACTCTCAACAAAATAACATGCTTTCATATATAGTGTTGTTTACAAATAAAAGTTGTCATGTCATCACTTTGATGTTTCTACCTCCACATTTCAACTCAAAATTTTGTTTGAAAAATTCCCGCAGCAACACGCGGGGTATCACCTAGTTATGTATATATATTATCCATTGCATCTGTTTATATTCCTTGGTATACTCCCTCTGTTTCAAATTACACCTTGTTTGGCCTTTTCAAGTTTAAGTTTGTGTTCTTGTCTATTCAAAAAAAATTGTACAAATTTGTGTCATTCTTTCATTAATAAAGCAAGTCATTGTACTACACAAGATGTGATAGTTTGCATAAATTTTTGAACAAGACAAGCGGTCAAATCTGAGGTTAAAAGTCAAACAAAAGAAACAGAGGGAGTATTTACCTATTCTAATTTGCAAATTCTCACATGGATGGTGGCACACGAAACATATGTGCGCATCTCTGGTAGGCCTCATTCGTTTCCACCGATTCATTCCGACCGGAATTGATGAATGTGATAAGAAAATCATGATAGCTATTATGAGTGATCCAGATCTATTCCGGGTCGAAAATTAATTTACTCATAATAGGTACACCATAAGACTCGGAATCAATCCACTAGTTAAGAGGTGTGGAATCAATCTGGCTCTTCGGTCTTTTGTTCTACCTATCATGATAGTAGTCCGGATTGAATCTGATGGAAGCGAAGACAAATCTTGCCAACATACGGTACCTACGGCGGATGGTAGTGTGTGTGCACGGGGCACCCAGCACACGCAGCAGTACGTGCAATAGAGAGGAGATGTGGTAGAGATGAACGAAGTCTGTACGTACTCGCTCTCTACGTGTATGTGCAATGGGACACTCAAGTGTATAGCCATGGGACAACATATTCTCAAGATCTTTCCTATTGACATGCACCCTTTGCAGATGAAGCTTTCTTAAATTTGGGAAACCTTTGAACCATGAAGGTAGATCCAAATACACGAAGTTGAGATGCAGGTGTTGTAGATGTGACATGCTTTCCCGATCTAAAAGTTGGAAAGGAAACTCGTAGATATACTTGCATTGCCAAACCCTTTTGGGGATTAGATCCAAAGTGAGGTTCTTTGCCCTTGAAGTGACCACGAAATCGACCCAAAGTGTCGATGTGTCGAGCCAATATGATGTGGATAAAATCCATTTTGACTTAAGTGTTTCAACCACCTTGTCGTGGATAAAATCCATTTTCCTTGTAGACTCCAAATGTTTATGTTTGCAGGCTTGGCTTGGGGCATGTGGAGATCCCGGAATAAAATGGCGATTGAGAAAAAGGTTCCGTCAAACCCGCTGGGTGTAATACATTCTGGCATTAACTTTGTGCAGAAATGGTCCCCAAATCGAAGGAGCCGGACCAGGAACTGCTGGCGAAGGTGCTGGACAGGGTGCACGTCTGGCTGGGGAGCTTCAAGCTTAGGGACGCGCCGGGATCGGATATCATGGAGCTATGTTGACCTGAGTTAGCTGGTGTAGGAGTCCTTTGGCCTTTCTTTTGTGTGCGTGCTATCCTGTTTGTATTAGGCTAGTCTCCTTCGCAGTGCTTAGCTCTCTGTCGTTGGTTGTCATGCCGGTACTTTGTATCCAAACTCTTATAGCTTTCTATAAAAGCCGAGGTAATCTCTTTTAAAAAAACCACCTTGTCGTGGTGCTTCTACAAAACATTGTTGACCTTACTAACAAATTGAAGGACGTGCATCCACAAATCCTCCCTCTAGCATTTGCACATGGCGGCAACATCTAATGTTAGCCTGGGACACGCTGGGGTCAATATGCAACCTCTCCACTCGGTCGAGAGAACACTAGTTCTTGCAAACTCCTTGGGTGGCAGCTTGGAAGCGGTCGTGTACAAAATGTATTGGACAGTGATGACCAAAGGGGTGAACATGCATAGCTGTTTGCTTGTTTTGTTGGACGGTGATGCTGTTGTGCAAATTGTAGCACTTGAGAACTGAGTTTATAATAGCCAGATCAAGACACATCACTACTACTTGTGTTAGGGGGAGTTTGGGGGGCTTGGGCGGCCGCCCTGGTTGATTACACTACATGACCGGGCCTGCTTCCTAGCAGCTAGAAATTAATGGCCTTAATTGGTTACCATCTCATAGCTAACTGATGCTCATTTCAAAACCTTCCTAGTAGTTAGAAATTAATGACCTTGCTTACCATTTCTTAGCTAGACAAATTATCTGGAAGTAGCGCTTGCGATTCATTCTCGTGGATGAATATGTGTAGATTATCGACCTGTTCTTGCATCACCCTGCTGCGGCTTCAACCTTGATGTGTGTTGGTTTGTCCAAATCGTGCCAATCGCGAATTGCCTACAAGGCCTCAGCCTTGTTGCCAATTGTCCTGACAATAAACTCCTGCCCACTCGACCACAACCTCCTGAAGTTGGTGTTCAACACCTCCCAGCGCCCACAGCCTTGTTCAAGGCCGCAAGGCCGCCCGCCAAGCCAACCATGCCCACCGACGCTGCCCCTGGGAACACCAACCTTCATGAGGGTGCCACCCACGGCCCACACCAAGAACGGCAGGTGCTGGGCGTTCTCCCGACACACCTTGATTGCCTATCCAACGTGCGCAGTCTTGGTGGCAAGCTTCCAGATCCTTCCTGCGTCCGGGGTGTTGATCAAACTCCAGACCACGACGTCGAGGCAAGAGCGTTTGGGCACTGACCTTCGTGAGGGCACCACCCGCGGCCCACGCCAAGGGAAGCAAGTGCTCGGCATTCTCCAGGTACACCTTGATTGCCTTAGATCCAACGTGCACAGTCTTGGTGGCAAGCTTCCGGATCCATCCTGCATCCGGGGTGTTGAGCAAACTCCAAACCACGATGTCGAGGCAGGAGCATCTGGGCACCGACCTTCGTGAGGGCGCCACCCACGGCCCACACCAAGGGCCGCAGGTGCTCAACGTTCTCCCGATACACCTTGATTGCCTTGGATCCAACATGCGCAGTCTTGGTGGCAAGCTTCCGGATCCATCCTACGTCTGGGGTGTTGAGCAAACTCCAGACCACAACGTCGAAGCAGGAGTGTATGGGCACATCATGGTGGACGAACCGCAGAGCTCAACTCCTTTCACTTGCGCCGTGAAGGAAAGGCCGGCGCCGGGGATGTGCAGGATGATCTTGTTCGAGTCGGTGGAGTCGACGTGTCCTAGCTCCAGGCCCGCCGTCGCGGCCTCCACCACCATGCGAGTAATTCTTTAAGTATCACTGCCAAAAAGTTCATCAATAGTAACCTTGAATAGTGATTCCCAATTATCCTTGCTGCCCAGTCGGGCCATGTGATCCACTTGCGATCACCTAAAACCTCAACAATGAACACGCGGCCCTCGCTGGATGCTACGACGCGGGGTGTCGTCGATTCCTCAACATTCGTGGCAGAAAGACAGTCGTCGTCGGGGAACTGGACGAATCTCGTCGTCACCGCGGCCAGAGTGAACACCAGGATGAGCAGATGCTGGACGTCAACGAATAAAATTTAGGGCGGCGTGTTGTGGGAAACAACGGTGTGCACCTCGAAGGAGTAGTCGACGGTCTCCTCCTTGCCGTGGAAGCCCTCCTCATCAGAATGGGATTTGAAGCGACGACATCGCACGACATCGATTGCGGCCCAAGATGAAGTCGAGGAGGAGAAGTAGATGACACGGTTCGGCACCACTGAGGAGGAGACACTGCAATGAACTTGCGCGTCCGCGAAGCCGGAGGCCGGGGCGGGACAGGCGGTGAAGCCTATGCAGGCATCACGGCCTATGTAGGCATCACGGCTGAAGCGGATGTTGACGTCGAGTTTCTTCGGCACCTCGGGGAGAACAAGCTTCCGCTATGGTAGACGAGCTGGTAGCGCCCGGCGTGCTCTGGGCCCGAGCCTAGGGAGAGCAGGAGGTTGCCCTCCCCATCGGCACACTCGGCGTGGCCACCGAGGTAGTCATCACCCTCAGCCGTCGCAGGGGTGAGGGCCTGGTTGAGGAGGAGGTAGGAGACCCTTGGTATTAGGTTGTCGGGGTTGATGAAGTTGGGGTTTCTCTCAACTTTCTAAAATGCATTGGTATGTCAAGATAGCTTAAACGTTGAGAGCTAATTTATAACCACATAGTTACGAATACAAAATAATAAGGTTGAGTGTAATTTATATGAGTTTAATTTACATACATTAAAATTGGTCATGTTCTTTTGTTTGTTTACGTTCCACTGCTAACATGTGTTTTTACAACTGTTGAATCTACCGACAACATTCTATCATGTCAATCTACTGATTTTACCATGTTAGTATCCATATGTTTTTCTGATTTGTCGAAAAATGAAAAAAAAAGATGACAACGTTGGGTGTGATTTATATGAGTTTACATACTCCAATTGTTCATGTCAACAAACAATGCTATCCCTGAAGGATTTTGGAAGGCCCTGAATGAAAATGTAGTTGTAGTGTATGATAGGTAACATAATGCATTAAACTAACTATAACATACAACATTTGTCCCATTATCGATGAGATGTTTGTACATTGAACGAACATTGAAATTATTATTCTTACTAATTGCCCATATGAACACATCGCTTCCCGGTTGTCATTTAATATTTGTAACCACTAAGTTATACCATTCTATTAAGTTAACCCCGAGTAGAGATCTCCTAAAAGAGATATTTAGAGGAGTAGTACTAAAAATATTTGCAACATCACTATTGCAGATATTTTTAGTACTAGCTCCTAGTAGAATCTAGAAACCGATGGTTATCCTAGCTAGAAATTGATAGTCGTGCTCACCATGACATAGCTCTGTCGACAGATGATTCAGAAGTAGAGCATGTGCTTCATGCTTGTGGATGAATTCCCGTAGGTGATCAACCTGTTCCTGTGTCAAACCTATTGTGGCTTCAACCTTCATGTGCAGTGGTTCGGCCAATTCACGCCAGTAGTTAATCGCCCGCAAGGCCTCAACCTCATTCTCAATAGTCCTCACAACGAGTTCCTGTCCACTCGACCTCTACCTCCCGATGTTGGCGCTCAACACCTCCCCGACGCCCACAACCGTGTTTCTAATTCAACTTGGTACTTCTTCTGTTGGTAGCTTCGGCGGAATCGTCCGACTTAAACCAACTTAAGTGCATCTAATCACTGTCGAAACAGTAATAATGCAATGACGTATCTAAACCAGTCCAAATCCGTTAGTCCGTCGAGTGTCCCCAGGACAACCCGTCCAAGATCATAGCAATACATTAGGATCACTTTCACATTGGGAAGCATCAACAACTCTTACAAACTTTTACATAAATACAGAAGATACAAAATATTACAACAGTAGATTGAAACAAACTTAAATGCAAGTTAAACCGTTATAGAGAGTTTAAACCAAATAGGCCAATAAGCGGCAACTAAACCACTAAGTTCTCACACTAAGCATCTGGAGACTCTTCAGATGCTTAGTTCTTCTAGACCTCCTCTTCAGCACATCTGAAAATAACAAAAAGGAGAACCCTGAGTACGAAGGTACTCAACAAGACTTACCCTACTAACCAGTATAATATATAAGCCAAGACTAGAGTATGAAAGCATTTGAGTGGACTGGTTGACTGCAACATTTTGTCAGAAGAGCTTCCTAATGGTTCATCCTCATTTTTTTTATTTTAGATTCAATTGAATTTCCTCAGCGTGTAGGTGACAAAAACATTTTCCAAGACAAGTTGTACTACTCACAACAGCAATTGTATCATGAAAAATTTCTTTGCTCATATGTGATTATCTTCGGAGCATAACACTGACCAAGCACATTCATAACCGAGAATTGAGGCGATCCATACCGATTTACATCTTGTAGAAGATACCTAATTACTAGCCACACACAGATCATGACACTACGTGCAACAACCTAGCGGTCAGTTGTATTCGAGGATCATAACTGGAATTACCCGAACCCACAGGCGCACCCCCACATGGGACCCCACGTCTGGCCTGATCTCCAATGTGAGTTTCAGGCTATCCCCGTGCCTTTCATCTGCTCCCCCAACACAGGTATAGATCATTTCCAATTCACGACACAATTAACGTCAGCATTTGCTATAGTAAAATCACTTGATTATTAGCGGTTAATCTCAAGACGGGTCCTTAAGCAAATTATAACTCAGTGGTCAGAACTATCCTCGCTAGCTTCTGCCCACTCATCAAAATTAAGTCATTTCCTTGCATAATATGAGAGCCAAATTAACC
The DNA here is from genome assembly GCA_947561735.1 of Cenchrus americanus. Taxonomy (NCBI): domain Eukaryota; kingdom Viridiplantae; phylum Streptophyta; class Magnoliopsida; order Poales; family Poaceae; genus Cenchrus; species Cenchrus americanus. The sequence continues at coordinate 290,218,849 of OX387239.1, read as the reverse complement.
TTAGGTAAACAAGATAGAGTTACTTCTAAGTAACAACTAAGCAGGACTAAGCATAGAAAGAATTATTAAATTAAGTTTGATGAGCGGGTAAAGGTGTCCAAACAAGGATGGATCATGCATAAAGAGTGCGTTTCACACAATTCCGAGCACACATAATGCACAAATATAAATACCAATAGATGGACACATGGTATAGTAGCTTTAGATCGTGGCATTGTTCGCTTGGCTTATCGCCCATCAAAGCCAGATTTTCTCTCGCAACAAACCAGCCACCAAAGACCAGCCAACAAGATTTTTCTCTCGTGAACAAACCAAAGACTACCATCACCACCAGCCAAACGAACAACAGGCTGCAGGAAGACCCTCCATTATCCACTCTACCTTAGCAGAAGGGTTCGTCGCAGCCTGCACATGCATTCTACCACGTCCAAAGCCAGCGTTCTCCAAGATACGGTCCACTCCTCGTGCTCTTCGGCGCCGACGCTAGCGCCAAGTTCCGCCGCCGCCACCACCACCACGACAGCGCGCCGAGCCCCGACGGCGGCATCCTTCCTTCCGAGCGGGTGACCCGGGGCCTCTACTGCAGCGACGCCAACGCCGACGCGCCGTTCCTCTGCCAGCAGCCTGCACTGTGATTTGTTAGTTACTCTGTACGCGCAAACCTAATGACATGGTGTTACGACTCTGCTTATACTTGTACTCCTGTAACACTGTGACTTTTCTGCTTATGTTGACCGTATTCCACCACCATGTCAATCCTCTGATGCCGTCTCTCCTGGTCTCCTCAAAATTCATCGAAATTTGTGATATCCTACTTTCTTTTTTTTGCTTCATCTGATCACAAACTCCTCAAGTATTTATTAGTTACTCTCTCCGGTTCCATATTATAAGTCGTTTAGGACAGCGGCTCGGTCACCAAAGCACAACTTTGACTTTTCTTTTCTATAAAAATTTTTATTGGAAAGTTATTTATTTATGTATATTCTTATGAAAGTAATTTTTAAGACAAATCTATTTATATGACTTTCACATTTTCAAACTCAACGACTTAAAAGTTATTCATGATTTATATTCCCAATGTTTGACTCAAACCTTATCCAAAACGAATTCTAATAGGGAACCGGAGCGAGTATGTCCTAATATAAGTTTTTTTTTCTAACTCAGACTAGCAATATATATAAACTTCTTACATACATTACATAAAATGAAATAGTTGCATACTCCTATTGGTTTACACATAGACTATTATAATCTTAATTTTCTGTTGTGGATGTGTGTAAAATTTTAGACATGCCAGAGTGGAGCAACCTTACCGTTTAACATTATTACAGGAAATGGAATGGAGCAAACTCTTAACTTTTAAATTCCATGGGCTCGAATGGTTTCTGGGCTGGAAATGATATCCACCATAAACCTCCTCGGCCCGGCCCAATATTGGCAACAGACCCAAGAAACAAAACCCTCCCGCTGAAGGGCACGGCCGCCGCCACTCCGCCGTTCCCCTCCCCGACCCCGAGCCCCCGTCCGTCCCTCGCAGTCGCCGCTCCGCCCGCCGGCCACCGGCCACCTCTGCGGCGTTATATCCTTCAATAGTTTGTTGATTGCTTTCATTCATGGGTCGCACCATCAAGAAGGCCAAGAAGGCTAAATCCAAAACGACTGAGGTACCATACAAGATACTGCTGTTTCTGGAGCTCCCTCCAATCGATGCGATTTTCTGCAGTTGTTTCAGTATGCTCTTTGCTTCACTTGCCTAATTCTTCTGTGTTTCTGGGATGAAGAAAGTTGAAGCTTCGTCGTCATCTACTCCTGTGGTTGCCTCTGGCCCGGCCAAGGTGAGGAAGAAAAATCCTATCCTTTTTTTTTTTCCCACACACACAGCCGGAATAGGAATAGTGATGTTTGCTCGCGCCTAATGAATCGCCCATTATGCTTTGAAGTTTTTTAATTGGGTCTGTTCCTTTTCTAAGATAATGCAAACTGTTTAGGTGTTCCAGGTATACCCAACTAATTAGTGCTTCCGCTTAGGTCTGGCAACCGGGTGTAGATGCACTGGAAGATGGGGAGGAGCTCCAGTTTGATCCTGAGGCTTACAATTATCTCCGAGGGTTTAGCATTGGCTGGTCTTGCTTGAGGTAATGTTTCACCGCAGGGCATTGTTTCTTTATTTGTGTGCTGAGTTAAGGCCGGTATGTGATCCATTCTCAATTAACAATCTTCTGTTGCAGTTTTGATGTTGTGCGTGATCAACTTGGACTTGTCCGATCAGAGTTCCCTCATACATTCTATGGTGTTGCTGGAACACAGGTTGCTACACCTTCAAAACCTAGACATTTTTATTCGCAAAAACTTTTGACTTCATGTCTGTCACATGGTTTCTAAATATTCTACAGGGATATAAATTTGCACAGCGCCTGTTCTATAGCTTAATTTTGTTTTTTTTGCAGAAAATGTCAGCAGAACATGCTATGATGTTGCCTGTTTGTATTTGTGTTCTTACCAAGTTGTTTTTTATTTCAAAAGTGCGTCGTTGCTGATTCTAAGCTCAAAATAATAATAATAAAAAAACGTGCCAGAAACTTCTTTGGAGCACCTGTGGGCATTTATATCCTGATTCTTAATTGATTGCAAATGAGTGAATATGGACCATTAGAAGTTTACTTTGAGCATCCATTCATCCTTTCTTGAGATGAATTGGTCTTCCTCTGGGCATTTCAGCTTAAAGGATATCATAAGATTGGTGGAAATGTAAATAATCATTAAACATTAGTTTGTCTCTAAGTTTGGAGCTAAACTGTTCTTCAGGCTGAGAAGGCTCCATGGAATTACATTGGCATTTTCAAGCTTTCTAACATAAGTGGGAAGAAGCGGGAACCTATACCAGCTTCAGCAGTTGATGGTGACACTGACATGGATAGTGACAGCAGCAGCGATGAAGAAGATGAAGAAATTAATGAGGATGTAAAGCCCATCTTACATGTATGTTTCTAATCAGATCACAACTCTAAACTATGCCACAAAAATCAAGTATTTTCATTATCTAGCAAGTAATGCTGATATACAGTTTGTGATATGTTCTGTTGCTACATTTCAATGTGCCAGCTAAAAAAAGTGGCCCATGCGGGGTCTGTAAATCGGATACGCTCAATGACTCAAAAGCCACATATATGTGCTACATGGGGAGATACTGGTCATGTTCAGGTAATTCAGTTCTGACCTCACATTTCTTTTTCAGCTATTGTGATCAATGACAATCTAAACCTGTACATCTATTCTATATGCATTGTATTTCCTTTTGAAAACCTTTGTCCAGTAACAGAATGCACTATTTTGACTTTATTTTTGTGCATTGCCGGTTGCTTAAATATGCAGGTGTGGGACTTGAGCTCCTTCCTTAATTCTTTAGCTGAGTCAGGGGCACCTGCACCCAAAGAAGATGACATAATCCATAGACACACACCTGTGAAAGTATTTAGTGGCCATAAAGATGAGGGATATGCAATTGATTGGAGTCCACTTGTTACTGGAAGACTTGTTTCTGGTGTGTACATGATCTTGTCCATTTCACAATGTTTGTGTTTTGATGTGGTTCTCTCTATTTCATGTCCATAGATTATTGGCACCATTTAATTTTGGTGTGTAGATATTTTGATGGAATGACTTAATGATTTTTTCTATGCAGGTGACTGCAATAAGTCCATTCACCTGTGGGAGCCAACTCCAACCAACTGGAACGTAGATGCAAATCCATTTGTTGGACACTCTGCAAGTGTTGAAGATCTTCAGGCATGCCACTGAATGATGTACCATGTACCTGTTCATATGTTTCCTTGAATGTGATTGTCTCAACTAATATAAGTATATCCTTGCAGTGGAGTCCCACAGAAGCCGACATATTTGCCTCTTGTTCTGTGGATGGTACAATAGCAATATGGGATATACGTACAGGGAAGAAACCTCGTATGTCTGTCAAGGCTCATAAAGCTGATGTTAATGTTATCTCATGGAATAGGTATATCCACTGGAAAGCTCTTAACCTTATGAGTACTATAACTCCTGCTGCTTAATATTTTTACACATGTTCTGACTTGCATTATCAGGCTTGCTAGCTGCATGATAGCTTCAGGGTGTGATGATGGCAGTTTCTCAGTTCGCGATCTTAGATCAATTCAGGTATTTCCTTCTTGATATATCAGAATTTTCTACGCTTGCAAGTTTTGGTGTAACCAACTTGACATTTTCTTGATTTCTGTTTCTATAATTTGATCAAAATGGGGCCCTGTTTGCCTCTGTAATATGTAGAAAGAAAATTACACATGATTGGGTGTTCCGAAGATATTAGAAAATGAATAAACCATCCAATAGATCAAAATATATAATCTACTAGAATTTTGAAATAGATAACCTACAGTATATATTGTTGCATCACTAGTATGTAAATAGTGCACTTTGCACAATTCAGTGCAGCTGGCTACCGTGGTGTAGTACCATTGTCATATTGCCCAGTTTATCTTGACATATTCGGCTATTCGTATTGAAGGTAGTAATTGTGGTTATGTACTTCACTATTGCTTGTGAATCTTCGTTACAATCTCTATCGTACTGGTAGGAGGACTCGTTGGTAGCACATTTTGAGTACCACAAGAAAGCAATTACATCTATCGAGTGGAGTCCGCATGAAGCATCATCATTAGCTGTAACATCTGAAGATCATCAACTCACGTAACGCTCCCTCCTTTCCTGTTTTTGGTTCACTGGATTGCCAAAATGTTGCACCTAGTATTTGCTGACAACTTTTGTCTGGATTTAGAATTTGGGACCTTTCATTGGAAAGAGATGCCGAAGAAGAGGCCGAGTTCAGAGCCAAGATGAAAGAGCAGGCAAATGCACCTGAAGATTTACCCCCACAACTTCTCTTTGTTCATCAGGTACTACTATTAAATTGTTGTCTCATTTTATCATGATGGCATTAGAAATTAACCGACTTATGGCCCCATCGTTGGTAGATGTATCATTTTTCTTGCACGGTTCTATGGCTTGTAAAGAGTGAAATACATGACCCTGACTGTCTGTGTGAGCAGGGACAGAGAGATTTGAAAGAACTGCATTGGCACCCACAGATACCCTCGATGATCGTATCAACAGCAATCGACGGCTTTAATGTCTTGATGCCCAGCAACATTGATACAACCATTCCTGGCAGTACTGATGCAACCGTGGCACCTGCTGGGCCATAGTTTTTTGGTAGCACCACGCAACATGTACTTTCAGGTTTATGTATCCAGTAGTGTGTATCCCTAATCCCTGTTTACCTGTCATTTTACTTGGAGCTCTATGAAGCTGTTTCAAGCAGGATGAGAAATTTTGATTGGCTGACAATATATGCTATATATATAGATAAGTTTTAGTCGGCACATGTTTCCCCTATATAGAAATGTGTTGCCCCCCTGACAATTTCAGGTGAAAGTTGACCCGACATATATCAGCTGATATTGTGGCATTGAAGCAAAGTAAATATTTGCCTTGCAGCTAGCAGGCTGGTGGTAAGTGTTGGTGCTGAGGCCAGTAGGCCACTAGTGCAAATTTGATTGGTTGTGATGCTGCATGATCGGATATGTTATTAGGTGCTATTTTACAGAAATGTTGGAATTTGTTCGATGCCGTTGTGTAGGCTGTGATTACTGCTCACTGGCATGCACAGATCGATGACAGCTAGCCCTTTTCGAAATGGAAATAAAAGGTCTCCTCACTTACTACAATCTCAGAGCAGTCTGGATCGGGCTCCTCGCCGGCGGTGGATGTGTTGGGCGCCGCGCCGACATCACCTGAGTTCCCCTTGCACCTCGTCATCGATCGGCCGGGCGGGCCAGAATCACGGTTGTCAGCATGACCTGCCGGGCAGGAGGACAAGGAGAGGGCCCCTAGCTTGCGGTGGCGCGTGGCCGGTCGACGTCTCCAGCTCATCCAACCGTCTTGCTGCAGAACAGGGCAAGGGAACAGTCGCGAGCCGCTGGCCGTCGACGACGCCGCCGCCGCCGCTTCCAGGGCTGGTTCGTCAACCTCGATCGGCATGCCATCAATGCAAGCTCCGGTTCCGGAACCCCAATCTTTCTCCCCGGAAGCTAAAGCTCGCCGGCCTGGCCGTGGCCGCGCGCGGATCGGACTGAGCATCACGGCGCTCGCACCCCATTAATTATTTGTTCCCCAAGAAGAGCATGAGCAGAAGAAATCGATTTGGGGGCGAGGAGCTCGATTCGCAGGCGTTCATAGCATAGCGGCTGCTTTGCAGGCTATTGCTGCACTGATGTTTACTTGACAGCAACACACATCTACGTACATTAGCGGTACGTCCAGGGGGCTATCCCTGCACGCACGCACGCACGCACGTCGATCTAGCTAGAAACACAAACGGCGGCGTGCGTCTGCGAGCTCGCCGGCGACGATGACGACGGTAGGTCCTGGTGCGCGCGCGCGGCCGGCCGGGTGGTGTCCAATCCAAGCAACAACACACGTGGAATAATCTAGCTATGGATCAATTCTGAAAGCTGCGAATACGTACGTTGGTGTGGAGAGAAACGTGCGTATACGGTACGGTATGGTGAAGGTGATATGCATGCCTTGCCGCGCGCTCGACATATACGTACGTACTACGGCAAGCAAGCCCAGCAATTAATTAGGGCCCGTTTGGTACAGCTTCATGAGCAGCTTCACAACTTCAATAGCCAAACAACCAACTCTCTGCCCAACTCTCTGGTCAACTTCTCTGAAAACTCACTCTCACAGAGTTAAGCACATGGTGAAGGCAAAAACACGCTCTCTCCCCCCACTCACGGTTCTTCGTGGAGTTGTTTTCTAAAAAAACAACTCTACATGTGAAGATGAGCTGTGCCAAATGGGCCCTTAATTAATTAATACGACGGCGAGCCCGTGCGTGCTGTCGTACCGTCGATGACGGCGCGAACGCGATACGTACGTAGTATATAGCAAGGCGGTGAGCACGTACGTACGGTGTGCAGCGGGTGGTGGACACGTGGTGCACATGCATGCCTGTTGGCCCCATCGAGAAGCTAGCGTGCGTACCGTACGTGTCCGGCAGCAGGATCCCTTTGTGCTCGATCGTACAGGTACAAGCCGGCGGCTGAGACCATCCACACTCGTGGTACTTCAAAACCTCTTTCAAAACAGAATATTCCATCCTCGTCATCAACATTCTCTCCTTCGTATCCACTTCTCTCGCATTCGTCATCCTTTATATCTCTCCTCCATCCCAACAAACCAACCGCGGGACCCATTCGTCATTCTCTATTTTTTACCCTTCCCACCGCCCCCTCCCACCCCCATTCCCCCTTCTCTCTCCACCGCCCGCTCCTCTCGCTCGAGCTCCACGCCGCCGCTACGCACCGCGCCCCGCCGCCGGGAGCTCGAGGCGGTGGTGTGCACGTTGCGTCGTCCGTCCTCCACGCTCCCCGCTTCGCCGCCGTGCGGCCCCACCTCGCGTACCTCCTCCCCTTCGTCGTCCCCGTCCGCGGCCGCCCTCCCCGCCCCCGCGACGGGCGTGGCGGTGGAGCCGCCGTGTGCCGGTTGCCTCCCTCCCCTTTCTCGCGCCGACGCGTCGACGAGCTCCGGTGCGAGGCGGTCCGCCTCCTCCCCTTCCCCGCGCCCGCACGTCAACGAGCTCCAAGCACGAGGCGGTCCGCCTCCTCCCCCTTCCCCGCGCCGACGCGCCGAGCCGGGGACGGGCGGCCGAGCTCGTGGCGGCCCCGTCCCTCCACCGCGCCGGCCAGGCCGCGGCGGCCGCATCCGAGCAAAGGAAGCTCGCCCGTCGAGCGGGCGCGGCGGCGCTCCCTCTCCTCTGCTTCCCGGAGGTGGCCCCCTCGGTGTGTCGGACGCTCCCAGGGCGGGCGGGCGGAGCTCCGGCGGTGCCCCTCCTCCCCGGTGCTCCCTTCCTCTGCTCCCTCTCCGCGAAGATCGAGATACCCCTATCCACGGCGCGTGTGCGGCCGGATCTTGGACTTGGCGGTGGGCGGTGGCGGTTCGAGCTCGGTGCCCCCTGCTTCTCCCCCGACGACGGCGCGGGATGGTGATCCACCGAACATCATCCACCAGGCCGCTGCATGTGCAACCGATTGTGTAAGCAATATATTCGAGTAGCAGATAGAATAAGGTGTCTTTGGGAAGAACGCTTACATGGTGTTGTCTTCGGGTCCGTCGCCATCCGCTGTGCCATTTCCGAGCCATATTCGCCATGCTTCATGCGAAACACTTCGACCTCCCCCGCAATGCTTGCACGGCGGACTCGACATCCGTCATGCGCTCAAAGCAATCCTTCAAAGCATCCGATACATCTCCCCGGTTGGATCCATCGTATATGAAAGAGCGGGATTGAGGACACCAGCTGCACAATATGAACGAGTACAAATAAGCACAAATTCAGAAGGCATTAGTATTGAAATTGAAATAAGCACAAGTAGTACCTGCACCAACATATGTCTCGACGTACACATCACGAATGCGTCTATCAAGAATATGTCGATACTCATTCCAAGTCGACACATTGGTTCCAAAGAAAGATTCCATTTCAGACTTGCACAACTGGTAATGGTATACCACCTCACACAAGTTTGGCTTCTTGTCCCGATCAGCAAAGCGAAGCAACTTGTATACTGGTTGCACAGTGTCAATGATGTACTTCATCCCATCCCACCAATCCATATTAGACATCCTAGAATGAGAAAATCGACCTTCATCGGAACGTGCCCACTTACTGTTTTGGAATTCAGGAGATGCCATCATCTGCATGAAACCCTGGCGTCTCCGATCATGCTTTCCAAAAACATGTAGTTGGTCCCAAAGCGAGTGGCATTCCACTTAACCAACTCCCCACCGATAGCCTTTCTCATCATCGCATTCAACCGACCATGGTTGTGCAACCAAGCTGAAATTCGCTTGCATACCGAGATGAGACCTGCATGTTCCACCCTTTCACCGATATCCTTCAACATCAAATTGACAAGGTGTGTGCTAGACAAGGTGTCCAAGTAATGTGTGCGAACTCCCGTCCAAGAGCCTTGCATGCTTTCTTGTAGTTGGACCCATTATCCGTGACGATATGCACTATATGCTCCGCACCAATCTCCCTAACCACCTTACGAATCTCCTGAAAAAAATAAGTACAACAATTAGTTACCTCCGATGACACAAGTTCAATGCCTCATAGTAAATAAGCTAAGGTTAGGGGTTACCGTCTTGAGATAGTCTGAATCCTGAGATTTTCCAGTTGCATCGATAGACTTGTGAAACCACGTGACCCCATTGCAATATATCAAAAAATTGATGACACTCATCCGCGTCGGCCCAGTCCAGGAATCACACATCAAAGACACACCAAAGATGGGCCAATCATTCTGAAACTTTGCGTACCGATCTTTCAAATCTTTCTCGTTCAAATCAAGATACTTGCCATCAATATCCCGTCCACTGGGGGATGCAATTCCTTCACCTGTAGCCATACAACAAAACATGAGAACATATACACAAAAGCAAGCCGATTTAAAAACTTTTACGAACACAAACTAAAAGAAAACTCACCCCACTTCGTGTCTCTCTAACCGCACTAACAAAGTAAGGACTATCCGCCTCGTCTCCCGGTACTCCGGAAGATGGAAGAATTTGGACCATGCTTTTCCAATAGATTCCCTAGCATTCTTACCCTTCGCGTCCAGACCCCGTATCAATCCTCGTTTGCTTCAATCCACTTCTCCCACCAAGCACCCAAGTTATAGTCTTCCACCACCACGGGAGTTTCCCTCCGCGAACCGGCCTCTTCTAAGCATCCTCTCGGAAGGGATTCAACCCCGCCGAACCACTACCCCCTCCACGCTCATAAGTACCTCCTCTCCCTTCAACCCCCCGTCGGAACTCGCTGCTCGCTCTCGACAAGTTAATTGCATCCCGGATCCGAGCCTCCTCATCATATCCTCCACGGGATTGTTACCCGCCGCCGCGTCGCTTCCTCCCGTGCCAACCTCTGACGAGCGCGTTCATTAGTTGCCTTCTTCGTCCTTTCAAGATCCCGCTGAAAGTACTCCTGCACGTCTGGTGGAACGTTGCTGCAATGGAGCACTGATGATCCACGCGCGGCCAAATGTTGTTTCAACCTAGTTGAACCTCCACCACTTTTCTGCATACCACAGTGATTGCATCGCCATCCGGGAGCTAGATTTACACCATGTTCCCATACGGGGTCTTTTAAGTCTCCCTGGCATTTTCTACCTGCATAAATGCCAACACAAACTACATTACAAAACACTTCCTTACAATTATACCTAATGAAAATGTACCTAATTCCGAAACAAATCCTAACTAAAATTGGATCCTACACAAATCCTACATCATGATCATGCCACAAATTATACTCCTAAACCTACAAGTTAAACCAACAATTCCATTTCTAATTCTACCTAAAGCAACAATTCTATTTCTACCTCTAACTCACATCCTTAACCCTAGCAAAAATCCTAAAATAGAGAAAACCTAAATCCTAACTCAAATCCTAGCTCCTAACACAATTCCTAAAGCCTTAATGTACTCAAAAGCAAAAAAAAATACATACCTAACCGCGGTATACCGAGGCGGCGCCGCGGTATACCGCGCTAACCGAGCGGCTAACCGCGCCTCCCGCGCGGTAGGGCGCGGATCCGCCCGCGCGCGCGGCTTACCGCCGCTACCGCGCGGTAAACCGCGGCCGGGCGCGGTAGGCGCCGGCCGGCGGCGCGGTAGCGGCGATGCGGCGGCGGACGCGAGGGGGAGGGCTGCGGACGGGGTCTGGGAGGCGACTGGGAGGCTGCGGGGCAAGGGTGTTGGGGCTAGGTAGGGTTAAACCGTAAGTTGGGCTTCATGGGCTTTAACGGGCCGGCCATTGTTTTTTTTCTTTTTTGTTTCAACTTCTAAAGCTCCAAATAAATACCAAATGCGCTCAAATTTGAAAACATTCGACACCATAAGACTCTACAAATCATGAACTATTTTTTGGTGATTTTTATTGATTTTTTCATTTTTTTGAATTTAAATTCAAATTTGAATTTTGGGGGATTTCTACCGCTGGGTACCGTTACTGTACCACAGCGGTAACGGCGGTAACCGCGGTATACCGCGCGGTACCCAGCGGTAAAAAAAACCCTGCTTATAAGTCGGGGATGACTAAATATTAAAACAATCTAATCCAACTGAAGGCTTACGACCGATTCATCACCATGCATGCCTGCTACACGTTCTTGGCCAAGCCAGCAACTAACCTGCTCCTCCTTGTCACCGTCCTAATCCGATGACGACGGGAACGGCACCATCCTAGCGGCGCTCGGATCCGTCGGGTCGAGCACCAGTAGGACGCTGCGCGTCAAGTCCGCGAACGCGACGTCGCGCGCTCGCCGGCTCACGGCCATGTGGGCCTCGAACACGAACGGCGACTGGTCACAGCTTCCCAGCTGAAGAAAGGAGCAGCGAATCTGAAGGCTGCTGATTGGGGGGAGCGGCAGGCGGCGATGGAGGAAGTGAATCGAGGTGGAGCAGATCCCAATGGCGGCGAGTTGGAGCGGCGGCGGTGATGGATGAAGGGGGATCTGCGAGATGCAGGAGGATATTTATTTTATTACCACAAACCTGCGTGTGGACGGAAACGACACCGAGAATCGCTGCAGCGACACTGCACCACCGACGACGTAGGCGATGGCGAGGCTGGGCGGAGCCATCGAAGGCAAAGCACAGCCGCGCAAAGAAATAACTACAGCTACCAAGCTAAAGGACGGGAGGCCCCTCTCCCGGCGCACTCCGGCGAGCACGCCGACGGAAGGGGGCCGAGATGTTGGTTGAGCTGTGATGCGCTCAATCTATACATCTCTACAATCTCTACTATATACTTATTAAATCTCTTAAAAGTGCTTCATGCTCCTCCTGGTAGTTTTTTCGTCGGTACGGTCGTTAATTTTCCTTTGTCCTTCGTCTGTGTGTTTATTCGATTCTGGGTCAGGTACAAGACATGCACCCTGTTCGCTTGGCTTATCACCACCAAATGAATAATACTTTTCTCTCGAACAAACCAACCATTTTCACCACCAACAAGATTTTTCTCTCTGAACAAATCAAAGACCAAATCATCACCACCAGCCAAACGAACAGGCTGATGGAGTCCGGTATGGTTTTGTTTTATTTTCTATAACGGTATGGTTTTGATTCCCGTGAATTCTTCTATGCGGTCAACCAATATGATCCCATGACGTGCCCGCGAGCGGAATTTTTCTATTTTGACCTTTTTTTATCTAAAATTCTAAAAGTGACCACCGAATTAAGGGCCTGTTTGGCATGGCTCCGGCTCCTTCAAAAACGGCTTAGGGCGTGTTTGATTTCTTGCCCCCGGATGGCTCGGCCGACGGGCCTGGCTGTGGCCAGCCATGGTCAGGTCCTCTTGGGCAACTTCGATTGTTTGATTCACATGTACCTAATGAGCCAGATTCATATGAGAATTGTGTTTGATTAGAACCATGTTTGGATAAGATGACCTTGCATATGGATTATGGTGACCTTACCCCTCTTCTTTCTCTTAGGCATTTCATCAAACACTTGGCACGCTGTTAGCCATGGTGCTCCTCCTCCTCCTCGCGCCATGACTGCTGCTCCTCCTCGCGCGCTCTCCCGTCCGGTGCTCTCCATCTCGGCCGCCGCGAGGGAGCTCCGCCCCGGCCACCGCCGGCCGCCGCGCGCGAGCGTGGTGGAGCTCCGCCATGGCCGCCACCGCCGTGTGCGAGCGCGTGGAGCTCCACCATGGACGCCGCCGCGAGCGCAGCGGCGAGAACGAGGGGAGCTCCGCCGCCCGTGCCTCCTCCCGTCGTGCGCTTGCTCCGCCGCTCGTGCCTCCTCTCGCCGCGCACGAGCACCTCCCACCGCAGTCGTCAACTCCGCACGCCGCGGGTGCGGCTCCGTCGAGCGCCGTGGTCACGAGCACCTCTCGCCGGAGTGTCGGAAAGAGGGTAGAAGAGAGCGGTGAGAGAGGAGAGCGGCTTGGGAGGTGAGGGGAGCGGCACCCATCGCCCGTGCAAGCTCCGGCCAAGCCTGGCTCTCCAGGAACGCTCACCCATTTGCGTCGGACGGGAGCCATGAGAGAGAAGATTTTTTGGTTCTTAGGAGCCTGGCTCTCCAGTGGGTCCGGCAAATCAAACACAGCAATTGCAGCTCGGGAGCGCATGGAGCCTGGCTCGAGCCTGTATCAAACACGCCCTTAGGCTCTGACTCCTCTGTTGGAGCGACTTTTCTGATGGAGTTGAAGCCGTTTTGAAAAACGTTTGGCAAAACGGCTTCACCTGTTGGGTTGAGGTTGTAAAATATCTCAATTGCGCTTTCATATTTTTCTTTTTTACCTTTTCTTATTTCTTTTTTTCCTCTTCTTTTCTTTTCCTCTCTTTTCCCCCTCCCTTTTCCCCTCCTCTCTTTTCCCCCTTTATCCATTCACCCTCACGGCCTCACCTATCCACCGCGACCGTGAGGTCTTCGCCCTGCCTCCGCCGCCGGCGCCTGCTCTCCTCCTCCGCGCCTCCACCTCGCTAGCTCCGCCCGCCGCCGGATCGGCCCCACCTCCGCCGAGGCTCGCCCCCACCTCCGCCGAGCGGCTCGGCTCCGCCCCCCGCCTCCTCACACCTCACTCCGCCCGCCGCCCGCCCGCTCCGCCGGCGGCTCCACCCCGACCCGCCGCAGCCTCCGCCCCCGTCTCCTCGCGCCTTGCCTCGCGCGGCGCCGCCCCCCACCTCCCCGCGCTTGGCTTACCCCGTCCTGTACCGGCCGGCCCGCACCGAGGGCAAAGGATTAAAGGGGAGGCGGAGCCGATTGAAGCCACGTTTTCATGGCTCCACCTCCCTAGTGGAAGCCGTCCGCGGCTCCATCGGCAGCTCCATGGCCGGAGCCACCACGCCGCACCCCGTTCGGCAGAGCTTCGCATGGAGCTGAAGCCCCTTTCGGAGCCCTGCCAAACAAGGCCTAAATTTCCAAGATCTAACCCCTTTGGTCACGCCATGGTAGGGGGCGCGTCCAGACAATACGGTCACACCCAAGCATATGGCGTGACCCAGTGTCACGTCGGACCATGGGCCATCTTGAGGGTAGTGGGCCACTGGCGTTGACCCGGGCTGGGTCACACCACGGGATGCGATGTGACTCGGTCGCGCCAAAATGTTTGGTGTGACCCATCTTGTGTTACCGCGCCCCTCCTTTCCTCCTCTGCTTCTTCCTCCCCTCCACTGGCGGAGCATTCGCAGCTCTCTCCCCCACGCAAGCCCCCGGACTCTCCCTCCATTGGTACTACCTCATTTTTTAGGGGACACCCCCAAACTCCACGGGCTTGGTCCTTGGACGTACCTCCCTCACTTTAGCCGGGTAGATTTGAAATCCTAGCTAGTATTTGGTTGGTTTAGCTAGTTAGGGTTTGAGTTAGGGTTGTAGTTGGTATGGCTATTTGGCTCGAATCGGAGTGCATGTATCTATAGTGTATGTTTGTTTTAACTTTCTATGAAATAAATTTAGGTTGCATGCATTTTCTTCCCCCTTTAGTTATGGTAATGACTTATTGGTAACTTTTTCATGTATTAATTTGGTTTAGGTTGCAATGTCCTCTGGCGCTTAAGGCGACGCTCGGCCTGAGGAACTCGTCAACCGGGAAATACTCATTTCGGCTATCTACTGGATTCATCTACTACACCAGACCAAATACATCAACTAGTGCAAACAATCATGACATGTTATGCCCAAGTAAGCAGGATAATAATAGTATAATTTTGCCCCACAAACAGGTTGAATGACACGATTCAAGTAGATTAATTAAGAAGTGCATGTCCACATGCATACATATATTATGCAGCCTACATACAGAAGAGCCGATTAATTCAGGGAGCATGCATGGCCAAGCATGAATTGAACTGAATGTAACACTAGGTAGAGCAAATCTCCATTTGCTAATGTCGACTCAACGTAGCAGCAAAAGGTACATATATCCCAGCACTGCCTTTCTCAAGGTCAAGGACATTACAGAATTCCAGACACCACAGAGGATTAAAAGGCATTAAAGATTATATAGATGAACTGGACCAGACACCACAGAGGATTAAAAGGCATTAAAGATTATATAGATGAACTGGAATAAAAAGAAGACAACAAGAGAACTGTAAGTCCAAATTGCAAAGTTATGATCGAAGCAAAGTCCCTGTCCTAACACAAATATACAAAACAAAAATCAAGGGCAGCGTAATTATTGTAGGTTCAAACTATGCTCTGCCTGCAAGCTGCATTTACGACGAAGGGGCTATGTAACTTTGTGAAGGAACGTAAAGGCCTACATATCTGTGATAAACACAAACACCCCGGACACTTATACTCTGCTTGTGGTAGTGTCAGGGCCACATCAACCCTAGCCGTCAGGTAGGAGCGCCTGAAACATGAACACCCAGAGACCCCAACCCACTTGTGCTCTCTCAGTGGTAGGGTACCGGCTACCTGAACCCTTGGAGAGGGGCGGCGCATCCTCGGTGAAGAGGGAGCAACAGTGCATCACCAGGTGGTACATCACTTGCAGCATGTTGAAGATACAACAGGAAAAGTTTGCATTCTTTTTCATCAACTGGACAAAGCTCATTTCAAGTATCTACTGAATTCATCAACTACACAAGACTAAACACATCAACTAGAGTGAAAATACATAGAAAAGAAAGGGTTCACGAGTGGCACTCACTAACATTGGGATTCAGGGACAATCACAATCATGACATGTTATGGCCAAGTAAGCTGGATAGCAGTAAAACTCAGAACCACGGGGCAACTTGAACGACACAATTCAAAGTAGATTAATTAAGAAGTGCATGTCCACATACATACATACATACATACATACATACATACATACATACATACATGCATATGTTATGCAGCCTACAATACATACAGAAAAGCCGATTATTTCACAAACAAAGCATGGCCAAGCATGAACTGAACTGAAGGTAACGCTAGCTAGAGGTCACCTCCGTCGGCTAATGTTGACTCCGAGAACATAGGAACATAAGGTAGATATACACCAGCACTGCCTTTCTCAAGGTTGGCGACAGTACGGAATTCCAGACGCCGCATATCCCATGATGCCAACGAAGCATCATCCCATGAGTCGCCATCATACGCACCCCTGGTAACAAGGAAGATGGTATCGCAGTCCGGATGGATCCCAACCACCGTGTACTCCTTCTCAATCACGTTCAGCAGCTTATCGACCCTGACAGTATGCTTCAAGACCCACTCTTGACTGCCATCATCATTATCATTAAGGCACCAGACTGCAACCTCGCTTGCTAGGAGGAGTGTATCCTCATTGTCGTCATCAAGTATGGTGAGGGGAGCTGAAGATCGAGTAACATAGTGCAAGCGCCCCCGCGACAGTCCGACCGCGCCGCAGTAGAAACCGCGCGGCGCGCGGACCGTCTTCCACGCCCTGCACTCGCTGTCTACAACCACCAGCACGAAGCTGTCGTCATCCTCGACGGAGTTGCGGCCGTCCTCGCACAGCTTGCCGGGCAGGTGCAGCATACCGCCGGCAAAGACACTTCCGGAGGCGAGCACAATCCTGTCAACCAAGCCGACATCCCTGCGGGCCGTCCAGGCTCTGGTTGTGGATGAGTAGACGCTCACTCCCGTGAGATGCCACTCCTCGACGGTGGCCTCGAAAGCGAGGACGCGGAAATGGGATGGGCTGACTGCCGGATCGAAAGCCAGGTGGTGGGCGCAGTAATCTGTGGTCGGCTGCGGCTGCGGAGGTGGGGGCAGCTCGGTCCACCTCTGGGTGGCGGGATTGCAGACGACCAGACGTTCCTCGCTGCTGCTGCTGCTGCTGCTGCTGCTGCTGCTGCTGCTGTAGCAGGTGCAGGAGCAGAGGAGGAGGCCGTTGCAGGTGTCCACCAGGCGGATCCTGGTGTAATTCCTAGGCCGCAGGAAAGCGAGGGAAGCGTCGACGGGATCGACGGCCGCCGAGACGGCGGCCAGGTGGTGGCGGTAGCCGCCGGGGTAGGTGGTGTAGAGGAAGCCGGCAAGGGTTTGGGGCAGCTTCTCGCGGTGGGCCGGGCAGGCGATGAGGTCGCGCCAGCGCTTGCAGACGCACTTGAAGCGGTGGACTGACCTGACGGGGAGCCGTGACAGGATCTCCATGATGAGGTCGTCCGTGAGGAGGCCCGCCGCCGCCGCCGCCTCTGCTTCCGACACCAGAGAGTTGTCGTCCTTGTGAGATCCCTCCTCCTCCTCCTCCTCCGCCTCCTCCTCCATGGTCCGGATCAGGCGGGCGAGATGCGATGCGAGTGGGGAAGGGAAGGGAAGGGAACGCGCTGCAGCCAGCCACAGGCAGTAGCTTTCGTTGGCCCCACCAAACCACCGCCCCCTACCCTACGGAGGAGAAAAAAAAGATCTCTTAACCTTATCCCTTCGCTGCTCTGCCTTATCACTCCATCTTCTTCTCTCCACCGCTCGTCTCTCTCTCTCTCTCTCTCCTCCCCCTGGCTGGCACTGGCAGGCACGTATGCCAGCCCATGTGCGGACGCTCCGGCCCGTCAGGCACGGTGGTCCGTCTATCCTGGCAGCCCATTTAACTTTTTGTGTAGGAAGGAATTCAGTGCTAAACTTTTTTTTAGGGAAGCGTAACTCTTTATTCATGAATAGAGTTATAAGAGTTACAAACGCGCTTTGGGGGCGGATTTTGAAAGAAAAATCAGTGCTAAATCGTAAAAAAGAAATAGACGTCCGGACACTACTGGAACACTTTGGAAAACTAAACTGCCCTGCCCGTGTGTTGCTACGGACATCCAATCGTATATAACGTGATACACAAAACATTCAATAATAATTACATAGTACAACATTGTATTTCTAAATTTAAGACATCATATCTGAAGAACGAGTTGAAGTTGAGCGCACATTTTGATCTGTTAATCTGCTGATTAGTGACTATGACAAAGACACCCAAAACGTCACACTCCGCCTTATCCAAAATCTTTGCCTGTGATGCGCCAAAGATAGTGTTTTACGATGCTCGGTAGACGCCTTCTCCAGGCATTTGCTTCACACGCCACAAGATCGGCAAAGAAGTTACGTCGCATAGCAAGACTATCCTTAACATTTGAGTACTTATTGTTTAAAGTCAAAAACACGTCATGCAATAGATCTTCTTACATATTTTAAGATGACGAAAAGGTAACATTCCACAAAGTATATTTACTTTTTGTCGTATAGTCCTATAGTGTTGTAACTCAGTGTGCGTGCACCCGGTTGGCCCGCATTGTAACAAACCAATTTAATTCTTCTTAATGCAATGATACACATCTCTCATGCGTATTCCCGAAAAAAACAAAGTATATTTACTCACCTTGCAGATGTCAACTTTTTAATCACTTTCACGACTGGTCATGTATTGCAAAATGAGTCTCCCACTTGAAAATCTGTGGTAACAACAATCATCAGCTCTCAAAGAATACAAACATATATTTATAGGAATAATGGATAGTGCACCTAATAACTCAGAGAAATACCATCACCTGTTTAATAGCTGATCGAAGTTCTAGGTGAAACCCTACAATCGTTATGCAATAGTGTTGAAAAGGCAAAGAGGTTTTGTGTCAGATAGTAAGTTTCTCCTGCTCCAAATTGAGTACATAAAGTAGATATGTACCGAGTTGCTTCCATGGTATAAAAACTGCAGAGCACTCGGGATCATGACAACAAAAGATATGTGTCGGAGAAACAACAAACTCAAAAGAATTTACATGTCTGCAACTCCAAAAATTTCTGAAGCGCATGGAAATACAGGTACCACGGTCAGTATCACATATAACACATCACATATAAATGTGTTATAGATTGTGTAGTTATAAAAATCTAACTTACACAAAAGCGCAGATCGAGGTGGTTCTTTGCAACCTTTCTGCAGTACTTTGTCCTTTTGGCCTCTCGATAAGCAAGATATCGAACGCCTAGATTGAAAAGGTCTTCTAGCATAGTCGCTCCTCGATGTAACAGCTTCCTGACTTCAGCCAAAGTCTTCTTAATCTCGTAGGGATAACTACCTAGTACCCAGACCATATTGCAAAACAACAGATGATGTACCTAAGAACTCATAAAAGCCTAAGAATTTTATTGTTAAGCAAAGGTGATGCAATTCTAAGCTGCTTACTCCAATTGTGCAGGATCATCGATGGACATAATATAATCATCGAGAATCTCCATCGTCCTATCTTTAATTTTTTTAAGTAAAAACTCGTGCAAGATCTGATGAGCTTGTATGATCCAATGACAATACGGAACAATAAATTTATATTTTAATTAAACCATATTAAAGACCCTTTACAAAAGGTTGGGCCTACCAACTCTCTTGCCACTGAACTGCATGAACACCCTTTTTATATTATAATAAACTTCATTTCATTATGTATATAAAAACCTGTCGCTATTGAAGAGAGTAGTAGCATCTTAAGGCCAGTCTCAATGCTAGTGTCATGGGACAGGTATCAACACAGCTACGTCAGTTTTTCAATGAGATGAAATTGTCTCTCTCACTCCACAGTTGCAATGCACAATCATACAAAACTTTGTTTTCGGTACCATTCTCTAGTCTCTCAGCCATCCACGTCATACCCACCCAAATCCCCACCGGCCCACCCACCGACGCCCCGCACCCCCGGATTCCGCGTCCCCGCACCACCGCCCCCTCCCCTCCCGTCGTCGCCCCGCACCCCCCGGATTCCGCGTCCCCGCGCCGCTGCCCCCTCCCCTTCCGTTGTCGCCGCCTCCCCTTCCCCTCCCACTGTCGGCACCTCACCGTAGCATCCCACCGTCGCCGCATCCATATAATCGCGCTCTCCGCTCCCGCCATCGCTGGCCGAGGTCCCCCGCAGTGGACGAGATCCCCCGCGGCGCGCGAGCTCCCCGCCTCTTCTTCCTGTACTAGCAGTTGGGAGCTCGCCGCCTCTTCTTCCCGAGGAGGTGCTGAATGGTGGACACATGGTGAGCCCTCACTTTTGCTCTAGCTTCGCCACTGGCTCCCGGCGAGCCTCCGCCGCAACGACTGGGTTGAGAAATTGAAGGGACGCAGTGGCAGATGTAGGCTGCAGAGGAGGTAGGCGGCGGTGGATCCAGTCCCAAATTCCCCATGACTCCACCTGTCGAGTCATCGAGGTCGGCCGCAGTTGCAAGCTCTACGACCTCCACCGCTGTGAGTACCTCGACATGGCCGTCGGCATCGTTGTCACCTCTCTCGAACACGGCGACCCGGATGTGACCGCCACCATCGGGCAGCAGAGCGCCACCCTCATCCACACCAGCAATGTCTACTACCCCAGGTGCTTCTCCCCTCATCCCTCTCCTCCTCCACCACCTGCACGTGTTTGATGCATTGCCTCTGCCGATCTGGCCTTGATGTTTCCCTCCTCTAGGTGTGTGCTGATCGTGTTCTGCGGTGCAGGTTGCGCTCGCCAAGCGGCTCGTGGAGTCCTCCTTCGCGGACCGCGCCTTTTTCGCCAACAACGGCAATCCAGTTCTTGCACAAATTCCAGCAGGTCGCGCACCCGACAGAGACGACCCGCTCGCTGAGTTCCTGGCCTTCAACAACTGCTTCCACAGCCAGACCATGGGCTCCGTCACGCTCACCTGCAAGTCGCAGTAATAGTAACCCGTCGAGCCTGTCATTCCCTGCGTGACCTTCGTGGAGTAGGTAACCCGGAGGAGGCCAAGAAGGTGATACAGTCCGGCAAGTCGCTAATGTGTTTGTCGAGCTGTGCAGGGTGAGGGCAACATTCATAGTGCCACCCAGGAGTTCTTACAAGTGCTGCGCGAGGCGTGCGATGAGGTTGAGGTATATATAAGTTGTGTTGTGCAATTGCTACTCCCGCTTCCGTTCATGACTTCATGTAAAAGAATTGCCATAGGATCGAACTATATAGCTATCATGAATTGCCATAGGACTAAACACGGACATGAGAGTTTGCATTTCTGTTCTTATATGAAATAACATCGTTCTCTCTTCAGAATTCAAAGCGAAATTCAGCCATACATTGTGAATTCCATGTCTGTCAAGTTGCAATCGTGTCTGTGAAGCGGAGAACAATCTCATCTAATGTTGCTTATGGTTTTGAATAACAGGTGCAATGTGGTTTGGGACCGACAGGTTACCTTTCGGCCCACGAGGCGTATGGAGTAGCACCGGACATTATGACCTTAGCACAGCCACTAGCGAATGTTCTCCCAAGTGGCGTTGTCTTGGAAGGAAAAGGTTGCCCAATTTCAACTATATGGTAGAGCTCCTTGATTTTTATTTAGGGAAAAATATTTTTATTTGTTGTATTTATAACCTTATGATTTTCAAGCTTTGCCTCAACTTTCTCACCTACTTGCTATGTCATATTTCCTCACTGTTCTTCTGATCAAATTCGAGCTCTGATTGTGCGAGCAAGTTGTTTGATGGAATGACCCAAATAGGAGAAACCTCCATCGCCACTAGGCATGCAAAGACTGTTTAAGTACTGCGTTTTAATTGCAAATTTATCTTATTTTCTAAAATTCCCGCAGCAACGCGCGGGGTATCAACTAGTTACATAGACATATGTAGTATTTAAGTTGAAAATTGTGATGTGATCAACTGTGGCACCGTAACTATGTAGCTTTTTTTTAAGTTGAACATGATGACGTTCATTTGATTCAATAAATACTCAGGACAGCTCCGAGTTCAGCAGTGACGACCGGCGACGGGAGCATCTCGTCTTCGCTAATGCTCACACCAGTGGCCAGTGCGGCTAGCTAGGGGAAGCCGCCACTGTCGTTGATCGGCGCAGGAGCCATGAGCACGCACTGACGCACACATTTCATTTTAGAACATTGTCGACGACAATGGCGGGCCAGTGGCAGAAGATCGCTTGCTTGCTGCTAATGTTCAAAGCAATCAATCGATTGAGCACAGGTAAGTAAGAATTTGTCATTGCTTCATACCGAGGCTCATCACCAAATCAATCAATCGATTGAGCAACATAAGCTTGCAATTTGAGCAGGAAGCACCATGTGTACTCGTCTGAGCAGCCGGACGCCTCCATCCAATTCCAATCCAATCCGCAACACAGTACTCGCCACAGATTGATTGGATCTGCAGGGGATAAGTGTGACGTCTCAGGTTTTCAGCCGGAGTATTTAACCCTAATGAGAAGGTCAACTGTGTTGACTTTGGCCAAACGACGGTCAACCTGGGCCATCACCTCGAAAACATCACCGACAACCCCTAATGACCCACCTTGGTCAACCTTAGTCAACCTGTGGTCAAACCCTAGTCAAAGACCCCTTGAACACCTTTGACCCTCCTTTATCGCCCGAAACTTTTGCCGCGTTCTCCAAATTTCACCTAAACACTTCAAATTCTCCCAATACGACGCCATGCCATCTCTTTTCTCGCGGCCACGATCACGTCGTCGAGACCTCACGGGCCAACCATTATCGAGCCCCGTGTGGCCACCGCCGGATCGCTCCGCTAGTCCCTACCTCAGTCGGTTGGGATGACCGTTGCGTTCCGTTGAGCTATAAAAAGGGAGACCCTCCCGCGGTGTTGCCATTGCCAAGTCTCGCCTGCTTTCGAGCTCGACATTGCCGCAACTCTTGTTTTCCCCTCCGGCTAGTTTTTGGCCAACCTGCCACTAGCCCATCTCTGC
Source organism: Cenchrus americanus (assembly GCA_947561735.1). Classification (NCBI taxonomy): domain Eukaryota; kingdom Viridiplantae; phylum Streptophyta; class Magnoliopsida; order Poales; family Poaceae; genus Cenchrus; species Cenchrus americanus. The sequence continues at coordinate 290,196,101 of OX387239.1, read as the reverse complement.
CATTGCTCCGCCTACTCGCCGGGCAGGCTATTTCGCCGTCTTCGTCGACAACCTCCAGAAGAAGCTCGAAGAAGACCGAGAGAAGAACCCCAGCTACATCGCCGACCATGCCTCAGTTCGTGGAGATGTTCGAGTCCCTTCGCTGGACGCTTGTAGCGATGTATCTCTGCATCGTCGGTGGTGTTTGTCTTCTTTTAGTTTTCCATGTGCACATCCATCGCCCGCTTCCTCATGAACTGCGTTGAGGAAGTGAAGAGAGCACCATGTATCCTTTGCCCTATCTGAATTCTCGCTATCTGCAAATATAAGCGAGTATATCTTCTACCTTTGTAACCTTTGCCTCATTAGAAAGTGTTGCTCTAATCTTGTTGTCGAATCTCGGGACGAGATTCTGTTTAAGGGGGGTAGGCTGTGACGCCCCAGGTTTTCAGCCGGAGTATTTAACCCTAATGAGAAGGTCAACTGTGTTGACTTTGGTCAAACGACGGTCAACCTGGGCCATCACCTCGAAAACATCACCGACAACCCCTAATGACCCACCTTGGTTGTCACACCCTGAAATTTCCAATTTCAGGATGTGAGTAGAAAGAATAATTAAATAACGATTTTCTCATAATTTTAAAATTTTTCCAACATTTATTTTTTTTACAGGGAATATAGTATAGGAAAAATCCTTTGTTTGATTTTCTAAATTAAATAAAAGTTGAGAGTGTTGCATTCATGCCGATGCATCTAGTGGTTCTTGAGTGGAAAAGGTTTCAAAAATGCGTTTAGGAGCTGTCCAAACTCTCCCGAGAATTTTCCGGATTTTTTCTGGAATTTATTCTCATTTTCTCCGAGCATTTTCTATTTAATAGAAGGCTCTAAAATCTTTTTCATGAGCACCAAATGCTTTATTTGGGTTGTTCGTGTCTTAATCTATCTCTAGGAATTTTCCTGGAATTTTTGTGATTTTCTGAGTATTTTTCGTGCTTTAAAATAATTTACAGAATTTTTCTGGATTATTTTTCGCACTGGAAATAGATTCTGAAAAAAAAGAAAGAAAACCCTATCCTACCGGATTGGGCCGAGCCAGAGGCCCGACCCAACCCGCTCCGCCCGCACCGGCCCCGCCCGCCGTGGCCCATCCGGGGCGGCGCCGCCGCGCCCGGCCGCCGCCGCCCGGGCGGGCGTGCCCCGCGCCGCGCCCCCATAAAAAGGGGGCGCCGAGCCCCCCGCGCGCCCCCCCGCCGCCCTAGCCGCCCTAGCGTGCCCCTCCCCCCTGTTGCGCCGCCGCCCAACGCCGCTTGGAAGCACCCCGAGCTCGCGCCGCCCGCCGGCCGTCCGCCGCGGATTCCGCCCGCTGCCGTCGTCCTCCGCCGTAGGTGAGCACCTCCTCACGTTCCCCTTGATCTCCTCTACCCGTTCCTAGCCTCGGCCGAGCTTCTCGTCGCCCGGAGCATCGGCGCCGCCGGTCACCAGGGCCGCCGCCGCCCCTTCCTATTGCGCCTGTGCGGTCTAGCCTGAGGAAGAAGATGAGGTGGCAGTTTTGCAAGAAGCCCCCTGCAAGATCTTGGAATCAACAGGTTCTTTCTTGTGTCTTGCATCTTTCCTCGAAAACCCCCTGGAAAGATTAGATTCCCTAGATCCAATCCATCCCGAAACTTTTGCAGATCTAACCCCCAGATTAGATCCATTCGCGAGCACTGTTTGATGTGTCTCGGGAATCTTCTTTGCTAGCCCCTGAAATCTACGGTTAATCACGACTAGGTCCTTTCAATCTTGTTTTGCTCGTATCTTTTTCGTTTTAGCTCCGATTTAATCCGTTCAAGTTGCGTTAGATTCATAATAATGTAAACTACACGTTAGTGGTGTGTTTTCACCATGTTTTGTTTCTGAAAATAAAATTAATATTAATTTTGATTAATGACTAGCTATGCATGTCTTTTCCAAATAAAAGCTATATAGATCTATATATCGTTTTTCATAATCAAATTTAATTTGATTAATGATTACTTTACATGCTTTTATGAATAAAATCTAATTAGATCTTTTACTCGGTTTTCCATAAGTCAAATATTAATTTGCTTAATGATTAATTAACTTTTATAATTAAAAGTTGATTAGGCTTTTACTCCGGCTTTATAAATAAAAGTTAATCTTGATTAATACCAATTTAATACTATTTTTGACAATAATATGATCTACTCGAATTACAAAGTTTCGTTTATATTGTTCATATAGTTTAGTTTTTTCTAAATTAAATGTTTAATTGGTTTAATCAATATATGAATCTTTATTAATAAAATTTGACTAGTTCTTTACACCGGTTTCATAAATAAAGTTTAATATTGCATTAATGTCAACACAGGGTATTTTATTTCTGAAATATCCTTTATATTTGTTTTGTTAATTAAAATGAACCTAGCTCATAGCCTTGCTCTCTCATATATGCAAAACGTTCGTTAGACGTTCTTGTCTCAGCTCAATCTAAGTGTGAACTTTCCGGTCCTTGCTCAATCTTCCGCGACCATCTCTTTAAAGCTAACCAAGCCTTTCCAAGCACACTTTGTGTTCTTTAGTGATCCATCTAATCGATCCTATCCTTTAGTGCATTCTTTTAAAGTTTTCTTTTGATTGGTGTTTTGTTCTTAGTATGTCTGTTTGTTTGTCTGCTTTGTATGTTTGTGCCCGATGATTGATGCGCTTAGAGTGAACGCCGTTCAAGAAGCTTGGAAGAGCTTGAAGTTGAAGATTCTGAGCAACGACATTACTTTGGTTAAAGGCAAGTGTGTCCTTGATCTTTTGTCCTAAGAATTATATCTAATCACTCATTGCATTGCTTGCATTAATTTTGATGGGTTCCTATTAAGGTTTATCCTAGTCCTTGATTGTCATTCCTTGTTAACCTGGGTTTACATTTATGTTGGGTAGCTATGCTTAGTTGCTATACCTGGGTTATGGTGGTTTTAATGAACATTAATGATGAATCATGTTATACCTTTATGCTATATCTTTGGATGTTAATACAAGACCATAAGATTAATCGGAACATGGAGCGACCACCCAGGACAACAGTGCAACCACAAGGACTATATGGCTCTGGCCTTGGCCCATTAATTAGGGAAGTCTTTGTGTGGTTATTACTCGCATAGTAGGTTGGGGACGGAGGAATGCTTTTATGGCTCTTCTATTCCGGAGCGGTGATGGAACGGAAGACTCTATGGCTTACCGTCCGTAATAGAAGTGTGGTACGAAAGATAGCCTCTATGACACACTACTATGGACTAATACGCATGGGAGGACTCTTTGTAAAGGCCTCGTAGCGTCCCTATGCAATCACACCTCGGAAGTGTGGTATGATGCCCGCGCAGCATCACATGGTTGGGTTTAAAGTTCTTCGGGACTTTTACGCGACTTGTGGGTAAAGATGTACAACCTCTGCAGAGTGTAAAACTAATCGATTAGCCGTGCTCACGGTCAAGAGCGGCCTGGACCCTCACATGATAATCAAACTCGAAGATGGACTTAAATCGCTCTCTCTGGTTATGCTTGCCATGTGCTTATGGCGTATCTCTTATCTTATGCTTAATGTGGGTTGGTAAAAACTTATACTTTATTAGTAATCAGGTGCTAATAAAATTTGACCAACTAAAATTGCTTAAATGCTTATAGCCCAGTCCACTATAAAGCCTTTGCATTCATTCTTTTCTCCACACTTGCTGAGTACGACAAGTGCTCACCCTTGCTATAAACAATGTTGCTTAGAAGGACGATGCTACTCTGAAGTCTTATGAAGATGTTGCTGGTGCTAGGCGTACGCAACCCCCAGTCGACTGCCTGTGATGTTTGGAGTCTTCGTTTCCAGGATTAAGCGTAAATCTCTGATAATCTCTCTTTTTCATACGCGATACTGTTTCTGTATACACTTTTATGTCACTATATGCATGAAACTTGATCCTGGCATGCATATAGGTTTGCACTTGGTTTTCTTCGGAAAGTCGGGTGTGACATTGGTCAACCTTAGTCAACCTGTGGTCAAACCCTAGTCAAAGACCCCTTGAACACCTTTGACCCTCCTTTGTCGCCCGGAACTTTTGCCGCGTTCTCCAAATTTCACCTAAACACTTCAATTTTCCCAATACAAAATTTGTGTATTTTGTCGAGGGACACAACTTTCATGTTGAGTGGCATTTGAAATTTGAAGCCTATTAAGGTGAAAAATGCAAGTCAACGACCAGAGTCACTATTCACAGGCGCCCAGAAAACAACCAACTTGGCATGCAATTTGTGCAAAGATGGTTGAGAAAAACCATATACGGCCTTTGTAGAAGTCGTAGAGGATTAGGAGATCTACAACTTTGCTATTCACCGGTTGGACCACTTCTGTTGAAAAATTTGAAGCAAAACACAATTGAACAGGGTCAAGTCGAATTCTTCAAGACAGCGGTGCCGCGCGTTCGCGCCCACGTGCGACGTTGTGCGCGTGGCCACGCCGGCCGCGGCCGCCGGTCAACCGGGCACAACCGCCGGTGCACCGCTGCGACCGCCGGTCCCACGGCTCCACCCAAACCCTCGTCGCCACGTGTCCCACATTCACAGGCCGAGCAAACCGACCTTGCCGCCGCCCAACCTATGGCCGCACCGCCGTACTTCGCATGCGCCCCCCGCGCACGTCTCCATACACGCGCCGCGGTGCCCCTGGGCTGCCATTCTCCGTCGCGCCTCGCACCGCCCTTGCGCCATACCGTGACCCCCTCCCCAAGACACGAGCGCCTATAAAAGGAGTCAAGCTCGCCGCCGCGCGCATTGCCACTGGCACCGAGCCACCAAGCCGCCTTTGTCGCCGCCTTGGTGCCCATGGTGAACCCCTGGCTCCGGCTGCTTTCACTACTAATGCGTGCTGCCCCTACTCTCCCTATAGGATCCCCGTAGCTCCCGCTCTCGCTTGTTGGCCAGACCGAGCTGCCATTTCGCCGGAGCAGAGCTTCCAGCGGTGGCCGCCGCTGGCTTCCGCCATGCCCACCCGCCGGTCCTCTCCCCGCTGCGAGTAAGCAACCAAATCGAGCCCTCATGAACCCTAGACCCTCCCCAGCCATTTCCCCCCGCCAAGACCGCCGGCGAGCTCGCCGGAATCCGATCGGCCGCGCCGTCCCCTTGACCCAAGGGCCACATTGCGAGGTTTGAACTATTTCTGGGGTGTTTTGTGCAAACCGAGGGCGTAGTTGTGAACCTCCAGATCTTTCTAGGGGTCTTCTAGCAAAATGATTCTTTACCTTTTGTGTGTCTTGGCAGTAACTTGTAAATTAAATATAAAATCGTAGAAAAATCCAAAACTTGCAAACCCAATTTCGCTGTGGTCTTTGTGACTAGAACTACAATTTCTACAAAGCATATATATACTTTTGAGTTTTAGTTTTTGCTTGAAAAATTGAAATGTGTTTTACCTAGATATGATATTGAGCTGGATTTTGGATATGTTGTGGGCACTAACAGGTGTAGGTCATGTGCCAAAAATTGCAAAAAGTTACTAAAGAAATATTTTTTATATGATTTATCTTGTATTATTGTCAAATATGTCTAGATGAATTTTATAGCTTAAAATAAATTTATTTTTGATCCTAACTTCTGGCTATTGTCTTGTTACGCTAAAATGCAACTCTGGTGAATTTACCATGATTTTATCTCTGCTAGAAACAGTATTTCCTGACTTATACTTGTTTTAATCATAAATGTGTAGATCAAAATCTATAAAGGCTATAGATGTGTTTGTTGGTTTCCTAGACTTTTTTTGGACCAGAGAAACAGTGAGAGAAAGTTTGGGTTCAGAAGTGCTTTGTTTATTTTTTTATATGCATTTATCTTGTTTGTGGTAAATAGAAATGATATATTTGACATATTTATTTTTATTGCTTTAGCAAGTGTGCATGTGTGATCAGTGGTTTGTCTTAGACTTAATGAGACCAGGGAGCACCACTCTTGGTGTATGATTGTTTTGTTGAATAAAAGTGAGAGAACCTTTGTAGGGTTAATATTGAAATTAATTGGAAAATCACAAATCTCACCTAAGGTTTATGTGTCGGTGTGGTAAAACTTGCTAACAAGTTTATAACCAACCCCTTGCTGTTTTGTTAGAATTAAATTAATTTATTGTATATATATGTACACGGTCACTATTAAAAAGTCTAGATAATAAAGCATCGCAAATTGTTCCTTTATAGGAAGAGTATGCTGAATGTATTATTATCTAGGTGAATGTGGTCAACCATGCACCCCATGGTTGTCAAAAGTTGTTTTGCGATGCATTAAATCAATTTGCCAATTAAGTCTTGCATTTGCATCCTCCGTGTAGAAGTTCCCGACGGTTGCTACACGCTTGTGCCAGTGGACGTGAACGAGGGAGCAGGAGGAGACGTGCACTACGTCACCGAAGAGCAAGACCTGAGCCAAAGTCCGGAAGTTTGTCTAACTGCTTGTGCCAGCGAAGGCAAGCCCTGGTTTATGCAACTATCTTTGTTATTCTATGTGCATTTACGTCCAGGAATTGAATGAAACCCTAGTTGCATGATCCCTAGGTGTCCGTGTTCTTTTACTAGTATGCTAGGTCGTTAGATGCTATGCTCCAAGGACCCGTTACAAGTCGAGTGATGTTCGTCACTCGCGACAATAGGATCTCCTTTATGGAATCACCCTTTTTGTAAATGGATTGCTCATGTGGTAAGAGCATGGGATTTGGGCTCCGGTCCAGTGGCTTCGTGGGCTAAGCTTTTGAATGTACTAAGCACTTGTCGGGAATGGGACCGGTAAGCCTAGTACCTTAGTGAGACGTCACGGGATTTTACTACTACTACTCTTGATTCGTCTCCTGCCCGGCTTGCAACCGGGAGGAGGGTACTTGTGTGAGGCTGGGTGTACTAGGTGGGGCATGCCAGATAGCCTTGTACCCGGGACTGTAAACTATTATCCCAACCCAAGGATTTTTGGAACTGTTTGGTCGATGTCGGCTCTGTTGGGGCACTGCTCCGTGTGTTTAGGTCTACCTTGCAAGGTTATGAATCAATCGATTGTCGACCTCTCACCGTTATCCGAGACTGCTTAATCAACTGTCCATGACATCCCTTAAAGATGGAACTATGTGAAATCTTCTGCGTGAATTAATTGTATTGTACAATTCTTGATTGTATTAGTTGCTCATTATAGTAATGGTAATCTCACTAGAATCTGAGCTAAAATATTGAAAGTAAGGATCCATGATCCTAGTTGCTTTTTGGCAAAACAAACCCACCAGTCAAAAGCCTACATGTCTAGAGGTAGCTTTTGTCGGGTAAGTCTTGCTGAGTATTAGTATACTCAGCCTTGCTATAATTGTTGCTTTCAGGTGAAGTTGTTTGGCCTGGACGAGATTCCACCCGGCTGGGAGCTGGAATGGGTGGATGATGACGCCGAGTAATGGCATCACGGATGGCCTCCTGTAATGTCGTATCGTATCGCTATTAGTACTTCCGCTGTTTTAATAAAACTCTGAGTCATTTACTTTTATGTCAAGAACTATGATTTGTAATAATGGACCCTACGGGGAGTTTCGTATTAATTTGTAAGGCACTCTGGACTCTCCTTCGCAGGAGTTTAATGCATGCGTTCGATCCTCTCTGTGTTTTCAAGTGATTACCGGGTGTAAACCCGGCAACACTCAACGAGCTGATTCTTTATTATCGCTTAATGACCAAATGGAGTGATTTAGGTGATAGTACAGAATTATCTCGGATGGGGTTGTCACAATAAGTGCAGCATGGTGTGCGGTTGCCCCACCCGGAAGCGGAAGCACATGGGCGCGCGCCTCGACGCTGCTGTGACCTAATTTTGCTTGACTCGAACAAGTGGCAGGTCTGAGCCAACCCAAATAATGAAATGAATTATATTTGCGCTAAAAGAAGGTGGTCGACCTAATTTTGTTGGCTCGGTGGAGTTGGATAAAGAAAATGGACCTTTCACTGGCCAGCTCAAGTTTTGCTCAAAGTATATTCAATGAGCCCTAACGCATTCTTTACTATCATACTAAACCCTACTACTTTTAGCTCAAATTTGTATATTATTATGGCCCGATCTTTAAATTTTTTGGGCTAAATTAAAAGGCTCTTTACCACCACTAATTCAGCTACATAATAAATCTAGAAAGCAAGGGATCGATGTTTAACTTCTATTATTTGGCATCTTGTGCAGTATTTTTCTCTCAGAACAAATCAATCGTAAAAAATCTACACATACAGTTTTCTTTCCCAACAAATCTGTGGTACAAATCTGTTGATGATCTGTTGAACGGAGCCTATAACATATACCATCATGAAAATAATATATTATAAAGACTCGTAAGAAATAGCAATTTCTAAGTGAAACAAACAAAAGGCAAGTTTATAATTCCTTATAGACTAATAACAATGACAAGTCAATTAATTCAGAGAATGAGCATCTTCTGCGATATATAGTACTGTTTTGGATGGCTGATGTTCATGCGAGGTCGAGCCCATTTGCCAGTGAACTAATGTTTGAGTATGTACAATAATATAAAAAATTTGTCCCATCAATCTAAAGTTCGATGGGACTCCGCCACACGCAGGTTTATCCCATCAATCTAAAGCTTGATGGGACTCCGCCACACGCAGGTTTAAAGATCAAAGTCGTCATAAGAGGTTGAAGGATGGATATGTATGGACGTCGATGTGACCATGATCTGCATATATGATGATAAATTAATAGTATTTGAACTTTATAATACTTCTAAGAGTACCTTGTTTGCGGCACACTAGCAGTCAAAAATAGAAAATAAGAAATGAACATAAATATGTAATGTCTAAGGTGTACCGTAGCAACGCACGGACATATTGCTAGTAGAAAAAAATTGTGTTTTGTAGTTGGTCCCGATCTAGTCGTTACGTACAACAACAACGCTGCCCACCTATATAGGGCATGCATGCACGTACCACAATTACCCGGGTAGATAGGCATACTAGCGCTATCCGGCAATGGGTTTGCACCGTGATTGCTCTCGGGTACGTCCGCATGCATGCTGTCGTTTTCACACGAGACGTGTAGGAGATGAACACCCAAACGTGAGGCTCGTGCGCGTTGGCATGCACATATGATTGCTCGGACTCTCGGGTACGTCCGCATGCAACCTGTCGTTGTTGTACACGAGACGTGTAGGAGATGACCATCCTAAACGTGAGGCTCGTGCTCGTGTCCTTCCAGCGGCACTTGTACGAAGCTCAGACCACCATGTACTTACAACACCATTTAAATCGGAAACTTAATTTCGAACCTCATAAAAATCATGTTACTTAGTTGCAAAATGAAATGCCATGAAAGGAACCTGAGATGGCCGCCGGTTCCAGCACATCTGCTGGTGAAGGTATTTATCCTCCATTTCCATATATCTCTCCTCCCTTCGTTCACACACGAATCACTTGAAACACAGACACAGTAACGGTGTCTACATATCCGGCTAGATGTGCACCTAGAGGCTAGGATCCCCGTAATCTATTAGGCGTACATGGCTCGACACTAATGTAAACTATTTTGGTCTGCTAGCTCTTTGGTTGTTAGTGGACCTAAAGGAGGCTGATGCCATGTGCGCGTGTGACAAGCGACCTGTGATAACAGGTTGGAAATATATGGCATGCAAGCCGGCCATATGCTCGTGTTACATGTGTGCAACGTCGTTATTGCAAGGTGTCGCCTATATATACACACATATACGCCCCTTCCTCCATGTATCAAACCTACTACACAGTAGAGCGAGAACACAAATCGATCGAGAGGGATGGAGCTGCCGACGAAGGTGCTGGTTCTGCTGCTGGTCGCGTTCGGCGTACCGTTTCCGCACTGGCTAGCGTAAGCATCCTTTTTTTTATATATATAATTTCAACCTTCGGGGGAAAAAAAACCTTGCTAATTCAAAATTCATACGACCCCCGGCCGCGCATATATGGCGCATATATATATGCAGGGCGCCACCGACCACGACCTTCACCGAGAGGCTCGACGTCAGCAAGCTCACCGAAGCGACGTACAAGAGCTTCATGACGCGCCTGGATTCCGCCGTCAGGCGCACCACCGGCGATTCGGTCCTGGATCGCCCGTTGCTGGGTGAACAGAGGCCGGCGGGGACGACGCCGGCGTACTGGGTACACGTCGAGCTCACGGACGCGAAGGGAAAGCGCCTCCTCACGCTGGCCGTCCGCTCCGACAACCTCTGCGTCTCCGGCTTCGCGAACCGGGACGGCAAGTGGTTCGCCTTCAAAGGCCAGGAGGCGACCCTCCCGGGCTCGACGGCGCTCTCCTACACCGGCGACTACGCAGCCATTTTCGGCAGAGTCGACTACCGCGGCCTAGGCTCCGTCCAGGTCAACCGGGCCCGGGCGTTAGCCAACGCCGGCGTGCTCGCCGACTACAGGTCCGGCCCCGACGCTGCTCTCAAGCCAGCACTCGGCTTCTTCATGCTCACCATCTCCGAGGCGGAGCGGTTCCCCACCCTCCGCGCCGCAATCGGCCGCGCCATGGGCGCGTCGACGCCGCAAACCATGGGTCAAACCCTGGTTCGCCTCGCCGTGAACTGGAAGAGGCTCTCCTGCGCCCTACGTGCCTGGGACCGATTCGGGAAGACCATGGATGTGTGGAACGCAAACACCGAGGCGCGTGAGCTCCGGACGCAGCAGATCGGCGTCACGACTCCGACGGACGCGCTGAATAAGATCCTGCCGCTGCTACGTGCAGCCAGCGGACGCAAAGACTGCACCTGGACCGGGTAACGATGCATCTTGTGTTCACGGAATAATTAGCCTCTTTTTTTTATTTCAACTTAACCCTCCTTGCCAAAAAAAAAAAACTTGCTAATTCATACTACCCCGACGCGCGCATATTTATATATATATGCAGGGCGCCACTATAGATGGCCAATCGTGTTGCACGACACGACACGGCACGAACACGACTAAACACGACACGATTCGACACGAACACGGTTGGACACGACTACCTTTCGTGTCGTGTCGTGTTCGCAGGCGTGCAAAAACCTCGACACGAACACGACACGAAAGGCATCGTGTCGTGCCGTGCTGGCACGACAACACGACCGGCCCACCGTGCCGTGTCAACACGAACACGGTTCACAGAAAAATTTCATCAGAGACAATTTTTTCAAGTATACAACATTCAACACCACAGATTCAATCACAATTCACAAATTCACAATCACAGAACATCACAGAGACAACACAGAACATCACAGAGACAATTTTTTCAAGTTTGAGCTGGTGCAATGGCTGCCTCATTAAAAACCTATCTAGGTAAAACTCACCCTTGTGAGAAACCCTAGATAGGAAAAAAGAGTACAGCCCAGCTCAATCAAGTTCAAAGGTTCAAATATTACAAATTCAAATGTTCAAGTTCAACACGACACACACAACAGAAACTTAAAGACAGATTACAGATACATTGGTCACTCAACATCCAGGAACATCTCCTCAAAGGAAGCTTCCAGTTCCTTGTCCTCCACTGAATGCTGCAATCTTGCTTCCCCAGCCTCCCAATCCTTGATGCAGATGAGCATTTCCACCATTTCGAGTTCAGTCGTCGCCGACGCTCCTCAATGATCCTGCCAGTAAGACTAAATGCAGATTCTGAAGATATGGTAGACACAGGCACAGATAAAACATCTTTAGCAAAGATTGAAAGTACTGGATAGGTTAGTTTGTGCTCATGCCACCAATTTATGATGTTGAAATCATCATCAAATTGGTTCACAGTGTCACTATCCAAGTAAGCAGACAGTTCAGAACCAATAGCAACAGCACCAGTGGTTGCTGCTTGCAGCAATGCACTTGCAGAAGTTCTTCTACTCAAAGAGGGTGGGGTGGAGACAGAAGAATGCAAACCTGAACCAAAGCTGGAGGATTCAGTAGCATTAGAACCAAAGATCTTACCCCATTGTGCTTTTTTCTTACCAGCACTCACTGGATGTGAAGGTCTCTGCATTCTCACTGCACCAAACTTCTCATCATACTTGTTAAACATGGTATTAAGTTCAGCTCTTACTTCAGTTAAATAAGGGGCATAATCAGTACCAGACAGATTAGACAACAGAACAAGAGCATTGGTTAAACCCCTCATCTTAGCTCTAGGGTCCATGATAAATGCAATTGAGTAAAGCATAGGTACGTCCCTCCAGTACTTCAAAAATTTGTCTTTCATAGGGACAACCACAGATCTAAGCAAGTTATCATTCTCATACGAGCTTAAATGTCCAGCTATCTCAAGTACATGATGCAGTATCAAAGGAGATGTGGGATAGTACACACCAGACAGTGCAACAGTTGAGTCATAGAATAGCTCAAGAAATGACAAGATGTGTTCAGCAACATACCAGTGAGCATCAGTCAAAAGCATAGGAACATCTGCTCCCCTGGGGTAATGAGTTTGGATGAACACAGAAAAGCTCTTCTTATGACCTACCACATGCTTAAGCATGAGGTAGGTTGAGTTCCACCTCACATCCATGTCAAGTCCAAATTTTCTAGGTCGCTCACCAACTGCTATGCAATAACTTTTATATGCAGCAATTCTCTGGTTAGAAGAGTTTAAGAATGATATAGCAGTTCTAAATGCCTCAATGTAAGGTTTAAGCCTCTTCAAACCACACTTGACAATAAGATTAATTATGTGACAAGCACATCTCTGATGCAAGAACAAAGTGCCCATATAACCAGAAATTTGAGGAGACAAAAATGCCATAGCAGAAGAATTAGATGATGCATTATCCAAAGTAACAGAGAATACTTTATCAGTCAATCCAAAATCTTCTAACACAGCAACCACACGATCAGCAATGTTACTACCAGAATGAGACTCATCAATGAGCCTCATCCCTATGACACGCTTCTCCAATTCCCAATTAGAATTAACATAATGAGCAACAACAGAAAGGTAGTCTTCCTTAGCATTGCCAGACCATATATCAGATGTAAGCGCAACAGAGGTAACAGAGGACAAAGAATCAACAAGCTTAGCACGACAATCAGAGTAGTACTTGATGAAATCTCTAGTGGTGGTTTGTCTAGAAACACTACTGAACCGAGGATTATGAGCAATCCTAATGTAGTCTTCAAAAGCATCAGACTCACCAAAAGAAAGAGGCAGATCAAGTCTAGCAATCAAGCGACAGAGCTGTGTACGTGCAACATCATTACTGTACTCCCACAAAGCAACACTACCATCTTTACTAAACTGGATCTGAGACTGAGAAGTGCGATACTTTTGCTTCCTAGGACCACATTTTGGGATATGACGCAAAAGAGATCCAGTGCCAATCCTAGATGTAGCAAAGATATATTCTTCCACAATGTATGCACTTAGCTTGGATGCGGATTTTCTTACCGTTTACTACCTTGAAGATCGGGTCAAAGTCTTCCCCGGGCGTCGGAGGTGGAGGGGCGCACCCTCTTTGCTCGGTGCTTTGGGTCTCCGTTTCTTCGGTGGCAGCGGCACCAGCACCATCACCCAGATCAACATCGATGGGTGCATCAGTGGTGCCGGCGCGGCCAAAGAGTTCTTCCCGTCCACCCATCAAGTCATCTTCGTCCTCTCCGGCATGTCCCAGCAACCGAAGCTCCTCATCGAAGCCAACTTGCACTTCTTCGTGCTCGTCGTCGTCGACGACCGCCGTCAGCCTCTGGTTCCTCGACGAACTAGCCATCACCTGCGCAAAGACCAAAGAGCCAAAGAAGAAGTGCATTACCAGACGAGATCTAGGGTTAGGGTATGGGGACGGATTCGAGGAGAAGCTTACCTGGCCGGTCCGGAGCACCAGAGACGCCGACGAGGTCGAGGAGACGAGAGACGGCGAGCACGAGTCGGGAGAGAGGACAGAGGGACGACGAGATCTAGGGTTAGGCGTTAGGGGACGAAGTCGAGGAGACCGGAGAGAGAGACGGGGAGAGGACAGAGGAGGGAGAGATTAGGGGAGAGCTATCATGGCGCCTCGCGCCGTGCCGCCGGCCATGGCCGCGGCGGCGGACCACCGCCGACCGGGAGAGAAGAGAGGGGGAGGCGTGGCGGAGGAGTGGCGGAGGAGACGACGGACGGGGAGGGAGACGACGCGTTGCGGGTTGCGGGCCGGACCGCGGGGACGGTGGGGGGGAGCGGGGGGGGGGGGGGGGGGGGGGTTTAGGGTTAGCGCCGCTTATATAGCCGCGGCCCGCGGACCCGCGGTCGGCCGGGCAGGCCGGGCCGGCCGGGCCGGGCCTTGCTGGGCTGGGCTGGGCCGTTTTTAGGTATATGGCTATATTTCCTGTGGGCTCTATATTAGTCGTGTTTTAATCGTGTCAGTGTACTTTTCGTGTCGTGTCCGTGTTAACACTACGTGTCGATTTTGAAACACAACACGGCACGGCCATCGTGTCGTGTCGACACTGACACTATGCAATCGTGTTCGTGTTCGTGTCGTGTCGTGTTTTTTAGTGTCGTGTGTCGTGCCGCCCGTCGTGTCCGGCCCATTTGGCCATCTATAGGCGCCACCGATCACTGAGAGGCTCGACGTCAGCAAGCTCACCGAAGCGACGTACAAGAGCTTCATGACGCGCCTGGATTCTGCCGTCAGGCGCACCACCGACGATTTGGTCCTGGATCGCCCGTTGCTGGGTGAACAGAGGCTGTGGACGACGCCGGTGTACTGGATCCACGTGGAGCTCATGGTGAGCGACGCGACCGGACAGCGCCGCCTCCTCACGCTGGCCGTCCGCTCCGACAACCTCTACGTCTCCGGCTTCGCGAACCGGGACGGCAAGTGGTTCGCCTTCAAAGGCCAGGAGGATAAACTCCCGGGCTCGACGGCGCTCTCCTACACCGGCGACTACGCAGACATTTTCGGCGAAGGCGGCTACCGCGGCCTAGGCTCCGTCCAGGTCAACCGGGCCCGGGCGTTAGCCAACGCCGGCTCGCTCGCCGACTACAGGTCTGGCCCCGACGCTGCTCTCAAGCCAGCACTCGGCTTCTTCATTCTCACCATCTCCGAGGCGGAGCGGTTCCCCACCCTCCGCGCCGCACTCGGCCGCGCCATGGGTGCGTCGACGCCGCAAACCATGGGTGAAGCCCTGGCTCGCCTCGCCGTGAACTGGAAGAGGCTCTCCTGCGCCCTACGTGCCTGGGACCGATTCGGGAAGACCATGGATGTGTGGAACGCAAACACCGAGGCGCGTGAGCTCGAGAAAGAAGAGATCATCGGCGTCACGACTCCGACGGACGCGCTGAATAAGATCCTGCCGCTGCTACGCGCAGCCAGTGGACCCAGAGACTGCACCTGGACCCACTGACGGGCCTGCTGTGGAACCCGGGAATTCTCCGGTTCATTAATAAAATAAATAAATCCATCTTTCGCAAAAATAAATAAATAAATAAATCCATTTGTCAGTTGTGTGATGTATGAACTGCTATATTATTATGATATGCCTCATCTGGTCATTCCCTCTCGCTCTAGCTTTGAGCTACTCAACACTGTAAAAAATATCTATTTGTCTGGCGTCCATACTCCATACCTCTTTGCAGGCCTGCTAACGGGGATGAACCCGCCCCTACCCGCAGCCAATTACAAGACGCGGGTCTCTCAACCCGCCCCACCCCGCAACTGTAGCAACCCACCCCACCCCACCCCATCTTTGCAGGTTGCGTGATGCGTCGCTGCAGCAGTCCTTGGCGGGCGACATGCCGACAGGGTGGAGACGGTGGCAGAGACCTCGGGGGATGTGGCGAGCTTGGCCAGTGTTGTGGGGATAGCCGTAGCTCTCGCACACAAACAATAAAGGGAAACCAAAGCTCAAGAACCAAAACCAAAACACAGAACAAAGGACAATCAAAAGCTCTTTTCTTGACAGTTGATTTCTCAAAAGTCGATCCCCTTTACAAGTGCCGATCCATCTCCTTTTATAGGGATGTGGACGGACTTTTTACATTCCGATAACACCCTTGTGTAAAACGGATCGAAACAGAATGTGCTAGGCTATTTCTGGGAAGTCTCCAATTAGGTCTCCATGTAATTGGCGCTTCATGATGTCTCGCCGCAAATCGCGGCGCCTTTCTCGCTCTCATCACGTGCGCCTGTCGGGAGGGAACCTTCATTCTTTTGGAGATTCCCGCCTGGCACCTTTCGTCACCTGAAACAAGGAATTCACATTCAAACTTGCAGCCGTTAGGGGTTAGAAACGACGAAACCCCCTGAGCGAATCCCGGGTCGAGATTGCCCGGGTGAATGAGATTCGCTCTCGGGGTTTCGTCGCGGAGTAATTCAACCGGCCTGGCTAAGACCCCATCGCCTTGGAATGTTCTGAGCTTACTTTGCAACTCCGCTGACGACGAAGGGTACCAGTCGAAAGACGAGTTCTGAAGATTGGAAAAGGAATCAGTGGCTCCTGGGGTTTCGCTGCTGAGCCTTTCGCATAGAAATTTGGACGGCTAAAGACACTCTTTTATTTTTGGTATACGAAAGGCTTGATTCCGAATCCCCCAACAGAAGCCCCTCGATGGCGAAGCGTTTGCCTTGGTGCAATCATGAGCCAGCGAAACCCGGGGATCGAGAATCGAGGCGGAAGAAAACGTCTTCCTAGGCGGCGGTTCCCGGGGACCCCGCTAGAAATACCTGAAATGCCCTCGAGGCGCTGCTTTTTACCGTTGGGTTCGAAATTTTCGACCGTTGCGATTTACCGCCTATAAATAGACGGGGGCCGACGCCGCTGCATCCCCACTAGCATTTCCAACCTCGCTTCTCTCTTGCGATTTTTGTCTGTTGTTTCCGCCTTTGCCTCCGGCGAATCGCTTCGGCGGAAGCCCCAGTCGATTTGCGAGGTTAGTTTTCCTTCTGCTTCGAGTACACATTTTCGTTTTTCAGTTTCCGGCGTTACGCGCTTGAGCTCATGTTTCTAAGGGAATCGAGCGGTTTGCGTCAGGCACCCTAACAAAATCATGGAGGACGAAGGGTCATCGTCAAATCGCGGGAAGCAGGCGGCGCCGGAAGCTACGGAGGCTGCCGCGACATCTTCCACCTCAACGTCTAGCTCGGAATCTGGTAAGATTTCTGGTTTGGATTGGTCTGCCAGCTCTCGTGAGAGTGGTAGTACCTCGACTTCCTCTAGTAGCGATGAAAATAGCGGTTCGGGTGGAAGTTATGTCGAAATAATGCCTAGCGACACAGATGTTGGAAAACGTGCGCTTATCGACGTGGAGGAGGGCGAGATAGGAGTGGAGATTGATGCAGCTATGGAGGGGTCTGAAGGGAATCCGGCTGGGGCGAAAGCCTGGACCTGTTACATTGGTCGATCTTTGATGACTCAAGCGGATTTGGATGCACCGCGGTTGGAGGGCTGCTTCGAGCCTGGAATTTGCCGGTTGCCTGGGAAGGAAACTACGCCGAAACCCCGCAAAAATGAAAGCGTGGTCTTTCAGGATTTTTTCACCGCAGGCCTTCGGTTGCCGGTGTCCAAGAGGTTTGCAGACATCCTGGCCGCTTACGACGTTCAGATCCATCAACTGACGCCTAACTCTATCCCTCAAATGCTGAAATTTCTGTGGGCATGCTGGACCTTCGCTGGGGACAATGACGTCGAGACTTTCGTTAGTCACTTTGAGATTCACTGGGCGAGAAGGCTTGTAAGAGTTGATGACGAAGAAAAAGAAGCTCAGTATGGCTGCTGTATCTTCCAGACCCGTCGTCTAGCCAAGAATCAAGCTTCGGTGGAATTAGCCCCAGCATACAAGAACAAGTGGGCTAACCGGTGGACCTCATATCGGTTTTATGCTCCCATCGCCGTGATAGGGCAAAACTCAAAGCAAGAAGAAGTGACAACGTTCGATCTGGCGAGCCGTATGGTCGATTTGGAAGTTGAGCTGTCGCCAGAGCTGACGAAGGCCAGCCGATCTTCCGCAAGCACAGCCGCAATTTACCAGGCGACACGCGTGATCACTACCCGCGACGCTCTTGAGGAATTCGTGGCTGCCGACGTCTGGCCATGCCAGCCCTGATGAGGGTCGTGGGCATTTAAAATGCAGTGGCTGCCTGGGCTGGACGACAATGTACGAAGCCCCATCTTTAATGTCAAGCGGCCCGTGGATATGTCCGACGAAGAAATTGTGGCTGAAGTAGAAAGGAAAGTTGTGCAAATGATAGGGAATTTTACCCACAAGGAGTGGGAATGTGCCCAGAGAATTCTGAAGCATCAGGGGCGTGTCAATCGAGTTTTTGACGAGATGGGTGTTACATATTCCCTTCGTCCGGTGCCTCCGACGGCCGGCAAGAAAATGCAGCCACCGGGCAATATTGGATCTGAGGCCGTCGAGACCTCACGAAAGACCAAGCCAGGCAAAACTACTGCAGTTGTTGATAGTGCTGTGAAGAGTACCAAAGCCCAAGACATCTTGGCCAAGCGAAAGGCGGATGCTGCTAAAGCTACCCTGCCACCGCTTGCAGAAAAATCCAATAAGCTGTTGAAAGTTAGTGAAACTTTGGCTCGCCACAAGGCTGAGGCGGCGAAGGTGGCCGCAGCCGAAAGAGAGAAGAAAAAGACACATGACCCCGCCGTCTCCGGTGAGGCGGGCAAGAGACTAGCCTTTAATAAGAGGCCCTTGGAAACCACGGATAGAGTAAAACAGATTGCGATCAAAGAGAAAGAGCCCGATGATGTCGAGGCTTCCGGAAAGAGAGCGCGGATTGACCTAGTCGCAGAGACTGACGAGGGTATTGACATCTTGTCAATGCCTCAGATCCAACCCTGTACCAACTATCCTCCGAAAGGGTCGGCACAGAGATTGGCGGAGGAGCCTTCGCCAGCGAGCCTAGCTGATGCAGAGGAGTTAGAGGCGTGCGAGGCCAGGGGCAAGCGTGTTGCTGAGCTGATTCAGAAAGAGATTGCCATGGCCGACGCAGCCCCGAAAGAGCGTGTGGCCGGTCTTGTAGATGTCGTAGATGAATCGGAATCTCTTTGCTATATTGACGACGACACTACTCGGGTGGAAAAAAGTCCAGGTGCACCTCTTTCGCAGCCCCAATGCGATTCAATGGTTGCTGTGGTGAATTTAGGCGAAGGCTCGGGTGCGAAGGCTCAGGGCCCGATTGACCTGGATGCTCCGGAAGCTGAGACTTCCGCGGCGCACGCGTCTCGCTCGCCTCCTCTAGTGTCGAATGATTTTGACCTGGTGGCGGCGAAACCTACTGAAGTTGTCGCGCCGGGGAAGATAACAACGCCCGAAAGTCTCCAATCTGAAGACGCTGGTATGATGCTTTTACTCAGAGATGAGTTTTTGTGTCCTCCCTCTCTATCATGCATTTTGTTTGCTTATACCTCTTGTTTTTGTGCTAACTTTATCGGCGAAGACTCTGGTCACCCTGAGCGCTAAAGATCGGGAGAAGGATACTCCCCAAATTGAGATGGGCCCCTCCGCTTCAAGGTCAAGTCTCGCATCGATGCTCGGAGAACCTGGTATGAAACTTCGCTTATCGCTTTGCTTTTGGTGTTCCAACTTGGTGCCTTCGTCGTGTTGACGATGCAAAGGATACGTGCTAATAACATGGTTGTTAACCACTTTGTAGATTTCAAACGCACCTTGCAGGACTTAGGTGCTGATGATTTAATGAAGATTGTACGCGCTTACCTTTAGAGAGGCATCGTCGCTTGCCAGAAAGGTTTCGAGAAGGCGACCTCGGAAGCCAAGGCCTCTCTCGACAAACAAAAATTATTAGAAGACGAAAACCGACGCCTAAAAGAGGAAAATGAGAAATTGAAAAGAGATGCTTGTGTGCAAGCGAATCAACGCGTTAAGCAGCAGGAAGCCCTGGACGCTTTGAAAAAAGAACTTGAACTGAGCTTGAAATGCTATGAAGAGTGTCGCCAGGAATTGAAGGACATGGTTATGCAATACGACGCGCAGAACATTCTCTTAAACGCCAATGCCGATCTTATCGCGGAACTGAAGAAGGTGAAGGGCGAGCTTGAAGATACTCTGGAGAAAAATGAGGCATATTGTCACCAATGGGGGGCATATTTGGCGACAGAGTATCGTCGGGCTTTGGAGAGTTTTGGAGCCGAAGCCCAGGACTTCAAAATTACTGACAATATTTCAAGCTTCATGGAATGGTTGCACAGTGAATTGAAACTCCTGCCTGACACTATGAGCAAAATTGGAGATTATGGGGCAGCCACTTGCTCAGAAATGTTGCTTCACCTTCTCGAAGGCCAAGGTTGCGACCATTTCAAAACCTTTGGGAGCCGAGGCTTCGTGTTCCCTTCGCCCGATGAGGTTCCAGCCCCGAGCAAGACAGTGGAGTTAATAAATAAGATTATCCTTCGCAACTTTTGGGCTAAAAGTGGACGAGCGCACGCTCGAAAGAAAGCCGTGGACCGATTGGCGAAGGTGAGCCCCTTTCGGTTAGCTTTGGGATCAAACATTTTTGTTGAGCGATCATTTGTGATGATTGTTAATGTTTTCTTCCTTCTCATAGCTCCATTTTGGGCAGGCAAAACAGGCTTTGGAGCTTCGCGAGCATCGCGCGGCGCATGGTCCCGACGCGACTTTGGGGCCTTACGGACCCCCTAGGGATTGGCCACCGAGAGCAAGCGATGATGTTGCTGAGCAAGGAATTCCTGGGGCACCTGTTCGCGAAGCACCTCAAGGTGAAGGCGGCCTGGTGGATCCCGTCACTGGAGAAGAATTGGCTCCCCTTCGGCACGAATGATTGCCCCGGGGCACTGAACTGATCGAGTAGTGCTAGACGAAAACTGAGAATGGCATGATGGACACTTAAACTTTTGAAAGTTGTGATGTAAATTTGTGTGTCTTGTGGTTGATGAACTGAATGCGAGAGAGTGGTGCTGAATGCGTCGCCCGAAATTCTTTACCATATATTAAGATTTTTGAGTGTTTCGAACTGAACTTCTCGCCGCTTTCGAGTTGTTGTTTTCGGAAGAAAACGTCTTCCCACCCCTTCGGAAGTGGGGATAATTTCAGTTCGTCCATTTTGCTTGAAATTGTCAGATTACTAAGGTTTCGAATTTGTTGATCTATTAGACGTTGCGCGACGCTGTGTGCTAAATTCGCTCGTTTTTCCCTTGCGGTTTTTCGTTAGGAGCGAAGACTAGCCTGCGATGCGACGCCTAGGCGTGGGACGCATCGTAGGACTAGAGGTTGTCTATACTTGTCAAATTTTACAGCTTTTGAGCTGTTTTTTGACGACACACACTCATTTCTAGTTTTGAAGTAGGTTCGCCCTTGAGGCGTTCTGTGTCGCTTGCGACGACGTTTCTGCGAAAGTTAGCAATTGTGATGTCCCTACTGAGGGGTTATTTCGGTTCGAGGTTGAACCACTTTAGGACGTCCTTCGTGGACGGGCTGTCAAGAAAACAGCTCTTTAAAGGATTGATTCTTGTGAATCATTTTGATTGCACCACTTGTGGGTGGGCTACCTATGGGTAGCACTTTGATGCTCTCGCTTTCGGAGAGGGCTATTCTGGAATAGCACTTCAATTCATCCTCTTTTGGGATGGGCTATCTTTAGATAGCACTTTAAATTATACGAAAGAAACACAACAAAACTTTAGGGAGGAAGTATTCCATTCACTTGGAAATAAATTTTACATCAAGGCCGCATCGTTAAAAACCTCACGCTCCAGAGTGGAGTCCTCCCTTATGTGAGGAAAAGAGTACTCGCCTTGTTATTGAATTTAAAATGCGCGAAGGTAAAGACTAGGAAATGTAAAGCTAAGATGAATCCTTCGCACTTATAGCTCCGTGCGAAGGGCTCCTACTGAAAACGAACTACGGGAAAAACTTACACAAGTTGTCCACATTCCACGAATGTGGCAACTCCACGCCTGCTTCATCTTTGAGACCACGTAAGGTCCCTCCCAAGCGAATTGGAACTTGCCTACGGCGTCGGCATTCTTCTTTCTTTTTAGGACAAAATCTCCCACTTTGATGTCTTTGAGTGATACTTTCTTGTTCCTCCATCTTCTGGTTTCCTCTTGATATTTCAACAGATTCTGGACTGCATCAAGCCTGTCAATTTCCATGAGATCTTTGTCGGCTTCTTCGCTCTCGCGAGAGCTTCTGGCCAAAACTCTGGCACTTTCGTTGGTGAGTTCTTCAGGGCACATTGCTTCGGCCCCATACAGCAGCCTGAATGGAGTGAATTTAGTGGTTCTCGATTCCGTAGTGTTATGCGACCAGATGACTCTCGAAAGCTCATCCGCCCATTTCCCTTTCTTCTGCTCAAAGAGACATTTCTTTATGGCAGAGAAGATTTGCCCATTGGCCCTTTCTACTGCGCCGTTGGACTGGGGGTGATACACGGAAGCGAAGCAGAGTTTCGTTCCAATCGATCGACAATACTCCCTGAAATCTTGGCAGTCAAATTGCTTTCCATTGTCAACAGTGAGCTCTTTGGGTACTTCAAATCTGCATATAATTTGCTGCCAAAAGAATTTTCTGATGGTTGCTGAGGTGATGGTAGCGAGAGGTCTTGCCTCAATCCACTTGGTGAAGTACTCGACTACCACAACTGCAAACCTGAAGTTGCCCTGGGCAGTGGGAAGCGGTCCAACAATGTCCATTCCCCAGCGCTGCAGCGGCTAGGTAGGCGTGATAAGTTGCGATGGCGCGCCAGGCCTTCGCTGGTGCTTTGCTGCAAACTGGCAGGCCTTGCAAGTTTTTACGATGTGCTCCTGTTGACGGATAAAAGACGTATCCCTCTACGATCCGCAAGCGTAGGGACCCCACACCTTTTTCACCACGGGATTCCCAAGGTTCTTGTCAATCCGCGGAGCAAGGGGATTACAAGCGTTCGATCAACAATGACACACTAGCTACTAAAACCCTAACTTACTATTAAACTAGAAAACAACTAAACTACACTAGAGAGAATGATAAACGATCAAGGTAGAAGACACTCGCCCACGGGTCTACGATACTAGAGCATGCAATCGCTTAAAGACATGAAAACCAATCTAATCTATCGGGGTTGTGACCACGGTTTCGCCCTTTCCCTCCTCTCGTACTCGTCACTACGCGAAGGTATTCATGACTAGACCTTTGATGGACACGGCGTATTGAATGGATCCAAGGAAGCATTGGAGCTCGTACTCCCTTTACGGCATGGTAGCTAACCTTAAGCATTAAAGTATATTCAACACAAGATGATAGATAGATAATCCGACAAAGTGCGATTACATCTCAAGATCGATTACAACCCATGGACGAATGAGAAGATTACCCCATCAAGGTGCTGATCATGGCACCGTTGATCATGGTTTCCCTTTCGCCGGTGTCTTCCTTCTTCACCACGAGAGGGTGCTTCCTTCGAGGTGGTTGATCTCCCGCCGGAGATCCTCCTCCTCTCTCTCTAGCTTGTGGATGGCCTTCTGGTGCGAATGACTCCCCCCTGGTGTTGGCGGCGCCTCGGGGCTTTTAGGGTTGAAGATCCTTCGAGGGCAAGGAAAACGGGACCGAACCGGCCACCGGAGTGGGCTGGGCCAGCCGGCCTGGGCCGACCGGCCCAGTCCCAATTCGGTCCGGTTCGGTCGCCCCTTTTGCTCCGTGGGACCTTATGCACTTATGTACTTTGCCCCCTCCACTTGCATGATTTTGATGATGTTATCCTCGCGTCCAAGATGGAGGTTCTCTTCGCATGAAATTCGATCTTTTACGCTTCAATCCCCGGGGTGTTCCTCGTAGCACTTCGGTCCTCGCCACCATTGGAAGTGATTTCATCAAGCTCATAAACACGAACAAGACTCCGTAAATGCTCCTTTGAACTTGTTGCGAATCCGTCCTTTATGTCCATGTTTTCCTACATAAACACAACACTTCCAAATGCATGCACAAAGATGAACTCGTTATATGATTAGTGTGCCTAGTGGCGGGTTAGTTCCATAATCAAATCCAAACCAAAGTGTAATGAACATGCTAGGTGCACCAAAATACACCGTCAACATCTCCCCCATGCTTAGCTCTTGCTCGTCCTCGAGCAAGTACTCGTAAAAGAACTTCGTCCAAGGTGTTGTAATCATATACCACTTATCCTTCTTCACAAGTTAGTCAATCCCTTCATCTTTAATACGTAAACACAAAGTAATGATAATCAAACATAAACATGGGCGTTTTAGAATTTTTACCACGTCAAGTTTTACCCCACGACTCAAACTCTTCACTCGAAGTCTTCAATTTCAGCCATGCTTACTTCTTTGCTTCCATCGGAAGGTTTTTATGATTTTAAAAACAAAATTCCTGCAACAAGTATTAGACAAAAAACCTTTCTCCAAGCTCTTTCAAGTCACTCATATGAGGTGGCTATCCTAACCAAATTTTATAAAACTCTCACCTCCCATTAATCTCTCATATATCATGTAAAGTGGAGCTATAGGTAGGGCTAGCGCAATCAACACAAGTATTGTCAAACTAAGAACTTCCTCTAATGGTTGTCTACCTTTCAAAGCCAATGATCATGAGAATTAACCATATGTAGGGATATCAAGGATGAGAAGATTTAGAATGGTGGACATGTGCAAGGGCAAAAGAAAATTGTGGCTACAAGGCACCGATGATGTCCTCGTTGTCGGATTTCACATGGTTGGAAACAGAGTAAAAGTTTCGTCTCACAATCAACGTGACACCCTTCCTTACACTTTATTTTTTCTTTTCTTTCACTTGATCCATCCCTCTCATATCTTTATTGCTACCTCATCTTTCTCTTTTTCTTCTTTCATTCACATATAATTATTTTTTTCTTTCTTTCTTTTTTTCTTTTCCATACACATACTTTTTCTCTTTATTTTTCTCTCTCTTGACAACTTTTCAAAGCTTTCAATTCTCTCTTTCCTCGCATGCATACAATCTGAAATTTTAAATAAATCATGCTAGAGACGAGACGAAACTTTGAAAATAGGTTGTGTTCAAGGAATACGATGTACAAAAGAGATGTATAGGGTCGGGTATGGAATTCGGCGATATACGTGACTTCCATTGTGAAGGTCACGTTACCGAATATATGACGAGGCTAGCAACAAAAGATAAGCACAAGAACATGATCATTGCTCGAAATTAAAACTCACCAAGAGAGAAGGGTCCTAGCCTAACTCATCATGCTAATCACACTTATGGTGGAGCAAAAAATAAATTGGCTTTGGATAGGAATTTTTTCTTACTCTCAACTTGGAAAAAGAGGTTTTGCTAACCTTTATTACAAGGGTTTTAAGATAATTTTCAGAACTGAAATCCTCCAACTTTTAGCATCGAACATAGCACAACTAACATGTGAAGCTCAAGATCGAAGTGCGGTAAGGGTACTTTAAGTAGTAGCAATTCCACTAAGCACCACGGTAAACATTTTTCAAACCACACACTTGTGTTCATATATCAAGAATCGAAGATTAAGCAAACAAGTAAATAAAGATAAGCAATACATAAAACACAAAGATATATATAAAGACTCTTTTTATTTGGTTTTCTTTGACTCAACACTAATTTAAGACACTTGCAAAAATTTTAAAACACACTCAAAAACTAAAGGCTCATTAAAACGCTAAGACTCATTAAAACTATAAGACTCTCACACGAAGATTAAACCGAACCTAAACTTGAAGTTCAAAAGCTAAGGCTAGCGAGCTAGCTCTCCCCCACGCTTAAAACATACGACGTCCTCGTCGTATCTTACAAATTCCTAAGGGGAAAAACTAGATCTAATGGTACTTCAAGCAAGTATTGCACCACTTGCCTCTCATGTTTCCAACCATGCCGAAAAGTTTGCGCACATTACGGTTTAGGAACTTGTAGTCGTCTTCGACTACGCGCTCCAAGTCTTCCATACGCTGCTTCATCGCTTCCGTGGCTTGGAGACATTCGTCGGCCGACGTGTAGAGATCCGCGATGGATTGACGGCAAGCTCGACAACACATCGGATGTAATCCGAAGGGGTCATCGTCGCCATTATCTCCACCATCGTCACCGTTGCCGCCTTCGTTGCCATCGTTGCCGTCGCCGTTGGGGCCTTCGGGAGTCCTTTCCTTGGGCTACTCATCCCAATCATCATCATCTCTTCCGGTCGGGAAACGCCCTCCGCAACGGATGCGTGCGGTCCTCTTGACGGGTAGCTTGAGCTCGCATCGCATCGCCTCCTCCATCGATGGCTTCTTGGCTTCTAGCTTCAACTCTAAGCTCCTTGGGGGCACAATGACTGCTACAAGGGTGCAAAATATTGCTTGAAAGGTTTGATCCTCGAGCTCCCAATTCGGCCAAATAAATAGTCCTGAGAGAAAAGCCCTGGGAACCTTATTTTCCTTTTTTACTCTTCCCTTAAAATTTTCCGACCAAACAAGGAAGTCAAAAAGGAGCAATTCGGGTGAAATTCGGCGTCATCGGCCGCGGAGCCCCTCGGGGCCGGTCGGCTCGGGCCGGCCGCCCACCCTGCCTCGGGGGCCGGGCCGGTCCAGTTTTTTGCACACCGCCCTATTTTTTTCTTCCTTAGCCCATGGGAAAAAGTTGGCCAGTAAATCTTCGTGAAAAACTCCTGAAAACTAAAAGAAAAACTATTTACAAAAGTTGATGCCTTGTTTTTCGTCCTAGGCAGGACGTTCGGGCTCATCCTCAATAGTGAAGACGTCAACATGGTGAAGGGGCACGACGTCGGGTTCGTAGTAAACCTTAAGCCGCTGTCCATTCACCACAAATTGATCGCCGTTTATATCCATAATGGTTACTGCTCCGTTGGAGAACACCGAATGCACAACATAAGGTCCGTCCCACTTGCTTTGCAATTTCCCTTTTCCGAAGGTTTTAAACCTCGGATTATAGAGGAGGACCTTATCTCCTTCTTTAAATTCTTTTTTCTTCAATCTTTTATCATACCACCTTTTGATTCTCTCCTTGTATATGCTTGCGTTTTCATATGCTTTCAACCTCAACTCCTCTAGCTCGCTTATTTGGATTCTTCGTTTCACCATCGCAGCATCGAGATCAAGGTTCATCTCTTTAATCGCCCAATAGGCTTTATGTTCCAACTCAACCGGAAGGTGGCAAGCTTTTCCATAGACGAATTGATAAGGGGTCATACCTATCGGTGTTTTAAACGCCGTTCGATAAGCCCATAAAGCTCCGTCTAATTTCTTTGACCAATCTTTGCCTCCCTTCTCTATGGTCTTGTTGAGTATGCTTTTTAATTGCCTATTTGACGTCTCCACTTGTCCGTTGGTTTGTGGGTGATAGGCCGTAGAGACCCTATGTTCGATCCTCAACTTGGACAAGCACCTTTTAAAATTCTTCCCATTGAAGTGAGTTCCTCCATCACTTATCAAGATTCTCGGTGTACCGAAACGGGGAAAAATCACGCTCTTGATCATAGTGATGGACTCCTCCGTGGAAGCTTTACGACATGGTATTGCCTCTACCCACTTGGATACATAATCAACCATAACAAGGATGTACTCGAATCCAAATGAGTTTTTAAAAGGCCCCATGAAGTCTATACCCCATACATCGAATATGTCGATTTGTAAGTTGTATTTCAAAGGCATAGAATTTCTTTGAGAGATGTTTCCGGTTCTTTGGCATTCGGGGCATGATGCAACATATCTTTTAGTATCTTCATGCATCTCCGGCCAATAGAATCCGCTCAACCATACTTTTGCTTAGGTTCGAAAATGGCTATAGTGCCCTCCGTACTCCGCTGAGTGGCACTTCCTCAAAATCTCTACCCTTTCTTCTCTTGGCACACATCTTCTCATTACTCCATCATTGCCAAGTTTGAAGAGGTATGGTGCATCCCAAAAATATTTCTTACTTTCGGAGATTATCTTCTTTTGAGTGTTTTTATCTAGATGATCGAGGGGCATCTTTCGAATTGCTCGAATGATGTCGATCATCCAAGTATCTTTATCAAGCACTCTATAGAGGTGGTCATCTCTCATCTTATCTTCTATGGGATCTTTATCATCTTGTCCACGATTCATCCTAGACAAATGATCGGCCACAACATTTTCCACCCCCTTTTTATCACGAATTTCAACATCAAACTCTTGGAGAAGAAGTATCCAACGAATCAAACGTGGTTTAGCTTCCTTCTTAGCCAAGAGATACTTGATGGCTGCGTGATCGGTGTAAACAATGACCTTCGAGTTCACGATGTAAGATCTGAATTTTTCGAAAGTGAATACCACCGCTAGCAACTCCTTTTCCGTAGTGGCATAATTTAATTGTGCCCCACTAAGAGTTTTGCTAGCATAGTAAACAGCGTGAACTCGGCCTTCCTTTCTTTGACCCAAGTTCGCACCTACGACGTAGTCACTTGCGTCACACATGATCTCGAAAGGTTGGCTCCAATCCAGAGGTTGGATGATGGGAGCACTCACCAACGCATTTTTCAAGATCCGGAATGCCACTAGACACTTCTTGTCAAAGTCGAAAGCCACATCCTTTTGAAGGAGATGTGTTAAAGGCTTAGTGATCTTCGAGAAGTCCTTTATAAATCTTCTATAGAATCCGGCATGACCTAGAAAGCTCCTTAAGGACTTAACATCCGTAGGAGGTGGGAGTTGCTCAACCGTCTCTACCTTAGCCTTGTCCACTTCAATTCCTCTCTCGGATATAACATGTCCGAGCACTATGCCTTGCTTAACCATGAAGTGGCACTTTTCCCAATTTAATACCAAGTCTACCTCCGCACACCTCGTGAGGACCTTTTCTAGGTTTGCTAAGCAATCCATGAACGTCTTCCCGTAAACAGAAAAATCATCCATAAACACTTCAACAATTTCTTCGATGAATTCCGAAAATATGGCCATCATGCAATGTTGAAAAGAGGCCGGAGCGTTGCATAGGCCGAAGGGCATCCTCCTATATGCAAACGTTCCGTAAGGGCACGTAAACGTTGTCTTATGTTGATCTTCCGGGTGAATGTGAATTTGCATGAACCCTGAGTATCCATCGAGAAAGCAAAAATAAGAGTGGTTTGCTAACCTCTTGAGCATCTCGTCAATGAACGGTAGGGGGAAGTGATCTTTCTTCGTCGCTTTGTTAAGCTTATGATAATCGATACACATCCGCCACCCGGTCACGGTTCTTTGTGGTATCAACTCGTTCTTCTCATTCTTCACCACGGTCAAACCTCCTTTCTTCGGTACACAATGTACCGGGCTCATCCATTCGCTATGCGGAACCGGGTAGATGATTCCGGCATCAAGTAACTTGATAACCTCTTTCTTTACTACCTCTCGCATGGCATGGGTTAGCCTCCTTTGGTGGTCCACTACAGGCTTACATTGGTCTTCCATTGGTATACGATGAGTGCAAAAGGCTGGGCTAATACCTTTGAGATCATTAATCGAATATCCAATCACTTTCCTATGTTTTTTAATAAAATCAGCAACGCTTCATTTTCTTCGGGACTCAACTCGTCGCTCACAATGACTGGATAAGTTTTGTCCGGGGCCCAAAAATTCATATTTTAATCCCTTGGGCAAAGGTTTAAGGTCTACCTCGGGCACTTGTGGCTCCTCGGGTTTGATTTCTCCTATGCCTTCGAATTTCTCTTCCTCCACACTACCATAATGCAACTCTAAGCCTTTTGTTGCTTCCTCTAGTTCTTCATCTTGTTGATTACTAAGTTGATTTTCCATCGCTCTTTGCAGCGGGTCTCTAAGGGTTTCAACAAAACAAAGACTATCTATCTCTTCTACTTCTTCATCTTCGGGAGGAAAAGGTGTAAGGTGTTTAGAAGCACGAAGAAAGTTTTATGTGTACTTTGTTCCATTAAGGTTCATTGTTACTTTGCCTTCTCCGGCATCTAACACGGCATCAATCAACTTAAGAAAAGGCCTACTTAAGATTATATGATCATGATTACTATGGTAAGCATCAATAACAAAGGAATCGGTTGGTATATAGTTTCTAGAGATTTTTACTTTCATGTTGCAAGCAATACCTAGAGGTTTGATAGTTCTACCATCTCCCATAATTAATTTCGTTGATGTTGGAGCTAAGTCTAGGTTGTGGTCTTGAACTTTATCGTAAATTTTAGAAGATAGAACACTTACTTGGGCTCCGATGTGGCATAAAGCCTTGCATTGAACTCCGTTGATCTCGCAACTCAAGTGTGGTGTCATCTTCTCTTCTTCTTCGGATCCTATCGAGTAAATTTCAGTGAGGCGAGCGTATGGTGATGCTTCGGGCTTGATCCCCATGATTCTCTTCACCTCGGCAATATGTTCCGGATCCACTACATCATCTCCAAAGAGCTTTTGAAAAATCTCACTGGTGGTTTCAAGGTCGTATGAATTTTCCGCTTTCTTCTCCGGTGGGAAATCCACTTGCAATGCTCTCGCCATTCCCTTTTGGTTAGGGAACGGTCTTCTCTTGTCGAATACTTCTCCGTAATCAATAGGAACCCAATCCATTGGTTCGAACTCCCTTAGTGGCTTCGCGCTTGACATGCTTCTCTTGTTCGTCTCATTTGGTGTGGCGAAGTCGACGCTTGGTGTAGTTCTTGACTTGATGTGTTCTTGTTCAAGCTTTTCCATGATTGGCTCCTCTTTTGTGACTTCGGGTTGCCTCTTTAGAAAAAATCAGCAAGCTTCTTCTTCCTTGAATTGTATTCCGGCTCTTCCGCAAGTCTTGTTTCCCAATCTCTTCGCATGGCAGCCGCTTTACTAACTTTTTGTAGAAGTTGGGCGGCTTCCGTGAGTGTTTTCTCCATGAGATCCCCAACCGCACACATTTCGACGTGTTGCATGCAACTAGGGGTTAGGGAAAAGAAAAATGTATGCAAGAGTACGTCACCGGTGAAGCCGAGTTTTGGTCCTTGTTCGATTAACCCATTAAACCTATCCCAGGCTTGGTCTATCCCTTCCTCTTCTCCTTGCATGAAAGTGATCACTTGCCTCCTTAGATGTTGAACCTTGCTAATTGGAAAGAACTTCTCGCAAAACTTCTTTGTCAACTTGTTCCAATTGCCTTCAACTTCAAAGGACGCAACCGAATACAATGTCTTTGCATTGTCGGCAAGTGAGTAGGGAAAGAGATTCCATTTGAACCATTCATCGGGAACTCCTTCTTGACGCACCGTGTTGCATATTGTCATGAAATCCCTTATGTGTCTATATGGGTTCTCCGTAACCAACCCTTCAAATGGGTTCGCCGCCACCATCTTGATGATCTTGGATTTAATCTCATACTTGGTCGCTTCGAGCTTCGAATCCGACTCTTGTATTTTTATGTCTTCACATCGAGGGCTAGCGTAATCCCTTAGTGATTTCTCCGGTTCTTCCACGGGTTGATTAACGAACGCCATCTAGACAATAAGATAAAAACAAAAACAAAAATGAAACAAGTGTTTTTCTAGATAATATATGTTAGATAAAGCAAATAAAAGATAAACTAAAATATAAAACTAAGTTAGATGCAAATCAAACGATATAAACTAACTTGCTCCCCGGCAACAGCGCCAGAAAAAGGGGCTTGTTGACGGATAAAAGACGTATCCCTCTACGATCCGCAAGCGTACGGACCCCCCACTTTTTTCACCACGGGATTCCCAAGGTTCTTGTCAATCCGCGGAGCAAGGGGATTACAAGCGTTCGATCAACAATGACACACTAGCTACTAAAACCCTAACTTACAATTAAACTAGAAAACAACTAAACTACACTAGAGAGAATGATAAACGATCAATGTAGAAGACACTCGCCCACGGGTCTATGATACTAGAGCATGCAATCGCTTAAAGACATGAAAACCAATCTAATCTATCGGGGTTGTGACCACGGTTTCGCCCTTTCCCTCCTCTCGCATCGTCACTACGCGAAGGTATTCATGACTAGACCTTTGATGGACACGGCGTATTGAATGGATCCAAGGAAGCATTGGAGCTCGTACTCCCTTTACGGCATGGTAGCTAACCTTAAGCATTAAAGTATATTCAACACAAGATGATAGATAGATAATCCGACAAAGTGCGATTACATCTCAAGATCGATTACAACCCATGGACGAATGAGAAGATTACCCCATCAAGGTGCTGATCATGGCACCGTTGATCATGGTTTCCCTTCCGCCGGTGTCTTCCTTCTTCTCCACGAGAGGGTGCTTCCTTTGAGGTGGTTGATCTCCCGCCGGAGATTCTCCTCCTCTCTCTCTAGCTTGTGGATGGCCTTCTGGTGCGAATGACTCCCCCCTGGTGTTGGTGGCGCCTCGGGGCTTTTAGGGTTGAAGATCCTTCGAGGGCAAGGAAAACGAGACCGAACCGGCCACCGGAGTGGGCTGGGCCGGCCGGCCTGGGCCGGCCGGCCTAGGCCCAATTCGGCCCGGTTCGGTCGCCCCTTTTGCTCCGTGGGACCTTATGCACTTATGTACTTTGCCCCCTCCACTTGCATGATTTTGATGATGTTATCCTCGCGTCCAAGATGGAGGTTTTCTTTGCATGAAATTCGATCTTTTACGCTTCAATCTCTGGGGGTGTTCCTCGTAGCACTTCGGTCCTCGCCACCATTGGAAGTGATTTCATCAAGCTCATAAACACGAACAAGACTCCGTAAATGCTCCTTTGAACTTGTTGTGAATCCGTCCTTTATGTCCATGTTTTCCTACATAAACACAACACTTCCAAATGCATGCACAAAGATGAACTCGTTATATGATTAGTGTGCCTAGTGGCAGGTTAGTTCCATAATCAAATCCAAACCAAAGTGTAATGAACATGGTAGGTGCACCAAAATACACCGTCAACAGCTCCGCATCCTTTATGGCCATTGGCCAATAGAAACCCTGCCTGAAGGCTTTTCCGGCCAGAGCTCTCGCAGCTATGTGTGAGCCGCACATCCCTCCGTGGATCTCCCTCATGAGCTCAATGCCTTGGTCTTGAGAAATACATTTGAGTAATGGTGCACACACTCCCAGCTTGAACAGGACATCGTCCTTGAGGATGTAGCCCTTGGCCCGTGCCTGCATTCTTTTGAGGTCGTGGGTTTCGACAGGCTCATAATGTCCGCGGAGGAAAGTGATTATGGGGGCTCTCCAGTCCAAACTAGCTATTGTGTTGACAGTTCTGAGCGGCTGCTTGTCTGGCTTTTTGGACGGGGCGGTCAGGACTTCAAAGAATACGTCTGGAGGCATCGCCTCCCCCCTTGCAGCTTTCTTTGCGAGCTCATCGGCTTCGCCGTTGTTCTTTATAGGTAGGTGCTCGACAGTGAATCCCCGGAAGTGCCTTTCCATTTTGCGCACCTCCGCGAGGTACTTGATTAACTCCGGCTCCTTGGCCTCACTTTCCTTCTCCACATGGTCTTTGATGACCTTAGCGTCGCACTTGACTGGGAAGTTGCTGGCCCCCAGGGCTCTCACTTTGCGAAGGCCCAATAGTAAGGCTTCGTACTCTGTGGTATTGTTGGTGCATCGGTCGGATGGGTCCTTGTAATCCAGCCTCGCGGCGTATCTTAGCTTGATACCCGTCGGGGAAGTGACAATGGCTGCAATGCCAGCACCTTTGCGCCCCCAGGCTCCGTCACATCTGATTTCCCAGATTGGCACCAGCTCTTCGTCAGCGGTGACATTGCTAGGTGAAATCCAATCTACGATGAAGTCTGCTAAAACTTGGGATTTGATTGCCGGCCTCTTTCTGAAATCTATTGTGTACTCTAATAACTCAGTTGCCCATTTGGCGATTCTGGACGAAGCCTCCTTGTTGAGGAACAGATCATTTAGAGGTTGATCTGTGAGCACCGTGACTTTGTGAGCCTCAAAATAATGCCTGAGCTTCCGCGTGGTCATGATAACTGCGTAGGCAATTTTCTCTAGTTCTGAGTAGTGCAGCTTTGATCCTGCCAGGGCTTCGGAAACGAAGTAGACCGGGGATTGGAGTTTGCCTTTTTCAGTCTCGACCTCTCGGACCAGCGCGGCGCTGACCGCGGCCTTTGAGGCAGCCACGTAAAGGAACAGTGGCTTCGACGGTGAAGGTGGGGATAATATTGCCATCTTTTCGATGTAGTCTTTGAGCTCGGCGAAAGCCTTGCTTTGCTCAGGGCCCCATTCGATCGCGCCTTTGCCCTTCAGCGCCTTGAAGAATGGAAGGCTTCGCTCTGTAGATCTTGAAATGAATCTGTTCAAGGCTGCCACTCGACCATTCAGTTTCTGAATGTCCTTCTTCGTCTTAGGTTCCTCCATTTCTCTGATTGCTTTAATCTTGTCGGGGTTGGCTTCAATTCTTTTGGCGGAAATGAGGCACCCCAAAATCTTTCCTTTCGTGACCCCGAAAACGCATTTCTCTGGGTTTAGCTTCAAGCCGGCCCGCCTCATGTTGGCGAAGGTCTCGGCCAAATCATTTACATGACTGGCACGGTTGGAACTTTTGACGATGAGGTCATCGACGTAGGCCTGAATGTTCTTGCCAATCTGCGGCTTAAACACTGTTCCGGTCATTCTGGTGAATGTTGAGCCGGCGTTTTTCAATCCTTCCAGCATACGAACGAAGCAGAAGGTTCCGAAAGGTGTAATGAAACTGGTTTTCTCCTCGTCCTCCTTCGCCATCCAACACTGGTGGTATCCAGAGAAACAATCCAGCAGGGACATGATCGCGGCGTTGGCCGCAGAATCCACCACCTGATCCATTCGTGGCAGTGGATAATTGTCTTTTGGTGTGGCTTTGTTGAGATCAGTGAAATCGATGCACATGTGCCACTTGTTGTTCTTTTTCTTGACCGGCACCATGTTGGCCAGCCATTTGAGGTACATGACTTCGCGGATGACAGTAGCATCAAGCAGCCTCTGGACCTCTGACTTGACAGCCACCACCTTGTCATCGGACATCTTTCTTAACTTCTGTTTACGTGGCTTGACCGACGGGTCGATGTTCAATTTGTGCTCGATGAAGCTTCGATCAACGCCTGTGAGATCTTTGGCGGACCATGCGAACACATCTTTGTTCTTTTGGAGGAACAGGACTACATTTGCTTCCTCGTCAGCCGATAGATCGGAGCCGATGACGACGGTCTGATCGAGGACCATCGCATCCAATGGGACCCGTTTGGTTTCGCCGTCTGGTTGGATGTTAATTTTTTCGTTGTCTGCCTTCGGCTGCTTTACCGCCTCATTGCACTCGACTGCTTCGTCGAGGGCATGCACGTTTCGCTGACCTGGGGTGCGGCATCTTTCTAGGTTGCGACCGTCGTTTTGATGGCCCCAGATTGTGATGACCCCCAATGTTGCCGGGATTTTGATGCATAGATATGCCTGGTGAATGACTGCCTCAAACTTGTTGAGGAAACCTCTGCCCAGAATGCCATTGTAGGGATAATACATCTCCACAACGTCGAAGGATAGATACTCAATTCTGGCATTTTGGACTGTGCCGAAGGATACCAGGAGAACCACTTTTCCCAGTGCATGGATGACACGCCCTCTGAAACCATATAGAGGTGTATCTGGTGGTTGCAGCAGATCTCTGTTGAGCCCCATCTTGTCGAAGGCATCGGCAAAAATAATGTCTGCTGATGAGCCATTGTCCACCAACAACTTCCCCAGAGTCCAGCTCGCTATGTTTGCTTCTATCACAAGAGCGTCATTGTGAGGGAAACCTTGCAACCTCACGTCTTCTTCGGAGAAGGTGATCGGGATGTGAGACCACCTTGTTTTTTCAACTCTCCCCTCCACAC
Organism: Cenchrus americanus; assembly: GCA_947561735.1. Taxonomy (NCBI): domain Eukaryota; kingdom Viridiplantae; phylum Streptophyta; class Magnoliopsida; order Poales; family Poaceae; genus Cenchrus; species Cenchrus americanus. The sequence goes on along the minus strand of OX387239.1, from coordinate 290,160,408 downwards.
AGATGTTTCGCACCTCACGAAAGTAGTGCTTCCGTTCCTTCTTGGTTTCGAATTCCAGGGCTGAGCCCCCTGAAATAGGCATTATGGTACCGACGGATGGCAAAGGATCGCTCTGTCCCTCGAGCTTGGCTGGCAGTGGCGGAGCTGAGAGACCTTTGTAAGGAGGGGGTGGAGGAGGAATGGGATGTTGCTCGACAGGCCTGCGTTCAATATTTTGAGCTTGGAAAGTCTGTGATTGCCAAGGCGGAGGCTGGGGGTAATTGGGAGGTGATGGTTGGTATTGAGGTGGCTGGAATGGGTTTGCGAAAGAGTTTCTCCCGAAGCTGGGATTTTGCCAGGCCGGAGCAGAATGGTTTACGGCGCTCACTCTCTCCTTTTCCTTCCTCTCTTCTTCGAGGATGGCTTCGAACCTTTTCTTGTCTGGGCAATAGTTTGAGCTATGGTCATCGTTTTCCTTGTGGAAAATGCAATACCGTTTTCTTTTCTCGTTGTGGCCTCGGCCTCTGCCTCGACCCCTACCCCTGCCTCCACCTCTTCCGCCCCTGCGGCCTCCCCCTGATTCGAATGAGGGGGGGCTAGGTGGGCTTGAAACCAGGCTCTGTGAATCAGCCTGCGGATTAGGATTCTCCTGGGTGTTTTCGCCATCCAGGCCGAAAACGCCCCGGGGATTAGGGTGTGAGGTGTTTCTGGGATTGGGCCATTCCCTCTCGCTAGTTTGACTAGCTTTCGCAGACTTTTTCTGCTGGGATTGCTCTTCCATGCACATTCTAAAGTCATTGTCTGAGCGGCAGTACTTCTCGAACTCTTCGTATAGGCGCTGGATGGTTTTGGGCCTTTCGCGCATGAGGTGCGAGCAAAATTGGCCGGCTCTCAAACCCACAATTGCAGCATTAATGGCGACAGCGTCCAAGACGTTTGGTGCCTGGGCTCTGAGATGTACGAATCTCCTGAAATAGTTTTGTAGAGGCTCCTTGTCCTTCTGCTTACAGTAGAAAAGGTCGCTCTCTGTAAGTTCTGGACGTTGGAAGCCTTGGAAGTTTGAGAGGATTCGCTGTTTCAGATCGTCCCATCCGTGAATTACGCCTGGGCTTAATAGAGAATACCACTGTGCTGCCGCGTCATCAGCAGCGATGATGAAAGATTTTACCAGTACAGAGTCGTCACCACCGGCCGAAAGGATGGCGGCTTCGTAGCTCATCAGGAATTGCCTTGGGTCAGATTGGCCCGAGCATCTGGGCAGTGGAACTGGCCTGTACGTTTGTGGCCATGGAGTGATCTGAATCTCCTGAGACAAGAGGGATTTGGGGTCCCACGGTCTCGTGCGAATGGTATGAACATCCTGGTGCGAGGGGCCTAATTTAAAAGGGCTCACGAAAGGGTTGCGACTGAAGGTGGTGTGCGGAGGGGGCTGGGTGAAAAACTCAGTGCGCTCATTGAAATTAGGCTGGTTAGGAATTGTGTATTCAGGTGAGGGTTGGCTGAAGCTTAAGGATTGCTTTGCTTTTAAAGCGCGCAGTTCTTCCTTTAAGCTAGCGATTTCGGCCTTTTGTTTTTGGATCTCGGCTTCGTGCTGTATTGCCAGGAGCCTTTTCTTGGTTCTGGCCAATTCCTCAGCCTCTTTGCGCAGTTTGGCCAGCTCCGCCTCTTGCGCTGGGTTGGATTTTGGGAGCGCTTCTCCTTGGGTGAGCAGAGCCGAAAGGCTCGGCTCCTCGTCCACGGATGACGACGCCCCTTTGGTAGAGTTGACGGTAGTTCTCTTCTTCCTTGTAGACATTCTGGGTTTGATACTCGAGCCAAGCACAAACGGTGGGCGCCAATTGTTGTGGGGATAGCCGTAGCTCTCGCACACAAACAATAAAGGGAAACCAAAGCTCAAGAACCAAAACCAAAACACAGAACAAAGGACAACCAAAAGCTCTTTTCTTGACAGTTGATTTCTCAAAAGTCGATCCCCTTTACAAGTGCCGATCCGTCTCCTTTTATAGGGAGGTGGACGGACTTTTTACATTCCGATAACACCCTTGTGTAAAACGGATCGAAATAGAATGTGCTAGGCTATTTCTGGGAAGTCTCCAATTAGGTCTCCACGTAATCGGCGCGTCATGATGTCACGCCGCAAATCGCGGCGCCTTTCTCGCTCTCATCACGTGCGCCTGTCGGGAGGGAACCTTCATTCTTTTGGAGATTCCCCTTTCGCCTGGCACCTTTCGTCACCTGAAACAAGGAATTCACATTCAAACTTGCAGCCATTAGGGGTTAGAAACGACGAAACCCCCTGAGCGAATCCCGGGTCGAGATTGCCCGGGTGAATGAGATTCGCTCTCGGGGTTTCGTCGCGGAGTAATTCAACCGGCCTGGCTAAGACCCCATCGCCTTGGAATGTTCTGAGCTTACTTTGCAACTCCGCTGACGACGAAGGGTACCAGTCGAAAGACGAATTCTGAAAATTGGAAAAGGAATCAGTGGCTCCTGGGGTTTCGCTGCTGAGCCTTTCGCATAGAAATTTGGACAGCTAAAGACACTCTTTTATTTTTGGTATACGAAAGGCTTGATTCCGAATCCCCCCAACAGCCAGCTGCCTGACGCTGCTGCGGGGGACCTCATCCTCGTCGGACTGGACGATGTCGGTGAGGTCTGAGGCCACCAGCGCCGCGGCGTCAGCGGACGAGGCGGCGGCAAAGGCCGCGACCGCTGTGGTGAGGCGTAGGAAGCGGCGCAGCCGCACCGCCACGGACGGGTGGTGGTAGATCTTGTACGTGCCGACGGCCGCCCCACACCGGCTGCCGCGAGGAGGATCCCCTCCGAGATGCCGCTGACGCCCGCAGCCATGGTTAGCGCTTGCGTCGCCCGCCCCCGCCGGCGGCGGTGGACGGGGATGGGGAAGCCCCACGTGCCCACATCGCTTCGTGCGCCCCTAGTCCCGGCACGCCCCGCGCGCCCCTTTGAGATGCCGCCGACGCCCACGTCCATGGCCGGCGTTTGCCCCGCCTGCCTCGGTCGGCGGCTCTTGTTTACCGCGTCGCTTGCCCCGGTAGGCTAGATGCTGCTGTTGCGTCTCCCTCTTTCCTCTTGTGGAAGAAGTCGTCCTCCTGCAGCCACCCCGCCGCGGTGCCGCCGGCGATTCCGACTCCGGTGAGGATTCGCCGCCAACGGCGATGCCGCAACACGACACCCCGTGAGATGTCAACCCGCCTCCACCCGCATCACAGTAGCCCCAACCCACCCCACCCCGCTAGCATCTACTATCCATTTCCACCCATCCCAATCAAACCCGCGTGTGAACCCACCCCAAAATCCCCATTCCACCCCGCCCCACTAGCAGGCCTACCTCTTTGGTTGGTTTTGTTCCTATACATCAGTTACTAGATTATAGAATAACTAATAGGACTACCCGCGCAAGTATCAATGGTTTAAGAAAGTATCCATTAAAGTATCAGGTCAGATTTTCTATCAGTTCCATTATTCCATTATTTGGGGCCGTTTCATGACCTGCCTTATCAACCAAGGCTAGCTAGGCACCATGCAAAGCTGCAACGGAATGGATGGGCGCACAAATACTTGCCTGAGCAAGTCAATTGAGGACAGAGCAGGCTAGCGGAGAAGTTGTATTATGAACTGCTTTATTATGATGCCTCATCTGGTCATTCCTTGTATCGCTCTAACTTTTGAGCTACTGATAGATGGGGAGTGCCCGATCTTTCGGTGAGTGGGGATAAATCCGATTCGGCGGAAGATGACCCTCACGATCCGACTACGACGAGCAAGCCCGAAGCGACAATGCAATCGCTGAACCAACTCCCTGTGGTTACCGACCTTGTTGGAGCAAGATCGGCCTGATCACGAAGGTCAATTCCTGTTTGCAATCGAAGAACAAACAAGAATTCGAGGCGAGCAATCCTAATAACACTCGAATGTGGAGTCTGCAATACACGAAGGCAGCGCTATGCGGCCGTTCGGTTGTAGCTAAAGCTAACTTGCAAAACAAACTCAAGTTTCTAAGGTAGAGGCTACTGAGTATAAAAGGAGGGGCGTCCTAGGGTTGGGGCGTCCTAGGATGGGCGCCCACAACTCGGGCTTAAGGCCCATCAAACTGGCGACGAAGCACCTTGGCAGATTCTGAACGTCAACTTGTTTTGACGATTCCCGTTGACTCAGGACGAATTTTGGTATGAGACCAGTGCCATTGGAATCTTTATGAAATTGTGCTTCCAACCATGTATAGAACGTCCATAACCGACTCCGTATGCGACCTGGGCATCCGTTTTATTGCACACTGCTCCTGGACTCCGAACTGGGCTCAAACTTGAATCGCTTTAGGTCTCCACCCCAGGGACTCGAACCGGATTAGCCTCGTGTCTCCTCCTCGACTTGAACACGCTTGTTGGATTTGTTTTACTCCATTCTATGTACCAATCATGATCATATACACGGGTGTCATGTCCTCATCACGAACATCAATTCTTGTACGCAATCGAAGAACGAACAAGAATTATGAAGCGAGCAATCTTAATATCACTCGAAGGTGGAGTCTGCAATACACGAAGGCAACGCTATGCGGCTGTTCGGTTGTAGCTAAAGCTAACTTGTAAAACAAACTCAAGTTTCTAAGGAGGCGGCTATTGAATATATGAGGAGGGGCGTCCTAGGGTTGGGAGCGACCTAGGGTGGGGCGCCCACAACCTGGGCCTAAGACCCAACAAACTGGCGAAGCAGCACCTTGGCAGATTCTAGACGTCAACTTATTTTGACGATTCCCATTGACTCAGGACGAATTTGGGCATGAAACCTGTGACATTGGAAGCTCTATGAAATTGTGCTACCAACCATAGAAAGAACGTCCAAATCTGACTTCGTATGCGACCTGGCCATCCGATTTATTATGCACTGCTCCTGGACTCCGAATTGTGCTCGAACTTGAATTGCTTTAGGCCTCCACCTCGGGGACTCAAACCGGATTAGCCTCGTGCCTCCTCGACTTGGACACCCTTGTTGGACTTCTTCTAATCCATTCCATGCACCAATCATGGTCGTATGCACGGGTGTCATGTCCGCATCATCAACACTGTCAAAAATATCCATGTCGGGGGTGGAGCTACGAGAGGACCAGTAGGACTCACCGTACCACCCCAGTACGCCGCAGCAAGCTTTTTTTCTTTTTGTTTTAGGTGACATTAGATGCTCTAGTAATTGAAGATCTACCAGAAAATCGACGTCTGCCGAGTGCCACACGTCGGGCACTCAACATAGAGTCCGCTATCGAGTGCTTCTGATACTACACTCGTAGAAATCGAGCACTCGGCAGAAAGGGATCTCTATGTCTCGGTACCGGGATGGAGCTGCAACGACCTGGTACACTCCATCTGGATGGATGGTGAATTATGGGTTTTGGCTGGAGCGAAATGGATGGCAGCGCTAGACTAGCCGTCAGCATAGACTAGGAGTGTAGAGTGTCTTGTGCGTCTCTATCACCTTTGTCTACTCTACTTCGGTTGTACCAGTTGCTTTATAGTCCCTTATCGATGTAAAACCCGTGTGCGTGTGCTCGGTAGGCCCGTGTTGTAACAAACTTTCTTCTTAATACAAAGATAGGCAGCCCTCCTGCGTATTCCCGGGAAAAAAATGCACCTAGAAAAGCCAAAATGACAAGTAATTTGGAATGGAGGGAGTACATGGCCTTTCAAGAAAAACATTACAACACATCAAAATTTTCTCTAATCAACTGAACACCTTAGCTTATGACGGAAACGGAAACGGAAACTAGTGTGTCCTTGGTTTTTCCAAATTCAGAAATTCTAGACAGAAGATCAAACTTCTGCATTCTAAACACTCTAGAGCACAAGTGACCATCATCATCATTTCCTTTTTTCTGCTCATGCTTGACCAACTGTAAATATGTCACCACTAAACCCCTCTTTCAGTCTCTAGCCTTATCATACTATTCTGGTAGTGCAGGAAACACCAAAAAGGGTCAAATGTGGATATCAGCCCAAGGAGTTGCACCAAATTCAGCACCACAAACACCACCTGATCACCTGCAAATTCGACAATCCAAATTGGGTAAGCACATACATGTTCATGTCCTCTACTATCACAAGGAAATATCCCACGCATAACAAAACCACATTTTTTGTAAGTAGTTTATTACCATAGGAAAAAAATGAAACCTTGTGCAAGGTAATATAGAAAACTGATAGTTTACCTAGCAGGAAAGTAGCATCTTGACGTTTTTGTGCCCATGAAAATCTGTGTTGATGAATATGAAATTCAGAGTTTAGGATACACATGTAGAACACGCTCTTTGGACATAAGGTGACAGAAATTTTAAGTTCTATGTTTACAAGAGGCTTGTAAAAATTTTAGGAGCTTATGCAGATTCTATCAAGGATAGATGGAAATTAATTAGTACTTAAAGAGCCCCTGCCCCTTGTGGAGCAACTGACTTGAAAAATGACATTGCAGTCATCGATATACCATTTGTCGTGCCTCTTTGTTCTTGGCACAAGAATTTAATTTTAAATGTATTTGATTTGTGTAAGCATACTACCCCAATAAATTCACTTGAGTTCATACATACAACGGTATTATTCTGTAGAAGGCAGAGTCCTGTTGTGACAGTAATCTGTATAGGTTGCTTTTTTTTGGGAATACGCAGGAGAGCTGTGTATCTTTGTATTAAGAAGAAATAATTGTTTTGTTACAACGCGGGCCAACCTGAAAGGATCGAGGCAATATGGCCTAGAGGGGGGTGAATAGGCCTGCACACAAATTTAAACTTTTTCTACAAAGTGACTGTCAGGGTTCGGAACTTCCGAGATCTGTTAGTTCAGAGCAACTATGAGATAAACTGCGGATTACTTGATGAAAAATAGACCTGCCAAATTCTAGGAGATACTTAGGACCTAGCAAGATGATTTCTAAGCAAAGAACTAGCTAGGATGCTACCACAAAGTAGATCGGAGACAAACCATAATAGATCTAGTCAAGAACAAGCATAAACATGGATAAGCAAGCATATAAATCAAAGCACACATGAGACAAGATTTATCCCGTGGTTCAGCTTGCCACAAAGGCTTGCTTACATCCACGTTGTTGAGGAAGCCACAAAGGCTAAGGACCACAAAGATCCACTCCTCTCTCTCACCTATCACTTTGGGTAATAGGTGGAGACTTTCCATTAGAATTACAAGGGTAATACAAACAACTTGGAGCTTCCACAAATTGGGTTGGAGAGCCTCCAAGAACCTCTATCCGTCTAGGAGCAAGGCTTAAAGAGTAATAGATCCACCAAGCTTGCTAGGACTTCTCCAAGTGCCCAAGAACAAGGAATAGAAGGTTTTGCTCACAATCTCACATTAAATTCCACTCTCAATCAATGCTACAAGGATTTGGAAGAGAGTAGGTTTGGAGTCAATGCTAAGTGAGAGAATGAAGCTTGAACGGGTTAATGTTCGGGGGAGAAGAGAGAATGACCGTTCGGGGACCAAGGGATATAAATACCCCCAGATCCAGAACAGTAACGGTCATATTTCAAAGTTCGGAACCTCCGAGAAAAACTCGAAACTTCCAAACCCTGAAATCTATGATGACTGTAGCCCGTACGGTCGGAACCTCCGAGATAAAACTCGGAACCTCTGAACAAGGAAACAACAGGGGCATAACAACAGCAGGTCTCTCTCCTTAAGGGATGGGTTAGGACTTAGGACAGATATTCTATGAACACTTGAATCCACCATAACTCAACATTAGTATCCCTCTGGATAGTACGGATTGTCCTATACTCAAATTCAAAATATAAAATGAATAAACTTCTTCAAAGAGCATAGGGATCCTTCTTCATGCAATTGAGGGGTCTCCTTTCCTTCTTTTGCACCTGTAAAACATTCTTGTACTGCACAATAAACTCAAAGGCTCATTAGCTCTTTAATTGTGTGGTCAATATCACCAAAACCCTCATAGGGCTTGATTGCACTTACACAACCGGATACACGCACACGGGGTTACAACTCTAGGGTGATTATACGGCAAAGAAAACAACCTAAACCCTTTCGGGACTGGTCACTTGACTCAACAAGCGTTGTTGACCTGCTTGACCGCGACCATGAAGTCTGCATCAGTGAGAGCTTGCACTGCCAGGAAGATGTCACGAAAAGCGCTGAAATACTCCTCGTCGACCGGTCCAGTGAAAACCTCAGTGAGGCCCTCGTCGACAGTAGTGGCTGCAACAAATGCATCCTGGTGGTTATCATTAGGGCATTGTCCTAGATTGCCCAACTTACGCATGAGCAGCACCTCACCCTTCTTGGAGGCGCAAACTGTGGAGTTCATGGTTTGCTTGGCGAGTCTGCTACTCCGGCGAGTGGTCGAGGCGGTGGAAGGGGATGGTGCGCCCGGTAGAAGTTGAAGAAGTCAAAAGACAAGGAAGGGTCACTGATGTACAAAACTGAAGCGAAGTCAAGTCATCCACTTGGTTTATCAAATTGGCAGAAGAAGGAGTTCTAAAAGCTTAGTGCTCAAGAGTTGAGGAAGAAAGGCATGGCATGGATTCTGAAAGGAAGCATTCGGATTCAAGACACATGCGATGATCAAGCAAAAGGTGTAACACAGTTGAAGGAGAAGAAAAGATATGAGAGACGATCTTCAAAATTGAGGTTTGCACCAAATCAACAAAATTATTGGTCATTAACTAGTCCATTTGCTGTATAAATGCCACATATGCCTATGTTTTAGAATTCATCCTTAGATATGCTTGATTATCCCTCATACTCTTATTTTGGTCCTTGGGTTCCACATGGATCATCTTTATATCATAGAGTGTTATCACCAAATTACTATGCATATTGATTAAATTGCAAAAATCGAGATATTTAGTTTTTAGAGATGGTTATAATTTCTGAATTTATATATCTCTATTCTTCTATTTCGGTTGTGCATATTCTTATGGATGGATTCTTTATGGATGATATTGAATTATCGTCCTTGACAAAATACATGGTCGATGTATCTCTTAGATCATCGTCCTAAAGTGATAGCTTCCTGATGAGAGCTTGCTTATAACCTTTTTGGCGCCTTAAGTGCTCAAGGGCAAAACTTAAGCAAAAAGAGTAATTCATCACTATGGAGTTTCTATTTACTAAATCAGCTTGCAAGATTTCTCAAAATGTTGATGTTGTCCTTATTTCACCAAATAATGGTGTTTTGAGATTTTTAGCCGGTTGGTATATTTAGACTCTATTAACAAGCTGAATGTGAATTTTATATGCATAATGTATCTAGACTAAAAATTCAGAATCAACACTTTGGAATAATAAACATCATGCTGTAATGTTGGAAAAGACATTTGCATAAGAGAGGCCGGTGTTTATCATGTATCAGAGAACACATCCGGTCCAACCGCCACCGCTACCGGTTTGACCTTCAATGACCGGTCTGACCGACCTTTACAACCGGTCTGACCGGTGGTGCTGTTTTGGCTTTTAAGATTTCGAAGCCAAGATTAACACTTAGAGAAAGTTTGTTTGTTGGCTATTAACATAATCTGAGATACATTGGAAGGATTAAGCCAAGAACAAACAAGGATGGTTCAAGAGTAATCCGGTTGTCATCAATCACAAGGTAATTGTGTTATATTCACTTCTTGAGCTGATTACTCACTTTATTTATTTCTTATTGGAGTGACTTGTGGATGCAATATGAAATTGTTCTATCATTCTTCATTGTCGATTTGAGGAGGATTGCAAAGATCAATTCACATTATACCAATTCACAGGTGTGAGAATGACTTTAGAATAATATTTCAAACATCCAAAGTCGAGGGAGTGTGTACTCAGGCTTGTCTCACTCACACAATGTGTATAAATGGCAGCAACAAGTTGAAATCTTCATATTAGACAAAATCCAGTAAAATGGTCGATAGATGCTATCGTCCTTAAAAAGGTGAAACTTGTTTGCTACACTTGTGCTCAACATTGTTCTTATGCATTTTATAGGCTGGTAAGTATTTATTGGTACGCAAGCTTTACCAAGAAACAGGGGGCATATGTTTGCACCCAAAAGTGGCACGGTTCGAGATATGTGAGGCTATGGCTAGAATTGCCAATTCAGTGTTAATCCTTGATATTTTGCTAGTTTGGCTTGGATATGCATTTTTCAGGACAGGAGGTTCATCTTGATATCCTGGATGTGATTTCTTTGAAAGGGACGAAGACACACTTGGAGCAACGCTAAATCAAATCAAGTCATGGGTTCAAGTTACCAAGATAAAATATTTGCCAAGATGATCAAGATAGACATATAGATCAAATAATCATGGTCAAAAGTGGCTGATCTAGCTGATATGAGAAGGCCAACTGATTTGATTCAGTTATTGGTCATATAGCCAATTCAACAGCCCTGACCGGTCTGACCTTTCATCCACACCAGTCAGACCGGTCAAACCAAAGTGCCCAAAATGCCAATTGGACTTCACAATTGCGTAGATCTCGTCGAAAAAATCGAAATGCATATGTGGAACGTCCAGTTCGGAGTCCGGATGAGGGAGATATGGTCCTAGTAAGAAAAAGCCATGCGCCTGACCGACCTGACCGGTAGTGCCCGACAGTCTGACCGGTGCTCGCAGTCAAATCTGAGTTAGAAGTTGTACTTCGACATGGGATTTGTATAGGTCTCGACTCCTATTGGGGTAAGACCTCCCCACCCTATATTTATGAAGGGTCACGGCCGATTGAGAGGAACACAATCGAATCAAACATTACCTTCTACTTTTTATCCTCTCAATACCTTTTCCAACCTCAATGCTTATCGTCTCTTGATCTCCACGGTCATAGATGGCATCCTAGGGCCTGCTGGTCGACCTAGGGCACGCCGGCGACGTCCACGCCCTGACGGGGTCCCTTTCGGGCGAGCTTCAACGGCTTTTGCTAGTTTGCTCGTAAACTAGTCGTTCTTCACCACATAAGTGTGTTGGTTATCTCTTTACTGGTTTGGTTGTAAACCTAGCCGTACTCCATCACGTAAGCATGGTAGTTACCCTCCCGAACGCTCGAATTAGGCAAACCCTAGGACACCGGTTTGACCGATCCCAGCGGCATCTTTGCTCTTCGCTCCGTTCGCGACTGCACGCTCTAATGCTCTCGTGTGTTGGCCCTGAAAGGCGTCAACAAGAAGTTAATTAATACGTTGCAGAAATTGAAGAAGAAAGCACGTAGACAAAAATTTGCTTGGATGATCAAGTTCTGAGAAGTTTGACAAATCTATAAATCGCATGTCCAAGAGGACAAAGTTTGCATTGCATTGGCACAACTAAAAAACAATGGACGATCCATTGGACTTGTCACGGATGAAGTGCTCGAGAAAGCAATACTAAAAAGTCACTGAAACCAGAAATTTTGGCTAGTCATGAAAGACATGTTGAGCACCGGTGAGCTGCTTGGATCAAGAAATATGTGGAACTTCAGCATTAAAATTATGCTCTATGCCAAGGAAACTCATCGAATTTGACTAGAGCATATTTTCCTGAAATTATGTAGTAATTTTGCTGCTGAGTGTAGGCATTCTTTGTTTTAATGCTGAGTGTAGGAAAATTACCGATGCTAGAATTGTTGAGAGCCAACCTTTGCGCCTTTCAATTCTTTGCGGAGATCATCTTGATGGTCTGGAGTATTTAGATCAATGTCATCCAATGAGTCTTGCGAAATTTTGCCACCTTGCCTGGTGTGTTGCTGGTGTGATCTCTTACCGTCTATGGCCATTGCGTGGGATGGCACGTTAGTGTAGCGAACATGGCCTCATATGCCATTAGTTCGAGTTTGATTTTGGTGATTCATGACAACATGATCATTGGGACTAACCTTATTGTTCTAGCATGTCTTTGTAGACATTTCTAGGTTCCAAGGATGCAAGAAAATTACATGAAAAAATGTAGAAAACAAGGGTCAAAACCGAGCAAGAAAAAGAAAAGAGAAGACACCGTCAGATGAACTGACGGTCCCTCAAATACAAGCGTCGGTGCAATCGTCGGACGAGTTGGTGCACAGGGTCAAACTTTAGGTACCGTCGGATGAACCGACGGTCCATTATTTAGTAGCGTCGGACGAGTTGCAGAGGAAGAGCAAGGAAGATAGTAGCACCGGATGATCCGACGGTCTGAGTGGGGACCCCGCCGGTCTATCCGACACTCAGTTTGAATTCATACAGAGACGCGCCAAGACGAAGCCTTCAGCACTGGATGATCCGACGCCTTGGTCAAGGTGAAGCGTCGGTCTATCCGACGGTCGCGTGGAAGCTAACATAGGCGACTTGGACGCAGGGTCTTCAGCACCGGATGATCCGGCGCACCGTCGGTGCATAGCGTCAGAGCAGTTGTGTCAGAGGACCTCAACGGCTACGTGACGTGGGAGGGGCACCGAATGAACCGACACCCTTGAAAAGCATAGCATCGGATCATCCGACGATACCTTTTTCAGCAGGTTTTAGCCAACGGCTAGTTTGATGCCTTGGGCTATTTATACCCCTCCACTCACCCATTTGAGGTTGCTGGATTGTGTGGAAGTGCATAGAAGTTCAAGACACATTGAAGATCATACCCAATCCATCCAAGTGCTTAATTGCTGATCCTTAGACTTGCATATGCTTTGTGTATGTGCTTAGTGCTAGGCTTAGCTTAGAGCTGAGTGAGTGCAAGGTTGTGCCAACCTTGTGAGGTGATTCTTGAGTGAATCCAGTTGTACAAGGTTCGCCGGAAGCCTTGGGGCCTAAGTGGCTCACCGGCAATCATCATCGATACTCCGGCTTGGTGTGGAGCGGCAAGGACACTTTGTGCGGGGGACGTGGAGACCCCCTTCCTTGGTGGAGAAGCTCCTTAGTGGAGGCGGCATCAAGGTGACCAAGGGAGCTTGACAAGTGCCTAAGTGGCTAGCCTTTTGTGGCAAGTCAAGATCTAGCGCAGCAGCATGCATGTATATATTTTAACTTCAATTAGTTCTGCTTCCGCGGCTGAAAACACGAGGCCAAAATTAGTGCAAGCTGTACGTCTAGCTAGAGTCATCGATCTTTATGCCATGGAAGCTGCTACATCATGCACGATGTGCACTTTATCTAGGTGACGCCATCTCTGCTTCTATAGCGGAAATCACAAGCCCAAAATATAGAATAGAATGTAAACAGATGCTTGCCGTACGTGACGGAGGATTGGAAGGGAATAAAGTATATTACTTTCTCGGTTTCTCCGCATACACCTATTAATCTGATACGTCCACCAGTCGGTACATTACTTCTTGCCAGGTAGATCAATATTCTACACATGTTAAGGGTTTTTTTTTGGAGGAGCCTATTCTCACTGTAATCTCACTCTATCTCTATACATATATATATAATTCTAATATGGGATTTGCTCCGGTAGACCCTCACACGTGATTAGCACGAAAATTAAAGCAGCCTAGTCCTAGTCATTAGCCACGTCATTAATCCTGATTTAATCCCGGTTTGGGCCCAACCCAGCCCGTGCCCAAGCCCAGAAAAACCCATCCTATCCTAACTCGACCCCTCCACGGAGGCAGAGCCCGTGCGTGCCCAATCCCTTTGTTTTCGTTCACGGAGGCAGAGCCGTCGGCGGCGGAGGGGCCGCGCCTGCACATTCTTCCTCGGCACCGGTCGCTACCCGGGCGCCTGCATCTCGCCGGCCGCGAGCACCGGGAGGCCGCCGCGGTGCGCGTCGTTGAGGCCGGACGAGACCGGAGGCGGGGAGGGCGGGCGGCCACGGCGGCGGCAGATTCCTCGGCGCGGCCCCGACCCCGGGGGAGGCGCCGCGGTGCGCGGAGGCCGAAGGAGACCGGCGGCGGGGTGGGCGAGGAGACTGCGGCGTTGGCTAAGCTGTAAACCGGCGGAGGCAGCGAGCGCAGGAGACCGGCGACGGCGGGCGGTTCCACCTGTCCCTGAGCCGTGGACTTGTGATTTGTAGAGTCCATCTCGAGTGCAACGGTAATTCCTCGTTGATCAGTTGTTGCTGCTGCAATTCCTCTCGCAGGCATTTCTTGTACGGGAGAATGGATACTTTGATGCTCCCATTTGAACCACACCCCCTGATACTTTTCCAACTGGCATCACTTAATCTAGATTCAATATGTTTTCTTTTAAGTAGTTAGCACTTGTCATTACACAAATTTCATTTGTGTTATTTTTGGTTGGAAAAAATAATGATTAGCATATCAGAGAGATGGTATTAATACAGTAATGTATCCATTGTTGTCAAGAGGTAAAAGATTGATTTTAAAAGGTTGTTTGCTTCTGACGTCTCTATATCATCATGAACTCAATGGGGTAATGTGTATACCAATTTCATGTAGCTAGTCAGGTTTCATGAATAATGTAAATTAACCTCTTGGGAGACTCCCTTGCATTGTTGTATGCTGTGATAACGTTGACCCTTCATGGGCCATGCCCTGGCTCATGTTGTAGTAGAACAAACGAAAATTTTCAGATGGTTGCAAACATAAAAGAGGACACAAAGATGTTGTAGTTTTTTATGTAGTAATTTTGGTTAGCGTGGAATTTCAAATACAATTGGAGTTTACATTCGAATTTATCATTGTACCTGAATTTAATTTGAAAAGCTCCTCTTTGTAGCTCAAGTGTGATAAGATTAATTGTAGTTTGATCTTCAGGAGTGTGGTTACAATGGATAGCAATATAGAAGTTCAACATGAAGAGGAATTGGACTTCCACTGGATGTTAATGAGGATGTCGGTTCGAGAAGATGATAACATGCCATCGGATGGAAACACACCATTAGAGGTAAAAACATGATCGTGGTTGGTAATTTGTGATGAGCTGGTTGCATTAGTACATTTGGGAATTGACAGTTTCTATTTGTGTACTGATTGGTTGATTATGGTAGTCACCCATGAATTTATTAGCCATATTTTAATTATATGTATCCATACTGACAGTAATCAGTACTTCTTCCATGCACAGGAGGATGGGAATGGTAGTTACGAGAAGGAAAAGTTTAGGTCAATGTCACATCTTTGCGGTGCGGCACACTACATTGGATGAGCAATTGGAAATAGTTAGGAGGAGATTTGCAACTGAAAAGGATGCATACATTTTCTATAATAAATATGCAAGGGAAAAGGGATTCAGTGTTAGAAAGCAGAAGGTCAGGCGTGCCAAACGTTCAGGAGAGCTATTATTCAGGCGTTTCTTGTGTTCCAAGGAAGGCCAGCGCTTACCCAAATGGCTCAACAAGAAGCCATGCAAGCGTAGACCGAGAGCCTTGACTCGTTGTGGTTGTCTTGCAAGATTAGAAGTCAAGCTGGACCGTTCCCAGGGATTATGGTATGTGCATAGATTCATAGATCGGCATAACCATCGCTTAGCTACGCAAGATGAAGCTCCCTTCTTGTGGTCACACCGTAAATTGAAGGATTTTCAGAGAACTGAGATCATGTCAATGGAAACAGCTGGCATCCGTAAGAATGTCATTATGGAAGTTCTTAAATGCAGATATGGTGGATATACAGAAGTTGGCATCATTAGGAAGGATGCATATAACCTTTCTTCTAGGTACAAGAGATCAAGGATTGCGAATGGTGATGCAATGACTGTCTTAGGTCTCATGGAGAGTAGGCAGAAGGCTGATCCTGAATTTTTTTATGATTTCCAACTCGATGGTGAGGGGCACTTGAAGACCATGTTTTGGTGTGATAGTCAGTCTCGTATGGACTATCAATCCTTTGGTGATGTCGTTGTCTTCGACAGTACTTACCGGATGAACAGGTATAAGATGCCCTTTGTTCCCTTTGTTGGTATGAACCATCACCGAAGCACTACTATTTTTGGATGTGGCATTGTCTCTGATGAGCGTATTGAATCGTATGTATGGATGCTTTCTGCATTCTTGAAAGCTATGTGTCAGAAGAAACCAGAATCCATAATCACAGATGGTGACTACTCCATGATGAAAGCTATTCGACAGGTGCTACCTGGTGTAAATCATCGCATTTGTACATGGCATGTGGAAGAAAATTTACCAAAGCATCTGAGGAAGAAAGCAGTGGAAGCCTTCAGACCCCTTATGTATTATGGTACTTCACCCGCCACCTTTGAGGATAGATGGAATGCATTTCTTGCAAAGCACCAGACTGCTAGGAATAGTCATTGGTTAAGCATGATGTACAAGAATAAGAAATTATGGGCTGCCTCTTTTCAGTTCGAGAAGAAATTTCTTGGTATGAAAAGTAATCAGAGAAGTGAAAGTCTCAATTCCAGTCTTCACAGGCACCTAGACAGAAAGATGTCGTTACTTGACTTGGCTGAGCATTATGAAAATTGTGTTTCTCGCCTTAGAGAAACCGAGGCTGAGTTGGATTGTAGAGCTTCACAATCGATGCCGGTTCCACTAACAGATCACAAGAGGATTGAAGTGGCTTGTTGTCAAGTTTTCACTGTTTCAAACTTTAATATATTGCAAGAGCAGATTGCAAAGATTGATGATTTCGAAATTTTTGAGACACTTGTTGGGGAGGAATCTGAAAGGTTTATTGTAGCACGCAAGGATAGGAAGAAATCATTGTATCTTGTTGATTATTGGTATATGAATTCAGATATCAAGGTGAAATGCACTGTCGGAAGATGGAACGTGAAGGACTCCCTTCTTTGTCATATTTTGGTTGTATTGGATCATTTGGAATTTTCAAGACCTTGCCCAAGTGTTGTATTCTACGACGACTCTCCAAGAATGCAAAGGGAGGCCTTCCTTCAAAGTGAGAAAGTAATCTTTATGGTTGGACAACAAAACGGTCAAGGTACTTCGCAATCTTCTCGTACTAGGGGCAGAAGCATTTGATGTTGCATCTAATAATCTTGAAGAGTTTGGTAAGGTAAAGGAATACTTGGGGTCCATCATATCAAAGAAGTTTAGGTCTGAAAATCCTGGGATTGATTGTCTGGTGTCAGAAAATGAGATGACAGAAAATCAGATGTATCGTTTTACAATGGGGGCGGTCCTGGATCCACTTGTTGTTGCTAACAAAGGTGCACCTAGGAAAAATGATAACTCTTCAACCAAAATGAACAAGGACAGACTTAGGATTAAAGCATATCATGAGACACGTGACTATAAGTGCAGTAATTGCCACAAAGGCGGTCATAATAAGAGAAAGTGTCCATTGGGAGTAAGCCAAATTTAATTCCTTTTATGTTTTCATGCTTTATTCTTTTGTCTTATGTGACTGAAGCATAAAAATTTTGTAGGATCAGACCTGATTGGATGTGATTTGCATGTATGAACGTGCAATCTTAATGCAAAGTTGTGATTTTTTCCAACAGGTGAGATATGCTTCCTGTTAGGTTTATATTTTAACTGGTCTCATGTTTATATTTTGTCATAGTATTATGTTGCAGACATACCATTTTTGTTCCTGAAATAAAATCTTATATCATCAAGTTGTTTGGAGTAATAGTTAGTTTTATTATTGCCTGCATTGAAGAATAGCATCTCTTACCTCTGGCTTAATGATCCAGTTCTCATCAAAGGCAGTCGTCGCAAGAAGGTTGATGAATCTTCAGAGGATATGCTGGGGATATTTTGACAACAAGAAATGTACTGGTCCCTGGCCCTAGGTTGCCGTTGTGGAGCGAATATGCAAACTAGAATAGATGATCAGCTTTGAATCTGATGGTGGATTGTACCTGTCTTCTCAAACCAAGTGTGAAATGTAATGTTTACAGCTTTGAAATGTAATGTGAATGAAGTATTCAATTGACATTTGCTCCCAAGTGTGTGTCTTTGTGAAAATGGCTTTACACCTGCCTGGTTGGCTGACCACTGCCTGCCTGCCTGCATGGCTATTATTTTTATTTTCAATCTGGGCGCATCCGTAGCAAGTACACAAGTGATGTTGATTTTTTTTATGTTGATGAACATGCTGGGAAGGAAACAGTTTTAAAAGTGTCCATGTAAATCAGAAACTAGGCAACGAGATGAGGTATTTTCAATGCATTGTCGGGACATACAAGAATACAACAGCATATAAGTACAGCATATAAGTGTTCTCGGAGGGCATGTCAGATGATTGATAGAGTTAGTGTGAACTGGAGCACAAATAAATGTAGGCATTTCCTGTGTCCAGTAGGTGACAACATGTCCAGAAAATAAATGAATATACACTGAATTTATAGAGAGTAAAGAGATCAGTTCCATCACCAACTGAACTTCACAAGAACACAGGGACAAGAACAGTAAGAAACCTGGTAGGTGTTAAATAAATGTAATAAATTTATTACATGAGACCATCCATTAAAGTTGTAAACCATACCCTGTGAACTATCTAAATATCGACCTATCCCTTGATGAATAAACTAGAACATAACCAAATATGGAGAAAAAATATGGATTGACACTACTTTCTGTTCTTCCTTTTCTTTTGATTCTCGGTTGTTGCGGAACTTTGTCTTCCATCTTCTACTTCATCCATTGATGGGCCTTCCCTTTGTGGTGTAACGCCATATTCTCCCTGCTTGTCAAAAAGAGCACTCATTACACATGGGGACAAAATGGTAAACCAAAACTAAGTCTGTTTGGGTCATTTTGCATGACATTTGTAATACCTCTAGACATCTCACCAAGCTTGGGTCCTTTGCCACCACGCGTGCAATTAGCCTTTCGAATGAGTTAAGTCTGTTTGTGATCTCTAAAAGTTTATTGCTGCCATTGTCAATCATGGATCTAGGAGTGCTCATGGCAAATGCATTTGCATCCCTACGGAGCTGCAATAAAATAAGTAGATGAAACCACTGTCAACAATTAATGAATGGTTAAAATCATACGTACAAGATTTAAATATACATATATACCAAATGATCCACTGTAGGTTGATTGCTCAAATCATCAACCACCTGCACAATATACTGGAATGTCATATTGTTCTGTATCTCTGAAAATAGATTTATGGAAACCCTATCAGATTAATAATTTTTTCTTACCATTCCAAAGGTACGTCCATAGCTTATTTCATAAATATCTCTCTTAAATGCTTCGTCTTCATCCCAATACTTCACTAGAGGTGATGTGCGTCCAGAATAGTAAAAAAACTCTCCCTTGGGCGAATCTTCTCCCAATATATGTACTGCACACAATCCTATATGAATCAAAATAACAACTAGTAGAATGGAAACTAGTTATGTGCAGTACAAAAATCAAAATAGTACCTGCAAAAGGGCAAGATTTCCCGAAGGCCATTTGTTTGAATTTTCTTCCTTCAGTGATGCAAGACTATTCTTTAGAAAATGGAGTGTGTATGCATTCCAATTCTTCTCTTTAATTCTGGAAGCATTTTGTACGAGGGAATAGTAGGAGATGGGAAAGGTATCTTCTGATACTGGAGCTAAAATTGTTGCAAGTGCAAACAGAACAAAACTCCTATCGAAATCCTCAGCCAATGGTCCATCACTTTCCATAATATTGACCATATCATTGATCCACATGCCCGTCCCATCATACCTAACCTTATACTTGGCAGGAACATCCTACAGAGTAATTGTCTCATCTAGTACTACTGGAGTTCCCTTATCTTTAAGGCCCATTATGCAGTGGACATCATATGGGTATAATGAAAAACTTTCACCAGATCCAAGTTTAACTCTATCTTCCTTTGGGTCATAGTGCTGAAAAATACAATGCAACAAGTTTTTGCGCAACTTGACCTCCTGAATTTCCAACATTCCCCCAAACCCAAGTTCCTTAACCCTTGTTCTACGCGCTTCATCAAAAAAATAGACGACTTCAACAAATCTTTTAATTGAACATGGGATTGGTCCTATTTTTCTGGCCAGGCTGCATGAACAATGAAAAATAAAATGAAATTATCAATCATGTAACATTGTTTCCGTAAGACAAAAAAACCTTATGTGTAATTGTACAATATGTAGCCAATGTAAAATATCTGAAAGATGGAACATCGTGACACTGGCCATCCAGTGCTGCCCCGCTTCCATAAGATGGAACATAGAGGAGTCCACTGAAGATACCCACAATCAGAGTTTAATTCAGGCACGAATCAGATTTAAATCCATCATTGGGACACAGTTTTAATCATACACGAAACAGAGCTCAAATCAAACAAATCTATATCCGTAAATGTACTATAAATAATGGACAGTATCCAAATCAGGGACTTACAACGGCTGACTTGCAAAATCGGTTACGGAGGCTGACGAGAACACCATCTCTGCACCGGCGACGAAAGAGGGGATCAGCGAGCAGGACTTGGTAGCACCGGCGACTGACGGCGACACCTTTGAATCTCGGCACCGGCGACTGAAGAGGGGCGCTGCGTCTTCGTTGGTACGTTGATGGGATCCCGCTTTATACTATCGAGTGGTTGCGCCATGGATGAAGACCACGAGGAAATCGGAATTAGTTGTGGATTCTCAGTAGAAAGATGCATCTATGTTTTTTTCTTTTTTTATTTATTTACAACCACAGATGCATCTACGTGGGCTGCATCTAAGCCTTGGGCCACTTAACTTAAAACAAACCCTTGGGCTACATCTGAACCGTGGGCTCCTGCAAGTAATTTATTATTTTTTTTTGTTTTTTAATTGATGCCCTAATCAAGTTTTGTTATTCCATGCAGAATTATGTCGAAAAATTTCGGGGATATCCCATGTTGTGTTATAAAATTTGCAAACACGGTTGCAGCTCTACCCGATGAGGTTCGAAGAAGGATCAAAGACCTAGGCCTTGGATCCATGCTTCACATTAAGCCTGTAAAGATGCGAAAATCATTACTTAAATGCCTACTTGATTATTATGATCATGTCCAAGAAAGGTTCAATTTTGAATCGGGAGAAAGCTTTTCGATTAGTGCCCATGATGTCGAACTCATCATGGGACTTAAAGACATAGGTCTACTTGTACATCCCAATGAAAATATTAGAGCCATTGATATTCCAGACGAATACAAGCAGAACTACAATGCCAGTGGATTGCTCATAGATGATATGGTTAACCTCACAATGAGTAGTCGTGTTCCCACTGATTTGGTTGTTAGAGGTTTTGTTCTACTTCTACTAGGTACGGTCATAGCACCGGTATCGCGGGAGCGGATCCCAATAAGCTACTATGGATTGGTTCAAGATGTTGCAACTATTGAACATATCAATTGGAATGCTCTTACATTAGGATTCTTAAAAGATAGCCTTGCCCTTCTGAAGGCTGGTGACCATTATACACAATGGCCTAGTGGTAACTTGGCCCTTCTGCAGGTATGTCTATTAAACTCTCTAAATAGTTGACTTTGGCCTAGAGCAACTCCAAGAGCCTCTCTAAAAATCACTAGCTACAATCATGATTTGGCTAGTATGTAAAATGAAATAGCTTGCAAAAAGTTGGTGAAATCCAACAGACTCACTAAGATCAACTCTCCATATGCTCCACCGCTAGTGGGTCCGGCCTGCCATACTCATATACGAGGGTATAGCTAGTAAGACTGGCTAGCCAAAGATGGCTAGCGAAGTCTCCGGTTTTCCTAGCGGAGGATAGCGAGGGCAAGTTTAGTCTGTTGGATTGAGTTTTTGGACAAGTTTTCTATTTTTTAGCTAGTTAAGTCAAGATAGCTAGTCTCTTGGAGTTGCTCTTATTGTTAAGGTTGAAAATGACATGGGTGTGCGCCTAATTTTAAAAAAAGAACTCCCTTCGTATAGGCAAATAAAATGATTTACGAAAAAAATAGTGCCTAATTAGAGTAAAGTTTTCTTCTTTGACCTATTAAATACGGTGGAGGGTATGTTTGAACTACTAATATTTAACAGGTGAAGTGGCTAGTTTTGTTTGTTTTAGACAGAAAGCCCCAAGTTCAATTCTATGTGTCGTCAGTTTTAAATTGTTTTCTTATTTTTATTCCATGTGGCTTGCATGTGCTCCACTTATAATTCCATTTTTCAATTAAATTATTACCATGTTGTTTTTTCCATTACAATACCATATTTCATTCATTCACATTTACCAAATCACTTATATTTGCAGTATTGCTACTGGGTCAAAGTTCGCCCCCGTGAAAGCAATTTCTTTTTTTGCTCACAAATTCCTCCTTTTATGAAATATTGGGATGAGGAGGTAGCATTCAAGAGAGACGTATACGACATCAATTATGGACGAGCATTTGGAATGGTACGCAACAATTTAAATTGTTCATGATTAAAATATTTGTCAACAAAATAAGTATTGCATAACAGATTTTCCTACCATCTTTCCTCTTTTTTTCAGGTTGTGGATAATTTAAAGAAAGCACCCACCATTGAAACAGTAAAACATACACTTTCATTTTATTTCCATTTTTCCTTTATAGTTATCAATTCCGTAATTATATGCACTTCAACAATTTACAGCTACATAATGCTACTAGTCCAAAGGGTACGGGTACCTCCAAATCCATGGGTACTACAAGTTGCGTCGAATGTAAATACCTCAACAAAAGACTTATCTCTTTAGAGAAGGAGATGAGAATTGTGAAGCTGAACAACAAATACTTAGTGAAAAGAAATCTACAGGTGCGCATTGATACAACACGACAGAAAGCGGCGGACAATTTACCAGTTCCCGTCTTTGCTTCATTAACAGTTTATCTACTACATATACAGACCAAGGATGAGAATCCTTATAATCTGTGATCTTCCTCCTTTTCAGTATGATTACAGCTCAGCCTTATCTGATTCTGATATCCCAGAACCTAACGAGGAGGACACTGAACTTAATTATAGCACTGACAATTCAGGCAACAACAGTGGGCACAAACATGCATCAGGAAAGAGTGTGGCAGATTCAGTGAAACAGAACAAAAGAACAAAGGTAACTCCAGCCAAATACAAGTCTCCACTAGCACCTGTCAAGTTAAGAAACAAAGGTGCAAATACACGTCGTGAGCATACCAGTTCAATCAAAAAAGGTTTGTTGCAGTCTTATATGGTTTCGCTACAGCAAACTAACATGATGACAATATACTTACTAGGTATCCAATCTGATGCTTTCCATTCAACTGCGTTCAGGTAAACAGTCTGGTGGCAATCAAGAGTTGATCAGTCAGCAAAATGCAGTAGTTAAGTATATAAACACAAAATACACATCCCAAGACTTTGACACAGAACCAATTTTCAAGCTTAATCGTGTTGGCATACCGGCTAAAGATATGGCTAGTCTAACCCTTCCTCCTGGAATTAAAGAGGGCGAGAAGTTTGTGGCATGCAATGTTAGTATTCCTTTTTCCCCTATATCAAAGACCTTTGTAAAATTTTACGAATATGGTCTAATGAATGTCATTGGACTGATATTTTGGCAAAGTTATCGATGCTTACACGTCCAACATTCTACAACCTCGATTTCGTGACGGTAGGTTTCTATGCCCTTCATTCTACGGTTTTACAACAAGTGACTATAACGCGAGAAAGATATGAAAATCCAATATCACAAATGTTTCTTCGGGAGATTGGCAACATAATATTTTCTTATGATAAGGTACATTATTCCAGTTTACTCAACCATTGTAGGTCTGAAATTCAACTAAAGTTTACTGAAATTCATAAAAACTACTCAACTAATTTCCATGACCATTGTAGGTCTTTATGCCATTTCATATCAAACGAGGTCCGCAAATACAACATTGGATAGTAGTAGTAATTATGAATAGGATACAAGAGTTTCAGATTCTCGACTCACTTTGGGAACTTGAGAAGTACGAGACTGAAATTAACAATCTGGTATGCAAACATCTATTATTTTCTGTTGCTGAAATTTTAAGGACAATTCAATTAACTCACCTACTATGTACCTTTTCTTTTGTAGAAAACTGGAATTGTTGCCATTGCAGCAAATGTACCCGCTGCACCTAAAAATGTAGCAGATTGGCCCGTCCGACAGAAGAAAAATTTACCAAAGCAGGAAGATGGGTATGACAAACAATTATTTATGCTTATTTTGGGTCAACAATATTCCTCTCTTATATGTTTCTTTCCTATGCAGTAACTCATGTGGACTTTTTATTATAAAATACATGGAACTCTGGAATGGCTCAAGACTTTTTAAAAAAATTTCACAGGTTTGGATCTACAATTTAATTCCTTAAGTACATCCATATAAAACTTTCTAACTTAATATGAACTGACAATTACAGGGGGATATAGACAAGGTTAGAAAACAAGTGGCCACAGAACTTATTTTATGTCAGGCAAACCAGGCTAAAAAGGTGAAAGAACAAGTTCAAGCGCTCATGGATGATGATGAAGCACCCAATGAATCGATATAGTCATTAAGTTGTCAACTATTTCAGTTTTGACCAATTAAGAGGTCCTACATTGTTCTTAAAATATTACGTACGTTACTATTTATGGTTGGTGGCTTGAATGATGGGCAAATGTTAGCAATCTCATACATTTGCGTGTATTTGGGATCTCAAGCATGAACCACACCTAGTTTGCCTATTATTGTAACTACATGATCAAGCCCTCATTATGGGCTCAGTGCTACAAAGATTTGCATGATGCATACTACTACTTGTTTGTAATAATGCATGATTTCATTCTTCACTGGATGGATGCATCATTCATATCAGGACCAACACTGCCTGATAATGGTCCTGTCCGGTTCTTGTTTGCTGCCCAAAAAACGACAGCTGCTTCCACTAATCTTCTGAGTCAATATATTCGTGCAACTTGGGGAATACTATTTGTATAAAAGCAGCAAAGGACATGAAAGATCATGCGACACAAAAAAGCATCATTTCATTACTATATATATGTTGCAAAGAAATTCATTAACACCTTACAAATTTCTGGTCATGCACACATTCTAATTCACACCAATTGCTAAGCAAGCCCGTGCATTTTATGTTTTGAATATCTTGAAGTGCAGTACTGTGAATCAGGGTCTTTGAAGGTATGTAGCTATGTGAAGAACATAATAAACAAGATGCCATGAAAAAGCTCTGTCTACCACAACTACAACTCACTAACAACATCCTACAGCGAGCCTACTACTTACAATCTTTCTCGCCGAATCGGGCGAGAACTGCACCAAAATGATCAGGATTCCCGTCAGATCCGCCCTTTCCTGGTACGGGGCTCGGGCAACGACCTGATGCGCCGGCCTCCACCTGCGCTCGCCGCCGCCGCCGCCAAGAAGCGCCGACCTAAGAGAAATGTTAGGCGTCGGGGGCCAAGAAACGACCTTGGTGCCTAGGAGCTGGACCATGAACTGTGACACCTTGTTTCGCGGATCACCCTTAGCCCGCGCCGGCCGCGGCCCCGCCACCACCGTGATGTGCGACCCGGCCACCATCCCGCACGGCGGCTCCACCGCCACGCCGCTCGCGAGCCGGATTTCGTGCGCCACCGAGACCGTCACGGGGAATGAAGCGGCCGCGGCCACGGACGGGGACGGCGAAGGGGAGGAGGACGGGGAGGCGGAGAGGTGGAGTGGGTGAGGAGGTGCGCGAGGTGGGGCCGTGCGGCCGCGAAGGCGGAGGCGTCGATGGTGGAAGCGGACGGAGGGGACCGCGAGGGGGAAGGCGGGCTTGTGCGGGCGGAGCGGGGAGGATGGACGGACGCCGCCGCCTCGAGCTCGCGAGGGTGGGGGGGGTGGGGGCGGGGGGATTGGAGTGGATAGCGCCTGGTTGGTTGATGGTTCGCCTTCGGCTGCGGGGTTGGGGAGTGAGGAAACGGGTTTGTGGTCCGGGCTCGGACATGGGTAGGGTCGGGCCCAAACAATACCCAACCGGGATTAAATCAGGATTAATGACGTGGCTAATGACTAGACTGCTTTAATTTTCGTGCTAATCACGTGTGAGGGTCTACCGGAGCAAATCCCTTCTAATATATATATATATATATATTGAGCACGCAAACTTTAATTTTCTCTCGTCAACATGTGATGTAAGCAGGAAAACACATATTTATTTTGACGACCGGCCGCAAGTCCACGACACAACATTAGAGTGTAAGCAGTCGCTACACGTAGTACATTGAGTTTGCAATCTTTGTATAAATATAAATTGTTGCAAGACGAGGACTGGGAAGTATATATATCATCATGGGGATCACTGTTCTTGTTCAGGCGGGCCGGGGGTCGTTGCTTGATCGGCCGGCGGAGCGCTAGCAGCAACAGCCTCCGTCTCTGTCTCGGAGGCGCAATAGTCAAAGCACCAGCATTTGAACCAGTCACAGTAGCCGTCGTCGTTGTTGGTGCTGTCGTGCCGGCATGACTCGAAGCAACCTTCGTCGCCGTAAATTGGAAAGCACAGCCCTTTGTAACTGCCGCTCAGCTGTTTGCTGCCGCAAGTGTAAGGTTCTCTCCGTCCGGATATTGGTCCTGCATATATGGCATGCATATATATGGTTCAGACCCAGGCATGCGTGGACATTTATCTAGGCAAGTACATGTCAAAACTGCATCATAACCAAACAACTTTTGGCAAAAAAGATTAATCCAATTAGTGACGACATTGCCAATTGCAACATGCATGTATGTAGTTGATGATCGAATGTACTGGCTGGCATGCATATGCATACCACGAGCTGCCACGACGACGGGTAGGATGACGACGACTAGGAGGAGGACGACAGAGAGATTCATTTTCGAAGGCGCCATATTATTGCTTCTTATTATCTGGTGAGCAGATTTGTAGCGATGGAGTTTGGAGAAGTAGTCTGGGCAACCACTAGATCGACTTGAGAGTGGGCATGCATATATACACGTACTCTTAACAAACAAAAACTATCAATAAGCAATGGGAGATCCAGGGGAGTTGCACCCAGGAATGTTGGTGGCGACTCCAAACATTAATTAATTATGGGCAGCAAGTCACAATATATAATGACGACGATGCCCCTGCTCTTGATACCGTAATAAGCAACTCTAAAAGTTATGGGGAATAATAATACGTCACATGCGACGTATTCATTCCTGCTCTCGATGTTCGTTGTACACATTGTGGAGGAGTATAGTCCAACCCTGTGGTGCTTTTCACGAGGGCGTGCTGCAGCTGGTTGTGTGCAGTGGCGGCAGACACTGGGAGCATAATCCAAGTTTTTAAATTAAGTCCAAAGTAGAATAGTCCATGCGCGGAGGATTGTAGTAGGTGCATATACTGACATATAGATGTGGGCTTTAAGTCAGTGACACAGTCTTCAAAGCACAACTTTGACTTTCTTCTTTTATAAAAAAGATATTTATCAAAAAGTTATATATGCATATTTTTACGAAAGTAATTTTGAAGAGGCGGTACAAATCTATCGATATGATTTTCATATTTCCGAATTCAACGACTTAGAAGTTATTCATAGTTTATATTCCTATAATGTTTGTTTGACCGAACCTTTTCCAAAAGGCCATCTATTTGTTGTATA
This sequence comes from Cenchrus americanus, assembly GCA_947561735.1. Classification (NCBI taxonomy): domain Eukaryota; kingdom Viridiplantae; phylum Streptophyta; class Magnoliopsida; order Poales; family Poaceae; genus Cenchrus; species Cenchrus americanus. Next base: position 290,133,018 of record OX387239.1, on the reverse strand, counting down.
TGGAGGGAGTATGTATATATAATTTCTCTGGTACTGTAATCTTTAGGGGCAAAGCCTTGATCTACCCGAACAGTCTTGTAATTAGTCTGATTGATTGTCTTGCTTCAAATTATTGATTTCTTGGTGAGGTGGAGCAGCTAAAAGTTTTCCTCTACTTGCAGCACATGACTACATATTGTAAACCTCTCGACCGATCCATCTATCTCGTCCAGTCATCAGCTGCTCATCACTAGCTCATTCTTCTTCATCGAAACCGTCGTGACGGCGCCTAACTCTCATATATACAAATCTAATTTGAGCGATCTATGTATGCATTTTGATGGCTCGACATGAGCTACGCAATGGAGAATCCAATTTGCATTTGGAGAGGTGCTCTGTTTTTCGTAATAAGATGCCAATTTTGATCATCAACAATATTTGCATTTGCTTTGGTACCGGTATTGTAAAAGTCGTTCTATAAACTGTCGTAGTTGTAGCCACTTTCGTATATGCACACATAGGGCATGTTTGGAGAAATAGCCTAGAGCTATTTTGAGAGCTAAAGTTTAGCTTAAGAAAATAGCTTTATAATGAAATAGCCCTTGAGTTGTTTGGATCTTAGGGCTATTTGAGCTATTTGTGACCTTACCCCTCTCTCCCCCTTGCCCTTAGAAAAAATAGCCCAATTAGCATGTATTTTGAGGATAATTATTTTGGGTGAGCTAGTTGCAAATAGCTCTAAAATAGCCCACATGTTTGGTTGCTATTTGAGCTATTTAGGCTAAAAAGGGGTGGGCTAAAAAATAGCTCATGGATTCAAACACCCCCATAGTACATTATTCCAGTTGTCATCATCGTCTATCAATCTAAAGATTAATTTATAACTACCGCTCAGGTGATTGCCTCCTCACGCACCCAACAGACGCCGACTCTACATGCATATGGTGGTTCAAATAATCCAAGCATGCATAATGGACATTTAAGTAACAAATGACGAAGGCGCATCAAACAACTTTTAGCCAGATCAGATCAATCAAATGACATTGCCTCTAGCAACATGTAGTTCATGCATGTGCACGCATACGTACTACGAGCTGCCATATATATGGCTATGGGTAGAAGAACGTCAAAGAGATTCATTTGTGAAGGTACGGTGTGATTGCTTCTTGTCTGGTGGAAGTTAGTATGTTGAAGAAGATTGAGAGAGCCGTTCTCCTCTGGGCCGGACTTCGCCTCGCCTCCGGCCGGCTTCTTTCGATGCCCCCCCCTCCTCCTCGCACCCGGCTTCGAGCTTCTCCGGATCTTCTGGTGAAGGAGGGCGCGGGAGCGACAGGTGCACTCGGGCCCTGGGTGCCCTCTTGTACACCTCCGTCCTTCTCTGGTCCTTTGCCTCGGGAGATCTTATGGGCGTGTTTGATATGCCGGCTCTGGAAGGCCTGGCCAGCGAACCAGGCTCTGGCCAGCCAGAGCTCGGTCCGGAACGGCCAGTGGCCTTGTTTGATGTTTTTGTATGGTTTGAGCCTGGCTCAAGCCTTTTGCTTGTTTGATTCGGAGTGTGGAGCCTGGCCTAAGGCCAACTAACTGCAACTACCAATGTGTGACTGTGTTTGATTCGGGCCGAGCTCAGATGGTGCAACTTTGCATTTCATAGGAAGAGGAGAAGATAGCGGTTTCCATCAATGTGATTACATTACTAATTACAAAACAAGATTACAAGCAGCCAAATAATGTGGAGAGCTGACATAAATGAACATAAGCAACCCTAAAATAATAATAAACTCGATAATTGCTATGAAGAGCCGGCACAATTTACCACTACTAGGCAAATGCGCACCGATTTTAGGAACATCTCCTTCAACAGAAACAACAGGTTCACCGGTGAACTCTAGATAAGAACCAATTGCCTCTTCTTTGCAGTTGAAGCTCTTGTAGCAGCAGTTGTGGAAGGCAGTAACCTGTTGATGACATGCTACCCAATTTTGATAAACCCCAGGCTTGCGACCTCTGTACACTACATACCATGTCATTGCTCCTTCAAAACCAAAGCAACAAAGAGTTTAGAAGCATAATGGAGATAAAAATATTGCCTCAGATATAGGAGATCAATGGGTACATGTGAACCATGGAAACGTCAAATTCACATGGTCCATAGTTGAATACTTGGACCATGGATGAATTTGACGTTTTGAAGGAATGCATGACAAGCAATAATCTTAGATCATATCATCATAGGCTAAAAGATAGGTCCAAATTGTGGCCTCAGGTAAATAAATGAGTAGAAAATGTTTCATGGCAACCATGGAACCATGTGAGAGGTCCAGCCCCAGTTTGAGAAACATGGGCATGGACGTCTCACATGGTTTGATGGATGTCATGATAGATAATTGGTGAACAGGTTCATCATCGGCCTGACAGTGCAATAGGAACATGCAAAAATGGCCTCAGACTACTTGAGCTTGGAGCAAAAGTGAAACAGAACCTTCATGGCAGTCATTGAACCGGGGGAGACATCCATCCCAAGTTTGGAAACATGGGAATGGATGTGTCCCACGGTTTGATGAGAGACATGACTAATATATAAGCTCCAGTCATCATAGGCCAAAAAAATGAAAGAATAGAAAATATTTGCCTCAGATTATATGTTTTCAATCATTTGACATGGACTTGGAGCATAATGGCAACTGGTGGACAGTAGGAAACATAAGTATAAGAAGAAGAGTATGACACAGTTCATGTCTACCATGTGAGCATGGGACACATCCATCCCAAGTTTGAAAACATGGGAATGGATGTGTCCCATGTTCAGATGGGAGACAAGAGTAGGGCTACCTGGTAGAATAAAAGAAATAACAGCATCAAGTTCCTCACAAGGCCATGTCATCATTTATGGGGTACATGGAATCATCATAGGCAAATTTTATAACCCAGCCAAAAAGGTAAACAGATAACAAGCACAGATATAACAGAATCATGAAAACATGAACACAAATTAAACAGACAGTAGCAAAAATGACAGAAACAGAAAATGGCAGACAATAGCAAAAATGACAGAAACATCAACACATTCAGTGTTTGTGATCAACCTGAGGAAGCCAACAAAGGCTCCAATTACATAGTTTTGCTCACATTGAGTGAGCCAAATGTAGTTTTCACTCACATAAAGTGAGCCAAAATGTAGTTTCTTTAGTTAGCCACCATCCCACTAAATAAACCAAAAGGTCAGCCCTCAACCATGCAAAGATTATACCCAAAATATACATCACCATCTAGACGGGTCTTTGGTCGGCCATTAACCATGCACGAGATTCTAGCCAAAATATACATCGAAAAGAGAGAGGCTACCACAGAACTACATGCAGTAGTTCTTGGCAAGATAGGTCCTCAACCATATGGCCCTGTGTGGGCTTGACATCTGCACAAAACCAGTAGCAGTGGCCTTGTGCTCAAGTAGGAAGGTGTAGGCAACAATCAAGGCATCAGTGCTGAACTCAGTCATTTCCATGATAGCAAGATAGAGGTCTGGGTCAACATGTGCAGCACCTGTCTTGATCATAGCATTGGCAACATTGTTGATAGCATCATTCATGTTGGTCATCATTAGGATCTCTTCTTCAGTGAAAGTGTCCCTCTTTCTCTTACCACACACACTTTCGGTACACCGGAACAGGTGGTCTTGCCACACTCAAAGGTAGATTTACCCCTATCGGCCTCCCCGCTTAAGACCCACACTATCTTCCTCCCGGCTTTACGGTCGGACTATCCTGCCTTGTTGACACCCAAAGGTTCATTAGAACCTAAGGCAAACCTACCGAGTTGCCAAGGTACTACCAAAGAGAGTCTCCAACTCAAAGTAGAACCTAATTGGAGTGTTAAGGAACTCAAGCATCCTTAGGGTGGTCCGAAGAGAGGGCACACGGTTTAGAAGAGAGAGAAGCACACGGTTAAGAAGAGGGGCACAGAAAGAGATTCTTCAGACATGGGTAGGTACCTTGCAATGACCTAGGTAGTGGTCTTGTTCTAGCATTATGGCACAAGTATCTTCATCAAATGATGCCCCACTAAGTTCCTTCAGCTTAGCTATCTTAGACCACTTCTGCTTCCACTTCCTCAAGTGATTGTACACCTAAGTTGCACTTATAGGCACCCCACTGTACTCAGTAACTAACCTAGCTACTGCATTAACATCTTTATCCTTGTAGGTCTTGTCAGTCTTAGACCCATTACTAACAATCTGGGCCATCCTCCTGAGGACAAACCCTGAAGTGTTGTTATTCCACCTCATAGGGCCTGCCTGCCCTGCAGCAGGGGCAGCCTCAGCATCTACCAGGTCTACAACAGCAGGGGCAGCCATGTTAACAGCAGCTACAAACCCCTCTTGGGCATCAAGGTCAAATGCAGACATCCTATCATTATGAAAATAAGGGAATGAACAACTAATTGCAGCTCAAGAAATCAATCAATTACTGAATAACAAATATTTGGTCTCAGACATAGCATGCATAAATACATAAATGTTACACTACATTAGTTCCATGTCCAGGGTCTACTAAATTATTTTATACATCCATAAAATGCAAAGAAATCAAGTCCTAGAAGAACCCCTAGCAGCCCCCATAGCATTGCAAATGTCATCCCTAACAGACTCCATTGCAGGTTCCTCTAGAGGCAGTTCACCAGGATCATCATCTGGCTCAGCACACTGGAATCCTTCCTCAACTGGAACAACAGAGTCTAGCCCAAAACCAATAATCCAGTTGTGTAATATGCAGCAGGCTTGCACAAGTTTTACTTGTGTCTGGTATGTGTGGAAAGATTTGTTGTCTATAATTATGAACCTCCCTTTAAGTGCACCAAAGGCCCTCTCCACTGTCACCCTTAGTGAAGAGTGTCTAAGGTTGAATAGCTCTCTTGCATTGGTGGGTTGGTTTGTGCTTGAGAACTCACTCAAGTGATACCTAACCCCCCTAAATGGAGGTAAGAAGCCATTTCTGCATGAATATCCAGCATCTACCAGGTAGTAATGACCTACAATTAGTAGAGGATTAGTGTGTAATGTGTCAAAGTGACCATAAGTGCATGTACTAGCTAATGCAGTTACCTGCTGGAACTGTGAACCCATCATTTCTGGCAATGGCATCAGCCAAAATTAGTGCATCATGGGCTGACCCTTCCCAGCCAGCTAGAACATATGTGAACTTTAGATCAAAGTTCACAGCAGCCATAACATTCTGTGTCGGGTTGGACTTCCTACCCTTGAAAGCTTGTTGCATGCGTCTAGGCACCCTTGCCAACACATGTGTGCCATCAATGGCACCAATGCATTTCTACAGAGATTAACATGAACAGATGAACATGTGTGTCAAACTTAAGGACAGATGTGCATGTGTTTGAATCACATAGATATGACTTTACCTTTAGATAAGGGAACCATCTGTGGCTGCCTACAATCTTAGGGTGTGTGACAGTGCTTGGAGGCTTGATCATGTCAGCCCTTAATTCACCAATGGCATACAACACTTGGTGGAAGATTCTACTCATAGTCTCAATGGACCTCCTAATGAATTGGTGAACTACCCTAAACCTCACATTGTGTCCAACCACAAAAACAAACATTGCCACCTGCTCCTCCACAGGACACCCTAATGTCTCAGGAACAATTTTTCTACTCCTAAGAAGGTTGCAGAAAGTAAAAAAGGGGACTCTTTTCATGCGTAACATGGCAATGCATTCTATATCATTGTAGTTGTACAACATCTCGAGTGTCCTCTGTCTATGCCTCTCGGCTTCAGTCCTAGGGCCATAAGGAATTGGCTCATGTCTTCTAACACGTCTAAGCCTATTAAGCACAAAGGAAACCATCACAACAACCATGGCGGTGCTTGCCTAGCCATCGATCATGTTCGCATTTTCAGCCATCTACAATGCATTCACAAATGTATAAGCAAATTAAGTAGACCCTGCTGGCCTCTGAATGTAAGTGCAAGCATTCAAAAATCATCAAAAGGCACGACTGCAACGCAAATATTGCCTCCCAGTGCGCATTGGCTAGTCATCATCGACCATTTATATTGCAAAGGCAAAAACAGTAACAAGATAATGCAAATGAACACGCAACGGAGCAATAACAACGATACGAGAACAAATACGTCCAAGATTTATCATCACAAAAGGAAAGAACAACAAACAACACATAGATCTGAGGAAAACATTCAACAGTGTAACGAAAGGGGGGATATGGATTTACCTCGGTAAGGCCGGAAGGGGAACAGAAGGAGGTGGGAAAGAGGTAGCAGATCTGGACGGGGAAGCACAACAGCCGATAGATCTACGACCAGCAACACCACCTAGCCGGAGAAGAAGAGGAAGAAGACCGCCTCGCCGGAGTCTGTTGGAGAGCCGCACCGCCTGGACGCAGATCCACGCGGGGGGGACGGACAGGAAGCCCGGGGAACACCACGGCCGTGCCGGCAGCGGAGCTTACCTCGACGACGGAGCTTCTACGGGAGTGGACTGTGGAGAGGAGGAGAAGAAACTGAGGGAGGGAGGAGGGGTGGTATATGTAGGCCATGGATTTCGCCAGGCAAGAAGCGCGCGCGGAAGTTTCACCTTCCCGCGCGAGCCCACCTCAGCTCCCGCCGTCGCCCAAGATTCGCCCGCCGCGCGCGCGCGCGTCGCGAGCCAGGCCAAGGAGGAACGAGGGGAGGGGGGCGTGTGGCGCGAGCCAGGAGAGAGAGGGGAAAATGGCCGCCGCAGCCCTGGCTCCCAGCTAGGGCAACGATATCAAACAAGGGCAAATGGCCCTAGCGGGCCCGGCCGACCTTTTTTGGCCCGTATCAAACAGACCCTATAGCGCTCTCCCAGCTCCTGACGGTCGGCTCGGTGGAAGTCGTGCCCAACATCATCATCAGGGATCTGCCCACCCCGATGCGTCCACGCACTCCTCCTCCGGCTCCTTCATCTGCCCCCAGATGGCTCGCCTGGAGATTGCTGAGGAGGAGGCGTGCCTATCCATGATGCGCTCTCAGCCTCGCTCCGTGCTCCCCTCTCTTAGCGACCTATTGCGGAAGAGGAGCACAATGCCAGTGTTCGCCGTCGTCGCGCACGCTGCAAGCGCGTGACGGACAGTGCTTCCAAGAAGTGTTGGAGGCTTAACCTATGGTGGCAAAGGAGGACACACTCTATGTCGGCACCACCACCAAGGCGGCCCGGGTCAAAACGGCAAAACTTGATCTAGCTCGTGCTTCTGCACGCATCTCAAGGACACCCTAGAGGCTTCTGGGGTGCTTGAACGCCCTGCTCCCACCAAGATCCCATCCCAGAAGCTTCGTTTCCTTGGGAGTGTTTGCGGCCTCAACAACCTCTCTGAGGTTGATGAGGAGGTGGTCCTCTCTGCTTGATGTTTATTTAGTTCCTTAGCAAGTCTGTGTTGTTCGACACAGTGGGTGTGTTGTAAGTTCACTGGCGCGCTCTTTCCTTCCAGTTGTAGTTCGAGTCAGATGTATCCTTCTCGTTGCTTTTTGTGGTCCGGGTTCCAGTTTAGGGGCGGCCTGTGTAATTTGTACGCTCTCACGTTTGTAATGTCACATGTGTTAAGTTTGTTCCGTTATTTGGTGTGTCTCATGGTGAGCAAAACCTTCTCCTTCCTCTCTTGGAATGGTAAGGAATTTGATGCTCGTAGCCTAAGAGGAGGAGGGGTGAATTAGGCAACTTAAGAGGGGGAGGGGTGAATTAGGCAACTTAAAACCTTAACCTATGGCTTCACTACTTTGCATAAAGTAAACTAGATCAAATCTATCTAGATGTGCAATCTAAGGTTGATCTAGTGTGAAACTCTCATCTCAAAACAAGTTTTGCAATATAGTCAATCCTAGCATGATAGTACTCTAGGAAAGTAAAGGCAAGAAAAGATTGCAAGAGAGTAATGCGGAAACATAAAGAGGGATAAGAGGAAGCAAACCCTTGACACACATTTTATCCCGTGATATCGGTAGGTACTTAGCCACCCCTAGTCCACGATGTTCAAGCACTCCCAAAAGAGTATTGCTTCCCAGTTACCAAGTCTCTTCCAAGAGCACCACTTGACTCGCCAGGCTCACCACTAAGGCACTTGCCAAGCTCCCTTGGTCACCTTGATGCCGCCTCCACTATGGAAGGGGGTCTCCACGTCCCCCGCACAAAGTGTCCTCGCCACTCCACACCAAGTCTGAGGGTCGAAGACGATTGCTGGTGAGCCACTTAGGTCCCAAGGCTTCTGATGCACCTTGTACAACTTGATTCACTCAAGAATCACCTCACAAAGTAGGCACACCTTACACTCACTTAACTCTAAGCTAAGCCTAACACTAAGCACACACACAAAGCATGTGCAAGTATATGGATGAGCAATTTAGCACTTGGATGGCTTGGATATGATCTTCTAAGTGTCTTGTACTCCTATGCACTTCCACACACTCCATCCACCTCAAATGGGCCATTGGCTAACGTTCACTGGAAAGTATAGCATCGGACGAACCGATGGTCTCAAATTCACCATCGTCGGTTCATCCGGTGCCCCTCCACGTCACTTAGCTGTTGAAATTCTCTGACACAATTGTTTTGATGCTTCATCTAATGTTGCGGCGGTTCATCCGGTAATAAAGGACTTTGTGCTAAAACCTTACTGTTTCGAATTTTATAGCCATTGGATGAACCGATGCCTGGACCGTTGGTTCATCCGGTGCTTAAGGCCTCAACGCTAGGTAGTGGAGCGCATCCAATGCACGGGGCACAAAGCTCGTCGGCGAGCGCATCACGGGTGTGACCGGCCTCGGCGTCCCGCACCCCAGGCTCGGCCTCTTGTGCCCGGAGGTCCTCGGGGGCGGCATCTGACATCCCCATCACGACAGCCACGAAAGCTGGCAACAAGGGGGGAACAAGGGGGGAAAGATCCAAGGAAGAGGAAAGGGGGCATTATGGTCTTTTCACTAGGAATTGAGAAGAGAAATAGAAGAGTCTCCTGTATTGAAGGTTGAAAGGTCGACGAATTGGGTGTCAAAAAGTGTGAGGCGTGTGTATTGGGTGTCATGTTTTTTGAAATTTCTCCAACTTCGAGTCGTCCCGGCCAACAGACAGAAGCCGACCTCACCGTGGCCAAGGGCGCCACCACCGCCTTCCTGGCAAGTGTCTGTCAGTCTTTGTAAGTCCCCCTCGCCAACCTCCCGCCGTGCGACCTAGCACATGCGGCTTCGCCATGTTCTACTGCGGCAAGGCTACGCCATAGCAAACGTCTCGCAAAACAGCCCACCTCTATGGTTCGTGCATCCAAGAAGAGGGATATCTTCGTCACGCGCAGGCTCGGTGCCCTCCCCGTGGCGGGACCGGCCGGGGGAAGCGATCAGGAGCTCGCCGCTGTGTTCACAGGCCCCTTGGATGCGAACTACTTCTCTGCACTGCGCAACATTTTTCTAGCAGTGCGGGCACTCTAACGCAGAGCTCATCAGCCACCAGACAACAGTACTTTTGTCTCATAACAAACCAGCCACCCGCCACTAGCCAACAATACTTTTCTCTCAGAACAAAACAGCACACAGTGTCATATGTGCCTGTTGACCCTGCGTCGGGCTCTACACCCAAGTTGCTTCGTTTCCATGGATAGGTACAATCAAATTGTACTGATCTAGAACATCCGCGGATTGAATGCGTGCCCTCGTCGTGACAATCTCCGCATGGTTGTGAAAGATTGATATGTCTCGCTACCGGGATGGAGCTGCGGTGACCTGGTACTCCATCTGGATGGATGGCGAATTATGGGTTTTGGCTGGAACGAAATGGATGGCAATGCTAGACTGGCCGTCGGCAGAGAGTAGGAGTGTAGAGTGTCTTGTGTGTCTCTATCACCTTTGTCTGCTCTACTTCGGTTGTACCGGTTGCTTTATAGTCTCTTATCGATGTAAAACCCGTGTGCGTGTGCTCGATAGACCCGTGTTGTAACAAACTTTCTTCTTAATACAAAGATACGCAGCTCTCCTACGTATTCCCGGGAAAAAAAGAATGCACATAGAAAAGCCAAAATGACAAGTAATTTGGAATGGAGGGAGTACATGGCCTTTCAAGAAAAACATTACAATACATCAAAATTTTCTCTAATCAACTGAACACCTTAGCTTATGACGGAAACGGAAACGGAAACTAGTGTGTCCTTGGTTTTTCCAGATTCAGAAATTCTAGACAGGAGATCAAACTTCCGCATTCTAAACACTCTGGAGCACAAGTGACCATCATCATTTCCTTTTATCTGCTCATGCTTGGCCAACTGTAAATATGTCACCAGTGAACCCCTCTTTCAGTCTCTAGCCTCATTATACTATTCTGGTAATGCGGGCAACACCAGAAAGGGTTCAAATGTGGCTATCAGCCCAATGAGCTGCACCAAATTCAGCACCACAAACACCACCTGATCACCTGCAAATTCGACAATCCAAATTGGGTAAGCACATACATGTTCATGTCCTCTACTATCACAAGGAAATATCCCACGTAACAAAACCATGCTTTTTTGTATAGTAGTTTATTACCATAGGGACAAAATGAAACATTATGCAAGGTAATGTAGAAAACTGATAGTTTACCTGGCAGGAAAGTAGCATCGTGACGTTTTTGTGCCCATGAAAATCTGTGTTGATGAATATGTTCAGAGTTTATGATACAGAGATAGAACACACTCTTTTTGGACATAAGGTGACAGACAAATTTGCAGTTCTATGTTTACGAGATGCTTGTGAAAATTTTAGGAGCTTATGCAGATTCTATCAAGGAGAGATGGAAATTAATCGGTACTTACAGAGCCCCTGCCCCTACTGGAGCAACTGACTTGAAAAATGACATTGCAGTCGTCGATATACCATTTGCCGTGCCTCTTTGTTCTTGGCACTAGAATTTAATTTTAAATATATTAGATAGATACGATTTGTGTAAGCATACCACCCCAACCAATTCACTTGAGTTCATACATACCACGGCATTATTTTGTAGAAGGCAGAGTCCTGTTGTGACAGTAATCTGTATAGGTAGCAAAAGAAGATTAATTATGTAGACTTGAGTACCATTAAAATTATAGAAAACTACTTCTATTCATTAGCCACTATGTCCTCCATAGAAAAGGACTCATTATCTTACGAATGGTGCGGCAGGTTATGAAATAATTTGAATTGTGATGAAACAAAGAACAATGCTTACTGCAAGAGCACTTTTCATCATGGCTGCAGAATAGAGGGCGAAAGAAAGTTTCACTCGAGATAGGTATGTCATAAATGGATAAGTTGCAAGAACAACTATAGACACAGCCTGCAATGTCATGTTGAAATTTTAAGAGACAGTATTTTTATGTTTGATTTTTTGAAGAAACAGTAGGAGGCAACTCACAGAAGCAACACGTGATGAGTTGACTGTTCCAAGCACTTTATGAACCCAGCGGTAAATGAAAAGCTGGTATACTAGAAGACTAGCACCTGTTATAAAGAAAATGAAAGGAGAAAATCTGTATCAGTGTCTATTGCATTCACACAGAACGCTGCAAACATCTTTAGTTGAGGTCGTTAGACGGATGTGATACCTGCCATAGCCAGAACTTCACCAATGTCTTCAGTTGAGAAGCTGAGGCCACCATACTTCCGATCGCTCACAGCCCATAAGGATAGTATCTAGTATTGAAAGGCATACATCAGTGACGGTCGGACATCTTTGTTCAGAGCTATGCACGAAATAAGGTGAAATTGAGTAGTCAAAGGAGGACTATACTAGATGTTTCTACTCATGAGGAATGTATTATTGAATATCATTTACATGGGCTTGCTAAATGTCACCCAAAATATAAAGTACCCCACTGAGTACTAGCAGGCCAAAAATAGGACATGAATTCTTAGAGAATATGATTTATTTTTTTACCTCACTATATGCTGTGTCATGAAGACTAAACAAACAGTAAGGCAGCATAGTTGACACCCAAGGCTTGTTCTGGAGCAAACTCTTCCTGCGAGGTGAATCTGGATAATTGTCTTTCGATGACAATGCTCTGACTGTTTTGGTACTATTTTCAAGAACTTTGTGTTTGTGTAAAGTCTCCTGTAGTAAAGTCATGTTAATGATAAGACTGTATAATATTTTGACCAATAGAGTGACAATATGCCTGAAATGAAATTAATTAAGTAAATACTATTTATAGTATAGCGTAGAATACATAGAAAGCATATTTTCTACAAAAAATGACCACACTACACTCCAGTAGAGGATTTATTAATTTCATCTTGGAGCGCATGCTTTAAGTTATGTTTATTGGAGAATTTATGGAATATAAGATTTGATTTTATCACGCAGAAGGAAAATAATAAAAAAATATCAGTGTCAGTATTTTGAATAAAAAACTAAAATGATGAAAAAAAAATTTCAGTTGAAATGTTACATACCGGAAGCCATGTACAGCTTATTAGGACAATTGTAGCAAATGATGATACACTTAGACAGGGTAAGAGGTAAGGAAATCTGCAAAACCCAATTAATTGAGCTATAGTAATATATATGCAAGGTACACCACTAATTCCTAGCAATTAGTAATGGATTATAGTTGTGCTTGGATGATTTACCTGGCAAAAACTGAATCTTTGGAAAATATGTGAGGATATTTTTCAGTAGGCTGTGAAATAAAAAAGAGACTGGAGTAAGGGGGGAAAAGATATTTCTTCTGTCATTTTCATTTTTTTTTTTTGAAATGGTACCTGTGCAAGGAAGCCTCCAAGAGCTGGACCAACAATAAGACCCAAAGCCCATGCCGTGTTCACCTATGATTAGAGTACATTCAGTTAGACTAATCTTCACAATGAAAGGGTTATGTATAAAATACGCAGAGCTTGATTCATGAGATTACAAGTGAGAGTCCAAGTGCCTGATGTTCAGTTCGACATACTTCAATGCAATATGCCTGCAAAGGTTGATAGATGCAACTTCTAATTTAGCATACTCTTTTTGAAATACATAAGTTATATCTACGGATTTATTGAAACTAGTAATTTTGAAGTACCTTTATTGGGGCAAGTAGGCCATTTAGAGCACCCAGCATAAATCTTGTAGTAATTGCCATCCAATATGTTGTACTTAGACCAAATAGTGTGTTCAATATGACCCTATATAGTGCATACATGTGTGGAATGAATTGAGTACTAAACGAACATTAAAATCTAAATGAGATAACATTGAGCTGTAATTTCTGTAATACATACACAGACAAGATTGAAAATGCGATGACAGGCTTCCGTCCAATACGATCAGAGAGAATGCCCCAGAAAATTGCAGAAATGGCTCTGCCCACCATGTACGATGCAGCTACAATTGAAAAAAAAAACGTATTTCACATTTTAATATTTAGTTTTGTGCGATATTAGCACTCCAACTTTGATAATATCTAACTCGTAAATTGATGACAAGACATAAACTATACCAAGAAAACCAGCATAAAATCCAATATCTTCCTCTGTTTCAGCAATGTGGAAGTCCCTTACCTATGAAAAACGGGGGAAAGATATCGCTAAATAAGCATAAGCTAGACAATCGAATAATTCACTTAAGTTAAAGGTGACATTAGGTTGAGTGGTTTCATTTCAGACCGAGGAAACTTCTTGGTTGTGGAAATATCCGCACAACAGAAATGCACATGTGTGCCTCCTAAGTCTAAATTGGAACTCATTCAGTGTTAAGATGTACACAAAACAAAAGAAATATTTTGACAACTATTAGCAGATTGGTACAAGTAGAAATTTAAATGCCTCCAATTAAAGGATCCTAAAATAAACTGAAACTACACAACTCAAAAACAAAAAAATGAAAAATGAAACTGAAGTCATCACAACCCATTACTTGCCATGCTCCTATCTTCGGTCATCTCGACGTGACGAGACCTGACACCAGCATTGAAATGTTTGGTTTGCAAAGGCACAGCATGAATATATCAAATGTAGAACAAGGGTACACAAGCCACCTTTTGTGCTGCATAATGCTGTAGGATCGCGACTACTATAATTGAGTAATTAGTAATATAAGGTCATAAAGAATGTCACCGTCCTCAAGATTAATTGAATGTGATATATATAGTACAAGTAGATGACTGACTAGATAACATGACAGTGCATACCATGAAGTAGATGAATGGGAAGAGGCACGTGATTGGTAAAGCTGAAAAAACACAAACGAAAAAAGTTACATTATCTTTTAATATTTTGTCTGAACCAGATCTCAGCTTGCAAAGCATTGGAAATATTGATCGCGTAAAACAGTTAGTACAGTGCGCACAGGTAAGGCGGTAGATGGATGCAAATGAGAAAGGAACAAGGCGGCAGGTAGCTAGACATAGAAGCCAGAGGCACATAAGAGAGCAAAGCTGCTGCAGATGCAACGGCTTCCCATGTTTGTTAGTACCGACACATATCATTCGGAACTGGCACTGGATATTAACTTGTGTTTACAGCTTAATTTCTGTCTCAGCAGCCGCCTCCTACATCTACATGCATGAGAAACAGAGAATGATGCTGGATCTCAGATGGCATGGACAACATAAAGAGGTAACCTTTTGGAGGATTTGTAAATCTCGTGCTGCAGCCTTTTCCAAAGCAATTGTCGGATGTTTTACCCTTTTGGTTATGAACAATTAGCATTGACATAGAGGACGCAGATCAAGCACAGCAACAAAAAGGGGGGGCGAGATGGACATGGACCTACTTCGACCGTCTTTTAATCTTTGTCATCTTCCTAAATCAGCAACATTCTACGAATGTTCACATGCATGCACGTCCGATTAGGTGAGGTCCCAGGCATGCAGACCCACTCGTTCCAGCCAGGATGTCTCCGGCTCCGGCGGCGACGCTCGTCATCGCCGGCAGGCCGCCGGTAGCAGCAGCGGACACTGCAAGCCATCTAGGCGCAATGCATGCAGCACCGACCGGATTGGCGAGCAAACATTGGGTCGCACAAAGCATTGTCCGGATGCAAAATCACTAGTATAATCGGTAATAAGGATGGAGGTTTAATTTGCTGTATGTATATATACGTACATGAGGCGAGGGAGGTGATGCCAACGAAGAAGAGCTCCTTGTAGGGGATCCTCCCTTTGCTGCTCTCCTTCCGCCGATCCATGGCGCAGCCGGGGCAGCCCTCCACCGCCAGCGCCGGCGCCGGCGGCAGCAGCAGCGGCGCTGATTCGGAGCCCATCTAGGCAGCAATGCGAAGCCACTACCACACAAAGGCACAGTATGCAACTGCTCAAGCATCTGCTCCTCTATATATGTCGTCGTCGACAACTCAGATCGGGTGAATGCTGCTGCTGTGCATAGAACGTGTTCCACAAACCGTTACAGTTTGTCTCCACCTGGAACACGAATACAGCTACACAGCATCCTTTTTTTTTTCCGCTGTAAAAAAAGGTTCTCCACAATTTTCCTTCCATCGTTTCAGTATGTGCTGTCGGGTCTCTATTTACAGACAAAAATACATGTCCGATTAAGGATGCCATGTTTTTGAGACGGCACAAAAGAATGGGCCAGTCAGAAGAACAAATAGTAGAATCGTGAAACAAGCAGAGCAAATAGAACCAAACCAGATAAACCATCAGGGTACGTAGAATTGTCTGCTAATTACATTTCCGACAAATAATTCCGCGTTACTACATTGCTGCTACTTACAGTGCAGCAACTCGGCACAAATGCCTGCCTAATCAAAAGCAAGCAATCGATTGGCCACCATTTACCAACTAAAATGCTGCAGTTACATAATAACACTCACAGTTACACACAAAAATCTCCATTTTCCTTGAGGTTCCACCTGATTTAAGGGCATTATGCCCTTTACCTCACGGGTGGCGGGGCTTTTCCATTTTCCTCTTTCAGGTTCCACCTATGGTGGAAGGGCATTATGCCCTTTACCTCATGGGTGCAGGACTCTATTTGGATATCCCTAAACTCCCACGATTTGAGTTTTTAATTTCTATCATATTGCTCTGGCACAGCCAGAAAGGGTTTGAATGTGAGGACAAGTCCCAGCAACTCAATCACATTCAGAAGAAAGAACACCATCTGGCCACCTGTGCGGGTAGAATTAGAAAAATTATGTGCAATGCCAAAAACAAAGGAAAAGGTATCTGCTAAAAAAAGGAACCTAAATTTACCTGGAAAGAAAAAACCATGCTGCCGTTTCTGTGCCCACGAGAACCTGAATAGATACACCCAAAATGAATCAGCAACAGTAGTACAGGACGTGCTTCACGTGGAGCAGATACATTCTTAACCAAATTTACAAAGCATCGGGACACTAGTAGATCCAATCTACAGTATATCTCGGCCTTCGCTACTTTTGGAACATAAATTTAACAGCCCTGTTCGCTTGGCTTATCAGCCACCAACCAACAGTACTTTTCTCTCAGAACAAAACAGCCACTAGCAATCAGCCAGCAGTACTTTTCTCTCAGAAAAAACCAGCACCAGCCATCAGCCACCAGCCAAACGAACAGGCTGTGTAGTCAAATTCAAAATGCACCTCAGCCTTCCTATCTTTTAAGCCTCAGAGACATTTCATTTAACTATAGGCAACAATGCACATTGCAAACTTTATTTCAACCTGGAACTTAGCATATTTCTTCAAAGAAGCTACAAGAAACAAAGTATACTCACACAATGCCTGCTCCTGCTGGAGCAACTGCCTTGAAAAATGACATTCCTGTCATGGACAATCCATTTGCAGCTCCTCTTTGGTCCTGAGGCTGTTAACAAGTATTGGCATCAGTAAGTTGCAGATTAGGAGCAGAACTTTAACAATAAAAAATAAGCTGAACACATGTGTGCATACCACAGCATTATTTTGAAGGATGAAAGTGCCCGTAATGATGGTAACCTGTATAGTATAACACAAACTTTAATTACAACAGAAAATAAACAACAAATTAACAGAAAAAGGGTCCAGACGCTAAGTGGTGGGCAATAATGCAAGATTCATGTGCTTAATACTTAACCATCACCAGGAACTATAGTTTTTTTTTCTTTTCCTTTTCCATTTTCTGAGCAGAGTAACTGCATACTTTGTGAATGTATCAAAACTGCTGCCTACACAGCTATTTTGTTCTAAAAGATCAAATAACAGGACTCACAATGGGATGCAAAAGATACTCACAGAAAGATTATTTTTTATCACTGATGCAATATTGAGGATGATTGATAATCCAGGTTCTGACAGGTATGTCATGTAGGGGTAGGCAAAAAGGATAGGGATGCACAGGATCTGCAAGATTGAGCAAAATAGTTCAGATAAGCAGCAAGAAGAGGAAATCGACTGGATTAACTAAGTAGTACCATAAGTTTTTACTCACAGCTGCAATCCGAGAAGAATTGATAGGCCCAAGAACTTTGTTGATACGAGGGTACAGAAAAAGTTGATATACAAGAAGACTGGCACCTGTAACGGAAGAGGTAAAATAATGTAATTGGCATTATCACAAATACCAACATGTTGCTAGAAAGTATTGAGAATCACAATGATGCAACCAGAAGAGGACAGAATTTGCATATTTAGTACAGCGTCAGGGTAATGATGATCCAGAAATTACTTTTCCACATACATGTGAAAGGTTATAATTGGGTACATACAGGTGTCTGATTAATATTCCACAGTAGAAAATCCACTTCATCAAACTATAATAATGGAGTTTTTACAAATTATTAACACGAATAATAATAAGAAGTTTCACCTGTTACTGCAAGAACTTGACCTACATCCTCGGACGATAAGCTGAGTCCACCATACTTCTTGTCACTTTCAGCCCATAGAGAGAACACCTGGAATAAGTTTTTGTTAGGGCTCTAACTCATACTTAATACAAAGTTATATGTTGGTACAAATTCATATATGTAACCAAGGATAAAAAAATGATATTCACAGCAAACCACCATTAGACTGTCAGGGATAAAATGTTCAATTGATGGCAACTGATGATTCATAAGGTGCATGTTGAAATTTTATTTCTTGAAACATCCACTATATTTAATAGCTAACTAACCTAAATCATTTTACAAGATTATGTGACAATACAAGTCATGTTCCAAAAAAAAACTATGCCTCTTTTCTCCGTATATTTTCAAATCTCCAATTTCTGGCAGCTTTCTTGGGTGCCAATTTTTTTTCTGACTAAAATTTTAATCCCAGAAAGAATACACTATATTGAAAATTATTAGGACACTAAGACCAATTTCTTCAAATCTCTAACAGAGCAGTACTAGGTATTTTATAATATGCATAGATTTTACCTAGCTTTCTAAATCATAAATAAATATCCCAGGAAGTGGTAATAAACAAGTACCTCTGTGTAAGCCATGTCATGGAAGGAGAAGATGCAATAGACAATTATTGATGACATCAATGGCCAATTCTTGAATAAGCTCTTCTTGGTATTCAAACTCCCACTCTCTTCAACCTTTTCTTTTGGATCAATCAGATGAGCCTCCAAAGCTTCGATGCTGTGGTTTTCATTTTCACTACCTTTATGCTTGTGCAAAGTCTCCTATAAAACATTTTGAGATACTTTATGGTGGGACAGAGGAATCAAAATTAAGTACAAAATATTGGTGGATGCCAAATGAATTCAGAGTGATTTCACCTACCGGCATCCATATGCAGCTTATGAGAACAGCAGCAGCAAAGGCTGACGTGCATAAGCATGGTAAGAAATATGGGAACCTGACAAGTTTCCGCAGAAAGTAAGTATTCTGTAAACTGATTATTTGGAACTATGTTCTTCTGCTATGTAAAAAGAAAATACCTTCCAAAAAGTGAGTCAGGTGAAAAGACATTTGGAAAATTTTCTGCAGGCTGTCATAAGGTAACCGGATTAGCATTGACAGTTAGATATGTTTTAACATTGTAAAATTGCCACTGCTGTACCAGTGCAAGGTAGCCTCCTAGAGCAGGACCAATGATGAGACCTATTCCCCATGATGTGCTGACCTAAATTACGTGAAAGTGAATTCAAGTATGAAAATCATTAGGATATAAGAAATATCAGTAACACATCAATGTGAATTTTGTATCTTACAAGTGATAATGCTAGAGCTTCATGTTCTGGCCGGCAAACTTCAATAGCATAAGCCTGTCATATTCAAGCAAAGTTGTTATTAACCACAGCGTATTGTAACATAAAAAAGTTTGCAAATTCACCATACCTTAATTGGTCCTAGTAGACCATTTAAAGCACCAAGCAAAAATCGTGTAGCAATTGCCATCCAATAGCTGACACTAAGCCCAAACAAAGTATTGAACACAACCCTGAGAAATTTTAAAAAAACCAAGTTAAGAGTCTCATTTCCATGCTCAATAAACATTCTTCCATATAAATGGAGGCAAAATGTTACTAACACGGAGAAAATGCCGAATACAACAACTGGTTTTCTCCCAATGCGGTCTGCCGCTATTCCCCAAGCTGTTGAAGTCAAGCATCTACCAAACATAAATGAAGCACCTGAAAGCACAAAAAAATTCATCATTTATGAATATTGAACTAAGACAAACTGAATATGAGGGAGAAATTGATCAGAACAAACCTACGAAACCAGCATAGAAGCCAATATCTTCTGTTCTTTCAGCAACATTCAAGTCTCTTATCTGTGTAGTGAGAGACAACATTAAGTTGTTGATGTACTAGCTACCTAATTGTCATATATATAGCAAATCCCTGAAAAACCAAATTGTGTACATACCATAAAATACAAGAAGGGGAACAACGATGATATTGGTAAAGCTGCAAAAGAGAGAGAGAGAGAGAGAGAGAGAGAGAGAGAGAGAAATTAGAAACAGAAAATATGCAGTGGACAGTATTTATGGAAATAAAGAAAAGAGAAGTGAATATTAGCAACATCAGAAAAAAGATGCCAGTAATGTTCTGTAGGTTCAGAAGTGCGGAAATCAACCTCAAATAAAGACAGCGATTGTGCATGATTAAAGATTCTGACATGATGGACAGTATAATTACAAAGTTTTAAGTCCTGAATGCCGCCTAATTTAAGTGGTCCGATATTCTGTCGGAAGGTGCCTCTGTCAGTACATCTTCAAAAGGTGATATATATATAGTAGAGAGAGGGAGACACAGCAACAACTGCAAACGAACCCATAGTTACTGAAAAAAAAAGATCAGTGGAACCTGCAGCCTCCCTCACAGCAGGAAATTTCTGTAAACTGCCTGCTGGTATGATACAGTAGGCAGAGAATTGGTGCTGCAAACTCGCTACAGTACATATACATTTCTCTGTCTTGGAACCCACAAGCAGTCAAGCACTAGTCACAGGTGCTAGCTACTGTAAGCAAGAGAAGTGTGTACCGGCGGTGAGAGAAATCATCCAGACATAGAGGAACTCCTTGTACGGCATCCCCCTGAGGCGGTCCTTCCTCCGGTCGTAAGCGCAGCCGGGGCACCCCGGGTGGTAGTGGTACTCCTCCTTGACCCTGAGCAACGGCGGCGAAGTGCCTCCCTCCCCCATGGTCGGAATTCCTTGGAGGCCCCCCTCAATCTCAATGGTTGCTCAGAACAGCACCAGAGATGATGGGAACGCGCGGGTAATGGCACCTCTCCTGATCTCGTCTCAGGCTCTCTGCTAGAAAGAGGTAGCGAATGAAGGAAGGCGAAAACCAATCCTTGAAGCGCTGGCAGGGCAGGTGGCCAATCAAAATCGGCAATGCCCCAATGCTGCTGGGGAATTGAAGGGGAGGACGGCTGGACGAGGAAGACGAAGCCAACACGGATTGTTGAAGCCCACCCACATTGGACGTGGCGCCAAACGCAAACGGGACGGGTTCCATCCAACCACGCATCGCAGCCGCGGCGCATTGGAGTCGCGTCACGGGCGGCGGAACCCCCCGGAACACACGAGAATGAGACTGGATGGCTGCTGCTGCCCTGACCGAGGGAGAACGAGCAGGAAGGAGAAGGATCGCGTCGAGGAAGAAGGCTGGAAAAAAAAACGAAAGAGGCCGCGAGATGGAATGGGCCTGAGCAGTGAGCAGGCCTAATTAATATTAGTGGCCCAACATAAACAAGGTTGAATGTAATTTTTCTATTCCCCCGTGGCCGGCTGCTGATCATCAATTCATCATCATCGGCGGCTTATGATCGATCAGTGTGAGAGCAGGCAGGCCTCGCCTCCTGTACGTATGTCTCTTTTTTTTTTTTGAAAAAACATGTGTGCCATTTGATCAGTACTGCATCTCAATATCTACTATTCTACCTCTCAAAAAAAAACCTTTTTGATCGACGATACCCCTAAAAACATTTCCTTTTTAGGATGAGAAAAAACACAGTTAATCTACAGCTAGCTAACAAGCAGGAACAAAAGAATGAACAAGAGAGGCAAGCAAAGGAGGGCGATTGATTGTACGGTCGGTACCTGTGCAGAGGGTGACGATCCAGACGTAGATGAAGCTGCCGTAGGGGATGCCCGGGTTGGCCGCCTTGCGCCGGTCCACGGCGCACCCGGGGCACCCTTCCTCGTAGTGCATCCCTTCCTCGCCGCCGCCGGCGGGGGCGGCGGTCTTCTTCTCCAGCAACGGCGCCGACGACGAATGCCCCTCCTCCTGATGATCCATTGCTAGCTAGCTAGCTGCTTATTTGGTTCCTGATCGATGGGGACGACGTCGAATCAGATTCGATTTATTGCTCCCTAGGCAGGCAGGCAGGCAGGCAGGCAGGCTCGCTAGCCTTCTGATCTCCTCCGATCCGATCCCTCTCCGCTGGATGACTGACTACTCTCTGACGACCAGGTCAGGAAAAAGGCGCGCGGTAGGGGTGAAGACTGAAGACAGTGAGAGTACGTGTCCTCCCTGACCACACCAGCAATGATTCCCTCTCGCGAACGAACCAACGAATGGCTGAGATGGGCGCGGGTGAAGAGCTCTGCACATGCATGCACACCCGTTCCTTTCCTTAACTTTCTCCTTTTTCTTCTCTTCTCTTCGCCCGGCCCGACGAAAAACGCACGACAAAGAGTAGTTTGCCGTAGGTTTTCGGGCTTTTGCCGTGCGCCGCGTGTGACGCACGCTGCTGTCCCACGAGCAGCTAACTAACAGAAAGCCAAATCGAATTCCCCCACCCATGGCATCACACGCATCAGCACATGCGTCACTGCACATCTCATCACATAATATCAGATGCGAGATTGATGCTTGCTACTGCTGCTTAATTTTAATTTCTCAACGACACATCAAGCAAATACAAATAAGTGAGCTGACTGATGACCCGGTCCCGCGCGCGCAGGGCCGGGGAAAAAGGTTAAATAAAACCAGCTTTCTGGCATCATCCTTCCTTCCTGACCATGATGAGTTAAAACTTCTCATCCATGCATGTACGCGTGCTCATTTTTTTTCACTCATGCATGTGGTTGGTTCGCAAAGTACAAGTGCCATGACAGTGATATCCTTGTCTTTATATATATATATATATATATATATATATATATATATATATATATATATATATATATATATATATATATATAGTACGTGTTCTTTGTCGTCTTCTTGCATTGGTGCAACATGCTCATCCACACGTACTACGTATTGTTGAAGGTGAGATGAGGCTAATTAAGCTTGCATTAGTCGTTGGCACTCTTGGTTACATCAAGCGCCCGAATCCAAGTATATATGCATCCATCCTAGTTAACGATATTCATATGATTTCTTTAGCTTGGTTTTTGCACATTTTGATCCAACAAACATATCTTCTTGTTCAATAGCCGTCTATTCTCTAGCTTTTGCAAGTCGCGTATATGCAAACCCATTCATTATATATATAGCCACACTGCATGCCACAGAACATCATTAACTACAGGCAAAGTGATTCCTTAACTAGCAGAAAATCATTTCCTTATTTTTCATATACCAGCTAGATTTACATCCCATAGATACATAGTACATACAAAAAAGAACATTCAAAGTTGATAGAACCCCAAAGCGAAGTTGTTCCACCAAAACTGTTGCTAGTTGATTACAAATGGCACCTTTAGATGGTGTAAAAACAATGGCACGTTTATTTGGAAATTTTAGCACTGGCGTGCCGTGATCAAATAGCACACAACTCGTCTACGCCATTAGCAAGAAGGATTATATTGAACAAGATTGCTTTGGCACGTCTAGAAATGGCTTGAATGTCCAAATAAGCTCAAAAAGTACGACAATGTCCAGAAGGAAGAACACCATTTGGTCACCTGCATGCCAAGCCAAGTAATGCATTCAAAAGATGATCAAACGGACATAGAAGTTAACAGTTGATGGTTTTCATCATAGTTCTGAATTAGGATAGTTATTGAGAGACATCTACTAATTGTAGTATTCCTGGATAGGTGTGGACAACATTAGCTACGGAGCTTGGAGAAAAAATACTTCTTGTTGTCGGACGCATTGATGTGAAGGTAATAGATGACTCAAGTGTTAGTTGCCTAGCTAACATGTCAACCTTTTTTTTTGCTATGTGTGTCATGGAGAATAGAAAAGGTTAACAAATTAACAATTCCCTCTGCCCATTCACACGACTCTACCGAAGAAGTCTAGCCAAAGTGAACCGGTGTGATGCCGAAATGAAAGCATGCATGACTTTGCAAAACTCACACACCAACCTTTACTCCCATTGGCTCTCTAACCTACGTCATGGTTTTGTAAAATGTTGAGCAAAGGGCATGTTTTTGATTCTAGTACATGTTTTTTTCTCAAAGTGTAATCTAAACAAAATATAGTATTTAGCAATTTTTATGAATAGAGTGTACACATATTTACCTGGAAATATCAAAGCATGTTGGTGCTTTTGCGCCCATGAAAATCTGCATTAATGTGTTAACATGGTATACCATAATCATTAGCATTTATCAATTCAACCTTTTGGTGTAATCAATTAAGAAACACTCAAAGCTAAGATCCTATATTGATGGGGTAACACAATTGTCTCTAGCATGTGTGTATCACATGCTATAGCATATTCTAGTAAGCATATGATATATGATTGTACATAAACCTATTAAATTACTATATTTATTATATAACTACAAAGACTGATATTCCATTATTATCTTACTTTAGAACACTCACTACTCATGATTTAAAGGTCATATAGGATAAGTAATGTACAGTATTCCTAACTACTATTTTTTTGAAGAAACTAGCTGACATACCCTGTAAATCATATGTAATCTATAATGTTGATATATGATTTTATGGAACCCGTGCCATCATTTGTTATCCCATTTGCATTGCAGATCAAAACAAAGTTTGATTTATATCAAATATTTTGTTACAAAATGGTGCTTGAAAGGAATGTATAACAAGATGTCATTTCCAAAAAAAATATTAAAGTGTTTATAAGCAAATTCTAGTGACCATATTTGTACTTACACAATACCAGCTCCAGCTGGAGCAACTGCCTTAAAAAGGGACATCAATGTAGTTGCTATGCCATTTGCAGTTGCTCTTTGATCTTGAGGCTGTTAATAATTACATAAATCCATCTATTTTTTGCATAGGAAGATTGGTTCAATTGAAATAGAATGTTAAGGTACATACCACAGAATTGTTCTGAAGAATGAAGGAGCATGTTACAACAGTAGCCTAATATGTATGCAAAAATGGAAAATATTATTATGATATGGACAAATGTATTAATTAACATACAACCCCAATTACATTTATATTGTGAGAAACTTAACATGTAGGCCTCTTAAACAAGTGTTCCTATCAATTTCTAGAAAATAAACATAATTAGATGTCTGTGATTAGTGAGCAATATACAAAAAAAATGAAATATTTCTAAAATAAGTTGTTAATATTGTAGAAATTGTAAGCTTGTAGTATACACATTTGGTTTGTTTATATAATTCCTAAGTGTTTCAAAAGAATGGGCACGTATAACTTCAAGTTCCGAGGGTACTCACAACCGAACAACTTTTAAGCATCGATGCAATATTTACAACAATGAATATCCATGGTCTTGCCAAGTTCGCCATAGGTGGATAGGTGAAAAGAAGCACCATGGACAGAATCTACAATATTAATTGGTCATTATATTTTAGATAGTAAAGTATTAAATCTAACGATAAAATGTGACAATGACTTGTATACTCACAGTTGCAATACGAGAAGAATTGATTAGTCCGAGAACTTTTACAATATAGGGGTAAATAAATGTTTGATATAGAAGGATACTAGCACCTACAACACATAAACAAGTAAGTTCATTTAATAGGAATAAGAAAACTGAGGTTAAAGCAAGGTTTCCAATAAATTAAAGATGATTGCTAATGACGAGTGGAAATGTACTTTTTCCATAGCATGTTCATGAATTTATTCCATCCTAAACAATAGATTTGGGAAGCTCATGAATTCGATGTATTTAGACAATATGATGAACATACAAAGGGACATCACTAAGTGTCCACTGTCTCTTTAGCTCTATAAAGAAAACTTCCTAGCATGATGCTATATGCTAGAGCATGAAAATTGAATATGAAGCTAGTTTTAGTCGTTTTTAAGTTATAGATGATTGGAATAAGAACAAAATTTATAGGTTCATTTCTAGGAATCAGATTTGATACCTGTCACCACAAGTACATTACCAACATCTTCAGATGAGAAACTTAGGCCACCATACTTCTTGTCACTCTCGGACCATAAAGAAAATATCTAATTTGTCATTTCAGATATCAAGGGTTAACTCAAGTATACAAGGTTATACTTCGAACAAAAAGGTAAATTAAGTGATCATATAAATTACAAATAGTTGCATTTTTCATAATTTATTTTTCTCCACACATTCTAGAAAACATCTGAGTGAAATGATCAAAGGTAACCACACTAGGCAAAACTATTTAATTTTATCAACAAAAAATATATATGGAGACTCAATTTCATTAAAAAAGTTATATTCCTTTGACTGAATCTCCTAAATAATAATGATCTATGATGGTTGGAAATAAGAACCGAAAATAATGCACAGACTTTTTTGCACTTAACTTAATACTCTAGGGATTTTTTATGTAGTCAAGTACATGGTAATTTAGTTGAAAAAATAATTTTATTGGTAGAATGTAGTGTCCAACATGCTACTGAAATTGGGCATCGACGAGTATAATTTATTTCTCGGTTATTCCACATTTATTGAAACAATATCAACTTGTATGTAGCTACTTACTCAAAATCGTCTTCTCTAATGGTGAGGTCCAACCAATAAATTGCAACAAGAGACAATTTTAACATGCTCATTATGTGTTTCTAAAATGTTATTTTTACTAATTTTAATTTTTAAATTCATATTTGATTATAATAGATAGGTGTTTAGATAATGCATGTTCTCATTCTTACTATATTTATTTAATATTCTTAATAACTTAGAATGATAAAATAAAAAAATCCCAATTCTAGTTTGCCCTTTGGTACTAAATTTGGGGTTCTTGTTAACAACCATTTTGACGTATAAAGAACTAAATCTTTAAGAGATCAAAACACCCATGTTACATTGTTTTTTGTTATCCTATTTTGATTTATAAGGGATTTAAACCATTTATTGTTATCTTCGTACAAACAACAATAGTTAATATCACAATTTGATAAAATTTATTTACTAAATTATATCAATGATTAACCAATAATGTAGGATAGTTCATCTTACAAATATATTATTCTAGTTAGTCTACATATACATTCAAGCTATAGTAGCAAAGAACCAAATTACTGAAAAAATAATTTGGACATACCTCTGAATAAGCCATATCATCGAAGCATGTGATACAAAAGAGAACAATAGATGACATTAGAGGCCAATTTGTCAATAATCCCTTATTCTTAGTTGAAGTGCTATATTTGTTAACAAACTCTTCAGAATCGGATAAATATGCAATCAAAGATTCAGGATGTTGAGATTCCTTTTGGTGGAGCTTGTGTTTATGCAATGTCTCCTGAAAAAATATCAGTTACATTTAGTAAGCTTTTAGCGATTATGTATCATTGAATAAAACATAAAAGTGTAGTTGCCAATGAATTTATTGGACTTGCTATAGTAAATAATGCAACAGTGAGACCAAACTCAAAAGTCTAATAGATTTCATGTTTTATGTTGCAACACCACAAATCATTGGAAAAATAATATTGAAAAACATGTTTGTGTTGGTGATAGATTTTGTGCAATTTTTTTTAAATCCCATAGCAGTGCTTACCTTTTATACTCAACAAGTGAACTTATGTACAATTTAGCATAACTGAATCTATGTTTCAAAATAATATCTATTTAGTTTGAATCATAAAGGTCTTGAGGAATTGAACTCGTGACATCTTCATGCTTACTAGCTTTGCTAGCAACCCGAGCGCTCACTCGATTCCCACATGTTGGATTCTCAAATAGTGATGGGGCCAAATTAAACCATTTCCACATGACTCAAAATCACATTGTATTAGTGATTTTAAGCTAAATGCAATACTAAGGTAAACATGAGAATTTTCTTGTATAAATTATAGATATTTTATCTTGCAAAAATTACTATGAAATAGAAGAAAAATATACATTGAGTAAACTCTTAATAGTAACAATAGTCAAATACACATACCGGAAGCCATATGCAGCTTATAAGAACAACAAAGCTGAAGATTGATATAAATAAACATGGTAAGAAGTACGGGAACCTATTAAAAATATACAAGAATGAGTATATTGAAGAAATATACATTACTAACACAATTTGATGCATTCAGAAGAAGATACCTTCCAAATAATGAGTCGGCAGAAAATAAGTTTGGAAATTTATCTGTTGGCTGTCAAAAGAGTAAAAAGTATAGAAATAACTTCAGGACATTAATAAGGGGATGTATATTATTTGTTTACTACAAGTTTATACAACAACTTTCATAAATACCTGTGCAAGATAGCCACCTATGGCTGGTCCAATAATAAGAGCTATTGCCCATGATGTGTTAACCTGATAGTAAAAACAAAGTAGATATAATAATCTACCTATTATGCTTAGGAATAGAGGAAATATATTAATGTAATTAATTGTATGATTTTTACAAGTGATAGGCTAATAGTGTGATGCTCAGGTCGACAAACTTCAACAGCATAAGCCTGAAAGGATCAATAGCCAAATTACTAATGTCACTTTCTTGAATAAACCACAAAATTAAATTTATGTCACTGAGTTACCATACTCTTATTGTGCCAACTGAACCATTTAAAAAACCAAGAAGAAATCTTGTAGCTATCGCCATCCAGTAATGCACGCTCAGTCCAAACAAGGTGTTGAATACAAGGCTGAAATTTAAATAAATAGCCATATGTAATCAAGTAAATGTTATAAATAATACAATAAAATGCAATGGTTGCTTAATTCAAATGGTGTTCAAGAGAATAGAGCTACTAACATGGAGAAAGTTGTGATAATGATGATTGGTTTCCTCCCAATACGATCTGCTAATATTCCCCAAATTATGGAAGTCAAAGCTCTACCAAACATATATGAAGCACCTACAAAAGTTAAGAACGTGGGATTAATGAAATTTTCTAGATGAGTAAGTGCACATGCTGTTGTATGCAAATACAAGCATTTCATCAAAAGTAAAAAAAGTTCTAGTTATTTAAAAGATTCTTACCTACAAAACCAGCATAAAATCCAATATCTTCTACTCTTTTGGCAATACTCAGATCTCTAATCTATTATTGTTAAGAAGCAAGTCAGGTACAATGTTTGTTCGATATAAAGACCATTAATAAATTGTACACCCTATGGCATCAGTAGCATGTAGCCTATAGTGCACATTTGAATGGCTAGCTGATTATTAAAAGTATGGCTAACAAATCCTAGCATGCATCTTGTAGCACACAATTGGACATGCAATGTTAAATTCAAGGCCTTTTCTTCAGAAGAAATTATTTTTAAATTTAAGAGGTGTTTGGATTAAATTTAAGAGGTGTTTGGATCCAGGGTCTAAGCTTTAGTCTGTATCACATTGAATCTTCGGATGCTAATTAAGAGAACTAAATATGAGCTGATCAGAAAAATAATTACACAATTGGAGGCTAATTTGCGAGACGAATATATTAAATTTAATCAAGCCATCATTAAAAAAAAATATTTACTGTAGCATCTTATTGTTTTAATCACGACCTAATTAGGCTTAATAATTTTCTCCTGATTTAGCTTGGGATTATGAAATGAGTTTTGTCATTAGTCTACAGGTAATACTCCTAATTAGCATATGTAAGGTCAAGTAGGTACGCGGCATAAAAACCTTATAGTCAGTGGAACATGCGAAGTGTGGAGTGCAACATTTAGAATAGGAGGCACCAAAATAGAAATATATCCATGGTATATATTGTTGACAATGATAGTTCTTGCAATTTTACCATACCATGAAATACAAGAAGGGAAATAACGATGATACTGGCAGACCTAGAACGAAAAGGGAAAGAAAGTAAGTAACTAGCATGACAAAGTAACAAAAATGCGTATATATTTCAGAATCATGCTATCAACATAGATAAAATGGGTACATCATTGAATTAATTACTTAGCTAGTTGTAAACAAGAATGATATTTTTTTATTTTTTCGCGGGGCACTAGCTATTTTTGGCTAACTTGGCGACTGTACCATGGGAAAGGTCCCTATTTTGATCCGATCCTGACTTTGATGGGATCTTGGAATAAACGTACTAATGTCTAATTTCACAACCCTTCAATTTGGGTGACAATCCTAAATAATCCTGGATTGAAGCTTATTGACTGATCCTAAATAAACCACCAATTGTTCCTTTTTGTTTTGCATATGTTGTGTTGAGACTACACAGTCCCCAATAAGACTGCAATGGTCAAGCATCGTACCTGAAACCAATCTTGCTAGCAAAGCAAGATATTTGATTTTCTAAAATAAAAGAAATAAACTTCATAATTGACGACTCTTTCTTCAATACTTAAGGTTTTTATGTAAAATATGAGGAAGCTATTACAAGGAACCAATCTTGTGGACCGGAACCAAGTAATTGTGGGTTAGAAACTAAATAATTGTGAGTAGGAATTAATCCTTCTTATGAATTGTGGACCGGAACGAAGTAATTGTGGACCGGTTCCTCCTTGTTCCGCCTCATAGTTGACTAGAGAAGTAGAGTAGCATGCAGCGAAGGCGTCCACTCTGTTTTTTTCTATGTAAATTAACAGCATGTTCGTTTGGCTGGTGGCTGATTGTTGGTGCTGGTTTGTTCCGAGAGAAAAGTACTGCTTGCTGGTTGCTGGTGGCTGGTTTGTTCTGAGAGAAAAGTATTGCTGGCTGGTAGCTGATAAGCAAAGCGAACAGGGCGTAAGAATCTGACGGCGTAAATGTTATATATATACTTGTTCGCTAGCTTGATGAACGAGTATATGCTAGGACGCTAGAGCTGGGGATCTGGAACTCCAATAAGACTGATGTTTGGATCCAGGTGACTAGAGGTGACTAGACTAATTTTAGTCACCTTGAGAGGCTAAATTGCCAAACACCCCTGACTAAAGGGTGACTAATTTTAGTCTAGCCTCTAGTCACCCCTGGCCCTGCTAAAAGAGACTAAAACCTCCCCTCTCTCTCCTCATTAAAACCGCACCCTTATCCAGTCGTCTTGCGCCCCTCTCTCTCCCGAGAACCTGCGGTTCCCGCTCCCCGCTGTTGGCCGATGCCGCCGACGTCGTGCTCTAGCGACAGCGGCTCCTCTGGCCTTGGCGCGCCCGACTGGCTCCGCTTGAGCTCGCCGCCGCTCGCGGCCCGAGCGGGCATCGGGGGCGGTCTTTGCCGCGGCCGAGCGACACCGCCGCACCGGCGCCTCCGAGGCGGTGCATTGGAGGATGGCGGCGTCAAGGACGACGACACGGAGGCCAGTGGCGATGGCTGGACGGGCTGGACTTGGACGAGGAGACCAACATGCCGAGTTTCTCGGCACAGATGTCGTCGGCACCCGCCCCCGCAGCCGCCGTCGCGCCGGGACGGTAGGGGCGCTCGCTTCAGTACACCGTGCCGCCCCCACCACCGCCTTCTCCTCCGTTCCCGAACCCCGCTCGCCCTCCTCAGCCATGGATTTGAGGGTGGCACGGCGACGCATCATTGGCAGCGGCCATGGATTTGGGGGTGGCGCGGGGAGGGAGGAGAGGGGAGGGGAGGAGAGAGGAGAGAGAAACGAGAAGGGAATGGGTGGGAGAGGGTTTAATGCTGACTAATTTTAGTCCCCTTCCAAGCAGGGGCTGACTAAAAAAATTAGTCTGACTAAACTTTAGTCTGGTGACTAAAGGGATCCAAACAAACAGAGACCAGCTGAGACACAGTACACCGTGGTGCAGAGTAGCAGAAGAGCAGAAATTGAGCAAAATAAACACAACTCATGGTTGCACGTACAGGTGACGAGGTTGATGATCCACGTATGGAAGAAGAGGCCGTAGGGGATCCCCGGGTTCTCCGCCTTCCTCCGGTCCATGGCGCAACCGGGGCACCCATCCACGTACACCTGGCGGGGCTTCTCCTCCAGCAACGGCAGCGCTGCGTCGCCCTCACCGCCGGCCATCTCCCTCTCGCTCACTCGCCTTGCTCAAGTGCAGCTGGCTCACTGTCCAGTGGAGGTGGAGCTAGGGAGACTGGAGAGTAGCGATCGTATATGCCAAAGGAGGTGCGTGAGCTTCTGGCTGGGATTGGATCGGGATGGGATGGTAGGCCAAATGCCAAAGGTAAAGAGTTTTCTCACGTCGTCACGTAGCTATGGATCATGTGGTGGATGGAATCTCTGGTTGGTGATTAGTCTGACGGAGTGAGATATGTCCCCTGACAATTTTGTAAGCACACGCATCAGTGGTTGCGTGGACTGCTACTGACCTGAATCTAGAGATGCATGTACTTATATGGTCGGAGATTTTTTTTCCTTGTCCTAAGCTATTTGCTTGAATTCTTTCAAAAAAAAAGCTATTTGCTTGAAATGTACACCGTGTAAATTGTAACTGGTAACTGACTGCTTGTTTGCACTCCGGCCAGGATCTACAGATTCATGCGTCATGATGTGAGGGTGAATTAATTCTTTTCTTACAGATGCTCGATCCAATGCCTACGGAAGGAAGACCGTGCCGGCTCCCTCTAGCTGCAGTTCGTGGAGTCGGTGATCAGTTAATTTTGTAACTGATGCGTCAGTCAGTCAGGGACTCAGCCACTCAGGGTATGGTATGATCCGACCACAGCACGTCATGGACCACCGTCGCCGATCCTTTATTAGTTTGTTGCGTGATGCTGGTCTCCCCCTCCTCGCCGATCCGATCCGGTCCAACCCTGTCAGATTTCAGATGATTTCCAAATGATCTTGTGTCCTTTTCAGAGTTGCAGTTGCAAGCAAACAAGGATGTATTACAGTATCAATTGCCTGTTGCCTGTGGTAATGTCGCTGTATGCCAAAATGCCAAATGTTTGTGATTAGCCGAAAGAAAGGTAGTAAAAAAACTTGGGATGTGCTCGAGGGTCTTCAACCACATCAGAACCTCTATTACTAGGTATAGTGGTGGTACCTCACCAACTTGGCTTGCCAGTGATGTCTCAGTTAAGATGCTGCAGATACTTCATCTATTATCTTTATACTTGAGTGTTAAAAGAAGCCACCACGTTCACCGAGAGGGTCTAGAAATTCCCACGTTAATCGGAAAAAGAGAAGAATATGGATCATTGGATTTTATGTAGATCTAACGGTCCACACTGATTAAAAGAGTTCATATCAGATTAACATTCCACACTGATTAAAAGAGTCCATATCTTATCCAACTAATAATTAGAGAACAATTATTAGAATAATAAAATTAAAAAACAAGTTGGGCATACAGTATTGAACGCACAACCAATTATGTGTCGTACCTAATATAACACTATCTTATAACGGTAGACATAAATATGGACATGAATAATATTTCCTAATCAAGTTTTTTTCCTATGTTGACAAGTTGAAAAGGGGACATGAATATCACTTTGCACGTAATTATTATTTTCTAATAAATTTTTTTTCTTATGTTGAGGAAAGGAAAGAGAAGAGACGTGAAGATCATTGGAAAATTACAACATGACACGACATAATAAGTACCTATCAAAATTAGGGTTCGATAAAAATTATAGCAAATCTTGGGTGACAAAAGGGCAATACATTATGAACACCTAACGGTCTAGACTATAGGGCCTAGAAATTGCGACATTAATTTAAAACAAAAAATATACACCATTCGATTTTATGAGGATTTAACGATCTAGATCAGTTCAAACAATCTATATTGAATAAGATAGATATACAAGATATCTTGATGTCTGAAAAACATTAGCGTGATTTCAATTCCATATGAAACTAACCAAGTCGAAAGTGGATTTTTTCCATATGGTAATTTGTATATACTATGTTCAAATACATATCTAACTTTAGGAACCAAATAAATATATACTCCCTCCGGTTTGGTAAAAGAAGTCGTTTTGGACAAGGTTTTGGTCAAACATTGGGAATATAAATGACGAATAACTTTTAAATCATTGAGTTTAGAAATGTGAAAATCGTATCAATAGATTTGTTTTCAAAACCATTTTTATAAAAGTACACATATATATTTTTTCATAAATGTTTTTTTAGAAAAGAGAAGTCAAAATTGTGTTTTGGAGACCGCGTCGCTGTCCTAGATGACTTCTTTTACCAAAACCGGAGGGAGTATAATAGGTAGGTCATATTAAATCTATTTGAGAGAGAGCAGGACCAGAAGCGAGAATAAAATGCATCACGATAGAACATGCGTGATGATGGCTTGATGGCTCCTAAATAAAATGCATCATGATAAAATGCATCACGATGAAAGATGATGAAGGTAAAACAACAAAATGAAACCTAGCTCCTCTATCATTTAATTTAGGAATCAAAAGATCGTCGTTTTCTAAAATACCACTAAAAGACATCCTCAAATAGCACAGAAAGAATGGTCTGCGATTTGGTTCTCACACTGCAAACTCGAACTAGAACCTGCTAGAAAAAAACAAGAGGGCCATGCACATCGCCGTTACTCAAAAAATTCGTGCTCATCTCAACCATCGCCTGTGCTGTTGGAATTCGAGGTAGGGACATGGCGTGCATCATGCCTACTTGCAGTCACAAGCCACAACTTCCATATGTAGGAGTCAAAAGTTTGTCAATTCCAAAAAATACCATCGAAAGATCTCCTAAAATACCACTGAATATTGTGTAGTTTGGTGCTCACACCATGAACTCAATACAAGACCCACTGAAGAAAATACGAGACCATGTGCATCGCCATTAATCAATAACACCCGCCCATCTCCAACATCACTGCCGGAATTCAAGGTAGGGATGTTTGCGCATCAGGCTTGCTTCTAGCCACAAGCCATAGCTTTCACGCGCTGGCTTGCGAGAGGATGTCGCTGGCCTTTGTCATACCATGATGTATGCTAGCAGAGAGAAATCTACCTAGGCAAGGTTGTCGCAACCCACAACATTATCTTGAAAGGTTAAAGGCCCAACAACGAGAGTCCCTTTGGATTTTTGGTGGTCGTGCTACAAATGGGAGTATACAAATGTGCCACAATGGTGCTCAGAATGGTGAATTAGCGGGAGCTGCTGCAGCAGGGTGGTGTAGAGAAAGAGAGAGGGGGGGTCATTGTTGATTTACCGGTGGAAAGAAGGAGAAGATGAGGAGCTGTACTGACAGAGGTCTTTCAATGGTATTTTAAGAAATGATGTTCTTTCGGTGCTACAAAATTAATTTTCACAAAAACAAACCCAACTCCTTTATGAGATCACGTATAGGATCAACATGACAACATCTAACGGAGGAATCTGTATAGGCGGCATGATACAAGTTGATGTTGCTGCTTGGACGACATGTGGTTCAGACGCAATATATGATAGTACAAAAAATGAGGCAATAACATGATCTCTCTCCTTTGGTTAGAAAGAGGGAGAGGAGAGAGATAGAGAGAGGTGATGAGCATAAAGACTAATGAAATATATAGCTTAGTAGTCACAACAACATATTTACTAATCCAAAGGCAAAGGTTGCAACGGGAAAAAAAGGTGCAATGATCATAAGATAAAATGGGATCATGCATGTATGGAGTTGTAACAATGGTGATTGGAGAACGAAGAAAGAAAGAAAGGTTAGGTATAATAACAACTAAAAAAGTTAAATCAGCAAATTAAATTTTAATTATTACTTCTACACTATACATTAATCAACATTATACAAAATATAAGGATTTTTTTGTAATCGTAGCAAAAAAAACTTACAAACAAAATTGTACACCACAAATAAGAAATCTAAAAATATATATTCATGAGAACAATGTATAAACGTTTATGTTGTAAATACCAAAAAACTATGTCTATATCTAAAGTGTTATCTTTGTATTTAATTCATGTTAGAAAAAGATAGGCCACAAAATATGACGAAAAAGATAAAATGAAATATTGGTATGTAACCATGACACGATTAAAAATGCAATATTATTTAATAAAAAATAAATGTAATATTGTGCTATTTATTTTTGAAATAAAGCATTCAGATATTGACATACAAAACTAGCTACCCGCGCTATTTGCGCGGGTCCTCTTGCTAGTTTAGAGAACTGCAGGGAATGGCAAACTATTCCATCTCTCGAAATGTTCCCATTCCTTAGAAAGCTGAAAGTGATCAGAATGTGTAAATTGAAGGAAATTTTTATTCCTTGTTTGGAAGAGTTGGTCTTGATTGAGATGCCAAGATTGGAAAAAATGTCTTGGTACTTACGGGATGGAGATGAGCTCCCATCTAAGAATAATGCTGAT
Source organism: Cenchrus americanus (assembly GCA_947561735.1). Lineage (NCBI taxonomy): Eukaryota > Viridiplantae > Streptophyta > Magnoliopsida > Poales > Poaceae > Cenchrus > Cenchrus americanus. Next base: position 290,097,167 of record OX387239.1, on the reverse strand, counting down.
CAAGAACTGCTCTCAACTGAATGAATTCACTCTTTTTCCAGAGTTACTCATCTTTCCAGGTTGAGCAGCACTCATGGTTTCCGTTTCTCAGCAAACTCTCCAGTCTCCATCTGGTGTTGTCCTCATATAATGTATGTATTTGCTCCCCCTCTCTGAAGTTTGATTGCAGCAAGCGGGAAATCCTTCCATTGGGAGAAATGCGGGAACTCAGGGAGCTGACGTTAATGCCGCAAGCTCCGCCTGCCTGCCAGTTCCGCCGGCCGTGGGATCCGCCACCATGGGCCACCAGCGCGCGTTGTCGCGAATCAGCTGACCTGGGCCACCACCGTGCGTCGCTGGGGGAGCTCGCCCTGGCCGGCCTCGGGCTCGAGCTTGAGATGAATGAAGGTGCGAGAGACGAGAGAGAGACGGAGCAAAACGGGAGCGGAGCGGACGGAGCGAACCCGCATCTCGACGGTATATTCCCTCGGGAGCGTCTTCGCTCCCGCCGCTCCACCGTCCAAACAGCCGCCGGAGCGGAGCGGAGCCGCTCCGCTCCCGCCGCTCTCCAACAAAAAGGCCGGCCACCGATATGCTTGCTGCTGTTTCCTTTCAAGCGGGCTTAGGGTGTGTTTGGTTTGGCCGTGGCTTTTGCAAAAGCCGCCGTAGGCCGTGGGCCGTGAGAAAGCAGCTGCGAGAAAGTGGCTGTGAGAAAAGCAGTTTACCATTTGGTTGAACTACTGTGGCTTTTAGAAATACCTCTCTCACTTAAAAATGGGTCCCACACGTCATAGACACAAAACATCTCTTCTTTCTTCCTCCCTTCCTCTTTCCTCATTCTCTTTCTCTCTCACAATCTCCTATCCCGTGCCGTGCGGATGCCGCCGCCGCCCCCATGGGCTCCCCGCTCATGTGCGTGAGTCACAGGTGGGACTCGCCGGCCGGGGCACGCGGCGGCCGGAGCTCACCGGCCGAGCCCGCCTACGCGTCGCGGTTGGGGCTCGCCGGCGGGGGCTCGCCCCGCGCGCGGCGGGCGGGGCCCGCCGACGCGTGGCGGCCGGGGCTCGCCGGCCGGGGCCGCCTGCCCGCGGCACCTTGGCTCGTGCGGCCGGGCCCGTCTACTTGCAGCAGCTGGGGGCGAATCACACTGAACCTCGTGGACCAAGGGGACAGGGAAGCCGGTCTTGGAGCTGTCGGCCATTGGAGGGGCAGGGGAACAAGTTCGCCACGTCCATGGGAGGGTCAGGGGAGCGGAAGTAGAGGGGACCGGGGCGGCGCCAGAGAGGACCTACATCTTCTTCCTCCTCTAGCACGCCATGGCTGGAGTCGCAAGCCGGGATGGAGCTTGCACGCTTGGGTTGCGCCCGCCCACGCCGCATCCGCGGGGGGAGGGAGGCCGCTCCGGCGAGCCTACTCCGCGACCAGTGGAGCTCCCCCGCAGGCGGGATTCTCCCACCCATGGCGGAGGCGGAGGGAACTGGGGCGAGCTGGAGGCGGAGGCCGGAGTCGTGCGGGTCTGCGGGAACAGAGGGGAAGAACGAAGCGTTTTCTTGTAATCGATGGCGGTGAGGGTAATTTTTTCTCCCCACAGCCGGTGAAAGCAGGGTTGGTGCGGCTTTTGCAATGGGAGGGATTTGCACTACGCAAAAGCAGCTCACAGCCGCCAGCTTTTTCCACAGCCGCAGCCTTTGGTTCTGCTTCCTGCTTTTGGCTAAAGCCAAAGCCGCTAAAATCAGAACCAAAGGCACCCTTAATGTCAAGCCCACCCATGCAGCCAGCTAGTGCAGATTCCTGAAGAGTGAAGATCGTAGAAGCACACTCAAGCAAGATTCGCGCAAGTCTCACTCACAGCTTAGTAAGTTTCAAGGGGCATGATAATTACTCAACACTGAAGAACCTAAAACAAATGCAATCTGACAGACTCCATGTCAATTGGCCAAAATGAGCAGACCATGTGCTCGAAGCTGACTGGATTGATAATAACAATAAAGTGAGATTCAGGATAGAAAAATAACCGAAGCAGGGAAAGTTAAAATTTCATTGATCATTGCAGAACTTTTTATTTTACAGCCGAATGACATGTCACAAATTAAACACTGCAAGGGAATGCAGGAGCGCGTTAGACCTGGTTCAGTACAACATCGTGTGGAGCTAGCTCAGAGGCTCGTTCAAAAGCCAAGGATATCTGGACTTCCTGTTGACATGTTTGGAAGGAAAAAAAGCGACACGCATAAGAATCATGCCAAAAAGAATACTCTATATATTTCTTTCAGTTCCATAAAGGCAGATCTCATCTTTCCATCTTACAATGACTGATTAGGTGTGTGGTAGGATATTTTCGCAAATATATTGGAGCTCTCCTATAGTATATTCGATCCTATATTAACAAAACTAATTAACTACCCTAGCTGACCTTGCTTAAAACACGAAACGATTGCTTTCGCAATGGCAGCCTACTGTTGAGTGTTGACCACCAGCGGACGAGTAGTCGTCCCCCGTCGTCGTCGTGCCGCTGTTGGGGGTTGCCGAAAAATTCGGATGACCGCCCTAACACAAGCTGGGAGTTCTTAACACGTTCAAGTACGAAGTGAGAGCGCAAAGAGATCGTGATTCTCTCTGCGCAGGCAGAAAGACAAGTTCCAAAAAGTCCGAATCCGTTTACACGCGCCCTCGCGCCCCTTTTATAGGGAGACGAAGGGACTTTTACATACCGATAACACCCTCGGGCTCGATGAATATTCCTAGTGTGAACACATACAAGAATGTCTTTTTCATTCAACATATTTACAAATGCGACACTAGTTCACACTCGAACCCGACTTTTGGGGACGACAACTTCGACTTCGCTTCTCCACTGGTTCGTGAATACCTTCGCGTGAAACTCCCGAATTGGGTCTTCAATAGATTCCCGAACTTGCCTTCATTTCTTCACTGGTTCGCGCGTGTCCTCGCCTGCGACCCCCGAACTCAACCCTCGACAGATTCCCGAACTGGCCGTCCTCCGAAGTTCGAGCCACCGACAGTTCAAGACACCGAGCTTCCGCATGTTCGTGACCCCATGTCTTCACCGAATCAAGATCCCCGAACTTCGCACATTCGCGAATTCGTGGCTTCACAGGCTCCAGGTTTCGAAAATCGTGAATTCCCCGCTCCCGAAAAACATATTTCGAGAATTTTGTTAAACTCAACGTTTCGAGGATGACGGGTTTCGCTGAATTCAGCGACAGCCGCCGGAGCATATTGTTGCTCCGATGGTGCGGCCTGCCGCACCTGCGTGCTGATGTCAATGCCAAAGAGACGCACCGCCGCTCTAACACCTCCAGCCGGCGCAGCCGCGGGCGGCGCCGCCTCCTCCGTCTTGATCGACAACACGAGCGAGAGATCTGATGGCGGCGCCGCAGCCGCAGCCGCAGCCGCAGCCGCCGCAATGTCTTCCACGGGCACGGGCTGCATCGCGAGGCACCTTTTCTTGATCCTCCTGGCGTGCACGATCGGCGGGCGGGCCGGTGTAGTGCACCCTCATGTGGCCGCCGAGCGCGACCCCCGTGGCGAACACCTTGTGGCACTTGCGGCACTCGTACGTGCGGCGGGGCCTCCTCCTCCTCCCTGCTGCAGGCGCGGCGGAGCGCGGCGAGGAACGCGGCGGCGCCGTCCTCGCCGAGCTCGCGCACCATCCCGGCCGGCGGCCGCGGCCGCCCTCTGCCTGCTCCTGTGCCCGGCCGCGTGGCCGCCCAGGGCCTGGTTCGTCGGGAACGTCCGGCCGCACTCCCTGCAGGTGTACACACGCCGCGGCGGGTGGTCGGCGGCGGCCAGTTTGCCCCCTGCCCAGCCTCGCTGGTTGCCGGTGGCGGCGGCCCAGCCTGCATCGACGCGCTTGCGCTTGGGCTTGGGCTAGGGCTCCATCGTCGTCATCCTGAAGACGGGCGCGGGGCTGGGGTTGCCGTCGCCGTCGCCGTCGTTGTCGCTGACGGGTGCCGTCCGATTCGATGCACAATAAATCTGTGGTTTTCCCAATAAAGTGGGACTCTCGCACAACTCCTCTTTCAATTAGGTGGAGTGCTGAACCACATCAGAAAAGTTGAAGGGATTTTTTTTTTAATCTTTAGAACAGAGTAGGTCTCTGTGTACATAAAATACATAATCATGTACCTCAGAACCTATGCTTTTGTTGCTAAGCATGAAGCAGTTCTGGTATTTTGTCGAGATTAAGTCGAAATCATGACAGTGTGTTTGTAAAAGATCATCATGCCAATATTAATGATTGTCTGCACTTTTACTTCAAATTCAATATTACATCCCTCTGTTCTTGAATAGGTACTGGTGTCTCAAAGAAGCCTTTGTAAAAGCCACAGGTGCTGGCGTCGGATTTGGGTTGCATAGACTGCAATTCCACCATGAACGCTGGACTAATATTTGTATACATATTGATGGAGAAGTGTCTAGTAAATGGAGATTCTGGCTTTTCGAGCTTGACGAAATGCATTTGGTATGTATTACTGCCATCTACTTCACATACACAGGAACCTAGTCCGACCGTCCATCCAGTTCTGTCTTGTGGCTGCTTAAGTGCTTATTGGAAGTTGCAGGCATCTGTAGCAAAAGGGCACCCAGAGGATGCTGTAAGCAGCTACAAGAAAACATTGTCTGGTGCAACTGTTGTGGAGGAACAGTTACATTCTTCACTAGAGAGTCCAGAAGGAGCTTTCACTTTGTGGACAGTGGAACAACTTACACATCCATGGGGTAACAGCCTTGCAGGTATCAGGCATTCTTGCAATCTGCTACAGCAGGACCAAAGGAAGAGATGTGTGCATATGTTCCGAGAATTATGGACTCCTGATAATCTTATACACAGACACATGGAAAGGCCTGTTGTACCTCTGTATCTCTTCTGTTATAGACAAAGGGGATCTTTTGGCATTCTGCTTACCATAACAGAACACCACAATGGCTACAACACCTTTGTAGCTCTGTCGTGCATTCTTTCAGACATGTAGTGTCATACTGTCATGGGCTAATAGGAATTGATGTGCATTGACAAAAGAGGTATTTCTCTTGCAAATGAGATTTGAAATAGATTAATACAAGTGAAACATGAGGTTTTAGAACTGCAAAAGAATGATTTGGTACTGTTTATAGCAGCAGGAACAGGAACCTCTGCTTGACTCCCTAGTTCTGTTTCAGTTCTGATGTTTGCAAATACTGGAATGTTGTTGGCACCTGCAGTTTGAAAGTGCAGCTGATCAATTTTCTTATGCCAGAAACAGCAAGCATCCTATATCTGTCACGAGACACCTCAACAAGGAAGGGTAGTAGGTACCTCTCCTCCTTCCCGCCATTCCCTCCCTACCCTCCAAACTCCAAAACAAATTTTTGTTCCGAATTGGAAAATTTTCACCTGCTCCATCTCCAAACGAAGCAAAAAAAAAAAAAAAATCTCTCTCGGCCTCGCCCTCCCCACCCTGAGGGCTGAGGCTTCTTCCCCTCCCATCTCTCGTCGTCCAGGCCCGTTCATGTCTGTGGCTGCCTGCCCTCCGCCGGAGCAGGCAGCAGCACGCGTTCCCCGCAGCAGCCATGGGCCAATGCTGCTCCAAGGGCGGCGGGAAGACCGCCGCCGACGCGGACGCGGACGTGCCGCCAAAGGCGGAGGCGGAGGCGCCGATCCGCAGCGCATCGGCGAACCATGGCGGAGTAGGCCACGGACAGCCGCCGCCGCCGTCGTCGGCGAAGCCGGGCTCGCCCGCCGCCGCCGCCGCCGGCGGCGGCAGGACCAGCACGAGCAGCAGCAAGCCGTCGGGGCCGGTGGGACCCGTGCTGGGTCGGCCCATGGAGGACGTGCGCGCGACGTACGCGATGGGGAAGGAGCTCGGGCGCGGGCAGTTCGGGGTGACGCACCTGTGCACGCACCGCGCGACGGGGGAGAAGCTGGCGTGCAAGACGATCGCGAAGCGGAAGCTGGCGGGCAAGGAGGACGTGGACGACGTGCGGCGCGAGGTCCAGATCATGCACCACCTCTCCGGCCAGCCCAACGTCGTGGGCCTCCGCGGCGCGTACGAGGACAAGCACAACGTGCACCTCGTCATGGAGCTCTGCGCCGGCGGCGAGCTCTTCGACCGGATCATCGCCAGGGGCCAGTACACGGAGCGCGCCGCCGCGTCGCTGCTGCGCACCATCGTGGAGATCGTGCACAGCTGCCACTCCATGGGGGTGATGCACCGGGACATCAAGCCCGAGAACTTCCTGCTGCTCAGCAAGGACGAGGACGCGCCGCTCAAGGCCACCGACTTCGGCCTCTCCGTCTTCTACAGGGAAGGCGAGGTGCTCCGGGACATCGTCGGCAGCGCCTACTACATCGCGCCCGAGGTGCTCAAGAGGAGGTACGGCCCGGAGGCCGACATCTGGAGCGTCGGCGTCATGCTCTACATCTTCCTCGCCGGCGTGCCCCCCTTCTGGGCCGAGAATGAGAACGGCATCTTCACCGCCATCCTGCGCGGCCAGCTCGACCTCGCCAGCGAGCCATGGCCGCACATCTCGGCGGGAGCCAAGGACCTCGTCAAGAAGATGCTCAACATCAACCCCAAGGACCGGCTCACGGCGTTCCAGGTCCTCAGTAAGTACCATGGATTTTATTCAGCCGCAGGAACAATTACCAGCACACAAATATCGATGTCTATGTGGCATTGACCCGACAAATTCATACCTTGCAGATCACCCTTGGATCAAGGAAGACGGAGATGCACCTGACACGCCACTTGACAATGTTGTGCTCAACAGGCTCAAGCAGTTCAGGGCCATGAACCAGTTCAAGAAGGCGGCACTGAGGGTACATATGTCTCATAACAACTTCACATATCAAACTGCTGAGAAATAATGCTTATAACATGTGCCCTGGACCTAATGTAGATAATAGCTGGGTGCCTATCCGAAGAGGAGATCACCGGGCTGAAGGAGATGTTCAAGAATATCGACAAAGATAACAGTGGGACCATTACGCTTGATGAGCTCAAAAATGGGCTGGCCAAGCATGGAACCAAGCTGTCAGACAGTGAGATTCAGCAACTGATGGAAGCTGTGAGTTTTCGGAGTACAATTAAAAAAAACTGTCATTCTAATCAAGGTTGACAAGGTTCATCTGGAAAGATCCCTTTTCATTCCTCCTTTTTATGTAATTCCAGGCTGATGCTGACGGCAACGGGTTAATTGACTACGACGAGTTTGTCACTGCAACGGTCCACATGAACAAACTGGATAGAGAGGAGCACCTTTACACAGCATTCCAGTATTTCGACAAGGATAACAGTGGGTAAGTTGAACGCTGAAACCAACACAGCTGAGACACCTGACTACAGAACTACAGATACCATAGTACTTCATTTATCTTGCAGGTACATTACAAAAGAAGAGCTTGAGCAAGCCTTGAAGGAGCAAGGGCTGTATGACGCCGAGAAAATCAAGGAGGTCATCTCAGATGCCGACTCTGACAATGTGAGGAACAAATATTGTGTAAATTTAGTTGGCATAATAAACAATAGAAACTACAGCATCATCAACGTTACAAAGGGGGAGTTAGACAGAATAGAATCCAGTAGATCAAATGATAAAATTGTTCTTCTATTCTATTGATTATATATACGCTGCTAGTTAAGACACTAAGATTTATTTTTGCACATGTAGGATGGAAGGATAGATTATTCAGAGTTTGTGGCGATGATGAGGAAAGGGACAGCTGGTGCTGAGCCAATGAACAACAAGAAGAGGAGAGATGTAGTCCTATAGTGAAGCAGAAAGTGTGAAATGTGTACAGCAGCTCAAACAACCAAATTTGCACAACTGTACACAAATGCAATGGAGTTACTTTTGCAATTCAGTTCATGGATGGTTGTGCAATATGATGGCAATTCAGCACTCATGGCATCTATTATTCTCATTTGTTGCGGAAAAAAACAGATGATATAACATCATCCAACAAGACCTACTGGTACAGAAAAAACTTCAATAGTCCAATGCAACTTTCTTCACACAAATTGCAAACTGAACAAATGATAAGGGTAACCATATGACAGAAGGCACAATGATGACAGATTATCAATTAAAAAAATGAGGATATTTGCGTGGTCCACAGCAGACCTCAAATAATAACAAGATACAATGGGCCAACCGGGGAACCTTTCTCTACATAAAAGAAATGGCTATTGTGATGAGCACTTGCACAGACTGTACAAGGAAGATATTATAGTTTAATTATCTCACAGCACAGCACAGCACGTGTTTCTTTCATGTGGCAGAATGAATAAAAATACGAAATGGAGGAATTGGGAAGTTTGTTCTTACCAAGGAGAATTCAGTTAGTGGTTTCCAGAGAACCCTTCACCTGCATAGCTTTCACGTTCCCTTTGGCGACGTTCTCTCTATAAAGTTGGACATAAAGTTGCATGATATACGCGGATACAAAAAATGGAACTTGATTTAGTGTATCAGTGTTACCATGCTAAACTTTGTATAACTTGTCTCATAGCATGCGAATATCAAAATCAAGAAAAGAAGACACCAACAACAAAAGTTGCCCACCCTAAGGCATTATTCTGATACAATAATATTGCAAGAACTCAATGGAGAAATGTAATCCTTAAATCCTGTGAAATCAAGATTTCACAGCAACGTGCAAAACTGTAGTTACTGTCATTTTTATCCCACCCAAGTGTTTCCAACAAAAAACAACAGCCTCTGCACAGAAATACAGCAGGAAACAGGGCACTCGAGAACATGGATCCATTTAAAAAGAACACGCACACCATTTGGCTTGCAATTAAGAGCTGCAAGGTGAATAGGTGATGCAATCCTAATCAAACCGCAAAAAAAAAAAAATCCAGTGATCCGCGTCCCCCTTGGCCACAAAGGCATTTCAGCAAACAGCTGACGCGCGCACTCCAAACAACAGCGATCAGAGCTCTTGGGCGCGGCAGCCAGCATTGCTCAGTCAGGGTGTCACAAGAGCAGTAGTAGATGACGAGGATTGAAGGCTAAAAGTCTGGTACCCTTGGTTCCCAGTAGGGGTGGAAGCAGACCAAGTCGTAGACGGGGGGAGATGGTGCTGACGAGCACGAGGTTGACCGCCCATGAAGACGAGCAGCCCCGTCACCGGCCGCGCTCGGTGCGGCATCTCGCTCGCTCTTTCCCCTCGCCCCCTTCCCCCGCCGGCGCCTTCCTCCGGCGGAGACCAGACCAGAATACCAGATGAGTGAGAGACGACTCCCGAGCACCTCGAGGACCAGAGCGAGACGAAGAAGGGCGCCTGCGCCGGATGTTCAGCTGTGTCGAGGAGAGCGGCGGCGGCGCGGCCGGTCTGGCGGCGGGGCAGGTCACCGGGCACCGGCGAGCCAACGGTAACTCAGAGCCAACGGCATCCATTCAGCCTCCCATCATCACAGAGCAGTGTAACTCAGGGATCGACAAGAGGTGTGCATCCATTCAGCCTCCCATCATCACAGAGCAGTGAGATAACTGTCCACAAAATGTTCTGCAAAGGGGGGTGGGGGTCACAAGGGAGGTTATCCACGAAATGAGAATAAAAATTGCCCTGCACGTTTCAGGAAATGGAAATCAAACAATTTTGAAGCTCTAGCTTCAGCAGAAACTTCATCCAAATACTACCTCCCCGATAATTAATTAACGCGTGGCAGCGACAGAAATTCCAGTCAAAGGCCGGTACGCAACACAATAAACAAAAACATATTTTGATTTTTTTTTTTGAAATTAACAAAAACATAGTATTTTGATACATGTATCAACGAACTTATCATTGGCCATCACCGATGGCAAAGCAGTCTGTCTGTACGTACTTTGAGGGTCGTCCTGATTGCAATTGTTGCTTGCTACCAAGTGTTTCATGTTACCACGGAGAATTGCGCCTCTCTACATGTTGCAGTAACAGAACGTGCTAATATTGACACCCCACTAGCATAATCCATTCTCATAGGCCAGACATATGGAAGAGGCGACACGCAAAACTTTTTCTACCAATGCTATCTCATCATACAGTAAGTCAATCCCAGGTATCGTCTAAGTTGACTCTTCCAATTCTTCTCCAAATCGATCCAGCCGTGACACCTCTGCGTCGTCGTCACGGATCAGAGTATGGTTAACAGAGCCACCATCTTCACTCGCATGGATTTGCTGCCCACCGAACCTGCAAGGTAAAAAAAATTGGAGAACAAATTTTATTACAACAAAATCAATCCAGCAGCACAACTGTTACTTGATCAGCATTCTGTCATATAATCAGAGTTAGTTGTTTAAGTAATCAGATGGCAAAGTTTTCCACAACATTTCAGACTCATACCAATGAGGAAATGATATATTAGAGGTTTTGTCAAGGAAACAAACATGAGATGCAACCCAAAGTTTCATCAGCATTCAGCTAACATCACATTGGAAACAAAACTATAAGCGAATTATTCGGGTTGGACTTACCATCTGCCATTCATCTTCTCTATGCATTTGGCGCCATCTTTCCGGTCTTTGAATTTCACCAATATGACACCCTGTGGATGATTTTCACAAACCTGCATGAAGAAACATGTTAACAACAGTGGTTCGGTGGAAACCAGAGAAGGATGCAACGGGCAACGATATTGTGAGTCACGGCTTATCCATGATAATCTTTCTTTTCAGATAATTTATTGGTACAAAGCATGCATTTCGCTATCAGTATATTGAAATGATCAAAACTTTGTTTTGCAATGAAATTGGTAACATCTGTTTTCCAGACAAGTCAGGACAAGTCAGAAAAGCTCCATGTCTGGGGTAGCTTAGGTGGTACCTTGACATTATCCACTGGACCAAACTTGACGCGTTCCTCTCTAACATCTTCCTCAAGCTCAGTAAGAAGTGCTTCATCAGCCTGCAAGGTCAGGACAGACTTGGTTAATCCAACATAAATGAAAAAAAGTTGCCATGCAGCATGAACCTCATGAGAGAAATCTAAAATGATCTAAAGTACAACCAAAGTACCCCAGTCCCAGATCAAAAGCCCACATATTGCAGAAGGCATCAAGCATGCAACAGTTGCTTACTCTCAACTCAACTCAGCCGGAGTGAACATGTGCCGCAAAATAACTGTAGTAGGAATCATCACTTTCTTATCATCATGTCCACCTAGTTACAGGAAATTATGAAAGGAAAAAAAATGAGGTTAGATCCCAAATCTGAAGCAGCTATGATTAAAAATTACTACCCAAAAACAACGAACGAGATTACCCCATCCAAGCATTTTGTCTTCAACCTTCTTGGTCTTCCTTTTCTTTTGTTTATCAGTTTTCTTTGCAATGAAAACATCACCTGAAACACATGTGATGGCATCAGTAATAAGTTTTGTAGCTGATGGCACAAAGAAAGTAATTGTTTTTTCTTATAGAACTATGGAACAATACCTTTCTGCTCAAATTTGGTCGGACTTACAGACATCAGAGTCTTGCCACCAGGAAGGAATGATGTCTTATCCAACAACTGAACTGCCAAATCTACAGAAGGCTCCTGTATCATGGAAAGGGAAAAGCACATGAAAAAGAAGTGCATAGTGATTCCAAATAATCTGAGCAGCTTAACAAGGGGATGCCTTGAGATATGTCACCAAGGCATCTCCTTTTTTTCTTCCGGTTGCCTTGTCAGTGTAGATCTTCACCCGGGGCTTTTTAGTCTCAGGGTCCTGTAATATTGATAATCAACATGTGTCCAATGCTTTAAAGTTCACAAAAGAAATATAAATGCCACATCACAGTCATATCCTTCAAAAACATATTATTAATAAGAGAAACAAAAATAGTTATTCAAGTAAAGTAGATGTCAAATAAATCTTGTAGTATTTTCTAAAGTTTATTTAAGGCGCTCACAGCATTTCATATATTAACATTATATCCACCTATAACCTATGGGCATCTGTCAATATCTAGTATCATAATGCATGCTGCAAGTTTGGGCAACTGAAATTGGCTAATTTCTCAATTTGATTCAGATAAGTTTGAAAAAATAAACAAAGTTAACATGAATAATTGAAGGCCTCAATATTCAGATAAGTCAAATTACAAAGTTTTTGCCAATTAGTGACATTCTCAGATGGAAACTCCATACTAGTTCACTAGTCCAAGTACTCGCAAAACTAAGTTTCTTCACAAGAGAGTAAAATCAAAACATCACCAAGACTGAATAACACAAATGCATCATTTTTGCCTCTGCAACACAGCAGATTAAAAGCATACCTCTTTATTATTCCACACTTAGAAAACACCTCCACAATCTGCAAAGAAATCCAGGTTCAGAAATTCAGAACAAGCATTTTAAGGATAACCAACTGATTAAGAATGTGGTAGTTCAATAAATCTCCTTAAGAGAGAAATGAAATGTGGTTACAAATTAGTTGGTACAAGTGATTTACCTCCTCCAGTGTGACATCATCAGGAATATCTGGTGCCTGAAATACTTCTTCCTCTAGTGCAAAAGTCATCTCTTCAACAGCATAATCTTCCTTTTTACTTGATGCATCATTCTGCAAAGGCATAAGAAAAATAAAACATTTTTTAAATAGGAATATTAAAAAGATGAAGGGAAATTTGTTGTGCACTTGTGCTCGAAGGATTCATAGCTTAATATCATATCTAATGAAATACTTCTTATATAAAGAATAATTATTGCCAACATAAAGCGATAAGAGGAACTAAAGGATACCTAGTGGACTTGCAAGTAAACTGTGATTTATACAGGTATTTTCTGCAACAGAACATAGATATTTAATCCTTGAAATAAAGGCAATGTGAAAACTAATTAAGAAACTACTGTCCTAAGCAATATAGCAAAGCAAGAAGAGCTCTGGTGAGGGCAAGAAAATGATGATTAAGTAAGCTGTAAATTAAAGAATCATTAATGATGATTAAAGTTGCTAATGTGAAATATAAGATTCTTTTTTAGGAACCTGGCTTCAGTACTGAAGATTACCAGGTCTGTTGTTTCACAAACATAGATTGAAATCTCGCACCATCAAAAGTAGCTAAACAAAAATATAAACTATGATTAACCGAAAGTAAAAAAACAAACACATTGCTCAGATTAATTAAACATCTCCTGAACCTTGAGTGAGAAGAGAAAAGGTGCGCCAAGCATCAACTGCCAAGCTAATATAATCTTCACGAAACAAATAGTCTACGAAGGCATGGCAGAAACTTTCCGCTGGCGTACCAACCAACCCAATGACATACCAAAATTAGTTTTCAACAGATCCTTTTGTGCTTCTTTCATAAAGAAAGTACAGGACATCTGAGGGTAACTAAGGAGACTATCTTGTACTCCAACCACGAAAAGACCAAAAAAAAATGTGTATAAATCCCTAGCGATTGCAAAGACTGACGAGCAACACTTACTTGAGGAACCCATGCCCTCAGAGTACGATCCCATTTGTAAATGGTTCCATCATCGTCGGTAAACTCCTCCTCTCCCTCCGGTGGGGTTGCTGGCCGCTCATCATCCAGCTGGTACGCATCACCATCTCCAGCGCCGCCTTTCAAGGCCTCAACCTCTGCCTCGGCTTCTGCAACCTCCTTCTGAAATTTCTCAAAATCATCCTCAGCATCTGGAGCAACTGCGCGCACAAACTGAATGAATGAGAGAAGGGAACCTTACATGATTTCCCACTCAAGGCGCAGTACAAGACAACAGCATGTTAACCTTGTTCGGATAGATCCCTTGCCGCGACTGCAGTGCGTAACTCAGGGATTGACGAGAGCAGCACCCACTCGCTCCTCCCTTCTGCCCAGAGCATTGTGCTCTCATTGAGATACCCGTTTGCGAAATGTTCTGCATTTTTTTTTGTTATACGTTTTCAACAAAATTAGCTGGGGTATAGGCAAATAAGAAGCAAAAATCCTTCAAATTCAAAAGCGTGGAAGCTAAACCCCCCCCCCCCCCCCCCCCCACGAGATTATCGAGACGTTAATTAAACTTCAGAGCAACGAGACGATCAAAAGATATTCCTCCTCACGGATTAAACCCTAAGCCCAACCGCAGGGAGAAAACTCTGAAGTTGAAATGCACTAAATCGCAAGGAGGGAGCGGGGTATGGTGACCTCGAAGCTCGGCGAGCGCGTAGGGGCCGACACTCTCCTGGTTCGGGCCGAGCACGTACCAGCCCACCTCGGCGGCGGCGGCTGAGCCGCTGGTCTCCGTGGGCATCGAATCCGGGAGAGAAGAGAAGGGAAGGGCGGGAATTTAATTATTCGTCATCATAAGAAAGTCCACACATTCAAAAGCCCACTTTAGAATTTAGGCTTACAGATTTGCGCCGGAGATATGTTTTACCTACACATTTGCTCTTTTGTCCGACGATGGCGACGCGGCGGGCGTGGCAAGTGACGTCAACCGGATCCTCCTGTCGCGAGTGTGGGCGATCGCGATTCTCCGACGGATGGCGGATCCTCCCGTCACGGGTATGGCGGCGGCGGCTCCGGCGAACGTGGGGCGGCGGTGGGGTAGAGAATTGGGTGCGGTGACGGTGCGGTCCGGCAGATCTAAAACGTCGATGGATCGGGGACGGTGGTGGAGAGGACGAGAGGTGGTCCAACGGCACCGGGCGAGATGCGGGCGCGGCGGTCGTCGTGGGAATGCGGAGGGAGGGGCGTGGATCGCGTAGTGGCGAGAGAGGATCGCAACCGTCGCGACGCGGAGGGAGGGCGGGGCCGGGGGTAGAAACGGAATGAAGGGGGAGAGCGGGAAGCAAGCGAGTGGGCGGACGCGGACTCACACGAGGCGGACGCACGACGAACGACGCATCAACTTTTTGTCTTCCTTTCATTCTTTTTAGGAGTAGAGATTATTTTTCCAATATGCAATACTATGACAATGACATGTTCTGAACTGATGCTTGCTCTCATGACCAATGGAAACGTTTTTCGTACCCCCTGAGATTTGAAAACTCCGGACTAGTTGATCGCACATCACAAAAAATTTGGATACACCTGCGCCGTGCAAGGAGTGGAAGAGTACACATTCGAATTCACTGAAGATCTCTCCATCGACTGTTCGTTTGGCTGGTGGTGATGACTGGTTTGTTACGAGAGAAAATCTTGTTGGTGATTCTTGATGCTGGTTTGTTGTGAGAGAAAATCTTTTTGTTTGGAGGATCGATAAGCCAAACGAACAGGGCGCATGTTTTTCTCGCTGCAAATGATCTCTGTAAGCCTTTTTTTTGGCTCTACACACGAGCCCTTTAATCAAAATTCAGGTGGGTGGGGATGCTCCCCCTTAGTGGCCGTCAAAAAAGAAAAACCACTGAAGGTTACAACAGGTACTGATGTGCCTTTCTCTGCACCAATGGTGTCACTGCAGGCCGCGTCTAGATGGTGCTGATATCGACTTTGCTCTTACTTATTTGGAAGGCGGGGGTAACCCAGCTGCCGCAGTTGCACTGTATTCCTGACCAGTTGAAGTATCCTAACCGAGCCCCGCAGTGGATGCATGATAGCTTCCCCTCCAAAGCACCCTCTTCGACTGTTAGGTGAACAAAGGCCCATGTGGAAACCATGTAAGGTATAGTAGTCTAGTAGGCAAAAAAAAAGGAGAAACACCATTGCTCTACTTCAGACCAATAACGAAAGCATGTGCACAATATTACTCAACCATCGAGAACCTATGAAGATTTCATTTCTAAGATGACCTAAACATCAAATTACGAAAATGAAGTACATATGGATTCGGTGGGAACCAACCATATGGTAATTCGTGACTCGTAACGATCCATACACCAAGAGGGAGGCAATAGCATCAGCCTACCTGGAGTCATCCATTTCAGGGGCTCGATGAATAAAGATGAGCAATCTTGTTCTTTGTTGTTGTATGAACGACCACTCTTCCTTCGGTTCCATTCAAAGCAAGATTCACCTTCACCAGGAGCGTGGCTTATAACATTGTCCTCCACAGCGATAATTCGCCTGCATTTCCTGCAGCGGTAAGCTGTTTTATGTTGCCCTGCCTTTGAAGGATCTTGACAAGAGCCAGGTAGTGGAGAAAGGCCAGGGTCATCTTGAAACATATAGCTGCCTATTTTCTCCCCAGATTTGTAGGATTGACCTGTGGGCGGAAACATAGGTTATAGAAATACATGTTTGTTCAAATGAATTGCAATTAAAAGGTAATTGTATTGAACAAAGATTAGCTATTTAAAGATGCTGAATATTCTCACACTAGATGTAAAGGAACGACAATGTTCGTGATGCTGAAGCAGATCTAAGAACATTTGAATCACATGATAAAACTAAGCATTTGACTTATACAGTTATGGAAAGGCCGCAATTGGATTTTATATCAATAACCAACAAATTTCTTTTTGGAAGCTTGCATCTGGCCTATTGGTCTACTTGAAACCACACATGGCCAAGAACAACTAACCAACACTACTATGGCCAAAGAGGACCCAGCAAATAAAGCATAGAAAACAACCCAAGAAAACTGGAGAAAAACACCGCTTCAACCAAGATGGATTAAGACTAACCTAATAATTTTAAGCGGAATCTCTTGTACAAAGGACTTGAAGTATCAATCTTGAAGCCCATTTCTTCAAACAATTTCAACTGCATGGCACAGAATGTTCAACTAAGCAACAAACACTGCAGGAGTTTATATGCTTCGAACAGATCATGAACAAACCTCACCTGGTCAAGGAAACCATCATTCGGGCATGCCAACTCAGAAATTTCCTTCAAAGATTCTAATGCTTCTGGACGAAAAATACAAGCAAGGCCACATGAGTAAAATTCAACTAGAGTAGATGAAAAGATACATGTTATATTTCCAGGAAATGAGAGTTCACACCTTCCAGAGGTTTCTGCTCTGATCTCATGAGATAAGCAACAATGATGGAAGCACTGCAATAAGTTTGAAAGTCAGTATGAATGCATATGTAAAGATGAAAAGGGAGCAGGCAGTATTAAAAGTGAACAGCCTTGTGCTAATTAATTTCCTCGATTGAAAGACTACATTGAGCATGTTAATCCAAATTTGCAATTGCCAACCAGCAGCCTGCTGCAATTGGTTAGCTTCAGAAACATCAGTTTTCCATGCCATGCCAACAGCCAATTGGTTAAGTAGGCAGCATTAGCAACAGGTCGATTCTTGCTACCACGCCGTACCCAATTCCATTGCTAAACTAAACATTACAATCGCAAGATGGGACAAACAGAACTGCAGATCCTAAAATTACCCAGAAAACGGAAACGGGAAATGGCAGTGCTTTCTGAGAAAGCAAAGCAAAGCAAAGCAATGGCAGTCCTACCTCCTCGATACCCCGGCAAAGCAATGGACGAGGACATTCCCCACCTTGCTGCCCTCATCGACGAAGTCAAGGCAGGGCTCGAGGTGGTCGAGCAGGTTCTCCTCCTCCGTGTCCCGCAGCGGCACGGCCATCCGCGTGACCCGCAGCCCGTCCCCGGCGCGCTCCACCACCCGCATCAGCGTCCCGGGGGGCACCGCAGCTGTCGGCGGCGCGCCCTCCTCGCCGGCGACGACGCGGCGGACCTCCTCACTGGGGATGGCGAGGCCGGGACGGCAGTCGGTGATGAAGGAGATGGAGGCGGAGCTGACGACGGAGAGGACGTGGGTGAAGGTCGTGGTGGAGGAGCCTGTGAGGGCGGCGATGGCGTCTTTGATGTCGCCGAAGTAGAGCCGGTCGCGGACGTGGTCCGGCATGGCGGGAGCGGTGGAGGAAAGGAACGGTGAGATATCCATTGTTGCTTGCTTGCCTTATACTACCATGCTAGCGAACGAGGTGCGGCATGGCGGCGGGCGGCGGCGGAGGAAGGGGCCGGTTGGAATCAGCGAAATCCGGCGAGTGGGGGGAGCACCTAATTTTTTCTTCAGAAAATACCCCTAAAATGTTTTCAAATAACCCCCTAATTTGCAGCCTCGTTTGGCTGGTGGCCGGTGCTGGTTCGTTCGAGAGAAAAGTATTGGTGGCTGGTTGCTGGTGACTGATTTATTTTGAGAGAAAAGTATTGCTGGCTGGTGACCCAAGCCGAGCGAACAGGGCGTTGGATCGCAGTTATAAGGCGTGTTTGGGACTACTCGCTCCCGTTTTTCGGCTCCGCTCCACGAACTCCACCATGAAGCAGCCTCCACCGTGAAGTTCGTGGAGCGAGTGCTACTCCATAAAAAACGTGGAGTTGGTGGAGTACCCCTTGAGGTACTCCAAGAAAAACGTGGAGTTGGCCTCCGGCTCCACGTTTTTCTTGGAGCGGAGTTCGTGGAGCTAGATGTGTTTGGCAGCGGAATGAGTTTAAAAGCGGAAAAACGAGAGCAAGCAGCCCCAAACACCCCCATAGTTGCGATCCAAATATTTGCGTTAAAGTCCCTAATATTTACCAAATAAACCCCTAATCTGGATTGCGGCTACTGATCGCGATCCTAATATTTACACAAAGGTCCTTGTATGATCTTCAAATAAACCACTAGATTGGATCGAAGTTGGTAATCGTGATCCAATTGTTTGCTTAAACACCTCTAGTCCGGATGACTGGCGATAGCCCAGTTGTACGGCGGGCGATAGCCTTCCCCGGCGTCGGAGGGGGTGGGTTATCTGTCCGTGACGGCGCCGTTTGGCAGGCCACCGCCGCCATTCTTGGCGTCCTCCGTCTCCTCCATGTGAAGCAGCCGGTGCTGGTGCTGCTTCTCAGAAAATCATGATGATGGCGCTCCACTCCCTTGGGAAACTTGACGAGGTCGATCCATGGTGCCTGATTAAAGCCAAGGCGCCATTGATGTTGTTGCGCTGCGTTCCTTGTGCAGAGCAGTTTGCAGTTTCAGAGAGAGATGCGGGTGGAGGGGAAGTTCCTTTTGGTAGACAGAGCAACGGATCTTCAATGTGCAGATGAACACCGCGCCGAATAGAAAATGCAAGTAATGTGGCACTCACGAGGAATCGAACCACCATAGAAAATGCAGGAAGAGTGTTGCAATATGCATCCTTGGCTGCAGTGTAAAAGATGGACGATCATAAGGTGATTGCAGAGTTGCAGCCATACATCATGAAGGGGAAAAAAAAGTTCAGAATCACAGATCAATCACGAACCAAACAATCGCCATATTCCCCCGTCCACCAGGATCAAAATCGATTGTGCGATGATGGTCACAGCCGTTTCAATCAGTCCCCCAACTGAAACTATACTGCACACAGACAGAGGACCCTTATAATTTTCAAAAGACCCCTAATTTGGATCGTGATCAATAATCGCGACGAAGGAGGCGGAGGCAGATATGCAGATTGCAGAAGGGGAGCAGTAGATGGATAGAGGTGGAATCGGCCGCGGACGAGGGTGATGCGGCGGCGATGGGTCACCAGTGCCGTTGCCGCATCCGTCCGCCATTCCTGGCGTCCTCCGTCTCCTCCGTGTGAAGCAAAGCAACCGGTGCTCTGCTTCTCCTCATGATGGTGCAGAGCAGCTTCAAAGAGAGATGCGGATGGGGAAGATCCTTCATCAGAACAACAAAGGGTACAGACAGAGAACAGAGATGACAGATGGCGTTCAAATTAACAACAGGGTATGGAAGTGGGTACAAAACTCTCTGGTACCTACGCTAATTTCACCGTTTCAGCATCTCTGGTACCTACGCTAATTTCACCGTTTCACCCTGTTGACGGTGGAACCTTTGCTGATGCCATATGATGATTGCTTTTGCCACGAGCATCATCAGCAGGTGCGCGCGCATGCCGTTTGCCGAAAAGCCAAAACTTTCTGTGACTCCCAAGATCCGACACCATCATCCTGCGGTCCCATGTGTGTGTTGAAGCATTTTTCCGCCGTCACCTTTTGTCCTTTTCGTCAAACCTTTCTACGGACCGAAAATGCTAGTTTGTTCTTAGAAAAAGGTGACAATTAGATTTTTTTTGGTTTTCTCCAAGAAATACTGATCCGTGAATATTCATTAGAGGAAAAACACACAAAGAAGATACTTTTCAGCAGTGTACGGCCATGTAAGTTAAAGGCTGTTCGGCTGGCCGTTATTCGGCTTATCTCAGCTTATTTTGGCTTACCTCTTCTCACATAACACTATTCAATCTACCAGTAATGCGAACACTATTCATCGTATCAGCTGAAAATGTTGCCAGAAACTGACGAACAACAATGTCTCACAGATGATGGACACCACCGCACAAATATTCTTTTTCCTCTTAAATTCTAGTCCTCATCATCAGAATTCTAATGCTGAATCTGATATAAGTTGCTGTCCACCAAACCACCTAAACATCAGAGATTGCTATCACTATCAGTGGTAGGGTCATCCACTAGTACTGAGTATCGACCTACAATCTTAGCAGGGATTACCCAAACAACGAAAAGGAAGCTCAGAAGTTATGGATCCTAAACCGAGAACGTCAGCAGCATCAAGCTTTCCCAGACTTGAGTTTGTTCAGAGCCCCAACAGGATGTAGTAGACCAGGGTGATGGGCAGAGCAATCAGCATTCCGAAGATCACACTGCAGCAAACAGAACATGAATGAGCATTGTCACTACTGTCTCGTGGTCCATGAGCATGAATGCTGATTTTGGCCTAGTTTAACGCCTTATCATTTCTTTTTGACTGCACAAGTCACTTCTCAAACATTATCATTGGGAATCATTGGAAATTCGGTGGGTGATCATTTCTGTTTGGGATTCCTTTTCAGATGGTGATTCTGATTGTATAATTTTAAAAGGAAAGCATGATCAAGTTATTCAAAAGAAAAGGAAAGCATGATCACAGTCAGAGATTCCTCATTACAAGACCCCAAAAAAATGAGCAACAATAAACAGATTGAACCTTGCAGGCTTCAAGTGGGTGCTGAGAAAACTATGGAATGTCAAAGAGATGATCTTACGCTGTGCTCAGAATGTCAGGATGAAGGTTGTACTCCTTGGCAAACACAAACGGCACGATACCTTGAGGTAGAGCAGCCTGAAAATTGAGTGGCAGTTCAAAGTTGCCGACTTGTTTTCCCAGTGTTGCAAAGCATGAAGTTTTGACACACAAGATTGCAGTATACCTGAACAATTGCAATGTGCAGAAGGACTCCACGCAATCCGACAGCCATGGAGGCGCCAGCCATGACTGCTGGACCCACGAGGAACCGGACAGCCATAGCGTATGCAGCGAGTTTGTTCCCACAGGCAATGATCCGCGGCTGCAATGCCATGAACAAGCCTGAAAATTGTGACAAGTAAGTGCTTGCAGATATACATGATACTGCGACAGAAGTATTGAGCAATGTAGTATTGTTCAGAGATGTGCACACCTAGACTGAACATTGCCATCCCAAGCCCCGCGTCCGACAGGATCGAGATCGACCGGGCGATGATAGCAGGCATTTCAATCCCCCACCTAAATGCATCACAATTAACAAGACCGGACGGAGATTACTTAGCTGAAATGCAGGAATGACCCATGAAGCGTTGCCTGAAGAAAGGAGAAATGAACTTGATGGACAGACCTGAAGGAGACCAAGGACCAGATGACACCAATGAGGCTGGAGTAGGTGTTGGGGTTCCTGATCAGCTTCCTCCAGACCATGATGAGGATGAGCCTCGTCATCACGCTCGCCGGCGGCATCGCGGCCGGCCTCCCCTCGCCGTCGTCCTTGGGGTAGAGCTGGGCGGTGGAGTTGGACCCGAGCTTGGACAGGGTCGGGCCGCCCTTGTCCGCGCCGTTCCCGTTCTTGGTCCTGCTGAAATCGTCACGGCCATACTCATCGTAGGCCTGGGTTCCTGTGCAGACAAATAATGATCAAATATTAAATTTTTTGTTCATCTAGCCATCTCACATTATCCAATCCACAAACAAGACAATGGTTTGGTCGACAGCACACGACAAGAATCGCTAGCTAGCAGCCAAAAAGAAGGTCCTAGCCACTAGTACTGGAGGAGGGAAAAGATGTTACCTTTGGCGAGGACATCGCCATGCTCGGCGCCGGCGCCGAAGACGCGCTCGGAGACCGGCGAGGCGCTGGAGCTCCAGACGAACATGTGCAGGTCCTTCCTCTTGGCCGCCTGCGCGTGCGGCTGCGGCGAGTGCCCGCCGCCGGCGCCCTTCTCCTCGTCACCTCCCGCTCCCTTGACGATGTTGAAGAACTCGGCGTGGTTGAAGCTGGAGCCGCGCGGCGTCGGGTTGCGCGACGACTGCAGCGAGTAGATCTCGACGCCGGAGAGGTTGGAGACCCGCGGCTGCTGCATGGACTGGGAGTAGTGCGAGTGGGAGTGGGAGTGGGAGCACGCGGCCTCGGAGCGGGAGCTGGTGGACTTGCGCACGGTGACCCGCACGCGCCCGTCGTCGGCGACGTGCGCGTCGGCCTCGAGCTCCCCCTTGGCGGCGTCGGCGAGCGAGACGACGTCGGAGTCGACGCGGAAGAAGACGATGGACGCGGCGGCGCCGTCGGGGAACTGGTCCATGACGAGGGCGCGCGCGGCGCGGTACTCGAAGAGGAAGAGCATGAGCGTGTACCAGATGATGCACTGGAGGACGACGACCTGGACCATGAGCGTGCCGGCGGAGTCGGGGCCGTACATGCCGCGGAGGAGCGGGATGCCCATGACGAGGGTGTTGGGGAGCGTGGAGAGGGAGAAGAGCGTGATGCTCCAGTCGAGGCTGGGGCCGGGGAGGAGGCGGCGCGGGAGGAGCGGGGAGATGCGGCGGGAGGAGGAGGATGCGAGGGCGAGGAGGGCGAGGACGGCGACCTTCTGGAGCGTGTCGGCGGCGAGGAAGCGGAGGTTCATGGCGAAGGGGTTGTTGGTGGAGATGAAGTGGAAGGAGAGGAGCGGGACGGCGAAGAGCGCGACGAAGCGGTTGATGCCGGAGCACTGGTCCGGGGTGAAGATGCGCCACCAGCGGACGGAGCCGTAGGCGAGCGTCATGGCGACGTAGAGCGGGACCACGGCGGTGAGGACGTGGTAGAGGTCGAGGGCGGTGATCATGGCGGCCGGCCGGCTTGGGTTCGTTTGCTGGAGAGAGGAAGGAAGAAATGCGGGAGGTGTGTGTGGGCTGTGGTTTAGCTAGAACATGGCTGGCTGGAGAGTGGAGGCGAATGGATCGGAGCAAGAAGAAGAGCAGAACACAGCAGGTAGGAAATGGGAGGTCGTCGTGGGTGGGATGTCCTCTGGTCTGGTCGGTCCGGACAGGAGGAGGAAGATGAAGAGAGGAGGGGCCGGGGGAGACACAGATGAGGCAAGCCGGTCAGAGAGGGGGAGGAAATGCAGGCGGCGCAGCGCAGGGGAAGCATGGCATTTGCACAAGAGATTTTTGCAGGCAGAGCTGCGGCCGGAGTGCGAGGAGAGCGAGCGCAGCAGCGAGCAACAGTGCAGGTGCTGACTCCATAGGAGCATGGGATGGGGGAGGGTAGCTAGGTCTGCGCGCGCGGCGGAAAAAGGCACGAGAGCGCGCGCGAGCGAGAGGTACGCTTCCGGTTGGCGTAATGGCAGACAAGAAAGGCGTCGCATCGGGAGGTGCGTGTGCTGACGAAAGACGGAGACGGGCCCTGCCCCTGGCCTGGCCTGGCCGCCGCTGCCCGGCGAGACCCAGCAGAGCCGAGGTGGAGGACCGGAGGTAGAAGTTGTCCCTTGCAGTAGCAGCAGGAGCCTGCCATCATGTGATGTGCTACGGTGAGGCCTTGAGTTATTGAGGTGGATTTAACGTAGATTATTTATAAAAGTAATTACATTAATCTATATTTAATACTCTAACCGCCGTACCACGTGGTGGTGCTGGCGGTTGTGCTGGGTCTCTCCGGTGGAGGTGCTGCGGAGGTGACGGCCAGCGACCTAATGCCTGTTCACTTGTGTGTAGCGGGCATGGTGCGGAATCGGGCAAAAGCCTCCGCTGACGTGTTGTCGGTAGGCCTGATGGTGGCGCCCTTGGGCGTCGGTCTCCCCGATGGGGGCATCATGGCGAGGCACCATGCTCTCCGTCGCGCGGGGCTCTCAGGGTGAAGACCTCGTCCTTTTGTGAATGTGCGACGGCGGCGCCATGGCGTCGTGCCCTCCCCGGAGGCGTCGTATTTGGAGTCCCGTCCCGGTGGATGTACGTCCGGAGGTGTTGCGGGAAGCGTGCTTGGCTCGTGTTGTCGTGGTGATGCAGAGGGACCATGGGTGCTATATGACTTTGAGCCATCGCGCAAGGTTCTGTGGTGAACTTGGTGAAGGATGGGCGGAGGAGTTGCTCTCATTGCGGCCTCAAATGTCTGAGTCCTTGTCAGAGGAGTGAGGTGGTGGAAGAGGCGAGGCCCCACGTAGAGTGGTCAGGATGAGTGGTTTTCCTTGGTGCCGAGATGGAGTGCTCTGCTGTTGTTTCTGTGGATCTGAGGGATCGGCATCCGAGTGTGTGGCTTGAGGGCGACAGTCCCATGGTGGAGCACCTAGGGAGGGGGGCGTCGGGTTTGCAGTGGGATGCGGTTTTGTCGTGGCACATCGTCAGTGACGATAGCGCGGGTGTAGACGGCTTGTTTTGTTCTCCTCTCCCAAGTGGTTGGGGGTGGTGGTGTGATGTGTCGTGTGCGTTTGTTCTTGTTCGGGGGTTTGTTTGTGTGGTGGTGTCCGCTTCGGCGTGTTATGTACCAATTGCCACTTCTTCTTAAATGACATAGTAGTGCTCCTGCTTTTATTTGTTCTAAAAAAAGTTTCGTAAATTTGCACAAATTTGCACCAATTGCTACTTCTTCTTAAATGACATAGTAGCCACTTGAATCATCATCAGCCAACAGCCAAACGAACAGGCCGGTTAACTGGTGATGAACATTTTGATAGGGAGGTACAGGTAGCTAAGGGTGCAAAGGGGTAACCATTAGGTGCACCTCCAAACCTCTTTAGTTCAATCATTTGTACTAGCTTTTAAAAATTTTGAAAAAGTAGTACAAATAATTACACTAAAGAGGTTCGGAGGTGCACCACATCATAATCAACTTGCACCTCTACAGGTAGCATCTGCTGCTTGTTGCAGAGCGGATCGCGGAACGGATCTTTTGTTTGACTAGCGTCAGCTTGCGTACAGCAACAGCAGGCTTGGACTTTGATGATGTGCCCTCCCTCCCGTTTACCACGCGTACAAACACGTCACTAGGATGCCTCCGACCGGTTGGATGGATGGCCGGTCCATCGTTCGGCTTATCTCAGCTTATCAGCTTATCCCGACTTATCTCCTCTCACAAAACACTATTCATTCTACTAACCGAGTACTATTCCTCCTCGAATCAGCCGAACAAGCTATATTTAATACTCTAACCGCCATACCACGTGGTGGTGCTGGCGGTTGTGCTGGGTCTCTCCGGCGGAGGTGCTGCGGAGGTGACGGCGAGCGACCTAATGCTTGTTCACGTGTGTGTGTAGCGGGCATGGTGCGGAATCGGGCAAAAGCCTCCGCTGACGTGTTGTCGGTAGGCCTGATGGCGGCGCCCTTGGGCGTCGGTCTCCCCGTTGGGGGCATCATGGCGAGGCACCATGCTCTCCGTCGCGCGGGACTCTCAGGGTGAAGACTTCGTCCTTTTGTGAATGTGCGACGGCGGCGCCATGGCGGCGTGCCCTCCCCGGAGGCGTCGTATTTGGAGTCCCGTCCCTGTGGAGGTACGTCCGGAGGTGTTGCGGGAAGCGTGCTTGGCTCGTGCTGCCGTGGTGATGCAGAGGGACCATGGGTGCTATATGACTTGAGCCATCGCGCAAGGTTGTGTGGTGAACTTGGTGAAGGATGGGCGGAGGAGTTGCTCTCATTGCGGCCTCAAATGTTTGAGTCCTTGTCAAAGGAGTGAGGTGGTGGAAAAGGCGAGGCCCCACGTAGAGTGGTCAGGATGAGTGGTTTTCCTTGGTGCCGAGATGAAGTGTTCTGCTGTTGTTTCTGTGGATCTGAGGGATCGGCATCCGAGTGTGTGGCTTGAGGACGACAGTCCCATGGTGGAGCACCTAAGGAGGGGGGCGTTCGGGTTTGCAGCGGGATGCGGTTTTGTCGTGGCACATCGTCAGTGACGATAGCGCAGGTGTAGACGGCTTGTTTTGTTCTCCTCTCCCAAGTGGTTAGGTGTGGTGGTGTGATGTGTGGTGTGCGTTTGTTCTTGTTCGGGGTTTGTTTGTGTGGTGGTATCCGCTTCGGCGTGTTATGTACCAATTGCTACTTCTTCTTAAATGACATAGTAGTGCTCCTGCTTTTATTTGTTCTAGAAAAGTTTCGTAAATTTGCACAAATGAGTATTTCAGTATTGGTGCGTTAGAGTGAAAATG
Source organism: Cenchrus americanus (assembly GCA_947561735.1). Classification (NCBI taxonomy): domain Eukaryota; kingdom Viridiplantae; phylum Streptophyta; class Magnoliopsida; order Poales; family Poaceae; genus Cenchrus; species Cenchrus americanus. The sequence continues at coordinate 290,070,927 of OX387239.1, read as the reverse complement.
AGGTGGAAAGTTGTAAAAAAACACATTGAGACCAGTGACGAAGTTAGAATGGCTGAGTTGGGCTACAACGTGTTCAGTGGCGTAGCCAGGAATTGTTTTTTTTCATCTTTGAGGGGGGGCAACAGTGCTAATTTATCTAAAATTTTGATCAAAATCAAATTGTCAGTGGAGATTTGCAAGCCAAGGGGGGCCATGGCCCCTGCCAGCCCCCCTGCTACGCCACTGAACGTGTTGCAAGAGAAGACGTGACTTGATTTGATGGATACGTAGTCTCTCCTTCCTCACTCTTCGAATGACTCACTCTCTCTTGCCAAGATTCGAAATGTTTCAAGTTAAGAGAGTTTATACAAACTAACACAATATCGACACACAATTATTTGTCGTCGTTGATTCTTTGTTCTCATAGTATTTGACCATCCACTTTGTTCAATTTTTTTGTTGTAAATGTATGAAAAGAAAAAGTCGTGCATCAAATGCTTTTGATACGGAGGAAAAAATAAAAAAATATTTACATAGTATTTTTGATAGATGATTCAACGTCAGGATCAGATGTTAACTGGTGATGAACATTTTGATAGGGAGGTACAGGTAGCATCTGCTGCTTGTTGCAGAGCGGATCGCGGAACGGATCTTTTGTTTGACTAGCGTCAGCTTGCGTACAGCAACAGCAGGCTTGGACTTTGGTGATGTGCCCTCCCTCCCGTTTACCACGCGTACAAACACGTCACTAGGATGCCTCCGACCGGTTGGACGGATGGCCGGTCCATCGTTCGGCTTATCTCAGCTGGTGCTTATCTCGGCTTATCCCGACTTATCTCCTCTCACAAAACACTATTCATTCTACTAACCGACTCGAATCAGCCAAACAAGCTTCGTGAGGGCACCGAAGGGGGTGTCTATTTAGCGAGCGCGCGCCACGAGCGAGCGGTTTCGGACAGCACTCCGCGTCAGACCCCCTCCACGTAAAGATGGATAATGATGACCCTGTTGCTGTAGAGTGGGAAAACATGAAGATGTGGGTCCCACGGGCGGAAAAGGATTTTTGGCAATGCTCACACCACAGCCGCATGTGTTCTCTTTCCGTGTGTTGTTTGAAGAAAATTCTACACATTTTTTATTTTTTGAAATATTGGAACTTATAGACATAATTTTGATGCATAGTTTTTTATATGAACAATTTATGTGAATAATTTTTTCCAACTACACCATATGCACATAATTTTTTTAACTTTTTTCTTAACGACGAGTTATGCACGTAACTTTGACCTTCATGACGAGTTATGCAGATATCTTTTTTATCCGAACGACGTGTTACGCACATAATTTTAACCCTAACAACGAGTTATGCACACAACTTTGACCCTGGTGATGAGTTATGAGGATAACTTTTCCCTAATGACGAGCTATGCACATAACTTTGACCCTAATGATGAGTTATGCGCATAATTTTGACCCTGACGACGAGTTATATAGATAACTTTTTCCTCAATGATGGGTTATGCACATAATTTTGACTACGATGACGAGTTATGCACATAACTTTGACCCTGACAACGAGCTATACACAATCATGAATAAAAATATGCCTGAACAAAAAGTTATGAGCAAAAGTTGTGTGAGTAAATCATGAAAAAAATTATGTCCAATAAATTATGTTGATAAATTATGAGCTGCAAGAGAGAGATATAATAAATAAACAGAAAAAAACAAAAGAAAAAACCGACCCACGGTCAGAAAACGCTCGCTCGGGACGCGCGCGGGCCAAATTGGTTTTGCGGGGCGGGCAGCGACCACGGCCGCGTGCGCGAGCTCGGATACAAGCAGGAGCTCAAGCGCCACCGCTCGTATGTCGCCGTCTCTCTTTCTCCGGTTGTCAGTTTGACCGTTTCTTGCTCTACTTCTCCATCTCCTCGACGGCGCTTGCAGGGCGCTGTCCAACTTCTCCATCTCCTTCACCGTCATCTCGGTGCTGACGGGGTTCACCACGCCTCACCTTCGGTGGCCCCGCCACCATGACGCTCGGTTGGTTCGTCGACGGAGCCTTCACCATGGCCGAGATCTGCTCCGCCTTCCCCACCTCCAGCGACCTCTACTACTGGAGTGCGCGCCTCTCCGGCGATCGTTGGGCGCCGTTCGCCGCCTGGATCACCGGATGGTACTTCCATTGCAATGTTCCTACTCCGTACTCACCATGCATCAGTCCTTATCATCAATTCAATGAATTTGTAATTAATTTATTACATGTTGACCCATTTCAACAATGATAACAGTGTTGTTGAGTGTGCGGTAGGCGTAGAAATAAATATAGCACGTAATCACACATACGTGCATGTGAACTTCTTTCCATTAATGGAATGTATGCAAAATACGTCACTAGGATGCCTGCGGCCGGTTGGATGGATGGCCGGTCCATCATCGTCAGCCAGAGGAGGGAGTGTGACTGTGAGTGACCACAGAGGTCAAAATACACTACTACAGTATGTGAGTAGTATACCGTAGTACGCCACCGGCGGCGGCGCCGGGGGGGGGGGGGGGGGGGGGGGGGGGGTGGGGCGCTTCGGGGGCGCGCGGCGGTTGGGGGGGGCCCCCCCCCCCCCCCCCACACACACACCACCGGTGCCTCCGCCGCTGATTGTAGGAGTAGCTGTGCACAAAAGACCGGAATCTGTTACCACGGACTCAAAAACCAAAATATGTGTTGTGCCAAGGCCAGCAAAAAAATCGAAGGTGCCGGCTTGCTCTGCTTGCTGGCGTCTGATGATGATTCAAGTGGCTTCAGCATTGCTTATCCAACAAGGCAACGATACTACTAAAACTGATGAATGGCAATGCTCAGAATTAACAAAACTGAAGATGCAATTAGGACGTTGCTGGACAAATCTCATTCGATGGGGATTAATTCTTGGCAAACATTCTCGTCGGAGATCATCATCCAAATCCGGGGAGCAGATGTTCTTGCCAAACAAACGTGTCCAAAGTCCGTCCGGCAGGCCGCCAGCTCCCCCTGTCACGATCACCAATTGACTTCTTCTCCACATGTCTATAAGCGTCTCCTCCCCGCCGGCACCTCGCCAGTCGCCACCACCACGCCGGTGCAAGCTGCCCACGGCGCGGCGCCATGGCGTGGAACAACCCCCAGCCCGCCGACGCCCCCGGCACCGACCACGGCCGCCTGCGCGAGCTCGGATACAAGCAGGAACTCAAACGCTCTCGTACGCCGCCGCCTCTCTCTCTCTCTCTTTCTCTCCGGTTGTCAGTTTGACCATTTCTTCCTCTGCTTCTCCCATCTCCTCGACGGCGCTTGCAGGCTGACCTGTTTTTGCGGGAGTGAAGCTTGTTCTCTTTGATCTTTGCGACCGTCGCTTTCGATGATGCTTGCGCTTTCGTTCCCCATGTCTGAAAAAGTCACCTCCCCATGCCGCTCGGGTAGAACATCACGGCTACTGCTAGCCCTGCCGCTGATTGCTTGTTGATCTTGCGAAGGGGGTTGTGGCACGGGAGGGCGATGAGAGGGGGGAAGAGATCCGCCGGCGACCATCGGTAGCGGCACGCAAACTGTCGGTGAAGCCATGGCTCATGAGAAAGGGGGAGATACAGGGGAGCTGCGGCACAAGTACGTGGGGACGGCGGCGCGAGGACGCGGAGCGGCGACGCCCCTTTCCCTCCCGACCCCCTTTCTCCCGATGGTGCTTCTGTTTTTTTCCGGGTTCACGGTGTCGCTGGCCCCGTTGGTCAACCCGCATACACCGCTCGCCCGACGCGGCTTAAGCGGGTTTGGCCGGCGGGCTTGCGACGTGGGTTTGCCCAACAGGCTCACGGTAAAGCCGCCCCGCTTTCATATATAGTGTTGTCCAACTTCTCCATCTCCTTCACCGTCATCTCGGTGCTGAATCTTTCATAGATTGGAGCAATCTTTTTCAGTATGCATCGGCCGAAAAAGATTGCTCTACAACACCGGCCTCACCTTTGGCGGCCCCGCCACCATGACGCTCGGCTGGTTTGTCGCCGGAGCCTTCACCATGGCCGAGATCTGCTCCGCCTTCCCCACCTCCAGCGGCCTCTACTACTAGAGTGCGCGCCTCTCCGACGACCGTTGGGCGCCGTTCGCCGCCTGGATACCGGATGGTACTTCCATTGCAATCTTCCTACTCAGTACTCACCATGCATCAGTCCTTATCATCAATTCAATGAATTTGTAGTTCATTTATGCCATGTTCCATTTAGTTGCGCTGGCAAGATGAATTTGACAGGCTAATTGCTTTCAGGAAGTTTATAGGATGAGTGTGAGTCAAGTGTACTGAATCTTACGTAGCTTGGAGCAATCTTTTTCAGTATGCGTTGACTTGAGTACATCATTGCTGCCAGTACATCACGAATTCTCAATATATTAGTACCGGTGGTAATAATGGTGGAGGGTCAGGCGGCACCCTCCTAGGTGTCGACCTCAGTGTTTTTGACATTGGAGCCATCGATGAGGGAGACTTCTATGTGAAATTCACCTTGAGATATAAAACCAATGGTTTCAAATTTGTACTTTATTCAGTTTATGGACCTGCACAAGTACAAAACAAAAATGCTTTCCTCTCGAAATTGGCTAACACTTGCTCAAAGGAATCACTCCCATATATCATAGGGGGGATTTTAATATTATGAGACGCCCAGAGGATAAAAGCTTAGGGAATTTTGATCTCAAATGGCCCGGCATTTTCAATGTTGTCATTGAATATCTTGATCTTAGAGAGATTGTTATGACGGGACGCCAATATACTTGGGCAGGCCCAAGGGATAACCCCACTTCCGAGAAACTCGATAGAGTACTGGTCAGTACGGAATGGGAAATTCAATTCCCCTTGACTTCGATCGAACCCAGGGATAGGAATATCTCCGACCATACTCCCCTGGTTGTTAACACTGGAGCCTCCACCCATCAAACCGGAGACCGGCCCTTCAAGTTTGAGAGGGGTTGGCTGCTACCGGATGGTTTTTATGACATGGTTGCAAATATCTGGCAATCTGAAACAGAAGGCTCCACCCCCCTTGAACGCTGGCAAGCTAAGATCCATGGACTTAAACAACACTTAAGGGGATGGGCTAAACACACAGCAGGGTCCTACAAAAAGGAGAAAAATATGTTATTATCTCTTTTAGATAATCTGGATAAGAAGGCTGAAAGTAGCCATTTATCTGATCAAGAAATCAATCTCGAGCATTATCTAAAAGAAAGGCTAGTTTCTCTGCTGAGAGAGGAGGAATTAAAATGGTATGAGAGAGAGCCAAAGTTAAAACCTTATTGGAAGGTGATGCTAACACTAGGTTCTTTCACCTCGTTGCAAATGGCAAACATCGCAAACAACATATCTTTAAAGTTGAGAATGATCAAGGTGTAGTTGTTGGTGATGATTGCCTAAAAAGCCATATACCTAATTACTATAAAAACCTTTTTGGGACACCTGAAGCCTCTGGTATCTCCTTAATGGAAAATCAAATCCTTGATATTCCGCAGGAAACACAAGAGGGAAATGACGTTCTCATAGGCCCTTTCGCCGAGAGCTGCAGTCTTCCAAATGGAGCACAATAAAGCTCCAGGCCCGGGTGGATTTCCAGCTGAATTCTACCAAGTCTTTTGGGGGATTATTAAAGATGATCTACTACGTCTCTTTTCTGATCTTCATAGGGAGGCTCTAGATCTGTACAGTCTGAATTTTGGAATTATTACGTTAATTCCTAAGACTCATAATGCGATAAAATCCAGCAATATAGACCAATTTGTGTCCTTAATGTTAACTTTAAGATCTTCACAAAGGTGGGGACAAACAGGCTTAACATTGTAGCCAAAAAAGTGGTGAGTCCGACACAGACTGCCTTTATGCCTGGCAGGAATATCATGGAGGGAGTAGTTATACTTCACGAAACTATCCATGAGTTTCATACTAAAAAAAGGTATGGAGTCATTTTCAAAATTCATTTTGAAAGGGCATACGACAAAGTTAAGTGGTCTTTCCTGCAACAAACCTTACATATGAAAGGCTTCTCCCCGAAATGGTGTCGATGGGTTGAAAGTATGGTTACTGGTGGAAGTGTTGGGATTAAAATAGATGATGAAGTAGGTCCCTACTTCCAAACCAGACGTGGACTCAGGCAGGGTGATCCAATGGCACCAATCTTATTTAACATCGTTGCCGATATGCTTGCTCTTCTTATTAATAGAGCAAAAGCCGATGGCCAAATAAGAGGAGTCCTTCCCCATCTCATTGATGATGGTCTGTCAATACTACAATATGCAGATGACACCATAATATTTATAGACCATGACCCTGAGCAAGCAAAGAATCTAAAACTTTTGTTATGCGCTTTTGAGCAGCTATCCGGGTTTAAGATAAACTTCCATAAAAGTGAAATCTTTTGCTATGGTACAACTAAAGAGATAGAGGAATTCTATACTTCTCTCTTTGGTTGTAATGCAGGGGAATACCCATTCAGATATTTAGGGATTCCAATGCACCATAGACAACTATTGAATTCTGAATGGAGAAAGGTTGAAGAGCGCTTCGAGCAGAAACTTTCCTGCTGGAAGGCAAAGTACCTATCTTACGGGGGAAAACTTGTCCTTCTCAACTCTGTCTTAAGCAGCCTACCCATGTTTATGATGTCCTTTTTTAACTACCTAAAGGGGTTCTCAAAAACCTAGATCATTTAAGATCAAGGTTCTTCTGGCAAGGATCTTCACAGAAACATAGGTACCGATTAGCCAAATGGGACATATTATGTTGCCCAAAAGACAAAGGGGGTCTAGGTATTCTTTGATTTGCAACTTCAAAATAAGTGCCTTCTTGCCAAGTGGTTAGTAAATTTACTAAACACAAATGGGATACGGCGGTCATTGCTAAGGAATAAATACCTAAGATCAAAATCTTTATCTCAAGTGACAGCCAAACCCAATGACTCTCATTTTTGGAGGGGCCTCATGCATATTAAGGATGAGGTACTGTCTAAAGGTACCTTAGAAGTCAAAGATGGGTCCAATACAAGGTCCTGGGAGGACACTTGGGTAGGAGATCAGCCTCTCAAAGTTAGATATCCAAATTTATATAATATAGTGAGAGATCCTCACGCAATTGTATCCAAAGTTTTGGCCACAAACCCTCTCAATATCTCTTTCAGAAGGGTTTCGGTGGACAACAAACTTAGAGAATGGCTTAATTTAATAGCAAGGATCTCACATGTCCAACTGGTGGAAGGTTCTGATTATTTCAAATGGAGCCTAACCAAATCCGGATTATATACTGTCTCGTCACTGTATCACCATCTTATTGATACACATCCACCGTTTCGTCATGGAAGGATCTGGAAGATGAAAATTCCCCTGAAAATAAAAATCTTTCTTTGGTTCCTACAAAGGGGGGTTGTTCTAACCAAAGACAACCTGGCTAGGAAAAATCGGAAATGAAGTCAGCAATGTATTAGTTGCAATAGGAATGAGAATATTCAACACCTCTTCCTTGACTGCCCCTTTGCTAAAACAATTTGGAGAATAGTCTTTTTTGCTACTAATCTGAACCAACCTGGATCTTTAGGTCATATGTTTGGTACATGGCTGAACAGCCAACATAAAAAGATAAAAGGTTTAATCTGGGTTGGTACAGCTGCATTATGCTAGGCTATCTGGCATTGCCGGAATGATGTAATTTTTAAGAAATTGAAAACTAACTCTATTAAGTAGGTTATTTTTAGGGGAGCATACTGGCTACGCTCTTGGGCCCAGTTACAGCGTGGCGAGCAAGCCAAGGACACCCTCACTCTGATGAGCAAGAAATTAGAGATTATTGCTTTAGAGATCTCAAATAAGGGGTGGAAGCACGTTGCTCGTTTGCTTTAGTCTTACCATCTTTTAAGACTTTGGTTCAGTGTCCCTTTCCAAGAACGCTTTGTAATAATTGGCTGTGTACATCTCTGATGTAGTGGCCGAATTTTGTAATCCTTTATAAAAAAACAATAGTGGAGGGTACCTGTCATCCAAGTATGTCGTCTTCGTCTTCCATGCCGTAATTCTGCTGAGGCATGCCATGGTCAACAACCTCTCTATCACATGGCTATCCTTCTTTGGGCAGTTGGCTGCTGTTTGGAATATGTTAGGTAGTGTCTATTAAATATGGGTCTCTTCACTTACAAAACTTCTAAACACAGGAGTATTTACTTTTTAATGGAAGGCTCATTCAGTTGCATTTGAAGTGTATGGAATCTGTCTCTTTCAAGTGTCTTTGCCTTGATGATCATTGTGCCAGTTGTTGCTACTGAGAGGGCCGGTGCAAAATTTGTGTTCACCCATTTCAACAATGATAACAGTGCTGGAATTCACAATAACCTATACATCTTTGTTTTGGGGCTCCTTATGAGCCAATACACACTGTCAGGATACGACGCGTCAACACATATGGTACATAAAAATTATTAAGCAACTTCGAATCTTATTAGGAAAGCTTACCGTGGTAAGTAGCATTATCCTTATTCTTTGATTCTAAATTTAATCTCACAGACCTAATCTGGGAGATTCAGAAGTTGTATTTGTGTTCGGGATGAGAAGGGTGTGTACTTGGACATGTGTCATCGCCCTTTGATGTTGCATATGTTCCCATGTTGTCTTGTTTCTTATTTTTCATATGTTTGGTATTTTTTTTCCAACCTCATTCATGGCCGGGTGATCTTAGATGGGAATGACGAACGTTCACCGCTTCAGTGATGTAACAAATCCACTGGGCATCCATGGTTTTTCTAGTTATCTGGACCGTGCCTTCTTTTGTATGGACTTTTTTTGTTACTTCTTCTAGGCTGGCCCTCATCCTTTTTACTTCATGCAATTTTTCGGTACCAGTTTACCCTCCGCCAATTCTTCCACCTGAGGACGTGGTCTCCTCCATTGTGTTTTCATTTTGAGCTTGCGGCAGGCGTAGAAATAAATATAGCACGTAATCACACATACATGCATGTGGAGTTCTTTCCATTAATGGAATGTATGCAAAATATGGGGGGCTCTTCTGATAGCACTAAAAGGAGAGGCCTTCTCTGTGTAGTCACCCCATTGCCTTTTGCACTACATATAGTTATTACGACGACGGTGTACGTGAATGGTAGACAGCTGTTCTCCGGCGAGCGCAACTCTGCCGCCCACCCGCGGGCGTCCGCCTTCCACCTCCCCGCGTGCGTCCACCTTCCACCTCACCGCGCGCAGCTGTGCAGCTCCCGGCGGCGCAACTCCATGTAGATGGCGCCATCTGCTGCTCCTACCTCGCCGCTGCTGCCACGTTGTTGGCAGTGGCTGTTGCCCCGCCGTTCGCCGCCGGCGACGTCCTCGCCAGCACATGTGGATCGCTAAGCAATCGCTACGCCCCCAACAGTACATTCGACCTCAACCTCCAGCAACTTGTTGCAAACCTGCCAAGGAACGTCACCTCCTCCGGATCGTCTCTCTTCGCCACAGCCGCGATCGGAGTGATTCTGGACACCATCTACGCGCTCCTCCATTGCCGCGGTGATCTCAGCTCCAAGAATGCGCTACCGGCGCTTTTAAGGACGCACAACAGCTTTGCCCATACAACAGAGACTCGACAGTTTTCTACCAGTGGCAGACATAGGTTTACAAAAATGGGTGTACATACATTCTTAATTTGTTTCTAACTATATATTATCATATTACGTGATTTTAACTTTTTCAAATTAACAACCTCTCTTTCTCTCACACACATATATAAACATAATCTTTTTATGTTATCTAAGTTGTGTTTCTTTAAATATATTTTAACTAAGATAAATGTTACATGCATCATCATATATTTTGAGTGTTGTCATGGTAACTCCCAAACTGTAGTGAGAAGAAATTATTAGTTGGTTATTTTTGTCAAAAGTTTTGTAGATCACAAGTAGTTGCACTAGCCAAATAAGAAACATAATCAATACTTTTATAACATATTATTAAAAAATGTTCACATTCTTTTTTATGCAACATTGATATTTTTGTTAAAAAATCTTTTATCTAGAACTACTATTAAAAAGAAAAATCTCTGCATTATTTTATATTATTTGAAAGATGTATATATCTTCAATCGTACTTTAAAAGTACACTTCACAAAGTAAAAATGTTTTTAAGGTAAAAGTAGGTAATACATTAAAGAAATAAGACCAAATATTCATATAAATTCAAACTACTCGTACTTGTTGCACGCCCTGCTCTTGTTTCCATCCATTGGCGCCATCTCTGCCATGCACTGCCTATGCTGGTTTGTAGTGCCTCGTGCACATCGTCTCGTCACAACTGCTCGTGCTCATTGCGAGTGCACATCGATGTCATTTATTGCCACAACATGCTACTTGTGCTTACCACAATGCCTTTGGAGAAGGAGAAGAAATAAAAAACTAACATTTCAAAAATGTTGCTCTTTGTTTTTAAAAAGTTGAATTTGTTTTATTCATATGAAGTTAAAAGAAAATATTGAGTGTGTTATTAAAAGTGATGTTGATTGTATTTTTAAATGTCATTATGACTTTTTAAAGTTGTGAAATTTTGTGTTATTAAAAGTGATGTTGATTGTATTTTTAAATCTCAGTATGACTTTTTAAAGTTATGAAATTTGTTAGGTTAGAATATTAATTACTTTATATTTTTTAGACTAATTTATAAAATACGAAGCCTTTTCCATCCTCTTATGATACATTAAACTTATATGTCGAGCCAGTGTTGTATCTCGTATCCAATAAGCACTCAATATGTATATTCAAATTGAAATTAAAAAAATGAATGTTGATACATAGATGATTTTTTCGATACACCCCAGCAACTGCCATTTTCATCCTCAACCCGACGAGCATACTACCCACCTTATGTCTTCTACTATCTCTCCCCTTTCCTTCCCGCAACCCATCACCTTCTTTCTCCCCGCGACTTCAACGCGCATCGTTTTCCACGAGGTCGGCTCGTGTGCTGCTCTCCACACTCCCTTGCCCAGTTGTAGCTCGAGTCTTTCCCACGACTTCCTTTACTTTTTTAAGATGACGAGTTGTGCTTCCCTCATTAAAAGTAATAAGACGAGGCAAGACGATATTTTCCATATGCATAGCGAGGTGACACCGTAGCAAAGCAAGTGAAAGAAACAAGTAAAACGAAAAAGAAAAGAAGAAGTAAAAGAAAAAGACCCGGCTGCCCCAGCCCAATAGTCAGCCCAACCTATGAACCTAGCAACAACCACAACGGCCCATCTCTCCCACGCCCTTCTTCGTCCTGCTCCAGACGAGCCGCACGAGGGAATTCAGCAGTAGGCGTCGGTCGCCACCATCTCCCTCACTCGCATTCCTGCGCGCCGCTGCACCCGCCTCTGTCGCTTGCTTCCGTTCGTCTCTCTCCCTCGTCTCCCCTTCCTCCCTCTCTCTATGCCCGTTGGTAGCGCGACGACGGTGGTGCGGGGAGCCCTGCGCGGCGGCGGTGGTGGAGCAGGGAGGAGCGCGGCGTGGGCGGCAAGTGGAGGTAGAAGAGCGGCAAGTAGGGTTGTTCTGGCGCCTTGACTCCTGGTGACACCCTTCGTCGAGCGACGGGCGCTTCGCATCCTGCTGCGGTTATTGGGTGTATTTGTATTCAGATCTAATCATGATTTTACTAATTCCATCTTTTTTAGTAGTTATTGGGTGTACATGTGTACACCCATGTCCTATGCTGGGTCCGCCCCTGTCTTATACGTCCAGTGCACCTTACGGTATTTGAATCAAAACTTCATTATCTCCTCCTCCGACTTTGAGTATTCTGGCGACCGAGGACCAACATGGAGGAGCCACGAGAATGCCTCCGCGCCGGCCGCCGTGTTTGACGCTGCAGTCTGCCTCCTCCTCAACAAGACGACTGAGTATGCGGCAACCTCCTCTACGAGGTTTGCCACTGGCATGCAACACAGCCCCAAGATCTTCGCGTTGGTCCAATGCACGCCAGATCTGGCGCCCTCCGAGTGCAGGAGCTGTCTGGCCCCCGTTCTTGCTGAAAGGATGATATGTAGCGGCACACAAAGATGCATTATTGGTTTGCTCAGGTGTGGCTACTTCTATAACGAGTCCGCTTTCTTCTCCGGCACACTGCTGGTTCACCTGCTGTCGTCTGGTAGTGACCATAAAGGTACGAATTGCATGTGTGTATATATTCATTCCAGCATAACACCTAGCTTAAGACTCTCTATCATATCGACATATCTCTGCATCTGCCCCCGCTTAGTAATTAAACTAAACTGCTAGCTTTGCATGCATTCTTCTGCAGGAGGAAAAAATGATAAACATAAACTTGTGCTCGAAATCACATTGCCCATCAGCGGCGCTGCAACTGTACTTGCAATCGGACTCGTCCTCTACGGGTTGCACAACAGCGGAAAGAGGAAGAACATGAAAATGTCGACACAGGGACAACAACCTGCAAGAGGTATACTCCCTCCGTCCCGTAAAGAGTGTCCACTTTGACTTTTTTCAATCAAACTATTTGAAGTTTGACTAAGTTTATAATGAAGAATATGAATATTTATAACATTAAATAAGTATGGTGTGAAAATATATTTCACAATGAATCTAATAAAACTTGTTAGACATCAAAAGCATTGATATATTTTTATATAAACTTGGTCAAACATAAAATGGTTTGACGGAAAAAAGTCAAAATGGACACTCTTTGAAAGACGGAGGGATTATTATTATTATTATTATTATTATTATTATTATTATTATTATTATATTTACATATATTTTGACCTCTATATATATATATATATTGCCACTTGCTAGCAGACTACTTTTTGGCCCAAGCCCAATAATTATCGCCGCAAGCTGGCCCCACTTTTCCTTCATGGGCCGGCCATTGTCTTGAGCATTAAGAAGTTGCTGCTGGTTTGTTGCTTTGATTATTGGAAAAAGTCTACTTTTGGTCAAAGTCCAGATAAAACAAGTCCTTTCACTTTTCAAACCATGTAAATTTTCGTCCTATTGTAACCTCTATTTTGCTACAGTAACAATGGATTTGTTTTCCTTTTTCTAATTTGTTTCGTTTGAATCTTTGAAAAATCGTAACTCTTCGATACTACATCAGATTGAGATGATTTTTATATGAAAATTGTAGCTCTACAACTTTTTTAGTTTTGAGTTTTTTCATTGAACAATGTTAAGATGCTAAAAAATATATATAAATTTATAGCACCACAATAATCGCGTACTTGTACCTTATTCCATTTGCATTCTTGCATACGCATTGGGTGGGTGGGTCACGACTGACGAATGTGCTGGTCGCACTGCTTCTAGCCCAGTTTATGGCATACTCCGTTACTCACGCTCATGGGCCGGCGTGAAAAAGGAAATTTAAAGATGGGCTGACGAGAAGGAACAAATTTTTACTCCACTACTGACCGACGCCCAGGCACCACACCTGCCGCTACCCGCTACCGCCACGGGCTCAAGTGTTTCCTTCATCCGAATTTTTTATATTTTTTCTATCACGATTTTGCAAAAATATATGATCCGCACGAAATTTTGCAAAACTATACATCTGTCGCCGTGGCTCACGGCGTCAGGAACATAATACCGTGGCCCACAGCGGTGGAAGAAATAAAAATAAAGAAAAAGAAGACTGAAGCCATCCTCCCCGTAGGGGGTGATTGGTTGCCCTGATGAGGCCGTCCAAAGGCCCATCCGGGACATTTCGGTGCAACCGGCCCATATTTGGTTGCCCGGGTCGCACCATTTATCTACATCCTCTCATCGCCGCCTCCATCCCGGCTGAGGCCGTCTCCCCGCGTCGAGCTTCCCTCGCCAGCCGGGACGGATTGGTGCTTGGCGGGAAGAAGAGGGCGCTGCGCGGGAGATTGCTCGGTCCCGGTGATAAAAGTGCGCGTGGGGGTGGGCGTTAGGGTTACCGCCCCCATTCCCGCCTCTCCCGCCTCCACTGTTCTGGTTCGACCTCTTTTCTCCTACCTCTCGCTCTCGGTTTTCCGGCACCGTTGACCTTCGCCGACAGATCCTTGTTGGTCGTTCGGTGTTTCGGACGGTATACAACACCTTTCCCCGCCTCGTTGCGCTGTACGATTCGTTTTTCGTGATGATTTTGTTGGAGCACCGTGGTTAGGGTTTGTGATTATTTTGCTAGATCTGTGGTATTTGGAGTCGGGTCTAGATGTTTGTGTCGGGCATACGCCCCGGGTACCGCAAGGAAGGATGAAAACGTACTCCTACTAGGATTCCCATGTATTCCTACTATTACTCGTACCATGTAATCCTACTAGGACTTGCACCCGCCCCCTGGACTATATAAAGGAGGGCCGGGTACCTAGCCGCACATCTACAATCCCTCCGGGAATAACACCCAAGCGCAGGGCGCAATACTACTCCAAACAGGACGTAGGGTAGCCACTCTGGCTACCCGAACCTGTATAAATCTTGTGTCTTGTGTCCTCGCGCAGACCTTCGGGTTCCAGATCATGGCGATCCCCACCTTTTACCTTTTGCGGGTACCTCCCATGGAGGTCGAGAGGTTTAAACACCGACGGTTTGGACATCGGATCTACACTTCCTTATCCCGAGCTCGGTGCCTAGGTCGATGATTACCATTTATTATAGATAGGCGGCGGAGGAGCACCATTTGGTGTGGCAGCCGCGTCTACCATTGCTATGGCTTGCGTATTCTGTGCGATAACTTTGTAGTTCCTTGCATTAGTGGTTCATCCAATGCTAATTTGTCAACACCTTCATTTGTTGGTAGAGATGGATTTTGAAGCTAGACGGTGTGCCGTCGCTGCCATGGTAGTTGTTGTGGTTGCCTGGTTTTTGATGTGGTTTAGGAAAAGAGCTGCTGATGCTCGCTCTATTACCTATGGCCCCATGGCAGAGAGGGACCAACAAAGGATGAACAACCTTAGGTACATATACAAGTCCAATGATGTGCACTGTGTCAATCTCCTTAGGATGAGGAGGGCACCTTTCTTTCAATTGTGTGATCTTTTTCGCAATAGAGACCTGGTCACTGATAGCATTCATGCTACTGTTGAGGAGCAAGTTGCAATGTTTTTGCATGTTGTTGGCCACAATGAGAGGTTTAGAGTGGTTGATCTCACCTTTAGGAGGTCGGTTGAAACAATCGGCGGGTTCTTTCGAGAGAGTCTTATATACAGTAGGTGAATTGAGGAATGAACTTATTGTCAGTCCTAGCTCAAATGTGCCTAGTAAGATCCATGGCAACAGAAGGAGGTACCCCTATTTTAAGGTTGGTTCCTCTTCTTTTCATGCACAAGTTGTGCCTGTAGGTAGCCCATTTGTAATTGTTAAATTTGACAGGCAACTTCTCTATTATTTTCTAGGATTGCATAGGTGCAATTGATGGAACTCATGTCTTAGCTAGGGTGCCCAAGAAAATGCAAGCTGCCTTTAGAGGCGGGAAGCATACAATCACACAAAATGTTATGGCTGCAGTGGACTTTGACCTGAGATTCACTTATGTTCTTGCTAGTTGGGAGGGTTCTGCACATGATGCCCTTATTTTGTCTGATGCACTTCGGCGAAGTGATGGACTTAGGGTCCCCTGCGGTATAATTAAAACCGCATCCGGGTAATTTAGTAAACTTGCATATACTAGCAACTAAGCAATGTACATATCTTGAATTTTCTAGGGAAATTCTATCTTGTGGATGCTTGGGTATGCGGTGAGGCTCGGTTTCTTACCACCATATCGTGGTACCGGTACCATCTCGGGGAGTATGGGGAGAACGAGACCTCAAAACCGGAGAGAACTCTTCAATCGAAGGCACTCCTCTCTTAGAGTAAGCGTAGAGAGGCCTTTGGTGCTTTGAAGAATAGGTTCGGGATTCTTGACAACAAACCTTTTCACCCATACAAAACACAAGTGAAGCTAGTTCTAGCTCGTTGTATCCTAAACAATTGGATATCGAGGCATGGCCATGATGAACATGTCCCCGATGAGGACACACGGGTTCCCAACAACAATGATAATGATGAACCAAATCATGCCATTGACAATGGGGTATGAGCAGCGAAGAGGGATGAGTGGGGCTGCTCAAATGTGGCGAACGGGGGGTCCTCTAGAGGTTGGGGTGCATTGTGATGAACCACTTATGCTTTGTGTTCTACTTATTTGTTCTAATGTGAACCCCATTTATGTATGAGACCTAAGGCACCGAGCAATGATGATGCACTTGTATAATGATGCACTTGTATGTGAGCTGGCTCGACTCGTTCATATCTCGATTCGACTCGGCTCGGCTCGATAAATTTTCTAACGAGCCGAGCAACTAATTATGCTCGTTCTATTAACGAGGCGCTCGAGCTCGACTCACGAGCTACTCGCGAGCCAAATGAGTTAGAAAGTTCGATTTCAACATTGAAAACCGAGTTATCAAAGTTGAGTCGGTCATTGAAGTTATGCTAAACTTTCCTAAGTGTTCCATGTGTGACTAATTTTATCATTGACAACTTTATAATTATTATTTTAATTTTTTTACATATGCTCGGATATTAATTTCAAATTTACATACGGCTCGCAAGCTTAACGAGCTAGCTCGATCTACTAACGAGCCAAGCCGAGCCAACCTTTTTGCTCGTTTTGTTAACAAGCCGAGCCGAGCCGGCTCATTACCTTAGCGAGCCGGACCAAGGCGAGCCGAGCCAAGCCAAGCCAAGGCGGCTCGGCGTCCGGCCCTATATGTGATGCACTTGTATGTGATACACTTTTATTGGTTTAATTATTCTCGCATTTGTTCATGGTTGTTACTATTATTCTATGAATAGGCTATGGCGGGGTTGGGTGACCGGATTAACATCATTGATGAGCATAACCTCCTTGCTGGGGGGAACGGGAACCCACTTGTAGTTGGAGGTGATGATGATGGTGTGGCGGCCCCTCAACCCAATGGCCCTATGCACCGGACTCTGTTCGTCTTCCTTCATGCTTAGGAGGTTCCATGACCTAGTTGGGCGAGGGTGTCAAACCGACAAGGGCTTCAAAGATGTTCATGTTAGGCGGGTGTCGGAACTATCGTCTCGAATTTGCCGGAGTGAATGTGTCCACCCGGCAAATTTACAATCACCTAAGGAAGTGGAGACAAAGATGGGTTAAAATTGTTAGGCTCAAGGACCTCGGTGACTTATCGGGAAAAGGAAAGGATTCCAATGCTGGGAGCTCAAAGGGGTCGATGAGAAGGAAAAGGTTGAGAAGAAGAGGAAGTTGGGGTCTGATGAGGTGGAGATGATGGGTGGGATGATCAAGGTTGTTGAGTCTGTTGGGCAGGCCCTGAGGACTCCACAGCACAATGAGGTGCATGCTGACCTTTATGGATGTGTCATGGGTTGCCATGGATACACCCAAGAGGCCCTGATGTATGCTCTTGTGTACCTTCTCAAGAACAAGGCGGAGGGACTGTGCTTTGTTCAGATGAGTGAGGAACATAGGATCTTGTGGCTAAAGACCTACCTCAGCACAACCTGCTTTGCTTAGACGCAGAACACAACCTCTCTTCTTTTGGTTATAGCCATGCTAACTGCCTAGTGCTGTAGGGTATATTTTGATGTGTAGCACTGACCTCATCATAGTGCTAGATGGAACCATTGAAGCCTGACCAAGACTTCACTTATTTTTGTATAGCATAGGGCCATGGTGATGCATATGAGGCTGGGATGGGTTGCTTGATTGGCTGAAACTTTAACAGCTATGTTGGTTGATGAAAACACTTGATGTGTTCATTTGGTTAATTATGTTCTTTGCTGCCACCTTCTTGTTTTTTTGCTCACTTGCATATAATTGATGGACTGCAACTTGTGAGGGACCTGGACCTTCTTCATGCTCCAAGTTCCAGTTCGGATGATAATTAACAACTAGTTTGAGGCCAATTTTTCTTTGCTCCGATCCGGAACTTGTATACCGTCATGCCACCCATCAAAATGTGGGACACATCCATGCCCATGTTTTTCCAACATTGGGCCGTATGTGTCCCACGGTTCCATGGTTGGCATGAACCATTTGTTGTTTACATCTTTGGCGATCATGCTTGTTGTTTATATGTTTTCCTTTCAATTGGCCTATGATGACAAACATGATTACATCTTTTGATCATCTTTGGTTGTTTAGATTTGGCCTATGATGACAAACATGTTTGCTATAATATGGTAAGTTGCACGAGAATTGATGAACTTCAACTTGTGAGGGATTGGAAACTAGTCCTTATGCTTCAAGTGAAAGAGTTCAAATGATACAACCAAACTAGTCGGAGGCCAATTTTTGTGATATTGCTTTCCGTTGTCTAGCCTATGACGATACTCATCCGGAACTAATATACCTCTCATGGCACCCATCAAAACATGTGAGACATCCATGCCCACATTTTCCAACATTGGGCTGGATGTCTCCCATGTTTCCATGGTTGGCATGAACCATTTGCTACCGTTTTATACAAACCCGAGGCCGACAACAACTAATTACTTGCCGTGATGATATGATCTTCATTGGTTCTCATGACTACCATCAAAACGTCGAACTCATCCATGACCCGGATATGATCTTCATTAACTCAATCCTGGGCCTGGATGAGCTTGATGTTTTCACAGCTACGCCATGATGCTATTGTACTACAATATCCGAGGAAAATTTCTTTTCTATCATCTTATTTCATCTTGTAACATTGTTCATGGAACTACTAATGTTTTATGAGATTATTAATCCAATTCACGTTTTAATCTTAAGGCACAATGCCTTGGTACGTTGTGTACCGAGGTAGGAAGCCTGGGGTGTATGCCACTTGGGTCGGTTGTCATGAACGAGTCACGGGGTTTCACAACCGTCGCTACAAGAGCTTCGCTACAAAGAAGAGGCAATTGCATCCTATCTTGAGTTCACGAGCCAATCGATGTTCCTCTAGTGCTACATGATCCTATTGTGGGTGCTCATGCGGTGTTTAACAACATGCTCTCGTCTTCGAATAATCGTCTTGGTCTAGTTTATGATTATTCTAGGTCTCCTTGTGTTAATTAGTTTCATCTCTAAATAATTTCGTATTTGCGCATGTCTATTTGATCATGTGTACCAATTGGACTAGTGTATTTGATCATGTGGTGGTAACCTCACCAAAATGGTACATGGGTGCTTGCACCTTATTCCATGCGCACAACCAATCAAGACTGCTCCATCCAAATCATACACCAAAATCGTTCAATCAGCAGACCAATCATGGTGACCTTCGTTCCGGATGAAAACCAAAATGCAACCAAACACAACACGTTGTATCACTACATCCCGGATGACATGAGCCGTACCACCCCTCCATCCCGACCAAAACCTCTTGGGCAACCAATCACCCCCGTAGCGCTTTCCTACTCGCAACCGCGGCCGTTGCCGCGACCATGAACAAAGGGACAAGAGCTAACCTACAAACTTTGCAAAAACAATGATAATATCTAAATTTTCACCATATTCGCACTCACAAAATAAAAGTTTATGTACCCTCAAATATGCTCTAGCTCCGCCACCGAACAAGAGCGTGGAGACCTCTCGCCGCCCAAGCCGAAGGGGATGGCGGCCATCGGTAGCGGGGTTCACCATTTCGCGGTATACCGGCCGGTATACCACGATTTTGGGGGTTACCGGGCCGGCTCGGTATCTAAACCGGTCGGTATACCACTCGCCAACCGAACCTCGCTAATAGCCTTCTATCGGTATCGGTCGGTATACGGTCCGGTTTTTCCGGTTAAAAAAACCGACCGGTTCACGTTTTGGTGAACCCCGATTGGCAAGACCCACCATCGACCGGACTCGGATTCGATGTTATAATGAATGGCGTAGTGGAGGTGTTCGATGGAATGCCTATGAGGTAAATAAATGGTGCTTGCTTGTACGGCCGTACTTGCTACTTGCTAGCTTGAATGTCATGTTGTATGCTCCTAGTGTGGCCAATCTCAAGATGATTGATGACTTCATAGACCGAGAGATATGCATATTTGGCCTAGCAGCGAGCAAATGCGGCTATGCCGCTGCTCGATAAGAAATAAGATTTTGCAAAGCAAAAGTCCATTGTCTCGAGCGATGAAGTCGTTGGTTTGTTCCTTTGATTCCATTTGCATCCTTGTATTGTTTCAACAATTTCCCAAGTCTAACATCCCGCCTCTTACACTTCACATATGCCCGCATTAGCTACATAGCATTTAACATTTCTAGCTTTCATCGGGGGTCAAATATTATGTATGTAGCAGGTAATATTGGACAAGAAAGAAACGTAGACTCACGCTACTTGCCTTGTGGTGTGATCCCCCTTTTTGGATTGATAGAGCTAACGACCACAAATATTTTGTTTGCATTTTCGAGCATAAAAAACAAATAAGTATAGATGCAACAACTTGACCTACCCAAACTATGCTATGTTCACCGTGTAGAAGATATTATATTGTAGTACATTGTAATAGTCAATTTTCCGGATGTTTTTGCTTACTACTTTGAACTTAATATGGCATTGGCATCTACACCGGATTACATTTTGAATGTTTCAAATCAATGTGCATAAAAACCATTTGAACCAAGCGAAGTAATCTTTAAGTCGTTAGACCATGTGCGAGTGAACCATGTTTATTTATCTCTAGTAGAAAGGACTCGAATTCATTTTCGTACTTTGTATGTCTTTTGGTTGTATGCATTTTTGTTCAGCTTATTAAATATACTCAACTACCTCTCGCATCTCTTACTACAAATCATCAACTATATGATAGAATTTCCAATTTGGTATTTCTTCCTTTGATAAATCACTATTCTATAAGCAAGCCACCGTGCTCTCCTTTTCCACAACTATTTATGACATTACTTTGACACGGCCCTAGATCGAAAAGGATACGGGTACAAGTTCAATCGACTCTACTCCCATCCAATCCACATTTCATCACATCACAAATCCATTTTGAAAATGTCGGCTCAATGAAGAATCACTTGTTTCCAATCTTTTTATAACGAATACCCAAGTGGCTAGACCGAGAATTTGGTATGCTTTATATTATATATATGCTATTTCTTTTGTTCTAATAAATTTCTCAAATTTATGATGACGAGTTACCTCACTTAACAATGGTAATTAACGGTTATTGTTTCTTACTTTATAAATCTCATCGCGTACACAAAGCAGTGATAAAGTTCTATATAAATAAACAAACAAACATTTGTACAGGTGAATTATAGAATACCCCACACTCGAAATTGCCGCATGTTTTTGTCCATCGATACGGGGTCAAAATTAACTTCGGTGAGCATTTTGGATAGTTAGAGATATTCATCCAAATAGGCGCAAAGAAAGCCGTGCTCGTTTTCTAGTAACTTTCTAGTATATCGTCAAGCTAAGGTGGAATGAACTCTAACCATGTTAAGTCTTTTTTACTTTCAAGGTGAAATAATGACGCCGTATTTATTTGATGATGAGGATAAAAAACTCTTGGAATCCCTTGCAATTGATCTTCAAACTCTTAGAGCCGCCACCAATGACTTCGGTTTAGACAACGAAATTGGACAAGGAGGCTTTGGCACGCTTTATAAGGTATGCATCCATAATGTTGCGGCAGTTTTAATCGATGGATCCGTACGCTATATATACGAGTTGAAAACCATCCATTTTGATTGTACGGGGAGAGTTACTCGACAAGCGCCTTGTCGCTCGTCAAGAGGCCGTCCAACACTTCCGGACGAGGTTTAATTTATTTGAGTTGAGAAACGAGGTCGTTTCCCTTGCGAAAGTGCAAGCATAGGATCTTGGTCGGGATCATCGGCTTCGTTTAGAGGAGCAGGAGAAGCTCATAGTCTATGAGTACCTCCCCAACAAGAGTCTCGACAACCTCATCTACGGTACTAATTGTATATTGTTGTTATTCTCTCTAGCGATGGCGGAGCTAAGATTAGAGTTAAGGGATGGCCAATTTCATCTTAACCTAAGCACACAAATTCAAGTGCTATAGATATGAGTTGTACATGTAATTCAAGCTCTTGTGAGATGTAATAAACTACTAAAATACATACACGGTAGTCTAATTTGCACAACTAATGGTGTGATATATTAGATTAGCATGTATCCATATGCTTGTAGCTATGCAAATTGAGAGTTTGAAGTGGAGTTTTCACGAAGGGAGGGGGGGGGCGCATGGCCCACCTTGGCCACAAGGTAGCTCCGCCGGTGCTCTCTAGATTAGAATTTTTTACATGCATGTTTTCATTTTGACATATAGATAGATTATCCTTGTGAAGCTAGTGATGTTTCCATTTTCTACAACGGGTGCCAAAATCATTTTAGCAAATTAAATTCATTAGAAACTTAGAACCGGTTGTGGAATTGCTCATAACTTATGCGATAGAAAAATATTTATGTTTATTCTTCCATCGTCAAAATTCACTCGACACAAATTTATGCAAAGAATAAAATCATAGATTCTTTGGTAGATGGAAGCAATTAATGGACTATTCTCCAAATTAACGAGTTTTTTGAAGATAAAAATATATTAAGAAATTAAACAAGAAATTTGTTTCATGGTACTTGCTCTAACAATCTCCCGGTGATCTAACCGTGCCCATTCTTATAGGATTTTGGAAATAATATTTGCATTCGGTATCCCTTACCGCAACTTTGAACAAACTAATCATTTTCTTTCACAATCCGTAACATAAAGAAAGGTACCTAAGAAAAAGAACTTCAGCCGAGGTCAACTAAGAGACTTATATCAATGAAACACTTTTCCCCCTATGACCAAACGGGGTAATCGGTAGCTATATCATCTAAAAATTGATAAGCATGTTGAATCGGTAGACGGAACCGAACTAAAATATAAAAAGTGTTAAAACTGCAATTTAATTTGACCCGGGCCTTTTGTACCCGCCGACAACGGATGCGAGAGAAGCGGAAACCGCCGGATGTGTTGACGCTTATAGACGGTATTGGTCGAGGCCTTCGTACCTACATGAGGACTCAAATGCACGGATTGTTCATCGGGACTTGAAGGCCACAAATGTCCCGTTGGACAAGGACTATAAACCCAAGATTTCGATTTCGGGTTAACAAGAATCCTACGTGGCGACCGGCCGCACGAGACGACGAGCCATCGTGGCCGGAACCTTGTAAGTTCAAGTTCTTTCTTCCCATATGTACTTAAGATCTTGTTCCAAATTACTATTCACCTTTTGCTCCATTTGTCTTGTTCCATGATCGGTGGTTACATTGCTTTGGAGTATGGAATGACCGGGCGCTACTGCGAAAAGTCCGACGTGTATAGCTTTGGTTGTTGAGTTATGATCCAAATTTCGTCTCCCAAGAGAAAGGCCGACTTCGACGGAGCGAAGTGGAGGCGAAGTGGCCCATCGGCCTCGGCCTTTTTCCCGGGTCGCGGGCCGGGGGGTGCGGGGGGGGGGGGTGTTAGCCCCCGCGTACGGTACGGGTCATAAATACCCACTAGGGTTTTCCATTGGAGATCGATTCATTCTCTTCTTGTAAGCCGCTGCCATTGGCGTTGTAACCGGATTCCCGATATAGTGAAATTCTTGTCGGGCCGGCGCCCGTGTTTTTCCCTTTCATGTTGAGGGGGTTTTCCACGTTAAATCTCGTGTCTCCGCGGTTTGATTCCTTTACTTGTCGTCGTTTATTCGCCATTGTTTATAACATTGGTGTCCTACTTTTGGAGATTATAACTGTCAAACCAAACGGCGGTGGTGCTTACCTCCTCACTTTGGTACTCCATGCGTCTACCGCTTTCGGTTCAATTCAAGCGTTAAATTTAATATTAATTCAATATAACGGGCTACCACGCTATCAATTCGCAGGTTTGGAGCCACCGGACCCGGGGCACCATCCCGGACATACCGGATTTGTCGTATCCGGTAGTCGGTATGGTGAGGTGTGTCCACATAGGCCTCCTCTCGCATGCAAGACGAGCTTGCTAACAGGCCAACCATGTCGAGGTAAATATCATGCTCAACAAAGCACCAGCGCTCCCCTCGGAGAACCAACTACACCCCGTTCGTTTGGCTTATCGGCCACCGCCCGTAGTATTTTTCTCTCGGAACAAACCAACCACCAAAGAACCAACCAGAAGTACTTTTCTCTCGAAGAAACCAAAGCACCGGTCATCGGCCACCGGCCAAACGAACAGGTTTAAGCCTCTATTGGCTGAAGACCTGAGCCCCGATGCGACCTTGACGCCGCCCACTAGAGGTCTGCTGTCACCGATCACCGAGTGTGAGCTGGAGAACTAATGAGATCTCTTCTCCAAAAGTATAGATAGATCAGACTTGTTTAAACAAAGTTCAGTATATATTGATTGCAGTGGAGTTCAGTCCAGTATATATATTGTCGCATTGTTCACGTGTGACCCTAACATAATTTGTCCTTTGTTTAGTCTTGTGACATGGTTTAGATATATAGTACTACCTGCTCTGTCGATAGATTTATGGGCGTTATTTGGATATATGGGTGTTCAGATGCATTTGAATATTATCCAAATATATTCAGTTTGGATGGGGCTTCCTCAGATTTCATATTCAGACAGGTCTTTGGCATGTAGAAGAGGACATGAGTTCCTGATTTGTTCCACATGATTTGCTTCCTCTCGGGACCAACGATGGAATTCAACAAATTGGGTATACAATACCTATATATTATTGTTGTTCCGCAAATTAGGTTTACAGTCCATAGTCCCTCTTATCACTATTCTGCAAGATTCTCCATACCATTGGGGCCTTGGTTCTGCTGCAGATCTGATTTCCACAAAGTATCACAATATATAATTAATGATTTTACTTTTAAGCAATGGAGTTTTGATTACTGATATGCATACAGTTTGCAAGTGACGACTCATCATGCTCATCTTCTGTATTTTCATCTATCCTATGTTTGAGTCCTGTCACCTTTCAAACGTTGCTTTATATTAAAAGTGCCAAATAAAAAGCCAAAATGTGCCTTCATTGTTGGATAAACAAAACAGCACTTCTGTTTTTGACTTTTGCACATGAGTTGCATGTGATATATCTTTTTTGAAGCGGCAATTGCATGTGATTCTTCATGCACTCATTGTTAAGTTATTTCTGCAACTTATTTCTCATCCTGTATGTCTACAGATGTTTCTGGTTTCAGCACAGAATGTTTGAATACTTTTATGAAATTCAATGATCTGAGATTGAGGGTTCTGTCAATCATTAAATTTCAGGACAATCTACTTTGGTTCAATCATCCTCTCAAAGGGGTGACATATACTTTTATGAAAATCAATGACCTTAAACCCATATAATGGCAGCTCCTAATTTTTTTCCGGGAATACGCAGGAGAGCTGTGTATCATTGTATTAAAAAGAAATATATTGTTTTGTTACAACACGGGCCAACCGGACACACGCACACGGGGTTACAACTATAGAGGATTATACGGCAATGAAACAACCTAGACCCTTTCGGGGATGAGCACAATACTCAACAAACGCTGTTGGCGTTGTTAACCAGCCTAGCCACGGCCATGAGGTCCGTGTCGGAGAGGGCACGCGCCGCCGGGAAGATGTCGCGAAAGGCGGCGAAATCCTTCGCGTCCACCGGTCCAGCGAACACCTCAGCAAGACCCTAGTCTGCGGAAGCGACCAATGGCAGCTCCTAATAGCAGCCACTAGAGGGTGATATAAAGTGCCACTATATGGTATTTTTAAGTCTCATTCTTATGACCTTGTAACTGATTATGTAATCTCCCTATAAAAGGGAACAATGAGATCAATGAGATTTTACCAATTCACTATTCACTTGTCCCCAAACTTTACTTTATAATACGTTATCACAAATTCTCAATATATTGGTACTGGTACATATGAATTTTAACAGTAAACTCTTCCGTAAATTGGGTTGCTTTACGAGGACACCATTTGACAATCACTAGTCATGTTTTCATGCTTGAATTCTTTCTGAAATCTGAACTCAATTCTTGCTAGGCTCTAATACCTGACGTTTCTTTACCTCTGTTATTACTTTCAGGTTCAACATTGTGGGACAGGTTACCGGACAGTTTTCTGATACCCCCTTTAGTCAGTTTTCAGTCGTAGTGGACTGATAATTCCACAAACTTTTATTTTCAGTGGGCAGGCACGGCCAGTATTGACTTCTCTCTAGCGCAGTTGATTCAAGTGATCATCCTGCTTAGTACCGGTGGTAACAATGGTGGAGGGTACCTGGCATCCAAGTATGTCGTCTTCGTCTTCCATGCCGTAATTCTGCTGAGCCATGCCATGGTCAACAGCCTCTCTGTCACATGGCTATATTTCTTTGGGCAGTTGGCTGCTGTTTGGAATATGTTAGGTAATGTCTTTTTTTTAGAATAGGTAATGTCTATTGAGTATGGGTCTCTTTGCTTACAACACATAGTATTTAATTTTTTATTGGAGGCTCATTAAGTTGCATCTGAAGTGAAATCTGTTTCTTTCAAGTTGAGTTATGATCCAAATTTTGTCTCCCAAGAGAAAGGCCGACTTCGACGGAGCGAAGTGGAGGCAAAAGTGGCCCATCGGGCCACACCCTTTTTCCCGGGTCGCGGCCGGGGGTGCGGGGGGGGGGGGGGGGGGGCGTTAGCCTCCCCCCCTCCCCGCGGTACGGTATGGGTCATAAATACCCATTAGGGTTTTCCATTGGCAAAATAGGCACCATCATCCCTGAACTTTCCTCAAGGGGTCAAGTTAGTCCTTAAACTTTGAAAATGGTCAATATAGTCCTCCTACTTTTGTTTTTGGGTCAAACACATCCGTGTGATTATGTGGTGCTACTTGGTGGCATGACATGAATGTTAAATGCCCATTTTACCCTTGCATAACGAAAGGTGGGACCTGTTGGCTAGAACTCTTAACGCTCAAATACTTGAACATGATGGATTTGGCACTGCAAAAGAACCAGAATGAGCTTTTTTTGTTTTTTTTATCTTCTTCTTTTATTCTTTGTTAAAGAGTGTGTGTGCCCAGCCTCGTGGCTTCACTTCTATGGCTCGCACCCAATAGATCGAACAAATCCACTTGGGTGGGCTCCCGTATACCGTATGCAGTTGACCACCAAGGGCAAAATTGATATTTCACTTTCATTTCACGCCACTATGCAATGCTACATCAGCACAGGGATGTGTTTAACCAAAAAACAAGAGTTGAGGGACTAGATTGATCCTTTTGAAAGTCCAGGGACCAAATTGACCCCTTGAAGAAAGTTCAGGGATGATGTTGGCTATTTTGCCTTTTCCATTGGAGATCGATTCATTCTCTTCTTGTAAGCCGCGCCGTTGGCGTTGTAACCCGGCTCCCGATATAGTGAAGTTCTTGCAGGCCGGTGCCCGTGGTTTTTCCCTCTCGTGTTGAGGGGGTTTTCCACGTTAAATCTCGTGTCTCCCGCGGTTTGATTCCTTTACTTGTCGTCGTTTATTCGCCATTGTTTATAACATTTCGGTGTCTTTGCCCCCGATGATCACCGTGCCGCTTGTTGCTACCGAGACTGCGAGAGGGCCAATGCTAAATTTGTGTTCACCCATTTCAACAACGATAACAAGTCTTTGGAATTCACAATAACCTATACATCGTTTGGGGGCTCTTATGAGCCAATACACACCGTCGGGATACGACGCGTCGGCACATATGGTGCATAAAAATTATTAAGTAACTTCAAATCTTATTAGGAAAGCTTATGGTGGTAAGTAGCATTATCCTTATTCTTTGATTCTAAAATTAATCTCACGCACCGAAGAAACAAAAAATGCAGACAGGAATGGCCCAATTGGTATAATCGGTGCAATTGGTATAGTATATCGTTAATAGTTGGGCGGGGCTACATAATTGGCATCATGTTTGTAGTCAAGGACATTCCCTTCCTCCCGAGCCCCGACAATGATGCGGGAGGTTATGCGATTGCCGAAGTGTTCTACCTTGCCTTCAAAAGCCGGTATGGGAATGGTGTTGGAGGAATCATTTGCTCGTCAATCGTTGCCATCGCCATATACTTCGTGGCATGGGGTGGCGAAGCCGCCGCCGGCGGCCGGGGGGCTCCCACCGCCGCTTCTTCCTCCATCCCCCTTCCCCTCTTCTTCTTCCTCCTCCGCCTAGGGGGTTCGGGGGGGGGGCTTCGGGGCGCGCGGCGGTAGGGGGGCTCCAACCCCCCCCCCCCCCCAACCGGTGGCTCCACCACCGGGTTCAATGACTAGCAACTCAAGGTGATCCTCTCGCTACTTGTCAATAGATGTCCGAACTCTATACCGGAGTGATCACAATTGCTCACGGTTGCCTTTTTGATTATTATTAGAATGACTTATGCGTTCTCAAGAGATGGAGCAATGCCGCTTTCATCCCTTTGGCATAAAGTTAACAAGCAAGAAGTGCCGATAAATGTTGTCTCGCTCTCCGCTTTCGTCTCCCTTTGCATGGCATTGCCGGTAATAGAACATATCATTCTACTTCTAATCTTTTGAAATGAGATTGCAGTTCATTTCCTACGTTTGCGCATTTAGTCAACCATGAATCATTTCATCGCTACCCTTCGTAAATGAGCTTTCGAATTCGGATCATTCCTAGCAAGCATTTTGATCAAAGCATGATTAAGCTTGTTTCCAATCCAAATGCGAGTCTGCGGGTAGCCTTGTCGCGTTTCGGGCGATGGCATCGGTGGCGACAACCGCAGTCTACATTGCCTATGCGCCGCCAATCTCGTTCCGTGTGACACCGGTGTACAAGAGCCTCATGCCGTGCCCATTCAACCTCGGCCGGTACGGTGTGCTTGTGGGGCCGGATCTCTCGTCTTGTGGGTGGCAACCATCACCGTGCTCTTCTCGTCACCGGTCTCATACCCGGTGACCAAGGTTACTCTCAACCGCACTCCGCTCGCCGTCGGTGGACTCGTTCACCCTCATTCTCGTTGTCGTGGATCGTCCGGCACGACATCGGTTCAAGGGACCCATCACAAATTTGGGAGCATGGGTAGTGGTGTGGAGTTCGGTGGTGTGATTTCGTGTGAAATGCCGAGGCGGTGTCAAGTGGGCTACTTGTTGCGGTTAGTTATAGGATGAAGTTTTTATTTTTTGAAAATGTGATGAGTTGTTAAGGAGTCCCGAAAATGTATATTAACTAGCACGTTGGCCCGCGCTAATAGCGCGGCTAGATTTGATAAAGTTATCCTTATATATGAATCGTTATTCATCCTTTTGAAATCATTAACACTCAACCTTCATGTAAATATTGGTGCCTCGATTTCGAAATTAGTATCGGCACACCCAAATTTTGTTGCTTGGGTGGTATTGGATTGGTGGATGGAAATCCAATAGCGAATGACACAATCAACGCTTCACTGCCCCTCGCATACATTCCAAGCTCTGCAGCTTTGTATATTGGATTGAAATCGTAAATCACCCTCTCTGGCATCTCTAGGTCCCTCCGCGAATCTCTCTCTGCCTATTCTCTTCCTTATTTTTGTCGAGTGAACTATCTTCGTAACAACCCGGGAATCTAGGTGTGTGAATTTTGCGAAAATTTAAAACTTTTTGCTTGATTTTGGGTGCTATCAAATTTTTTAGCCAAATTGCTAGTCTCTCACCAAATTCTCCACTAGTTTATCCTATATATAAGACCTATATTTAAAATATGGTATAAATAGTGTGTTGGTTTTTCATTGGTTTTCTTGGAGTTCAATTGAGTGAAGTTTGAATTTGAAAGGGGATCAAATTCAAACTAAGTTTCAAATCCTAAACCAAATAAATCCGAGTTAAAAGAAAAGGGCAACTCGAGATTGTGGGCCGATTTCGTTGCCCCCCGCGATGCCGCGGCCCAATCCAAAAAGCCTTTCGGCCCATTACACCGCACCGCTCTCCTTTCCTCTTCTCTCTCGCCGCCGTGTGGACCCCGCTCGCCGGCACCTTTCTTTCCCCTCTCCTCAACGCCTTGACCAACCCGGGCCCGGACGGCCGAGCCGGGCGGCCGCGCGCGCCGTTCCGGCCGCGCCGGCCCGCGCGGGGGTGGCGCGCGCGCGCGGCCGAGCCGCCGGCCGGCGCGCACGCCAAGGCCGGCGTGTGCACGCGGACCCAGGCGCGTGACCGCGGGAAAAGGCAAAGGACGCCACTGCCCTTCCCATGCGAATCCGAGGCGGGCCGGGAACTCCACCGCGGGCGCCACCTGCCCCGGGGCGGCGGCGAGCCAAGGGTATCGGGGGGATTTCCTCCTCGAGGTCCCGCGGCGTGGATTCAAAAGGGGAGGAGGCAGTTCGAGTTGAAGGCAAGACCAACCACCCCCATTGGGGTTTTCCACCACCTCTGTTCGGCGGCGGGCTCGGGAAGGAAGAAGGAAGGCGGGCGCGCGCAGCCGCGCCGCGACGTTGGGGGGGAGGAAGGCAGGCGGCCCGTGCCGCGGCGTGCGCGGGGCGAGGCGGAGAGCCGAAGACGGAAGCCGTGCGCCGGGAACGACGGGGGAACACGAACCGCGACGTCGAGCGAAGGAGGAGCGCGACGGCGTGAACAACTACATCGCCGGGACATCTACGACCCATCTTCGTCGGGCCGGCCACGCCACACCGTCGCCCCCCACCGTGAGCACCACGGCCATCCACTCCTCTTCTCCCCCTTGAGTTCTTGCCGTGTCGGTGCTTGTATGGAGGCGCGTCGCCGTGAACCCGCCGCCGGATGCCGGCCTTCGCGTCGTAGCATGGCCGTGCCGCGACGGATGGCGTTCTTGGGCCGGGTGTGTCCCCGAGCGTCGCCGTCGCCGTGCGAAGGGCGACGCGTACTCGAGCTTGTGGTTTGGTGGACGAGAGGAGGGGCGACGCGCGCGCGGCCACCCCGTGCCGGCGGGCGAGCCCTCCCCCCGGAACGTGCCGACGCCGTGCGTGGGCGGAGGAGCGTTTTGGGCCTTCGAGCCGTGATCGCTTGTGCGGGAGATGTGCGTGCCGGTCTTCGTGCCAAGCCCCCCGTGCAGAGCGGGAACGCCGCCGTGCCGCCGCTCGGTGCGCCCCGGATACCGGCGACCGCGCCGGCCGGCGGTGCGTGGGGGTGAGGCTGGAACTGTGAACCGGACTTCGATCCGTGTCTTTGTGCAGGTGGAAAGGGTGGGCGCCATCTTGCTGCCTCACCGTGGCGCGCCGGCGATGGAGGCGTTGTGTCCGGCCACCGGGGCAACGCGCCGTCCGCCACGCGTGGACACACGAGTTCAAGAATCTGGCCGGCCAGCACACCCCAGTGCCAGGGCTGAGCCGTTAGATGTTGCCAGTGAGTGTAGCATCGTGTTCGTGAGGCACCAGAGCTGAACACCGGCGGCGCGCCGCGGTCGCGGCGTCGCCTGGCAATTCGTCGAGCACCTAGAGTGTGAGTATGCCCTGAACGTGTTAACCTAAGAGATGGGCCATCGGCTGGATCCGGGCTATAAGCCCGCTAGTTTTCCTTAGCAGCCGCAGGCCCGCGTGCGGAAAGATATAGGAGGGTAAAAACCGTACTTATGAGGTTTGGTAGATGGTGTGACGCCGGTCCTTTTTGGGCCGAAACCCATTCTCGGGCGGAAAAGAGTCCGCCGGGCCACCCACGGCCCGGCCGACGATTCCCGCCCCCTTTTCGGCTCGTTAACCGAGAACGCCGACGTCATGCCGACGTCGGCAGGTGTTTTCCGAAAAACCCCTTTACTTTTCTCGTTTTAACTTCCCGAAAATGTTTTAGACCTTTAAAAATTAGTAATAAATTCTAGGGAGCTCGTAAAAATACAAAACTAATTTCTATAAATCCGTATTTGCAAAACCTTGCCGATTGTAGGTAGTTTGGGAGCTTTTGGATCTTCTAAATTGGATTTTATTTGGAGTTATTGCTTAGATGTGCACCGTATTTATATTTTCGCGTCGAATCTCGTGCCGCGCACCCGAGCTTCGACCGGTGAGGACGTGGAGGACCCCGAGTACACCGCACCGGGACGGCCGATCGCTTCAACGGCACGAAGGTGTCATGTCACTCCCAACCATATAGATCCCATGTTGATATTTAGTCGCTAGTGCTTTACTTTAATGCATTGTTCGATGAATTGCATAACTCCGTTTACTAGCCATGCCTTGATGTTTATTATATCCTCGTTCCTTGTTCTACCGCTCGCGGGACTAGCTACGGACCCCTAGCTAGTCCCTTACTTCAACTATCCATACTTTTGTTGTTTGATTATGGATGGTGCTGCGGGTTTGAGCCGAGATGTGGGTATCTCGGTATGATTCTAGCGTGTGTTCCGGGTGGTGTACCCCCTTGTCGTGTTTTGGCGGGAGCGAGCCGCCGGTTACTTGTGAACGGCCGCCGAGGGAAGATGCGATCTGGCCT
Source organism: Cenchrus americanus (assembly GCA_947561735.1). Classification (NCBI taxonomy): domain Eukaryota; kingdom Viridiplantae; phylum Streptophyta; class Magnoliopsida; order Poales; family Poaceae; genus Cenchrus; species Cenchrus americanus. The sequence goes on along the minus strand of OX387239.1, from coordinate 290,038,585 downwards.
CTTACCCGAGGGTCGTGTCGTGTGGGATGGAGATGTTGAGTGCTCGCTCTCGGCCCCTTAAGGACCGATCGTCGCTGACCTTGTTTCGAATGACTACTTTCGTACAGACCGCCCGCCTTGTATTGGGCGGGGGTGCGGGGTGAGACTTGTAGTGGATAGCACCCCTCCTGCTGGAGGATCGGTGTGATCGTGTCGGGAGTGGTCTGTCCCTCCTTAGTAGACTTTGCCCTGGCGAGGCCAGGGAAGGGTTCCACGCCTTCGAGGGACCTCTCGCGGGTAGTATGAGCTCGCCGCGGAGGCCGGGCCGTGCTCGGAGATGCGAAGGGTACTATCCACTTACTTGGGCTTCAGCCGTATGGTAGGGCCGGACACCGGTGACGGCCGGTTCCGGACCTATTCGGGCGGGTACAGTTGTACAACCTCTGCAGAGTGTTAAACCTATAGCTATAGTCCGTGTCCACTGGTTATGGACAGTCTTTCGATCTCTCACCTGACTAGACACACTTCTCTTGTGCTTCTTCTCTCCCCCGAGTGTGTGAGCCCGGCTTCGGCCGTTGAGATGTGGGGATAGGAGCCGGTGGGCCCCACATCGCAGATGAGAGTTGGGTTCTGGATCGTGGTTGAGATCCGGTGCTTTGGTGTGGTGATCCTTGAGCGGGGTGTGGACCCCTGAGGTGTGGACCTCGGAAGCGGAAGCTTCCCCGAGGTGTGGACCTCCTTGTTATATTCTCGCTTACCTTGAATGTTGCACCGTCGCTTTGCTTAAGCTTTCTACCGCCAGAGTAGGGTTACCTCATGCATAGTAGAATATACACCGCTTTTGCCTCTTTGTTGGGAAGCTGACATGACCTACCCGCTTATCGGGTAGACCCCCGGTGACTCCGACGCAGCCGACTACGACTTCGACAACGACAAAGTGGGTGGACCGAGCTCTTCCTACACTTGAGCCGCCCGCGGATATGGAGTTTCCCGCGCTTTCATGGAGCCGCTGCTAGACGATTTATTTCTGTTTGATTCAGTCCTGATGGACTTGTACCCGGCATGTGCCGAAGAGATGTACTCTGATTAATGTAATAAAATAAATGATGTACTCTATTCATTGTTTTACCTTTTCTGTATGGATTTTGGAATCGCTGAGACAGGGATTGCACGTGGTAGCCTCCTGGGACTACCACAGAGGTGCTAAGATTCGGGGTTCCGTTCGCGGAAATCCGGGTCGTTTCAGTTGGTACCAGAGCCATGCTTGACTGTAGGACGAGCCCCAGGAATGGTCGATAGTATAGGAAGCCGTTTCTGAACCTTGAAACTTTATATAAACTCCTTGGCTTCCGTATGTATATAACTATACTTATATATATGCATTACCTTGATTAACTTTCACTAACTGCCTTACTAACTACGCTCTAACAACGTTGTGCAGATGGCGGAAACGACGTGGGTTACCTTGGAGTCGGACGGCAAGAGCTACGGAGGCTTCTGCCACCTGCTGAGGGAGTGCCTGGAGGCAGCAGGAGTGGAGTCCGACGGTGTCAGCTACAAGGGGAGGGCCATGGGGCACTTGGAGCAGACTCCCACGTACCTGACCGTCACGGTGCCAGCAGACCCACGGGTGCCAGAGCTTGAGGAGGTAGTGGTGTACTGCTTCGAGAGCTCGGTCACGGAGGCGCACCAGACCGGCGCACGCAGGGCTCTCAAGAAGGTTTGTGACCTGCTCAGAGAGAGGCTGAAGGACACACCGTTCAGGGTACTTCCGGCAGAGATCTTCGACCACGGTCGCTGGGACTCGAGTGACCGAGCACGGTACCGAGGAGGTGACACCAGGTGGACGGGGAGGACCGAGCGATGCTCGCGGCCAGGCGGTGCATCCTGGCCCAGGACCAGGCACTGTTCTGGGCGGACGGAGAGACACTGTACCTTCGGTGGAGGTGTGACGTTGCCCCCGCGGCGGGTTCGGGACTTGGAGGAGGACAGAGAGGACTTACTGGACGAGCTGGAGGCGGCGCACGAGAGGAATGGAGAGCTAGTACAGCTGGGACTGGCAGCGGCCGCAGCCAGCACTGAGAGAGACTCCTGGAGGATCGCTACGTTGGAGGCACGGTTGAGGGCAGAGCGGGAGGCTCACCGGGCTTCGGTGGAGGCCGCGCGAGAGGATCGAGTGAGGCTGGCAGAGGCTCGAGACCAGGTGGAGTCGATCGGAGCCGCAGCAGTCGACTACCAGGTCAAGGTGTGGGATCTACGGGGAGGCGAGCCGACACAACTACCACCACATGTGTTACCTGGGAGGACTGGTCTACGAGGAGAGGGACCGAGCAGACAGGACCCGCGCGGCCTGGGAGCGCTCCGACCAGCAGAGGCTGGCAGAGCTGGAGGCGCTTTCCGCACAGCTACCACCTAAGAAGAGGCCCAGACTGAGGATGGAGACTTTCGAGCTTTCCCCGACGCTCCTACCACGAGTGCGGCCGTACCCGAGTGGTTCGCAGGACACAGCGGAGATGGATCGTGCTCTACAGGACACTTGTGACTACTACGGGGGACCGGCGATCGTGGTGCCGGTTACCCAGAGTCCACTCACCACCGTTCTACTCGGTTCCACAGACACCGGCTCCGAGGCACCTCGCAGTATTCGGTGATGGGAGCGAGAGATCTTGTAGCGCATTCGAGTAGATGTAATGAGTTAGATGTAATGCTACCGTTCATGTGACATGCTCGTAGTAGCTACCCCATGTTGTACCATGCGTTAGCAGGATGTGTTGCCGTGTACCCTCGAAGGTCGTAGGAGTAAACCTCGAGGTGCACCCCTCTTGTATGGTGGCATTGATTGAGTGACATGGATCTTCATGGTTTCTTTCGGATTTCATGCTTCTTAATGACTGTCTGAAATTTTGTGATTGTTAGCAGGATTACTCCATTATAGTTTATAACCTGATTAAATACATTCTCCCTACCGCTACTAACTCTTGCAACTGGAACAGATGTCGGGAGCAAGGAGGTCCGGGCGACTCCTAGCCCGTTTCGAGGAGGTCGCTGGGGGACGACGGAGGGGAGGATGCCCCTAACCCGGCGAGAGCGAGAGGCCGTGGACGTCGTGGAGGTCTCGCGCCACGAGGCGGACTCCGCGGGGGCCGAGGAGGCCGAGTCGGCGGTCGAGGAGCCGCGCGCGACGACGCGGGAGCTCGGGGAGCAGGAGCTCGAGCACGAGCAGTACCCCGGCCCGAGGGAGGAGCAGGCCAGGCTCAGGGACACGAGGTGCCACCACCGCCACCTCCCCCGAACTTGGCCGAAGTGATGGCAGTGCAAACTCAGCTGATGCAGACGATCACCCAGATGCTAGCCCAGAACAACAACCACAACAACCACAGGGGCCAGAACCGCAACGCTCCAGAGGGCTTCCAGAAGAAGGTTGAAAACTTCAACAAGCTGCGCCCGCCTACCTTTGACCACTCAGCGGACCCGATGGATGCGGATAACTGGTTGCGTGAGATCGAGAAGAAGCCGGAGCCGACCGAGCTTACCGAGGAGGAGTGTGTGATCGTGGCGGCGCACCGACCGATCGGCACGCCCGGTGCGTGGTGGGACAGCTCGTGACTCGCACCGGACCCGTTACACATCGGGTGGGACGAGTTCGTGGAGGCCTTCCGAGCCACCACATCCCGCACGCAAGGATGGACGAAAGGCCGACGAGTTCGGGCACCTCAAGATGGGGAACATGTCGGTGCGGGGAGTACGCCAACCGTTACCGAGGAGCCGATGAGGTACGCGCCCGACGACACCGACACGTAAAAGAAGAAGGTGTACCGGTTCGGAGAAGGGGCCGCACAAGGGGATGGCACACCACTTGTCCGCGCACGACCGCCCGACACTTCGCTCCATAATCGACAAGGCTCGATAGTGGAGAGGTCAAGGCCGGAGTACATGGAGGTACGAGGGAGCAAGTCCAAGCGCACCGACCGGGCAGACGCTCGTGTCCACCCCGCAGGCAGAGAGGACAAAGCTACGCACAGGGCCACCAGACTCAGCAGAGGCACCACGCCTCTCGGCCTCGCCCACAGAGCGGAGACCCACCCGGGTGGGAGTGGAGGTCGAAGCAGCCGGGAAGCCGAGGCCACCACCGCAGGCAGCGGACAGATCCAAGGTGACGTGCTTCAACTGCCGTCAGGTGGGGCATAAGTCGTTTGAGTGTCCCCAGCAGGTACCACCAGGGAGTCGGAGCCGCAAAGACTCGGTTCCGGACCCCGCCCAAGCCACCGCACCAGAGGACAGCCACCTCGTACACGGCGGAGAGGTCCGCTCGCCCGCCGCCTACTCGGGGCCGACTGAACCACCTCACCGCTGAGGATGCGGCAGCTCGCACCCGACGTCACACTTGGTGAGTTCCTTGTTGACTCAGTTTTGGCTACTGTTTTGTTTGATACTGGAGCTCAGTTTTCGTATATTTCTACCAAGTTTGCTAAAGAAAGGTCTTTACCAACTAAGCCTCGACCAAGGCCTATCTTGACTAGCTCTCCGCTAGGAGAGAAGAGGAGTACGTTAGAGTGCAGGGGAGTGAGGATGGTGTTCGAGGGGCTACCGTTCACGGCAGACTTGACCGTTTTGGAGTCTACCGGGATAGACGTGATCTTAGGAATGGATTGGTTGGCAAAGCACAACGGGATAGTTTCTTGCAACCCCAGAGTGATACAGGCTTGAACACCCCGGCCGGGACAACAAGACGGATCGAGCCGCGTAGTCCGAAGGTTGCTACGATGATGTGCAACATGAGTGGGAAGGAAATTGAAGAGATCCCAGTGGTCCGTGAGTTTCCGGACGTGTTCCCAGAGGAGCTTACGGAGTTACCCCCAGACCGAGACGTGGAGTTCGTGATTGAGCTGATGCCAGGGGCGGGGCCCGTTGCAAAGAGTCCGTACAGGATGTCGTCAGACGAGCTGGACGAGTTGAAGAAACAGCTCAAGAAGTTGCTCGAGCAAGGGTTTGTTCGGCCGAGTGCCTCACCGTGGGGTTCACCAGTGCTCTTCGTGGAGAAGAAAGACGGTACAAAGAGGATGTGCATTGACTACCGCACGCTCAACTCGATGACAATCAAGAACAAGTACCCACTGCCCAGAATCGAGGATTTGCTGGATAGACTCAAAAAGGCAAGGTTCTTCTCCAAGATCGACTTGAGGTCAGGCTACCACCAGATGAAGATCCGGGAGCAGGACATACCCAAGACAGCCTTCACCACACGCTACGGCTTGTACGAGTTCGTGGTGGTTTCCTTTGGGCTGACCAACGCCCCTGCCTACTTCATGAACTTGATGAACAAGGTCTTCATGGAAGAGTTGGACAGGTTTGTAGTGGTGTTTATCGATGATATCTTGATCTACTCTGAAACCACTGAGGAGCACGAGGAGCACCTGAGAGTTGTGCTAGAGAGGCTGAGGCAGCAGAAACTGTACGCCAAGTTCAGCAAGTGCGAGTTCGGATGGAGAAGGTCGCGTTCTTGGGACACGTGTTGTCGGCGAGAGGGGATAGCCGTGGATCCGTCCAAGGTTGAGTCGGTGACCAAGTGGGAGCAGCCTTCAAACGTGACGGATGTCGAAGCTTCCTTGGGTTGGCGGGGTTACTACGGGAGGTTCATTGAGAACTTTTCCAAGATCGCAAAGCCAATGACAGAGTTGCTCAAGAACAACACAAAGTTTGAGTGGTCAGAAGCGTGTGAAAAGAGCTTCCAAGAGCTGAAAAAGAGACTCACCACAGCCCCAGTGCTTACCTTGCCAGATATCAAGAAAGACTTTGTGGTCTACTGTGACGCTTCAAAGCAAGGACTTGGTTGTGTGCTGATGCGGAGAAGGGAAAGTTGTGGCTTATGCTTCCGCATACCGAAGAAACACGAGGAAAACTACCCGACACACGACTTGGAGCCGGGCAAGTTGTGCACGCGCTCAAAATCTGGAGACACTACCCGATAGGGAACAAGTGTGAGCCGTTTTCGGACCACAAGAGCCCGAAGTACTTCTTTACACGTACCGAGCCGAACATGAGGCAGAGACGGTGGTTAGAGCCGATCAAGGACTACGACGTCGAGATCAACTACCACCCGTGCAAAGCTAACGTCGTGGCGTATGCACCGAGCCGAAAACATACCGCAACAACCTCATGATAAAGGAAGAGCAACCTGCTTTGCATGAAGAGCTAGAGAAGCTGAGAATCGAGATTGTGGATCAAGGCCAAGTCAACGTGATGCAAGTGACCTATGACCTGGAGGAGCGAATCCGTACAGCCCAGAAAGAGTGTGCAGAAATCAAAGTGCTGCGAGAGCTAATGAAGCAGGGCAAAGCAGAGGATTATCGGGTTGATGAACAGGGCACTGTGTGGTTGAAAGAACGGGTCTGTGTACCACAAGACAAGACACTCCGAGATCAGATCATGAGAGAAGCTCACGACTCGAGGTACTCGATTCACCCAGGCAGCACCAAGATGTACAGAGATCTGAAGGTCAGGTACTGGTGGAAGGATATGAAGAAAGACATAGCACACTATGTGGCCTGTTGCGACACCTGTAGCAGAGTAAAGATTGAACATCAGAAACCTGCTGGTTTGTTGAAGCCGTTGGATATCCCAGTGTGGAAGTGGGAGGACATCTCCATGGACTTTGTGGTAGGACTCCCTAGAACACCAAAAGGAAACGACTCGTTTGGGTCATAGTGGACAGCCGACTAAAGTGGCTCACTTTGTGCCGGTGAAGACCAGTGTATGCAACCGAGAAGTTGGCGTAGTCGTTCGTAGAACACATACTTAGGCTACACGGGGCACCCGAAGTATCGTGTCCGATCGAGGGCCACGCTTGTCTCCAAGTTTTGGCGAGTTTCCACAAGCTTATGGGCACCACTCTCGCTACAAGCACGGCTTTTCACCCACGGTACCGACGGGCGGACAGAGAGAGTCAACCGAGTCCCGGAGGACATGCTACGAGCTTGTGCACTCACCTATGGTACCGATTGGGAGAGCGGCTTGCCGTTCGCAGAATTCTCGTACAACAACGACTTTCAAGCAAGTCTCCGGATGGCACCCTTTGAGGCACTTTACGGTCGGAAGTGCGGGACCCCGCTAGCTTGGTCGAGGTTGGAGAGCGAACTCCGTTTGGACCAAAGCAATCATTGAGGAAGCAGAGGAGAAGGTGGAGAAAGTTCGTGAGAACCCGAAAATCGCTCAAAGTCGTCGAAGAGCTATGCCGACAAGAGAAGGAGAGAGTTGACCTTTGCGTTGGCGACAGAGTGTACTTGAAAATCTCACCGCTTCGAGGAACTAAGAGGTTCTTGGTGAAGGGAAAGCTTGCACCGAGGTACGTGGGACCGTACCTTATCACCCGTAGGGTTGGGAGTTTGGCCTACCAGCTTGCACTACCCGAGACAATGGCAGGAGTTCACCCAGTGTTTCACGTGTCACAGCTGAAGAAGAGTGAGAAGGCAGTGGAGGCAAAGCAAGTGCCCATGGAGTTGCTTGACTTGCAAGACAACCTGGAGTATACAGAATACCCTGAGAAAATCTTGGACAGAGCTGTCAAGGAAACAAGGAGAACTACCATTCCCTTCTGTAAAGTGTTGTGGAGCAACCATACCGAGCGAGAGGCAACATGGGAGAAGGAAGCCGATCTCAGGAAGGAGTACCCTCACTTGTTCACGGAGGAGGTCGAGGACTAAATCTCGAGGACGAGATTCTCGGTGGTGGGGGAGAATGTAACAACCCGAGGAATCTAGGTGTGTGAATTTTGCGAAAATTTAAAACTTTTTGCTTGATTTTGGGTGCTATCAATTTTTTTAGCCAAATTGCTAGTCTCACACCAAATTCTCCACTAGTTTATCCTATTTATAAGACCTATATTTAAAATATGGTATAAATAGTGTGTTGGTTTTTCATTGGTTTTCTTGGAGTTCAATTGAGTGAAGTTTGAATTTGAAAGGGGATCAAATTCAAACTAAGTTTCAAATCCTAAACCAAATAAATCTGAGTTAAAAAAAAAGGGCAACTCAGGATTGTGGGCCGATTTCGTTGCCCCCTGCGATGCTGCGGCCCAATCCAAAAAGCCTTTCGGCCCATTACACCGCACCGCGCTCCTTTCCTCTTCTCTCTCGCTGCCGTGTGGACCCCGCTCGCCAGCACCTTTCTTTCCCCTCTCCTCAACGCCTTGACCAACCCAGCCCGGACGGCCGAGCCGGGCGGCCGCGCCGCCGGCCCGGCCCGCGCCGGCCGCGCGCGCGGGGGTGGCGCGCGCGGCCGAGCCGACCGGCCGGCGCGCACGCCAAGGCCGGCGTGTGCACGCGGACCCGGGCGCGTGACCGCGGGAAAAGGCAAAGGACGCCACCGCCCTTCCCATGCGAATCCGAGGCGGGCGGGAACTCCACCGCGGCGCCACCCCGCCCGGGCGGCGGCGAGCCAAGGGTATCGGGGGGATTTCCTCCTCGAGGTCCCGCGGCGTGGATTCAAAAGGGGAGGAGGCAGTTCGAGATGAAGGCAAGACCAACCACCCCCATTGGGGTTTTCCACCACCTCTGTTCGGCGGCGGGCTCGGGGAGGAAGAAGGAAGGCGGGCGCGCGCGCCGCGCCGCGACGTTGGGGGGGGGAGGAAGGCGGGCGGCCCGTGGCCGCGGCGTGCGCGGGGCGAGGGCAGAGCCGAAGACGGAAGCCGGGCGCCGGGAACGACGGGGGAACACGAACCGCGACGTCGAGCGAAGGAGGAGCGCGACGGCGTGAACAACTACATCGCCGGGACATCTACGACCCATCTTCGTCAGGCCGGCCACGCCTACACCGTCGCCCCACCGTGAGCACCACGGCCAACCACTCCTCTTCTCCCCCTTGAGTTCTTGCTGTGTCGGTGCTTGTATGGAGGCGTGTCGCCGTGAACCTGCTGCCTGGATGCCAGCCTTCGCGCCGTAGCATGGCCGTGCCGCGACGGATGGCGTTCTTGGGCCGGATGTGTCCCTGAGCGTCGCCGTCGCCGTGCGAAGGGCGACGCGTACTCGAGCTTGTGGTTTGGTGGACAGAGGAGGGGCGACGCGCCGCGGCCACCCCAGGCCGGCGGGGCGAGCCCTCCCCCGGAACGTGCCGACGCCGTGCGTGGGCGGAGGAGCGTTTTGGGCCTTCGAGCCGTGATCGCTTGTGCAGAGAGATGTGCGTGCCGGTCTTCGTGCCAAGCCCCCGTGCGGAGCGGGAACGCGCGCCGTGCCGCCGCTCGGTGCGCCCGGATACCGGGCGACCGCGCCGGCCGGCGGTGCGTGGGGGTGAGGCCGGAACCGTGAACCGGACTTCGATCCGTGTCTTTGTGTAGGTGGAAAGGGTGGGCGCCATCTTGCCGCCTCACCGTGGCGCGCGCGGCGACGGCGGCGTTGTGTCCGGCCACCGGGCAACGCGCGCGTCCGCCACGCGTGGACACACGAGTTCAAGAACTCGGCGGCCGGCAGCACACCCCAGTGCCAGGGCTGAGCCGTTAGATGTTGCCAGTGAGTGTAGCATCGTGTTCGTGAGGCACCAGAGCTGAACACCGGCGGCGCGCCGCGGTCGCGGCGTCGCCTGGCAATTCGTCGAGCACCTAGAGTGCGAGTATGCCCTGAACGTGTTAACCTAAGAGATGGGCCATCGGCTGGATCTGGGCTATAAGCCCAGTTAGTTTTCCTTAGCAGGCCGCAGGCCCAGTGCGGAAAGATATAGGAGGGTAAAAACCAGACTTATGAGGTTTGGTAGATGGGCTGTGACGCCGGGTCCTTTTTGGGCCGAAACCCATTCTCGGGCGGAAAAGAGTCCGCTGGGCCACCCACGGCCCAGCGACGATTCTGGCCCCCTTTTCGGCCAGTCACCGAGAACGCCGACGTCATGCCGACGTCGGCGGTGTTTTCCGAAAAACCCCTTTACTTTTCTCGTTTTAATTTCCAGAAAATGTTTTAGACCTTTAAAAATTAGTAATAAATTCTAGGGAGCTCCGAAAAATACAAAACTAATTTCTATAAATCCGTATTTGCAAAACCTTGCTGATTGTAGGTAGTTTGGGAGCTTTTGGATCTTCTAAATTGGATTTTATTTGGAGTTATTGCTTAGATGTGCACCGTATTTATATTTTCGCGTCGAATCTCGTGCCGCAGACCCGAGCTTCGACCAGGAGGACGTGGAGGACCCCGAGTACACTGCACCGGACGCCGATCGCTTCAACGGCACGAAGGTGTCATGTCACTCCCAACCATATAGATCCCATGTTGATATTTAGTCGCTAGTGCTTTACTTTAATGCATTGTTCGATGAATTGCATAACCCGTTTACTAGCCATGCCTTGATGTTTATTATATCCTCGTTCCTTGTTCTACCGCTCGGCGGGACTAGCTACGGACCCCTAGCTAGTCCCTTACTTCAACTATCCATACTTTTGTTGTTTGATTATGGATGGTGCTGCGGGGTTTGAGCCGAGATGTGGGTATCTCGGTATGATTCTAGCGTGTGTTCTCGGGTGGTGTACCCCCTTGTCGTGTTTTGGCGGGAGCGAGCCGCCGGTTACTTGTGAACGGCCGCCGAGGGAAGATGCGATCCGGCCTCTTACCCGAGGGTCGTGTCGTGTGGGATGGAGATGTTGAGTGCTCGCTCTCGGCCCCTTAAGGACCGATCGTCGCTGACCTTGTTTCGAATGACTACTTTCGTACGGACCGCCCGCCTTGTATTGGGCGGGGGTGCGGGGTGAGACTTGTAGTGGATAGCACCCTCCCCGGGGAGGATCGGTGTGATCGTGTCGGGAGTGGTCTTTCCCTCCTTAGTAGACTTTGCCCCCGGCGAGGCCGGGGAAGGGTTCCACGGCCTTCGAGGGACCTCTCGCGGGTAGTATGAGCTCGCCGCGGAGGCCGGGCCGTGCTCGGAGATGCGAAGGGTACTATCCACTTACTTGGGCTTCGCCCGTATGGTAGGGCCGGGCACCGTGACGGCCGGCTCGGACCTATTCGGGCGGGTACAGTTGTACAACCTCTGCAGAGTGTTAAACCTATAGCTATAGTCCGTGTCCACTGGTTATGGACAGTCTTTCGATCTCTCACCTGACTAGACACACTTCTCTTGTGCTTCTTCTCTCCCCCGAGTGTGTGAGCCCGGCTTCGGCCGTTGAGATGTGGGGATAGGAGCCGGTGGGCCCCACATCGCAGATGAGAGTTGGGTTCTGGATCGTGGTTGAGATCCGGTGCTTTGGTGTGGTGATCCTTGAGCGGGGTGTGGACCCCTGAGGTGTGGACCTCGGAAGCGGAAGCTTCCCCGAGGTGTGGACCTCCTTGCTATATTCTGCTTACCTTGAATGTTGCACTGCTGCTTTGCTTAAGCTTTCTACAGCCAGAGTAGGGTTACCTCATGCATAGTAGAATATACACCGCTTTTGCCTCTTTGTTGGGAAGCTGACATGACCTACCCGCTTATCGGGTAGACCCTGGTGACTCTGACGCAGAGCCAGACTACGACTTCGACAACGACGGCTGGGTGGACTGAGCTCTTCCTACACTTGAGCTGCCTGCGGATATGGAGTTTCCCGCGCTTTCATGGAGCCGCTGCTAGACGATTTGTTTTCGTTTGATTCGATCCCCGATGGACTTGTACCCGGCATGTGCCGAAGAGATGTACTCTGATTAATGTAATAAAATAAATGATGTACTCTATTCATTGTTTTACCCTTTTCTGTATGGATTTTGGAATCGCTGAGACAGGGATTGCACGTGGTAGCCTCCTGGGACTACCACAGAGGTGCTAAGATTCGGGGTTCCGTTCGCGGAAATCCGGGTCGTTTCATATGCCTTTCGATATTGTGGCTTCGAGTCCGACTTAGGCATTGAACTTGTGTAGAATCTCGATGCTCCACCTCTCAATGTGTGGATCTAACTCCTCTTAGCTACTTTGTCGTACCGGCGGTGATGTCAATTATCGGCGTAGGCGATCTTGAAGGTTTCTCTCGATCTAGGGATATGTTAGTGCGGCGGTGGCACATGTCCCTTCATCCCCCCTCTCTCTTTGCGCGCGCACGCACACACGGTACACTATCCACCCCGACAATGCCTCTTTCTCCCTTACTTTTGTCGTGCAAACTCTACTTCTCTAATTCTCGCGGCTTTCGAGTCCGACTCAAGCATTGTTCTTGTGTAGAGTTTCAATGCTTCACCTCTCGCCGCGTGGATTCAACTCCTTCGACGAGCTCGTTGTACATAGGCCGCGATGCTAGTTGTTGGCGTAGGCAACTTTGAAAGTTCCTCTTAATCTAGGTACCGGCTCATGCAATAGTTGCACAGTCCCTCCCCCCCCTCATCTTCCGACAACACCTCCTTAATTTCTCCCCCGTTTTTGTTGGGCGAACTATGCCTCTCTGATTTCGCGGCTTTTGAGTCCGACTCAGATGTTAATCTTGTGTCTAACTCCTCTGGGCCAATTCGTCGTACCAGATGGCGATGACAATTGCTAGGATAGGCAATCTTGAAGGTTCATCTTGATATAGGGACAGACTCATGTAGCGGTGGCACATGACCTCTCTCTCTCTATCTCTATCTCTCACACACACACAGTTTTCCCTTACTTTTGTCGGGTGAACTCTCTCACCTTGATTCCACGACTTCGAGTCTTCGGCGTTGACATTGTGTAGGTCTCGTACTCCACCTCCTAGCACGAGGATCCAACACCTCTCGACGGGCTTGTCGTACCTCGTGGCAATGCCGCTTGCTAGCTCGATCCTCTCGTGTGTTGGGTGTTGTTTGTCTGATTGCAAATAACTGCTAGTTGGATTTGACTATTTATCTTTTTTTTTCAAAATATATTATATTATTGTATTCATATTGTAAATGAGATGTTTATTAAATGAATGTTGCAATATAGGCTCGTAAAATCACAACATATTAAAGGTGCAGAAGGAATTAAGGACATATCAAATACTTGCAGTCGATTTGTGGTGGTCAAGCATATTATTTATAAGCACAATATTAACTTTCCTTATTTTTTATAACAATTTCAGTTATTTATTAATTGTATCTAGTATGGACTATTTTATTTAGCTATTTCTCTTCTCAATCCGTATAGAGATTTGCTTCTAATTGTCATGTTTTTTAAAATCTTGTATTTGTATATATATTTATTAGTTATATTAGATATGGATTCCTTGGATTGATCGGACCGTTAGACCGGTGGTGACTTCACCTATCTCGAGGATTTGTCGACTCACTCATTCGGAAGTGCTCATAGAGGGAGGGGCGAGTATGTGTTGTATGTGAGCATCGCGCCTATACCATGTGTTTAAAAAACTTGCTTTCATGTAATTTGTAGACGTATTAATATATATCCCTCTTTTAATTTCAAGTACGTGACATACTCCATAATCCATTAAGGGGAAGTCTCAAGAAGCTTACCAAAGTTTGTTAGGAAATTAAAAGAAATCTATGCGGATTCAAGTTGGTATTGAAATCCGGCATCTAATGTTAGGCAATAATATTACATGTGTATTTAAGTACGGGTGCCACAAGGAAAGGAAATCATGGATAAAAAGTATTTCAATTTTTAGAATAATATGAATTGTTAGATCTTCATAAAATCCAATGGTTCAAACTCTTCTCTCATTTAGATTAACGTGGGAATTCCTTTTTTCATAATAATATGAATCGTTAGATCTTCATAAAATCCAATGCTCCAAACTCTTCTCTTTTTTAATCAACTACTATTTTTCTTATTTTTAATTCCGGATTTATGTATTGATTAATTGTATTTGTATTGAATATGGACTCATAATAATATGAATCGCATAAAATCCAATGCTCCAAACTCTTCTCTTTTTTAATCAACTACTATTTTTCTTATTTTTTAATCCTGAATTTATGTATTTATTAATTGTATTTGTATTCAATATGAACTCTTTAGATTTCCTTATTTTAATTCCGAATTTATGTATTCTTTGATTAATTTAGACCTTCAGATCTTCATAAAATCCAACGGTGTATATTCTTCTCTTTTTTGCATTAACGTGGGAATTTCTAGACCCTCTCGGCGAACGTGGTGGCTTCTTTTAACACTCAAGTATAAAGCCTACTGGGGCCTTCGTAGTGGAATGATAACAGCAAATTCAGCCCATGATACATAGATACTTTTGGAAAGATTTGAATGATGCCAAGCAGGAAAGGTTCAGTTCATGTGAAAAACTGCGTTAGTTGTTCTTCTGTGATACTAGTGGTAGAGACTTGCTCCTGTGTGTGTGATGATAGATTAACACAAACAGCAGTAATCATGCAGAAAAAATGAATGCTTAGAACAGAACCATTATGCATTTCCATTGCTTGGGTAATGAGATCTGAGATACTCGTTATTTTCATCAGCAAGCGGCTCTTGGTCAAGACTGCCCAAACTGAATTCAACGTACGACATTCTTACACTATTTTCATCAGCAGAAAAGTTTACAGATTCTGAAAGCTTTCCTTCTCCAAAGAGCATGCAACCTGGTCCAGCTCTCATGCCTGTATGTCATCTTGCAAAACTCGGCCAGTTCGTCTTCGTGACCATCGGCCAGTTCGGCGCACCGGCAGTGATCTCCCTGACAACACGCACGGTCTCACCGCTCCCGCCGGCGCCGTCACCCCGTCCGGGTTTCTTCGGCGACCCGGGAGGGGTCTTGACCTTCTTGTCGTTCCCGTCACCCGCCATGGACGGCGCTCCCGCTCTCCTGCTCGGGATCGCGCGCCTTTTCAACGCCGGTTGTCGAGGTGGGCTTACGGAGCCGTCGTAGTGCATGCACTGGCGCTCAGGACCCTGACCTCGCTCTGATACCAAATGTTGGAATTCCGGCGAACCAGGAACTCCGGCGACACACGGTCTAACGTGCGTTGAGCTCCCTACAGACCCGGACTCTCCCTAGGACTCGCTCCGCCGAACAGATGGCGTGCTTATTCGATGAAGAAGATAAAAAAACCGAAAAACGGCATTCAGAGGTTTACAGATAACACAGACAGGCTTATGCAGAAGAAGCCGCACATTTCTCCCCGGTCGAGCACGAGCTCAACGTGTGAGTCGGTACCCAGCGCGGCGCTGCAGGGCTGAAATGGCTCGAGATGACGCGCGAGTCGAGCAGCTCGATGGCGCCTGGCGCGGTCACGCGTCGGGGGACCTTGTACTGCCCGATGGACGCGCCATGGGAGACGGCGAAGTCGGCGAGCTCCTCGAAGGTGCCCGACCGGACGACCCGGATCTCCAGCGGCGCGATGGAGCCGTCCACCACCCGGCTCCGCCGGTACACGCAGTTCATGGCCTCCTCCATCTCCAGGCAGCACCGCTCCAACACGTCGCCGTCGCCGTCGCCGTCCACGCTCTCGCCCCCGTCGTTTCCAGTGACCATCAGCTCCCAGTAGATGACGTAGTGCCCCGGGATGGTCTCCACGCACGTCCGGCTGGTGTAGTCCAGCACGGCGGCGCCGCCGCCGCCGTGCCGGCGGAGCAGCGCCGACGCGCGCTCCACGGCGCGCTGCAGCTCGGCCTCGTCGGTCTTGTCCGTGTCGATGGACAGCACCACGTTGCTGCGGCGCACGAACTGGACCCGCGGCGCGGCGTTGTGGAACCCCGTCACCCGGAGGACGTCGCCGACGCGGTACCGGCTCAGCCCGCCATAGGTGGTGACCACCAGCTCGTACTCCCGCCCGGCCTCCACGGCGGCGAGCTCCACGAGCTGGTGGCTCGCCGCCGCTGGCGAGTCTCCGGCGGCGGCGGCATCCACGGGGAGGAACTCGATGTAGGCCGAGGTGGGTATGATGGTGTACGACACCTCGGACGGGTCGCACATTGGCTGGAGGTTGATTCCGACGGTGGCTTCCGAGGACCCGTACACCATGGAGATGATCGGCAGGCCGCCGCTGTAGCGATTCAGGGCTGGGACGTACTGCGCCATGGAGCCGGTGACGACGGTGTCAATGTACTTGGTGTTGGGCCACATGCGAGCGATGATGCCATTGGAGCCCGAGCCCTCGGCGCGGACGAACCTGGCAAGATCGGGGTCCGGTCGGAGGACGCCGGCGACCGCCTCGCGCACCGACGGGTCGGAGACGCGGGCCGTGAGCACGCCGGCCTCGATGTCGGCGGCGAGCTGCTCCCAGTTCTGCTGGAGGAAACGGATGGCCCGGAGGAGGACGGAGGCGAACACGGCGCCGACGCGCACCACGCGACGGCGCTGGCACAGCCCGCATAGCACCTGCGCGTACATGCTCTGGAACGCGTACGGGCAGAGGATGGCCGCCACGGGGCTCGTGAGGGCGCCGGGAGGGAGCTTCTGGAAGGCGTCGCTCTTGAACAAGCTCGTCAGTGCCGTCCGCGCCGGCAGGCCCCCTGGCGTCGTCGTCTCCGACTTGGCAAAGTGGAAGTAGAGGCCACACCCCTCGTCGAGCCCAGACACATACCTGCACGCGTGTCGCAGCGTTGTTCAATGGCCGCCATTACTGGTAGTGCAGGCTACAGGGCGAGCACCAACAAGCTAGATGTAGTATTATTAGTAACTTACTGGCCGATGACGGGCTTGACGAGGCCGCACATCACCCAGAAGCGGTGGAAATCATCCTCGACGATGGGGATGAGCTTGCGCTCGCCGCCCGACGTGCCGGAGCTGGTCAAGAACTCGGTGACGGGGTGCGCCCGCCCCGTCAGGATGGGCGAGCGGTCGCCGTCGGCGATGCGGCGGGTGTACGGCAGAAGGTCCTCGTACCCCACCACGGGGACCTTGGCCCGGAAGGTGGCGCGGTCGGTGGCGCCGGCGAGGCCGCACTTGCTGGCGAGGTACTCGGCATCGGCGTTGCGGGCGAGGATCTCCCCCAGCACGCGCTCCTGCTCGGCGTCCGCGTTGGTGGTCACCTCCTCGATGAAGCGAAGCCTCTCCGCGTCCATCTCTTTCGCTGGCGACGACGCCGGGCTACGGGTCGCCGCGGCGGGGGTCGACTTGCCGGTCGTCGCCGCTGCCATTGGCCGGCTCAGCTGTGTGGTGTCTGCAGGATTGGGATGGAAAGCGAAAGCGAAAGCGAAGCACAGATGGAGGCAGGCAGCAGCAGTGGTTGATATTCGCGGTCTGTCTGTGTGGAGCACGAGATGGTGCCTGTCACGTGGACAAAAACGTGCGCAATGTGCTGTTGCCGCTGGTGAAATAAAAGAAGGATGATTTGAAAATATCCACCCGCCAGCAGCCGCGTGATCCGCGGTGCGCAGAGGGGGTAAACTTAAAATTTGCGATGTCGCGTCGTTTGCCGTGTTGTCAACCTCGGCGCCGTAGCCCGTGGCGCCGAGACGTTATACCTCGGCGCCACGGTCCATGGCGCGCCGAGCTCGGGTCCATTTTTTTGAAATCTCTCCAAAATATACGCACTTGTGAGAATCTTTCACGATAAGGGCTAAAAAGTAAAAAAAGACGGGGAGCAAGTCGCCTCTCGTCCCTATCCCGGAAGCACCCGTAAGCCCCTCGAACGGAATGGCGCGCATCGAGGACACAGGTGACGACCGTATAGATGGTCATTTGACCCGCCCAAAGACAAGACAACACGAGCACGAAGCGCTCGGGCGAGACAGGGCATGAGCACGACGTGGCCCACCAATGGCCTTCGTGCTCGTGACGTGATGGCACTACGGGGTGAGCGCCGAACTCGGCTCTAACTCGACGCCCTTTTTTCGTACCGTCATGGACGACGACACGATGGGCCGTCCGTGTCATACTACCATGCCAACCCATCATGCCGGATGAGAGGAAGAGGAAGCCTCCGCGCCACCGGGAGGGGAGGAAGTGGAAGAGGAGGTCGCTGCGGTGCACCGCCGACGCCCCCACCGCCACGCCATGGAGGCCGGACCGACACCTCCATGTGTGGGGAGGTTGCCGCCACCGCTGCCCGGGAGGCAAGGGAGAAGAGGATGCGGCGGCGGCGGCGGCAGAGTGGAGGCAGGGGCCGACTTCGAATTTCCGGTTTTCCTTTCCCGTTTTGGAGCTTGACCAAGTCGCCATCTTCTTTCCAGTGCAATGAAAATCTCGTCAAGTACTTCTGTTACTTCCGACTTGCAAATTTTGAACAAAATATGGCCTTTCTTGCGACTTGTAAACTTTGCCCAGGATTGCATCCACCGAGCTCAAAATAAAATATTAAGATATTGTGCTATAGTAAATATGTGCTAATGCATAGTTGGTTTAAAAATTCTTCTTGGGATTTACAGATGAGTTCTGAAATTCATTTTTTCATTAGTATCCGAACACTCCTTCAAACATCCTACGAAACATCTGATGGGGCATCCAAAAATTTTACAATTCTGAAGCACTGCTTCGAATGAAATGGCTACCTGCATTTCAAAACACTAAAAATGAGGCATTTGAAAGCGCATAAATTTGCATGTTTTAGACTAGAGAAATTTTAGAGTACTTGTCTTTTTTTATGAGCCGTCCATGTGACGAAATCCAACGGTGGAAGTTTCTACGGAGAAGTATCGGGAAGTATCGAATTAGTGGGACCCACAACTAATTTTAATTAATATTTTTTTAATTGAGAGGGCATTGAAGTAATTCTGCATACTCGGACCAGCTCGGCTCCCGACCATTCGTCGATGCTATCCTTAGCGGCGGTAACGGGCGGAGCAAGAGCAAGGCGGCGGGGGTGCGGAGCGGCGGCGTGGGGAGGCCGGTGCTTGCTTGGCCGGGCTGCCCGCAAAACAGGGGAGAGTCGATGGCGGTGTTTTGGTTGATCTGATTCTCGTCGGGCGAAAAGTTGTGGGGGCCGGGGCACTACCCGATGGGTTTCTACCCGTTGCCATCTCTAGGGCTGCTCCGGAGGTTGTAACAACGGTGACGGAAACGGGGAGGAGGAAACGACCGGAGATTGCTCGATGGTGGCGGAAGCGAAGGCTAGTTCCAGCGGCCGCATGGGGGTGGGAAGCGAGAGGAGGAAAATAGATGCGACGTGAGGGATTAAGAGAATATATTCCCAAAATACCCTTTTCTTGATTAATTTAATTTTATAATTAAAAGTGGTGGAAAAATAAAAACACCCAACACTTCCTAATACTTCCTACTACTTCACAAGTACAGTAAAAAAAGCTCTTTAGACTGTAACAAGGAAAAGTGAGGGCAATATTTGAAATCCCCACACTTAAGGGTGGATATTTTCAATTTTTCTTCTTTTCTTTTTGGAAAACTTTTCCTTTTGGTGATCATGATCAACCGCAGAAACAACACATTGTGTAAATATGGACACGTATTAACCATATATTTTCTTTGCATTTCGATTCTTTTTTTCCCGAAAACCATGTTTGGACCCTTTTTCTTTAGAAGAGAGATATTTGGGCCTTGAGAGTCGACGCTATGACCGGGGTATCTTTTTTCCCAACCGGTCACGCCGAACCGCCGCGGTTCGGTATCGCATATACGCAGACCGGTTCAATCGGGAACCACCCAATACCGGTTGAATTCAAATTCCAAATCAAATTTCGTAGTTCGGTCGGTTTGGTTTGGTATACCGACCGGTTCGACCGGTATACCGATCCGGTTCAACCTAAGCACGGTCGTTGAAACAAAAAAACCAAATCAGTGGAGAATTTGATATGTTTTAAAATTTGAATTAAAAATTGAGAAAAGGAAAAAATTCTAAAAAAATTGCAAGGTGCATAGAATTTAATGGTGTTAAAAAAATCTCAAATATTAATGCATTTAGTATTTTTCGTGGGCACGCAAAGTATACTAAATGAATGAATATTTAAAAAACTTTTTACACCATTAGATTATACACACCTTGAAGTATTTTTGGGATTTTTTTAAGATTTTTTATTTTTTAATTCAAATTCAAATTTTGAATTTGGACCGGTTCCCATGGTTTTCGGCCTGGTTCCCACCGGTTTGGTTAACCCGGCTATGACTCACGACGTCGAGCTAACACATCTCGATGTCGTGACTCATGACGCCGAGCCGTTAGATTGTCATATTTGTTAATAAAGAACAATATCACATGCAAGATAAATGCTTACTCGTATAAACCTCTCCATCGCAAAAGTGAGTGTACGTGCAGTGTGTGGTTAGGGAGAAATGTGCACCACACAGCCCGTGTTTGGATGATAGATGTTAGTGTTAGTGATAGTTTTTAACACCTTCAAACTAACACATTAGATGTTTGGTTAGAGATGTTAGTTTGCATTTAAAGTTACTTTTCCAGTCATTTGAAAAAAGGAGAGGGAGAGAGAAAAGGAGTGGGGTCCACCAATTTGCACCTCTTGGAGGTGTCGGTTCTTTGAGGGCAAACTACTTTTTTTTAGAAATTGGATAATTAAATCCGGCCTCTACATCCGAAGATGTACACAGCCCATTATTACGGAGTTACAAGGAACCATCCACAAAAGAGTGAAAAAACAAGAACGGCCAACAAAGCCCCGACTAAGGTAAACGATAAAAATTGTTCCATCCTCTATTAGCAATCCGAAGAGCAAAGACTTCTAAATTTCACGCTCATGGCAATGAGGGTATCCTTAGCTTCGCTCCTTATGCCGCAATTGGGCCCAAAAGCGTAGCGTAAGCTCCCATGAAAATAACTCCGCAAAAGCGAATTAAACTTCACCTTTTTAAAAATAATATCATTCCGGCATTTCCTAATAGCCCAACAAATGGCAAAGCGACACCAACCCGGATCGGGGGCTTATAGAATTTATGTTGATTATTAAGCCACGTACCAAACATATGGCTAATAGATCTAGGTCGGGACAAATTAGTAGCATAGAAAATAATCCTCCAAATCATTTTTGCGGAAGGGCAATCTAAAAACGGGTGTTGAATGGTCTCATTAGAATTACAACGGACACATTGTCGGCTCCCTTCCAATTTTTCTTAGCAAGGTTATCTTTTGTCAAAACAACCCCTTCGAAGAAACCAAAGGAAAATTTTGATCTTTAGAGGTATTTTCCACTTCCGCATCTTCCTATGTCGAAAATGTGGATGAGTATCTATGTCATGTAGATACGGTGACCGAACAAAGTGAAAAAACCACTTTTTGTCGGTCTCCATTTAAAATAGTCATTATCATCCACCGGAACAACATTAGAGACCCGAGCTACTAGGTGAAGCCAAAGGATCGAGTTGTTACCCACCAAAGACCGCTCGTGTCACACCCGGATTTAAGGGCAAATCCGAATGCATAAAACACATGTGCGCCGGGATCAAGTTTCACACATGCGTTGACTCGGTGAATACCAAAACACGGTGCAAAAGCGTAAAGAGAGTTTTAAACTTTATTACATGACCGAATGTCTCGGAATCGTAACATAAGCGAGTACGAGCAACGGTAAAAGACGTCTCCACGAGCGGCGGATCGGTGGCACGCTCGCCTAGAAACCACCGAACTCTCTAGGAAAGTCTTCAAAGCGTCCGTCCGAGCAAAGAACCGAGTTGTGTAGATGCATATAAAAGAACAACAAGCATGAGCACATGTCGTACTCAACAAGGGGAAAAGATCTATAACAACATGCATAGGCTTTATGGTGGAAGCTTGTGGTCGCATAGCGGATCAACATTTTAGTTGGTCAAATTTTATTAAGCAAGCTATATTACTAGCAAATGTAAGTTTATACCAACCCAAAAATTAACATAAGCAAAGCATCATCATGAACGAAAGTAAATGCAACAAGTTTAATCCATCTTCCATAGTTTAATCATGTGAGGGTCCGGGCCGCCCGTGACCGTGGGCACGACTAACTAGTTAGTTTTACACTCGAGAGGTCGTACATCTTTACCCACAAGTCACGTAAAAGTCCCGAAGAACTTTAAACCCAACCACGCGATGCCGATCGGGCACCATACCACACTACCGAGATGTGATTGCATAGGGACGCTACGAGGCCGTTACAAAGATCCCCGGATGAAGGTCGCCCGCTAGGTTACCCGGTCGGTGCAACGTATAAAGCTCCCGGACGAGTACCGTGTCTTAGCTAAGCCCACACCTACGCCCGAGCAGTCCATACGCCACTACCCGCCGGCCCCCAACCCTTATCGGGTAAAGCATACCTAACACCCGGTTCACTAATTATTAAGCCAAGACAGAGCCATATGTCTTGTGGTAGCACCGTTTTCCGGGTGGCCGCTCCATGTTCCGATTAACACAGGTGATCTTGATTAATGAAAGGTACAACATAAATAAAGCAAGATTAACATTGTTGTTCATCAAAACCACCATAAACCCAAGTTGAGCAACTAAGCATGGTCTACCCAACATAAACATAAACCCGGGTTGATCAAGGCACGGGATGAACAAAACTAGTCAAACCTTAATAGTAGGACCCATCAATTTAATGCAAAGCAATAATAAATAACGGTGCAATTAAAATGCATGTTGTAACAGATCATCGGGAATGCAGCAAGGACTTGCCTTCTACCAACGTGTGCTACTGCTCAAGACCTTGGAAATCTTCAACTCCAGCGTTCTCCACGAACGAACCGTCTTCTACGCACCACATCATTCACATACAAGCATACAATGGAATAAAATAAGAAACAATCACCAAACAGTACTAACAGAACTAAACAGGGGCAAAAAGTCGTTCTACTCGTCGAGACGATCGCGTGGATATAAAGAACGCTAAAAACGGAGTTAAAACGCGGAAGATATGGAGGAAACAAGATCGGAGGACCTATTCGTAATTAACTGTAGCTTTTAGGGGTTAGCAAGGGAGATTCCCGAGACACATCAAACAATGCTCGCGACTAGATCCAATCTGGGGGTTAGATCTGCAAAAAGTTTCGGAATGGATCTGGTTGTGAAGATTTAATAGATCTAGGGGGGTTTCTGCATTGACTAAGACACAAAACTAGATCTAGTTATTTTCGAGATTCCGCAGGGGGTCAAAAGCAAAACCGCCATCTTCTTCCTCGGGACATAGGGGAAACCGGCCATGGACGGGGGCTCCTCGCCCAACGGCGGCGCCGGCGGCACGGGCGACGAGGAAACCGGAGGAGACCCGAAATCGAACGAGGAGAACGAGAGGAACCCGAAGCCGTACTCACCCGCGGCGGAAATCAACGGAATCGGCCGGAAATCGAAGTCAACCGCGCCGGCGGTAGAGCTCCTCCGCGTTCGGGCCGGGCCTAGCGGGCGGCGGCGGCGCGCGCGCCGAGCAAGCAAGCGCGCGCGCGCGCGCGTGCGGGACGGCGGCGCGCGCGCGGGCGGCGGGCGGCGGCGCGCGCGGCGTGCGGGGCCGGGCGGCGCGCGGGCGGCGGCGGGGCGACGGCGGCGCGCGCGTGTGCGGGGGCCGGGCGGCGCGCGCGCGCGCGGCGCAGCAGGGCGGGCGGCGCGCGCACGGCCGCCGCCGTAGGAGGCGGCGGCGCGAGGCTAGCGGGGGGGGGCCGGGGCGCGGCTAGGGCGGCGCGCGGGGGCGGCGGCGCCCTTTATGGGGATGCGCGCGCGCGGCGCGGCTCCCCGGCGGCGGCGCGGTGCGGCCCTAGATGGGCCCCGCGCGGGCTCCGTGGCGGCGGCGCGGGTTGGGTCGGGCCCACGGGCTCGGCCCAATCCGGTAGGGTAGGTTTTTTTTTTTTTTTTGGGATTCATTTTTAATGCGAAAACAATTTCCAGAAAAGTCTAGAAATTGCTTAAAGGCACGAAAAATACTCCGAAAATCACAAAAATTCCAGGAAAATTCCTAAAGATAGATTAAGACATGAACAATCCAAATAAAGCATTTGGAGCTCATGAAAAAGATTTTAGAGCCTTCTAATAATTAGAAAAAGCTCAAGGAAAATGAGAATAAATTCCAGAAAAATCCGGAAAATTCTCGGGAGAGGTTGGACAGATCCTAAACGCATTTTTGAAACCTTTTTGCACTCAAGAACCACTAGATGCATCGGCATGAATGCAACACACATAACTTTTATTTAAGAAAGGATTTTTTTATACTATATTTCCGTAAAGAAAAATAAAAGTCGGGCAAAATTTAAAATTTAGACTAAATCGTTGTTTAATTTTTCTTCCTATTCACATCCCGAAATTGGAAATTTCGGGGTGTGACAAATCTACCCCCCCTTAAAAGGAATCTCGTCCTCGAGATTCGGAAGGATAAAGAAAGATTTCGAGTACGATATGGTAGAACCGATGTGAAAACAATGTTGACAAGAGAACATACCCAACACGGTCGTTGCATTTATGTGGTTCGTCTACCATGAGCGGAGCTCTCCGTCCCTTGGAGCTTTGCGGGGTCCGGTTTCCATTCCTCATCTGTTGATTCTGCACTGGGGTATTCGGGACGCTCCTCCGAGGACAGTTGTTAGCATAGTGACCAGTCTCTCCACACTTGAAACATGCATTGCCGACAGGAGCACTTGGCGCGCTAGGTCTCACTGGGGTTCCTGCTGGGGTGGTCTGACTAGTCTGCTGGTTATTGGGGCGTGGAGTCTGTGGAGGGGAATGCTGCAACTCCTGAATGGGGTGCTTGAAGGGTTGATTGTTCCGCTGAAACTGTTTCTGCCCAGAGTTACCACCTGAACCTCCTACATGGGGTGTTGTTCCCTGCGGTGGAATGAAACGGGGACGAGTGCTTGCTCCCAAACTCGCTCATAAGTAGTGGCCTTCCTCTTCGGATCTCTCAATTACCCCGCGTGCATGGCCTCCGGGGTGATGGCCTTGTCTAACGAGTCTTGGAAAGATGGAAAAGTATGAGATGTCGACCGATACCGAAGTGGTCCGGCCAATCCCTCCATGAAGCGCTCCTGCTTCTTTGGGTCATCCGCCACCTCCTCCGGTGCATAGCGAGAAAGCTCGATGAACTCCGTCCCGTACTCGTCATTGACATCCCCCCCTGTTGAAGAGAGAGGAACTCCTTCTTCTTTAGCCTCATCAACCCCCGCAGAATGTGATGGTTCCTGAAGCTCTCGGTGAACTCCTGCCGGTGATGGCGTTTGGCGTAGCATGGGCGGTAGTGTAAGCATCCCACCATGCTCCCGCCGAACCCCGAAGTCGTCCTGCAAAGCAAATAGGACCTTCTCTCTATCATCACACCGAGCCGTGGTGAGCATCTTGCTCACGGTCTTCAACCAATCATCGGCATCAAGCGGATCGACCGCATGGGTGAAAAGCGGCGGACGGTGGCTCATGAACTCCCTGTGCTTGTTCATGGGCGCCGGTTCTCGTGGCGGTGGCCGAGGTGGATTGTTGGCTTGGGCTCGCAGGTTGGCTACGGTGTTGGTCGGGTTCTCCAAGAGTTGTAGGCGATTCGGGAAGAAGCCGCCGCATGGCCGGATCCATTGGTGCTTGTTGTGCACTTTGGCCGAGCTGCTGCCTCGTCCTTGGCGTATCACCGGAGGTTGATCAACACCTGACCCGGACCTGGTGTTCACCATCCGAGTGTTAGGAACATTGACTTAGATGATTGCACAAAGAGAAAAGCTCAAAAGATTAAGCAGCGCAGATTTCCAGTTTAAGACAGATTCTGGCGACTTCCAACATTCAGGTATAACTCTCAACATGGATAACCAAAAATTATGAGCTTTTGAACGGTAAAAGATAATGAAATTACGAAACTAGCCCAACTGGAATCATCTCGATCAGAGCTCTATAACTTCAGATATAAAATAAACAAGTCGGGTATATCAGCAGTGTTAACAGATTCAAGTAGCTCCAAAGTTTCGGGCATCACTCTCTGAATATGTAATCAAAATTGCTGAATTTTGTACAGAAAAACACCCATGAAATTTCTGAACTTCTCCAACTGGATTTGCCTCAAACGGAGATCTATAGCCCAAGATATAAAATAATGAAGTTAATGTGTCAGCAGAGTTTTACAGATTCTGACCGCTCCCATGTTTCATGCATAGCTCCCAGGATATGTATTGGATGGGGCTGAATTTTTGATATAACACTGGTTATGAAATTTGTGAACTAACCCAACTGGTTTTGCATCTATCGGAGCTCTGTAGCTCGAGATATAAACAAAACACTACTGCTGTGTCGAAGGTGGACGAGAACAGATTTGCAGAAAGATGGATTCCAAAGTGGATAAGTAAAGATTTAATAAAGGATTAGGAATGTGCAAGACGAAAGGGTGGTTGAGACAAAGATTAACCCCAACTAAGCAAACTTACACTAACCAATGTCATTGTGGTTATCAACCCACAACACACTGCACTTAGTCGAAGAACCAAATCAAGCATTAACACAAGATCAAGCATTCAAACACACCACTAAACTAAGCACACCTAATCGTCGATCGTGGCTAGCGATTTCACAAGGACAAGCCTAAAGAACCTAGATCCTAAGAAAGATCTTTAGCTTGAACCTGATAGGGTCATTAGATAAGCGGGAATACTGCGAACACGGGTAGGGTAAAGGTAGGGAAAGGTTAGAGAGCATAGAATAGGTGCTAAAGATTTCCTAAAGCAAGAACAAGGTAACATAGAATGAAAAGATTGACCAAGATGAGGTAGATAACAAGTAGAATACCAAGGATGGGGGTAAAATCAAGGATAAGTATATTAAGAATGGAATTTTAGCATAGCATGGAGTGAGCATGGCTTCTAGATGATTATAGTCCTTAAGTTCGACCAGTTTCTAACTAGGCTAACGTCCTACAGTCAACACTGCTCTGATACCACTTTGTCACACCCGGATTTAAGGGCAAATCCGAATGCATAGAACACATGTGCGCCAGGATCAAGTTTCACACATGCGTTGACTCAGTGAATACCAAAACACGGTGCAAAAGCGTAAAGAGAGTTTTAAACTTTATTACATGACCGAATGTCTCGGAATCGTAACATAAGCGAGTACGAGCAACGGTAAAAGACGTCTCCACGGGCGGCCGACCGGTGGCACGCTCGCCTAGAAACCACCGAACTCTCCGGGAAAGTCTTCAAAGCGTCCGTCTGAGCAGCAACCGAGTTGTGTAGATGCATATAAAAGAACAACAAGCATGAGCACATGTCGTACTCAACAAGGGGAAAAGATCTATAACAACATGCATAGGCTTTATGGTGGAAGCTTGTGGTCGCATAGCGATCGGCATTTTAGTTGGTCAAATTTTATTAAGCAAGCTATATTACTAGCAAATGTAAGTTTATACCAACCCAAAAATTAACATAAGCAGCATCATCATGAACGAAAGTAAATGCAACAAGTTTAATCCATCTTCCATAGTTTAATCATGTGAGGGTCCGGGCCGCCCGTGACCGTGGGCACGGCTAACTAGTTAGTTTTACACTGCGGGAGGTCGTACATCTTTACCCACAAGTCGCGTAAAAGTCCCGAAGAACTTTAAACCCAACCATGCGATGCTGATCAGGCACCATACCACACTACCGAGGTGTGATTGCATAGGGACGCTACGAGGCCGTTACAAAGATCCCCAGATGAAGGCTGCCCGCTAGGTTACCTGGTCAGTGCAACGTATAAAGCTCCCGGACGAGTACCGTGTCTTAGCTAAGCCCACACCTACGCCCGAGCAGGCCTATACGCCACTACCCGCCAGCCCCCAACCCTTATCAGGTAAAGCATACCTAACACCCGGTTCACTAATTATTAAGCCAAGACAGAGCCATATGTCTTGTGGTAGCACTGTTTTCCTGGGTGGCCGCTCCATGTTCCGATTAACACAGGTGATCTTGATTAATGAAAGGTACAACATAAATAAAGCAAGATTAACATTGTTGTTCATCAAAACCACCATAAACCCAAGTTGAGCAACTAAGCATGGTCTACCCAACATAAACATAAACCCAGGTTGATCAAGGCACAGGATGAACAAAACTAGTCAAACCTTAATAGTAGGACACATCAATTTAATGCAAAGTAATAATAAATAAAGGTGTAATTAAAATGCATGTTGTAATAGGATCATCAGGAATGCAGCAAGGACTTGCCTTCTACCAACGTGTGCAGCTGCTCAAGATCTTGGAAATCTTCAACTCCAGCGTTCTCCACGAACGAACCGTCTTCTACGCACCACATCATTCACATACAAGCATACAATGGAAATAAAATAAGAAACAATCACCAAACAGAACTAACAGAACTAAACAGGGGCAAAAAGTCGTTCTACTCGTCGAGACGATCGCGTGGATATAAAGAACGCTAAAAACGGAGTTAAAACGCGGAAGATATGGAGGAAACAAGATCGAGGACCTATTCGTAATTAACTATAGCTTTTAGGGGTTAGCAGAGGAGATTCCCGAGACACATCAAACAGTGCTCGCGAATAGATCCAATCGGGGGTTAGATACGCAAAAAGTTTCGGGATGGATCTGGTTGTGAAGATTTAATAGATCTAGGGGGGTTTTCTGCAGATTGACTAAGACACAAAAGCGGATCTAGTTATTTTCGGGATTCCGCGGGGGGTCAAAAGCAAAAGCCGCCATCTTCTTCCTCAGGACAGGGGAAACCGGCCATGGACAGGGGCTCCTGCCCAACGGCGGCGCCGGCGGCACGGGCGACAAGGAAACCGGAGGAGACCTGGAATCGAACGAGGAGAACGAGGGGAACTCGAAGGTGTGCTCACCCGCAGCGGAAATCAACGGAATCGGCCGAAAATCGAAGTCAACTGCGCCGGCGGTAGAGCTCCTCTCGCGTTCGGGCCGGGCCTAGCGGGGGCGGCGGCGCGCGCCGCCGAGCAAGCAAGCGGCGCGCGCGCGCGTGCGGGACGGCGGCGCGCGGGCGCGGCCGGGCGACGGCGGCGCGCGGCGTGCGGGGCCGGGCGCGCGCGCGCGCGCGGCGCGGGCGCGCGCGCGCGCGCGGCGTGCGGGGGCGCGCGCGCGCGCGCGCGCGCGGGCGGCGAGCGACGGCGGCGCGCGCGCGTGCGGGGGCCGGGCGGCGCGCGCGCGCGGCGGGCGCGGGCGCGCGCGCGCGCGCACGGCCGCCGGGAGAGGCGGCGCGCGGGCTAGCGGGGGGGGCCGGGGCGCGGCTAGGGCGGCGCGCGCGGGCGCGCGCGCCCTTTATGGGGATGCGCGCGCGGCGGCCGCTCCCCGGCGGCGGCGCGGTGCGGCCCTAGATGGGCCCCGCGCGGGCCGTGGCGGCGGCGCGGGTTGGGTCGGGCCCACGGGCTCGGCCCAATCCGGTAGGGTAGGTTTTGTTTTTTTTTGGGATTCATTTTTAATGCGAAAACAATTTCCAGAAAAGTCTAGAAATTGCTTAAAGGCACGAAAAATACTCCGAAAATCACAAAAATTCCAGGAAAATTCCTAAAGATAGATTAAGACATGAACAATCCAAATAAAGCATTTGGAGCTCATGAAAAAGATTTTAGAGCCTTCTAATAATTAGAAAAAGCTCAAGGAAAATGAGAATAAATTCCAGAAAAATCCGGAAAATTCTCGGGAGAGGTTGGACGGATCCTAAACGCATTTTTGAAACCTTTTTGCACTCAAGAACCACTAGATGCATCGGCATGAATGCAACACACATAACTTTTATTTAAGAAAGGATTTTTTATACTATATTTCCCGTAAAGAAAAATAAAAGCTGGGCAAAATTTTAAAATTTAGACTAAATCGTTGTTTAATTTTTCTTCCTATTCACATCCTGAAATTGGAAATTTCAGGGTGTGACAACTGAAAGAAATGTTAAGGGGCCTAGAGGACAAAACCTTAGAAGCCGTGACATGCTTATCTCGCGCAATAAGGTATAAGGATGGGTATGTATCCTTGAGCGGCTTATCACCTATCCACGTATCATCCCAAAATCTCGTGTTGGTTCCATCTTTAATAACAAAAGAACCCTTAGACAAGACCTCATTTTTAATACCCATGAGTCCTCTCCAAAAGTGAGAGTCATTGGGTTTAGATGATACTTGCGTGAGGGTTACGGTTCTCAAGTACTTGTTCCTTAACAAAGGCGCCGGAGTCCCTTCGGTGTTCAAAAGGTTCACTAACCACTTAGCCAACGGGCACTTGTTTTGTAGTTGTAAGTTCAAAATCCCAAGGCCACCCCGATCTTTGGGGCGACACAAGATGTCCCATGTGGCAAGCCTATACTTATGTTTAATAGCGAGCCTTGCCAAAAAAATGCGGATCCGAAATGATCCGGGTTTTTAAGAACTCCCTTAGGAACTTCGAAGAAGGACATCATGAACATGGGTAGGCTACTTAACATTGAATTGAGCAGAACCAACCTCCCCCCATAGGATAGATATTTTGCTTTCCAACATGAGAGAGTTTTTGCTGAAAGCGTTCTTCGACTTTACTCCATTCGGAATTTAGGAGTTGTCTACGGTGCATCGGAATACCTAAATATCCGAAAGGTTGCTCAAGCCGTCATTGTCATCGAGTGACAAGCTGTTAGATATTTTCGTTGACCTCAAGTCGGCCAAACCGCACAGAGAAGCCTCTCCCGTGCGTCGGCCCGTTTGCCGGTGATCGGGAGGCAAACACTAAGCCCATTGGGCTCGGCCCCTTGCCTACGGCGCCATTATATAAGAGAGGAAGTCCCCCCGGGTGACCTCGGTGAATCAATCTATAGGGTTTCCACCGAAACCCTTGTCTACCGATTAGTGAGGGCGCGGAAGGTTCGGAAGCTCGAGTTCCTACCACGGGAGCCACCGGCGTCGACCGAAGGCTACCCTCGCGGAGGAGACACTCTGGACTTCACCGACCGGCGTCATCATCTACACCACCTCTACACCGACTCGGACCGGCGAGATGGATTCCTCCTTTGCCCCGGTATTAGATCTATTTGACCTATTCCGCATTAATTTCGGTACTAGGTGTGATCTATTTTGACTAGAGATCCTGGTTAAGTTCAATTAGATCTAAGTGTTTTAATTAAGTACATAAGTTTTATCTTACAATTGGTATCGTCGCCTAATCTAGTCGGATTAGATCCCCTAATTGAACCCTAAGCCCTTTGTTCGGTCATGGTTCAATCTAAGGTGTAGATTTAAGTTTTAGTTCCTATCTAAGATCATGATTAGTTGTGATTCATGCTTAGATTAGATGGATCAATATGGTTTTCATGCTTAGCTAAGTTATTTAAGTTCGGATCATTACGCATTAGTAAGTTTAATCTCGGTTTAAGCCTAAGATTTATAATTTAGGGTTTCGCGTGTCCTAGATCTACACGTGCCTTTACATACACACATGCCATCTCGTACTTCTCGGTTTTAAGACGAAGCAATTAGAAGGAGGGGAACATTGCAACTCGGATATCGGCAAACATCCCGAAA
The DNA here is from genome assembly GCA_947561735.1 of Cenchrus americanus. Classification (NCBI taxonomy): domain Eukaryota; kingdom Viridiplantae; phylum Streptophyta; class Magnoliopsida; order Poales; family Poaceae; genus Cenchrus; species Cenchrus americanus. Next base: position 290,007,448 of record OX387239.1, on the reverse strand, counting down.
CGCTAACCCGATCTTAGTCTCCCCAATCCTAAGACGCAAATAAGTAAATGCATAAGTAAAAGAGGCCTTTGGCCTAGGCGGCGAGCCTCCATCATCTCGGAAAGGTCATCGACCTCGGCGGCCGAGCCGCCATCACATTCGAGAATCAAAAAAAAAATGAGAGAGGCCATGGGGACGGCGCCGACCGGGCATGAGGTGCCACCGGCCGACGCCGCACCGCCACGGTGCCACACAAAAAAAAAAGAGCGGGCCGTGGGGATGGTGTCGACCGGGCATGAGCCGCCACCGGCCGACGCCGCGCCGCCACCATGCCCTAAATCCTCATCAGTGGCGTCCCCATGGAGACCGAAGGAGGACCTCGACGGGGCCGCGCGCATGAGTTGCACGCGGCGCCGGCGAGGAGCCCCTTGGCCTCCGGCGTTCGCATTTGGGGAGGCACGCGGCCGCCCGCCGCGGTAGAGCCTGCGGCTCCCGCGAGCCGGACGGCCGACGCCCCCACACCCTCGGACCTCCATTAGTCCTCCTATCACTAGGTTTTCATGGTGGAGAAGAAAACGACGGCGACCTCGCCGGCCGCCGGCCATGCGCCGCTCGGATCCGGCGGAAGCGGCTTGGGGGGGGGGGGGGGGGGCTCGGCCGTCGCTCTCTCTCTCACCGGCCGCGGGGCATGGCGCCGCCGCCCGGAAGCATCGGTGAGGGGGGGGCGCGGCGCGCCGGCCGCTCGGACCGGCGGGGAGGGGCTCACGGCGGGCGCTCAACTCGGCGGCCGCCGTGGCCGCCTCCACCGGCCGGCGCGGGGACCGGCGCGGTAGCCGGGCGGGCTTTGGGCCGCCGCCCGGAATGCACGGTGAGGGGGAGGGAGTGAGTTGAGTTAGGGTTTCACTCCCCCCGTGCGCCTTATATATGAGCCGCCCCCCCCCCCCCCCCCCGCCACCGAGCGCCGTGAGCCGTCGGATTAGGGCGGATGGTCGCGATGCGGAGAGGCGGGACGTGCGCGGCTCGTTGCCGGGCCGATTTCGGCGAGCCGGCCTAGCCGTGGGTTTTTGGGCTTAAGGCCCATCTAAGTTTGGCGACCCACGTTTCGGCCCCGAGCCGAGCGAGCCGAGCCGCCGAGCCGAGCCGCCTTCTGGAGCGGCCGCGCGGGCCATCGCCGGGCCGCTTTTAGGCGCGCGCTTCAGTGGGCTCTGCTGGGCCGCGCGGTGTGCGATCACGCCTGGGCTGCGCTGGGCCTTTAGGCCGCGCGGCTTGCGCAGGCCATAAGTAGGCCGGTTTTGGGCCGTTTTTTTAGTTTCGGGTTTCAATTTAAGTTTCGTATTTTATTTACGAATTTCAGTATTTTGCATTTAAGCTCAGTTTTAATTACTGTTTTCAGTTAAGTTTTAATTTTTGTATTCAGATAAGTTTATTTAAGCTATTATTAATTCTTGTTTTAAGCTAAGTTATAAGATTCCATAAGTTATATGTTATTTATTCAAGTTATTATTTAGTCCTCTTTTAAGTTGAGATATTTATAGCATAAATTATGTTATTTATTTAAGCTATTATTAATTCATGATTCACGCTAAGTTATAACTTCTATGAATCATGTTAATTAAGTGGTTGATATTCATGCCATTTTAGTGTATTTTAAATCCACCACTATGCCTTGAGATGCCTCTAACTGAATGGAACCACCGGGAAGTTCAGTTAGAGTAAACTTGTGATTAATTCGACCACCGTTGTTTTAATCATGAATCTTAGATGAATTTCGTTTGTTTTCCCCACCGGTGATGCAAATTGAAATTTATCGCGTGATTTTAATCGGACCACCGTAGGGTTATTATCATGCTTTTATGTGCATCTCATTGCATATGATAACTAAGGAAATTAAGTTAAGGCTAATTCCTTCTCTCATGAGAAATCCACAGATTTTGAGGAATTAAGTTAAGATTTGGGAATTATCATGATGATGAATCTTTGAGTATTTGTGAGAACTAAGTTTTAATGTGCCAGTCATTTATGAGCACATTCTATGCTTTATGACATGATTACATTAAGTTTAAGTCCTATTATAAAATAGGCGTAAGATTAACCTTTAATATAAGTTCATTCATGTTTCCTCTAAGTTTAAGATTATACGTTGCATTAATTTGCTTCTTTTAAGTTGAAAATTATATTTTCACCTAAGTACACATAAGATGCCTCTAATTGAATGGAACCACCGGGAAGTTCAGTTAGAGTAAACTTGTGATTAATTCTGACCACCGTTGTTTTAATCATGAGTCTTAGATGAATTTCGTTTGTTTTCCCCACCGGTGATGCAAATTGAAATTTATCGCATGATTTTAATCGGACCACCGTACGGTTATTATTGTGCTTTCATGTGCATCTTCATTGTACTATTCATGAGACATGTTGTTTTGCATTTTCAGTTGATTATGTAGACTTACTAAGCACCTTTAAGCATTATGATGGCACATTTTCCCTAGTTGGACTAAGGATGTGCTTCGCATTCTCAAGATTCTTGATCTTGATTATGCACTTCGGGAGGACAAACCTATTGCTCCCACCAAGAGCATGAGGATCTTGCCAAGCAAATGGGGGAGTACGTCTCCAATTTAGAAAAGTGGCACATATCCGATTACTTTGCAACAATGGTCATTAAGCATTCGATCATTGATGTTTTAAGGGGAGCAATTCCTGATCAAAGAGATGGTTTTATACTAAGTGCTAAGGAGTTATTAAACTCCATTGAGGGAAGTAATAAAGATAAGTTAGTCGCTTTCCTCATGGCAAAATTATGAAATAATGATAAAGGTGCGTTGAGCGTACACATTAAGAGCATATATGACATAGCCACTAAGTTAAAAGCACTTGGGAAGTCCATCTCCGACGGTGAACTTGTGCAATAAATTTATGGTTTCTCTTTCGAGAATTATGAGAGGCATGCTCTTGATTAGAATTATGCTCAAGTAATCTGCAATTTTTGTATCACCGGGCATATACCGAAGTTGTGTCTTGAGTTTAAGTCATGGCTTCAGAGGATGGGTAATTAACTTGTCTCATAAGCTTTATTAAGATTATTCGAGACTATTTACTCCCATGGTGGATTGACTAAGGTGCATTTGCACATTTCATTTCTTCCTCAGACTTTAATGAGCCATAAAGAGAGGGAGAAATGGGGGAGTAAAGTCCACAAGACATCCTTGAAATCAAAGATTATGGAGCTTCGCATTACGCATTAAGTTCTTAGCGTTATTTTCGATTTAATTAGCTGATGATGTACCTTAGTTTAAGTGTGAATTATAACCATTTTTATGTATTGTGAAATTCTTAAGTTTTGTATTTCCCAATACGTAATAAAAACATTATCAAGCTTGTTATATTCTCCTCACATTTGTCTTTGATCCTTATTTAAGTTATATGCATAAAGATATGATGAGACCTTGTCGAACATGTGGTACACTTTCGTTTAGACCACAAATTCGAGGGGGAGAAAGGAATGTCTCATCGATCGAGATGCTTGCGATTAGTAAAATAAGAGACGTCTTGATAGCTAAGAAATGAATTGAGAAAATACTCCAAATAATAAGATGTATTTTGGATATTTACTCTCGCACTATTTTAATACCCATTAAGAATAACTATAAGTTCAAGGGTGTTGTTTTAATGCGAGATAAGATTGACAGATAAGATTGTCTTGATATCATTAGGATTGGAGTGCTACTCCATAGTTACCAATTGTCTCAAATAAGAGTGATTTTATTCTCGTATTCTCGCCACGGTACGGGTACGGGATAATTTTCACGGGTTTTGTTGCTCTAGTCCGTATTCTTGCCATCGCCGTTGTGAACTATTTCAATAGAACTAGAGACGATTGAAGTATGGTTTATGTTCACCTTTCTAGCCTACGCGTTTGATGAGCATTTAATCATAAACTTGCTACTCGATTCATTTTACGGCCAACGCCGTTGTGAGTTAGGTTAGCAAGGGAAGTTTTTCTATGGTATCTAAGAAAGGCAAACTAAGTGTCGTGCCAAATCTAAAGAAATTTAAGAGCTACCATTATAAGTTATTCAATTAATATTAAGGGTCGACACACCTTAATGCTTTCAGCTACTTCATTAAGGTTCTTGACATAAGATAGTTCTCTTCCGAGAGTGAGCAAAGATTAATGGCAAGACACATAGGAGGAAACAAAATCTTAACGAGATATAGAGTAATATTTCTTTATATTGATGACTTAAGACAATAAGTATATGATTTATCATATATATTTAATTTGTGCCATAAGTATACCTCCTTTTTTTCATGCATAATTTCTATTGAGGGTTTTCTTTAGTTGTTTAACCGCTACGTAAATGTGTGAAACTTAGTGATAAGATAATTTTGGGCACAATAGTAAGAACCTCAATTAATATTTGTAAAGAAGAGGTTATAAAGGGGTATATGTACTTTAACATAAGTTTTAATAGCAATTTTCTAATGGAGTCAAGACAGTAGGCCATAATGGGTCTACATACTCAAGAGTGATTCCAAAAGAAACTGAGATGCTAAGTTCATAACTCATAATAAGTTTTGCAAGTATCATGGGCAACCATGATTATTTGTAAGGTTAATGTGGAAAACTTATTATCTTGATACTCTAGGTGAATGCTTTCTCCATAAGCTAATGGAAAATAAGTATGCATTCCAAGAAAGGGGAAAAGTACTCATCACATGATTAGATACATCTTAATGAAGCTCTCCCAAGATGCGGGGGAGCATAACACCGATATAGGATAAAAGTGAGTATTAAGATTATCACTGAAGGGCAAAAGTTTAGATAATTGCTGAAGTGATAAATAGTGAATGCATATTCAGCTATGCCTGTTTTGATTTGATAATCAAATTTTCATAAAGACTATAAAATTAAGATTAAGTTAAAAGGAAGACGTTCCTGAAACTGTATGCTAAGATCTATGATAAGTAATTGACTTAGCATTACAAGCCGGAATGCTTGACAAAACCGATAAGTCTCAATCCAGGAGAGGTCCACTGGAAAAGGTGCTAAAAGTTTTAAAGCACCATGACAACATGCTTAGTTAAGAATTATTCAGATGAGATTTGTAAGAATGTATGGATATAAAAGTGCACAATAAGTTTATATCCTTCACTCTTGCATTTATGAGCGATTCCGCGTAAAGCTCTACAACAAAGTTAGCTTAACAAGCTAATTTTGTGTATGGCATGTTTTAATGCAATCGGGCGTAAGAAATAAGTTCCGGTATTATTGTTATTATTAAGTTAACAATGATTGAAATCAATGTCATCGTATTTAATTACGGTATTCCTTCAAAGTAATGACATATAATCGATGGTGTCAAGCACATTGATAATAAATTATGTTATGAATGAAGGGTCCCAGGATCGTAGTCATATTTAAGACTTTAAGTAAGATGCTAGCAACATGACTTATTGAGGATTTGACACCTATCCTATTTTTCGTGAAATTAGTTTGGATTGGTGATAAATCTGAAATATGATTCTGGATGAGGCCGAATAAATGAACTTCCAAATAAGCAAATAAGTGTTCTATCGAGATGTTATAGTGAACTTTAGTTAATGGTGTCCCGGTATGTCTGTAATGTCTGCCGATGACGCATTCGCTAGGTCTTGCTGTAGCATTGAGTGTGAACATAAGACGAACATAAGTTTAAGCTAAGATTGTTCGATTAAGTGGGAGAATGTTGATTGATGTGTATCCACCTGCACATGATCAATGAAATTGACAAATTATAAAGTTTGTTTGTTGACCCTCGGTCGGGGGGGAGAATGTTAGATATTTTGGTTGACCTCAAGTCGGCGAAACCGCACGAGAGAAGCCTCTTCCGTGCGTCAGCCCGTTTGCCGGTGATCGGGAGGCAAACACTAAGCCCATTGGGCTCGGCCCCTTGCCTACGGCGCCATTATATAAGAGAGGAAGTCCCCCCGGGCGACCTCGGTGAATCAATCTATAGGGTTTCCACCGTGAATCAATCTATAGGGTTTCCACCGAAACCCTTATCTACCGATTAGTGAGGGCGCTGTAAGGTTCGGAAGCTCGAGTTCCTACCACGGGAGCCACCGGCGTCGACCGAGAGAAGGCCACCCTCGCGAGAGGAGACGCTCCTGGACTTCACCGACCGGCGTCATCATCTACACCGCCTCTACACCGACTCGGACCGGCGAGATGGATTCCTCCACCGCCCGGTATTAGATCTATTTGACCTATTCCGCATTAATTTCAGTACTAGGTGTGATCTATTTTGACTAGAGATCCTGGTTAAGTTCAATTAGATCTAAGTGTTTTAATTAAGTACATAAGTTTTATCTTACAAACCACCCTCCGATTCCACTGCAGAAAACATTCAAAAATTCAGAACATTGTTCTCAACATGATACTAGCACTAGCTTACATCGTTCCAGTTCAGACTTCCACTTTACGCACCTTGTAGCTGAATCCATCGGAAGCTGCTTCTGCGACGAAGAGTTTAATGTCTGCGCAACAACTTCTTTGATATGTGCCAGCGCCAGAGCGTTTGAGTTCCCGTGCAGAAAGACCTTGTGTCTTGCCTAGTAGTATTCCGCCTCGTCTCATCCATCTAATTTAGAACAGAGTAAAGGCAAACAAGCAGCTACGGTTACGGTTTATGCAACTGCAGAAGAAGTTGGTGTGACATCAACAAAGATGTGGCAAGCAAATTGTTTTACTGTCAGCTTTTCATCCACCGCTTCAGTGGCAGAACGCAGAAGTTCCTCAGAGATACCCTGAAACAATTTCTTTCGCTGAAAATCAACATTGCCAGGCGCACGGCTAGTTGATCAGTGCTCAATTGATTCGGTTCATTTATCTATTGCTATTGCACACATATATGAACGAATAGCTCACACTCCACAAGAAATGTTTCCCATTCGTGTCAGTCTGCAACTTCGGATAGTCATCTTCTTTACTTCCCATAAAGTTGCAGCGGTGTTGGGAAGTTGGTCTTCGGAAGCATCACCCATGTTCGGCCACGCCGGCCACCTTCGGTCCGGGGCACGGTTTTAGTCTCGCGGGGAAGTTTTCGCTGTACGGTCGCAGCTGCAGTGTGGGGGCAACCCAAAGGGCGGCCTTCCCTTTTTATAGTAATGAGTACCGAAATTACCTTTTTACCCAGTAACAGCCCCTCACAACGGTAAATCTCCCAAGGGGCAGCGCGCGTCTTTTCTCGGGTCGCCATATCAGCGCGGGCCGTCCGGGGGAGTTCCGAAGCCCATTCTTCACCCTGACAAGGAAAATCGTAAGTTCGGCCCATCGCGAGATCAGGACGGCCCTCACTGACGAGTGGCTACTGTTGGGGAAGTTGGTCTTCGGAAGCATCACCCACGTTCGGCCACGCCGGCCACCTTCGGTCTGGGCACGGTTTTGGTCTCGCGGGGAAGTTTTCGCTGTACGGGCGCTAACGAAACGCTAACGCCGTTTATGCCATGAGAGTTTTTGCTGTGCAGGGATGATCCAACGTGGCGGCGCCTGCCTTCGGCGCCGAAGGCTCGGTTGGCCGTGCTCCGGCGACGAAGGTTCGTGAGGACCCGGGACGAGGCGCGCCGGCCAAGGACATCGCGTCCGGGGCCGGTGGCGGCGCGAGCAAGGCACCCGAGGAGGCGTGACGCCCCCAGTCCAGGACCGCTACTTCGGCACCGAAGGTGCGGCGATCCTGGACACGTGGCTGCCGCCGACGTGTAAAGTGGGCTCCGGTCAAGGCAGAGACAAGGGTGGCCGCGTGTAAAGGTGTTTCGGCCGTACGAAGACACGCTGGAGGCCTGTACGACGCGGGGACTTACTGTTATACCCTTATAAAGTGTTTAAAGCAGTTTGTCAGGGACGGAAAAGGTGTAATTGAGGTAAATGACTATACCCAGGGGTCTCCTATAAATAGTGAACCCCTTGTAATGAAACGGACACACTGTAATGAGAAGAGAGCACCGAAGGCGCCTGCTGGTCTTTCAGCCTTCGGTCTGTTGAGCGTTTTCCTGTTTCCTTTACTGTTCGGTTAAGTTTCAGCGTTCCCCCTCCTCGCGCAAGTAACAGTAGAGGCCTTACGGAAGCAAGCGAAGGGAGGGAGAGAACTCAGGGGGCTGTTGTGTCGGCGTCCACCCTTCGGGCCCGATTTCCACCAACAAGCGGTAACATTTTGGGAGAGCGCACCCGCTGGAAAAGGGGGTAAATTATACAAAACCACAGCAAGTAACGTGCATGGCAGCCGTAAGAAATAAGGATGGTGAATGTGCCTTGGTGGTGGCAAAACTGCCATGAGCTGATCAAATGGTCGTAGTGGTTTGTCCAGAGTGAAAGATATCTGAAACCGAGAAAGACCTTTCAGATCAGACACGAAAGGAGCAAGAACGTAGAATGGGTAGTACCTGCAACAAGCTGTACCATATGACGCTGAATGAGATACAACCATGAGATGAATTAATGTTCAGTATATGTAAACATGTTATTCTAAATACTTCCTAGCCTAAATTCAAAGGGAGGTGAAAAAAAGGGAGGTAACATCATAACAATAAAAAATGTCACCTTGCCATTTCTCAACGGATAAGGGATCCATCAGGATAAATGAATAAACAAGGAAAATTATAACCATGTCGTTCTGCAGCTTTCCAATTTCATTAGAAGTTTCGACACCAAAATATTCCCTATGGAACCGGGATTTCCATCCCGGTAATCCCAGTCTTATCTGCAAAAGGCATTCAAATATTGCAGCAGGACTGCAGGAGAAGCATATAGCCAAATGAGCATCACTAACTTTGTCGTATGGTCGTTCTTCATTAAAAAAATATTAAAGCAAGGACTGTTTCTGCCCATATTTTTCGTCCGTCGTTACCTTGCCGATTCGGAGCCCACAAAACCGCGAAGAACCGGCACAAAACCATCTGAAATCGATGTGAACCGGCCGATCAAAAGAAAACCAAAAAAAAAAGACCGAGCGAACCGAAATTAACGCTAGGGGAAAACAACGACGAGCGCTCTTCGCGGACAGAACATCCACCGAGCCTAGATGTGCCCGTGCACCACCAGGAGGCCCATTAGAAATTATTTATACTAGGCTGATTCCGCGTTTCCTCCTATAACTCCAAACCTGTGTGTGCTGGCTCCTTGGCTTGGCATGCACATCCACGTGGTTGTGGTATCGATGAGGGGCAGGCTTCGTTCGGCAGATCTACGACAGTGTGCAGAGCTCGGCTGAGGGCTACTTGGGCTTGTTCCCACCATCCGCCAGGCATTGCCTTGCAAGGTTGCACCTCGCCGCGCGCCTTGAGCTCCTGGCTCGGCCATGGCAGAGCAAAAAAGGTGGTGCTGGATAAGGAGTGAGGTCCCGTGCCATTGTCTTTGACATGTGATCCTGTGTGGCTGTACCACGTTTTCAGCTCCACGTCGGACAAAACCACGGTGGAATAAGAGTTCATGTGTCTGGTTTCAATAATACATGTATGAACCGTAGATGAATCATGTAGAAAAAAATATAACTTGTACGAACTGCTGTATATAATCCTTGAATCATAAAAAAGCATAACATTATGTATGAACTGTAGATGAATCATGTAGAACCTACATATAAATCAAAACGCATTAGGTTCCACGAATAAAAGAGCAGCAATCCTCTTATATATAATATTTCATGTTCATTTAATCTTGAATATCATAACTTTCAAAACCTTTTTTCATTTATGTGCATGCGACATTAGTGAGATTGTTATTGTTAAATTGTCTAGAAATAGCATAAATAAGGCAACAAGCATTATAGTTTTATGGAAACATACTTATCATTATTTACAAGAGATGATATAACTATATATCATTATTGATCATTAAACAATTATGTCTATGCTTTGCAATGAGAGAAAATATATATTTCTCGTCTCTCCCTCACCATCATATGCCCCGGCTACATCGTCACCCCCCGCTCCCACACCTTGTCGTCGTCCCTGTCGCTTGTCACACCCACGACATCCCGACCTTTCCTGTTGTCGTCCACGTGGCACGGGTAACAACATGTGAGGTTAGGGTGGCGTGGGCGCAGCGAAGACAATGATAAGGTGCAAGGGCGGCGGGGTGACGACGTGGTTGCGGTGAACGATAACAAGTGAGGACACAAGCGCGATGGTGAGGTCGGGAAGGTAAGGATAATGGCGCGGGCGGAGCATATGGTGATGAGGCTGTGGAGGTGATGAGATAGCTAGCAAGGTCGGTGTGACGTGCGCGTGATGTGAATAATAGAGCGACCAAAGAATGTGAATTCGGATAGACGACAATGAGGTTCGGGAGGAGCGGACGACGACGGGTGTCATGTAATGATGTTGTGGTGCGACGAGATGACGACGAGTGGTTCGGGAGTAAGGATGGCAATGGGGCGGTTTCGGGTCGGATATCCGCGGGTTTCGGGTCTAGCGGGTTTGGGTTTGCTTTGGATTTTTCGCCCATGGTTTTCGGGTTCGGAGCTCCGAAACTTATCGGGTTCGGTTTCGGGTCTGGTTTTTCACCCGTGGATATCCAATGGATAACCGAAATAAGTCATTATGAATTAAAATTCATGTTTTATTATATACTAATAATACTTTTTTACTTTACTATTTTAAGTTGAGTCATGAAATTATTTACTATTTTATTGCATCTTATTTATACATGTGAATATGTATATATATATATATATATATATGTGCATATGTTTATAAAAGTCTTGATTGCTCTTCATATGTTGCCATATGAAGCGGGTTTCGAGTATCCAATCGGGTTTCGGTTATCCGCGGATTTGATTTTAGGCACAAATTTTCACCCGAATCGGTGCTTGGGTTTTAAGTTCGGGTTTCGGTTTTGGGTGCCCAGACACTCCACCCGATCCGAACCCGACCCGTTGCCATCCCTATTCGGGAGCTGGGGGTGGGGGTGGGGGGTGATGGCATAGGCGCACAACCAAGACGTACGACGGCGAGAGCGAGACGATTAATATTTTTGTCCTGTTGCAACGCACGGGCATAATTGCTAGTCATTAAAAAAGGGCAAAAAAAACAAAAAAGTCGGACATACACATGCATGCCAGATCCTCCTGGGATTCATATGCAGATTGCAGGCACGGATGGATTGAAGGTGAGGACATACTTGTGTGTCTGCGTGCATCTATCTGATCCTGCGGGTGGAAGCAAGAATGGACGATGCAGTTCATGTCGAGGTAGAGGTTGTGGAAGATGATGCCATCATCAGAGCTCTCCTTTGCGGGGGAGATGATGCTTGGGTATCTGGTCACGAGCCACTTGTAGAAAGAAGGCAGTATCCCCATTGCAGCTGCAACGAAACGGGGGAGGATGAGAATTGACGAGCACCGCTATTTTCTAGTTTAGGGATTATTGCACTGATTGACAGCTTCAGCCAACCTATCCTTTCACCTCCCCCTTTCTTTAATCTTCCTCCATCTCCCTACAGTTGCAGTACGTCTGTATCTGATCAGGTTAATGAGAGCATGGTGTTGGTGATTAGGAATGAAGGACTTTTGACAAAGCTATTTTTATTCCATTCAGACTGATTTTATTATTAAATCGGTATAGGCTTATCGTGCCTTTTACAAAACAACTCGAGGGTCGGAATGGAAATTAGTTTGGAAAAGCACACAGTAGATCTTTTCAAGGTGCTAGACACATGAACGGTTTTATGCTCCTATATATGGGCAGATTGGGTGGTGAAGACTACTATGTCTCGTGGGGAGGGTTCTTCCACTTTACTAGGCAGTGGTGCAGCAAGTGATGGCATTTTCTCAATATGCTATGCAAAATAGAGAGAAAAATTACACATCGGCTTGTAGGGTACCTTGAGCGAAAATCATATGGAATGCCATCAGCTCCTCAACACTCTAGTCCAACCACTTTGACAATGCATATGTATGAGTTTATTGAAAGGCGGTGGCACACACAAAACTCCGAGTGCTTCTTGCCCGCCCTAGTTGATGAAAGAAAAAAAAAGAGAGTGCATTTTATGAGCATACGGGCAGTTGACCACCCTGTCTCTCAGCCATCGGATCGGCATCGCATGGTTGGGATTGAGTCATGTCACTTCTAGACTGGGTGTCCTCCTTCTTTGCGCACCCTGTTCCCCCCTCTCTCTCTTGTGCTCAAAGATGCGCAACATTCTGGAGATAGTCTTACGTTCTAGACCTTGAGAAGAGAAGAGAGTGATGATTTATTCGCGTAATAAGGGAAGATACGTGATGTTTTTATCTACCGGCGTACGGCCTCTCCTCCGCGCTATCAACTTCCTACAGCTCAACTGGAGGCAACGACACGCCGCCGATCGACATCAAAGCCGGCGAGCGCGCGGGACCCATCACGTCACTGATCCCCTCACCCTCAGTGAGTGAGGCGACCGAGGCCTTGTCCTACTATGACCTAACTAGCCTCAAAAGATTCGTGTCGCAAAGGCCATCACAATCGTATAATTAGTTTTTGATTTCATCTACATTTAGTATTCCGAACATATGTCTTTTGGCGTATTTAATGTGCTAGAGAGAGAGTCAAAAGGAATAACAAGGCCCGAGTGCAACCATGCATGCCGACTAGGCTGGTGTTATTATTACGCGCATTTGGCCGAAACACCAAGTGCCTCGACGTTATGCATGGCGCAGTACATCTCGACCCCGAGGGCACCCACAATGGTCATAGTAAGGTGCTCTCTATAACAATAGCCACGTAGGATATAGTAAATGATACGAGATAGTCCCTCCAACGGTTGTCTATAGCATTAATTTTGTGTGGGCTCCACACACTCATATCTATCTCATTTCTCATCCTATTTCTGTCTATGGCCATGGCGCCGCCCGTTCCTAGGCCGCATCCCGCCACTAGTCCGCGTTGATCCGCGCCATCGCCTGCGCCGCCGTCCACCGCTCGCATGCGCGCCGACCGCGCCGGCGGATCCGCACCGGGCCATCGCGAGGTCTCGTTCGCATGCGTGCCGGTCTGCGATGGCGGTGGCGCATCCCTAGTGTCGGCCGACGAAAGAGAGGAGAGCCTCGAGTGCGAGCGCCGGCGGCGGGGATGAGGGACGCGGCCGCCGGCGGCGGGGAAGGGCACCGCGGAAGGGAGCTACACTCCTACGGCCGGCGGTGGGGGAGGACCGCGTACCGCCGGCGCCGGACGCGCCTGCGGGGTGCGGCAACATCACGTGGCGCTTGCTTTGCGGAGGCGTGAAACCCGTCGCCGTCACCGTCGCCCCCGCCGCGGCCGCCGTGGCCGGAGGGCGAGTCGGGGTTCTTGACCGCACGAGGAAGGACGCCTCCGGCCGGCAGGCGCGCGGCCGCCGTCGGTCCAAGCTTCCGGCCGCACCCGCCCGCCGACCCGTAGCGCCACCGTCCGGCCCCGGCGTCCAAGCTTCCCGCCGTGCGGCCGCCTGTCGGTTCGAGCTTCCCACCGCACCCGCCCGCCGACCGTAGCGCCGCCGTTTGGCCCCGGCGTCCAAGCTTCCCGCCGCGCCCGCCGCCACCCACGTCGGCAGCCCGACCGGCCTCGAGCACCGATGGCTGCGCCCCACCTTTCCTCCCGTCCTTGCTCGTGCCCGGCACCTCACCCCCCCTCACCTCGTTCGCTCCACCGTGGGCCCGCTAGGTATCGGGAGAAGAGCTATCGGCTCTCGCCACGCCCAGCGATAGTTCCTTCTCTCTCCTCCCCTCTCTCTCCTACGTGGCACCACTATAGAGAGCTTAACTACACCACTTACACCACTGCGGATGCCCTGAATTTCTACAGCGGCGGCTTGCCGATAGCCTCAACCACCTATAGCCTCCACCACCTACGGGTCCTCGGAGTGCTACATACATCAAGTGATAAAGAGGCAGTAATAGAGGCAGTAATACAAATTTAAGGGAGTATATTTAGTAGTCGTCGGATCATATGGAGCAATAAGGCCAGTCTTGCTGCATGATTTCATCGCACTATTACCAAGACTGCCATGCCATCTTTTGAAGTGAATGAAACTCTCACTCTCAGTGTACCTTTTCATTGCACAATTTCATATACAACTTGTAGCATTTAATTTTTGCATGAAGTTAATGATCATATGTGTCATGTGATGAAACTATAACACCCTCAATGCAAGTTTCATTGGATTTCATGGGACTAGGTAAGTGTTGCCATGTGAATGTCATGGTGATGAAACTCCCATGAAACTCTTATCATCTCTCTCTTCATAAATAGAGTGCCAAGTCATCAAATTTGCTTATGTGGCATAGAATTTAATGCACATGAAATCTCCCATGACACTCCACTGAGACTGGCCTAAGAGTAGAAAATAAAAAGATGGATTAAGTGGATAGAGTATTTATTAATAGCTGGCTCACCGTATTGAGCAACAGTTAATAAATTGCTGATTGTAGATAAATATATCATTGTATACAGTATGAGGCATCAAATGAATAGCTGAATATATCCCATTCTAAGAAAAATATGCATCTCCTAAACCCAGAAGAGTGACACCAAGAATCAATTAATTGACCTTCGCTCACATTTGCTTCATCCGTCCACCTCTATTTAAGCACGGGCAAGGAAGCATCCATCCAAATCAAGCCATCGAGTAGCTGTGCGGTTAGAAACAAGACCTCATCAGATCAGATGGCACTTCTCAAAACCAAGGACGCAATGCCCTCTGTTTGTGGTGGCTATCGGGATCATGGCGTTGCCCCTTTTACCCTGCTTTGTTGAAGGAGGTGGCGACGGCGAAGCATGTACATGTACTGTAACTACTTTGTTGTCATCGTTTTATTAGATGCCGACATGGTTGGGCTTTCATCATCTCTCTCTCATTTTGCAGTGGAGTGCCACAAGCTGCCAGGATGCATTCAAGACAAGTGCCGGGGCTTTTGTGCCTCGTTGGGGCTTACCAAATTTACATCATACTGTGCCAAATTCGAGAACTTTGAATATTGTTGCTGCATATACAATTGTAAATCGGTTTATGTTCCTCCTCTTTGAGGAGGATGAAGCCACAATTTTCCTTGTAGTATCTATCTCTAATAATAAAGAGGCAAATTTCTTCTTTTTCATATAGTAGAGAACTATGCTCATCTTGTAGGGTCATACAACTTAAATTGGAGAACGTCGTGGCATTAAGCCGGTGCTCCAAATGGGAGACATGGGGCGATGGAGATGCCCGTGTGAGCCAGTGGCGGACGACCATGGTGCCTACCTTGTTTTTTTTTCCCGATAATCAAATTCTATATATTCTTAGATCATTTCCGTTTAGTTTTGTTTGTCTGGTGCCATGGATATGCATTAAGAACTCATCATTTGATGGTAGAGGAATTTAGGAAAAGAAAAACCCTCTACAATGGAGTTGGCACATATTCTACGAAATCAGGTGCATGCTTGCGCTACAAATAGAAAGTTTGATTGTGTGAAGATCACCAACTTCACCACACCTTGATTTTTATCCGTCCTCGGCCACTGGTGTGAGCCCTGGTCATGTGGGGCAATGTCTGGTGTCCGAGTGGAGATCAGCCTCTGGTTACAGCTAGTGTGTGATCCGGACACGTACGCTCTAGCATCAACAACTTGTTATTTTTTTATGATTGTTTGATAATTACAATCAAGTTCAACAAAAGTTGCTTCTTATATTGTTATAAGTGCATGGAAACAACATGAGCCAATTCCCTCACCGCCACTCAAAAATTTAGGCCTGACTGCATTTGCCACAACCGCTACTGTTGTGCTAGCTCCGGCTATTTCTCCCCTCATATTTTTCTATAAAGCATATCCTCCCTAAATTCCATAATTAATTATACAACCAAGTATAAAAAACTATGATTAAATTGTGATTTGGAGTTATGGATTTTAATTGCAGTTTTACATTCGAGTGGAGTTTGTATTTGAATCAAGGATTCAAATCCAAACTTTATATAAAATTCAAACTTATTTTAAAAACAAACCTACCTAGCTAACTAATGTTGGGCGAAACTCCTAACCCTAAGTCAGTCTACCGCGTCTCCCTCAGCTCTGCAGCCCAGTCCACGCCGCGCGCACCGCCGGCCAGCAGCGGCCCGCCTAGCTACCAGCCACCAGCCAAACGAACAGGGGCTGGCAACCATACCGACTGGGCTGGTGTTATTATTACGCGCATTTGGCCGAAAAGCTCCTCGACGTTATGGCGCAGTACATCTCGACCCTCAATTTCTACAGCGGCGGCTTGTCGATAGCTTCAACCATCCACGGGTCCTCGGAGTGCTACATACTTCGGTCAGGTGTGAACCTCCGGCCGGCATCCAAATCTCTCTGTACAAGTTGTACAACACTCGATCTTGTACAACTTAACTTTCAGCAAGACACCACCGCCAATCAGCCCAGTTGCTATATATATTCTTCTCTCTATCCCACAAAGCCACCCTTATATACTTAATTATTTAAACTAATCGCCCTTACTATGATCAAACAAATGAAGTTTTCGTTTGCCACTGTTGTCTAACAACGTATATATTTGAGGTTCATTTTGAAGCCTGCTAAGTGCACAATATTAAAAAATAAAAATTCTCTAAAAAAACAAAGAGTCTAGTCATGGTAAACTCAAAGAAGATCGTAGTTATTGGATCTATTATATATATATATATATATATATATATATATATATATATATATATATATATATATATATATATATATATATATATATATATATATTTTAAAAAATACACATCTATACCATTACAAAAAATAGGTTAAGTAATCCACTAAATCGACATATCTAAACTATATATCCACTTATGATATTCTGAAAAATAATTTTCAAAAGAATATTATACAAATTAGAATAACCTCCTATATTTGCATCTAAATTGCCCACCGCTAACACAATAATAAACAACTTAAATAAATCCTTTAAATTTGCATCTAAATCACCCAAATATGATATTATTAGAAATAATCTGAGGTAACTCTAAATTTAAGTCCAATCCACCTTCGTTAAAAATATACCTCAAGGTACATCAATATATTATTCTGAATTGTCTATTTATCATATTGTTGGTATAAAAAATAATTGAGATATGTGACACCACTTTTTTAAATGTATAAATAAAGATGATAATTAATATGGATTTATCTTAAAAATATATTTCAAGCCTATGTCCATTACATAATTAATACAGCGTAAATTACAAAGAAGTGTTATCATCACACCCAAAATTTGAACTCGTGGGGTGGAACTTTTCCTTTTAAGAAAACAACACGAGACTACATACCCATAGTGTATGTAAATTATAAAGAAGTGGTGTCGCACCCCGAATTTGAACCCGACTTGAAGCAAGCTGTGTTGTGGGCATGATATGGTGCAGGACACTTTGGAGTTTGGACATACGATCGAGTCGCACGTCAGATGGAGGCAGACGCGGACGGCAGAATTTTGGTTTTGTAGGACACCCACACACCCGGCTTTTAGTTCCGCGAGGGTTTTTTTTAAAAAAAAACAGCTTCATGCTACAACATGAAGTCATTTCACTTATTTGATAAAGTCTTCACCTTTATTTAGATAAAAGTAAACCAAAGGCCAAATTATGTGTACAGTAACCACTTATTACTACTACCTTCCTGAGAGGCATGCATGCATGCAAATACTATTCTTGGGTGGAGGTGGAGCCACAGCCACCACGCTGCAGCTGCTGCAGAGCCGACGCCGAGTCCCAGTGCGGCAACGCCGGGCTGGTGTGGCGCGACACCACGCGGGAGTCCAGCAGCTGGATCGTCTCCGGGCTGCTCACGCACCGGGGCACCTTGTACTGCCCAATGGACGCGCCGCGCGAGATGGCGTGGTCGGCGAGCTCCACGAAGGTACCCGGCCGGACCACCCGGATCTCCAGCGGCCCGATGGAGCCGTCCTCCACCCGGCCCTTCCGGTACACCGAGCTCAGGGCCTCCTCCATCTGCAGGCAACACCCGTCCAGCGACGACGGCGGCGACGCGCGCTCCACCGCGCCGTGTTCTTCACCTCCCTGCTGGTCGGTCAGCAGCATCTGCTGCAGCTCCCAGTAGACCACGTAGTGCCCCGGGATGCTCTCCGTGCACACCCGGCTGGTGTAGTCCAGCACGACGGAGGTGCCGCCGCCGCGCTCCACCGCGCGCTGCAGGTCGGCCTCGTCGGTCTTGTCGACGTCCACGGACAGCACCACGTCCCGGCGGCGCACGAACCGGAACCTCGGCGCGGCGTTGTGGAACCCCGCCACGCGGAGGACGTCGCCGACGCGGTACCGGCACAGCCCGGAGTAGCTCGTGACGACAAGCTCGTACTCGCGCCCTGCCTCCACGCCGGTGAGCTCCACGAGCTGGCTGGCGCCGTCGTCGTTGCCGGCGGCGTCCAGCGGGAGGAACTCGAAGTAGGCCATGTTGGGCATGATGGTGTAGGACACCTCGGACGGGTCGCACACCGGCCGGAGGTTCACGCCGAAGTGGCACTCCGAGGACCCGTAGGTGGTTGAGGCTATCGGCAAGCCGCCGCCGCTGTAGAAATTCAGGTTCGGGATGTACTGCGCCATGGAGCCGGTGGCGATGACGTCGAGGCACTTGGTGTTGGGCCAAATGCGCGTGATAACGCCAGCCCAGTCGGCACGGGTGCACTCGGCGCGGATGAACTCCGCGAGCTCAGGGTCCGCGACGAGGACGCCGGCGACCGCCTCACGCACCGAGGGGTCGGTCACGCGATGGGTCAGCTCGCCGGCTTCGATGTCGGCGGCGAGCTGCCTCCAGTTGAGCTGCAGGAAGCTGATGGCGCGGAGGAGGCCGTACGCGAACGCGGCCCCGACGCGGCGCACGGCGTGGCGGTGGCGCAGGCCGCACAGCATCTGCGCGTACGTGCTCTGGAACGCGTCCTCGCAGAGCACCGCCGCCACGGGGCTCGTGTACCGACGGCAGGGGTCGTACGCGACCTTGCTGAAGTCGTCGCTCTTGAGCAGGCTCGTCAGGACGGTCCGCGCCGGCAGGCCTCCCGGCGTCGTCGTCTCCGACTTGACGAAGTAGAAGTAGAGACCACTCCCCTCGTCGAGTCCAGACACATACCTTGCTTGTTCCACCCATGTATGCAAAACCATCAGCAATGCCATCCTGCGATGCGATGCTACTAGATATAACTTAACGATTATTACTTGTTCATGATTGGCATGACGAAGCTATGGAGCATGAGGCGGCGGCCGAGATCATCCTCCACAGCGGGAAACAGCTTGGGCTCGCCACCCGACGTGCCGGAGCTGACGAGGAACTCGGAGATGGGGTTGCCGGACCCCGTCAGGACGGGAGACCGGTCGCCGTCGGCGACGCGCCGGATGTACGGGAGCAGGTCCTCGTATGTCACCACGGGCGCCTTGGCTCGGAACGTGGCGCGGTCGGTGGCGCCGGCGAGGCCGCAGCTGCTGGCGAGGTACTCGGCGTCGGCGTTGCGGGAGAGGATCTCCGCCAGCACGCGGTCCTGCACGGCGTCCACGTTGGTGGTCATCTCCTCGATGAACTGAAGCTTCATGGCATCCTCAGTCGTCGTCGCTGCTGCCATTGGAGTAGCTGATCACTCGCTGCGACTGCCATTGTTGAGGTACTTGTAGGCATAGCACGTGTGTACTGTCACGTACTCAAAACTTCAATGGATCCATATGCATGCAACTATGCAAGGTACGCGATGGCTATTCGCATCTGACTGCTGCCGCAACCACCAGCCCTGCACCTTTGCATGTGCTGATGTGTGATGTGCGAACTGGCTGGCCAGCGGTACGATTACAGTACAGTAGATGGAGTCATTTGATATCCGTAGGCCGTCCAATGAATTCCCTTTAAGTTAACGCTTAACGGACGGAAAATCAGTTTCTTCTAACATTAATTAATCTCCTTCGTTCCATTTCAAAATTCCACTCCAACACTCTACTACCAAACAAACCTTGAAAGATTTGCAGAACTAGCATGGAGACCTAATTCTATACTTGCTAGCATGGTAACCCTTCGTTTCAGTTTAATACTAGAAAGGCAACGCAGCCTTGCCGTGCTAGGCCAATACCTTTCATTTATTCGTTTTATTAAAATCAAGGAGTTACAACTGTATGGCTGATTGATTGTTGGGAATAGTTAAGCTTTGCAAGTTAGTGTCAGCAGGTGGGATATATTTTCGTAATGGTGGGCAACAGGTTAATTTGTATAAAGTTGAGGGGTTAGTTTGGAAGCATGTGATCGTTTCGTAGAAATGTGTGGACTACAAAATGATCATTGTAGAAGTTTAGAATTTTTTCAATAAGTTCGGTGTCGTATGGACCTCCCCGGGCCCGCTACCTCGGTGGGTACCGGGACCGACTACTCGGTGGGCCCACGGGGGCTACCCGGCTTGCGCCGCACGGCACTGAAGGCGTGGAGCACAAGGACAACACGGGGAGTAGTACTCGGTTAGGACTGCGTACACGTTCCGCATCGTATAGAGGTCTCCTAGACGTACTCGGCTAGTACTCCTTCCCTACTCCGACTTGTAACCCCGCCCTCCCGGACTATATAAGGCGAGGCGGGGACCGATCTCGGGATCACCTCATCCAATCTCATACAACCCACGGCGCTCTATTGCACCATCCTTTAATCGTGCCCTATCAATCCGAGCTACGCGGCATACGGGACGTAAGGTATTACGCACCTCGCGGCCCGAACCTCGTCTAAATTGTGTGCCACGTGTCTCTTCCTTCGAGTTACCGATCTCGGCGAGTCACATTCATCTACTTCGGGTACTCCCCGTAGTAGGTTGCCGGTCCAAAACACCGACGGCGGGCGCGCCGGGTAGGGGCTCTCGCTCGAGATCACATGGCAAACTCGACGGCTTCCGTCCACATCAAGCCAAGCGTTGCCTTCAACCGCGGCGACACCTTCGTTTTCGGCGCTTGGGTCCGCACCGCCGATGGCGCGGGCTCCTTCCGGCGCCGCCCCGACCATGCGGCCCAACCCGAAGACGAGCCTCGTGGCCGCTTCCCCGAAGTTGTCACGGGCGAACTCGCCCGCAAGTTCGGCGAAGTTTCGCTCTTCGACCATCACGCCGACTTCGAGCTCGAGTCCGTCTCCAACTCGAACCCGACGTCGCCATGGGCCATCGCATGCGAGCCGGCTCCTCGGCCACCGCGGGCGGTCCCTTCACCATGCCGGCGCTCCGCGCGTGGCCCCCACGTCCCCGGCGGGCCCGCACGGAGGCTCCTACACCACGCCGGGCCGGCAAGGAGCCCGTAACCGAGTACAACTCGGACTCCGACGCCGTCCCCGACCACATCTCGAACTCCGGCCCTCTCTCCGAGTTCTACTCGAACCCGGACTACGAGTTCGACTTTGGGTCGGACCACGAGGAGCCCGAGTCCGAAGATGACTCCTCCGAGCTTCCCTTGTCGGGGCCGCCCTGCGGGGGCCGGTTATAAGATCGACACCGGCCGGAAGATACGTCCTGCGGCCGACCGCAAGCCTTCGTCGAACCGACAAAGGAGGACTCACGCTACGTCGCCTACATCGACTCGCTACCGTTCCGGGGAGGGAACACCACTAGCCCGGCCGACTCAAACACACCAAGCGAGGTGGCACCTTCGAGTCAAGCTTGGGTACCCCCGATCGTCAAGTCTTTATGGGCGCCGGCGACACCCCGGAACCTCGGGCACGGCCGCGAGACAAGTACTTGGAGGACATCTCCGCGGACGAGGCGTCGCGCGATGCCCCCGCGGACGAGACCGACGCCAACGGGGACGCCGGCGCGAACGTAACGGAGAAGCGCAACGAACGACGCCGGCGGCTCAGAGACAACCTTCCCATCCGCAACCTTGCGGAAGCTCTCGAAGCGGTTGAGAGCGAGTCCACACCACTCCCGAGCAATGCCTCATGTCGATCACAACGATCGCACGCCGGGCTCGGGGCATACGAGCCGGGGAGGTCATCGCCAAGCTCGGCCGAAGAAGCCTACTTCATGCGGGTCGACAAGAGAGTCAGCCAACCTCCCCCAGCTAAGCCTCGCGACAACGAAGCTACTAGTCGCGGCGGCCGACCCCGGTCCTAACCGTACTCGGGGCGACATCCCGGCCGACCCAAACCGTCGACGCTCCACCGCCGCCGGACCCTCACGGCAAGACCACGCAACCGAGAAGTCGTCCCCCACGGGTGCTCCGGCCGGTGGCGGCGGCAACGACCCCGACGGCGGCGGCGGCGACGGCGGCGGCTCCAACCACGGGGCCAACAAGAAAGGCCGGAGGCGGCGGCGCCCGCGGCGGCCGCGGCCACGCGCATAGCCACGCCTCGGTGCCTCTCATGGCGGGTACGATGCTCGCCGGAGGATCGAGGAGTTGCGGCGAAGAAGTCGACCACCGCCGCCGAAGGCGACGGCTTCCCCGCCTTCTCACCACGGCTTCGCAACCTGCTCCTCCCCGACAAGTTCAAGCCTTTGGGGATCACCAAATACGACGCGAAGCGGATCCCATCCGGTGGCTCCGATGCTACGCTCTCTCCATCGAGAACGGCGGCGGCAACGGCGACACCAAGTGCCTCTACTTCCCCTTCGCTCGGACCGAGCCCCACTTACATGGCTCGAGTCGGCCCGGACAAGCACTCGATCGACAAGTGGGACCGGCGAAGGAACAGTTCACAAGCAACTTCGCGGGCGCCATGGGCCGTTCGGGTACTCGCATGGACCTTGCCATGATCAAGCGAGGAACAAGGCGAGACCCTCGCAAGTACATGCGCCGCTTTTTCGACAAGCGCGCTACCGTCGTGGACGTCACCGACAAGGAGGTCATCGACCTCTTCCGGGAGCCCGGCTCTACCATCGCCGCACCTTCGAGGACTTCGGCCGACACCGCCCCAAGTCCATTCCCCACCTCAAGGACATGATCACGTCCGGGCGGACGAAGAGGACAAGGCTAACGCCAAGTACGACGCCATCCGCGGCAAGACAAAGCGAGAACCGGGCGGCGGCGGCGCGGCGAGAATGCAAACCAAGGCGGCCGCAACAACAACAACAACAACAACAACTTCTCGGGTTCTAATCGCAAGCGCAAGCCAGACAATACCGTCGCGGCTATCCGGCGCCCTCCGAAAGGGAACCCGAAGAACTCCGGCGGGTTCAAGGATCCGTCGAAGGAGAAGTGCCCGTGGCATCCGAACGGCAACCACACTACCGAGCGGTGCTACCGGCTCGGGCATGCACTCAAGGATACGCCGGAGCCACCGCACCCTCACGATCAAAAGAACAAGAAGAAGGACGGCGACGACAACGACTTCCAAGAACCCGAGAAGACCGTCAACGTCCTCTTCGGCGGACTACCCAGCAGGCGGGAGCAGAAAGCTACTCGCCGTGAAGTAATGTCCATTGAACCAGCGGTTATGACCCCTCTCAGGTGGTCAGAGACACCCATCACTTTCTCCCGCGCGGACCAGTGGACTAGCTTCTCCGAGCCAGGACGGTTCCCTCTCGTCCTGAAACCAACAGTGGCGGGTTCCAAGCTCAACAAGGTGCTCATCGACGGTGGAAGCGGGCTCAACGTCCTTTTCACCAAGACCTTGAAGAAGATGAACCTCGACGTCACCCCCATGCTCGACAAGAGCAGCATGCCGTTCTACGGCATCGTCCCAGGCAACGCGGCTATCCCACTAGGCTCAGTGGTACTGCCGGTTACCTTCGGGGCGTCTCGGGATAACTACCGCACCGAGTACATCAAGTTCGAGGTTGCGGATTTCGAGACTTCCCACCATGCCATCCTCGGCGAGACCGGCCATCGCCAAGTTCATGGCGGTGCCCCACTACACCTACTTGGTACTCAAGATGCCAAGTCCGGCCGGCGTACTCTCCCTCCGGGGGGACTTGAAGATCTCTCACGACCGCGATACGAGAGGCCGTGGTGATCGCTTCAACAAACCAAGTACCCAACCCGATGATGGAGGTCTACGTTGCGTCGAAGAAGCTCGCCACAAGCGAACTCGACATCCCGAGAGAAGTCCGACGGGCGCCAACAAGCCTCGGCCCACCGAGGAGGTACTCGTCAAGTCGGTCGACCTCGGAACGGGCGACCACGGCAAGACCACCACCATCGGGGCCGGCCTCGATCCCAAATAGGAAGACGCGCTCATCGGCTTCCTTCGGGCTAACCGTGACATCTTCGCGTGGAAGCCGGCGGACATGCCGGGAGTGCCCGGGGAGCGATCGAGCAGCGCCTCAACGTCGATCCAAAGGCCACCCCCAAGCGACAACACCTCCGACGCTTTGCCGACGACGGACGGGACGCCATCAAGAAGGAGCTTGCCAAATTACTCGCGGCCCGGCCTCATCAGAGAAGTCTTCCATCCGAGTGGTTCGCCAACCCCGTCCTCGTCCGCAAGAAGAACTCGAACGAGTGGAGGATGTGCGTCGACTACACCGACCTCAACAAGCACGCCCCAAGGACCCCTTCGGGTTGCGCGGATTGATCAAGTCATCGACTCCACGGCGGGGCTGCGACCTGCTCTGCTTCCTCGTCGCTACTCCGGGTACCACCGGATCGCAATCAAGGAAGAGGACCGAGAGAAGACCGCGTTCATCACCCCGTTTGGCGCGTCTTGCTACACGACCATGTCATTCGGGGCCGAAGAACGCCGGCGCCACCTATCAACGGGCCATCCGGGCACTGCTTCAAGCGGCAACTCAACAAGAACGTCGAGGCCTACGTGGATGACGTGGTTGTCAAAACCGGGGACTCCGGTACCCTCATCGACGACCTTGAACGGACCTTCGCATCACTACGCGAGTACCGCCGGAAGCTCAACCCGAACAAGTGCGTCTTCGGCGTACCTTCGGGTAAACTACTCGGCTTCATCATCGACGGCGCGGCATTGAAGCCAACCCCGAGAAGATCTCCGCCATCACCGGCATGAAAGCTCCCACGAGCATCAAAGACGTCCGAGTCGACGGGGGTGCATGGCGGCGTTGAGCACGATTCATCTCGAGTCTAGGAGAACGGGGGTCTCCCCTTCTTCAAACTACTCAAGCACCACGAGAAGTTCGTGTGGACCGCAGAGGCGGACCAAGCCCTTGCCCGGCTCAAGGACTTCTGTCGAAGCCGCCAGTCCTCACGGCTCCCTACAAGGGCGAGCAACTACTGCTCTACCTTGCTGTGACTACTCACGTGGTCGATCGCCATCGTTGTCGAGCGGCGGGGGAAGACGGCCACGCCTACCCGGTCCAGCGCCCAGTCTACTTCGTCAGCGAGGTTCTATCAGAGTCCAAGGCTCGCTACCAGCCCGTGCAGAAGCTTCTGTACGCTCTACTCATCACCTCGCGGAAGCTACGACACTACTTCCGGGAGTACTCGGTTTCCGTCGTCACCGACTACCCGCTCGGCGACATCACGAGGAACCCGGACGCCACCGGAAGGATCTCCAAATGGGCCGTCGAGCTCGGCGCCCTCACCATCGACTTCAAGCCACGCACCGCCATCAAGTCGCGGGCGCTAGTCGACTTCATGGCGGAGTGGCGGGAGAATCGGCTACCTGCTCCCACGCGTGCGACCGAGCATTGGGTGATGTACTTTGACGGCTCACTCAACCTCGAGGGCGCGAGGGCGCGGGGGTGCTCCCCGATCTCTCCAACGGGCGAACAACTAAAGTACGTCCTGGGATCTTGCGGAAGGTCTCGAACAATGAAGCCGAGTATGAAGCCCTCCTACACGGGCTCCGCCTCGCGGCTTCACTTGGCATCAAGCGGCTACTAGTCTACGGCGACTCCGCGGTGGTCATCAACCAAGTCAACAAGTCCCGGGACCGCAACAAGGAGAACATGGACGCCTCGCCTAGAAGTCCGCAAGCTCGAGAACAAATTCTATGGTCTCGAGTTCCATCACATCGTCCGCGACAACAACGTCGCGGCGGACGTCCTCTCGAAGCTCGGATCCACCCGCGCCCAAGTACCCGCGGGCATCTTCGTCCATGAGCTTCACGCGCCATCCATCCGGAGCCGGCGCCACCGACCATCGCCCCGGCCCATCCATCGAGCGGGCGGGGAGGTCATGATGATCGACGTGGACCGGAGGCAACCCTTCATCGACTACCTCGGCGAGCGAAGGTCCCCTCCGACAAGAACGCGGCCGAACAACTCGTCCGCCGCGCCAAGTCTTACGTCCTCGTCGGCGACAAACTTTACAAGCGAGGCGCATCTTACGGAGTACTCATGAAGTGCGTCCCTCGCGAAGAAGGCAAGGACATCTTGGAGGAGATCCACAAGGGCGTCGCGGCAACCACGCGTCCTCGCGCACGGCCCGGTCGACAAGGCCTTCGGCGAGCTTTCTATTGGCCCACGGCCCCGGGCGATGCCGAAGAACTCGTCGAAGGTGCCAAGGATGTCGGTTCTTCGCCAAGCGACAACACGTCCCGGCCTACAAGCTAGTCACCATACCGCCAACCCGGCCCTTTGCCCGCCGGGGGGCTCGACATGATTGGGCCTGCGCCAAGCCGCGCCGGGGAGGATTCAACGAGTGCGGTGGCTATCGACAAGTTCACCAAGTGGATCGAGGTCAAGCCGGTCACATGCCCCAAGGGCGACAGAGTACTCGACTTCTGGATGAACTCGTACACCGCTACGGGCTACCCCACCGCATCATCACGGACACGGGGGTCTAACTTCAACAACCACCGGTTACGGGAGTGCGCGAGAACGGCGGAATCGACGTCGGATACGTCTCCGTCGCCCATCCACGGGCCAACGGACAAGTCGAGCGCGCCAATGGGATGGTGCTCGACGCCCTCAAGAAGCGGCTACACGACGCGCTAACTCAAAAGGGGGCAAGTGGATCAAGGAACTACCCAACGCACTGCGGGGGGCCGCGGACTCGGCCATCCAAGCCAACGGGGCAATCCCCCTACTTCTGGTCTACGGCTGCGAAGCCATCCTCCCTCGCCGATGTCATATGGAACTCGCCGGCGGTGGAACACTACGACGAAGGCGTCTCGGAAGACGACGGACGAGTTGATATCGACGGTCTCGAAGAAGCTCGGCCGTGCCGCCCTCGTCCAATCAGCAAGGTACCTGGAGGGTATCCGACGCTACCACGATCGCAACGTCAAGGAACGTTCCTTCAACGTTGGAGATCTTGTCCTCCGCCGTATCCAGAACACGGAAGGACTTCACAAGCTCAGCTCCCCTTGGGAAGGCCCCTTCACCGTGGCTAAGGTGACCGGGCCAGGCTCCTACCGCCTCCAAACACTAGAAGGCGAAGAAGTCAACAACTCGTGGAACGTCGACCAACTCTGTCGATTCTACGCCTAGTCTATACGACTACTCCGGGGTACAAGTCTACACGACTACATCAACACCCCTTGCCGCAAGCGACCCTCCGGGTCCTGGCTCCAAGTCTCCGGACTACTCTCCTACGGAGTCCGGCCGTGCGGCTACCTACGGACCCTGGGCTGCGACGAGCGTCAAGGACTCTAGCGGCGGTCTACCAAGAGACCACACCCCAAGATCCAGCCCGCGCGGCTACCTACGGTTGCGATCCGGCCTCCACGGCTACCTACGGATCACTTGCCGCAGCGGCTACCCGCTCCAGCGCTACTTAGCTGTAAGCGGCCTCCGGGTCCAGGCGACTACTTGTAACTACGGCCCTGGCCACCCAGGTGTACTTCTTCAGTAATAAAGCTTGATTGTTTATCAACTTCTTTACTGTCTACTCCCTGCGACGGGATTACTAAGCCGAGTACTACTACTCGCAACTACTCCACGATGGGCGCTCCGCACTCTGAGATCGCGGTTACGAGTACTCATTCTTTGGAACAACTTCATTTCATTGATACATGAATAGTTCATTACAAGCTGTTTTCTGTACAACTATGGCTACTAGCTATCTATGCGGGGCTACCGGAGGTTCAACTTCTCGGCTACCGCTCCGCGATGGGAGCCATCTGCTCCCGGCGGCTACGCGTCTTGCTCGTCCGAGCAGTTGGCGGCCACCCCGCCGGCGACTACCTCCACCGGAGCCTTCGGGAAGTACGACTTCATGAAGGCCGGCACACCGCCGGGATCGACCCGGCCATGTGCTTGACGTAGGCGGCCGGCCGGCTTGGCGCCTCACGAAGTCGATCCGCCGGCGGAGCGATCTTGGGGCCGCCGGGTGCGGCACCGGGAGCCTCGCGATCGGGGAGAGCGACCTCTTCAAGATCCTTCGGTCGGGCCGGAGCGCTTCGCAATCCTCGTTCAACTGCTCGCAAAGATTTGTAGCGGTTGACGAGGTCTCTATCGATGCAATCCGCGGCTCCATGTGCTTCTCGCACTCGAAGGCCGGCTCCTTGTAGTCGAGTTCAAGTGCACGGCGGGCTTCCTGCTCCCGGTAGAAGAGGTTCTTCATGCTAACCTCCGAGGCCTTCGGTGCTCCACGGCCCTCGAGCTGCGCAAACACGACAACGGGTCGAGCCTCGGCGACTTCCAACAAGTACCCGACAAGTCAAGAGGCATACCTTTGTTCTTGTTGCGGAGGCCCTTGTTCTTCCGCACCAGGTCATCACCTTTCGCCTGCAGTTCCATCACATCGTTGTGATACTTGGCGAAGGCGGCGTCGAGCTTCGACTGCATCGCGGCCGCGTGCTTCCGCGACTTCACGAGCTGCTCCTCCAAGGCTTCGGCTCGGAGCACGGTGTCGCCGTAGCCTTGCAGCATGTTCGACTTCTCGCGGGATCGCTCCGCGACGTCCTGCACAAGACAAGATCAAGTCAAGCAGAGTACTCTACGCGAAGGATGGACTACTCGGGAAGCTACGATTACGTACCTTCATCCTTGCTCGGCTCGTCGCATCGCCTCCGGTGCTGCGCCAACATTGCCGGCTCGACGAGATCGTCGGCCAGCAGCTCAATCCCGCCACGGCTACTCGAAGTAGCCTCCGTCGTGGCGCCGAGCGGATCGGCTCCGCGTCTTGGATCTCGGGGGATCGGATTGCCACCTCCAGGGCAACCCCTGGCGACGTGGTAGCCGCCTCCCCCTCGGCGGACTTCTCGACGGTCTCCCTCTCGGGCTCGGGGGCTCCTGCTGCGGCCTCCCGGGGCCTGCGGTGTCGGCTCACCGCATGGGTACCGCTTCGGGGATGTCACCTCCTTCGGCCCTTGTCAACAAGGAACACGCGCATCGGTGCCTACAACTACTCGTCCTGGAGTTCTACGGCTTCAAGAAGGGTACTTACCTTCAACTACGACCGCCTCGCGGCGGCGGGCGCTTCGGCGGCCGGGGGCTCGGTCGCGACTTGGGCTTCGGTAGCGGGCTCCTCGACGGACGGCACGGCTTCTTCGCCTCCACCGTCGCGGGCTCCTCCCCGTCCCGGCTCAAGTCCGTGGATTTCTACGCGAGAAGCATCCACGAGAGGGTCGTCGGACAAAATCGACTATTACAACGAGTACTACTCATGAAAGTGTGGTACTTACAAGTTCGACCGGACGATAGTCACGGCGGAGCACCGAGGATGCGGCGATATCAACCGGTCCACCCTCGGCGGGCGTCTCTTCCTCCGCCTCTTCGACTACCGCCTCCTCCACGGTGGCGGCGGCGCGCGCGGGGGGTCTCCTGCGTCCCGGCGGTTTCTACCTCTTCAACGGCGGCGGCCGCGGGTACTCTGCTCCCCTCGGAGCGAGGGGGGCGGCGCTCCGGCTGCGTCGAAGTTCTTCGACGGTGGGGGGCTGGACTTCGGCTTCCGGTGGTTCCCCCCCGTGGGCCACATGCCCTCATCGCCTTCCTCCACGGGCTCCGCCGGCGGCCTCTCCGCACACAAGGACGACTACTCGTCAGCACCGTACTCGATCACTGGGTACTCGATTACTCGCTCAAGATGACTTACCTGCTGGAGGCGTGGTCTGCGAGACTTTCATCTTCTTTGCCACCCGCTTCTTGGCGGGGGTTGCGCGGCTTCCTTGGCGGCGCGGCAAGGCTAGCCTCCCGGAGCTGGCCGGTGGGTCTTGTACAAGTGGCACATGAGGCAAGCCGGACGGCTAAACCTCGACCGCAACTGGAAGCGGTCCTGTAGCGTCTCCTCGTCTTCTTCGTCATCGGAGGTATCCTCCACGATGACGGGATCGTCGTCGTCTCCGACTACTCGGCGCTCCTTCACCTTCTCCACCGTTGGGATCTCGATTCCGCTCGGTGGTGGCTGCGGCTCGGAGACAAACCGCTTCACATCATCCTGCGCAAAAGACACAAGGCGTCAGCAACTCTGCTACAAGTGCCTACTACTCGACGAGGGGGGTACGGCTACTCACCTCGTTGGGCGGGCGCGCGGCGGAGTACTCCTCGACGGGGCACGCCGTGTACTCCGCATGTCCTTGAAGATTCTCGACAACCTCTCGATGATATCGTTGTCGTCCAACTCGCCCCACGGCATCCGCGACGTGTCGTCGTCGCCGGTGTACTCGAAGCCCATCGTATCCCGCGCCATCGGCGGGCCGGATCCGACGCTTCATGGAAACGAAGGCCACGTGTTCGGCCCTCGGTCCCGCATCCCGCGAGTCTTGATGCGCGCTAGCAACTCCGGGGGCCGGATTCCCTCCTTTGCATGGTGGGCTCCGTGTTCCACCACTCTTGATGCCTGGGCCGCCGTCCGCTCGGCTTCGGCGGCTCGGGATGGTGGTTCGTGATGTAGAACCACCTCGTCTTCCGATCGGTGTTGGAGTCCACGAGCTTGTACGCCGAGTGCGCTCCGCGGCATCCTCCCTCGGGCGGATCCCGGCCCCTCCGACTACTGCGGGGTTGGAGGCGGGGGGTCGCGGCTTCACGCGGAAGAACTTCGGAAGAGAACCCGGTGCGGCTTGATTCCCGGGAAGGCTTCGCGAGAGTGGACGAAGACGAAGTATGGAAGATCCCATTGGGGTTCGGGTTGAGGTACTCGATGCCATAGTACACGAGCAGCCCCCTTGAAGAAGTCGCTCGGTGGGAGCGCAAGCCCGCGCTCCACGAAGCGCGAGAACATCGAGGATCTCGTCTTCGGCTTTCTCCATTGGATAGGGATCTCCTGCCGGCGGATCTCCACATGTCGATCTCCTTCTCCCTGATGAACCCGCTGTTCAACAGGGGTCGGCGAGTCCTCCGTCTTGACCTTCGACTTTTTCCACTCGCGGCTTGGGTCAGCGCGCGGTGGAGATGTGGGCGCCGCTCCGGTGCCGGCCGCGGCGGCCTCCGCACGGCTCCTTTTCTTCCCGCCGGCCTTCGACGTCTTCGACAGGGATGGCTTCATTCTCCAAGTGCAAGGAGTCTTCACTCGCATTCGCTCGGGGGCTAACCTAAAGCTTTCGGGTGGCGATGCGTTCGGATCTACTACGGCGGCGGCGCTCGGCCGGTGTGGATCTACTTCAAGATTCAAGTGGCGGATGATTGCGGCCCACTTGGGTGAAAACCCTAAGGGTTTCGGCTTGTATTTATAAGCCAAATCGCCCCCGCAACGGGCGGCGGGATAAGTCCACGCGCGGGCGACTCGGCGGGCGTGCGTGACTCTTCGTATTCTACTAGTCGACGCGCCTCACCTCGGGGGCTCGGCTACTTCTACTTGACTACACGGGACGCGACTAGTCTCAAGAGCATCTCGGGACACATTCTCCAAGAAGACCCTTCAATTCGAGAGGAAGTACTCGACTCAAGGCTCGGGGGCTCCGTGCCACGTGTCCTTCGGTTTTTTCTCCGAGATTTTTCGGGATTTTCTTGCCGAGACTTCGGATAGATCCTCAGCCAGAGCTCGCGGCTCGAGGCTCGGGGGCTACTCCACGTGGATTGCGGTTCTGCAAATCGCGTCTCCATGACGGCTTCGGCTTCAAGACAAGACAGGCATTTTTTGAAGACCTTCGAAGGCAGATTTCAAGGACGCTTGGGACTACTCGAGAAGACTTCAAGATTGCTCAAATTTCTGCTGGAGTACATTCCAGCCTCGGGATGCTTCGACTACTCTTGAGGACTTTTGACTTGTAGCACTCAGGGACGCTTGAGGACTACTTGTTAAGGCCGTCAAGACTACTTGAAGCTATCCTTCTCGACTACAAAGTACTCGGGGGCTTGTCGTATGGACCTCCCTGGGCCTGCTACCTCGGTGGGTACCGGGACCGACTACTCGGTGGGCCCCGGGGGCTACCGGCTTGCGCCGCACGGCACTCGAAGGCGTGGAGCACAAGGACAACACGGGGAGTAGTACTCGGTTAGGACTCGTACACGTTCCGCACCGTATAGAGGTCTCCTAGACGTACTCGGCTAGTACTCCTTCCCTACTCCGACTTGTAACCCCGCCTCCCGGACTATATAAGGCGAGGCGGGGACCGATCTCGGGATCACCTCATCCAATCTCATACAACCCACGGCGCTCTATTGCACCATCCTTTAATCGTGCCCTATCAATCCCGAGCTACGCGGCATACGGGACGTAAGGTATTACGCACCTCGCGGCCCGAACCTCGTCTAAATTGTGTGCCACGTGTCTCTTCCTTCGAGTTACCGATCTCGGCGAGTCACATTCATCTACTTCGGGTACTCCCCGTAGTAGGTTGCCGGTCCAAAACACCGACATTCGGGTTGTGCGTTGGTTTTTGGAAAAATCAATTGTCATTGCTGATATAAACTTGACATTTTGTCTCGATCGTTTCGGAGTGCAGTTTCTTTTGTGTAAAATCATGCACGCGAAGGGTGTTTTTCGCCAAAAAATTTAGAGTTCGGTATGTCAAAATCTGTGGACTATGGAATCGATTTTCAGTAAATAGAAGGGTCTTTTGCAAGAAGTCGTTTCTTGGTTTTTTTCGAGTCGTTCGCGTTGAGGTAGTTATTGAAAGAGGGTTTCGCAATGGTAGGTTACAGATTAGTTTTAGTAAAGTTAGGGGTTACCGGGTTAGTTTGCGAGGGAACGTGAGATTCAAATATGCTTGGAGTATTGGGTATTTTCGTACAAACGTATGAGAAGTAGATTTTCACATAAGTTTATGGCCCTTTTGAAAAAAAACTGTGAAGTATGGGACCATTTAATGGTAAATCGAACGTCTTTTTTACTATGGGTTTAGTTTTTTTTAAGTATAGGGTCTTCTTTATGAATGTGTGGACTAAGAAGTGATTGTTGTAAAATTTAAGGTGGTTTTAGTAAGTTTTGAGTGTCCTGTTGATTTGTGGTAAATCAGATGTCTTTCATAAATTTTAGGACTTTCATGTGGATTATTGTGAAGTTCGAGACCTTTTTTCGAAAATATATTGGTCCATTGAGGAGTAATATAAAGGAATTCTCCCAGCTCACCACTCTCTCAGAGTCTGCTAAGCCGCACTAGCGGGCTCCCCCATTCGGGATTTGGTTGGACCAAATCCAACATCAAGCAATATACTATGCAATATATTATCGAGCTGTTCGCTCGGCTTATCGCCCACGGTAAAGATCTTTTTCTCTCGAAAGAACCAGGCCACCAAAGAACCGGCCGCAACCGCCCGGCGGTACTCTTCTCTCGAACAAATCGGCACCGGCCATTAGCCACCGGCCAACCGAACAAGGCGTATGGCGTTTCAGTGTGTTTCGATGTACTTCTGGGTGCTGGCTGGCGCTAGCTACTAGTCACCCCGACACTTCTCGCATCTTGCTTGCTGTTAGGTGCTCCACGGAATGTTTTTCCTGAAGGTTTTCTATACCGGTTTGGGAAAAAAAATCTGAGGAATGTGCACGATGGTACTCCCTCCGTCTCGTTTTATAAGCATTTGAAGCATTCGAACCGGAGAAATAAGATTGAGGCCCCGTTTGGTTCCCATAAGTAGGGTGACTTAAAGTGCGAAAAAGTGTAAAATAAGTCACCCGTGAAACCAAACAGCCCACGACTTAAAGTGCTCGCAACTTATAAGTTGCATAAGTAGCTCCACCCCTACTTAAAGTGACTTATTTTCACTTTTTACTCTACCACCCCGTGTGGAGCCCACTGACTTATAAGTCACCGCAACCAAACATGACCGCCTTAAAGTGGCGTGACTTCCGACTTATAAGTCACCCTACTTATGGGAACCAAACGGGGCCCGAGTTAAAAAGATGCATGTGCCCCTATAGAATCCACCCCTAAGCCCACACCACAGATGCAACCGTACAAAAAAATCAGCCGCCGTCGGACAGGGGACAACTCCATCCCCATCTCCAAAAATCGGTCGCCGCCCGGCCTCCTCGGCGCCGCCGCCCTGCGTCTTCTCGATGCGGTTCCGGCCTCCTCCGCGCCGCATGCTAGTGCGGCATCGCAGTCTCGCTGAGCGCACAGCAGCATGGAGCCACATCTCCCCTGCGGCCTGCCCCCAGCAGCCCGGTGCCGCAGCTTCCGTGTGGCCTGCTTCCAGCAGCCCGATGTAGGGGTGCGGGGCGCACGGCGAGCGCAAACCGCCCCGACAAGCCGTCGCAGGGCAGGGCAGTGCGGCCCCGGTCCGGTGGGCCACCGCAGGGGTAGGAGCCCCCCCTCCTCCTCCTCCGTTCGTCCTCGATTTGATTGGGCTGCTCCTAGCCGTCGCCGCCGCTGGGGACAGTAGCTTGATACGGGGCCATGGACGGCCGTCGTACGCACGGGGGAGTGGTCGCATGGAGAGGGTGGCGGCGCCGATGGAGGCGCGATGTGCGGCGCCGGAGGTGGGATGGGGACGGAGGAGCGGGTTGGGGACTGAGCGTTGGAGATTTTTTTGATGGGTATCTCACGTGGGGCCCACGAGACACCCTCAGATGCTTACATTTTGCACAAAAATTCAAAGGCTTCAAATGCTAATAAAAAGGGACGAGAGGGAGTAGTTAGAAGTGCAGACAAGTAGTTATGACTTTTGCATATAAGGTCTTGGAGGGTTCAAAATTTGTACCGAAATATAAAATTTGGAGGGATAGGACAAAATTAAATGAGGTTGGTGAGTAGGTGGAGAGTTGGTAGGTAGTGTAAAATGAGGGGTATAAATGTCATTTTCCTTCGCTGTTATTTCTGAAGTTTGAATGCTTCAGGTGCTTATATTGTGGGGACGGAGGGAGTACATTTGCAACCTACTTCCTCCGGCCAAAAAACGTTTTTCCATCAATCGCCTTTTCAGCCATTGGATGTAGATCCAATGATCCAAGTAATCGCCCTTATCATGTTATCTTGTTCCTGGCGTCTTCTTCCTCCGAGACCAAAACTCCCGAGTCCTGATAGACGAAGAGGCCGCGGCCGCCGACGAGATGCCCCCGCCGTCCCCCGCCTCGTCTCGCTCCCGCGGCTTCCGCCGCCTCCGCGGCCCGCCCTCCTCTGCCGCCCGACGCTACCCCGTCCCCGTTTGATGCCCCTGCCGCCTCCACTCCGCCGCCGTCTCTCCCGCCTCCACCGTCGGCCGGCGAGCCTCCAAACCCCTAAGGCCTAACCCTTTCCTAACATATCCGATGTGATGCCCCCGCTCGGGACCCGACCCGACCGCCGGCAACCACCACCCCGGCCGGCGGCTCCCCGCCGCCTTGCCGCCGCCCACACATCGCCGCCCACCGCCTGTTGATTCCTCCCACCCCGAACCTTCTTCTCTAAGGCCGGCAGCCATGGAGCTCCTGAACCGCGGAAACCCAGAAACCATAACAGTCGCCGCCGACCTCTACCACCACTCCCGCCGGTGGTGACCTCGCCGCCGACCACTCCCCCCACTTCCTGCCCAACCCCCAGCTTCAACGGCATGTAACCTGTCGATTGAAGGATAATCAAATTTTCACCCAACTGACAAGGAGTGTTTCTGAAAAAATATATGTAATTTTTTGGAATCAATCGAGTAAATATAAATAATCGAGATTAATAAAGCACAACCACTTATTCTTTTCTTTTCGAATGCGAGATCAATAAAGCACAATCATTTATTCTTTTGTTTTCGAAAACGTGCAATTTGCACGTATTGCATTAAGGAAAATCATAGTTTGTTATAAGACACGCAAAGACCTAATAATGTGAGTTGCATCTGACCTACACCAGCCAAAAACACATTAACAGATATCACTAGCTTTAACGGCCATGCTAAAGAGATGTGCTAAACTAAAGCTCCCTTTGATTGGACTTTTGCCTACTTTTGCTTTTGCCAAAAGCCAACAACCCAACCAAAGGGGTTGGCTGCCATCTAAAGCCACAGCCAAAAGAAGATTTTGCCTAGTACAAATTCAAAGGCACCTTAAACCCCTGCTTTTACCTGCTTTTGGGAAGAAAAATTACCAATCCGCCACTGGTTACATAAAAAACGGTTCGTTTCATTCCTCTGCTTCTTTTTCCGTCCCTCTCCCGTCGTGACCAACACTCACACGCGGGAGCCCATAGCGGCGGCAGCGTCCCCCTGGCGTGCAATAGCTCCCGCCCATGGCCGCGCGAGCGCAGGATCCCCCCCTCCCTCTGTCCCTGCCCTCACCCCTTCCCCTCCCACGGTTGCGCGAGCTCCTTCCCTACCCCTCTCATGGCCGCGGCGAGCTCCTTCTCTGCCACTCCCATGGCTGGCGAACCTCCTCCAAGACCGGTGAGGCATCCACGGCTTCTGATGGATCATATTAGTCAGTAATTAGTATCTGCTTCTTGTGCTTAAAGATTACTAGTAATACAAATAGCCAAACATCACTTGGGAAAAGTCAACAACGACAAATGTTTGAATACGGAGAGAGTAGTTGTGTCTCTGTCTCGATGAGACCTAAAGCATTCTGTATTGCTCCTTTCACTGCTAGAGCCACGAAACATAATCAAGAGGATAATCGCCTCAATCTCTCTATTTCCTTAATTGAGAAAGTTACAATAGTTGCTAGCCGAGGCGGTGCTCGGATCTTGATGTGAGAGTGTAGCGGTTCGTCCCATCCATCCCCTTGTGAATTTTTATAGCAAAACCACCCTCGCAGCTCGCAGGTTTGCAGCACTCCGATGCAAAGAAATTAAGTGTTTGCACATGTCCGTGAGATGCCGCTGGCCTCCAAGAAAGTGACCGAACCCATGTTCCGGCCGGCCGCCAGCCACGGAGGCAACGAGGGGGGCGGAGGGGGCTCCAGCCCCCCTACTATCTTAGAACTCTATTAAATCTCCTTAGTTTCTCTAGTTTTTCCCCATCTGAGGTAGAAGAGGATGATTTTATGATTTTTGATCACCGGCCGGCCGGCGGCCGCACAACAGTTGGTCAGACGGGGGCCTCCTCCGCACAAGTGCACAACAATCAGGCCGTCAGGGGCCGGTGCGATCCGGTAGCAACGTTAAGGCGGAAGCTTTGACGACAGCGGCCGTCAGTTGTTTGCACTGAATTGCTGTTTGCACAGAAATTTTCCCCGATGGGAAAGGTGCGTGCAGCGCAAGCATTGTGGCTATCTAACATTTCCAGAAACGAACGATAGCGCATATATTATATATAGCATGCATAGTTATTATTAGCTGGGTCCCATGAGGTTTAGCTAATAATGACGATGGTGATTGTACGTGAATGGCAGGCAACAGGTATTACCTCGCTACACTTCTCACACCTCTCATCGTGGAGTTGTTCTCCTGCCAGCGGTGCAAGCGCAACTGCGCAGCCCACCCGCACGCGTCCGCCTTCCACCTCACCGCGCGCAGCTGTGCAGCTCCGGTGGCGCAACTCCATGTAGCGAGTTATGGCGCCATCGATCCTACTGTTGCTCCTACCTTGCCGCTGCTGCCACGCTGTTGGTCGTGGTTGTTGCCTATTACACCCTTCCCTTTTGACCTCCAGAGACCTTCAGCCCCTCCTTCCTTTTGCATCTATGGCAGAAATCTCTGGGAGGGGGGGCTAAGGGGGGCTTCGGGGTTCCCATGGCGGTAAGGGGGCTAGAGCCCCCCCCCACCGCTACCTTCGCCGCTGTCTACGAGTTTACCACTGGCATGCATCGCAACCCCCAAGATTTTCGTGTTGGTCCAGTGCACGCCAGATCTAGCGCCCTCCGAGTGCAGGAGCTGTCTGGCCTACGTTCTTGCTGCCAGGATGAAATGTAGCGGCGCACAGAGATGCATTGTTGGTTTACTCCGGTGTGGCTACTTTTACAGCGAGCCGCTTTCTTCTCCAGCACACCACTGGTTCAGCTGTTGTCATCTGGTACTGACCATAAAGGTACGAATCGCATGTGTGTGCTGGTTTTGCATGCATCTAGCTTAAGGCTCTCTATCATATCGACGTATCTCTGCGCCCGCCCCCGCTTAATAATTAAACTAAACTGCTAGCTTTGCATGCATTCTTCTGCAGGAGGAAAATGATAAACATAAAGTTGTACTCGAAATCACATTGCCCATCAGCGGGCGCTGAGCTGTACTTGCAATCGGACTCGTCCTCTACGGGTTGCACAGCAGGGGAAAGAGGAACAAGATGGCAATGTCGACACAGGGACAACAACATGCAAGAGGTATAGTATTATTATTATTATTATATTTATATATGTATATATTGACCAAAATATACGTATATATATTGCCACTTGCTAGCAGACTACTTTTTGGCCCAAGCCCAATAATTATCGCCGCAAGCTGGCCCCACTATTCCCTCATGGGCGGCCATTGTCTTAAGCATTGAGAAGTTGCTGCTGGTTTGTTGATTTGATTATTGGAAAAAGTCTGGATAAAACAAGTCCTTTCACTTTTCAAACCATGTAAATTTTCGTTCTATAGTAACCTCGCTACAGTTCTCACACCTCTCATCGCGGAGCTATTCTCCGGCCAGCGGCGCAAGCGCAACTCCGCCTTCCACCTCACCGCGCGCAGCTGTGCAGCTC
The DNA here is from genome assembly GCA_947561735.1 of Cenchrus americanus. Classification (NCBI taxonomy): domain Eukaryota; kingdom Viridiplantae; phylum Streptophyta; class Magnoliopsida; order Poales; family Poaceae; genus Cenchrus; species Cenchrus americanus. The sequence continues at coordinate 289,968,758 of OX387239.1, read as the reverse complement.
CGGCGGCGCAACTCCATGTAGCGAGTTATGGCGCCATCGATCCTACTGCTGCTCCTACCTTGCCGCTGCTGCCACGCTGTTGGCCGTGGCTGTTGCCTAATGCACCCCTTCCCTTTTAACCTCCAGAGACCTCCAGGGGGGCTAGAGCCCCCGCCCCACCGCTACCTTCGTCACTGTCATGCATCGCATCCCCAAGATCTTGGCGCCCTCCGAGTGCAGGAGCTGCCTGGCCTACGTTCTTGCTGCCAGGATGAAATGTAGCGGCGCACATAGATGCATTGGTGGTTTACTTAGGTGGGGCTACTTCTATAACGAGTCCGCTTTCTTCTCTGGCACACCGCTGGTTTAGCTGTTGTCGTCTGGTAGTGACCATAAAGGTACAAATTGCATGTGTGTGCTACTTTTGCATGCATCTAGCTTAAGGCTCTCTATCATATCGACATACCTCTGCGCCTGCCCCCGCTTAATAATTAAACTAAACTGCTAGCTTTGCATGCATTCTTCTGCGGGAGGAAAAAATGATAAACATAAAGTTGTACTCGAAATCACATTGCCCATCAGCGGGGGGCGCAATTTGTACTTGCAATCGGACTCGTCCTCTACGGGTTGCACGGCGGAACAAGATGGCAATGTCGACACGGGGACAACAACCTGCAAGAGGTATATTATTATTATTATTATTATTATTATTATTATTATTATTATTATTATTATTATTACTATTATTATTATATATGTATATATTGACCAAAATATACGTATATATATTGCCACTTGCTAGCGGACTACTTTTTGGCCCAAGCCCAATAATTATCGCCGCAAGCTGGCCCCACTATTCCCTCATGGGCGGCCATTGTCTTAAGCATTGAGAAGTTGCTGCTGGTTTGTTGCTTTGATTATTGGAAAAAGTCTACTTTTGGTCGAAGTCTGGATAAAACAAGTCCTTTCACTTTTCAAACCATGTAAATTTTCGTTCTATAGTAACCTCGCTACACTTCTCACACCTCTCATCGCGGAGCTGTTCTCCGGCCAGCGGCGCAAGCGCAACTCCGCCTTCCACCTCACCGCGCGCAGCTGTGCAGCTTCGGCGGCGCAACTCCATGTAGCGAGTTATGGCGTCATCGATCGTACTGCTGCTCCTACCTTGCCGCTGCTACCACGCTGTTGGCCGTGGCTGTTGCCTAATACACCCCTTCCCTTTTAACCTGCACAGACCTCCAGCCCCTCCTTCGCTTTGCATCTATGACAGAAATCTCTAGGGAGGGGGCTAGAGCCCCCCCCCCCCCGCCCCACTGCTACCTTCGCCACTGTCTACGAGTTTTACCACTAGCATGCATCGCAGCCCCAAGATCTTCGTGTTGGTCTAGTGCACGCCAGATCTGGCGCCCTCCGAGTGCAGGAGCTGTCTGCCCTGCATTCTTACTGCCAGGATGAAATTTAGCGGCGCATAGAGATGCATTGTTGGTTTACTCAGGTGTGGCTACTTCTACAACGAGTCTGCTTTCTTCTCCGGCACACCGCTGGTTCAACTGTTGTCGTCTGCTAGTGACCATAAAGGTACGAATTGCATGTGTGTGTGTTGGTTTTGCATGCATCTAGCTTAAGGCTCTCTATCATATCGACATATCTCTGCGCCTGCCCCCGCTTAATAATTAAACTAAACTGCTAGCTTTGCATGCATTCTTCTGCAGGAGGAAAAAATGATAAACATAAAGTTGTGCTCGAAATCACATTGCCCATCAGTGGGCGCTGCAGCTGTACTTGCAATCGGACTCGTCCTTTACGGGTTGCACAGCAGGGGAAAGAGGAACAAGATGGCAATGTCAACGCAGGGAGAACAACCTGCAAGAGGTATATAATAATAATAATAATAATAATAATAATAATAATAATAATAATAATAATAATAATAATAATAATAATAATAATAATAATAATAATAATAATAATTGACCAAAATATACGTATATATTTTGTCACTTGCTAGCAGACTACTTTTTGGCCCAAGCCCAATAATTATCGCCGCCATTGTGTTGAGCATTAAAAAGCTGCTGCTGGTTTGTTGCTTTGATTATTGGAAAAAGTTACTTTTTGGGTCAAAATTCGGATAAAACAAGCCCTTTCACTTTTCAAACCATGTAAATTTTCGTTCTACAGCAACCTCGATTTTGCTACAGTAATAGTGGATTTGTTTCCCGTTTTCTAATTTGTTTCGTTTGAATCTTTGAAAAATCGTAACTCTTCGATACTACATCGGATGGAGATGATTTTTATATGAAAGTTGTAGCTCTAGAGGAGATATACAACTTTTTTTTTGTTTTGAGTTTTTTCATTGAACAATGTTAAGATTTTTTTTTAAAAAAAATATATAAATGTATAGCACCACAATAATCACGGACGGCGCTGCTTCTAGCCGGCCTGAAAAAGGAAATTTGAAAATGGGCCGACGAGTGACTGCTGACCGACGCCCAGGCACCACCTGTCGCTCAAGTGTTTCCTCCATAATCCTCAGTCGCTGCTTCCCTCCCTACTCGCAGCCCCTCAGTCGCTGCTTCCCTACTCGCAGCCGCAGCCGCAGCCGCAGGCGTAGCCGCGACTATGAACAGGGAGACGGAGCTAATCCACAAACTTTTGCAAAAACAGTGATAATATCTAAAAACAGTTATCAATCATGGATGGCGTAGTGGAGGTGTTCGATGGAATGGCTATGAGGTAAACAAATCACAACCAACGGAAAGCTAGGCCATTCATAACCAAAGACGTCACCAACTCACCATCGATACAAATACGAAAAGAATCCACAAACACTTGATCCAGAGCTTTGAGTTGCATGCACAGTACAGACAGTGATCAAGGTAACAAATGTATGAGCTTAGCATAGCAGTACACTGATAAAAAGTGACGGCAGATAATCGGCCAAAATTTCCACTCAACCAAAGAAAAGCTACAAATCCACTCTAGTAATGCAGAAGAGTTCCCTTCTCTAAGCCTTCCTGGTTGCAATCTGAGACTCAGCCTGAAGAGCAAACAACCGACTATTAGAACGACAGTGTTTATATATATATATTGGATAGTTGGGAGGGGGCAAACAATGTGCACAACCACAAACCTCTTTCTTCACTGGCTCTTCCTTTTCAGACAGGATCAGCTCAATGTGGCACGGGGAAGACATGTAAGCTGCAACACAGTTAGTTAAACAGGTTGTTAAGCTGCAACAAACGAAACATCCACAGCATAGCAAAATATAAATGGAACAAACTTCAACTTCAGATAAACTTACGGTTGATGCGTCCATGAGCACGGTATGTCCTGCGCCGCTGCTTCTGAGCCTGGTTCACTTGAATGTGCGACACGTAGAGGGCATCAACATCAAGGCCTTTGACCTGCGCAGCAGAGAAATTCCTATAATTATTAGATAAAATAAAGGAAACAAATAGCTCTGACGGGGCACAACTGCAGACCTCAGCGTTGCTCTCTGCGTTCTTGAGAAGATCTAGAATGAACCTAGCAGACTTGACAGGCCAGCGTCCCTGTCCATTTGAGTGGCGCGACTTAGCCTGAGCAGTACGCCCAACACCGCCACAGTACCTGCGGAAGGGGATGGCCTGCTTGTGGGCAAGCACATCCTCGAGGTACCTCTTGGCCTTAGTGAGGGGCATCTTCCTGAGAGCAAATGCTGTCTCACGGGTGTTCTGCAAGTGTGACACAGCATTAGCAAACACTGAAATGTGTGCAAGCATATTTTTCTTCGGAGTATAAAAGACATCAGAAACTGAATGATAACGAGTGCATTTGGCACAACTAGAGACGCCTCGGATCATATCTAATAAATCGAGAAAGAGAAATGTGGCATCATTTACTGAACCAATTGACATGGAATTGTCCAACACATGGACAGGGCCAGCGGTTCACCCAATAACGATGAACACAATGTTCCTAAAGTTTACGGGGATGCTGCTACCAAGTAACCACAGCATCCTGCTTTTTTCTTTAGGGCATCAACTAAAAAAAACCAGAACATCATTATTATAAAGTCACATGTAAACTGCAAAACACAGCAGCATATATGCACTTAATGGAGCTACTAGAAATGGTGGACCTACAAGATTTTCAATCCCTGAAATTGGTGTAATTTTCCTCCAGCACACAAAACAATTCAGTATCAGATGTATCCATAAGACAACATATATATAAAAAAAGGATCAGGGGAAACGCACGCCATACAAAAACTAAATAACTAAATAACAACTTGCACACCAACAACAGAGAGTTCACAGATTAAGCAAAAAGGATAAAACAGCAAATTTCTAAAGATTACAATAATGGTCACAATGGGTCTACTCCCTTTTAGTGCCTGCTGCCTAATCAAACCAGCTGTAACTGCAATTTATCATACAGCAATGCTCCAAAACCATCTACAGAGTATATATCATATAAAGGAAGAAGCCAGCTACAAATGGACCCTACATATTCTATTTAGATCACAGACAGGATCAGCAACGGTAACAGAACGAAACGCATTACGCATAAATGGTTATACTGGTGAGTTCGGAATGGACACGCTACAAACGCAAACCAAACCAAGGGAGGAACACTAGGATGTAGCAAGTAAATCATGAGACCTCTCGAAGCGGGAGCAAAGGAAGGGAGCTCTCACCTTGAAGTGAACACGGAGGTCCCGGCCCATGGCCTTGGCGGCTGCAACGCATCACAGAGAAACGCAACGAAATCAGAAAAAGACAGAGACATACAAAAGCGACCTGAACAAATTGCGCGACGAAGCTTACACTTGGTGGGGTTGGACGGATCCCTCGAGTACTTCACCTGGAACCAAAAAGGCAAGAGCCGCCGCACGGCGGCAAGAATCAAGTCAGGGCGATGACAAATCAATCCATGGGGGCAACCAAGAAAGATGTGACAGGCGCGCGCGAGAAGATGGGGAAGGGAGGGAGGGAGATCTCACCATGGCTGCAACCGGCGAGCGAGCGAGCGAGCGAGCGGCCGCGAGGCGGGAGGCAGGCGTCTGCGGCGGCGGCGGCGAGGGGTGGGGAAGGAAGTGGCGGCGGCAGGAGCGAGAGAGATTATGTAGGTGGCACGGGAACTAGGGGCAACAAAACCCTAATGGCTCTCTATGGGCCGAGCCGACTGTGGGCCCTTAGCTGAAGGCCCATGTTCGCGATCCTTCTAAACTTCTTTGCTGTGGCTTGGCAGTGGGATTTTTTTTTATTTTACTGCCTAGATTTGCAATTAGTTTATCCGGTCAATTATCTTTGCAAAACTGTGCAAAAAAAAAAATCGCCATCGAGTTTTTAACCAACAATATGCATGGGCTAAAAATGCCCATGTTATCCAATAATTGAGGGAGAAAAACTTTCAATCGACAGCAACCAAGTGAAAACAAACAATGTGCATGGTTAGATCAGCTGCACTCCAACTTGGCAACTTGTGTACTTTCTGAAATTTCGCTCAGTATCATCTCACTTTCTGAAATTTCATTAGCAGCCTTAACACGCACTCTGCACCAGCATCCTCACAATTACAAATTCAGCATGTCAAAACGCTTGTGCTTTCCTAAATAAGTGACAAACACGTAAAGTGACACCAAAATTGGAAAATTTGAACCGACGCAGCTCGTGGAGCCTTTCCAACTCTCAATACTCAGAGATCTTGGATGGCTTGGCATGCATGCAGTCCTTGATTCGCAAACGTCGAGTCTAATCTTTCTGCAACTTGACTGGCCTCTCCTTGTGTGATCCTGCATTTCCAAAGAAAGTGGGGGGGGGGGGGGGGGGTGGGGGGGGCATCATTTCTATGCTCAAACTTGAACAGATAACTGAGGAAGTAAAACAAAAGCTGTAGAGTGCATTTGAGTGGACAAGTGTTTCTCTGCAAGGCCCGGCAAAAATTACCTGCATATTTCCTTTTCTTGTTGGCTCTTCTTCTTTTTCGCTCAGCCTGTGTAAGTTCCCCCTCTTCCTTAACATCACCTTTTCCTTCAAAGATTTCTTCAGGAGCAAGCATTGCAGCATCGGAAACGGCTACAGGTGCAACCTGCAAGACAGAGACCGTGACATTACATGAATGCTATGACTGAGGCATAGAGCAACATCACAGTAAAACTAAAGGTTTTTGTACCTCCTCCATTGCTAAGGCTGGCACATTAGCTTGTACAGACATATCTTCAATGACCTGAAAAGGCCAGATTTCACTCCATAAGGCAACAAATCTTGAGCAAAAAATATTACAAACAAGAATTCTGAAGTTATCCTTACTGGCTTTGGAGCAAAGTGGAAATGTGATAGTGCATCCAACTTCAAGCATATCCTCTTAAACAAAGTATTTGCCTGGGTGAACACAAAGTCATAAACAGTGCATAAGACTTAGCTTACCTGACATAAAATATTATGCTGGCAAGCAATAATCACACTGGATAAAATATATAATACAAATAGCATCGCAGAGTGATTGAACATAATGTAAACATCAGATCAAGTTGACTAATGTATTAATTCCACCCCAAATAACAGTCAATGCAACAGATCTGCCATGATTAAAAACAACCAAAGACACTGAAAGATTGTTCTTTCAAATACATTTTCTTTCAAATCAATATAAACTTAGTACTAAATTGTTCGCACCAATTTAGATTAAGGGTACACTAACATTATTTTCGCAACAGATAAAGCTAACTCCACTTTTATTCTTGCAAGGAGTGAATAATTACTAACCTCTTTCTTTAGTTCGTCTGAAATCGATAGAGGGGCAGGTGCAATGCCAGCTTTTTGGGCATAATCATCCTGGAATAACAAAAAAAAAATCAAGAATAAACTAATTTAATACGTATCTCAATTAGAATCTCTTTGAATAATATTATGACAGTACAAACCTCATAGAGTTCAGCAAGACCCTTCTTGCTCTTGCTTTCATCCTGTCATTACAATTAACAATGGTAAGATATCAATAGCACAGATATCTTAAGGCTAGTTGGCTACGTATATGAAATCTAGTTACCATACCAATTCCTTATGCTCCCTGGGAGCTTTAGATGGCAACAGAGAAGGCTTCTCAACATCATCAAAATGACCCTGTACGAAACCAAGCAACCAAATCCAAATATTAGTAATGAAAACATAAAAATGATCTCAAAGTAGTCCTCAGAATTTACAAGTGCAACTACCATAACAACATAGCCTTTTGTCCCAAGCAAGTTGGGGTAGGCTGAAGTATAACACCATGGACAGGACCAAACGGCAAAAATACAATATGTACCTCTGCAATTCTTTTCTTTATCATCTCTTCAAGAGAAGCTGTGACTTCCTCGGTGATTACAGGGGCAGGTCTTACATTGTGCTCAAAATCAAGGTCCACTTCTAGAGCGCTGTTTTTGGGCCTGCTGGAAGCAGTAACCTACACATAACTCTTTAGTTTATAATGATAATAAATTGTCGTCATGGATTTATAAGTTAGAAATATGTGTAGTTAAAAGTAGTACCTCTCCCCGCATGGTCCATGTACCGGGTTCAAGATTAGCTTTCTCCATCTGCTCTATTTTAGCACGCATCTTTAGTCGCTCCTTTTCATGGGTTGAGAGGCCCTGCTCTTCCTGTAGAAATATAGGAAAACATTGACAAACTCATATATGTGCATGGTTCAACTAAAACGAGTAGGTCTAGAGTGGCACCAACATTTCCATCATCATTCTCACTGCCATCAAGTTCCATTTCATGTGAATCATCCTTGAATTGAACTTTCTTTCTGGAACCATCTCTCTTTTTGACTGGCTGGCTATTACTTTTCTCAAAAAAATCTTTGTACCTGAAAAGGCCCTTTGCTGTTCAGATCACAAATGCCAAATGCTGTTATATCAGCAAATGCATACCTATTACTATAGTGGCTAAGCATTGTTCGGTTTCTGCAAATCTAAGGAAATTCATGAAGGTTTACTGGAAAAATATATGTACACTAAGAACAACAGTGATTAGAAGAAAATTAGCTGCTTCTCTTTTCGCACCTTTGTAATCTATAAGTATGGTTTCAAGAAATGAAATCTAAATGTCAGGCAAGTACAGTAAGGCATATAGAGCATAAGAAAGTAAGAAACAATAATGTAGGCAAGAAGTATGAAGCATTATTCACTCCAAATGACTGCCACTCCCATTTGCATAAATCTTGTACCAAGCTTACAAAAGTGATGTTTTGATAGTGAACCTAAAATTAACATAGCCCCTTAAATAAATGTCTAATGCTTTTTATAGTGTCTAATCGAAAACGATTTGCGCTTATATCACAATAGTATTCTTGACAATTAGCATCACGGGACTTACATTATACCTCCACCGTCTTCTCCTTCACCATCTTCATCATCATCCTCAAAATCTTCCAACTAAAGTTAAACAACATCAGTAGGTCAAAGAAGAAGTATATTTGGATTACCATAGGTTACATATGGTATTTAGCATTGCAACAGCCAAAAATGGATGATAAATTCAGGTAGGAAAATATATGGAGAACTTGTACTTATTGCTGAGCCCTCTGAACTATATATGCTCAGTTTCCTTGCACATCTATCAGAAATTATGGATTCAATTCCTGAGAATAGCCCTCTGGTTCTGTTTAATTTTTCTCTCTCTAAAAGAACCGAAGATTATTATCATCTCGCTACAACTGAGAGATAAGGGGAACGGGCAGGAAAATCCTTACATCCAATTGGTCTTCATCTTCATCATCTTCACCCTCACCGTCTTCGCCCTCGTAGTCATCCTCACCCTCATCATCACTCTCCTCCATCCAGTTTTTCCTGGCCTTCTTCTCTCCGTGATTGGCACTGCCGCCATACTCCTCTTCGTCACCCTTGTCCAGGAACTCCGCCATCTCATCTATCTTCAAGAACCGGTCCTCGAACCCTTTCCCTCCTCTCCCATCCAATGCCTCCTCCTCCTCTTCTTCTTCCTCATCGTCACTCAATCCCTCCTCATCATCAGTCTCCTCCAACTCCCCCTTCAACTCTTCCAATTCGGTACCTTGTCCGTCCTCCTCCGACTGCTCCTCCTCCCCGTCGTCGTCGTCGTCACCTGGCGTCTCCACAGGAAGAGCCGCCGCCTGCGGTTGCTGCTCGAGGCGGCGGAGCTGCCGGCGCAGGTGGGGGAGGAGCGGGCGGGCGAGCAGCTCTATCTGGGACCAAACCTGCTCGGCGTCGAAGGCGGGGCCCGCGAGGAGGGTGGGGAGCGGGGGCGGCTGCGCGGGGGAGAGCGGCGCGAGCGAGGAGTAGATGCGCTGCGAGGCCGCGCGGGCGGCGGCGGCGAGCTCGGCGGACGGGGAGAGGAAGAGTGCCGGGTCCGCTTCCCGCAGCAGCTGCAGGGACGCCTCGCCCTTGTCGGCGGCCGCCGTCGCGTCGAGAGGCGGCTCCATCGCCGCCGCTGCAGGAAGGAAAGGGGGGGAAGCAAGAAAAAGGTTAGGGAAGACGACGAAGCGCGGCTAAAAGGGTTTTGGGTTTATGAGATGGGCCGAACTCCAGCCCATCCCACGTGCAGCAGGGAGCATTCATTTACGTGGGCTGGAATCCAGTCCGCCTGAACAAAAGGCCCACTTAGGTGGTACTTTTCACCTCCTGCACGTTTTACAGGAGCTTAAATTTTTCGCAAACTGTGATGATGTGCTAAAAAGGTTTTATTCAGGTCAATTGCAAAATGAATGTCTCTCTGATGCCAACTTTCTGATCAGTATTAGTTGTGTTTCTACAGTATATTTTCCTTTCTACTTGCAACGATGGCATGGCGCCCCCACCCCCTACCAAAAATTTCTGGTTCCGCCACTGTTTTCTGATGGCCCTATCAATTACACAGTTTTGATGGACTTTGCGACACGAATCTTTTGAGCCTAGTCAAGACATGGTAGGACAATATTTAAAAAAAAAGCCGAAACTAACCTTTTGCTACAGTGTATTAAAACGGCAAATATTTCCAACATCTAAACAAGGCGCGGGCTTTTTATTTTTTTTGAAACGCAATCAGAGCAAGCTTCACTACTGACGTGTCTCGGAAACCAGGAAACTTTACCGCGTCGCGGCTGACAGGATCTTGCGAATGGAGAGCACCGGCAGCGCGAACAAAGCGGAAGCCTGCGAGCGTATTGCGACGAGCCGGTGAGTTTGGGAGCCACGGGGAGCTTGAGCACCCACCGAGAAGAGGTGACCAACAAACACCTCAGAACCTACCGTGAACCACGCCAGTTTGTCAGCTGCAAGAGGCGTCGGCAGCCGGTTCTCCTCGAGGAAGCCCTGGACTCACGTTCTGAACCTGCGTTGGCACACCCTGTGATGAGTTTCAGAGATAAGAGTAGAGGAGCACAGGCAATGCAGACATGCAGTAAAGGGAAATAGTGCCAGAACAAGGATGTTATGTACCTGATGATGGCACTCAACAAGGCTTCTCCAACCGGATGTTACGGGCTTGATGTGAGGTTGGAGAGCCACAGTTGCTCTGGACAGATGAGGTTCAGACGCTGCGACGATCCGACTGACGTATGGTTGGGAGAACTTGCTGCATTCCTGAACGAGTGAGACCTGCCATTTGGCAGATGCTACTTCCTGCAAATGCATAATTGAACTAAATTTTAAGCTGTAATGTTGGCCGACCCCTCAATCTCACTCACACTCGCGGGCACCGGAACTCCGGCGAGGGAGACAACACGCACAAAGATTTGCCGGCGACGAACGCCGCGGAGCACGAGCTCCTGTATCTTGGCTTCTATTGATTACATTACATTAGACTCGGCCTCCTAACTACCTATGACTTAGCAGCCCGGGCACAAACACGTGCACGTACTGCTCCTGGACTCCAACCTTTCCTAGACCTGCACGTAACACACACGCACATCAACTGAACCCGTGTACATGACACACACGCACGTACACGAGCTGGACACCTTGCACGTCACGAACGAACCGCGACGCCGCACCACACCATGCACCCTGGACTCACCGCGACACAACGCGGACTCGCTCGCACCGAGCGACACATGTGGCGTGTTTATTCCTGACATGTAACCTACTAGGATTCTGCTACTTCGATGCAGGAGTCCACCAACCTGACAACGAACAACATGTACTGCAAGCCAATGTGGAAGCCACATGCCATGAACCTGAAAACAACACATACAGCCCTGATGAATAATGGAAGAGGACTAGGCAACAAAGAAATCCTAGTAAGCGAATTCGTAACTAGACCTAAATGATTGTGATACCTTTGCCAACTCTTCAGCATTCAGTTTCGCTTCATTTTCTAGTTCGGAAAGTTTATCCTGGGCAAACGAAACCACATGAAACCAGCTCATTCAAAACATCACATAGAACACAGTTTTTCTGAGGACACTACAATGCACAGAATCAACATGCTATAGAATGCGAGAGTCGAGTTACTATTTATTTGTGCGTACCGACCTGTGCATTCTGAAGTCTGTCACCGAGGTCCTTAATTTTCTTCCTCTGCTCAACATTAATATTCTCTGCCTGAAAAATGATGTGTATTCTGGTACACTTTGTGAACAAACCAGCACTACATCACATATTCATATCCCAGCATACTTGAACATATACTTACATGCTCCAACTTGTGTCTGAATTCATGCCATTTTTTTCTGCTTCAGAAGCCCGGGCTTCCAATGATTCTCCTTTCCTAACCTGGTCTTCCAAATCACTGCCCAACCTCTCAATCTGTTTGTATTAAAAATTAGTCCAGAACCCCTTCTTTATTTGGAACATGAACTTCTACTGTAATGTTTTTTTTCCCAACGTGTTTCTACTGCAAATGTTCTGTTACCTGCTTTTCGAGCATATCAACATTCGTGTTTGCCTTCATCACAGACTCATCATCAGCCACATTTACCTTCTGATTCAACAGTGTAAAAGAGCCGCCGTCTTTTTTTGTTTTTTAACCCTTTTTGCGAAAGATTTTCACAAGTAGACCCTTTTTGGAAAGATTTCAAAAAATGGACCCTGAGCTCGGCGCCGTGGATCATGGCGCCGAGCTTACATGCCTCGGCGCCACAGATCATGGCGCCGAGGTCTTGGGCCTAAAAATAATATCAGTTACCCTACTTTGAAATTCTTTTGTGAAGAAATTTGTATGTAAAATGTGGCCAATAACATGCAAAATGGAATCTATGAACTTTGTTTAACATCTTACAACATTTGTGGATAAAAACTAAGCGAGTTTACATATTTAAAATGACATTCCAAAATTGAAAGTATTGCTGTCGGCATTTACTCATGCGCTGAAAAATTCTAAGGGCTGAGAACCCTTAAAACATTAACAGGCATGCAACTTTGAAATTCTATTCTGAAAAAGTTTTCATATATACATCCAAAGAATTTGGATCCCAAATGTAGTATGATGTTTAATAAACATTTTGTGTATGTTGTTGACCATGAAAACATACAAATTTCTTCACAAAAGAATTTCAAAGTAGGGTAACTCGATATTGTTTTCAGCCCAAGACCTCGGCGCCATGATCGTGGCGCGAGGCATGTAAGCTCGGCGCCATGATCCACGGCGCCGAGCTCGGGTCCATTTTTTGAAATCTTTCCAAAAAGGGTCTATTTGTGAAAATCTTTCGCAAAAAGGGCTAAAAAATAAAAAAGTCGGTAAAAGAGGATATTACTTAAGGCCACAGACTTGCAGGGTCCACCCTAAACCCAAAGAGTCTAAAAAGGGCATTTCATCTTAACAGCCACTACCAGGTCTAAAAAGAAAGAAAAATGTTAACTACCACAACCATTATGCAGAAACTTTATGGTCTACCATTAGGCCAAATGGATTTCACACTGATTAGGCAACAGCGACTACGAGATTAAGCATCACTAATCCTGAAAGAAGATAGTCTTATCCTCTCACCTGCACAGAAATAAGGAATCAGGTAACACTTGCCATGCACAGTTAAGATAATCTCAACAAGAAAAACCATGCAATTTCAGGGTGATTTTGAAGTTCGAAAACCATGATCAATACCAGACAGACACTAGAGATGGTGTTTCTGTGATTCCATCCATAACAAGAATAAACAAGCCCCCCCCCCCCCCCCCCCCAAAAAAAAAAAAGAATAAACAAGGTCAAAACAACAATGTTTTGCTTAAAAAGAACACGTGAAGACTCACCTGAGGACGCGAGCTTGGACTTGAGCATCTGAATTTCCTGTTCCTGCTCTGGCGACGCGTCGCACTGAGCTCGGACAAAGCAGAGGCAGAGGATTGCGGCAGCGATTGGAGCCTTGCGATCTGCCATGGTCCAATTCCTTGCTCCAGATTCCTCTTCGATTCGCTGCAACTGCAACTGTTCTCCGGTAACAGTAACACCCTGTTGTTGGGTGTCTCTGCGCGGGCTTTGCTCCAACACAACAGATTTTAGCAGGAGCAGCGGGCTTCGGTCTCCGAATTCGCTTTGCAGATGTTTTTCGAAGTCTGCTACGTGGGGTCCACAACTCGCTGCTCCTCCCTTGCCGCACACGTGGCAAGGGTAGGCCGCACACGTGGCGTGGGATGCCACGACACGTCGTGCACGAGGGACACGGCCCAGCAGACACCCGGCGCCGATCACGACGACTCGTGCCTTCCTTCTTCCAAGAGAAGGCCTTTCTTTGAGGTGCTTTGCGTAAAAGTGGCCCAATAGGCCCAGATTCCCAAAAGGCCACAGGCCCACAGCAATCGCGGCGACGTGCCGCCGCCCCTGGCCTGCCCCAAGCCTCGGTGTCGTCCTCCCTCCCTCCCCCGCCCCCGGCCGCCTCGGCGTCTGGAGAAGAGCGCCGCCCACTACCGCGCCAACGCCACGGGAACCACCCTCTCTCGAACCTCCGGGAAGCCCCACCTCGCCGGCCGGGCGCCTCCCCGCCCCGCGCACGTGTCCGCCGGCTACTTGGAGGCCTCGACGGGCTAGTCGATCGGCGGCGGCGGCGGTGCAGGATCGGAGCCCGACCGTCTCGCCACCACTCGCTTTCCCTCCGCCTTCTGCCCGCGCGCGTGAACGGCACTAGGCCAAAAACGATTTGCACTGACACACAAAAATTAGCGTGCTGGCAGATGTAATTGGCACCTGCCAGCACTATGGTGAAAGGGGCGTCGGCTTTACACCCGCCAGCCAAAAGGTCTCAATCATTTGGCGGCAATATACGTCGCCCCAAGAATGAAAAGCACAATGCTGGCGGGTGACATAAGCTACCCGCCAGCACAGATGGACACAGCCACTCGAAAAATTCGAATTTTTCAAACGGTTTCAAATGAAGAAACTATTAACATGAAAATTGTAGATCCTACTAAGTTATGAAACTTTGTAGTTTACACTTTTTTATTTAAATCATATTGTCATGAAAATCAAATTTGAATCTCTCAAATTTGAAATTCAAATTTCGTAAATGACCTCAAATGGAAAAACTCCCAACATGAAAGTTGTAGATCTAAGGAGGTTAAGAAACTTTGTAGTTGACAAGTTTTTAATTTGAATCCGTTTAGTGCCTCTAAAAACCGACTTACACTCGGTGTTGTATATTATGAGTAGAACCAAAACTGCATATGGACGCATATGAGTGTGTGGTGTAGTGGTAGAGGAGGCTTCGCGCGAGGTAGAGGTCACGGGTTCGAAGCACGGCAACCGCGGAGCGTCGCGACTTTACGCGAAAAAATGCGCGACTTGCGAACGGGGACGGGTGGGTGGCTGGCCGGTGGGGTCTCTCCTATAAAAAAAAGTTTTTTCTGTTTATTTTCGGTTTTTCAGTGCTGACCCGGAAAACCTCAGTGCTGGCGGGTGACATAACCTCAGGTCCAGAACGAAATAGGGGGTGAACGGGTTGGAACATACCAGAGGTAGAATCATGGATCCAGGCCGTCACAGCCCCGGATCCGACGCTGGGCCCAACAACGAGCGGGTTGGCGGTTGGTCCGGCAGATGAGCACGCGGCCGCCGAGGTCTGCTGGAGCGCGACGCTTGCAGACATATCGTCGAACACCCTCCGCGACAGTCGAGGGGTTGGTGGAGAGCGCACGGGCAACACCTTCAAGCGATTCAACCCGCGCGACGCACTCCGCAGCGACGTCGTTGATCCGGCTCGACTCCAGGCCGGCAAGGCGGGTGTCGAAGTGCGCGTCACGGCCAGCGCGGTCCACCTCCAACGCCGCGATGCGTCCCTCGACAACCGACAGCTGAGGATCGGCAGGAGCAGCCTCCAAATCACCCAAACGCAGAAGGAGCAGCCGAGTGTCGACGGCGCGGTTACGGTCGACGAGGCTCCCCTCCAACTCATTGAAGCGGGAGAGGAAGGAAGCTTCCTGCTCGTCGAAACGGCGATTGAGGCCGGCAAACTGGTCGAGGACGAGTTGGATGTTCGGATCCATCACACCGAGAGTGTGCTGACGACGAGTGAAATGTTCGATGGGGGAGAGGCTCCAGGATCCGCGACGAGTCTCCGATACCAATTTGTTAACAACACTCTATCACCAGTACTACGAGTTCATGGATTAAGAATACGAGTACGAGTACAGAGATCCGCAGAGGCGGTTACAGCAGGATCGCCGCAACGATAGAACGAGGAAGGGGGAAAGTAGAGGAAGAAGGAAGACAAGCTGGAATCTCTATCTCTATCTCTACTATTAAAAAGAATGAAAGTAACACAATTTTATCGCTTCACCTCACGCGACTTCACCCCGCACCTCCGCTCCGCCTTCGCACGCCTTCACCCCACGGGTCCACCGCACGACGCCTCCCCTCCCTCCGCGTCGTGCCCTCTCTGTCCCACCCACACGACGCCCCCAGCCCATCCCCCACTCTTTTTTCGAAACCCTACCGCCGCCATCGCCCTCGTCATCGTCTGCATCATGCCACCGCCCCTTCCCAATCTCCATCTTTCTCCTCCCTCTGTCGCCCTCCTCCTCCCTCACCTCCGCCCGCCTCCACGACTACCTCTCCCTCCTTCCCTTGCCCTCATCCCTACCCCCACCTGGGAGGAGGCCTACCGACACGGCTCCAGCTCCGCCTCTTCCTCCTCATTCGCCACCTCGCGACGGGCGGAGATCCAACGACCTTGAGGGAGGACCTGGTGCGCACTCGTGCGCCGGCGGCGGCCTCTGGTAGATCGAGTAGGCGGCTTTCGTCCTCAAGGCCGACCTCCACATCTCCACCCCGCCTCATGCTCGAGCCGGCGGGCGTGTGCGGCCGGCGCCACCCTCTCCCATGGCCGCTCCGCACGCGGTATCCAGATCCGGCGGCGGCGCGTCGAGGTGGAGGGACAAGAGCGGGAGGGACGGACGTTGCAGATCCACGTCGTCAAAACACAAATTATTTTTTGGTTCCTTGATTTGGATTGGTTCAAACCTTCAATTAGCCTTTGTCAAAAAAACCTTCAATTAGCCTACACATATGGTACACACCTTTATTCATGATGTAAGCCTCATTACAATGCATCCTAAGTGTTTACAATTGAGTATCACTTGATGCCTTGTGTTGATAGAAGTAAATATTGTACACAATGATGTTTGATGCGTATAAGTGAAATCATGTTGCCCGTAGCAACGCACGGGGCACGATCCTAGTACAAGTGAATTTCCAATCCCCCTCTCGTTGTCTCGACCGTTCCTCAAACAGCCTTCCGCTTCACGCCATCCAGTCAGGGCCCGAGACACGGGTATTGGGTCGGACCGTCCTCCTCTGCCTTGCTGGGCCAACCGTCGAAGCCCGCGAGGCCTGTTCTTCATCACCGGCTATACTGACACAATCATCGTGATTATCATATCAAAATAAAGAAATGGAGGGCTCAGAGCAGCAACAGAAAATAGACGCTCAGAGCAGCACTTCATGCTGGGCTTAGATCAAGAAACGCACCCTGCAAACATAACATGCTGGGCTTAGATCAGGAAACACACTTATTCGCCTTTCCTGTAATTATTTCACTGAGAAATACTGTCTGTCGTACTCCAGTCAGTGTGCAGTCTACGAGTAAACACTACAAGCAGGAGCAAGCAGGAGCAGCAGGAGATTCTTGGTACTAGAAGCAGACCATTAGTGCTGCTCTGATGTGATTACAGCTCTAGTACCAAGAATCTCCTGCTGGCTTTGATTGGTGCACTATTTATGAGGAGGCAAAGAAAGAGGGAGCTGTATGTTTTCTCTACATTCTTTAGTTGTAACATTTATTTTTGCTGCTACAATGGGATTGGAAGGATGTTTTTGTGGGTGAATAGAAAAAATATTGTGACTTTCTGTGGTGCTGGAAGCTATGTTCTTTTGATTTCCAAGGATGTTTTCTTCAACTTGTTTTCTTTCACAGTATGATGAAATTGAAGAAAGCAAGGAAAAAGCAAAGAGATATGGTCATTATTATGGGCGTTGGGCATCCCATGCCATAGTACATTCAATTACCTTAGTTTGATGTAAATGGGTTTTTTTTAACAATATATCAGTTAACATAACGTAATGTTTGACAGTGCATTATCTAATTATTTTATTGTTACTAATATGCATATAGACAGTGAACGATATGATATATTTTTATTCATGATGTTTGTGATATCAGACGCATTTTTATGTTATAATTTATATGCTTTTATTTCATAATGTATATTTTGAACTGTCTGTTGTAATTGATGTTCTCGTGTTTGCCTTTTTTTTTACCAAATCATGTTTGCCTTTATTGACAGTCGTTGCAGAAGGCCCAAGCAGATCTGCTGAAAGTGGAAAATGATCAGGTATATCATGTTATGGGCCTTAAGGGTTCTCACATCGTACCATATTTATCTGTGCTAGACTATATTTCAGTCTTGCTTGCTCTAACTCTTCTTTCGGACCAACCATAATCTTCTTCCCTATTCTTCTGTTTCATAGTTTGCAAATTTAGCTGATAGTTTTGGGAAGATAAATGCTGAGATTATAATCGAAGCATGGTCGCAGATTTGCTTTATATTATGGTTTCAATGGGTTTCGATTGTACAGATTTTATATTTGATGCTTTCACCACTCTATTTTAAATCAGATTGTAGAGTGTAGGCGGATGCTGAAATGGACATATGATTATGGTTACTATCTTAATGTTGGTATGCCAAAGGCCAAAGTTTTTGAGTTTAATTAATGTTTGTTGTATTTCATGTCGACTTCAATTATTAGGTTTATTATTGCTGGTAGGAACTATTTGAGTTTAAAATATTTGTCAGGCGAGGCTGAATATTGGTTGGAATGTTTACATTCTTTTGCTGAGAAGAAGCTGCAGCCATTTTTTAACCCTGAAACAACAAAAAACAAGGGAATAATTTGAGAAACTCTGCATGGAGCTTGCTGTGTTGACAGGGTAATAAATTGATCATTCTACTACAGCATCTCTGATCTCTAAAGCAAGATGTTTAGTATGTCTAAAAGTATGTTTTTGCTCCATAATTTTAGTTATGCTCTTTTATTTGCTTGTTTTTTGCGGACCTGGCACCATAGAAGGATGTCCGACTTCCATCATTATCCTAATTTTACTAGTGGCTTTCTTTACTGCAGGGACACTCGGAAATACTTTGAGAATTTTGTTAAGGTTTTGGAAGATTGGGCGAAAAACGCCCAGCAGCAGCAGCCAGAACATTACTTATATTTACAAGTGCACAAATATCTCAAAAGAGTACTTGTTCATTACATGGCCACATGGCCCAAATCCTAACACTTAAACAAAAAGTGTCAGGCGCCCGGTGGTCTTCAGGCTTGGGGCTCGTCGGCGTCAGGAGCGTCGAGGAACAGGAACTCCATGAAGTCCTCAGCGAGCGTCCCGGCGGCAACAGCGGCAAGCGCATCCGCGCGCTCCATCGCCACCTCGTCCTCGACGCCATCCGGGACGACGTAGCCCGACGTCACGGCCTCGAAGTCCACCTGGTAGTGAGACCCCACCATGCCGAGGGCCTTCTGGACGCCCAGATAAAGGACGCAGCGCATGCGCCTCGAGACGTGCCCGCCCTGGCGCGTGGTGCCGTGGTGGTGGGTGTTGGAGTCGCCGCCTCGCCGCACCGTCGTTCCCTCCTTCCGGCGCAAGAAGGTGAGAGGAGGCGGAGTCGACGACGCTAGTAGACTAGTAGTCTGGTTCGAGTCCAAACTCACTTGACCCGACCGGCTCGTCTAACCAAAACTTGGCGCCCCGCCGCTAAACTTGGCGCCCGCCGTCGGCCGTTGCCGCCATCTCCGACATGATCCAACAGCTCGACGACCTCCCTCGCTCTTCGCCTTCCAAGCACAAAAGCGGTGCCGCGATGACCTCACAGCGCGTGCGTGCTCACTCTACGACGACGACGACGAGGAGGAGGAGGCCACAACAAAATATGAAGATGATACATCCATTTTTATTTCTCCAACAAAACGTCGATTTATTCATGTTGTTACAAACAAAACACACGCAGCAAATAAAAAAAAAATCTGTTCGCTGTAGTCTCGTTCATGCTTCAGTTCAGTCCATGGTGTAGGCGATGTCCCTGAGCACGTCGGCGTGCTTGTCGAACAGCGACACGAACACATCCACACCTCCCTCTTTCCTCAGGCTCGGGATGAGCACCACCACCCCGTCCAGCGGGGAGTGCGCCGGCAGGATCCCGACCAGCCGGCCGCCGCACCCAAAGTCCAGCCGGTGGAGCTCCAGGTGCAGCCAGCTGTCCGCCGCCACGTCCGGCAGCAGCACGTTGTCCTCGTCCCCCACCGTGGGCACCAGCTCCTCGCCGGCGTGCAGCGCCCCGAAGTCGATGAACGACTGGAAGTACCGGGCGTCGCGCGCGCGGACGCCCGCCCGGACCAACGCCGCGGCGTCGGCGAGGGTGCCGCGCGCCAGGCCCCGCGCGGTCGTCCCGGAGCTCGCCGTGAGCACGGCGTTCCCGAAGAACCCCCCGGGCAGCGCGTCGCTGCCCACGAGCCGCGCGCGGCCGTTCACCGTCACGTTCAGCGCCGTGCGCCGCGACGGGTCGTCGCCGGCGGCGGCGCGGCCCCGCGCCGCGGTGACCTTCCGCCAGAGGTGCGCGGAGAGGGTCTCGAACGTCGTGTACCGGTTGCCAGCGCGTGCCTTGAGCTCGGCGACGAACTCGCCCGTGTAGTGCAGCAGGAGGTTGGCGATTTCGGAAGGGCGGACGCGGGCGGGGGCCGGGCGGGGCGCGGCGTGCTCGGGCAGGAGGAACTCGGCGCCGCGGTGCTCGAACTCGCGCCGCGGCGGGCTGCGCGGGACGACGGCGCCAGGCCCGTACGGCGGCGGAGGCGGAGGCGGAGGCGCGCCGTTCTTCGCGCGGACGGCGTCGGCCCAGGCGTGGAAGAAGTGGACATGGAGCACCCGTCGGCGGCCTGGTGGTGCGCGGACGAGGCGATGACGAGGCCGCCGCACGCGAAGCGGTTGATCTGGAGCAGCAGCACGTGCGGGGTGTCCTTGTCGACGGGCGGGTGGAGGCGCTCAAGGTCCGGCGAGGGAGCGAGCGGGAGGTGGTCGGAGAGCGGAGACGACGGCACCGCGGCCTCCACGACGAGCGCGCCCGCGCCGCCGCCGCCCGTGACGAAGAGCGGGCGGTCGGCGCGGGGCCTACTACGATCGGGTACGGGTAGCAGGCGGCGGGCGGTGAGGAGCGGGAAGCGCGGGAGTGTGTCGGCGAGCGCGGCGAGGAGCGCCTCGTTGGTGGGGTTGGGCGGCGCGTAGGCGAAGAGGACGGTGACGTGGTAGGGCGGCGCGACGAGGTCGAAGACGGTGGGCGGCACCTCCGCCGACGGCTCCGACGGCGGCGGCGCGGGTACGGTGAACGTCCGCTGCACCTGCACGTCCATGCTCTCGTGCGATTCGAATGCACACACGCCGATCGATCGAGTTGAACTGGAATCGTGTGCGTGACTCTGTGTCACTGACTCACTGTGTGTGTGTACGAATGTAGCTGGTGCGGAGTTTTGCTGATGAATGCCGGCCGGCGTATATATAGGCATATAGCGCGCGCGCGCGCAGTGTAGCTGAAAGCTGAAACCGCCTTTTCCAGTGTACGTATGTGAACGTGTTGAAACCTACGGACGCTTGCAACGAACGAACGAACGGACGGGTTGTTTCGAGTGCGTGCCAGCATCGTGTCAAGCTCGCCATGCATCGATGCTCGTAAATGAGCGTGTGGGCAGGGGAGGTGAGCTGCACGCCATGGCTGACCTTGAGAGAAACTAGCGGGAAAAGGATCAGCGAGCAAGCGTCACCTGAAGGACTCCGGTACGGTAGTGCATTCGTCCACGCACTACGACTGCTGGAGTGGAAAAGGCAGGCAGTCTCATTTGCACGGGGGACAAGGACCGTTACGCCCAGAGGATGTTGAGCAGAGTGTCAAACTTGTGCCATGGGCTCAATTAGTTAGGGCGGGACGAAAAGCTCGAAGCTCGCTCGCTAGTGGCTCGGCTCGGCTCGGCTCGTTAGTAAATTTGTAACAAGCCAAGCTTAGATTTTAGCTCGCTACAATCACGAGCCGAGCTCGAGCCGGCTCGCGAGCCGAGCCGCTCGCGAGCCCTAACGAGCCAGAGTTGCAATAGCCAACAAACAACATAATAGATCCAATTTCAGATCACAACCTAATAACGTAGAGTACTATATTGCTTTTTGACTACTTGGTTTCATTGTTGGTTGGCTAGTAAACATGTTCCATTTGTTGATTTCATACTTACCAGTTAACTATGGTTTTTTGAATTTATAACTGTTAACAAGCTGGCTCGCGAGTTTAACGAGCTAGCTCGAGCTTCTTAACGAGCCGAGCCGAGCCGGGCCGGTTTCCTAGCTCGCTAAGATAACGAGCTAAAATGAGCCGAGCTCTAACGAGCCGAGCCAGACTCGATATGCAGCCCTAGGCTCAGTAGATGACTCAACTTTTTTGCTCAACAACTGAACGAAGAAGGACCGTGTTGACTCTTCTCCGCCTCGTCAGCAGCAGTACAAAAATTGTTTATTTATATATTTATTTTTCACGATTTTTCAAAAATATGCCTCATTTCAAAATTTGCAAATATATACCTCAATTGTCGTATCACACGGCGGTACGGAGGTCGGAGGTGTCTTAGGTCCCGCCGTGTGATACGATAGTTGGGGTCGGTTTGTTTTCAGAAAATCATAATGTTTTTGTATGAACTTGGATGAAAATAAACTTTATATGAAAATTGTAGCTTTCGACAAGATCTACGACTTTTTGTTCAAATTTTTTTAATTTGAAGTCATCTTCAAACTCAAATAATCAATATTGTATCCAAGTTTTACATGTGATATTGCATTTGGGCCAGACCGCTATCATATGGTGGTAATGGTATAGTTTTGTAAAATTTAGATGGCACGTAGTTTTTTTGAAAAAAACGAAAAAATAAAAAAAATCAGCAGCACAAGTATAATGGGCTGGAGCAAACTATTGACTGGCCCCCACCAGAATGTGTACTTTTTTTTGCCTCTCTGTTCCACACGGGCCTGTGCAAAAATGAATCTGGGCCTCCAACCTAGCAACACTGTTTCCCCTTTAAGGTTCAGATTTTAAACTTTTTTTTTGCGAAGGGAGAATTTCACAGTTCGTTGAGCCGAGAGAATAATATGACCACCTGACCACACTTTTTCCTGAGATTTTCTTAAAATTTACCGACGTTGTTCGTTAAGTGGTAAGTGGTGTTCCCCTCGACAACGAGACGTCATTTGTCTTCGGAATCTCTAGATCTGCCGGGTGAATATGTAATATCTACCTAATATTAAAGCAAGGACCATTTCTGCACTGTTTTTTCGTCCGTCCTGACATGTGGGACCCACTTGTCAGCCTCCCCCTCACATCACGCCGTCGTGTGCCTCCCGTCAGTCCGTCTTGGGCTGCCGCGGGGCCCGCTATCGTGTGCCTCACGTCTCGTGGACTCCGTCGGCACCGCTGCCTGTCCTCCGTGCGCCCACATCTACCTCCACCCAAATCGCTCCACATCTGTACGCCGCCACGCAAGGCCGCCTCCGCTCGGACCGTGCATGGCAACAGAGCCACATAGGCATCCGCCCTTGCTCCGGGCTCTCGCACCGCCATTGCTTCCT
This sequence comes from Cenchrus americanus, assembly GCA_947561735.1. Classification (NCBI taxonomy): domain Eukaryota; kingdom Viridiplantae; phylum Streptophyta; class Magnoliopsida; order Poales; family Poaceae; genus Cenchrus; species Cenchrus americanus. The sequence continues at coordinate 289,945,721 of OX387239.1, read as the reverse complement.
CACGGGGGCTTTGTCCTGCGGGGCGGCGCGAGCGTGCCCACAGCCGTGGCCGCCGGCAGGGAGCTTGTCCCGGGGGCGACGTGACCCGCAGCCCATGGCCGTTGGCATCGGCTGGGAAGCTCATCCAGGGGACGGCGCAGGCGAGCTCGCGCTGCTCCAGCTAGGAAGAGGCAACACCGGTTTTGGAGAGGGAGAGAGGAGGCGTGCTCCAGGGAGGGAGAGACGAAGCCGGGCGGAGAGGGAGAAACGACGCTCTCCGGAGAGGGAGGGGCTGCGCCGGCCGATGAGGGAGACGGGAGGAAATAGAGTAGATAAGGTTATTTCATCACACAATAATCTCACATTTTAGTCCCTAGAGGGGTGATAAATATTTTTTTAAAAAAGATGGTAGTTGCAGGCGGATGAATAAAATTTATAGTTGTTGGTTATACAGTAAATATAGAGAGTAACAGAAATGCGGATAGTCTTAGTCTTAGTGTGTTATGAAACTTTTACCTTTGTCAAACTTTTTTCAAACAAGAGTTAGTGAAAGCTACTTCACTAAGTACACTGCCATTTTCTCGAGAGCTGAAGTATTGTGCTAAGAGGTCATAAGCTGTCACATGACTTCTTTCTTGATGCCTTTGCTAGTGAAGTGGTTTTGGTTCTCTTGAGGAGAGCTTCAACAAAAGTTATTGGAGAGGCTAAACAAAACAAATCCTAACTAATAGCAAGCCCCTTTTCTCTCATATGAAGGAGATGTCACCCTGAAAACAAATACGGGAGATATTATGTTTGCTTGCTAACTGACTTCACCAAGTAAAATGAGCTAGCTGGCAGAGAGGTTATTGTTTTACCAGCAAGGAAAAAGGGGAAATCTTACATTTTACGAACACAAGACAACCGACAAGCCATCCAAACAAAGCGCAATTTGCTCTCCTTGCCCAGTCAACCATCTAGGTGTAATCCAAATACATCGTAAAACCCGTAGCAACGCAAGAGTAGTACTGCTAGTCATTGTAAATTTAACGATCTGATCTAATGACAAGTAGAGCATATTAGTCTTTTTCATCGCCTGGATTCACTCTTTCCAGCCAAAAGTGACATGATAACTCTGTCATACACTCATTCTGCAGTCTGAAATGGTCGGAGCTCCGCCCTGTTCATTTGACTTATCAGCCACCAGTTAGCAGTACTTTTCTCTCCGAACAAAATAGCCACCGACAACCAGCCAGCGGTACTTTTCTGCACTCTCCCTGCTTCTCCTGCTGCTGCTGCTTCCCACACTGTACATCTTCTTCCACCTCACCAGAACCCTGACCAAGAAGAAACCCACCACGCACGGCCTCAGACCCCACCCTCTCCTCGGCCACCTCCCGGCGTTCCTCAGGAACCGCCACCGCTTCCTGGACTGGTCCACCGAGCTCATCGTCGCCAGCCCGGAGCAGAGGATGGGCTTCTGGATCCCCGGGATGCGCACGGGCATCGTCACCGGCAACCCCGCCGACGTCGAGCACGTCCTGCGCGCCTACTTCGCCAACTACCCCAAGGGCGCGCGCGCCATCTCCATGCTCCGGCAGCGCAAGATCGCCAGCCTCGAGTTCACCAAGCGCTCGCTACGCAAGTTCGTCGTCGACGTCGTGCAGGCCGAGGTCGCCGGCCGGCTGCTCCCGCTGCTGCGGCGTAACGCCAGCGGCGGCGGCGGCGGCGCTGTCATCGACTTGCAGGACGTGCTCGAGCGGTTCGCGTTCGACACCATCTGTATGGTGGCGTTCGGGCACGCACGACACCCGTGCTGCCTCGCCGACGGCGGGGTGATGGCCGAGGCGAGGTCGTCCGAGTTCATGCACACGTTCGGCGAGCGCGCAGGACCTCATCGTCGGCCGGTTCCTCGAGCCCATCGAGGTCTCTTGGAAGATCAAGAAGTGGCTCCGCTCAACGTCGGCACCGAGCGCCGGCTCAAGAAGGCCATCGCCGACGTCCACGCGTTCGCCATGGACATCGTCCGCGCCCGGCGCCAGAGCGCGTCACGGGACGACCACGACGACAGAGACGACGCCCTGTCGCGGTTCGTGGCGGCGAGCGCCGACAACAGCGACAAGGCGCTCAGGGACACCGTGCTCAGCCTCCTCATCGCCGGCCGCGAGACGACGTCGTCGGCGCTGACGTGGTTCTTCTGGCTCGTGTCGTCGCGCGCGGCGGCCGGACGTCGCGTCGCGCGTCGCCGACGAGGTCCGCGCGGCGCGGGAGTCGACCGGCACGCGCCCCGGCGAGCCGTTCGGGCTCGACGCGCTGCGCGGCATGCACTACCTGCACTGCACGCCGCGCTCACGGAGTCGATGCGGCTGTACGTACCCGCCGGTGCCGATCGACTCGCAGTCGTGCGCCGCCGACGACACGCTGCCGGACGGCACGCACGTCGGCGCGGGGTGGTCCGTGACGTACAGCGCCTACGCCCATGGGGCGCCTCGCGGCTGTATGGGGGCGAGGACTGCGCCGAGTACAGGCCGGAGAGGTGGCTCGGCGACGACGGCGCGTTCCGGCCGGAGAGCCCGTTCCGGTACGCCGTGTTCCATGCCGGGCCGAGGATGTGCCTGGGGAAGGAGATGGCCTACGTGCAGATGAAATCCATCGTTGCGAGCGTGCTCGAAGAGTTTGTGGTCGGCGTCGAGAAGGATTCCGCCGGCGGTGTGCCGGAGCACGTGCTCTCCGTGGCGCTCAGGATGAAAGGCGGCCTGCTTGTGCAAGTGAGGAGAAGGGTGGTTTCTTTGTTTTTTTTTATTCTAAACCTGCTCATTCATTAATTAACTGGAGAGTCAGTGAGATCACGACTCACCATATCAGATACAAGATTCGGGAGGGGATCACTCCAAACACTTGGGGCACCCGGGTCCCTAGCTAAGCCTGAATGAGCCAGTTCGTGTGCACACTTGTTACATGATCTTGGAACAACACAAATATCTACTAAAACAAAATGCAGCGCTAGTAAATGACGAGCTTCACGATAGATAACCCCTCCCGGGCTTTGATCAAAAATAGTAGAGCGTAATGCTGCTGCCAAGTTTGCCGAATCCATCTCCATAATGATCCTCGATATACCTGCATTCATGGCAGCATATAGGGCAGCAAGGCATGCTTCTCCTTCAGCAGCCAATGCATCGTATACTGCATATAATTTTCCTCAACCTGCGAGCACTCCATGGCCATCACCATCCCTTATTATATATAAATCCCCAAGCACCTTTCTTCTCATTAGCAAGGAAAGCCCCATCAGTGTTAACCTTCAGAACGTTTGCAGGGGGGAGGTTGCCATCTTTTTGTCACCTGACCATTATTCTTTGGCCCATCATTTTGCATCATGCTTGGATTTTTAGTACTGCAATATAGCTCCAATGTTCTGTGCAGCACCTCGGCCATGGGCCTTGCTTGTTCACCTACATTGAGTTTATTTCTTGTGTCCCACCACACCCAAAGGAAGCTGATCACAATATTGTGTTCATCCTGTTTCATATGAAGGATGTGCTGCACAACCTCTCTAGCAGATTTCAATGACAACAACTGAATACGAATTGCTTCCCTCTGCAATTCTTGCCGACATTTCTTCACTTGTTTGCACTTAAGAAAGCAATGCCATCCGTCCTCATTCATTCGCAGGCATACAGGCACCTAGTATCCACATCCTTCACCCTCCTTTGGTCAATATTCATCCTCAAAGGCAGGCTGTTATGCGCTAGTCGCCACAGAAATTGTTTTAGCTTCGGTGCACATGGGATCTTTCATATCCGCAACCAACTTTCATCACTTGCAGGTTCAGGTGAAGAGCTTGTTGACCCAACCTGTCTTTGCTGACTGTGCTCTCTTTTATCTTCCAAAACATGATATGCAGATTTAACAGAGAACGTCCCTTTCAAATCATAGTGCCATGCAATTAAATCCTCCATGCCATGCTTGATGGGAATGGATAAGATATGTTGTACATCCTCAGTCCAGAAGATATCCTGGACCAAATCCACGTCCCACATTCCAGTTTGCGGGTCTATCAATTCTGAAACCTTGGTAAGTACAATATGTTGGCGTGGAGTGATGGGTCTCCTGGTGCTGCCTCTTGGTATCCATGGATCGAGCCACATATTGATCTGATCACCGTTACCAACTCGTCATATCATGCCTTCCTTAACAGCTTCAAGGCCACGGATGATGCTGCGCCAGGAGTATGAAATTCCTGGTTTCTCCTCAGATTGCAATAGATCACCATCCGGATAATATTTTGCCCGTAGAACTTGTGCCCATAAAGACTCAGGTTCTTGTAGGAAGCGCCAGCCCTGTCTAGCCAACATTGCCAGATTGAAGAGATGAAGGTCTCTGAAACCCAAACCTTCTTTCCTTTTGCGCTGACACAATTTCTCCTTCGATAGCCAATGTATTTTATTTTCATTCTCCTGTTGTGCCCACCAGAACCTAGTTATCATTGTCTCAATGTCATCACATAAGGTTTTTGTCAGATACACGACATCGCATATGTAGGTATTGCTTGTGCTACAGCCTTGATCATCTATATTCCTGCCTTGGATAGCAATTTCTCCTTCCACCCCTGTATTCTTTTCCACACTTTATCCTTCAAATATGAGAAGGCCTGGGACTTAGATTGGCCAATGTAAACCGGCAATCCCAGGTATTTCTCATTCCTAGCCTCTGAATTAATCTGCAAAGCTTCTATAACAGCCACTTTAACTTCATCATCTGTATTCCTACTAAACATAATGGAGGACTTGTCCTTGTTAACGATCTGCCCCGAACAATCTTCATACAATGAAAGTATATCTTGCAAATGATTTGTACTCTGGTCATCAATTTTAAAGAGTAGCAAAGAGTCATCTGCAAACAAAAGATGATTGATACTCGGAGCTGTTGGACACACTCGGACTCCCACCATCTCCCCTCTGTCCTCTACTGCATATAGTAAGCACGAAAAAGCTTCAGCACATATTAGAAATAGATAGGGTGAAAGGGGATCTCCTTGACGTAACCCTCTCTGGGGAATAATTTGGTCAGTAAGTTCACCATTCACCCGCACTCGGTAAGATACCGTTGAGACAAGCTTCATGACCACATCCACCCAATCTGAATGGAAACCCAATTTACACATCATCCTCCTAAGAAAATCCCATTCAACTCGATCATAGGCCTTGCTCATATCCAATTTGAGAGCTGCAAAACCCTCCAAGCCGGTTCTCTTTTGTTGCATATAATGGGTGAGTTCATAGGCTAGAAGTACATCATCAGTAATAAGCCGCCCAGGCACAAAGGCACTCTGATTGAGAGAAATAACATCAGGGATAACTAGCTTCAATCTGTTTGATAAAACCTTCGATGCTATCTTGTAAATTACATTGCAAAGACTGATCGGCCTCAGATCCTTCAGCTTATCTGGGTTTGGAGCTTTAGGTATAAGGACCACCACTGTCTCATTCCATCCCTGTGGCATATCACCTCCATTGAGCAAGGCTTTCACTTCCCTCACAACATCTTTGCCAGTAATCTCCCAAAATTTTTTATAGAACAATGCCGGCATACCATCAGGACCTGGGGCTTTCAGATCAGCCATAGAGTCAAGGGCTTGTTTGATCTCCTCATCACTGTATTCTTCAATTAGCATTTCATTCATCCCAGCAGTAACTCGTGTTGGAACTTGTTGTAAAAGCTCATTGTATCGGTTACCTGCATGGGACTGAAATAAATTGTTATAGAAGTTAGTTACCAACTCCAATATCTCCCTCGGCTCCTCTACAACGCCCCCATCCTCCTTGATCAATTTCCTGATTTTGTTTATGCGTCTTCTCTCTGAAGCATACTCATGGAAGAACCTGGTATTACGATCACCGTTCTTAAGCTGATGAGCCTTGGCTCTCTGTCGCTAGTAAAGATCTTTCTGATCTTCTAGTTTCTCAAGCTTATACATCAGAATATGCTCCCTTGTCACATTCTGTTGGGTTACTTCTCCCCTCCTACATTCCTCCAACAGCTTCTTAATGTGCTTCATCCTCTTCTCCAAGTCCCCTAGAATATTTCTGCTCCAATCCCAGAGGTCAGCTGCCACATCCTTAATTGCACTCATGATCTTCCTGTCTCTCACATCCATTGACAGGTTCCAAGCGTTCCGTACAATTGTTTCGCAATTCTCCTCCTGTACCCAGCTCGCCTCAAAACGAAATGGTGGTGTTCCTGTCATTCGCCTACTCACCACCTTGTTCTCTAGTGTCACAATAACAGGACGATGATCTGAATGATGGGGCTCTCCGTTCCGAACGTGTGCACTTGGAAATCTCATCCTCCAATCAATATCTGCTACAGCTCGATCAAGCCTCTCCCTTATATAGCTATCACTAATGTGATTATTATTCCTCCATGTAAACCTATCCCCCGAGTAGCCCAAATCATCCAGCGAGCATTCTTCCAACGCATGTCGGAATTTATCCATACAGGTCTGAGACCGTGGTGCACCCCCTTCCTTCTCATGATTCATCAAAATCTCATTGAAATCACCCAAACACAGCCAAGGTCGTCTCCTCGCCGCATTGAGAACGCGCAAGGCTTTCCACGAGAGCTCCTTTTTATCAGAGCGCGGCTCTCCATAGAAGCCTGTGAGTCGCCAAATAAATCCGTCCTCCTCCACCACATCTCCATCAATGTACAGTCGAGCCGCTGTACGCAACTGGAAATTCACTCCTTTCCTCTAGAAAATTGCAAGGCCTCCACTCTTCCCAGTGCAGTCCTTCACCACCAGATTGGTGAGTCCCAATCTCCACCGCAATCCTTCAATCCTATTCCTACCCATTTTAGTCTCGGACAGAAACAGAATATCGGGGTCCTCCTCCTTCTGAAGGTTCAGAAGGCCTCGAATTGCCGGGCCGTTCCCCAACCCCCGACAATTCCAAGCAATAATCTTCATTGATCATTGCAGGGCTGTCCCGACAGCCCCGCCCCTTCGTTTGTTGCTTCGGTTCTCATCTTCTTCTCACTTACACTTTCTCCTTCATTCTCCTCCATCGCCCTTTTCTGGAGGTGCTGAATGATCAAGAACTTCGTCGGTTTCATACTTTTATGTCCCCTTGGGTTGACACTACCATTTGCAAATAGACTATTATTTTTTCCATAATTTTCTTTTTTGAGTTTTCATCTCTTGTGGGTTGCAAATGTCAGGCCGAATTCAATCAATAAAATGAACGTTTAATTACTTCTTAAGAGAAGTTATTATACAAAGGAACCTATTTTTTTCTTGCTGTTGCTGGGATAGAGAAAAAACATCCTACATCCACAACTGAATAATCCCAGCAAAATGCCACTGCCCAACAGACATAGCAGCAAGCAAATGGTGCACATGCTTAGATCAGCAATAAATATTCAAGTTGCCAGCAACCAAGAAATAATCTCAGGACCGTATAAATCAGTTTAATCGCATTCTATCAGGTTCTTTCCCAATTAACAGTTGTATCAAAATAACTAAATACAGATTTGTGTAGCACCTCTCATGCAGGACTTCTATCAGGTTACTTAACAGATTCATCAACTGTATACATATTATATTTAGGCTGATGCCCTACACTACATGGGGGAAGTATCAACTGTCCTGCATGCCTTGTTTGAGTGATATGAGGATAACAGAGCGGTTTTCTTACCTGCAAAACAATCCAAGAGTTACCAGTGCCAGTGTATCTTCTAAAGAGAAAAATAAAAAGCAGGAAGCAGATGGGTCCATACCAAGGGCATCATAGAACTGATTGGAATTCGTTCACCAAGGCATTTCATCTCGAGCTTAGTTTACATCATCCTCTGACTTCACATCTCAATGCCTGTCGCTGTGTGGAGCAGATGAACGTTTCTTTAAAACAATGAAACCGATTTACCAATAATAAGAGAAAAGGATTTTATTAATTGATCAGGAACCGTAACTGAGAAACTAAGACAAGGTTATCACCTTTAGGAGAAGATCTCAACTGGATATCTTGTCTTGCTAGCATTGCCAGAATGCCAGTCCATTCAGTGCTGGAGGAAATTTTGTGTCAGCAATCATGATGTATGCTCAGTACCTACCCAGTTTCTGAAGTCAAATTCCAAATAACAGCCACACCTTGTTTCCAGAAGTCAGGCAAATCACGACTCCATGAGTCAAGAATAAACCGATCTCTGATCATCTTGTTGTATGAACTGAAACTCCTTAGCACATAACTGCAAGACTCTATAGACCTCAAGGCTAACTGACTTGACTACATGCTGATCAAATAATGTTTTGTACCTAAAGATTATCTCGAATTCATCCTGCTGAAACTTATTAGAAAGGATGCCCCTCCAGTTGCTTGGTTTTCCAATAGAACAAAAGCCATAGAGTAGGGAAAGTAAGGTCACTGGGTCCGGCGTGTATCCTTTTTTAGCCATCTCATCTTTCAAGTTCAGTGCCTTTTCAAGCATATTATGTCTACATAGGCTAAAGATGATAGCATTGAGTGCTGAAATCCTTGGGTCCAATCCATCAGAAACCATTCCCTTGAATACATCTAAAAGGGCACTCTTGTTATTAACCTTGACAGTGCTACTGCTGGTTAGGTTGATTATGAAAGGCATACTGTTTGTGAGCCCATTAACTAGATAATGTAATGTGACTTCATTAGGAGAGCAATGATTAAGCAGCATGCTTTCGAAGTATGCAGCAGCTTTGGCCACCTCATCTTTCTTAAACAGACTACCAATTATAATTGTATAGTGTATAACATTAGGAGATAGACCTATAGACTGCATCTTTTGAAACAAATCTTCCGCACTGTCCATGTCACCTATCTTGCAGTATCCACTTATTAGTGATGAGTATGTAACAACATTAGGGTGCAATCTCCGCTTCATCATATCACATAAGAACCTAAGAGCAGCTCTTATGTTACCTTGTTTAGCATAACCATCAATAAGTGTAGTATATGTGAACTCATCTGGGATACACCCAACCTTTCTCATGCTGCTCATGCACATAATGGCCTCATTAACCATTCCAAATTTACAATATCCCTTAATCATAGCATTGTAGCCAACAACATCAGGGCTGACACCTTTTTCTTCCATGAATTCAAATACTTTTATTGCATCACCGAGATTCTCACTCCTGATGAAACCATCAATCAAAGTGGTATAGACGAATTTATCAGGTTGGACATTTTGCTCGAGCATCTCTGCGAGAAGGTTCTTGGCAGCAGGAAGCATCCGTTTCTTGCATAAACCACTAATAAGTACATTGTATATGTTAGCATCAGCCACCACCTGTCTCTCTGCCATCTTTTCCAAGACAATCAAAGCCTCAGTTACTTGCCCAGAAACAACAAGGCCGTGAATCAATGCGCCAAATGTAACCACATCAGGAGTATGATCTCTACCCATCATTTCCACAAGCAAATCCGATGCAACCATCACTTCTCCTCTGATGCAGAAGCCATGAATCAACGGAGTATAGCTAACTTGATTTGGTTCCAACTCCCTCCTAATGGCCTCCCTCAAAAGCTGCAGAGCCTGTCGAACATCACCTTCCCGGCAAAATGCTGATATCAAAGTATTAAAAGTCACAATATCCGGGTCACAACCGCTTGCAAACATTTGCTTCAGAACAGCCGTTGCCTGCGTTGCTGACTGGCATTTGCACAGTGCGTCAACCACAGTGTTGTAAATCTGCACATTGGGGGACAGTCCTCTCACCCTCATCTCCCCAAGCAAACTCCCAATCTTCTCCAAATCACCTCTCCTCCCGAGCCAGTTAATAAGAACACCGTAAGTCACCAGAGTTGGCAAGAATCCCTTGGTATCCATATCGCCCAACAGCAGCAGTGCCCTCCCAACGTCCCCTCGCCGGCAGTACCCATCGATCAACACGTTGTAGAAGACGACTTGCGGAACGCACCCAGCTCCCCACCTGGCTTCAATCAGCTTCCTCCCCTCCTCGACACGGCCTTCCAAGCACAACCCCCGGACCATCACGCAGGTGCTGTAGTTATCCGCGCCGCGCTCCTCCCCGGCAAGCATTTCGTCATACAGCTTCCGGGCGTCCTCCCACCGTCGGCGCTCCACGAGAAGCCTGAGCAGGCGGTTGCAGTGCCTCGGCTCCGGGAGCGCGCCGTGCAGCTCCCTGGCGCGCGCGCACATCTCGGCGGCCCTCCCGTCCATCCCGGCGTCGGCGTAGGACGCCGCGAGCTCGCCGAGGCTGGCGCGCGTGGGCGTGGCGGGGGGCATGGACCGGAGCGTGGCGTCCGCGTCGTCGAAGCGGCGGGCGCGGGCGAGGAGGCGGAGCAGGGCCGAGTGGGCGAGCGGGGTCGGCGCGCCATGGTGGTGGTGGTGGTGGTGGGTGTGGGCGTGGGACTGGGACCAGGAGAGGAGCGCGAGGGCGAGGTCCGGGTCGGCGAGGGAGGAGACGGCGGCGGCGAGGCGGGCGTCGGAGAGCGGGGGCGGGAGGAGCGCGGCGAGGGAGCGGGCCCAGGTGGGGTCGGTGGCGCGGGCGGCGAGGACGCGCGCGAGCGAGGCCGCGAGGGCCGGGGTGACGGGCGGGTGGTTCTGGTTGGAGCGGCGGCGCGGGAGCGGGGTGATGCGGGGCAGGAGCCTTGACATCAAACGCTGCGGCGGCGGAGGCGGCCGGCGGCCGCGGCGCGGGGTGTGGGAGGAGCACGAGGGACCGGTGGCGGCGAACGCGGCGAATTGATAGGGCTTGATGGCCGCGGCCAGCAAATCGCGACCGTTGAGCGGCGCGGTTGTAAGCCCTCAAGCCCCGCCCCCGTCCAACCGTCCACGGAATCCAGCTGTCTACACCGTTAGGCTGGTAGCACTCGTCATGCTCCAAATGCACCTCCTAAAAGAAAAATATTCCGCCTAGTCATCGAAATTTTGCAGGACAGTATCAGTTTCTCCGCACCCGTCGTCTCCCTGTATCTCCTACTCCATACCAACCAACACAAGCGGGCCCACTTATCTAATTTTTTCTAACCCCCGGTTCCCCACCCACCCTCTCTCTCCTTTCACCCCCGGCCATTCTCTCTCCACCTCGTGACCTCCGCCCATCCCCTCCCCCACCGGCGACGACTTCCCCGAGCCCGGCCGGCGCGCGGCCGGGCGAGGAGCGGCGCCCTCCGTCCTCCCTCGCGGTGAGCTCTCGCTCGCGCGGCCGCGGCCACGGCGGGAGGAGCACCGGCGGGGGGAGGAAGATGAGCGAGGGCGCGGTAGCGGCCGGCCGCCGCCCTCTCCCCGACGAGCGGCGGGGGCGGGGGGCCACCACCGCCCTTCCCCCGCTTCTTCGGGAGGAGCTCGCGCGTGCGGGCGCGGCCGCGAAGGAGCTCCCCCCGCCCGGCCGCCCGCTACAAGCCACCCGCCGCCGCCCGCCCTGCTCGCACACCGAACACGGCGCCGCATCCATGGTGAGCAAGGGCGGCCGGGATCCCATTCTCTCCCTTCCCCGGCGCGAGGCGAGCTACCGCCACCAACCCACGAGGACGACGCTGACGGGGTCAACGGAGTGGCGTGGATCTGGACGAGGATGATCTCCCTCTCCGGCGGCCGCCTCGGCTCCTCCGCGGCGAGGCGAGGTTGGGGCGAGAGGAGCACGGTGAGGTAGGGACCATCGCCATCTCCGCCTCCCTCCCACGGCAGCAACGGGCGTGGATGGATTCGGCTCCCCTCCCAAGCTCGGATGAAGAGCAGCGGCGGCCGGCCCTCCTTCGTCTTCTCTCTCGCCAGCTTGCGAGTGTGGCGGCGGCAACATCGACATCGGGCTCTCCGCCGACCTCAACCTCCGGCGCTCGTCTCCTTCAACGTCGTCGTCGGTGCGCGGCACCGTCTTCCTCTCTTCTCTTCTGCCCCCAGCGTCGGTTGTCCTCCTCGCGATGGCGCGAGCGCGCAACCGCCGGACGCGGTGGGGCCGAAGGAAGGGCATAGCGCACGCTCCGTACCGCGCTGTATTTGGTGAACCCGGCGTGCGAACGGGACGTCACGTAGGTACTCCAGTACCCCGGTGCGGCGTCTCCGTGTTCTATTGCGTACTGGAGCACGCCGTGCCGCACCGGGTGGAGTACCCAGTGCGACCAGTCTTAGATCAACCGCACTAGGGACGACATATACCCACATTATCACTGTAGCATCGTCTTTTGAAGGAGGAAGTGCCTGCAGCGGGGGACAGGATCCTCAATGCCATTTTCCCGTCGCCCCGCATCTCCTTTAGATCCAAAGGATTCCTGGCCTTCCTCCAGGCCACCACTATGGCGCGGGACCCGCCCTCTTCAATGCCTCGCGCCAGCACACGAAAGGAGGCACAGCAGGAGGGGCGCACTGCTGCCGATGCCGGAGAGGAGTGCCATCGTCGAGCTCGCCGCCGCTAGAGAGGAGGGTGGATCAGCAGCTAGACGCCCGAGCGAGTAGTCAGGGTAGCTCCTCCGCCGACCTGGAGGGCGTCCCGCCCCTGCTCGCTCCATCGGCACTGGGGTGGAGGGCGCCGCCGCTCGGGAGGCAGAAGTGGCCGTCGTCGTGCGTCTCCTCGTGAGTTCCGCCTACCGGCCCTCGAGGAGAGGGAGGGGCGCGTCGTCGAGCCGCCGAGGAAGAAGGGTAGGGGCGCGCCGCCTCTTCCGTGGTGGATCCCCGCCTGCTCCGAGATCTGCCACCTCTGCTCCACGAGAGGAGAGGGGAGCTTCGCCTCGAGCATGGAAGGGAGCTCCGTGGAGGCGGGGCGCGTCCTCAAAGTTGCCTTCGGGGAGCAGGGCCATGAGCACATCCTCACCGCGGGTGCGAGGCATGGCCAACCGTGGGCGAGGGCGAGGCATGGGCGCATGGCCGAGCACAATGCAGGTCGTCCTCTACGCCAGTGCGCGCGGAGTTGCCGTGGAAGGGGAGGACGACCGACGGTGTTAATTGCGGTCGCGACGGAGTTGATGTGGAAGGGGAGGACGACCAGCGGTGCTGATTGCGATCGCCGGAGTAGTTGGTGCCCGGATCGCTGGCTCGGCCGCCCGCACAGAAGGGGAGGGAGGCGAGGAGATACAGGGCTGCCGCGCCGGGGAGGTAGAGGGAGGGAGGTGGGCACGACACCGGCCGGTGGAGGGATCCCTGCCGGCCCTGCCTTCGGCGTCGAGGACAAGGGGCCGGGGTGGGTGGGAGGGGGCCGGTGGGGAGGGGCAAATATGGAGAGAATGACGAGTGGATCCCATGTGTGGGTGGTTGGGATGAAGGAGAGAAATAAAGGATGATGGATGCAGGAAGTGTGAATACAAAGGAAAGAATCTAGCTGAGCAGGCAGGAATATTCTATTTTGAAGGAGAGAATAATTGAATAAAAGATGATGAGTGTGGATGGTCTTAGAGCAACTCCGGTAGTACCTTACTTGATCGTAGGGGTTAAAAGTAAAAAGCTCTACCGGAGTCTCAAGTCCAACCCCAACGCTATTCACGGCCCCTACCGCCCCCCCCTCGACCCCTTCTCCCACGGGTGGAGAGAGATCGAGAAGGAAGCCGGTGTCGCCCTCCTCCGCTCCTACCCCCGCCCGTTGACCTTCTCGCACCACACGAAGCTCGCCGCCAAAGGTTCCTGTCGTGGACGCGCGCGGCTCCCTCACGATGCCTTGTTGAATCGAGCCTCGCGAGGAGTTGAGACGGTGAGAGGACGAGGAGAAAGATGACGACAAGAGGTGCGCGACGCCGACTCACCTTGCCGTCGATTTGAACCTTCCTCCGTCAAATCGAGCATCGATCGGTCGTGCGATCCCTACCGCACCACCACACTAGTCCGTCGTGCGACTACGGCCCCCTCCCGCGCCGCCGTGAGATCAAGCCGCATGCGGCAATCTCGAGGAGGTGCTCCGCCACTTTTGCACCGCGAGATCTGGGCTGCGCGAGCCCCTCGCCGCGACGCCACGCAAGCCGGGCGCGTGGGCCCTTCCTTGCGCCACCGCCCCGTGCGGGGCGGGCCGCGCGGGCCGCGGTGCGAGATCCGGCTGGCGGACGACGGGGGGAGGCATCATAAGGTAGGGCAAGAGGCGCACGGGGGAAAGGAGGCGGGGCCGGAGCACATGCCGACCGTATGGAGCGGTCCTCCCGCGCGTTGTCGGCCCGCCCGGAGCCGAGCTTCTCGCGCGTGCTCTGTCGACATCTCTGGAGTTGGAAGAGGAAGAAAATTAGGAGGAGGAGAGGAGGGTGGGGAGAGAAGCTTGGGAGGGGAATAAAAAGTGTCTCACTGACAAATAGGTCCCACATATTATAGCAAAGTAGGGGCTTTGCAGTTGGGTTATTGATGGAGTTGAAGACTAAATCTAGGGCACCAAAAATTTTGAGCAGCCTCAATGACATGTGGGGTCAATGGTATATATCTAACTTTTGGAATCTTTCAATGGTATATGATCCAATTATTCCATAAAGTAGGGACTTTGAGTAGGGGTTATTGTTGGAGTTGATGTTAAAAGAAAGAATGTCTGGTTCCAGTTGAAGAGTTACGGTTGACATATTATATTACAAATATAACTGTTGGTTATTCATAGCAATCGTTTTCAAACGGGGAGCACAACGTTGGGAAAGTTGATTAAGACTCTCCCCACCGCCCTATAAAAAAGGATAAAGAACCAGAAAGAATTAGGGATTCAGAATAGCTTTGTCTGATTTGCTAGTAGAACTTTGAGAGGGGATGGAAATTAGCCACATGCTTACAGGTAATTCTGTGTCTCTACCGCCACGTATGAAAGCCTTGAAAGGTTCAGATCTCTTGGCATCGTCGATGGTCCAACCTTGGAACAGTCCCATGTGCCTCTCCGTCAGTGACTGATCAATCACCAGCTTAAACGAATAGAAGCACATTCATCATTCGGATAATATATATATGTTGATATATATATATATATATATATATATATAGAACACCGAGTCGTGAGAAAAGATTAGCAGTAACCGATAGTAATTGAAGTTGTTCCAGAGTTAATGTTCATACATCAGAATCGGGTACGCCGCAAGCTCGTGGGATCATTTGCGCAGTCTCGACAGCACGCGTCAAGTCGGAGGAGTAGACGGCAGCTGGCTTGGTTTCTACTACCGACAGCCGACGGGCAACCTTCAGTGCCCGAACAAAATCAGGTTCACATATATATATACAACTAAAAGGGCCAAAATAGTAGAATCCACGACATGATCGTCCCGCAAAGTAAGTATAGCATACCATGGCAGCTTGCCGTCTACCAGCTTCGTTGAGCTCCTGATCCATCCGTCCCTGTTAGTTGAAACTCAAAATCATCAGTCTTAGCACACAGTATTGTATTGCAGATCGAGGGAGAATCTATTTAGCAAGTGGTCAAGAAGCAGCGAAAATACCTGGATGATGCGGGAGACGTTCCAGTCCGTCTGTCCATGGCGCACCAGCACCACCTCCGCGAAGTGCTCGCCGTGCGGCGATGCAGGTGGCATTGCTCGAAGAGAGGATTATTAGGTTGTGCTAGTTCATTATTCTAATTTGTGAACGGTTGTTGCTCACTTTCATAAACTTTGTAATAATTGTACGTAAAGAGACGTAGAGGCCGGATATTATATCTGTTATTAGAAAAAAAACACGTTGGAATTACTTGTTCTTCATATAGGCCATGTTTAGATGCGGGTGCTAGTGTCACACCTAGTTTTTAAAATGTAAACAAGTGCATACTTATATGTATGGCGGGATCAAATTTCATACGTATGGTTGACATAAGTGAATAACAAAAACAATGTCTCGTAAGAAAAGTAAAGACTTTTGGAGTATTACGCACCAAATAACACACACGATCGGCGGGGTTGTGTACGCCTAGCACCAGCAAAAATTTCATAGTAGCTTCCTCTTTCTGAGGAACATTGTTTATAGCAAGGGTGAGCACATGCCGTACTCAGCAAGTGCGGAAAAAGCATAAATGCAAAGGGTTGAACAAGGAACGGTTGATAGGTTGACTACATTTAAACAATTTTAATTAGTTAAATTTTATTATTATCGAATTACTAAGGTATAAGTATATACAAACCCACAAAGAAGCATAAGCCACAAGCATATGACAAGCATAACCATAACCAATTTAAGTCCATGTTCAAGTTTAATTATCATACGAGGATCCATGTCGCTCTTGACCATGAGTACGACTAATCGATTAGTTTTAGGTTGTACACTTTCACCACAAGTCGAGTAAAAGTACCGAAGAACTTTGGACCCAACCATGCGATGCTAGCTAAGCATCATAGCACACAACCAAGGTGTAATTTCATAGAGACGCTACGAGACCTTTACAAAGTTTCCCTAACATGTTGCGACCCACAAGGTTCGGATCAGTTAGCAAGATATATAGCGCCATAGCAAGTCAATACCCCGCCATATAAAACAAACCCAACTCCCCGCTAGGGCGGGTCCATACCCCACCTGCCGCCGATCCCTTGTCCTTATCGGGTAAGATCACCCAAGCTACAGTCCTTAATTATTCAGCCAAACCAGAACTTGTTTAGTCCTCGTGGTTGCACTGTTTTCCTGGGTGGTTCACCATATTCCAATTAATCATATGATCTTGTATTAACCAGATACAAAAATAATTAATGTTCATTAAAACCACCATAACCCAAGTATAGTAGCTAAGCAATACTACCCAGTGGAAAGATAAACGCAAGTTGTCAAGGAGTGACAATAAAGACTAGTCAAACCTTAATAGGACCCATCAATATCGATGCAAAGCAATGCAATGAGTGATTAAATAATTATTGAGACAAAAGAACAATAACACACTTGCCTTTAATGAGAGAAATGATGCTGCTCAGAATGTCTTCAACTTCTTGCTCTTCAAAGCTCTCGAACAAAAAAGACTAACACACAATCAATGACACAAGCATATACAAAGCAAACAAACAAGAACAATACATCAATCAAAAGAAAATCTTTAAAAAGAACACACTAAAGGATATGTGTCGATTCTATAGTTCACGCGAACGCAAGAAACACTAAAAACATAACTACAATTGAAAAGACAAAGCTAGCGAGAGATTTTTATCAAACAATAAAAGACCATGAGCTTGATACATATTAATTAAATAAAATGTATGTAAAGGATATTCAGAAAATATCCAATAAATTAATCAAATTATATTTTCAACTTGTAAAGATGGAAGTAGAACCAAGTCATCTTTTATTCTCAAAGATTAATTAAGTACAATTTATGCAAATTAAACATGTGACATCTAAACGAGTAACTTATATTTCGTGTTCAACTAAACAAATTATATTAAAAAGCAAAGTTATGTTTGCATTAAGCAAATTAACATTTAATAAAGAAAACTAAGATATGGTCTATATGACTTTTATTTAGAAAAAATTACATAAACATTAATCAATTTTAAGTTTCATTGTGAACTACCCTGGTGTAGCTCTTAATTAGATTCTATTAGCAAAACTAGTTCAATATGTATTAAGCGGGTCGACACTTAGTTATAAAAACGAAGTAAATATCTAATTAGTTTTTAATTAGAAAATAAGTGTATATGTAATTAATCACATTAATATTTTTAAATAGATTTCAGAAACAGTTTGCATGATTCATATTACCTCTAACACGTATTTTAAGTGATATGAATCTATCGCAACAAGAACCGAGTAAAACGGAGAGAACGTGTAAACTAAGGCCGGCCATGGCGGCCGGTGGCCTTGGGTCCGGATGGGCCTCACCGAGCTCGCGGTTGGGCGGGCGGAGATGGGTCGGGCCCTCGGGCTCGGCGCAAACCGAAAGGATAGGTTTTCTTTTTTTATTTCCCGAAATTATTTTTCGGTGCGAGGACAATTTCGGAAAAAATATGGTAATATTTTAAGACACGAAAATACTCGAGAAAACTCCCACAAATTGTAGAAAAAATGCGAGAGACTTGGAGCACGGACAATCCAAATAAAACATCCGTAATTAATGAAAAAAATTTAGAGACTTCTATTAATTAGAAATAGCTCTCGGGGAAAAGAGAATAAATTTCAGAAAAAGTTACATAATTCTCGAAGGGTCTTGGTCGGCAACTAAACACATTTTAAAACCCTTTTGCACTCATAAAACTATAAGATGCATTAGCATCAATGCAACGCACATTTTGAATCAATTTATTTATTTAAAAACAATCAATGACTTTTCCCTATACTATATTTATGTAAAGAAAATAAATGTTGGAAAAGTTTTAAAATTATGAAAATAAACACATTTTCCCTATACTCATTCCACTATCGCCTCCACCATTCGCGCCAAATTGAGCTCGTGTGTAGAGGCGCGTTCCACTTCGCCTCCGCCGCTAGGACCCGCACCACCCCGGCGTAGATTTGGACTGCGACAGCCTCTGTCTCGCCTCCCCAGGCGTTGGCAGCAAATCCACCCCGCCTCCTCCACTCCCGCAGCGAATCCACATTGTTGAAATCCTCCATGACGCTGCCTCAGCCCTCTCCCTCCCCAGCGAGCTGCTCGAGCTGGAGGCGGCGAAGCTCAAGCGGATGACACTCCCGGCGTCGATAGCCGCGTGCCCGCGTGATGCGGCGGCAGTAGGAGGAGGGACGACGTCGACGATCGATACCCTCTCTCTCTCTCTCCCCGTTCCTCACTCTAGCACTGGTGGTTGGCGCTGCCGCATCTCTTGCTGCCGCATCCACGCAGAGGGCAACAACTTTCCCTTTCAGCGAAAATCTCCCACATGCATGTATCCTTAAATGATTGAAAAAATAGCTTGAAATGCAAACTAACACAGAGACCCAAACACAATTGGTGTTACGCGTTAGTTCGGGGTGCTAAAAACTATACCGCTACCACTAACACTAGCACTAGGGAACCAAATACTACAACGCTCCTGCTAACTTTCTAGGGGAAAATACACTTCACATATTACAACGTGATTTGCTGCACATACAGGCAGTTTTAATATCCACAAAAAAAATTACACATTAGAATCGCTTCTTGTTAATTCATACTATATATGATATTGCGGGGGAAGAAAGTATATATACTCCACAGATTACATGATGATTTATTGAAGATAGAGGTTCGTTATTACTAAATAGAGCATATGCATTGGAAGAGCGGAGGAATGGCAGAAGGTATCCGATATGCTTGCACGGTATGCATATGCATGAACATGAGCAACGTATTTGTGGCAGGTAGTAGACGGTTACACAGAGGCGCCATCCCCGGCAGAAGCACTCTCGGGGAAGCCACCATCATCGGTGACGTCTCCAAACTTCTCCAGGACCCAGCGGTCACTCACCAGAGCCGGAGATATGGACGATGCTGATTGAGGTGTTTGGAAATTTCCTACGAACCGGGGGGCTCGTTGGGTCGGCGTGCCAGCAGATTTCCTCTATGACTGCCCCATGGGTGACCACAACCACCCGCGCCCACCTGTTAAAACCCAACACGCGACAGCTTCAGTTAATTTGGGGCGGGCTTCAGATATACATTGCAGCCAAAGTTATGCACGCGCCATGCGCAGGTTTTGACAAAGAGTACAAGAAATTGTGTGGACTATTATTGGTGGCGTACCCCCTGTGCCTCTCGGCTATCGCGTTCAAGCAGGGGACACAGCGCTCTGAAAGCTGATGAAGACTTCTCCCCGCCACCCTAAAAAAAGAGATGGCTAGAGCTGGTGAGTAGGCAGCAACCAACATGGAAAAAAGCCATTTCACTGATTCACAAGGATATGCAAAACTTGCCGTGTAGTATTCTTCAGATTTGATGGCATCCACAATGCTCCAACCTTGGAACAATCCCATGTGCCTTTCTGTCAATGCCTGATCAATCACCAGCTGAAACGAATAGAAGCCCCCGTTCATTCGGACAACATATAGAACACGTACGCTTCCACGCAGCGAGAGAAAAAAAAAATAGCAAATACTAATAGTAAAATTCAAGTTTATTTGCTCCAGAGTTAATGTTGATACATCAGAATCAGGTACGCCGCAAGCTCCTGCGATCAGCTGCGCAGTCTCGGCAGCACGCGTCAAACCGGAGGAGTAGACGGCGGCTGGTTTGGTTTCTTCCGAGAGCCTACGGGCAACCTTCAGAGTTTGTTTGATTGTTTGAAACAAAATCAGATTCACATAAAACTACAAGCGCAAAATTAAACTACAATAATTTTTAGAGTTCGAGGGCCAAAAGCGCCCCTACCTTACTTAAAGACAACAGAGTTTAACCAGTTTACAGCCCAGAAAACCAAGGATCTTTCTCAGACCCTCACCAAAGAAAGGACAACAGGTGGATCTACTCACAAAGTAAATATATACTGCATAGCATACCATGGCAGCTTGCAGCCTACCAGTTTCGTTGAGCTCCTGATCCATTTGTCCCTGTCGTCGAACCTTAACGTCAGGTCGTCAGCCTTAAACTAACGCACACACATTGCAGAGGGAGAATCTAAGGATGAAGAAGTAGCGACGACCTGGATGACGCGGGAGACGTTCCAGTCCGTCTCTCCATGGCGCACCAGAACCACCTCCGCGAAGTGCTCGCCGTGGGGAGACGCAGGTGGCATTGCTCGATCCGCCATATCCGCCGGGGTTAGCTGCTAACTTCTGTGCTGCAGAGGGAAGGGGGAGAGATGGATGGAATGGTCTTGTTCCTGCAGAGAGAGAGCTGCTTCGTTCCTGGAAATCTGGAACCCCCCCGTGTACGTACGTCTTCAGGACGGGATGAACATGGCGACCTGCCAGTAGTTGACTAGCAGGGAAACACGGAGTTTTGCCTTGCTACGACCAACAGCTAGCATGGTTGCTGGTTATTCAACCAAGGAGCAATGATGCAAAAAGAGAGGCAGCGTACACCACCTTTGTACTAATTGTTAAGCGAGCATAAAAGATGAGCTGTCTTGTTCATGATAAGTATGTACGATATACTTTCTTATTCATTATAAGCGGATATAGGTAGTATATTATACTAGCTAGGGCACACTGCACGCAGAAGGAAATAGCAACGTGAAAACACGGAGATCCCCTTGAGATATGGGAGCTTTTAGGATGACGACTCACGAGTAATGGGCACACGAACTTGAGAGAGTGATCCTGTTGCTAATTTAGAGTTGGAAGTAATTGGATTTGCTCGCTCGCTGTGAGGTTTTGATCAAGCTGCTCACCGTGTGGTTTAAATGTTTAATCCATAAAAAGTAAACTACTGCACGCGATGAAGTTAAATTTTCAGTGACAGTAAGAAGATGAACTAAATGTTGATGGTACCGTAGAGAATGAGTTAGAATTTCAGATGGTGGAAGACTTTGCTAAGTAAGCATAGCAAGCTGTACGTACGACAGATTGACTGCATCGAAGGGTAAATAAGAAGATCAAGAAGCGACCTGCAGGGGCCTCTCCCCCTGGCGCCGCCGCCGCAGCAGCAGCACCTCCACGAACTGATTGCCCCCCCCCCCCCCCCAGTAGTGGCGATGATGCTTTGGATCGAGTATCGATCAACTGCTCTCTCGGCTGCACAAGGAAGCGTATACTGCAAAATGGCATCTCCATTTTACAGAGAACTGATGAATTAAGCAGCAATACAGCAATCAAAAGGCAAAAACGTGCCACCCACGCACCGTCCCACCGCCGGTCCGACTACCTCCCAACCATCTCTCTAGGTCTGGTGATCATGGAAGCTCCCCCAACCCCCAAACCCTAAACCAAAATCCTAACAACCTACTGGCCTCCGGCACCGCCCATCGGGCGGTGGTGACCCGCCGTCGGCCGCCGCCCATAACCCACCGGTGCGCTCCCTCCAGCCGCAACCCCCGCTCTTCTCCCTCCCCTCGTTCTTCTCCGCGGTCAGAGGAGGAAGACGACGTCGGTCGGGAGGAGATAAGGTTGGTGCCCTCTCTTCGCATGATACGTGTCCCGTTCGCCGCTATGGTGTAGCAGCGCACGCGTGCTAAATAGGATTTTTGGGTGTGGTGACCTCCGCGGTTGCCGGAGCAGTTGCTTGCCGGAGCACGCTTCGTTCGGCAGCGGTTGGCTGCGCGCGGGCACCGGCATGTGGGCCCGGTGAGCGGCACGTACTGTCGTCGCGGCTTCATTTGGATTTTTTTTTGCTGCCGACGTATCAATCTCGGACCGGCAATTAGGATTTCATAGATTAGGATTTCTCAAAAAAAAGTAATTAGGAATGGAGGGAGATCTGAGTACAACTGATTGACAACATTATTTGTTATTTCTATATTTGGACTTTTTTTAACTTTGAAGTAGAGCTGCTGCAAAATTATATACTTTGACTACGCTCTAAGTAAAAAAAACAACTAATTTTAAACAAATTTATATTAGGAAAGCACAAACCTCTACAATATTAAATTATTTTCAATTCATTTCACCATAGAAATGTGAGCTTATTTATTTTTATAAATGTTGGTACTTTCCTTCTATAAATATAAAATTTGATATTAATAAAGGTAAAATAAATTATAATTAGGAATGGACGGAAGACAAAATGCGGCCAGGGAGGTCGAAGTTTTTTAGATAAAATGAGGAATGGGGGAAACGAGAAAACACATGAGCTAGTAGATATATTAATAAAATTGGAAGTTAGAAGAAGGCATGAAGATAATCGACATGAACAGTAGAGATGGTTAATTAGGGTAGGGGGGGGGGGGTGTTTGATACGCCGGACTAAAATTTAGTCCCGATCACATTGGTTGTTTGTAATCCAGAGTATTAAATGCAGACCAATTATAAAGCTATCTAATTGCGCATTCGGAGATTAATTCACGAGATGAATCTATCAAACCACTTAAATTGTACATGTGTTTTGACAACATAAAATATACTGCTAATGTTGAATTAATTAGACTTAATAGGTTGACACGCAGAGTAGCCTCGATATAACAAGGACTAAACTTTAGTCTCTGGCCGGACCAAACACCCTTTAGCCGCGAACGTGCAGCTTCGGGAAACTGTCTTGTGGTTTTCACCTTCCAACTAAAACCTAGTTTAGTAGTTTAAAGATTTTGCTTTAGCAAATTATAGTGTACGTTGATAAATTTAAGCAGAGAGGTTAAGTTGTTTGGATCTCCTTGCTAAACCCTTCTAAATGATCAAATTACTCTTCATTTATCAGTGTCAAACCGTGTTATAGAGAATGAGTTAATGTTGTGTGGCAATGAGTAATTTATTTGATCTCTCCACTTTCTTCTCCCAGAACATGCTTTGAGCTAAGGAATGGGGAAGAGAGAAAACGCGTGAGCTAGATCGGATACAGACTGTATTATTAAATTGGAACTTGGAGGAGAAGAGAACCGACCGTACCTGAACAAGAATGCTACTACATCATAACAACTTAATTACATTGGTATACAAAGATAATTACAACATGATCCAGTGAACAAATAAAAAAAAAAATCACCGTTACTACAATGACAAATGAGAGCATTAATTGTAGCAATGAAGGAAGGAACCAAGGTATCAGCTGTGCTTCGACAATCTGTACGTACACACGAGCAACAACACATTTTATTGCCTCACAGCAGACTGTTACGCAGAGGCGCCATCGCCACCACTAGAGGCTAGAAGTACTCTGTACGAAGCCATCTCCAGCAAGGTGCTCGACGTCCCCAAAATTCTCCAGCAAGGTGCTCGACAATCATGTTTCCTTCTCAAACAGGAAACGCAGCGCTCGGAAAGTTGATTGAAACTCTCCCCACCACCCTATCGGAAAGGATCGGAGATGATGATCAGTTGGAAGGCGTTTCGTTGATTCAGAGAAGGATGAGTATTCAGGACACAAAGTTGCAGCAAGTAACTTTGAGAGGGCAAGCCAATCCCTCTATAAATTCCTGCTTACGGGTTCTGTCAGTCAGCACAGAATTTCGTTTCCCTGAAACAATGGCAGTTAATGAAAGCATGGCTGAAAGTATGTCCGAAATCTAGAACTTTGAGAACTATAGTTGATAGGAGCAATTGCTGCAGTTTTACTGCAAAAGGTTTGACACCTTTCTCCTGCTTCAAAAAATTCAACCAACCAACGTTCAAGACGAGGGTGGCATTCTCCAGGTGCAGATATGGCAACAAGACATAAATCAGCTTAGATGTCGAATTGACATAAAAAACATGCAGTTAGAACCGCAAGGATGGACAATCGCCTGCAATCTGTCATGCTTGCTCGTTGGGGAGGGACTGCATAGATTAGGAAGTGCAGGAGGGATGTCGATGAATCAGGACAGGACAGGCGAGGAGGGCGACGGACCTGGACGATGCGGGAGGCGTTCCAGGAGGTCTCCCCGTGCCGGACCACCACCACCTCCGTGAACTCCTCCCCGCCACCGCCGCCGCTGGGCGCCATGATTGGCTGTTGGTAGCCGCAGCCGCACCGGATAGGGAGGACGCCTACCTGATATGGCCTCTGGGGTCAACGGCGGCTGCCAGGAAGCCGGCACGCTTCTTCTACCTGAGGCCGGCGGCTGTGGGGGCACTACCTCTAGCATAGCTCCGCTCTCTTTGCTTGCTGGCAGCTGCTGTTGCTCATATTAGCATGATGCAAAATTGCTAAGGCAAGGATAGTGAGGTGACGTGGTTTTGGCAACGGAATTCTGTAATGAAAAGGAAGCTTCAACAGCAATTCGCCACAGACTGGTGAAAGTGTGGTCACCAATGTACATGGATTCCATGTCACATGAAAATGATCTATAATCACTTGCTTCACTGCACAAGTTGACACCGGAAATGATTGTGTTTCTGCATCTTCAGCCCTTCGGGCGTTCAGTGTTGAGGTGAATTGCCCAGTCAACTTTTTTGAGGCCACAAACCCAGAGGCCAAAGCATTCGGCGCTCCTCTCCGGTCGGTGACAAACTGACAACTCACTAGAGCATCAGCCACCAACTTATTACCCGCGATGCAAATTAAACTTTATATGATGAAGATTTTTGGACACTGATCAGAGGCGTCGCCTACCATGACCCTGAGTGCCCGAGCATTCATTCACACTGATTTGTTCAGGATGGCACATACAAAGTTGAGATCTTTCAGTCAACGACGCTAATCAGCTAGCATGATAGCCCCTGCTCCTGCTATAGCCTTTTTTGAGTTCGTGCATGACGCACTTGTACTTCAGCAAAAGACTTTTTTTTTTAATAAAAAAATCCAAGAGCCGAAATAAAGGGTGTAATCTCAGCTCTGTTCGGCTCTGTCACTATAGAATCTTGCATGCGGATGTTTCTACGCTTTTTTTTTGACAAAGCATGTAGCCAAAAAATGAAAAACAGAGAGGATACGTAAATGATTCAGCCAGTAGCCGTGGTTGGTGCTTCACGTGCCCCACGCCAGACGGCCGGACAATGGCGCCAGAGGCCGCCCCGTCCTCGCCGCCTGCCGGCCCCAACCCCAACCGACCCGCGCCTCATCACACCTCCGCCGCCGCTGCCCCCCACCCCACGCCGCAGAGCGCGCTGCACTTCCCAGTGCCAGTCGGCCGCGCCCGCCCCACACCGATCGCTCACGGAGGCGGATGCAGCACCGCCGCCGCCGTCCTCCCCTCCCCTCTCATCCCCGGGCCACTAGCCTCCTCAAGCGGGCGGGGCGGGGCAGGGCATGTCCCGCCACGCGAGAGCCGCCCGCGACCGGCGCCTGGAGCTGGAGCGCCTCATCGCCGACCGCTTCAGCTCGGGAAGCATCGGCCTCGACGACGCCGTCGAGCTGTTCGATGAATCGCCCCCGCTCGCCCGCCCCGCCTCCTCGGTTCGCGCCTTCAACCGGATCCTCACCGTCGTCTCTCGCGCCGACGGCAGGGGCCCCTCTACCTCTGCTGCGCTCTTCGCCTCCCTCTTCAACCGGATGGCCCGTGCCTCCCCCAGCACCAGCAGGGTAGCCCCTAACATGTGGACCTACAGCATCACCATAGGCACCTTCTGTAGCATGGGCCGCCTGGATTTTGGTTTCGCCGCATTTGGCCTCGTACTTAAGAAGGGCTTCAGGGTGGATGCTGTAGTCATTAATAAGCTTCTCAATGGTCTCTGTGAAGCAAAGAGGGTGAGTGAGGCCATGGACGTATTGCTCCGGCGGATGCCTGAGTTTGGCTGCACGCCCACTGTCGTCAGCTACAACACACTTCTCAAAGGTTTGTGCAATGAAAGTAGAGCTCAGGAGGCACTTGAGCTGCTCCACATGATGCATGAATCTGAAGATGGATGCGGTAGCTGCCCACCAAACGTGGTGACGTACAACACTGTCATCTGTGGCTTCTTCAGAGAGGGTCAGGTCGACACAGCTTACAGCCTATTTCATGGAATGCCCGATCGGGGGATTCTGCCTAATGCTGTGACCTACAACACAGTCGTTGACGGCCTATGCAAAGCTGGAGCAGTTTGCAGGGCTGAGGGTGTCTTTCAGGAGATGATTCTTAAATTTGTTAAGCCAAACATTAACACCTATACTACATTAATACATGGCTACTGCTTAGCTGGTAGGATGGAGGAAGCTATGAAGTTATTTGATGTTATGGTCTCGGCTGGTTTGAAACCTGATGGTATTGCCTATACTACTTTGCTTCACGGCTTGTGTACTGCTGGCAGAATAGACGATGCATTTAGACTTTTCCGAGAAATGTTGAGCAATGCAGTTACGCCTGGAGTTGACATTTGCAACAAGATACTGCATGGTTTGCTTCAGTCTGGGAGGTTTTCTGATGCAAAGGAACTCTATCTCGATATGATCGAAAGTGGAATGCAGTTGGACATTTACACATACAACATAATTCTGAATGGTCTTTGCAAAAATGATTTTGTTGATGACGCATTCAAAGTGTTTCGGAGTCTATGTTCTATGGACTTTCAACTTGACATTGTTACTTTCAATATTATGATTGGTGCTTTGCTCAAAAGTGGCAGAAAGGAAGATGCCATGGATATGTTCACCGCCATCTCAGCCCATGGTTTAGTTCCGAATGTTGTGACCTATCGCTTAGTGACAGAAAATCTCATTAAAGAAGGGTTGCTAGATGAGTTTGATAATCTGTTTTCAGCAATGGAAAAGAGTGGATGCACTCCAAACTCAGGTATGCTAAATGCTATAGTTAGGAGGCTGCTGCATAGAGCTGAGATAATCAGGGCTGGGGCTTACCTCTCCAAAATTGATGAAAATAACTTCTCACTTGAGGCATCCACTACTTCCTTGCTACTATTTGTTTTCTCAAGGGATGAATATCGGCACCATGCGAAGTCCCTACCTGAAAAGTACCATTTTCTTGAGGAAATCAACAGATAAGCATTATATCAGTGGAGTTAAATTCTTAGCTGTGTGGGGGCATCTTTAATAATGTGGCATGTAAAGTTCCTGGGGTGAGTATGGTTGTCTCATGCTCTAATTTATTAGCCATGTTCGGTGGTCTCCCTTTGTTGACATTTTTTTGACAAATGTTATCCTGTTTTTTAGTATGAAATTCTGCACCCCATAAAAATATTGTCTCCTGTGTCGAGGCATCTTTAATGTGGTATGTAAATTTATTGGAGTTAATATGCTTGTCTCATCATTATCCATATTTTGTGGTATCCTTTGTTTGGTAAAAATTCTTTGGATAATGTTCCTGATTTTTAGTATGAAATTCTGCACCCTTATCTTGTCTCCAGTCCTAATTATTTCACAGCAGCAAATGGTCTACTAATTCATTGGTACTGGTACTGTAGAAGTTTTATCTGATGCTGCCATAGTTACTATATCTTAGTATCATGTTTCAATCCAAGACAGTCGTATTTGAGACACATCCGTTAGAGTTCTACCAAACAGCAAGTGTCTGCCTAACTGAACATAATGTTTTAGAGTTGAAACCATTCCTAAACCTAAGATTTCCTTTTGTTTTTTATTTCGAGGGAACAGAAGTGATACTAAGAATATTTTTCGTGGTTGTTATCCACTGTCTACGTTGGTGTTTTTCTATGCCTTTCTACATCAGTACTTTTTTTCATTTGGAAATGAGCAGTTGACTTACTGAGACTTGCAAAGCCCAATGCATTTGAAGTTGAAGAAAACATATTACCCGTTTCTCTGTGTTTGTTCCATATTATAAACTTCTCAAGAAACAGTCATAGATGGTTGCTTAAAGGAAATTAATGGGTGACTGATGTACATCAGTATTTAATCAATGTAGCATGGCAAGCTGATCCTCAGAGTAAAATACTGTGTGAACGAAACATACATGGGGAAAACAAGAAGAGCTCTGGTGCTCATCATACCTCTATAGCTTTAGTGACAAAATAGTAGAAGCTGTAATTCGCCAAAAAAAGTAGAAGCTGAATGATGGGCATGCGCAGCAGCAAAAAAAAATGGTGAACTATTTGGCTGCAGTATATAATTTTCAAAATTGCTGAGTCAGCTTCTGCTGCTTAGATGAGAATTAAATCGAGCAAAGTACTTCCATAACACCTCTGACCCAAAGAAAAATATCAAATTAAATTTCTGGTGATAAATTAACAGCATGTTCGTTTGGCTGGTGGTGATGGCTGGTGCTGATTTGTTACGAGAGAAAAATCTTGTTAGCAAGTTGTTCTTTGGTGGCTGGTTTGTTCGAGAGAAAAATTGCTTGGCCGGTGGCCGATAAGCCAAACGAACAGGGCGTAAATTTTGAGGAAGGCCGCTAACTTTAGTTTAACCAATCTAATAGGAATGCACAGCTGGTTACTCCGGTGCAACATCTGAGTTGCCACTGAATCATCACCGTTTCTTTTGCAGGAAAATGAGTTCAAAGTAGTGCTGGCAGTTGATACGGCCTCCGTTCTGTGTTCCAATTTCTCAAAGCTGATGATCTGGAAATGTGACAGAATAGCTCGCTTGCTTGATGTGTTATTGAGTTTGATGGGCATTGGGGCTATAGATGGCCATTCGTGCCGCCCGGCCCTAGCCCGGGCACGGTGCGACCCGCTCATTTAAGTTCAATTGTTCATTACATGACAATTTTACAAGAATAGAACACAAATGTAACAAAAAAGTTCCAGCGCCTTTTGGGGCACTTGGGGGGGGGGGGGGTTATGCTTGTGGGGGTGTGGGGTAGGGGGTGCCTAACAAAACAGGTGTCGTGCCCATGTCATGTTTTGTTTCAGAAACTGATTGCAGGATCTCATGTGTTAGTTTGCAACCAGTACCAGCCTCATCCGCCCGTGCAGACGAAGCAGAGCACACGCGATCCGTTTGAAGCTGCCGACCTGGGAGACGAAGCAGAGAAGGAAAGTGTCGCAGCGCCTGATCCGGCACCAGAGCTCGACATTGACGAGATTTGCAGGGCACTAGAAGAAGCTGGCGAGTTAGTCAGGCTCTTTTGAAGATGAAGACACCGTGCCAGCAACCAAAGCAGAGCAGGCGGCTGCCAACTATGGCTGACGGCGTGCCTGCTCCGGCGTCCAATGAGCCCCCTGCTGCGCTTCCTCAATGCTTCGACCTCGATGAAATCATGTCGCTTCCGGATGCCTTCTTCGAGTACTTTAAGGAGTTTCCTGTCGACGCCGCTGAGGCTTTTCGACGTGCCCCAGGAAGCGATCCAGGTGACATAGCAGAAGACTTGGATTCTTGCTTGCACATAAGAGCAGTAGCAGCAGCAGAAGAGCTGGCTGCATGCAGTGACGCAGTTACAGATTCCAGATTAGGAATAGGATTTATTTGCCGCACTTGTAAATCTTTCTGCGGATGAAACTGATGTTCTCCTTTCTGAATGTGACAAACAACGTCGTGTGTTTTAAGTCAATTTGGGCAGTCTTGTGGCAGTACAAGAACTGCTAGCTGTTCTTATGTTTTGCAAGCTATGATTCGAAGAAATTTGTTTCTGTGGATCAAGGTCTTGCCAAGTTATCCAATCTGTGTTCGCTAGTTTTATTTACCATGACAAAGAAAAACCTGCAAAACCTCCATGAACATTTGCCAAGTTCAATTATTATATCTGGTCATCCCTGGTTGTTTCATGCATTTTGGGAACAGATGGCATTAACGTTTCATGCATATGTTGACAAGTAAAAGTTGCAAAAGGTTGAAAGACATTTCTGCAGAACCGAATACTCGGACAAAAGAAAGACAACATCCATGCCCATAATGACTCTTTCGGTTCTAAAACAGGGAAGCACAGTACAACTGTAACAATCATTTGAACCCCTAACACCGTAACTAGGGCCTTACACAAGTACTAAACTCAGCACAACCAATGTGGGTGGGCATCTATAGATCAGGCATACCAACCCCCGCTTTCTCATCGTAGGTCTTCTCCTGCACAAGCTCAATTGGTGTATCCTTTGGGCCAGCTGTGTGATTGAAAGGAAACAGTCAGACAAAGAACGGAATGCATTCACTCAAAAAATGGAGATGCCAGGAACGCTCAAACAGGAACATAATGCATTTGCTTTCATGTAATAAAAAAAATAAACCATAGAGAAAAGGCAAAAGAGAGTATATGATCAAATATGTAATTAAATTGCAATCTATATCATCATGTGGAGCTTTATTAATTACTATTGCACAAAACAGAACATCAACACCTTTTCACTCCATTCGTTGTTGAACTACTATTCTCATGTCTCCACATGGTACCCAAAAAGTATATTACCTTCACTAACATCATTTGCAGTTTCACAGAAGCAAAGCAACTGCAGTAGGGTGACTATGGGGAATCAGTTGTCGGACTGACATATACAAAAAAAAAATCTATAGCATTCTAGTGCTGGAAAAAAATATGAGCTAGCTTATATTTGCTTAAATTTTGCAGCACAAGTTTCATTTAGTTTAGTTACACATTTTTAAGGTAAGTAAGCACATAAAATGCATTTACTAGACATGTGTGATGTGAGTCACCATTAGTTAGCATAAAATAAAGTTTTTGTGAGGCATACGTGATGTAGGTCTCGGTTTTTTTCTCTCCTTCAGAATTTCGGGCCGGGGGATCACAGCACCAGATGCATTCATCCCTCTGGCAAACCTGACTTTGGTCCCATCTTCCAAGTACTTATATCCAATCTTACATGGTTTCCTGCAGTAAATGTTGTGTTGACAAATGATTTTATAAATGCAAAAGCAAAATCTCTATAGGTAGTAAAACATGATCAAGTATCATATTACACACCCAGTTACAGGATCAACCACTTGGACATTTGAAACGTGAAGTGGGGCTTCAATGGAGAAAATACCACCTGTGTGCCCTTCTCCTTGCTTGATGTGTTTTTTAACCTGAAATGATGATAGCCCAATTATATAAGGAATTCCTGGTGTGCAGGAGGGCAAGACAAAGCACAAGATGATGAAAATAACGTTTCCTTTTGCTGGTTGCAGTTAACAGCACCCAGGATAAACAAGCAAATATATAATGACATTAAAAGGTGAGAAAAAGTACAGTTTGTCATTCTTGTTTGGTATTCAACACAGCTGATTCCACAACACAAACCAAATGGCTACCACTTTATAAGCTAATTGAGTTATTGAGGATCTATTTGTCTTATGTCAGTATGCAACAACTGAAATTGTAGGCAGGCATGCCGCAAAGAAAATCAATAAAGCATGTGAAAGAACACTGCAGTATGTACAACATAGCAATGGTTAGTCACACAGCAAGAAATTATACTTTTCATATGCTCCACAATCAAACAAACCATGTGAACAATCGACATTGGTGGGCCTGATTGGCCCTGCAATGTTTCACCTCTAACCAATTTGTAAAGCTGAAGGTCAACGTCCGTCAATACATGCAGGATGCGCGCAGCTGTTCAGTTCCTACAATTAGTAATGCGCTCTCGTCCTATTTTAGCAGGATCAACTACTTGGACATGTGGTACTCTTTTTGGGGAAGGGCTGCATCCATCATTCATCTGAAGACCCTCGGAAACACTACTCTAAACTCCGAAGGCCCTCGGAATTTCAACAAACACCTAGAGCACGGCGCTCTACTGAGGGGTAGGTTTGATTGAATCGATAATGCACAGCGGCAAACTAAACTGCCAATTATGCAACTGGTATCAGCCCTATGGAACCACGAATTATTATCAGCTACATTGGATTCCACACCCTCAGGCCAAATAACTGACATCCAACAGCAAATTACCAAGTTCTTGCCCTCGACGATGACACGATTCTGCGACCGAATGACCCGCTTGATGAGCCCGGACTCCCCCTTGTCCTTGCCTCTGATGATCATCACCTGGCAGTGAAAAAGAAAAAAAGAAGTAGGGGGAATAGGAGATCTCGCAATGAGAAGAGAGCAGGACTGAAAAGACTACTAAGCTGGGGGGATGGGCTGCAGCTGCAGAAGGAGAGAGATTACGTTGTCACCGCGGAGGATCTTCCAGTGCCTGATGAGCTTCTCCGCCGCCTTCCATCCCATCTTCCTTGGAGAATCCCCCCCTCCTCCCACGTGGGTTTGGGGCGGCGGATCAGGAGGGCAGAGGTATGGCGCGCTGCGGCGGCCGGCGAGGAACGGAGAACGGGAGAAGAAGAGTGGCGGCGCGGGGCGGGGGCGGGGCGCTGGCCGCTGACTGAGAGCGTTACTGGGCCGGGTAGTGGAGGAGTGGAATGCGTGGGCCGCAAAGAGGCTTGGGCTGCATGCATTTTGGGCTGTAAAGGAGCCCAAAGTTTTGCTTAGAAATAAGTTTGCAGGTCAGTGATTAGTCTCGCAAACATCTTAGATGAACTAGCAGTTCAGCTTCAGCCATTTCTAGTTCTAGCAAAGATTGCAGACGGAACTAGCTGCAGTGTGATCACAAGCAGTACCAGTGTCGTTCAAATTGTTGTCATTATGTGCACATCTGTAATGGAACCTGTTTTGGCAAATTCTCCGCCATTGCTGAAGACCTCTGAGTTTCAAGCAACTTTCGTTAACAAGTTGAAGCACAGCGTACGTAAAGGCTCCCTCCTTGATCCCATCCACCCCGTGCCACCAACTTGACGGGGAGTGTTATTCATAGCTGCTCTGCGCCAAGCGGCCACTTCACGAATCACGTCGCGCCCGCCTTGATCTGAACAACCATGCCAAGCTGCAGGGGCTCAAGGCCAGGGAGGCCGAGAGGAAGGCGGCAGCGACGGCGGTGCCCAGGCCGGATGACGCGGAGGCAGCCGCGCGGCTGCTGCCTGAGAGGAACGGCGGCGGCGGCGGCGGCGACCACAAAAACTGAAATGCAATCCATGACGAGCATTGATCTGTTGTACTACTGCATCTTATTCTTCTCAGCCACCACAGCATGTCTGAAACTTGGATTTTAGTTCAGGATCGACGATTTGTACTGTTTAAGTTCTGCCATTCTTCAGCACGGGAAATGCAAAGGATGAATGATTCAGAAGTATGTTTGGTACTTGTTAGCATTTGATATCTTTTATTTCATATAACCGCAGTACCGTTTCGATGATGGTATGTTGTATCATCAAACTGTTGGTTACTGACAAAATATAGTCTGATTGTCTGAACGCCTCCTCGTCATGAAAAGAAAGGCCATTGTTGTGCTAAGTCATTAGTCACAGGGTACAAAATCTTCAGGTTTACTCGAAGTGGCGCGAGGGGGAAAGGAGCAAAAGATAGATATAGTACCATTAAAATGTGTTACAAGTAGTGAACTGATGCATGAGTTGCATGAGCTGGTAAGCCGTCCCTATTTTGAACTTGAACCATATGCTCCTTGTCGAGTAATCACTCAACAACTCTCTTCACCTTCACTCAAAGCTCACCACCCAAAGAGAAAGAAGAATGGACAGAAAATACTGTGCAAATGGTTCGGTTGAATGGACTTTTCTGTTCCACAATTCTATGTTTCGTATTTTAAGTTTTTTTTTTTTGAAACGCCATTCTTTTTCTGAAGTTTGGAGCATGAATTCTACCAAACTCATCTAGTATGGACGGTGTCTGAACTCTGAAGGCGTGAGCTCGTTCGCGATCAGATTCAGTTTCAGGGGATGCAAGTGCCAAGTGATACCAGCAGAAAGCAGAGGCCGCAGCGTTGACCAACGGTGGCGGGCTGCCAGAGACGGATCGGACGGCGCACGCGGCGTCAGGGACGGAAACGAAACGAATTAAGGCAACCGAGGGGGCGGACTGCAAAACTGAGCCTCGACCTCGATCGACATCGCCCCATTGCCGCACCGCATCGCGCCGCCGTCCTCCTCCGGCTAGGGTAGTTTCTCCGTTGGCTTCCCGGTCCCCCAAGTTCGCTCGGGGCCTGCTTCGGGATCACTCTGAGGTAACAACTCGGGTCCCTCCGATGAAAGCCCTCTGCTTTTTGGCTCTCCGGTTATTAGCTTCTATCCTTTGTTTGCAAGTGAGTGATTGTGATGTGGGGGCTGGGGAGCGGGGCAAATTAGGGCGGGTGGGGCGGTGTAAAAAACTCTCCGCTTTCCACCAGATTTCAGTTATTTCATTGCGAAACATCAGAGTGCTGCTGATTCGTGTTCCCCCTTTCACGTTGATCCAATGATCGCTCCCCCGACGATCCCGTCCTCCAAGGGTGCAAGCCGCTGGGGGGTGGGGGGACTAGATATTACTAGATGCCTATATACATAGGAGGTGGCCTTTGCAGTATAATCAGAGAGCACGGGGAGCACACAAGATACTCGCCTGTTTTTTTTTCATTTCTAGTGCCTCTATCCTGTTTCTTATATAAAAAAAAAACAAAACTAGATCCGGTTCAACTTGATACCTACAGAAAGGCATATGTAATTTGCTGGTGGATGGCTTTATATATTTCTCACCATACTTATCTTCTACGCAAGGACAAGGTTGATCTTAAGATGTCTGGGTGGCATATTTTGTTTTACCGAATCGGGCAACATAATTTTATATACAATCACATAACTAAGATTTCAGTTACAACTGAGGAGTTATGATGGTTTAGAGTCTGTATATATCTATATATGCTCAGAAGGAAATTCTATCCATGATACGATTTGGTGACTAGTACATTTATTGGCAACACATGAGCTATTTCAGAATGCGTAAAGTAAAATTTTAAGACTAGTTAATGTCTTTCATGCTAGGGCCAAGCTCGAAGCAGTATGAAATTGTTCGGTTCTATAATGTTTTGATTCGCTTGTGCAGCCTTCAGAGAGTATTTATCTCCATGGAATGATCATGTTCTCCATGTTTAGTCACTCTTATCCTTAACTACTTAGATATTTACTTGGGTTCAGGTTTTATTTTTAGATTCGCACATTATGTACATTGTTCTCTAATTCTTGTTTTGTTTTTTTCCTGTTCCCTTTTCTTCCCTTCCATTTCATCCCATTGAACATTGATACCTTGAAATTACACCAGCCCGCTCAATTATACTTCAGATAGCATCTTCTTTGCCTGTCCTCTTTAACATACTATTGCTGATGGTGCTATCCTATTCTTGATAACCTTCTGTACCGCCCATCTTGAGCATACTGCTATTTCTGCATTTTGTTCCTCAACAGTCACTTGCTTTGTGGTTCCATTTTCCATTTGGATACCCATGGCTGAATCCATTTTGAGATTATTACATATACTTTGTTCTAGCTATTCTTGTTGTTTTTTCCCCTATCCATACATCATCACTTTGCTCCCCCAATATTGTTGGTTCCTGTGCTCTTTCCAAAGTTTTTTTTTTTTTGAAACTTTGAACTTTGAAAGATGCCAAGGAGTACAGAAAATGCTCCCAGACAACAAGACCGTTTGGAGTTCGATGATCCTGACGAGGTAGATGAAGAGGAGGTTGAGTATGAAGAAATTGAGGAGGAGGTTGAGTATGAAGAGGTAGAGGAGGATGAGGAGGAAGAGGAGGAGGAAAACTCTGAAGTTGCGTGTGAACTTGATGTTAAGCATGACAGTAAAATGGTAGATCAAAAGGATGAGGAAGAAAAAGAGAAACATGCCGAGCTTCTTGCTCTTCCTCCTCATGGATCCGAAGTGTATGTTGGGGGCATCTCCTCAGACACATCTTCTGAAGATATCAAAAAACTATTTGAGTCAGTTGGAGAAGTCGTGGAAGTGCGTACTACCTACTTTCTATGGATTAGCTTCTGCATTTGTTTTGTGCTGCAATTCAAAGTCTGTTGTTCCTGCAGGTGCGAACACGAGGAAAGGGGGATGACAGGCTGTATGCTTTTGTTAGTTTCAGAACTAAAGAACTGGCTTTAAAGGCCATCCAAAAGCTGAACAATAAAGACCTGAAGGTTTGTCTTCACTTGAACTCAGAGTCAATCTTCATGTTAGCCCACCAGTGATTTATTGCCATTTTTTATACTATCTTCTACAAAAAGATGGATATATGTGATGAAGCAAGCATTTGATAGTGCATATCTTATCCCAAGATAGCAGTAGGAAACTAAGTGAAAAATTGTGTTTTCATACAACTTACATTTAGCTTCATAGATCAGTTTAGATATAGCAAAATACAAGGTTAAATGGTTAGGTTCATATCCTCTTGGTATGTAGAAAAGTTTGCAGCTGCACTGTTCAATCTAGTTGAATTTAAAATACAGAACGTTGCCATCAGTTTGAGACGTAGCGAAGTACAAGGGTATATGATCACACTTACATCTGCTAAAAAAGCTTGCTGCAGTCCTGCTGTCGAGTTTAAAATACAAAAGCCTTCTCTCTTTTTTTTTTGAGGGCAAAAAATACAAAAACCTTGTGATTAAATGCAAACCCCTGTTCAGTCATACATTTAGAAATTAGAATTGTGGATGGCGGTATATATGTTTTCAGCAATAAATTATTGGGGGATCTTTCTAAAGTGTTTCCGGTACCATATTATACAAACCTAGTTTTGCAACCCAAACGACATATGAATACACACTAACACACTAGTACTTTCTGAATCCTCGTTGCACCTTATCTACTCATATATCTTGTATATTGATATGAAATATACTGTATTATTATGGTTCTTGTAACAGGGAAAGAAGATAAAGGTTTCTTCATCCCAGGCAAAGAACAGGCTATTTATTGGGAATATACCTAAAGATTGGACACAGGATGATTTCAAAAAAGTAGTGGAAGAAGTTGGTCCTGGAGTTTTAAAAGTCAATCTCCCGAAGAAGGTACGGATACAGTACTATATTTCAGTAACTGCAGCGTGCATCATTACAGTCGGTTTACACTGAATGTATCTTCATCATAGGCACCGCATTCAGAAAGCCATAAGGGCTATGGCTTTATTGAATACTACAACCAGGCATGTGCAGAGTATGCCAGGCAGAAGATGTCAACCCCAGAATTCAAACTAGATACAAATGCTCCTACTGTTAACTGGGCAGATACTAAGACTATTGGTGAACCTGCCTCTACTGCGAAGCAGGTCCTTTTGAGCTTGAGCACCACATGATGAAATGTTACCTCAAATGTTTTCTTCTATAATGATATTGTATGTATGTGCATTTTTTTCTCTTCAGGTTAAATCTCTTTATGTTAAAAATCTGCCCAAGACTGTTACTGAAGAGCAGCTGAGAACGCTGTTTGAGCACCTTGGAGAAATTACAAAAGTTATTCTTCCTCCTGCAAAAGCTGGTCACGAAAATCGGTACGGTTTTGTTCACTTTAAGGAACGGCACATGGCTATTAAGGCTCTGAAGAACACCGAGAGATACGAACTTGATGGTGAGCTTTCTTCTCTAACATCCTTCTGTAGCTGGTTAATTTTGCTTCATGTCCTAAAGGTCATGGATTGTTTCTCCATCAGGTCAGCTACTGGATTGTTCACTTGCAAAAGCAGACAAGAAGGATGATACTATATCAGTACCTACTGCAAAAGCAGGTCCATTGCTGCCAAGTTATACCCCACTTAGATATGGACTGTCGGGGGCCTATAATCCAAATGGAAGTGGACTGGCAGGCGCTTATAATCCACTTGGGAATGGACTGGCAGGTGTTTATAATCCACTTGGAAATGGACTGGCAGGTGCTTATAATCGACTTGGAAATGGACTGGCAGGTGCTTATAATCGACTTGGAAATGGATTGGCTGGTGCTTATGGTGTGCTTCCTGCTCCTGCTGCACAGGTACATGCCATCATCTGCTATGCACTGGGCCGATGCATGAGATAGATTTCATATACAAGAGGTGATATCCTTCTAACTGTTGTGTATGCTTGGCATTCTTTGCACCTCTGCAGCCAATTTTGTATGCTCCTGGTGCTCCTTCAGGTTCAACAATGATCCCAATGGTTCTACCGGATGGCCGTCTTGTATACGTGTAAGTAATTGGCTCTATTATACAAAGGTCATACATCATACATTCAACTGAACTAATGCAATTCCAACACCTACGGCATCTGGATTCCACTGTTCTCCTCGTAATGTTACTTGTTAGCACAAATCCATTGATGAAACACTTGGCAGTCAGTTCATATACATTAAATTACAGAGAAGAAACAGTTTGGATCAATTTGCACATAGCATCCATTTCTTCAGTACATGATAAAAGTAATGCTTGGGAGCCTCTGTGCTAAAACAGTTGCAATCTATTTAGTATTTGCAGCTCTTGAATTCGACAACATGCATATACTATCTGGAGTATTTACATGAAAAGAGTCTCTGTTAGAGCAAAGTTGTTTTTTTGCAAATTTTGCAATGGTCCAATAATGTGATGAAATGATATTGTTATATTATATCCTAATAACACGACCCCTTGTTTTGTTCCTTTACCTTCCATAATATGAAGAGAAGCCATTTGAAAAGACTGATGCAGTGAATATTTCCATTGTCGATTCATAGTTTCCTCTGCAGTGAATATTTCCATTGTTGATTTACATTTTCCTTTGTGTTTGGCAGACCACAGGCTGCAGGGCAGCAAACTGTGCATGTGGCTTCGCCTCCGTCACAGCAAGGTGGTCATCGTTATGGTGGTAGCAGTGGCGGTGGATCCAGCTCCGGTGCAAGGCGGCAGAGAGGAGATGACCGCAGTGGTAGTACCAGCAACAGCAGCCGCAGGGTCCGACACCGTCCATACTGATGTTTGCGAAGGGTTGATGTTAGCGTTTAGAAGTTAAGTAGAACCTAGGGACAAAAGAATGCCTCTTTTGCGGTACCCGGCTGGCTACCAGCTAATGCCGGAACCTGTACTTTATAATAGAGTCAATTTCCCTCGGTGTGTAGCAAACCCCCATAGAACAAAACGCTGAACAAAATGCTGCAAACTGCAGTTGTAGCTTGGGATGCAGTTTGGTCGTCAGGCTTGAAGAATAGTATCAGTGCAGTGAGGAATTGAATGAACTCTAGCCGATAATCACCTGACTCTGATCAGATCAGGAGAAGCGACGTGCATTGCTTTTGCCTAGCGCGGCGAGGAGAGATGGAGGTCGCCGGCCGCAAGTCAGGCGTCTGCCGTCTCTTTGTATTCAACTAGCTTGTACTATGCAAATTCATTTGCTTCTTGATCACTTACTACTTCAGTAAGCCTTTACCATGTTCAGACAACAATGTTCGAAACTGCACATATCCATTTAGGTTGCTATACTAGTGCTATTATCATGAACTACACAAGGAATGGCTTGAAGAGGCTACAATTTTTACCAGGAAAAAAAAGAGCAGTTCATTTAAATTTGATTGGCAAGTGTCACTAGTTCCTCAACGACAGGAGTGTTCTGACATCTGCCGAGGATAAGAAGACATCCAATTTGCCCACAAATTTGCAACTTCAACAATATATAGTGATTGCCATTCCACATGATCAACTTCATTCCTACACGGAAGCAACAGGAGTAAATTCGTGTAGCTCTTGAAAGAAAAAATCAGACAGCCAAAAAAATTTCATTCTGAAAATAGTGCAAAAATAAGAAAAATAAGAAGAAGAAAAAACTAGCTTTTGTTTTTCGTATTCAGGGCTGTTCCGTTTCGCGTCGGGTTCCGCTCCACTATTAACGGCCTCATGATCTTTTTTTTTTTACACTCGCCTTCCCCCAATCCCGATTCAGACAAGCAGCAGAATCGCCGCGGCGGACGAGGGATAAACCCTAGCGTCGGCGGCAATGGCGCCACCGGTGGCGGAACTCCTGCACCCCAACACCAGGGGCGATCGCTCGGACCCGGGGCCCCCTCCGGCGCTTGGCACTGGACACTGGGCTCCCGTCGACGAAGGTTCGGTCGCTCTTCTTGTATCCTTCTCCTCTTATCCCCCCTGTCGCGCTTAGTTGCCCCGCATCACTACGTAGGCCGCGGCGCTGCACTTACTAATTAAAGTACTGACTCCCCGATTTCATACCATGAAGAAGAAGGAGAAGACCTCTTGGCGGCGGAGACCACCTACCGCGCCGTGGAGGATGACCCGGTTGACGACGAGACAATTTGCCCAGGTATAATAGTAGCCGCCTCATCTCATCATGCATACTATATTTTCCCCACAGCGCCGATCGACTACGAGCAATAGCTTCTGTGTGTGTTGTATATAACCTTACCGCATTCGTCTATACTTAGTGTGAAGCATGATTACCCCGGAAATAAAGGTTAATTTGCATTACTATGCTCAAATCTTCAGGGCAAGACTTCACCGAGGAACAAGAAATGGAGATACGTGTGAACTGGATAGAAAGATATTGCAATCTGTGGGATTCGTGTGATGCGATTCAAAGCCAGGGAGATGAGGATGCTCCTCCTCCACCAGTGCCTTTGAAAGTTCTCCCTGAGACAACATATTCATGCATCACCAAGGGGTACTGCTATCACCGTGAGTACATGACCAGTGATGCCTCCCAGAGTAAGTGTCGCTGGATCTCACCACTGACCAGGATCCAGAATTTTTGTGTGTTTAGTGACTGGTGTTTTCTTCTCCCGATTTGTAGCTAAATCAGTCCTTGGATTCCGCATGCCACAGCAAATGATGCAGGTCTTCTCTCTGAGGCTGTCAAGCTGTGAATCTAAACCCTACCCCATGAGTATTTATGGAATATTCGCCGTACGTGATGACTTGGAACCGTTGAGGAATTATGTCTTCAAACGTTCGAGAGACGATCCTGTCATGATTCATCAGGTACGGTTTGTTTCCCTTTTGTTAACCTGGGGGGGTGTTTGGTTCAAATCCTTACCTTGCTGAGCTTATGCGTGAAACAAAGTTTTTTGGATCATCATGTCTTAAAAGCCTAACCTAATAAATTTTCATGCCACATCTATATGAAGTTAGTTAAAACACTGACTGTTTAAACATGTGGGTTATGGTGCCGACAAAGTGTAACTAGCCGCAGTTATGGCCTGAACCTAACACATGCATAAGAAACAGTGGCATGCCTCATTGCTACATTCAGACTAAACAAGCTTTGACCTTTTCGGGTTGCCATTTGGTTCATGCACGGTTGTAAAATCTTGCCGTACTTTCTAAGCACCTTAACCCATATTCTTGATCAACCTGCAACCTTAACCCATATTCTTGATCAACTTGTACGTGTGTTAGATGTGGTCTAAATAATATGTCACTCTCAACCAAATATGCTCTAGATGTTTGCACAGGATGATTAGGAGCAACTAATTAGCTTTTCTTTATGCATCAGGAGTTGTGTATGGTCAGACTCATTTGGTCCTCCGTGAACTTTGTGCAATAGATTCATATGTACCATGTCAGAATAATTTTGGCTGCTGCTTCAGTTTCATGTTAC
Source organism: Cenchrus americanus (assembly GCA_947561735.1). Classification (NCBI taxonomy): domain Eukaryota; kingdom Viridiplantae; phylum Streptophyta; class Magnoliopsida; order Poales; family Poaceae; genus Cenchrus; species Cenchrus americanus. The sequence goes on along the minus strand of OX387239.1, from coordinate 289,904,230 downwards.
TTTTGTTAGAAAAAGTTCACTGGATCTTGACTGTCATTGCAGATAATTTTGCAATATTGTCAGCATGGTTAATTTTTTTGTTCTGTGTTCTGTGACCACCTTAGGATCTTTTTAAATATTTGCTAAAAATTACATTATTGTACTAAGAAACATGCAAAATTGGGCATATTATTGATAAAGTATCACCCTGTAATTCATGTGTACATGGGCATTCACATCCTCTTGTGTTTATCCTTTTTTATTACACACCTGTGTTTGAGTATATGTGTTAAGCCCTTTGATTTCTAACGAGTTTGTTAAATTGTAGGATTCCTTGGCCTTGCCTCTTTGTAGCCCTTGCCGAGGAATCTATTTACTGGATCGTGCATTGTTGGAAGTTGATCTTTGGGTGAAAAAGGAAGGGGAGGGATCAACTGATGAACAGTTACTTTCCGTGTACATTGAGATTAGGACTGGCTCCATTTTTGATAAGATATTCACAGGACGGATTCACGGTGAAGATTGCATCTTGGATATGGACTACATGTTTCTTGAAGAGGGTGTTGAGGCAGTTATACAGGTGTTCACAACCGTTGAGAGTCCTCATCATGTGAGATTCATTGCTTCCAGCAGTTGTTTTGATAAGGAGATTGTGATTTTTGAGGGCAAATGTGTCAAGAAGGGCGAGCTATTCACGCATACTGTTGCAGTGTTGGCACAAGAAAAATTGAGGGTTTGCTTAGAATGGGAGAAATCACATTTTGAGTGGACATTTCAAGATGGATCTCTTGGAGCTATAAGTTTTCCTGATGATGACTCCATACCGTTTTATGTGAGGGTGTTCTTTGCTCCAAAGAATCTGGAATGCAGACCACCTTCAAGGTACTATGCCTGGGAAGAGAGGTGTAGGAACAATGGGAGAAAACAAAGCCGTGGATTGCTCAAATAGGCTGTCAGCTTTCAGAAAACTAAAAAGCAACTTGTGGTGTATTGTTGAATTTCCTTTTGTAAGCCCTTATCCCATATGGCTAGAGTTTGATGCAAGACTTTTGTAGCCATGTGTGGCTCAGATAATCAGTTATGTTCCGTGCATTACGTTTTGAGCTGTGACTACTTCCTATGATTTGAATGCATTCATAATTTCATATATTCCACATGTCATGCACCCTCGATTTATACGTGTATGTACTGTGGTGATTGAATGATTCCTGAAGAGAGTTGTTACTGCTGCCTGCAAATGTTTGAGGTATTAGTACTACCTGCTAGTCTATAGACTAGATCTTGGTCATTCTTGTAACAGGTGTGTTCTTGTGTTGCCCGACCTCAGATGCAGGTGCTAGGGGTTAGTTTCTTGCGTTCCTGTTTGCCGCATGCTACAATCTGCTATGCAGCAGAGACAACATCGGAATAATTAAGCATGCTTGCTGGGAAGGTCATGCGTGGCGCAAATCACACAGCATTGTCTTGTCATCTAAGATACCAAAGAGCATGGAAGGGTCATGCATGGCGCATGATTACATTTACACAACACTGTCCTCTAGCATCCCCGGCTGCATGCATTTAATTGATTGTTTCTTTCCTAGCTACTCCGTACTAGCTACTGTATCAAAAATACCAAAGCGTAGCTGCATGGCACAGACAGAAAATTCAGAGATGGGCACAGTGATTGTTCACAGGCCAGCACCAAGCTCCAAGCATACTTTGCAGCACCCATCTTCATCTCCTGCTCTGCCTGCTTGTTCGCCCAACTCTCTGACCCGCCAAGAAAATCCAGTCTGCAGAGGGAGAAAGAGGGATGCACACCAGCTCAATCATGATGGTGTGTCGATGCTGATGAACTATATTGAGGATCATATCTTGCCGCTAGCTCCTCCTTATGCTGAATGTCAAAAAACAGGTATCAGTCTTCATCAGCAAAACATTCCCCTCATGATCAAGCAAACGATCATCATGTCTGACAGCATGAGTTACAATTCAGACAAGAATAGTTAAGTGACAAACCTCCTTCAGCAAAAGCTTCACTCATCTATATGATTCTTCAAGTAATTTGTGTACTTCCTTCAATGTTCGGGCTAGGAAATGCAGGAAAGCGCTGTATGAGAAATCCCCAATCTGAATCATCCAAATCCAGTTGATGGCTGTCCCTAAGTTCCTTTTGTGCCCATGCAGGATCTACAGGCCCTTCTTTTGACAAATGCATGGGCATTTTATCTAGGTAAAAATACCCATGCTTGTGTTTGGGTCTGTGCAAGAGCCGGATGTCTTTAAGAGAGCTCTTTGCCTTTTCTGCTTTACCATAAGTTACGTTTTTTCTTGCAGATGTGTCTCTCGTAACTTTTGGCTTGTCACCAAATTCTGCATCTTTAATTCCCAATGCCTGATAAACTGTTGCACATGAGGTTTTCCATTCTCTAGCAGCATCAATTGGTTTTTTACCCATTTGCTTCCCTGCCCTGAAATTTTGAAGGATATTATCCTCGTAGAGGTCATCAGACCTTCCGGCTTCTGGAAAATGCAAAATAAATGTTTCTCCGGCGCTAGTCACTTGCAGATTGTTGGGTCCAGGCACTTTGCCATCAACATGATTATGAAGAACATGGAAAGAACGAAGTAAAGATGCGTGGCCACATTCCCTAGACAAGCCAACATATCCACCATCCCAGGGCATCTTCTTTGCATGCTCAATAAACTGCGCTTTCTGGTTCTGGTGTGACTCTCGGTTCTCACGGACACGAAGATCATTGCTGGTTCTTCCAATACTTCTCGTTATATAGCCGTCAAGATAACCCGAAGCTCCATCAATAACAGCACAGAGCCATTTAGCATCACAGTACATGTAGATTAGAAAGTGTCCCGCATCTGGTAGAGTGCAACACTTTCTATTAGGATCCCCAAACTGATACCTCAAATCAGAAGTATTGAAACACCATAAACGATACATCAGGACAGTTCTCCGCCATCTATATCGGACTTCTCGTGCACTCCCATTCAAATCAAGCACAGCATAGTTCTAGAAAGATAAAAAAAAATCCAAACATTAAGGAATAGGGAAGATAGTGATATAACAAATTTCAAACATTGTCAAGGAAAAGGAAAATGCAACATATAAAATAGTGATTAAGCTATCTGATTGACTCCAAGCTGCTAATAGAAATCCTGCTAGTTAGCACTAATTGATAATAAAACCACCTAGCGGCCTCATTGGCATCAGATATGTCCCCATTCTTTAGCAAATAAAATTCCTGAGTAGACCATGGGATTAGTCGCCTCGCCCACATGCTACATGAATCTTGATTGCAGCCTACATCACAGGGTGGCCTCCGGACTGCTAAACGCCACCGTCACCCACCTAGTGCTTAATTGCATCTGAAGTGCTATCCTCAATTCCTTTTTTTTTCTTTTGAAATTGGCACCGAAATGCATGCTAGGCGCCACCATCTTGCATCTAACAAAACGACCTCTTAAGTGAACCGACCTAAAGAGTTGAGAAACAAGTGACTGCGAAGGATGTGGGTTTCTCCCAATTTATTACTCTCCTTACATTCTTTTCCTAGTTCCTAGCATAGTAGTACATCGCAGTGCACAGCACTCAACATCATCACTTATTTGACCCATTTGAAATTAAATCCAGCACATCCCACACACCTGAGATCAGAACCTACTCATCAACATCCGGTAGCATTGCAGATTGCGGAAAAAGAAACTAAGCTTCGACGAAATACTAAAGGCAAAGCCTTTTTTTAGTTGAGAATTGAGACGCACCTGTGCTTGTCGACTGAGAGGAGGGGGCCTCGTGTACGAGATGACCGGTACGAGCTGGTCCTCTGGGTTTACGCCTCCTTCCTCCTCCTCCACCTCCATGCTTGAGTACCCCCGGTCCCGTCCTCCTCCGCCGCAGCCGCGGCCGGCCGCGGCTGCCTCCACCACCACCTCCCCCTACTCTTCTTATTCCGCCAAATTTCTCCATCGCACCTCCCCTGTGGCTCTCTTTCTCTCCCACCCTTTTCTCCTCCCCACCTCTTTCCCTCGCCGCAGTTAAGCTTGCATTTTGATGTTTGATTGCTGCCTGCTGCGGGTGGAGACTGGAGACGTAATCAGAAGAGTGAGCAAGAAGAGGTGGGGTTTTTCACTTTTCAGAAGAAACGGGAGACAGGAAATTGGACAATTTTTTATATTTATTTTATCATGATTTCGCAAAAATATATGGTCCGCCACAAATTTTGCAAAAATATACATCCGCCGCCGTGGCCCACGGCGGTAGGAGCCGCCAGGAGTGGGCCAGACATAGCGTCGTACCCCACGGCGTCAGGGGCCTAGCGTCGTGGGCGGCAGCAGGCCTGCTAGCGCCGTGGGCCATGGCGCTAGGGTCTGGCTGCCTATATAACACCGACATTCAGCCGAAAATGTCATAATAATTCGAAAAAAAGAGGGGGAAGAGGAGGGAGTGAGGAGGAGGTGGTGAAGGTGCGAAGCTCTGCCGGTTTTTCGTCTCGTTAGAGGTAATACCCTCACACTTGATAGTTTTAGTGTACATGTGCTTAGTAGATATATAATTTTAGTGTAGATCTGCTTAGTAAAATTATAGTTTTAGTGTAGCTCTGAGTAGATATATTTTGTAGTTGCAGATCCACTTGTTAATAACGTTTTATTTTTTCATGCTCTCAGACATGTCAGATGATCTCAGTGTCAAGCGGTATTTCGGCAATGGGCAGATTAAATATGGTGAACATGAATTGACTTGTTACAATTTGATTTGGTTGACCATGTGATTAGAAGAGCAGCCTCAAGAACTTGGGGGTCCATTATCGAGTTTTTTAGGCATTTCATGTAGATGCAGAGCAACATGACTTGTCCATTATGGCTCTAATCAACAGGAGTGAGTCATTATATTGGGAGCTTATGCCACTTCAAGGCACTGAACATTGGAGGAGTTACATCTGTAACAAACCAGGAAAAATAAGGTGTGAACAATTTGAAAAAATTTAAAACTTTTTGTTTGAATTGAAGTGCTACCAACTTTCAAACTAAAGTGCTAGCCCTTCCCTAAATTCTTCACCAAGTTGACCCATGTATAAAAATATAATTTCAAATTATGGTAAAATAAGTGAGTTGGTTTTTCATTTGGATTTTATTGAAGTTCAATTGAATGAAGTTTGCATTAGGATAGGATCCAAATTCAATTAGTACTTCAAATGTAATTGCAAAACTATTTCGAAAACCTAAACTCCTAACTCGGGCCAGCAACCCCTAAATCAGCCCGCCGGCCCAGCTTAGCCCATCAAGCCGCTATCACCGCAGCCCAGCAAGCCCACCAGCTCGTTTTCTCTCCTCTCTCGATGACAGGTGGGACCCCCTGTCATCTCCCACCTTTTTCCCTTTCCGCGGCCGAGCTGGCGCCGCACCCGGGCGCGCGGGATGGGACAGTCGCGCCGCCTGGCCGGCCCGCACGCCGAGCGACCGGTGCTCACGCTTGGGTTGGTTCCGCCCGGGGCGGGGCTACTACCCCCTTTTGCCCCCGTGCCGCGCTCCTCTGAGGCAAGGCCTGCGTGGCGGAGGTGGGTGCCACCTCGCCCGCTCCGGCGGTCAAACCGGGGCAGCCAAGGGAATTCGCATCACCCCTCGCGCCGCTGCGCTTCAAATGCGGGGGAAGGGTCGAAACCCCAGTCGCCCAAGCCACCAACCCCGTTGGGTTTTTCTTCTCCCTTTTTCCTCTGTGCGCGCTGTGAGAGAAGGAGAAGGGAGGGGAAACGCGGCGGGGAAGGCATCATCGTGGGGGCGTGCTTCGCCTACGCCGGAACGCCGCAGAGCTGCACGCCGGAGCCGAAGCCGGAACCTCTTCGCCAAGCCGCATCGCCGTCTCCGTCAGGCCTGCTACGACTCCACCGCTGACCCAAAATGAGGAAACCGCCGCCGTTCACCACTTTCCCCCACCTTGGCCTCTTTCTTGTGTTGCATCTATGGCGTCGAGGCACGCCACCTTAAACTCTTGCCTGGGTGCTGGCCTTCGTACCGCAGAACTACCGTTCCACGAAGGTGTGAAGCTCCTGGGTCTTCTATACCCTTGCAGCTTGCCGTCGTCGGGCGGTGAACTACTTGTTTGTGTGCGCCGGGCTTCGACCCGTGCAAGAACGTGCAGGGACGCCGCGGGGAGACGCGCCTTGTTGCGCCGGCCGCATCGTGCCGCACGACCGGCTACCGGTGAGATGCGCGGTGCGACCGCGTTCGGGGACTCGAGTGCGAGCGCGGGACTTGGCCGAGCGCACCCCAGCGCGAAGCCGCCGCCGAGCCTTGGGCCGTCTGGACCGCACGCCGCGTCGGGCACGCCGCCGAGACGCGCACCTTGGGGCCGCACCCTGTCAATCCCCAGCACCTTCGGGGCCCCACCCTGTCAATCCCCCGGCTACCGGGCGGACTCGCCAGACGTGTGAGCCGGGCGTCATGGCTACGCGCGCGTGGATGTGTGCATGTGCACACCAGCGCCTCGCCGTTGGTTCGGCATTGGGCCACCGGGACCGGCGCCGCGCCGCCGGACGTGTGCGTGTGTGTCGATGCGCCCTGCGTCGTTCGTGGAGGGAAGAAGAGGGTGAAGCAAGGTTGCGCAAGGGCGCCGGCCGTGGAATCAACCCCAACTGAACGCCAATGGACAGCGTTGCCGCCAAGGCAGAGCGGTGCCGCCGCGGTTCGCCGCTGACATTCCGTCAAACAGGTGGCGGGCGGCACCGCTGGGGCGGGGGTGTCCATCAAACCCCAGGAGGGCACAAGGGTCGAATCTGAATTTTCCTTTTTCTTCTTGGGCTGATTTCCATCGTGGGTCGAGGCCTTTGTTGCGCAGTGAAGCCTGTCAGGAGCCCACTCTGACTTCCTTAGCTGCGGGATCAAAATCCAGGGAGGGTCAGTGGACTTTAGTCCACTGGGCCACTCTCGACCCAGTGGCACTTTCGGCCCAAAATCGGCCCGCTAACCGAGGGACGCTGATGTCATGCTGACGTCAGCGGCATTTTTAATAAAAATCCTTTTCTATTTTCAAATGATTTTCAGAAATGATTTAAAAATAGTTTTAACCTTTGAAAAATCATAATTGATTATAGGAAGCTCAGAAAAATATAAAACTAATTTCTGTAATTTTGTAATTTTGAAACCTTGCTGTTTGTAGGTAGTTTGAGCTCTTTTGGATTTTCTAAAAAGAGATTTCTATTTGGAGTTATTGCTTAGATGTGCACTGTTTTCTTACGTTCGCGTCAAATCTCGTGCCACAGACCCGAGCTTCGAATAGGAGGATGCGGAGGACCCCGAGTACACTGCTCCAGACAACGACTGCTTCAACAGCAACGAAGGTGTCATGTCACTCCCAGGGGCGGATAGACGCCTAGGGCCACCCGGGCCATGGCCCTAGGCGCCGGCGCACGATTTGTATACTGTAGCACTATTGTAGCATAAGGTTTAGGCTCATTTCTCGAAGCCGGCCCATAAAGTGGCCATAGGCGTCGGGCTGACAGCGGTCCGCCACTGGTCACTCCCGACCATGTAGATCTCATGTTGATATTTAGATGCTAGTGCTTTACTTTATATTCACAAAAGAAAACACAACTAAACCTAAACTCGCCTACCCCGTTTCCCCCTAAGTGCTCGAGCACCAGCCCACGTATGGTCCTGGTCGTACGTCAGGGGCTCACATGGTCTGATGATCCGTTGTCGCCATCTGCGACGACCCTGCCTCCGCTCGTGCCTATCCCCTTGCTTGTGCCTCTACTGCAGGCACCAGTGTCTGCTGCGACCCGTGGAGCGGCGCATCAGGTAATTGTAATCCACCAACAATGTCAGCGCTCATGACGAGAGTCATTTACGTGTATGCCATTAAGAAAGTTGCCAGTTACGTGTATGCCATGAAAAAGTTTCTAAGCACGTGTATGCCATGCACCCGAAGTTCGTTGACGCACATGCCATTTTGGATGGATTCCGTTAGGACTTAACAGTTGCACCCATCTGACATGTGGGACCCGTATGGTGAAATGACTATTGTGCCACTGGAAACGAATCACGTTTGTTGCAGACCAGGAAACAAATCGAGACGACTCGATACTTCCCTGCGCTGCACCAGCATCCCAGCCGCGGCCGAACCCTAGCCGTAGACCCGTCGCCAGCCGCCGCCGGAGACCCTGCCGCCGGCCAGATCCAGCCGAGCCGACCTGTGCGCGCCAGGCCCAGCTGAGGCTACGTGAGGCGGCCAGGCCAGGCGCCGCAGCGGCTGGCGCGCCCGCGGCCTGGCGAGGTGCCAGGCGCCGCAGCGGCCGGCGCGCCCGCGGCCTCCCTGCGGCCTGGCGAGGCGGCCAGCCGTCCTCACGTCGTCGTTCCGCCTGGCTACCTGCCCGGTGCCCGGCGCAACTCGATCCGAGTCCGGCAGAGTACCAGAGACCACCACCGCTCTGCTGTTGCGTGAAAGCTCCAAAAACTTCACAATTCCTCTCCGGGCTCCTGCAGTCTGCAGACAGCCGTTTCCTTTCATGCGTGTGTGTGGTTGCAGGCATCAAAGATAGACGCCATGGTTGTCGCTGCACAGGATTGCTTGGCTCGATTCCGCAAGGCACCTGCCGAAAGCTGCTCGAAATCGTCCTGGTGTGGACCGTCCGCAGTTGGTGCCGTCCGCAGTTGGCAGGCGATTCCACTGTCCAGGTAAGAAAATTAAATCTTGTTTATCCCTTCTTTGCTCGCACATATGTGATGTATGCATATGTGTTGAGCATGTGCTGTTATTCATATGTAGGATGGACGCCGTTTGGGTTGTGAACCTCCGACCAGAAGCAAGAAGAAACTCCAGCTTGAATAAATTATGCGGAGGAACTATTACTTTTGATGTAATTTGAGACATGTATGGTTTGGTGTGATGTCATGCAAACTAGTGAAATTTACTTTCTATGTGTGGACTAAGTGTGATGTCTATGTGTGGACTAAGTATGATGAAAACCAGTGAACTTATCTATTTAAATGTTGGTGATATGAACTCGTTATGCAATGGTCATCCCTTATTTTTCTTCCATGTGATATGTACATTTGATTGTATGTAATGGTCATGCACCTATTTTTCCCTTTTAAAAAAATTAATGTCTAATTTGTTCTTATTTTTTGCAACTCTTTTCTAATTTGTTCCACATTTAACTACATTTTTCTAGCATTTCACTCGATTTTCCCAGATTTTTTAACCATTTGGAAAAATTATTTCCACTTTTCTAATTTATTTATGATTTTTAAATCATTTTTATAATTTATTTCCGCTTATCTGATTTTTTAATCATTTGTATAATTTATTTCCACTTTTCTGATTTTTTACGATTTTTTGAATTTATTTCTTTTTTATCGAATTATTTACATTACTTCGATTTTTTCGCTTTTCTGATTTTTTTAACCTTTATTGCACATAAGGCCAAAACTGTCTTTACACACCCTCTAACACCTCGGTTAACTCTCCATCCATCCAAAATGGCATGTACGTCAACGAACTCCAGGTGCGTGGCATACACATACTTGGAAACTTTTTCATGACATACACGTAACTGGCAACTTTCTTAATGGAATATGACTCTCGTGACGTTAGTGTTCCAGTCGAACGCCATCGTGTCGTCATCTAAGGCGGAGTCACCAAGAGTGGCGGCGGTTGCGTCGTAGCCTATAGCCTACAATGAATATTATTAGTTAAGCGTTTACCGTATTCATCTTATTTATTTAATAACAAAAGAATGCCTCTACCAGCTAATGCCGGAACCTGTATACTTTATAATAGGCGTGTTCCAGGCGGCTCGGAGGAGAGGAGAGGTAGAGAATCAAGAGCTGGGCGGCGCTTCGGCGAGCGGCGGCGTGAGGCGGAGGCAGCGTCGCTCGCGGCCCCGGGGAGGACGGTGTCCACCCCCTGAACGTCTACCTGTCGTCCAATGTGAAGTGAGTCGTCGAGATCGACTGAATCGCAGACGGCGATGCCGGATGCCGAAGGCGCTCTGCCTTGTCGGCAACAGAGTCCGGCGCCGTAGGCAGTGGAGGTGGCGCGGTGCTCCCGCCGGCTCCGGCGAAGCAGAGCGATAGGAGGAGGGCGCCGCTGTCGCAAGCGCCACCTGAGGGTCTCCCACAATTTGCGAGGACGCCACGCCGGGCCGAGAGCTCCGGTACGTGCTTCCCGGCCAGCGCACTGCCATGTTTACTGCTCCCCGGCCAGTCGGCCACCCGACTTTTTCACTTTTTAGCCCTTTTTCGAAAGATTTTCACAAGTAGACTCTTTTTGGAAAGATTTCAAAAAATGGACCCTGAGCTCGGCGCCGTGAATCATGACGCCGAGCTTACATGCCTCGGCGCCACAGATCATGGCACCGAGGTCTTGGGCTTGAAAACAATATCAGTTACCCTACTTTGAAATTCTTCTGTGAAGAAATTTGTATGTTTTCATGGTCAACAACATACACAAAATGTTTATTAAACATCATACTACATTTGGGATCCAAATTCTTTCAATGTATATATGAAAATTTTTTCAGAATAGAATTTCAAAGTTGCATGCCTGTTAATGTTTTAAGGGTTCTCGCACTTAAATTTTTTCAGCGCATGAGTAAATGCCGACAGCAATACTTTCAATTTTGGAATGTCATTTTAAATATGTAAACTCGCTTAGTTTTTATCCACAAATGTTGTAAGATGTTAAACAAAGTTCATAGATTCCATTTTGCATGTTATTGGTCACATTTTACATACAAATTTCTTCACAAAAGAATTTCAAAGTAGGGTAACTGATATTGTTTTTAGGCCCAAGACCTCGGCGCCATGATCTGTGGCGCCGAGGCATGTAACCTCGGCGCCATGATCCACGGCGCCGAGCTCAGGGTCCATTTTTTGAAATCTTTCCAAAAAAAGGTTTACTTGTGAAAATCTTTCGCAAAAAGGGCTAAAAAACAAAAAAAAGAGACGAGTCGGCCACCGCACTGCTGACGAAGCAACAACAATCGTTTCCCGGTTCGGCACTGCTAGCGCCCGGACGTCCGATCCGGGCGTTAGCATCGGATGGGTCCGTGGCCGTTAGATCTTAGGATCCTTAATCGTCAGCCGTGAGATAAAGTCTACCGAGTAAATGTTGCGAGCGTGTTGCGAACGTGTTACGAAAATGTTGCGAACGCGGTTGCTTGTAACATCCAACATCGGGAGTCTTTCTTTTCTCCCCCATGTTGCGACCATGTTGCGACTATATTGCGGTCATGTTGCGACCCGTGTTGCGTGCAACATCCAACATCAGGAGCCTCTTCCCCCTTCGCCTCAACACAACACCCAAACACCACATGTCTGCAACATCGAAACGCAACGTCTGCAACGTTGAAAAACAATATTTGCAACACCCAACAACACATGTCTGCAAACATCGAGACTCAGCATCCGGAACATCTAAAAATTAATGTTTGCAACATAAAAAATACGCTAAAAAGAGTTGCAACATCTGCAACATTTGAAAACAAATAGTTGCAACATCGGGGATCAACATCCACAACACCGAAACATCTAGATCTACTTTTGCAACATCCACACGAAACACTTGCAACATCCTGACGAGACATCTCAAACACGTGAAACTCACGCTTGCAACATGCACCAAAACCCTACCACACGTCGTGTCTCCTCGTCGCCCTCGTCCCCAACCTGCCGTCCGAACGCCATGAGCTCCTCCACGGGGCGCAGACCATTGAGCAGCAACATGTTGGAGGAGCTCCACCCAAGCTCACCGGAGGGGTAGGCGCCGGGGAGCGGCGACCCGCCACCCACCGCGTGCGCCTCGCCTGCAGCCGGCCAACTCAGAGCTGCTCCAGTCATGACCACCGCTCACACGCCCCTAGCAGGGAGCAGCTCGCCTCACCGGGTCACAGGAGAGCGGGCTGGCGCGGCTCGTCCGCCCGTGACCGCGAGGGCAGAGCAACCCACGTCCTGGAGCTCAAGTAGCGGCCGACAGCAAGCGGAGAGTAGCGGCCGGCAGCGAGCGAAAGCCGGCAGCGGTCTACAGCGAGCGGAGCGCGTGCGGCCTGCAGCGAGACGTGTACGAATGGATGTGTTGGGAGAAAACGAAGAGATAAAGAAAAGAAGACACCGCGCGCGAAGGCTCCGGTCCGATTTTTATGCAAAGCATCTGAGCATTACCGCTCCCGGTTTCATCTTTCAGTTGCGCGGGTTGTACAGTAAAAAAATCAGCAATAATCAACACAACCGTGAGTTTCCGTGCTCAGTCACCGGCGGTTCAGAACGCCATGCTCGGAACTCGGAAGCAGGGCGCCGTCTGATGAGGAGAAGCAGAGCACGGATGCCGACCTGGCGTCTGGCGGTGCCTCCTCGACTGGAGGGTGGCCTGAGAGACAGAAGGTCGCCGGCCGTTGCGGTTCCCTAGCGGCGGGGAGTGGAGAGTGCAAAAGTGGTGGCGTCGACGGCGACGGGCATGGGAGGCACGGTAGTTGCTGCTCGCTCGGCTCCGCGTCGCAGCTCCGAGACGGACCGTACTACGCCGCCAACGCACGGCGGCCGGATCGCGCGTAGCGTCGTGGGCGTTCAGCCGGACGTAGCGACGAACATCGCGAGCGTGGGATGGGCGCGGCCGCCGGCAGGACGACGGGCCATGGCGAGGCCGTACATGAGAGCTTGAGGACACGCGTGCCGGTCGCCTCGCCGTCGCGCGTGTGCAGCGAATCAGGCAGCAGCATGGCCTCCATATCCTCCGCCGGAGCCGCGTGAGTGCCCTGGCTTTTGCCGCCGCCACCGCCGGCCGTGGCACCGCGCAGCAAGGTCGACGCCGACGCACCGGAGTCTAATGCAGACCAGTGCAGAGTTTGTACGCCGCGCGGCGCACCCTACATTGTCTTTACTTCGTTCTTTTCATGTTCATATGGCAAACTGCCCGGAACCAACAATCTGCAAGTGATTAGCGCCGGAAAAAACATTTAATTTTTCATTTTCCAGGAGTCGGAAGGTCTAGTGACCTCTGCAAGGATAATACCCTTCAAAATTTCCTCTATGCGGAACATATGAATGCATTCAAATCGTAGTCACAACTCAAAATATATTGCACCGAACATTGCTGATTAGATTATCTACAAAGGTCGTACACCAACCTCCTGCCATCTGTGATAAGGGCTTTACAAAGGGAAATTCAACAATCCACCACATGCTGCCTTTTGGTTTCCTGTATTCACAAACTGAAAGCTGGCAGCCTATTTGAGCAATCCACTGCTTTTCTTTCTCCCATTGTTCCTACACCTCTCTTCCCAGGCATAGTACCTTGAAGGTGGTCTGCATTCCAGATCCTTTGGAGCAAAGAACACCCTCACATAAAACGGTATGGAGTCATCATCAGGAAAACTTAAAGCTCCAAGAGCTCCATCCTGAAATGTCCACTCAAAATGTGCTTCCTCCCATTCTACACACACACTCAATTTTTCTTGCGCCATCACCGCAACAGTATGCGTGAATAGCTCGCCCTTCTTGACACATTTGCCCTCGAAAATCACAATCTCCTTATCAAACCAACTGCTGGAAGCAATGAATCTCACATGATGAGGACTCTCAACAGTTGTGAACACCTGTATAACTGCCTCAACACCCTCTTCAAGGAACATGTAGTCCATATCCAAGACGCAATCTTCACTGTGAATCCGTCCTGTGAGTATCTTATCAAAAATGGAGCCGGTGCTAATCTCAACGTACACAGAAAGTAACTGTTCGTCAGTTGATCCATCCCCTTCCTTTTTCACCCAAAGATCAACTTCCAACAATGCACGATCCAGTACATAGATTCCTCGGCAAGGGCTACAAAGAGGCAAGGCTAAGGAATCCTACAATTTAACAAACTCGTTAGAAATCAAAGGGCTTAACCCATATACTCAAACACAAGTGTGTAAAAAAGGATAAACACAACAGGATGTGAATGCCCATGTACACATGAATTACAGGGTGATATTTTATCAATAAGCCCAATTTTGCATGTTTCTCAGTACAATAATGTAATTTTTAGCAAATGTTTTAAAGATCCTAAGGTGGTCACAGAAAACAGAACAAAATTTAACCATGCTGACAATATTGCAAACTTAACTGCAATGACAGTCAAGATCCGGTGAATTTTTCAACCAAAAGTAACATGAAACTGAAGCAGCAGGCAAAATTATTCTGAAATGGTTTATATGAATCTACCGCAAAAAGTTCACAGAGGACTAAATGAGTCTGACCACACACAACTCCTGATCCATAAAAAAAGCTAATTAGTTGCTTCTAATCATCCTGTGCAAACATTTATAGCATATTTGGCTGAGTGACATATTATTTAGACCAGACCTAGCACACTTCAAGTTGATCAAGAATATGGGTTAAGGTGCTTAGAAAGTACGGCAAGATTTTACAACCGTGCATGAACCAAATGGCAACCCGAAAAAGTCAAAGCTTGTTTAGTCTTGAATGTAGAAATGAGGCATGCCGCTGTTTCTTATGCATGTTAGCAGTCCATAACTGCGGCTAGTTACACTTTGTCGGCACCATGACCCACATGTTTACACAGTCAGTGTTTTAACTAACTTCATATATATAGATGTGGCATCAAACTTTATCAGGTTAGGCTTTTAAGACATGATGATCGGTTAACAAAAGGGAAACAAACCGTACCTGATGAATCATGACAGGATCGTCTCTCGAACGTTTGAAGACATAATTCCTCAACGGTTCCAAGTCATCACGTACGGCGAATATTCCATAAATACTCATGGGATAGGGTTTAGACCCACAGCTTGACAACCTCAGAGAGAAGACCTGCATCATTTGCTGTGGCATGCGGAATCCAAGGACTGATTTAGCTGCAAATCGGGAGAAGAAAATGTCAGTTACTAAACACAGACAAATTCTGGATCCTGGTTAGTGGAGAAATCCAGCGACACTTACTCTGGGAGGCATCACTGGTCATGTACTCGCGGTGATAGCAGTAAAACTTGGTGATGCATGAATGCGTTGTCTCAGGAAGAACTTTCAAAGGCACTGGTGGAGGATCGGAGGAGCATCCTCGTCTCCCTGGCTTCGCATCGCATCACACGAATCCCACAGACCGCAATATCTTTCTATCCAGTTCACACGTATCTCCATTTCTTGCTCCTCGGTGAAGTCTTGCCCTGAAGACGTGAGCATACTAGTGCAAATTAACCTTTATTTCCGGGGTAATCAGGCTTCACACATAGCACTACTAGTATAGACGAATGCGGTAAGGTTATATACAACACACACAGAAGCTATTGCTCGTAGTCGATCGGCGCTGTGGGGAAAATATAGTATGCATGATGAGATGAGGCAGCTATTTATTATACCTGGGCAACTTGTCTCATCGTCAACCGGGTCATCCTCCACGGCGCGGTAGGTGGTCTCCGCCGCCAAGAGGTCTTCTTCTTCTTCTTCTTCTTCATGGTACGAAATCGGGGAGTCAGTACTTTAATTAGTAAGTGCAGCGCCGCGGCCTACGTAGTGATGCGGGGCAACTAAGCGCGACAGGGGGGATAAGAGGAGAAGGGTCGAAGAAGAGCGAACGAACCTTCGTCGACGGGAGCCCAGTGTCCAGTGCCAAGCGCCGGAGGGGGCCCCGGGTCCGAGCGATCGCCACTGGTGTTGGGGTGCAGGAGTTCCGCCACCGGTGGCGCCATTGCCGCCGACGCTAGGGTTTCTCCCTCGTCCGCCGCGGCGGCCTGGGATTCTGCTGCTTGTCTGAATCGGGATTGGGGAAAGGCGAGTGTAAAAAAAAAAAGGATCACGAGGCCGTTAATAGTGGAGCGGAAGCCCTGAATACGAAGCCCATGGCGAGGCCCACGATCAGGATAAGCAACGGCCTAAGAAAAACAGAAGCTAGTTTTTTTCTTCTTATTTTTCTTTTTTCTACTAATAATACATGTAGAAAACTTTGAGTTAGCTTGTCACTGTTACAAAGAATTTGCATTCCATTTCAGTATTTACTTTGAATTCCACAGAAATCTTGCGTGGAACTAAGGATGCGCATATATTTTGGGTAGGCGGGATTTATTATTTTCACCTCGAAGTAAAAGCCGGTTTAACTCAAATCCTTGCAAAACTGCTTAACTCTACTTTAAATAGCCGGTTGGTTCTACTGCCGTGGTGATAAGTGGTTTAGAAATGGGTCTTAAAAGTGTTGTTGACAGCAACCACTTAGATGCATCTGTGGCTAGAACTCTTTTGGAGTCCATCAACAATATTAATGAACTTGAGGTGCCCAGTCTACAAAATTTTCTTCCCACCAAGACAGGATGCCCAGTCTCACAGCTGCCTTTTCATGTAGGAATGAAGTTGATCATGTGGAATGGCAATCACTATATTGTTGCAGTTGCAAATTTGTGGGCAAATTGGATGTCTTCTTATCCTCCGCAGATGTCAGAACACTCCTGTCGTTGAGGAACTAGTGACACTTGCCAATCATGCTGAATAACCTGTCAAACTAGTAACATATTCTGATGGAAGCATCGGAAGGATTTTGAGTAAAAGATGTTCATGAAACAAGGCCTTAAGTTGCCCAGGGCACAGTATAGAGTAAGGGCCCTGCCATCACAGGGCTGGAGGACGACCGGTCCACACGAACTGCTCTTTTTTTTCGTGGTACAAATTGCAGCCTCTTCATACCATTCCTCGTGTAGTTCCTGACAATGGCACTAGTATAGCAACCTAAATGGATATGTGGTGCAGTTTCCAACATTGTTGCCTGAACATGGTAAAGGCTCGCAGAAAGCAATCAGCACATGTAAGTGATCAAGAAGCAAATGAATTTGCATAGTACAAGCTAGTTGAATACAAAGAGAGAGCTGCGAATTGCTTAGTACAAGCTAGTTGAATACAAAGGAAAGCTTAGGTTTAGGAACGGTTTCAACTCTGAAAAATTATTTTCAGTTAGGCAGACACTTGCTGTTTGGTAGAACTAAGCTAAGCAAGGTTTCAGAAATGTAGAGGTACAAACTAACAAATGTGTCTCAAATACAACTGTCTTGAATTGAAACATGATACTAAGATATAGTAACTATGGCAGCATCATATAAAATTTCTACAGTACCAGTACCAATGAATTAGTAGACCATTTGCTGCTGTGAAATAACTAGATAAGGGTGCAGAATTTCATACAAAAAAATAAGGATAGCATTATCTAAAGAATTTTAACACACAAAGGATACCACAGAATATGGATAATGATGAGACAAGCATATTAACTCCAATAAATTTACATACTCCTACCACATTAAAGATGCCTCAACACAGGAGACTATTTTTATGGGTGCAGAATTTCATACTAAAAAACAAGATAGCATTTGTCAAAAGAATGTCAACAAAGGGGACCA
The DNA here is from genome assembly GCA_947561735.1 of Cenchrus americanus. NCBI lineage: Eukaryota > Viridiplantae > Streptophyta > Magnoliopsida > Poales > Poaceae > Cenchrus > Cenchrus americanus. The sequence continues at coordinate 289,886,882 of OX387239.1, read as the reverse complement.
CAGAACATGGCTAATAAATTAGAGCATGAGACAACCATACTCACACCAGGAAATTTACATGCCACATTATTAAAATAGCCTGCACACAGCTAAGAATTTAACTCCTTTGATATAATGCTCATCTGCTGATTCCCTTCAAAAAATGATACTTTTCAGGTAGGGACTTCACATGGTGCCTATATTCTTCCCTTGAGAAAACTGATAATAGTAAGGAAGTAGTGGATGCCTCAAGTGAGAAGTTGTTCTCATCAACTTTGGAGAGGTAAGCCCCAGCCCTGATTATCTCACCTCTATGCAGAAGCCTCCTAACTATAGAATTCAGCATACGTGAGTTTGGAGTGCATCCACTCTTTTCCATTGCTGAAAACAGATTGTCAAACTCATCTAGTGACCCTTCTTTAATGAGATTTTTTGTCACTAAGTGATAGGTCACAACATCTGGAACTAAACCATGGGCAGAGATAGCATTGAATATATCCATGGCATCTTTCTTTCGGCCACTTTTGAGCAAAGCATCAATCATAATGCTGAATGTAGTAATGTCAAGTTGAAGATCCTTAGAACATAGATTCTGAAACATTTTGAATGCGTCATCAACAAAATCATTTTTGCAAAGACCATTCAGAATTATGCTGTATGAGATAACATCAGGCTTCACACCGACACGTACCATCAAGTCAACGAGACTCTGAGCTTCCATAACCCGTCCTTTTCTGCATAGGTTACACATTATTGTGTTGAAAAACACAGCATCGAAATGGATACCTTGATTCAGCATTTCAGAAAAGAATTCCTCAACCTTCTCCCATTTGTCAACGGTGCACAATCCATAAACTAGGGAGGTAAAAACAATGATATTAGGAGTCACCCCTTCATTGGTCATCTGATTGAATCTAAGTGTGGCCTCGTCCACTCTTCCCAACTTGCAAAGTGCGTCAATTAATGCTCCATAGTTAGCTGCATCAAGACTCAACCCTTGCTGCCTCATCTGGTCAAATACATGCATCGCCTCATCCATCATACCACCTTTAGCATACGCACAGAATACTGTGTTGAAGACGTGATGGTTAGGTGAAATACCATTTGCCACCATCAGATCGAAGAGATCACGCATATCAGAAAGATCTCCTTTCGAAGCATACCCATCAAGCAGAATGCTATAGGCAGTTACATCAGGTTCCATGCCCTTTTCAATCATAGAATCAAGCATCTCTCTAGCTTCTGTGTTGTTTCTATTCTTGCAAAGATAGTTCAGCAGCATACTACAGGTATGTAACAACATCTGGTTGCAGACCTTGTGTGGACATTTCATTGAGCATTCGAATCACCTCATTCCATTGTCCTGAAGTGCAATACCCATAGATCAGAGAATTATAGGTGTTAATGTTTGGCTTAACACCTTTAATAAGAATCATCTCCTGAAAGACACCCTCAGCCCTGCTAACTGCTCCAGCTCTGCATAGGACGTCAACGACTGTGTTGTAGGTCACAATATCAGGCACAATCCCCCGATCTAGCATTCCATGAAATAGGCTGTAAGCTGTGTCGACCTGACCCTCTCTAAAGAAGCCATTGATGACAGTGTTGTACGCCACCACGTTTGGTGGGCAGCCACCGCCTCCATCATCATCAGATTCAGCCATCATGTGGAGCAGCTCAAGTGCCTCCTGAGCTCTACTTTCATTGCACAAACCCTTTTGAGAAGTGTGTTGTAGCTGACGACAGTGGGCGTGCAGCCGAACTCAGGCATTCGCCGGAGCAATACGTCCATGGCCTCACCCACCCTCTTTGCGTCACAGAGACCATTGAGAAGCTGATTAAAGACTATGTCGAGGGCGGCTCTCGCGTGGCGATACATGCCCGCGTGAGGACGGCGGCGGCGCTGCATCCGCCTCCGGGTCGGGATCGGTGTGGTGGCTCGAATGATTGGCACTGGTGTAGAGCGCCTGGATCCTTCGGATCTATCCTCACGATCGGCACATGTTGCCTAACTGTCTTCCGGCCGGCCGGGTCCTTCGGATCCTGCATGGCTGCATGTACTCCTAGAGTTCAGTTACACACGAGGACACGATCGGCCATGAGCAGAGCTTCCCTGCATTTGTTCATCTATACAACTGCGAAGTGCAGCGCGTGCTGCGGCGAGGACGGGGGGCCGCCGGCCGGGCGTCTGCCGTGGGTGGGACACGCGCGTGAAGCACCAGCAACGGCATTTGACTGAATCGAAGTGAAAATAGCAGATTTGTCGCCAACGAAGACAACGGAATAACTACGTACCCCGCTGTTGATGCTGATTTGAGTAAAAAAAAAAAGATTAACTGCAAGCTTTTTTTTTCCCTTCTTTACATGCTGAAACCACAACACTCATAATTGTAACTTGTACAAATTTTATGACTGAAAGACGAAAATGACAGGGAAGAGGATGGTGCAGAATGAAGTAGGTATCAAAGAATAAGCTTAATTAGTCGAGGCCTTGGGCTTGCTTCGTCTGCAGATGGGCCGAAGAGACGCGATGGCGTAGACGAAGAGCTGCTAACATTGCCGCTCAACTTGTGCCTGCAGCCAGAGCAGCAGCACCACACCGCTCCCCCCGCACCGCTTGCGCCGGCGCTAGCTCCTCCACCCGACTTCCTCCTCTCCTCGCCGCCGCGCGCTGACGGCAAGCTGCTTGTCCGAGCGCGGCGATCTCGTTGTCACTTTCCATCTCGACCTCACTCACTCTTTCCAAAGAAGGCCATAGGTATATATCCTGGAGAAAATAAACCACTTTAACTCTTAACGCTTCAACATCCGTATTATTTATCATGTCTGCAACTTTAACTCTTAACGCTTGACCTTGTAAGTTGCAAGCAGAAGTTGCAATTTGTTCATATTGGGGGTCTCTCCTTAGTGTACATATGTACATCCATTGGTGGGGTTGCCATTCACCAGTAGTGGGGTCGTACTCTACAGCTCGCACCCGCCACAACACATTGCCTCTGCTGCAGGGAGATTATATTACCCGGAAAGACAGCACATTGTCACCGCGGACGACATAACTTAATGACACAACAGCGGGAGATGGGGTTGTACACGGTGAGCGATTCGTTTCGCGCGCGAGAGGAAGAGAAGACCATTGAAACTGTCCCGGAGGCGCCACTCTGGAGCCTCCTCTGTCCCTGCAGCACAGCAAAAGCAGAGCTTCAATAAGATTAATGACTTGTGATTGAAAATAGAAATATATATATATATATATATATATATATATATATATATATATATATATATATATATATATATACCCAGTAAGATCACTGCAAGCAAGTAGTAACCAGACTGCTGGAATAGCTTATTACCACTAGTGCTGGCTGTAACGGGCCATGGCATTTGAAGAGGGTAAACGGTGCTACCATTTGGTTTCATCTCAGCACTGGAGGCGCCATGCACTCGTTGATGTCGTGCGTCGCAACGCAGAGAAGCAACTCCAGAGCCCACTGCACACACTTGACGCACTCGGGCAGCCCCGCCAATGCAATTGCCCGCTGCACAAGGATGTCTGCCTTGAAACTCCCAGGTCTGGCTATCAGATGCGCGACGCTGCTTGGGGAGATGGAGGCCGGAGAAGCTCATGGTGATGCTGTCAAGCAAGAGCAAATGTCCCCTGACCGTGACCGTGCCCCCCAGAAGAGACGAGCCCTGCTGCAGCGGCGTGCATCGCCCGGCCTGCCGCGCGCTTCCGGCCTTCTCGACGTCCCATCCACGGGTGGAATCGGCGAGCGTACGGTGGGAGCTGTGATGCCGGACGGGCGAGCCAGTGGGAGGGTGCGGCCGGCCGCCGGCGTCGATCGAGGAGGGCCGCGGCTTGTGCCTCGACGTACGGTGGGAGCTGTGAGACGGTGGAAGCCTTGGTTATTACGAACTTAACTCTTTTTTTTTTGGCAAAATGGAACGGGCACGCGAGACGAGAGACGGTGCGAGGAGTAAGCAGACCACGGACGGCTTGGTCAGCAGAATGTCTGTATTTGCCAACATCTGGGGCCTGGATCTGTGGACAGTTGTTGATCGAGTTGCGGCATATATTCTTCTGAAATCTCAAAGAAAATATGGACAGTTGGGACTGATGAGGCCTTGCTTCATATGTGTCCACGCCATCCGTTCCTGTACGTATCGTCTTTCCTGATTGACAACGTCAGTTCCAGTTAAAAATTTGCTACTCCGGCAATGAGCTTATTGTACGTACAGGATGATGAACCAATTTATTCTCTTGGGCTCTTAAGAGTGGATGCCAAAAGGCGACGGCGAAGCCTCATGCAAACTAAACATGAAATCCTGCCAGTCAATTTCTGAAAGGCAAGTTAGTTCACATAATCACAAAGGCAAACCTAAAATAAAGATTTTCACAAACTTGCAAGCAGATTTGATGGAGAGCGAACACCACCACTAACAGAAAGTTGAGCTCAACAACCGAAAAACGGAGCTAAAACATTCAGAAAATCCTCTCTACTGAAAATCCTGTTTGGGGCAAGCCAAAATTTCCCGTGCTACCCAGTTGCTGACATTCTGACCTAACAGAAACCGAAACAAAACGGCTGCAGGACATCAACAAAGTCGTAATTAGTCGGAAAATCAACACAAATTCTAGTTCCTCGGAACAACGGGGTCCTGGAGGGAAGGAGAGGGGGGGGGGGGGGGGGGGATCGTCATCCATCCTAGACCTGGAATCGAACGGATCGGGCGCCACAAAATACAAGCAGCCGATCCATCCGGCTAGCTAGCCCGCGCACCTGATCAATCGACCAAAAAAAACATGAGATCGAAAACAACTGCTGACGACTTAGTTACCCGGCACCACGAGTCGATTCTATTCCACGGAGAGAGAAGAAGAGAGAAGAGGGAGGAGTCCACGGGTGAGGTCGGTCGGTCGGTAGGTGATCGTCGTCGGTTCCCCGACGGAGTCGAGTCGGTTCCGCGCTTGCCGTTGCCGACGCCAGCGTGTTCGGTTGGCTTGGCTGGTGCTGGCTCGTTTCGAGAGAAGAGGCCGTGGGCCACGGTGGTTCTTGGTCTTGCGGTTTGTTGGGTGAGAAAAAGTATTAATGGCATTGGTTCTTTGGTGTGCCGGTTTGTTGGGTGAGAAAAAGTATTAATGGTGGTTCTTTGGTCCCGGTTTGTTGGGTGAGAAAAAAGTATTAATGGGCGGTGGGCTGATAAGCGAAGCCTAACAGGGCGCTCTACGAACCTGCGAGCCGTGATCCGCTGGCAGCTGGGGCCAGGACGGCAGGGGCTCAACTGCACCGCCTCGATTTGGGACAAATTAAAAACAGCGGCGTGGTGAGTCATGATCGTCGTAATCCACAAGCAAGCAGGAAAAAGAAAAGTTGCGCTCTCCGTCTGATGAGTGCGAGTGATGCGCACGGTGCACCCACATCCACATGGGACATGTTTCGATAGAGGTGTTAGTTTGTAGCACCAAAACTAACACTTTGGAGCCAAACACACGTGTCTTTAGTTTGGTGTTAGTTTGGTGAGCCAAACACATAAACATCCAATGGCCATGTTTGGATGGTATAGGTTAGTGTTCTTGGTAGTGGTAGTTTTTAACACCTCCAAATTAACACATAAAAAACTAACACCTTGAATGTTTGGATGGAGGTGTTAGTTTTGCATCTAAAGTAACTTTTCCAATCATTTGAAAAAGGAGAGGGAGAGAGAAAAGGGGTGGGGTCCACCAAACTAACACCAATTACCACCTCTTGGAGGTGTTAGTTTTTTTGGGGGTGTTAGTTCAACTAACACCAAACTAACACACGTGTTTGGATGAAAAGTGTTAGTTTTGGTGTTAGTTTCTTCAAACTAACACTAACACCCCCATCCAAACATGCCCAAGGTGTTAATTTTTTTATGTGTTAGTTTGAATGTGTTAAAAAACTACCACTACCGCTAACACCAACGCCCACCATCCAAACATGCCCATGACACACACACACACGGCTCACCATGCGATTCAATCAATACACAGGATCCCCCAGGCAATACACGCACGCAAACTACACGTCTCCCGTGTGAAGTGTGCGTGCGTGATACAAATCTGTTAGCAAACGCCAAAAGTTCCATGGGCGGAATAGTCCGGGTGAGACGACGGAATGGAATTCTCAGAGGAATGTCTAGGCAGGGCAATCCACGTATTCCGAACAATGCGTACGCGGTTGACTCGGCGAAGAAAATAGATTGTTTCTGACGAGAGGATTATACTAAAGCATCAACGATCTTTGGCCATCGTCTCTTCCAAAGTCTTGAGCCAAGTCACGTATTGGAACCGCTCCTTCTCGAGCAAGTGGCGGAGGATCGAGCCTGCCAGTTTGGAGGTGACGCCTCTTGCCACTAGATATCCTCGCAACGCAGATTGAAGCCCAGGGTCCAGGTCTCTGCACGCAGAAAGGCAACCACTGTCAGGGAGTAGCTTTTTTTTTTTTTTTGCTAATCACACAGTATCTAGCTTTCTTTTTTTTTTTTGCGAATATATCTAGTAGCATTTTTTTAAGAGTAGGGAGTACCAGTTGTCACGAACAAACCATTACCTGTTGAGCTGGACAGGTATCTTGAATTCTTGATATTCACAAAAAAAAACTGATATTACCCTTTGGCGAATCGACAGGGAAACAGAACCCTTTGTTTTTTTGTTTTGCAGAGAGCCGCATATATGAAGTAATATGATACAATTAATTGTCAGAAGGCTGACTTCAAGAATTGGAGGCACAAAGAATTACTACGTGAGATATTTTGACCAATCCATAGTATGCTCCATGAAAAGAGCACAAATAATTTGCGAGTATGTCAACTTGTATCGCGGCTTGCGTTGCACTAGAGCATCGAATAATAGCACGTTTATTGCCTACTGCTCCTGCACTGGTTGCAAAGAAATTTCCCAGTACAATAAAAGAAACTAAACCAGTGCACTGCTCCTGCACTGGTTATGAATAACAAGGTTCCACTCTTTCCATTGTTCTCCACTCGATAAAAAGATCGTACTATATAATAATGCTATGATAGGGACTGATTTCATTCCCATTCAAAAAACTAAACGCGATTGACCAACATCTTAACCTAGTTTCTTCTAGGTAGCATTAAATGATGGGTTGCATAGCACACCAATCTGTAAATGTAAATGTAAATGTAAATGCAAATGGAATCTGAATATCCCTAGGTGACATAAGGAGCATGCATGGAAAATCTAGGACAATCAGATTCCCTACATCCAGATGCTGTGCCAAGTGCTACCCATTTCAGTTTAACATCGTGAGATCCCAAATTAGGATAAAAAAGAAAAGAACATAGGAATAAGAGTAAGTGAGTAACTTGACACATCTCATCCAAAAAAATTTAAAAAACCTGATAGATCTACTTTGACCCAGAGCCGGGTGATGCCTAGTTGCACTACCCAATGAGTTTATATTTCAGAGAGATTGGTATTCTATTTCATACATCAACCATCATGATTTTCAATTAATAGACATCTCTGAAAAACTCAGACCGTGAACCCAAAATGTAAGAGGTAGACATCGTTCTGCTCAGTCACATGCTGCAAACCACATTCATGTATCATGTTGACCAAATGGTGTTGCAATTTGCAAGGTTACTTTTCTATTCACATACAAAGACACTAAATTAAGTATTAACTGGAAACTACAAGCACAGACAGCAAATTCAGGACTAATGGTCATGAACCATACATGATTACAAATTCATGGCATGGGTTTGATTACTGGCATGGGTTCAATTTTGTGAGAGGTCTTAACATGAGTTTCAGTTACACTAGCAAAATAAAAGGATAGTTCGAATTAAAATCATCCTAGGGCAAAAAATGGGGATTACAATTCTTTAAGGGGATCATGTGGGCTGCAAAGGCAGCTAAAATGGGGATTAGGTGGAAAATAGGGGATGGCAAAAAGGTTAAGTTTTGGGAAGGCAATTGGTTAGGAACATCCAGTTTAGCCATTCAGTTTTGGGGGCTCTATGTTATACTGAATGAGAAAAATAAGACACTGTGTGAGCTTTGGGATGGTACTAACCTAAAGTGTACCTTTAGAAGAATACTAGACTCTGACCTGAGTAGGACTTGGGAGGAGATTATAAAACAACTAGCCTCGACCATAACCTATAGTGGGGAACAAGATGACATGCTATGGACTTTTAACTCTAATGGTGTATACTCCTCCCAGTCCTTACACAAGATCATAAATTTCAGAGGAGTGCAGCCTGTGCACACCCTCGCTATCTGGAATCTGAAAATTCCCCCAAGAGTGCATTTCTTCCTTTGGTAGTTCACACAAATAAAATCCTAACCAGGGATAATGTCAGAAAAAGAAAACCTGTTGATGATAGCAATTGTATGTTCTGCTCCGAAGAAGAGACAGTCCATCACGTCTTCTTTGAGTGCGTAGTGGCAAAACATATGTGGGTCTATATTTCTGAATGTTTATATGTAAACCTTGGTGGCTGTTTTGAATCAATTGGCAAGTTCTGGCTTAGCGACAAAAAGAATTCTGTGATTAACATTTTCACTTCAGCAGCCCTGTGGGGGCACTGGAAACTAAGAAACTGTCTTTGCTTTCAGAACGGGAGCTGGCGCGGTGTGAACTGCTTACTGATGCATATAGTGAACATGATTCATAGCTGGAAGCTGCTTTGTCCCCCTCTGAAGATGGTGGAACTAGAATCAAGGCTACCAGGCTGAGATGCTCAGCAAGTCAGCAAGCAGGCCTCTCTCAGGCTAGCAAACTAGCCGGGACCTTGAAGGGCGAGCTGTTCATCTTCCTGCTGAAGCATGGAGGCGACTGGGGAGACAACCAAGTACCAAAAGAGCTGGAACCACTGATACTCGCCGGAAAAGTGATGTAAGTCAGCAACTGAAAGAATGCAGCAAAGGATGTTGGCTCTGAAAAGAGAAGGACAGATGATGCCTGAAGACGTTCTGAAGTCATGTTTAGTTTTTGCCTACTCCATGTTTTAACTCTGTCTTCCCATATGTCGATTTGAATGTTCCCCTGTTGGATTCATGTAAAAACTGGTAACGGGTGCTGTAACTGTCATGGCCATTTTGGTCTTTACATCAGTAATAAAGGCTGGGGCAACTGCCCTATAATTCTAAAATCATCCTACGGCTCTCACTGAAATGTGCCAAAGATACAATCCTAACACAAAGTTTATGCAGAGCCAAAATTCACTAGAATTCAGCTCACGCGTTCCACATGCAGCAACATCCAGAGCCGAAATAAAGCATGAAACGGGATATAAGCATTACCTGAACTGTGGCCTTTCATACTTGTCTTCTCTAGCTTCACCAGCAATTGGGTGGTACCGAACAGCGTTGATAGCATAGTCAGCGTCGCAACCGTCCTCCTCGACAAAATGCGCACCGCAGTCAAAGTGCAGCATCGGAGTCGCAGAAGGCTTTCTCACGAACACCTTCATGAGCGCGGCCCTGGGCAGCGGCTCTCGGCCTTGGAAAATCAGCGGGGCGAGCAGCGCCGACACGAAGACCTCCTCGGAATCGGTCCGGCGGCGCAGGAGCACGTCCTGCGCGCGGGGGGCATCCGATACGGCAACGAAGTCCGGTGCGTCCTGCGAAGGGGGGGGGAGGAGAGAGGTGTGACTTGCGGCATGCGCTGCTGGATTGCGAAAGGGGTCCCGCCAGTGGATCGCCGAGCAAGGGGGAGGGACCGAGGGAGCAGGACGTGGCGTTGTACCTGGGAGTGGAAGGAAGGGGGAGCGGACGGGGCGGAGGAGGCGAGCTCGTGGGAGAGCTCGGCGCGGACGGCGGCAAGGACGTCGTTGGCGCTGCGGCGGAGGGCGGCGGAGGTTCTCAGCCGCCGCAGAAACATCGCTGCCGGGCTGCTGGAGGACTGGTGCGATGCGGTTGCAGACATTTGCTTTTAGAAGACGCCCCGGCCCAACGGATCAAAGCGATTAGATCGGCCCATGGGCTTTTTCGTTTGATATAAACATCTAATGACATTTACAAAGTTCGTGGAAATATATAGGAGACTTTAGTCGAGTTTTTGACATGTGGATGCACTTGGATGGAATTCACGCACATTTTTTATCTTGCTTGTATGAGGGTCTAGTTGGGCGAGCACCTTGCAAAATGCTACGATGGAACTTAGGCTATAACAAGAACTTTTCTTTCACAACATGGAATTTCGGCTATCACGGAGCCTTTCACGGATTTTTTCTTCCACATGATGGAATTTCGTCTACCACGGAGCCTTTCACGAATTTTTCTTTCACACTTTGTAATTCTCGCCAGACGCGAAGCTTGAGGGAAACTATTTTCATATATATTACAAAAAGTATTTACATAGGATCCGGCTTGTTAAATGTCTTGCCCCTTGATTTAGGGCCCCTCTTTGCGAGGAAAAGAGTACGGTCCATTTTATTCTAAGGTAAATGCGAGAAGTAAATATTTTTGTTCTGGAAACCACTTGTAGTCTCGTGGTTCAGGTTTTGACAATTTTATGGAAACTAAATTTGCGAAAGGAAATGCTGAATATTAAATCTAACTACTTTTCATGATTGTTAAGGGTAGTACCTCTTTAGATTGGCCGCATTCCACAAATGTGGCAGTTCTTCGCCTGTTTTAGTCTGTTAAGCGGAAAGCTCCTGTCATGCTAGTTTCTTCTTTCATAATAAATGATTTGTTTACGGTTTATTACCGTGATCTGTGGGTTTCTCAACAGCAAAAAAAACATCAGAAAGTACTCCCTCCATTCCAATTTATAGTTCGTTTTTAACTCTAAATTTGATCACTCATCTTATCTTTTTTCAATAAGTTGTGCAAAATATCATATTTTTGTTTAATAATTTTTTTTACCAAAGTCGGCATGGACCAAGGAAGCTCTTACCTGTTTTTATATTTTTTTAGCCACTCGTCTTAACTTATTCACTAAGTTGTGCAAATCATCATATTTTTTGTTTAATAAAAAACTTTTTTTGACCGAAGTCAGCAAAAGCTCCTACCACAGATTAGAAGGTCTGCAATGGAGTCCATGGAACTGTGGGGACTTACTAAGGGTTCAGTCAGTGGACTGTATTCGATTCTTTTCTCCTCGCAACCAGTGTTTCACTTACAGTTTGCCGCTTTCTCTCTACTTCTGTCTGAGCCCTTCTGTCAACTTTCATTGATCAAAGATAGTTCTCTGGGAGAAAATTACTCATCTGATCAACAATCAGACATAAGCCGAAGTGCCGAATTGATGCCAGATTCAGAGAAAACTCTATGTCTCAGAGATGAACTCTCAGCCTTAGTTGAGTTCCCAACATCTGAACTTCTTAAAACAGATCTGACAACACGAGACAGGGTATGCTATATTTACATCTTCAAAAATTTATTAGAAGCTATTTCTTTTTATTATGTACTAATGGCTCCTTTGTGTTTTCTCTCACCAGGTTGATGTCTTCATTGCATGGGCATTATTGTTGTCACACCTGCAATCACTACCATCATCTTCCATTATTAGGGGAAATGTACTTCAATATATACAGGAGAAGGTCAGTCCGTGCATATTGGATTGCATTTTCCAGCAACCACAGCCTGCCGCGGCTGGCGTGCAAGACCTGCCGGCACAAGTTCCACGGCGCCTGCCTCTACAAGTGGTTCTCGACGTCCAACAAATCGACTTGCCCGCTGTGCCAGACTCCCTTCTAGGCATTGGTTAGTTTGCTTGCTGTCGCCGTTTTGTGGATGACGTGCGCTGCGTGTGTGGGTGCTGAGCTTTACAGAGACCCAGCAGGCCATATATCTCACTAACATATCCCAAGGTTTTTTCAGCTTCCATCTACTCCAAGTAATGAGCACACGGAACAAACACGTCGAGTTCTAGATGCAGGGATCTTGCGTCCGAGCTAATGAATCGTAGGCATAGCCACCTTGACTCGGCTGAATTTTGTAAACTGAGTACAGTGTCCGGCAAATACATCATCCTTGCGACAAATCTACTTTTTCAAGAAAGTATAGAATAGCAACACTATACTGATAACACACAAAAGCAAAGTCACTGCAGTACTCATCGTCCAAAACCTGCACCTGCCTCCACTACTTTTCAAGAAAGTGCCCGCTAGCTACTTCTCCCAGGAAATTAAGCATGTGTATAAGGCGAGGATTCAGGACCTCATCAGAGCACATACCGAAAGCTATCAAGGAAACATTTGGACTTGTGCTTGACCATGCGAAGCCCCTGCTCGCTCGGAGTGGGCAGCAGCACCTCCACACCAGTGAAGACAGTCACCGGGGTAGAGTTACACTCGTCAAGATCATCCTCAATCTCGAAGCTACTGGCAATGCAAAACCTCCCCGAGCCAAGGCTCAGCAGGCCGCACGTTACCAGCCACCAGTCCTCCGGCGGTTCGAAGTCCCTCCCGAGACGCTGCACCGCCGGCGCAGCAGCAGCAGCAGCAGCGGTGGTGGTGGTGGTGGAGAGGTTGCCCAATGCCAATGCGCACAGTTCATACGAGTCCTCCCGGTGCTCGTCGCCATCCTCCGACAACCCAAGCCAGAGGCCCAGCTCAGGAGCGTAAACAGCGTCAAAAGGCAGCACCCAGTCACCACCCACCTTGCTCCACTCGCGGGCCGCCGTGTCGAAGCAGTAGGTCTCCGTGGTGCTCGACACACATATCCTGCTGCCGCCGCCGCCGTCCACCACCACCACGGCGGAGCGAGGCTTGCCGCGGAAATCCGAGAACGGCGGCGGCGAGAGTGTATCCCAACACCAGCTCTCCGCAGGATCGTAGGAGAGCACCTCGAAGCAGCCCGGTCCACCACCAGCACGGTTCATGTCCATGATGTACAGGCTGCCTCTGTCCGCGTGATCATCGGATTCGAAGTCGGACCGCCTGCCGCTGGTGGCACCAGCGGCGGCAGCAGGGATGGAGACAGCCACAGACTCCATCGCCGGCTTGGGTGCATTCAGCTCAGGGATGGGGGTCAAGGAGTGCGAGTCGGTGTTGTAGATGCTGGCATTGCCTGCTGTGTCTGAGCAGAGGATCTTGTTGCTCCTGCCGCCGAAGAGAGCGAGCATACCAATCGAACAGTAGGGATCCGAGGCTGGAACAGGCACGCATGGTTGGTAGTGTATGCTTGGTCTAGGCAAATGACGACCCAGGCTCATCCCTACTATGTTGATGATGCCATTCTTCTTCTTCTTCTTCTTCTTCTTCTTCTTCTTCTTCTTCTTCTTCTTCTTTATCATCTTATTAGCTTCCGCATCTGCTTCATTCTTCTTCTTCTTCTTCATCATCTTGGCTTTCGCGTCTGCTTCAAGTGCGTTCGCAGTCGATGGGTAGAAGAGCTTTGATGCGTCCATGTGCCTCAGCGAGAACAAGCCACGGCCCTCGTTCATCACCAAATGCACATACTGCCGGCTCAACTTCCGGCAGCTCATCTCCCTCCTCCAACAAGCTAAGCTTCCTTAATATAACCTGAACAAGGAACGAGGATCATTCTACACTGCAACAGTATATGTTATCGGTATGTACTACTACCCTGATCGAAAAAGAGAAGTTGGTATTCAAATGGAGGAGGCCTAAATATAATCCCTTTTTCTTGCGGGCGAACAACCATCACTAACGGCATCAAACAAGCATTCCTCTGTGCATTGTGCACGACTAGACAAAGTGTTATCTATCAGAGATTTAATTAGAGGGACGCGCACAATTTCATTAGAACATACTTAGCCCTCAATTTCAGTATAGATCTGGAACAACCTAGCGTGCGTGCGTACGTGGCACACAATTCTAGCACACATGCATCAGAGGGCAGAGCGAGAGATATATATACCTTGAGGAAAGGCGGGGGAGAATTGGACAGCGCCACCAGGGAGCACTACGTCGTCGATCGCGGCCTCCGAGAAGGTGGAGGAAAACCCTAGAGAACGGCGGGGTGAGGGGAATGGGAAAACTCTCGGGTTGGACTGGAGGCCGGAGTGCCAACGAATTGAAAGAGGCCCAATCAATCAAAAAAAAAGGAAACCAACCCCCCCTCCGCCGCCCTGCTTTGCATCGCCAGGGTTCTCCCTTCCTTTCCCCCCACCCCATCGCAGCCGCCACACTCGATCGCTTGCCGTCCGCCCTTGGTCCGCCCGAGGCGTGCTCTCTTCACCGCCGCCCTGACCTGATCGACGCCGTGTTGCTTCTCCGATCCACTGCTTTCCCCTGAAGGTCTGTCTCTCTCTCTCTCTCTCTCTCTGCAATTCCATTCCGATAGATTGATCTGTTGCCACAATTAGTGACGGTGGTGGTCATACCTGACAGACCCTTTTGATTTGTGCTAAAAATTTGTACCGGCGGCGCTACCTTGACTGCTTGTTTCGGATCTGTGCTACGTGTTAATTTGAGTGATAAGTGCCCCCCCCCTTGTTGTGTTGGCATTGTGTGCGTTCTGTGCATCTTTGTCGATATTCATGCTAGTCATGCATCATGTGTCCTTTAGTTAATTAGGCTGCTCATTCGTTTTGTTTGAGTTTTCGATGATTCCTTTATTTCCTTGTTGGACCTTCAGGCTAGCTAAACAAGTAGTAACATCGAAGATGAGCTTCAGCCGTCAGTCTGTGCATTTGGTTTTGAACGAGGGGGGGCGTGGTGGCTTGTACTCGCTGAGGCACATGGACGTATCCAAGCTCTTCTACCCATCAACGGCACAAGCACTAGAAGCAGAGGCTAAAGCAGCGAAGAAGAAGAAGCAGCATAAGGATGGCATCTTCAAACTAGGGAGCATTGGCCGTTTGCCGGGACCCAGCATACACTACCTACCATTCTCGCCTCCCGGTCCCAACAGTTTGGTTGATGTTTTTGCCCTCTTCGGTGAGAGCAAGAACAAGATCCTCTACTCGAATGCGGAAGGCCACACCAACATCTACAACACCGAGCTCCACTCCTTCATGGCAATGCCTGCCCTCAATTTGCCCAAAGGGCGCGATTTCATGGCCGCTCATGTCACCCGCACCGCCGCGCACGCGAGGTCTGACTTTGACATCAACCCGGAGGTGGACTATGGCATCTTCGCCGGGGAACCCCGTGGCGACCACACTGACAGCCTCTACATGATGGACATGAGCTTCTTTGAAGTGCTTGCGTACTACCCTAGTGGGGAGTGGCAATGGCGCCCTCTTCCATTGCCGCCTTTCTGCTCCGGCGATGACCGTGGGCGCAAGGCCTGCAGCAACAAGAAAATTCCCCACGCAGTTGTTGACGGTACTCGAATCTGCGTATCATCTGCCGCCGCGACCTACTCTTTCGACACGGTGGCGATCAAGTGGAGCAAGGCTGGTGACTGGGTGCTGCCCTTCCACACCAAAGCTGACTTCGTTCCCGAGCTCAACCGGTGGATTGGCCTGTCAGCCAGCAGCCCCTCCGACCTGTGTGCTGTGGACCTCTCTGTCTCTGCAGCTGGTGCCTGCGACGTGCCGCCGCCGGTGGTGCAGCATGTTGCGCTTGGTGATGTTGACCTGCACGAGGACTGGTCGCTGACGAGTCGCGCCCTGGTGAACCTCGGCTCTGGTCGGTTTTGCATCGCCATGTTCTTCAACAGTGCGGCTGCAGATGCCCAGGGCAGCAGTCCTCAGGAGGTCGTGGTCGTCTTCACCGGTGTGGGTGTAGTGCCCAGTGGCGACAATCGTCATACCCTCCGCGGGATCAAGCACAAGTCCAAATGTCTCCTGACGGACAGGATCGAGTACGTGCTATGAACTGTTCTCGCCTCCCTAGGTTGGATAAGGGACCATGACCAAGTCCATGTCATTGTCTAGCTTTTTTTTTTGCTCCAAAAGAAAGTCAAAACAGAACACCAGCGCCACAAGCATAGCTTAGTTGAACAAACACTCGATCAGATCAGGTGCTATATATATATGAGATGCAGCATTTCCTGAGGCTAAACATACCCGCCCTCCACCACACACAGGCATCCCAGCCAGCTGCACATTCACCGCTTTTTATTTTCCAAGCACAACTTTATCATTCGCAACGCAGGAACACCAGTCAAAATCCTAGAACTTAATTAAACTCAGCTAAGAACAACTCTGCACATAACCCGGAGTACGCGGTGTCCTTCGCCTTGAACTTCTCACAGTCAGGCACTGCAAATTATGCCAATCCAAACAAGTGAGCACACGATAGTGGAACAAGATGCCAAAAAAAACACAAGGGTTTGCTGACACTATTTGAGCTTGCGCAGTATGGTGGAGGCATACATTAACAGTGAGACAGCACCTGCAGAGGTGAAAGAAAGAAAAGGTAAAACAGTTAGGATTGCGGCACTGGGCAAACTGAAAGCATATTGGATGGATTCACTCTTTCCGGTATTAAGCATCAAAATCGTCGTGTATCAGAAAATATGGCTGAGACTTTGGAGGGTAGTTGATGAACAAACCAGTTATTAGTTTGACCTTTTGCAGCTTGCTAGTTAAGACAAGTTTTAATTCAAAATATGGGGGGGGGGGGGGGGCGAGAAAAGGTGTTCCACCATACGTGACAACAGCACTGTATGATTCATTAGACTATATATCCATAACAGGAAAGTCTGAAACAAAAAGTTGGCAAACAGTAAAGAAATAAAGGCGAATGAAATTGAAAGAATGTCCTTACTCAATGAAGTTATCATATTCAATTGCTCTGCTCTTGCCCCCAGTCTTGTCAAATTTAGACACAAGCATGTCTAGCACGGTTGGAGAGACAGAATAAGAATATCCCAGACTGAGAAGAGCATCACGCAGTTCTGAGGAGTCAATCTTTCCACTTCGATCGCGGTCAAACCTTTCAAATATTCCCTGAATGATACAGTGACGTACTAAGAATTACTTTATTACATCAACTGATTGGTATGCTTGTATAGAACAGAACAAAATATTAAAGAAAAGGAGCATTAAGTTGCGGAACAGTAACCACGTGCAGAACTAAACAAGTTCTCTCTTTCGGTATTTCCAACATCTCTCTGCAGCAACCAAGTAGTTGAAAATGTCAACCCTGTAATGCCAAACAGTTTCATTCAATTTTGCACATATCAGTATATCACTTCCTCCACTTCACCATTACGTACTTCATCATTCGCCTTGGTGGTGTCGGTGATGTCTAAAACTCTAGAGAACAGATATTAGCTAGGGATATGATTATCAGGTCGTCAAAGGGTATGGGGATTGCTTGCTGAGAATCTCAGGCACCACGTGATCTTGATGCATGTTTGTACGTGGGTCGCGTGTGCAATTAGATAACACAGTTGACCCATACCGACGATGATAGGCAACGCAATCGATTATTATTTCTTATATCTCTCCTGATGCTAACTGCAAAGCAAGCGAATAGCGGCGGAACATGGATGGAGTGGAGAGCCCCTGTGATCAGGAAGAATACTAGCTTCTTCGATCACCGTGGCCGCCATGGTCGTCGTCGGAGCATGCATGCCGCTCCCTCCTCCTGTCGCCGTCGTCGGCGACGAAGCTGCTGCGACGATGAAAGAGTCGAGGAGCGCCCGTGTGCTGGTGCTGGGTGGCACCGGCCGCGTGGGCTGGTCAGCGGCCACCGCGCTCTCCAAGCTCCGCCCTGACCTCAACATCCTCATCGGAGGCAGGAACCGGTAAGCATATCATGCATGCTGCATTTTTTTTTTTTGATACGAGAAGAGGCCAATGACCCACTGTTAAGTTATAATTACTAATGAACACACTATTTATCTGCCAGGGAAAAAGGTAAACATTTGGCATCTAAACTTGGAAAGCGATCCGAGTTTGTCCAGGCTGATATTCATGATGCAAGCATGTTGGAGGAGGCGCTGAATGGTGTGGATTTGGTTGTTCATGCTGCTGGCCCTTTCCAAGGGGAGGACAGGTGCACCGTATTGGAGGCGGCAATAGCTACTAAGGTGAAAAAAACACAACTTTCACTGCATCTCTGCTGAGGTTAATTGTATGCTTACTGTACTGTTTGGCATCCTATCTCATTTATCCTGTGCAGACACCATACGTTGATGTTTGCGACGACGTCGATTATTCATGGAGAGCAAAAGGACTCCATGAACAGGCAAAAGCTAGTGGTGTTCCAGCTATTATTACTGCTGGCATATGTCCTGGAGTGAGCAATGGTCTTCATTCACTGCCTCAGTTGTCATTCATTAGGCAGGGACGGGATGCAACACAAGTAACAAGTCTTTTGTTGATTGTTCATGTATTGTATTCTGCTCCTGTGACAGTGATGGCTGCTGAGCTTGTGCATGCTGCAAGGAGCCAAAAAGCTTGCAAACCTGAAAGACTAAGGTTAGAATTCTTTATGGCCCAGAAATTTAAATTCAAAATAATCATTCCGTGTACCAAGAAGGTTTAAACCTGCAAGCATATTTCCACTAAATCTCTTCTCCAGGTTTTCCTACTACATTGCAGGTTCTGGTGGTGTTGGCCCAACAACGTTGGCTTCAAGTTTTTTGCTCCTTGGGGAGGATGCTGTTGCATATAACAAGGGTACATTTGACTTCCTGTCTGCACTTGTGTTCTTCAGTGTAGAGGAATATCTTAGGAGTTAGATCATTGTTATTACTAATCTAGGAGAGGAAATCAAGCTGAAGCCCTACAGTGGAGTGTTGAACACTGATTTTGGAAAGGGTGTTGGAAAGAAAGATGTTTACTTACTGTAAGTACTTTTGGCCAGTACTATACCTTGCAGCATAATTGACAAACCAGAAATCCAGTAGTAGCCATAAAGGAAACTAATAAATTCAATCATATGATCTATTCCAGGAATCTGCCTGAAGTGAAGAGTGCTTTTAAGTATTTAAATGTGCCCACTGTTAGTGCTCGATATGGTTCTGATCCTATCTTCTGGAATTGGGGAATGCATTATTTCGCTAATTTCTTACCAATTGTATGTATTTCTTCAACCAAATTATGCATTGTGAAGTTACTTCATTCCGATCCCTTTAGTTATAAACTCTACTAGTGAGGGTAACTAAAAGTTAATAGAATTTGTCTTTCTACGATTACCTTGATTATAATTAACGAGCATTAGCTGTGTTGCACTTGATCAGCATAATCATCACCGCTGTGATGAGCATATTATAATGAAATGGTAATTGGTGTTAATTTGAATTACACCTGACTCTCATATCTTTGCGCTTTAATTTGCAGGATATCTTGAGAGACAAAAATATGGTTTTGAAGTTAGTTGAGGTCATCGATCCCATTGTTCGAACCACTGATGGCATTCTAGGAGAGTGTATCTCCATGAGAGTATGTATTGTGCATCTCTTTAAAAAAAATAAAAGAGATAAGTTGCCACAGAGAAAATGTGGCAGCACATAAATCCTAAGCAATATGCATCTCCAGTAAGAAGGAACTTGGACTAATAAATCGCATTACCCCCAATCAAATTCATTTTCTTTATGCAGGTAGACTTGGAATATTCAAATGGCCAGAATACTTTTGGATTATTTACTCACAGAAAGCTATCCATGTAAGTAGAGTAACAACTAGCAATCACTCAACATCAGTATAATACATTAATACCCACTCCATCTGATCACAAATAAGTGATGTTTTGGACATTAACAAGGTCACCAAAATACAACTTTTGACTCGTCCTTATTGTTACAAAATTTTTTACAGAACGCCGTGAAAGTATACTTTTAAGAAACTATATTTTGAAATAAATTTACCCTTACCATTTTTAAAACTCAAACTTAACACTTATGCAACCAAAATTTCAAATAGTTGACTTAAGACAACACCAAAACACTACTTATTTGTGTTCGGGGGGAGCAATTAATATCTAATTATTACATTATTTACTCATAGTAAGTTTCACTTCTTTATAAAACTAAATGTCGTGAGATCTAAATTAACCAGAAAAGTAGACAAATATGAACGCAGACATAGTTCAAAGCCTCTCAATGTATTAGTTTCATGTGCACAATTCATTACAAGCTCAAGTGCACCCCCAAGTTTTCAGCAATTACTAAAAATAGTGTGGAATTTTCAGATCGGTCGGTTATGCAGCAACTGCATTTGTTTTAGCGATTCTTGAGGGCAACACACAGCCAGGCGTCTGGTTTCCAGAAGAGGTCAGAGTGCTTTTTTCAGTAAGAAAAGTTGAAGAGTTAACGAAATAATTTCGGTGCCTGCCTAAACTGGCAATTCTATTTTGGTGTAGCCAGAGGGAATATCAACCAAAGCAAGGAAGTTGCTTCTCAAGCGTGCAGCTCTAGGAGCAGCCAACTTTGTGATGAACAAGTAATTTTTTAATTCCAACATGAAGAACCTAGGATGGCAGTCCAACCAAATGCCTTCTGTAATTCTGTTTCTGAGCTAACATTTTTAACATCTTGAATTGGCAGGACTTCGTGGATGGTGGAAACTGGTCGGCATTGAACTTCACCAAGGAATTTACGTGTGAGAATGTAACATAGGCTCAAATACCTGTCTGTTAACTCAATATACAATTCTGTTACAAGTATGTTGGAGTAAATATCAGTCCTCAAGAAGTTGAATGCAACAGCCAGAAGAAGTTTGGCACAGTTGATAGTTGAACAAGATAAAATATCCCGATATAAAATTTTAGCAGGCTGACCTCCAGGCTCCAATTATCGAGGCCCAAACAGTCTAATAAGGTCAAGATGTTTTGGTTATACCTGAGTCACTGTACATAACTATACATTGTTAGCACAATTTAGCTACTCTACTCTTTACATTTGGCTCATGTTCAATAGACCGTGGCCATGCAGTTCTTGTCCAACAAGGACTACATTACCATAGATGTTGCAGGAAACACCCTGTCCAGTAAGGTATAAACTCCTCCACCAAGAAGAAATGCCCCACTGCCAACAAAGTCTTAGTTCAGGGTATATCTCAAGGGAAAAAGGTGAGTATTAGAATACGGAATGATTGATAATAATCTCGACTTCATATAACATGGTTTTGGAAATAGGTGAGTTCAGTAATTTGCAGAGCCATTCACACGTGACACATGAGTGCACATGAAATCTGAATGTTAACGAAAGCTTGTCATATAAGGCTTCAGTTTGAGAATCATGATTAGAAAGCACAAGATCCAAAAGGATATTCAATCCAACATTTGCCCAGGTACTTAACAGAAAACATTCAGATATCAGTTAAAAGTAGATACCTGATTGGGTTTATCCATGCCGAGTATCTTCTGAATGACAGCAAACTCTACAGAAGGCAAGTAATTTAATTATTGGGAGAACAAAAGTAGTGTAAACAAATTTGGTCTATTGCTGTGGTGCTATTAATTAAGTTTTAAGAGAAATTCAAAGTTCCTATCTTGTTGGGTTGTTTTTATCTGTGGTTTACACCCAGCACAAAGTCCTCACGAAAATATAACAAGACAACACTCTCACCTGCAATGCTCCAGCAAAGGAAGCTGCAATAAGAAGAGGTGCCACGTAGCCGGTCGTATATGTCAACAACAAGCTTCCTCCAACAATTGGATCCTGAAAGCAAAAATATAAAACAAAAAAAAACTTAAACAATGATGCCAGGAGGCAGACTGTAATTATCTACTGATATACTAATCAAAGTGTCCATGATAAAAATCTAATGAAGTTTTTAACTACGCTGAACATTAAATGACAGCAACTAATTATTGACCACTGAGCAACTTATTCATCCCATTATACATACTCTTGAAGAGGCAACATATCCCAGAAGGGTGGCTAGAACAGGTGTGCTGCAAGGTGATGCTGCCAATGCAAATGTAAGACCAGCAAGATATGCTTGTACACCTGCGAATTATTTGCAAATAAAAATATTATTTGTGACAAAAGCAAGCTTTATGATATGCACATTAGAATTCTTAATAGGAAATAAATAGTGTCAGGAGGCATCACTTGAAGGGAGGTTAGCTGCAGCAGTTCGTGGGTCAAAATCACTGAAAAATGAGGGAAGTTGCAACTCAACCACCTGTTAAATACAGAATAATCAGAAAATAAACACTTAGAGCAAAATAATGTAGTAATATGTACCGTTACAAGATTAAAAGCAGAAATATGATTCCATCAGAATTGACTACGACTGCAATCAGTTTATACAAGTATTTATGATGAGAAACTGAGAGAAACAGGCATTAACTCATAACAATTTAGCTTAAACAAACAGGGTAGTGGAAGAAAAGCTTTGTCTGACATGCTCTATTTTACAAACTTTTCATTTCTCCCATGATTTACCTCCAGAAGATTCAATCCCATGACAATGGCCAACCCAGAAGCAGCCACCGGGAGTCCTTGCCCAACCTGACCATAAGCCTTTCCAGCAAAAGAGGCAGCAATACCAAGAATAGCTAAGGTTGTTGCCAGTCCTAATGAAAATGCTATTGAATTTCCAACAACCTAATAAACAGGAATAGTCAAATCAGTGCATATCAGGAGCTACCCTAGGCAAGCATCCAGTTGGAGATGTCCAGGATAAGCGGGAATTTCTTCCTAGTTTTTCTATGGCATACAAAACCACAATTACCTCAGCCTGTCCTTTCCCAGAACCGAAAGCTCCTGAAAGTTTACGAAGAGAGAATTATACCCAGAGTCAATGAGTGATCCATGACAACTGATTCTTGTGAACCTATCAACTATTCAAAACATAAACACATGCTCACCTATATATCCTAGAGTCAATGGTAGAACACTAAGTGTACAAGGAGACAGACTAGTTACGAGTCCAGCGCCAAAAATGACTGCTAAGCTGGAGAGTAAGGTAAAGGTTAGAAAGGGAGAGATATGGAAGCAGGCAGGGAAAAGGAAAAACTGAGGTAGAAATGCCAACAAGAAGTTGACAGCAGAGGAAAAGAAAAACAGACCTAGAGAAACTGAGAGCAGATAGCTGATCCTGAACAGCCTCATTAGCCTGCTGCCCAGCTGAAAACAGCAGACCTCCAAACCAATCCCCAATTCCAAGGTCAGCCAAGAGGAGTCCTGATGGTCCGTGCTGATGAGAAGCAAGTGGTTTGCAGGGATTAACGTAAAACAAATAAACATTTGCAATGGAAGTCTAGATAAACTGATGCAACAGCCAACAGGAGGTATAATAAAGAGCATAAATTGACTACATTAGAAAGGCAAAGGTGCATGTTGTTTCTCATTCCTATAACTAGTATACAAGGTAGATGGCACGGATTCAACAGTTTTACGACATATTAGCCACACTGTAATGACAACCTGACACAAAGTAATCAGGGACCAACAACTCCTTAATGAGCATTATTAAGCAGTGAAAACGGAACATATTTCAAGGCACGTGTAACACAGAGGCCGGATATATTTCCATTTTCCAAAAAAAAGAAAGAAATCAAGGCACGTGTGATTCTCCAAATTACCAGAGGATCCAATAGCTCAGTAGCATTTGCAGCGCCAGCAGCAACCAGACCTCCCACTGCAACCCAGACATCGCCCTCACACATCAGTCACGGCCATTTTCATCGAACAGACCGCAGCCGAAGTAAAGCACGCCGGAAAGTTGGGAACATGGAACAAGCTCGGAGTTTACCTGCCACAGAGGTCAGCAGAATCGGGCACGGACGAAGGAGCGAGCCTTTCGCTGCCGCCTCCGATTCGACTCTATGAACCGCCGCTGAATGGGGAAAAAAAACGGAAGAGGCGGGGTAATCAAAATAATGACGCGCGACGCGAGCAAGCGGCGGCCGGCGGACACGGACGTACCAAGGGAAGAGGAGGTGCCGGAAGCATTGGGAGCAGCCCGGGCTGGGAGCCGGGGGCGGGTTGAGCTGCTCACTGCGGTCACGGGGCGCGCCGCCATGGCGGGCAGGTGGAGTGGACAAGCAACGGCCAGCGAGCGACAGGAGGCGACAGCGAGATTGGAGGAAGAGGACGCACGCACGCACGCACGCGTAGAGATATTTATTCCTGGGCCCAGTTGATGCTAGGCCTGGACGGCCCGGCCCAATAAACCTCGCCTTCGTCTTGCCGTCGCTTCTTCTTCCTCGCGCACTCGCCCCGTGAAGCTCTCGCTCCGCTCGCTCCCCCCTTTCCGCTCTCGGCTGTGTCGATACACTCCCGGGCACGCACCCGTCGGCGGCCCCAACCTCGCTACGGCGATGGATTCGTAGCCGCATCGCAAGCTGGTTCTTGGGGGATTCTGGTTGATTGCCATTGGGCTGCGGGCTGCCTTGTTTTGGTGCCGCCGGGAGCTCCGGCGAACCCTCGAGTTGGGGGCTGGGTGCTCCTCCTCTTCCCCCCTCCCGATGGGGGGTTGGAATCGGTCGCGGTATGTGAGGAGGCAGCCCGACCCCTACCGCCGCCCGCCTCCACCCCCTCCGCCTGATTACGGTACGGACGAATGCTTGCGTTCTTGACGAATGCTTGTGTTCTTCTGATTCGGGTTATATATCATCCCGTAATCTCTTGCTTGGGTTAGGATTGGTTTACTTCTTCATTCTCGTGGAACGGAGATTTGGTGACTTAGTCATTGCTTCGAACTTAAAATCAGATTTGCCTGTTTGCTTTAGGCCTCCTCATGGGTCTGTTCTTTTCACTGGAATGTGGAATGTTACAACGAAGTGTCAGAAAAATGCTAGCTTTACACGACTTTCGCGCCTATTGCAGATAAACGTTCCTAAGGGGATGGGAAATTGGGAATGGGGAGGATACTGGCATACTGCAATTGCCGCCTTGCCAATTTGTAAAGTAGGCTGTATTTTCTGTCTATAGTCCATTTTGTGCAATGCACCGTCTGTCCCAACAATAATTTATAAATTATAATTAGGGTTCGAATTGGTAATGAGCAATGACTAATGGTGGAAAACTGATACCAAATATTTTGATGATGCATGAAAGTACAAATCTATACTATCAGGCTGCAGTTTAAGATTTTGAATGTTCTCCCTTCTATTTGGCTAAATACAACTGTTCATTTTTTCCTTTTACATAAGTCCAACAACTGGGATCTTCTGGATCCATAGCCCACTTCGCGCCTTGCGCACCATCTTTGGTTACTTTGTCCTTTTGCGCACTTTTTCGAAATGTCTAGTCAGTAGTCCCTTCCTGATTAAGCAATATATTGATCATCTTTTTCTCAAGCAATATGACCTCAAAGTTTTGGTCTGCTGGAAGATACATGTGCACTTTCTTCTTGCTTACTAATTATCATGATTGAATAAAATGACACATCCAACTGCATAGGAAACTGAGACCTATTTGTTGAAGGAATGGTGCCATTTAAGGATCAAACCCCTTTATCAGGAATTATGAATGGTTCCTGTACCTAGACACAATGTTTGTACTACTCAATGTTTCCCCCATGCCCTTGATCGTCATTCATATGAATGAAGAGGAAGTGGAAGGCCATCCATGTAACTAATGAGTTTGTATCCTAGTTCGGGCGGCTTGGCTTATTAAAGAAGCACCTTGTAGCTATAGGTTCTGAAGCTAGTAATCCTAGAGTGTTGGATTACATGGATAAGCTAAGTTTTAGCAGCTATAGGCTCTGAAGCTAGTAATCCTAGAGTGTTGGATTACATAGTTAAGCTAAGTTTTGGCCTTTAGGGATATGGTTCTGGTTTTAATGTTAGGCTTTTCCTTACCTTTCTCAGTACTGGCAGGACAGGATTCAAGGGATCAAAACAGAAAAAAAAATGAAAAATAATTTTTAAAATGATAGAGAGTACTTGTGTCATCACCATTGACAGGGATACTCAGCTTCTACCCATATCAGTAATTTGAAATAAAAAGTATTTTCTCTTCCGGGCTGGTTACTGAACTCATTCTGAAATTTCTGTCTGTTATCTTCCAAATTTGCACGGCAAAGCACTAATCAATTTAGCTATCTATGTTTTCTTTTGCTGATCGCAGTAGGTTTGCAAATTCTGTACCATCATGCCATGTATTGCCATGACAGTTTCATCAAATTCTGACATTTACCTCCACATACGCAGGACGCGAGCACTGCCCAGTCCCATTATGGGAAAGGGAATTCTGCACGTACGTCGGCAACATTTCCTGGCAGAGGTTCTGCGGAAACAAGCATTACGTTTCAGTATACAATAACCTTGAGCAGCGGGATGATGACTCGGGAGCCTTTGAGAATTTTCGGAATGCAAAGGCAAGGTTCTGGTCTAATCACCATGGCCAACCTTCTGATATTCCTTTGCCAGGGCCCTGACATGTACATCGATAAGGCCGACCACCACCGCTGCAGAGTTGATCCCGAGTGGGTAGCTGACCTGGACAAGGTACGGCTACCGTTCGATTCAGATTATCCCGCCCCGGCAACGCCGGGGCAGCTAGCAAGTGCGCCCAGAGCGGATCTGGAAACTGGGGCTGTCTATCTATATAGAAAAGCCAGCTGAGGTGAATAAGTGGGAATGAGATCCTCTACCATCGCCTATGCCGATGGCAGACTGCAGTCGACCAATCCCACGGCGCCAATGCACGTCCCAGGTATTCCTTCATGTACTGGGCTTCAGCCCAACACCGAACGGCCCACAGACTCCACAAAAGAGAACACATGCCGGCATTTTTAGCGCCACCGCTCTTATTTTTGGCGCGAGGACGCCTGTTTCTGGCGCGAGCGCGACGGCGCCTGGCGCGACGGCGAGCCGTGAGGGCGGCGAAGCGGTCCCTGCTGATCTCGTTTTGCATCTAAAGAAACATGTGTGTTAATGTTCCTACTTTTTTGTACTGATCCCTCCGTTCTTCTTTCCATTAAATTTTCCCATGTACCTGTTACATTTCTTGCTTAACTCTTCTCCTGGTCTTCCTTTATTAGATTGTGTGTTCCTACAACAGAAAGAAATTTGCGTATATGAGATGGAAGCAAATAGGTGTGTAATGTCACGGTTGTTTATTTTCCCCATGAGATGAGATAGATTTTAATTGTTTAAAGTGCCACCAAATCATTTTGTTTGATCGTAGGGAGGGTCTGCTATCTGGTTTGATGGCCCAAGTTGGCATGGAGTTCAGTACAGCATAAGAGGCTTGGATGTTTTGGATTAGTTATGGAGGTCAACAAGGATTTGAGGTTAGAAAAAGATTCTCAAACAAAAGAAAGTCAGATGGGAAGGTTAGATCCTGCAGATATGTTTGTGCAAATGAAGGGCATAGAAAGGAAGATAAAAGGGATCATCTAACAAAGTGTCCAAGAGCTGAAACTAGAACTAATTGTCAGGTTCGCATGGGCCTTATAATGGGTAGGGAGAAGGAAAATTATAAAGTTGCTGATTTGGTTTTGGAACACAATCACATGCTTCAGTTGCCACAAACTTCGCACTTGATGGTGTCTCAAAGAAAAATTTCAGAGTTACAAGGCTTGAGTTTTGACATTGTCTGACCCTTCTTTGCTGGTATTTTCAGCTTCTGGGAATGCATCACTGGCCTCTCGTGTTGTCTTCTTCGGGGCCTTCATCTCCTCAATATCACCTCGACTTTCATTATCAACCATTAACCTCTTTCCCCAAGAACGCTTCGTCCATGACATTAACCACGAGTCCACTATATCATCATAAGCCCCCCGAAGTCTTGGTAACTCTTTATTTGAATCTTTGCTCTTCAGATACTGAAGGCAGCTATCTTTCTTTTCACGAGCATCTGAAAGGTAGCCAGGGATTGCAAGTATGACTTGTTTGTCATACTCACTGATAGGTTTCCCTGATTCTTTTGCCTTTATTGCCACCTCGGCAACCTTTTCTGCCAGATCACTTGGAAGCAACTTTACCAAAAGAAAAGGACATTAGAAGTTAATGATTGAACGTCGATTCAAAATTGTTAAAGTAAATGAATTAAAAAATATTCACAACCTTGGGATCAAATTCTTGTGGAGACTCAGGAACAAGGACATGTGCAGTCACTTTTGCATAGTCCACATGGTTTTTGATTAATTTACCAATAGGAGAAACAAGATGATCGAACGAAAAACGGAAGGCAAGAGGCACAACTACCAAAGTGAAGTCAAGATGTTCCAAGTAACCAAGAACGTATACAAACTCTCTATCCACCTGTGGAAGTAGTAATTAGCGAAATTTAGGATGCTTCGAGCACATATTTATTTTATTTTTACAAAATCAGACTACTAATGTAAATATGGCAGAAAAAGAACTCAAATAATGTAAGCTCTCAAATACGAAAAAACTGCATATTCTACCAATAATTTCCAAATAAGTATGGCACACATGTTAAAGAACATTAAAACAAAAGAAGTGCATCCAAAGCCCAAAGGCATATACACACTACTTTGGATGGTGGCATGGACCAATGCAAAAATCTAACCAAGAGGCACATACAGTTATTAATGACTTGTAGATAAGAAATATGGTATACATAATATTTGTCCCATCCAAATGTGCTTTGAACGCATTCTACCAATAATTTCCAAATAAGTATGGCACACATGTTAAAGAACATTAAAACAAAAGAAGTGCATCCAAAGCCCAAAGGCATATACACACTACTTTGGATGGTGGCATGGACCAATGCAAAAATCTAACCAAGAGGCACATACAGTTATTAATGACTTGTAGATAAGAAACAATGTGAAATGACCATCCACCGCCTTCCTTTTGAAACATTTCATTATGAGATTTTTGTGAAAAACAATTAATAGAAATCAGAGCGTGGAAATGTTGTGGTAACTACTCTTGATCTATTGACAAACGTATTAAGCAAGAATTGTTATGCTCTAAAGCAGACTGTAGAACATTTTTTGAGTGTAACTGCCCTGCGACTGGTGGGGGCTTTGAGGTTCATTACATTTTCAGAGATTACAATGGATGGGAGTTCATAAGACTGCTGAAGCCCTGGGTATTTCATGATTTGCATCAAAGATATTGGTGGATCAGTTCTCTGGAAAGCTGATGAGTAAACCAAATCAGACTCCCATGCATCTGTGGCTCCCATTGGGGTTTAAAAGCAATTAGCCTGTAGCCAGCAACCTATGTATTCAGGAGATGGTAATAAGTTATGCATAATGAATACTAGAGCTTTGGTTTTAAAAACCTGTGACTTTTAACAATACATACGTTCTGGTGTAAACTGTGTGCTCAAAATATTTATGATTGGCACCCTGCTATATGGATGTGCAATCGTACCAGTTATATGTAGCTATATCGGTATATGGAGTAGGAAGAGTGAACACTGTACTAGCAAAGGGAGAATAAGTACCTGTCCTTGTGAGACACTGACCCCATATGATAGTAATGAATTTTGCAATCCCTTGCTCATTGGTAGGTAATAGTCTTCATTTAAATTGCCCCTTTCTTGGGGAACAAATTCATGCACAACCCGTTTTAGCCCCCACATCAAATCACCAAGACTATCATCATCATTTGAAAATTTAGTGAAACATCTGACCTTCTGAAAATGATAACAATATTAGAATTCACGCTGAGTGTGGATTATTTGAGACTGATGTAACAATTAAGGGAATATACTAACAAGTTTTTCCTCAATGACAGATTTCAGATCATTGTCTTGAAGAAATAATTTTGCTCCATGCGAACATAGCGTTCGAATAAGCCTGCTCAGGTCTTGGCCAGGACCATGGCAAGTGTCCCGGACAATAGATTTGTCATGAACTCTTACGAAACCAAGGGCAAAGACAACCTGACAACCATTATTATATTGCATAATGTTGGAAAAGAATGACCACCCCACAGCAGTACAAAAAACGTATGAATGCAAGTCCAGCATGAACAATATATATGGTTCTTGTTTCAAAGAAGAGAGCACGAAATAACAAACTAACAAATTAAAGCATACTAAAATTTGAAGTTAGGGGGTACAGCATGCAAGAATAGGGGAAAAAGGACTTTTTTGTATACTATTATTGTGTTAGCATTATTTGCCAATGCCTATGCACAAGATAACACCACCTGCGGACTCAATAACCAATGTATCCTATTTTCAAAAAAAAAAAGCAATGTATCCTACCTGGGTGCTCATAATAGTTGATAAAGTACTACATGGTAGGTATGTGGGTCTGAACCTACCTGTGTTATCTCAACATAGCAGGTCTCATGCCAGGTAAAAGATTAGCACAAAGAAAACCCACTATGAATGAAGATAGGATTCTATTTCTAAATGTGTGGAGAGGCTTTCGGTTGATCCACTATCATCCTACTCTACACTAGATAGAAATAATAGTTATGTACTAGTGTTCCAAAAGGTGAACAACTAGAAATGTGCAGATTAGGCTTATTTGCTGGTTAAGTTTAGAGTGAACACAATAACAACAAATAACAGGATTAAACAACCAAGAGAAGGGATTTTATTGACATCAGTCCTTTTAGCCCCATTAAGTTTGGAGCCATATTGCTTAAATTATATCCAGGGAACGAACTAGTATGGAAAGAACCAGTATGTGTATGGATTTATTTTCTATACCTGACCTGCATCCCTTTCATCGGTAAACCATGTCCATATGTGCTGCAAAAATTGGAGGGGGGCGTTATCACTGTGTCACCAAAAGGGATGGAAAGGGAATGGAAGAAGTGCAGGACAAGTACCCGAGGCCGTCTAAACACATACTCTTCTACATCAAAAATGGCAAAACCTGAAGGCGTCTCAATGAGTGTCCTCCTAAATGTTGAATGCTCCAAATAAGCAGGTTTCCTGTGCAAATCAACACAAAAGCAAAAACTGATGATGTGAGAAATGACAGAACAATTGTATTGTAAGTATTTTTGGTCTTAAGAGGCATATCCCTATAAATGGCATATACATAATACACACAGCACAAACCTTATAGATTCTGTGTATCCTTTAAGCTTCATCATCTGAGCTTGTGTTCCGATTCGATACGCTTGACACGGATCATAATCTCATTTCTGTGTTTAGGAACAGCCAAAAGGTGACTAAGACCTCCCATGATTATTTCCCTTTCTCTTATGGAAAGCTTTTTATCTCGATATTGAGTTGCACGTTTATCTGCTTCTTGGATCTTTTGTGCCAGGTCCAATGAGAACATCTATACCAACAAAATTAATGTAAGTCAATGAGTGGTTTATGGCATCTATTGAAATATTCATATTCTGGTGCTGATAAATATAAGCATGTACCTTAAAGAAATCATATTGTGGCGCCAACTCAGGGACAAGAATACTTGCAAGGACTCTGGCATAGTCTAAGTTATTCTCAATACTTTCACCAATTCTACAAATATGCTCATCAAATGACTCCCTCAATGTCCTGGGAACTTCCTCTAAAGTTGTGTCAAAATAGCGCAATAAGCCAATTTCTGATATGAATTCTCTATCAAGCTGCAATGCACAGAATAATGTGTGTGTGGTGGTGGTGGTGGGTTGGGGAGGGGGGTCAGGGTAAGTAAATGCACAAATAGTTACCATTTCTGGCGAGACATTGATCAAGTGAAATTGCAAGAATTGTTGCAGTCCCTTGCTTAGTGGGAGACAATACTCCCTATTTATGTTGTTGGTTTCTTGAACTATAAACCCATGGAGGACATTCTTCATTCCCCAAATGAGTTCATCAACAACAGATTGTTCGTATGAACATTTGACGTTCTACAGAACATAGAGTCAGCATGGAGCATGGATCATTGGACATAAATGAAACAATTGAGAGAATATGCTGACCAGCTTTTCCTTAATAACGGCTTGAAGTTCAGCACTCTGAACAACTAGATCCTCTGTACCCTTGCAGGATTTTTTAATTAGTCGAATGAGGTCCTTGCTAGGTCGTGTCTCACCATCCCAAGCAACACTTTTGTCAGCAAACTCCACAAAACCACAGGGAACCATAACCTGTCGAAGCATCAAAAACGAACATCAAATTGCGCAGCAAAAACAATAATGATTTAGTGCACACAGAATTATCCAGAATTACCGATCGTACTTCCATTGCAGTACGTACATTCCTAAAATACACCCAGATATCCTGCAAGGACAAATGACAAAGCATGTGTGATTTATCACTAGTTTCAAGGTCCAAAGGAAGAAGGAAATGACAAAACAAGTGTAGGAATGGAATAGAATTGGATACATCAGTTTCTTTGAGTGCATATTCATTAACAGCGAACAGGGCGAAGCCTGAGGGGGTCTCCAGCAGCACTTTCGTCCAGTTAGGTTCATCCATGTCCCCCTGCTACTGAAATGTACAAATGCAAAAGCTTAGTGTTGTGTGAAAACCAATGGACAGCAAACCTCAAAATCAAAAAAAAAAACAAGCAATCCTGATAGCTTTGTGTCTAACTGTCTACGGGACACTGGAAGCATTCCATCCCGTGAGTTATTTTTATTTGGACAAATTTATAAATATTCCATATGGTTTTAATTTGAATCTTGTTGTTGACTAGTTTGTGCATATTTACGAAGAAACCGTGGCTATTAAAATGTCTAGAAGTGATCCTTTCTCAACCAACATATAACCCAGTAGATTTTGCACCCCCCGCAAGAGATCACTTTCATTGAACAGAAATGTTGCCTGGAGTAACCTTTCCATTTCCGTAGGACGGGAATGTGGCACAAAAGGCTGAAGCGTGGCACCGAAATGCTGCGAGCCGTGCACCGTGTTCCAAACCAGCCGATCCAATCACTCGCGCGACATTTGCTCGAGATGTCCTTGAAGGCAGAGCAAGTGTTTCGCAAGCTCACGAGCACAAACACCAACCCATGATATTTGGACCCGCGAGCCTTGTTGGTGGAGGACTGACCACTAACACCACATCCGCCGTAGTAGTAGACGAGCTCGAGAAACTTTCAATCGAAGCGGATCCGTCGCCATCGCACGCACAACACCACAGGTAGGTGTAGGTCCCGTCCCGTGCGAACCGGCCGTTTTTTTTTTCCCGCGCGCGCGAAGCTTCGCGGAAGCTCACTCGGGTCGATCGATCGTCTCCGCCGTCCCCGCCGCGCGCGCGTACGTCCTCCCCGATCCTATAATAAACGCGCGCGTCGTCTTCTCCAACCCCTCACCTTCCTGCCTCCTTCCCCCTCGTCCTACCTCGATCGATCCTCTCGCGTCGATCCATTCCGTCATCCCTCGATCGGGTTGGGTACGGTTGGAGGAGGAGGTAGCATCTATCGATCCATCACCGCGCGCCATGAAGCTCGCCGTGCCGTTCTTCGGTTCCTCCGGCGGCGGCGCCAAGAAGCATCAGGAGGGCAGCAGCAGCAGCAGCAAGAGTAGGGCGGCGAGGTCGTCGAAGCAGCAGAACGGCAAGAGCGCCTCCTTCGGCTCCACCACCACCACCACCACGTCGTCGTCGTCTTCATCATCCGACGAGTGCGCGGCCGCCGCCGTCGCGACGCCGCGCACCGTCGTCCTGCGGCCGGCGCCGCCGCCGGCGTCATCGTCGGCTTCCTCCGCGCCGTCCGGGCCGGGCAAGGCCACCGGGAAGCCGGCCGCGGCGGCGCCGGCGCCGACGGTGACGAGGGAGGACCGCCTGGAGGTCGCCGTCCTGAGGCGGGTGGTCTCGAGCGAGGCGGAGCTGGCCGAGATGCTCGCCGACGCGGCGGGGTCCGGCGGGGCGGCGGTCCTGCTGGAGGAGATCGTCGCGGCGGCCGAGGCCCAGGCGCCGGACGAGGGCGAGCTCAAGGAGGCGTTCGCGGTGTTCGACGCCGACGGGGACGGCAGGATCTCGGCCGAGGAGCTCATGGCCGTGCTCGCCTCGCTCGGCGACGACCGGTGCTCCGTCGAGGACTGCCGGCGCATGATCGGCGGCGTCGACGCCGACGGCGACGGCTTCGTGTGCTTCGACGAGTTCACGCGCATGATGACGCAAGGGTTGTGATGTGTGTGTCTTAGGCTCTTAGCTTGCCGGCCGGCGGTGTGTTGACATCTATATGTTTCTGTTGACGAGTTCGTCGTCGTCGTCGTCGTCGTCCATGTCAATACTTGTGTTCTTCACTTTTTTTTTCATCGATCGATGATGCGACGATGAACACAACAAGAGTGCGTGCGTCCCAAACAATATGCGGTTGTGACTTGTGATCGAGTACGTGCACAGTCGACCGTCTGTTTATTAGGCGAATGGAGGAGTTTGATTAGGACCTCAATCCAAACATTTTATTATTCACCTATTTGTTTGGCTTCACGAATCGATACATAATAAGAGCATGTTTGGATCACAGGGGCTAAAATTAGCACTGACTAATTTTAGTCTCTAACAAGCTAATCTTCCACGGCGGGTGGGGTAAAGTGAGACTAATTTTAGCCTTGAGGCTAAAATTTTGCTAACTGGGGTGGGAGGAGCTAAAAGGGGTTAAAAGGGGCTAAAGGGGCTAAAAGGAGAGGAGAGAGAAGTTAGGGGAGAGAAATCGAAGTAATTAATGCTCTTTTAATGCAGTTTAGCTCTGCTTCTTTCCAAACGGGGGGTGACTAAAGTTTTTTAGCTCGACTAATTTTAGTCATAGGGCTAAAGGTGATCCAAACATGCTCTAATTCATCACCATGTATACAGAGCCATCTCTTTATAGCCAATTTTAAATTTGAACCAATTTATACAAAAAAAATACTAACATTTATATTGTAAGTACAAAATAAATAGCAATAGATTAATTGTGTAATACAAATTCATACTAAATATATTTGGAGATGTGGATGTCGGGGTTTTTGCATTAATTTTGTCAAATTTGAAATCGTTTGATTTCTCGAGAAGCAAGAGTTGCATTCTTTTTGGGACGAGAACGTACATGCATGCCAACTGGTTAAGGATTTTAATTTCAAAGAAAAGAAAATTCTGGTTTAGCATTTTGAGAATGAAATTAGGGTTTCTTGACGCTATTTTATTTACTGTGTATATAGGTTGGATTCATCACACCACTTTTTTGTAACACCCTAAATTTCAACTTCTGAATTTAATTAAAATTTGCTTAGCAACATTTTGATCTCGCTTAAGGAATATAAGGTTGTTGTGCTTTTATAGGCATTTAATTGTTTTTATTAATTAATTAATGAAATATAGGAGTTTACTGTTGCATACATGCTGGTGCATTGTTTTTGGTTGTTGGATTCAAATCCTGGTTTGAATTCAATGGTTGTTTGTAGTTTAAATTTATTTGGAAAAAGATTTGGATTTGAAAAAGGAA
Source organism: Cenchrus americanus (assembly GCA_947561735.1). Lineage (NCBI taxonomy): Eukaryota > Viridiplantae > Streptophyta > Magnoliopsida > Poales > Poaceae > Cenchrus > Cenchrus americanus. The sequence goes on along the minus strand of OX387239.1, from coordinate 289,851,878 downwards.
AAAAAAAAAAAAAGAAAACCAACCCGCCGCTGCAGCCGGCCCACCTAAGCCTATCGGCCCAGCGCGGCCCAGCGGGCGCCCGCGCCCCCCGCGCCGCCGCCCTCGCCGACGGGCGGGCCCCGCCCGTCGGCTTCCTCCTCCCCGCGCCCGCCTCGGCTCGGGGTCGGACTCGAGTCCGACCGCGCGCGCCGCGCGAGCCCACGCGCCGGGGCCTCGCGCGCGCCCTATTTAAGTGCGCCGCCTCCCCCGTGCCGCGCCGCACCCTCACCCCGAACCCTAGCGCCTCCGCCGCCGTCGCCTAACCCTAGCACGTTGCGCCGCCGCCGGTTGCCTCGGTCCGCGCCGCCGACCCGCGCCGTCGCCGCCTCGCCGTCTAGTGGAGCCGTCCGGAGCTTCGCATCTTGGTGAGGAACACCCGGTGCGGTTGGTTTGGGTTCTCGTGCGCCGCGTCATCGTCTTCACCGTCGCCGGCCTTGCGCCGCCGCCGTGCCTCGCCGGGCGCCGTCGTCCTTCTTCATCGCCGCCGTGAAGGCCACCGGTGGGTTCGCCTCGCACGCGTGGTCGTCGCGGTGCCTTTCCCGTGCGGAATGGGGGACCCTAGCCCTAAACCGCCTCGCGCGCGCCGCTCGCCGCCGCGCGCCGCCGCGCGCGCGCCTCGCCACCGGCCGCTCGCCGCCGCCACTCGCTCGCGCAGCACCAGCGCCATCCGATGGCCGCTCAACGCCCCTGATCGCGCCACGCCGCCGGTCAAACCGGCGACGTAACGGTCAATCCCAGCCGCGCCCGCATTAGATCCTCACCGCCCGATCGCGATCTAACGGCCAGATCCGTCCCCTTATCCTTAACCGCGCGCTTTTGCAAATAAAACCCCGAGTTTTCTCTGTTTCACAAAAATACCCTTCCACCTCGTAAAACTTTCACAGATTAGTCCTGTTTTCTTCTGTTTTAACCCTTAGCCCTAAAATTCTTTGCAAATAAGTCCTCAAACTTGTTTTAATCATAACTTCGTCGTTTTAACTCCGTTTTCAGCGTTCTTTATATCCACGCGATCGTCTCGACGAGTAGAATAGTTTCCTGTCGTTTTTGTTACTGTTTGAGATGATTGGTGTACTGTTTCTTATTTATTTCCATTGCTTGCTTGTATGTGATGTGTGGAGCGTAGCGTACGAGCAATTCGGGGACTTCTTTGTTGAAGAGTATCAAGACCCTGAGCGCAGTTTCCGGTGCTTTGGTAGAAGGCAAGTCCTTGCTGCATTCCCGTTAAATTCCTATTACAACATGCATTTTAATTACACTCGTTGTTTATTTTTGCTATGCATTAAATTGATGGGTCCTATTGCTAAGGTTCGACTAGCTTTGTTATCCTATGCCTTGATCAACCGGGTTTACTTTATGTTGGGTAGCATATGCTAGCGCTTTACGTGGTTTTGGGATGGTTTAATGAACACTTGTTAATATGGCTTTATTTATGTTATCATTTCATGTAATGCAAGAACACTTTACTTTGTTAATCGGAACATGGAGAACCACCCGGGGAAAACAAGTACTACCACAAGACATATGGCTCTGTCTTGGCTTATTAATTAGTGAACTAGATGTTAGGTATGCTTTACCCGATAAGGGTTGGGGGGTGGCGGGTAGTGACGTATGGACTGCTCGGGCGCGGGTGTGGGCTTAGCTAAGACACGGTACTCGTCGGGAGCTTTATACGTTGCACCGACCGGGTAACCTAGCGGGCGACCTTCATCCGGGGATCTTTGTAACGGCCTCGTAGCGTCCCTATGCAATCACACCTCGGAAGTGTGGTATGGTGCCTTGCAAACACCGCATGGTTGGGTCCAAAACTCTTTTGGGTTTTTACGCGACTTGTGGGTAAAGATGTACAACCTCTGCGAGTGTAAAACTAACTAGTTAGCCGTGCTCACGGTCAAGAGCGGCCGGACCCTCACATGATTAATTCTATGGAAGATGGAACTTTTAAACTTGTGCATTACATTTTATGGATCTGTTGCATTTAATTATCCGGGTTTGGTATATACTTATACTTGCTAGTAACGATTGCTTAATAAAACTTGACCAACTAAAATGTTGACTTGCTTATGAGCCAACGGACTTCCACTATAAAGCCTTGCATGTTGTTATAGAACTTTTTCCTTGCTTGAGTACGACATGTGCTCACGCTTGTTGTTTATGTATTGCATCTACACTACCCGCCTTTGCTCGGATGGGCGTTTTGAAGACTACAATGATGAGTTTGATGGGTTCTAGGCGTCCGTTCTCCCGTCGGTACTGTGGAGGACTTCTACGTGTGTTTCTTTTCCGCTGTTAGCTACTCGAACGATTGTTTAGTTGAGACATTCGGTCATGTAATAACCGTTTAATACTCTCTTTACGCTTTTACACCGTGTTTTGGTATTCACTGCGTCGATGCATGTGTGTAACTTGATCCGGCGCACATGTAATCTTGCATTCGGGTTTGTCCTTAAATCCGGGTGTGACAAAGTGGTATCGAGCCGGAGTTGACTGTAGGACGTTAGCCTAGTTAGAACTGGTCGAAAATTAAGGATTTTATAACATTAGAAGCCACACATAGCTTAGCTTGCTTTATTCTATTTTATTACATCTAATCTTGGTTTAATCTTATCCTTGTTTGCTTTTGTTATCTAAGCTTGATCTTGTCTCTTTTAGTAATCTGCCTTGTCTCATGTATCTTAGATGGTTCGTCGGTGAAGACCACGCGTTCGGGTGCCTACCGCTTTCCTAGGTACCGGAGGACCGGGACTTCTCTCGCTACTCAAGCGACGGTGAGGAGCATCGGGGAAGCTTCGGAGAGGGAAGTGGAGCAAGCTCTGCTTCAGAGCAAGCTCCTCCGCCCGCTGTGATTGAGATATCGGATGATGAGCCCGAAGAGTCAGAGGAAGAGCAAGAGCCTGAGGAGGAGTCAGCTGAGGAGCCAGAGCAAGGAGATGATCCAGAAGACCCCTCAGATCCTGAGGACTCTGACCTAGAAGATGGAGATGCCGAGGATCACCCTGCGCCAGAGAAGTGGAAGGTGGTCATTTGTCACCACGATGGAGGGCATGCACGCTTTCCGTCTAAGTTGAGGAGGCTCTTCCAGCGTCTTCGGCCGAACGTGACGATCGACTACGTGGGACCGAAGAGGACTCACCCTCGCTACCCGACCCGGTGGGATGTGTACGTGCGCATCCCGGAAGATAACCCGCTGGATGGGGGAGTGTACGAGGTTGTTGTCCATCAAGCTCTAGCTACCGAGCTACCTTTGCGGCCGGAAGAGATGATGCGGCTAGGAGGGCTCTATCCGCTTGGTGCTATGAGGAAGCCCATCACCTCACCAACTCGTGTGGGGAGATCTACCCCGCCGTCGCTGCGGAGCCGTGGGCGGTGAAATTCCAATGGCCAATGAAACTGCGGGAGCACGCTATGCCATGCAAGTGGGTCACGTAGCCGCTCTCAATACCAACTTGGATGACACTCTCATGGAGCTTCAAGATCTCCGTGACCAGCAAGAAGAAGACCGCGAGAGAGATCAAGAGGCTCAAAGCGGTGATCGCGGGCGAGGATGAAGATGAGGTGCAAGGCGATGGAGAGGAGCGGCTCGCCATGTCGCCAAGACCTGCAAGAACAAGCTATGGTTCACTTGGGTCCCGCACCAGGATTATTTGGCCATAGGAGCTAGGTGTTAGAAGTCTTTATCTTTCTGTTATCGAGTCTGTAAACGTTAGAAACGACACGTTGGAACGATGAGTTAGATAGTGGTGTGCTTGAATGCTTGGTTTGTGAACCTCTGTGATTTGGATTTTTGGTTGATTGCAATGTGTTGTGGATTAATGCCACAATGACATTGGTTTAGTAATAGAGTTTGATTAGTGGGTTTAAGTTCTGTTCCACCTATCTTTTATCTTATAATTTCGTAATTCTTTATCTATCATATTTTATCTATCTTAAGGAGTATTGTAGTGCTGAATCTGTTCGCGTTACTTCCTGACACAGCAGTACTGTTTTAATTTTATCTCGAGCTACAGAACTCCAAATTGAGTAAAACCAGTGGGGTTAGTTCACAAATTTCATATCTGATTTTCTGTCAAAAATTCAGCTTTATCCAATTAATATTCTGGGAGTTATGGACGAAACATTGAGCTAACAGAAATCTGTCAATTCCTGCTGACATACCTGTCTTCATTATTTTATATCTCGAGTTGTAGACCTCCGATTGAGGCAAAACCAGTTGGGTTAGTTCAGTAATTTCATACACCATATCTCCAGAAAAATTCGTGAATTTTGGTTACTGGAACAGAAAGATATCTTGGTTTCTTTACAGCTATCAGAATCTGTCTTATTCTGGAATTCAGCATTATTGTCTTTTCAGCTTTTCAATTGTTATCATCATCTAAATCGGTGTTTCTAACGCTCGGATGGTAAACACCAGGTCCGGATCAGGGGTTGATCAGCCTCCGGTGGTTCGCCAAGGTCGAGGCAACAGTTCGAGCAGTGCACCTCCACCTCCACCGCCACCCATGGATCCTATGCGGCAGCTTCTTCCCGAGAATCGGTGCCGGGCTGCGGAACTTGACGGACACCGTGGCCAATCTGCGGGCTCAAGCTAACAATCCGCCACCACCACCGCCACAGCGGCCGGCGCCTATGAACAGGCACCGGGAGTTCATGAGCCATCGTCCACCGGTTTTCACACATGCTGCGGATCCACTTGACGCCGATGAGCGGGCGAAGACCGTGGGCAAGATGCTCACTACGGCACGGTGCGATGACGAGAGAGAAGGTTCTGTTTGCTGCCGGTCGACTCCGGGGATCGCAGGAGCGTGGTGGGATGCTTACACGACCGCCCATGCCGCACCCAACACCATCACTTGGCGAGGAGTTCACCGAAAGCTTCCGGAACCATCATATTCCTGTCGGGGTCATGAGGCTTAAGAAGAAGGAGTTCCTCTCTCTCAAGCGAGGGAGGGATGTCGGTGGGCGAGTATCGGGACGAGTTCATTGAGTTGTCCCGCTATGCACCGGAGGAGGTAGCGGATGATCCGAAGAAGCGGGAGCGCTTCTTGGAGGGTTTGGCCGGACCGCTTCGTTACCACCGACGTCACACACCTTCCGGACTTTCCGGCGACGCTCGACAAGGCTATTGTCTCCGGAATCCATGCGCAGAGAGTTGGGGGAGTTGAAGAGGAAGGCTACTACTCCAGGGCAGTCCGGGAGCCACACTCGCCCCCGTTTTACTTCACCGCCGGGAGCCCCGTTCCGTCCAGGAGGCCCGTCAGGAGGCTATGGCCAGCAGCAGCAGTATCAGTATCAGCCGCAGCAGTTCCAGCAGTTCCAGCGCACTCCGCAGCAGTTTCCGCGCCCAGGACCGCAGACTCCACGCCCTGCTTACCCGCAGCATCGTCCGATGACTCCTATTGGTACACCCGTGAGGCCAGGCGCCCCACACACTCCCGCAGGCAACACTTGTTTCAAGTGTGGAGAGGTCGGGCATTATGCTAATGCCTGTCCTAAGAGGCACCCCCGGGCACCCCGCGGAGAACCGGCGGATGCGGCGGTTGAGGAGCGGGAACCGGACTCCGCGAGTAACAAGAGGCCGCGAGAATCGGGGCACGCGGCGGGGGTGAATCACGTGAGTACCGAGACCGCTCGGGGAGAATCCACACGTGGTGCTTGGTATGTTCTTTGTCAACTCTATCCCCGCATCAGTATTATTTGATTCTGGAGCGTCCCATTCATTTATATCTGCTCAGTTTGTGGCAAAGCATAGCATACCCATGTGTCCCATGAAACAAACCATGCTAGTTAGATCACCAGGGGGGGATATGAGGTCTTTATACATGTGTCCTAATGTTAGACTAAAGATCATGGGAGCAGATTTTTGGGCAAACTTGATAGTGCTTTGGAATCGAAGGATCTTGATGTTATGCGGGTATGGATTGGTTGGGCACTCATGATGCGACAATACGGTGTGCTAAGCGGACTGTTCTTCTCACTTTGGTCCTAGCGGGGAAAAGATTGAACTTGTGGCCGATCCACCGTCGGATGCGGGAGGTTACGTACGGCAGTACCGGATGGCGAGCTTTGGAGGATATCGGGGTGGTTAATGAGTACCCGGACGTGTTTCCGGAGGAGTTGCCGGGTATGCCACCCGACCGAGATGTTGAATTTGTTATTGATCTATTACCCGGAGATCGCTCCTATTTCTAAACGTCCATATAGAATGTCTAGTACACAATTGATAGAACTTAAGAAACAGATTAATGAATTGTTGGAAAAGGGGTTTATCCGTCCTAGTTCATCACCTTGGGGAGCACCGGTTATCTTTGCTGAGAAGAAGGATGGTACTCGGAGGATGTGTGTGGATTATCGATTGCTTAATGAGGTCACTATCAAGAATAAGTATCCATTGCCTCGCATTGAAGACTTGTTTGATCGGATGAGAGGTGCTAAGGTGTTCTCTAAGATTGATTTGCGTTACGGTTATCATCGGATGAAGATCGGATGGTCGGATATTCCTAAAGCTCGCATTCACCACCGGGTATGGACTGTATGAGTATCTTGTTATGTCCTTTGGGTTGACAAATGCACCGCCTACTTTATGTATCGATGAACAAGGTGTTTATGGAGTACTTGGATAAGTTCGTTGTGGTGTTTATTGATGATATCCTGGTTTACTCTAAGATCGAGGAGGATCATGCGAGCATTTGAGGCTTGCTTTGCGAAGTTGAGAGAGCGGCAGTTGTATGCCAAGTTCGGCAAATGTGATTTACGGGCCGAAGGAAGTCTCTTTTCGGGGGCATATCATCACGGATGGAGGTATCGCGGTTGATCCGGCTAAGGTAGAGGATGTGTTGAAGTGGGAACCGCCGAGGACGATAAAGGAGATCGGGGAGTTTCCTTGGACTTGCGGGGTACTATCGACGATTCATCGAGGGGTTCTCTAAGATTGTGAAGCCTCTCACCACCTTGCCTGGAGAAGGATGGAGAGTTCAAGTGGACCGATGCGTCGGCGAGTTTTGAGGAGTTGAAGCGAGAGATTGACGACCGCTCCGGTGCTTGTGATGCCGGACTTGCGAAGGGCTTTGATATCTACTGTGATGCATCGAGGCAAGGTTTGGGTTGTGTTCTTATGCGGGAGGGACACGTCATAGCTTACGCATCAAGGCGGTTGAGGAAGCATGAGCGAGAACTATCCTACGCATGATCCGGAACCGGTACCGTGGTTCATGCTTTAAAGATTTGGAGACATTACATCATGGGGACCAAGTGCCAGATCTACACAGACCACAAGAGCTTAAAGTACATCTTTACTCGAAGGATCTTAATCCGAGACAACGCCGATGGTTGGAGCTGATCAAGGATTACGATCCGGACATACGGTATCATCTGGGAAGGCTAATCTAGTTGCGGATGCTTTGAGTCGGAAGGGACGGCCAATGCGGCTTTGGCGTTCAGTCGCCCCGATGAGCCGATGAGGGAGTTTGAGGGACTCAATGCGGGGATAGTTGCTCACACCGAGGGAGTCACTTTGGAGGTAGAATCTACTGCGGAGCGGCCAGATTCGTGAAGGACACCGAAGGATGAGGAGATCAAGGAGATCGGGGACACCATGGAGAGGGGCAAGGCCCGGATTTCACTAAGGATGATCGGGGAACGATATGGTTCAAGAATCGGATCCGTGTGCTCGATGTGGGAGATCTCCGGAAGACGATCTTGAGAGAGGCTCATGATTCGGCTTATTCCATTCATCCGGGCAAGACAAAGATGTATCGGGATCCGCGCGAGAGGTATTGGTGGTATGGGATGAAGAGGGATGTAGCCGCTCACGTTGCGTTGTGTGACACGTGCCACAAGGTCAAGGCTGAACATCGAGACCGGCGAGACTACTGCGGCCATTGAAGGTGCCAGAGTGGAAGTGGGAAGAGATAGGCATGGATTTCATCGTTGGGTTGCCCCGTACTCGTGATGGATATGATTCGATATGGGTTATCGTGGATCGTTTGACCAAGGTTGCTCACTTCATACCGGTGCGTACGACTTATACAGGGGCAAAGCTAGCAGAGTTGTACATGACCAGGATTGTATGCTTGCACGGTGTTCCTAAGAAGATAGTTTCTGACAGAGGAACTCAGTTCACGTCACGTTTCTGGGAGAAACTGCATGAGTCTATGGATACGAAGTTGCACTTCAGCTCAGCCTATCACCCGCAGACAGATGGTCAGACAGAAAGGACGAATCAGATTCTAGAGGACATGTTGAGAGCTTGCGCCCTCAAACATGGTGAGAGTTGGGACAAGAGCTTGCCGTATGCTGAGTTCTCTTACAATAACGGCTATCAAGCCGATCCGAAGATGGCACCCTTTGAGGCATTGTATGGGAGAAAGTGCAGGACACCCTTGTACTGGAGTCAGACGGGTGAGAGTCGGTTGTTTGGGACGAGACATCATCAAGGAGGCGAGAGAGAGGGGTCCGGATCATCGGAGAGAACTTGAGAGTTGCTCGGTCCGGCGAGAAAAGTTATGCGGATGGGAAGAGGAGAGATGTATCTTTCCAAGAGGGCGACTATGTGTATCCGAAGGTGTCACCTATCGGAGGTTTGCGCGAGTTTAAGGTGAAGGGCAAGTTGTCTCCTCGCTACATCGGACCTTTCCAGATCTTGCAACGAGTGGGAGAGGTAGCCTACAGACTTGAGTTGCCAGCGCAGCTTGCAGATGTGCATGATGTGTTCCATATCTCGCAGTTAAAGAGAGGTCTCAAGCCTCATGATAAGGAACCGTTGCCTATGGATGGGTTGGATGTGAAGGAGGATCTCACCATCACCGAACGGCCTATTAAGGTTCCGGGACGATTGACACGGGTTACAAGAAACCGGACTTTCATAATGTGCAAGGTGCGGTGGAGTAATCATGCGAGAGGATGAGGCAACTTGGGAGAGAGAAGAGGAGTTGAAAGCGGAATATCCACATCTCTTTGATCCATCCGAATCTCGAGGACGAGATTCATCTTAAGGGGGGTAGGATTTGTAACACCCTAAATTTCAACTTCTCGAATTTAATTAAAATTTGCTTAGCAACATTTTGATCTCGCTTAAGGAATATAAGGTTGTTGTGCTTTTATAGGCATTTAATTGTTTTTATTAATTAATAAATGAAATATAGGAGTTTACTGTTGCATACATGCTGGTGCATTATTTTTGGTTGATGGATTCAAATCCTGGTTTGAATTCAATGGTTGTTGGTAGTTTAAATTTATTTGGAAAAAGATTTGGATTTGAAAAAGGAAAAAAAAAGAAAACCAAACCCGTCGCTGCAGCCGGCCCACCTAAGCCTATCGGCCCGGCGCGGCCCGGCGGGCGCGCGGCCCCCCCGCGCCGCCGCCCTCGCCGACGGGGCGGGCCCCGCCCCGTCGCCTTCCTCCTCCCCGCGCCCGCCTCCGGCTCGGGGGTCGGACTCGAGTCCGACCGCGCCGCCGCCGCAGCCCACGCGCCGGGGCCTCGCGCCGCCCTATTTAAGCGCGCCGCCTCCCCGTGCCGCGCCGCACCCTCACCCCGAACCCTAGCGCCTCCGCCGCCGTCGCCTAACCCTAGCACGTTGCGCCGCCGCCCGTTGCCTCGGTCCGCGCCGCCGACCCGCGCCGTCGCCGCCTCGCCGTCTAAGTGGAGCCGTCCGGAGCTTCGCATCTTGGTGAGGAACACCCGGTGCGGTTGGTTTGGGTTCTCGTGCGCCGCGTCATCGTCTTCACCGTCGCCGGCCTTGCGCCGCCGCCGTGCCTCGCCGGCGCCGTCGTCCTTCTTCATCGCCGCCCGTGAAGGCCACCGGTGGGTTCGCCTCGCACGCGTGGTCGTCGCGGTGCCTTTCCCCGTGCGGAATGGGGGACCCTAGCCCTAAACCGCCTCGCGCCGCCGCCGCCGCGCGCGCGCGCGCGCCGCGCCTCGCCGCCGGCCGCTCGCCGCCGCCACTCGCTCGCGCAAGCACTAGCGCCGTCCGATGGCCGCTCAACGCCCCGATCGCGCCACGCCGCCGGTCAAGCCGGCGACGTAACGGCCAACCCCGGCCCGCGCCCGCATTAGATCCTCACCGCCCGATCGCGATCCAACGGCCAGATCCGTCCCCTTATCCTTAACCGCGCGCTTTTGCAAATAAAACCCCGGGTTTTCTCTGTTTCACAAAAATACCCTTCCACCTCGTAAAACTTTCACAGATTAGTCCTGTTTTCTTCTGTTTTAACCCTTAGCCCTAAAAATTCTGTACAAATAAGTCCTCAAACTTGTTTTAATCATAACTTCGTCGTTTTAACTCCGTTTTCAGCGTTCTTTATATCCACGCGATCGTCTCGACGAGTAGAATAGTTTCCTGTCGTTTTTGTTACTGTTTGAGATGATTGGTGTACTGTTTCTTATTTATTTCCATTGCTTGCTTGTATGTGATGTGTGGAGCGTAGCGTACGAGCAATTCGGGGACTTCGCCGTCGTTGAAGAGTATCAAGACCCCGAGCAGTTTCCGGTGCTGGTAGAAGGCAAGTCCTTGCTGCATTCCCGTTAAATTCCTATTACAACATGCATTTTAATTACACTCGTTGTACACCGTTGTTTATTTTTGCTATGCATTAAATTGATGGGTCCTATTGCTAAGGTTCGACTAGCTTTGTTATCCTATGCCTTGATCAACCGGGTTTACTTTATGTTGGGTAGCATATGCTAGCGCTTTACGTGGTTTTGGGATGGTTTAATGAACACTTGTTAATATGGCTTTATTTATGTTATCATTTCATGTAATGCAAGAACACTTTACTTTGTTAATCGGAACATGGAGAACCACCCGGAAAACAAGTACTACCACAAGACATATGGCTCGTCTTGGCTTATTAATTAGTGAACTAGATGTTAGGTATGCTTTACCCGATAAGGGTTGGGGGGGGCGGGTAGTGACGTATGGACCTGCTCGGGGCGCGGGTGTGGGCTTAGCTAAGACACGGTACTCGTCCGGGAGCTTTATACGTTGCACCGACCGGGTAACCTAGCGGGCGACCTTCATCCGGGGATCTTTGTAACGGCCTCGTAGCGTCCCTATGCAATCACACCTCGGAAGTGTGGTATGGTGCCTTGCAAACACCGCATGGTTGGGTCCAAAACTCTTTTGGGTTTTTACGCGACTTGTGGGTAAAGATGTACAACCTCTCCAGAGTGTAAAACTAACTAGTTAGCCGTGCTCACGGTCAAGAGCGGCCGGACCCTCACATGATTAATTCTATGGAAGATGGAACTTTTAAACTTGTGCATTACATTTTATGGATCTGTTGCATTTAATTATCCGGGTTTGGTATATACTTATACTTGCTAGTAACGATTGCTTAATAAAACTTGACCAACTAAAATGCCGACTTGCTTATGAGCCAACGACTTCCACTATAAAGCCTTGCATGTTGTTATAGAACTTTTTCCTTCTGAGTACGACATGTGCTCACGCTTGTTGTTTATGTATTGCATCTACACTACCCGCCGTCGCTCGGATGGGCGTTTTGAAGACTACAATGATGAGTTTGATGGGTTCTAGGCGTCCGTTCTCCGGCCACCGCTCGTGGAGGACTTCTACGTGTGTTTCTTTTCCGTCGTTAGCTACTCGAACGATTGTTTAGTTGAGACATTCGGTCATGTAATAACCGTTTAATACTCTCTTTACGCTTTTACACCGTGTTTTGGTATTCACCGCGTCGATGCATGTGTGTAACTTGATCCCGGCGCACATGTAATCTTGCATTCGGGTTTGTCCTTAAATCCGGTGTGACATTTTTGTCGCATTGTACCGTAGGGGCGCAAATTGAATATGATGTGGTGCACCTCCGAACCTTTTTAGTTCAATTATTTGCACTACTTCAGCTCAATTTTGAAGAAGTAGTACAAATAATTGAACTAAGGAGGTTCGGAGGTGCACCTAACGGTTACCCCTTTGCAGCCTTATTGTACCGAGCGATGATAATTAAGGTTACGATGTATCATTGTACATGATAATTCTCGAGACACCATTCATTCATTTTGAAGAATATGTATGCTGGTCAAATTTATTCCGGTTAAAAAGAATGGTCCTCGTCCATATTAGGACCACAGTAGCTTTTCACTTCGGTGTGTTAACTTGTCGCTGGTCTTTGCACTAAAGTCGGAGTTGAATTTTCTTTGTAATGCCCATGTATTTATATTCTTCTTATTGCCTGTGTTTGGAAAAAAATGAAAAGGGAAGCATATGTAACTAAATTTGTGGATCAATCATATTGGGCTAGTGGACAAGGATAACGATAGATTTTGGAAATGCTAGAATCTGGGCCAGCAAAATAAATTCAGCTCTAAGAATGAGTCACCAATAATACCTTACAAAGAAACGTCAGGCTGAACAATGGGCAAATATTATATAAAATAAAACTTTGTCCAAGCTCAGATAAGGCCGATGCACACGTCACCTTACAAAGAAACACGCTCTCTGCGGAAGGGGGAGAGAAAGAAACAGTGCAAAAAAGAAAAAAAAAAAGTGGGCACTACAGCCAGCAGCTCACGCATCCTCGTCGCGCATCTGCTCCGGCAGTTGGCTCCCGCGCGTGAGGGAAGCTGCTGCATCGAAGACGCGAGGGGCCACCGCCGCGCCGGGGAATCACCACCGCGCCGAGGTACCGCCGTCGCGCCGCACCGAGGAGCGCAGAGAGGGCTGTCGCTCCCTCCGCGCCCGGGAGGAGCACCACGGTGGCCCGGACCTGGCCGCCGGCGCCGGAGCTCACTCCGCCGCTGCTGCAGGGGCCGGACTCCGCCACCGTCGATGTGGGCGAGGAGCGCCACCCGCCGTCATCAACGACCTCCCCCTGCTCTGCTCCCCGACCGCCACCCCCGAGCAGCTCGCCGTCGCCGTCGCCGAGCAGCAGCACCACGGCCCACTAGGAGCCGACGAGCCGGCCGGCGCCGTGGCGGCACGCGGCGGGCCTCCACGCGGAGACGGAGTAGAGCGGCTTCCGGTGCCAGCAGAGGAAGAAGGCCTCGCCGCGGGCGTCGTGGACCACCTCGTACGACCCGCCCCACCCGAGGCTCCGCAGCAGCTTCCGCGCCTCCATCATGCCGCCGTAGCTCATCCCCACCCGCTCCATCCCGGCGGACTCCATCCGCCGCCGCCACTGCGCCAGCCGCTCGTGCCGCTCCTTCCGCTCCGCGCCCTCCCGGGACACCACGCCACGGACCTCCTCCCCCAGCACCAGCCGCTCCACCCGCGCCCGCTCCTCCGCCGCCGCCGCCGCGTGGTGCTGCTGCTGCCGGTGCTGCGACGCCGCCGCCGCCGACGACGCCGACGCGCGCTCCAGGCAGTCGAACAGCGACGCGTAGTAGTTGAGCGCCTCCTCGAACCGCTCCATGAACGACGCCGCGTTGTGGTTCGCCTCCGGCTCCGCCACCACCATGATCTTCGGGGACAGCGCCCTCACCGCCTGCAGGAACCTCCCCAGCTTCGCCGCCGCCGCCGACGCCGGCCGCTGCTGCGCCACCGGGGGCGACTGCGGCGACAGCGACGAGATCACGGACGGCGAGTCCGGGCTCAGCTGCAGCCGCGTGTTCAGCTCCCGTTCCAGCAGCTCGCCGAAGCTGCTGCTCGGGCTCGACCGCGCCATGATCTGGACCGGGGTCAGGCAGCTGCTGCCCGGGACGTGCCTCCTGCTCGCGGCGTCGTCGGCCGCCAGGAGCCGGTGCAGCTGCGCCACCACGCTGACGGCGAGCGCCTCGCCGGACCTGACGTGGAGGAGTTGCCGGAGCGCGTCCGGGTCGAGGTCGTCGAGCCTCGCCTCCACGGCGCTGAACTGGAACGGGATGTCGAACGCCTCCGCCTCCCTGGCGAGCACGCCGGCCATGTTGGCCAGGAACTCCTTGCCGTCGTGCACGGCCGTCACGCGGAGGTGCGGCGGGCCACCTCGGCGGCCGCGGAAGGCGTGGAACAGCGCGATCCACTGCACGGGGTTGGCGGCCGGGCCGGAGAGGTCGACGACGTGCACGAACTTCTCCCCCTCCATGGCCTCCAGGATGGCGTGGTTCGTGGTCAGGTACGCGAGCTTCATGAACGGGAGCATGTCGAACATGTGGCGGCGCGCGGCCGGGATCAGGTGCGCCTCGCCGGAGTTTGCCGTGGACAGCAGCGCGCGCGAGAGGCCCGGCACGAGGTTGAGCAGCTTCCGCGCCAGCGCGTCGGCGAAGACGGCGGCGACGCGCTGCAGCGTGTGGGGCGCGTCCAGGGAGGCCAGCTGCGTGATCTGCTCCAGGCAGTGGTTGGCGCGGTCGAAGGCGCCGGCGGCCACCTCGGCGGCGCACTGGTACAGAAGGTTAATCAGCCGCACGCCCTGCTGGTCGTGGCTCAGCTCCTGCACCCACGAGCCGTACCCGTGCGGCGAGGGCGAGTACAGAGACGACGCCGGCGACGATGTCGCCGACGACACCGTGTCCTCTGGGAATATCTCCATGTTCAGACTTCCAGTTCTGGAGCTGGCTATGGCGAATGGATCGCTGCAGTGGATGTAGCGGTAATGAAGGCGATTCAGGACTCCATTGCCGGATCTTGTTGTGTTCTTGGTGTGGCGACAAATGTTGCAAGACTGCAATGTTTCGAGTTCATACGTTCCTAGGTGGTAACCTTGTCATGGGGTGCCAAAGCGGACAAAGGCAGAACTGGATGCATATGCGGGAAGGGCTAAGTGATAGTCGTCTGCATCTCGGTGGAATAACTAGGCAGATTGGAATTATTCTCTTGGAAACATATCCGCAACATTTGGATCAGGAGCTACCAGACAATTTTGTGATCAACTCCTCCGGTCCAGCCCATCACAAAGTGCATCCACAATACAAAATTGCATGGAGATACTACAAAAGGTTGGCAGAAAACTCAAACTATGTATTTGTTTTCTACGAACAACCAGTGAGGTTCAAATGCTGCTAACATGGCTCCAAAGTTTGCATTCATCTGCAAAATACATTTCCTAGAGGACAAGAAGCACACACTTCAGTTTTGTCAGATTTACAAAATGTTAGGTGATTGCAAAGTGGCCCTTCTTGGAGTACTCATCACCATTTGACCAAATGTTGTTGTTGTCGACGTATAATGTCAGTTTCAGCTTCTGTTTTTGTAGAAAGTGTATAGCGTAGGGAAAGACAAGCAGGAGCAGACCCATTGTGTTCTTGTTTGCTAGGAAAAACTTGACCAACGTAAGGATGATATCTTAGTGTGCAATTATAGGAGCTTATCAGGGCATCAAGAACCATATAATTTGGTTACTTTCAAAATAAATTTTGTTCTCTGCATTATTTTCAGCTGGGAAGCAGAATAGTACATTAATTATAGTACCTTTTCTTGTTCCCATTCAACTTGCCTCTGATATTTCACTGCAAACATTACAATCATTTCATCTATATATACACATAATCATGCTTCACATCAAATTCTCTTAGTTAACAAAAATGTAGGTGATAGCCTGCGAATCACCACAAAAAAAAGAAAAGAAAAGAAAAGAAAATAAATTGCGATGAACAAGTCACCTAATTGTCTGGCTATATTATTTGGCGCCGTGGCTGCACTAACATAAGCTCTCTGCGCCCAGAGGTTGAGCCTTTACGTGGCCTCCATGCCGATACAGAGTACAGATGGGTGGAACCCCAGCAGAGCAGAAGGCAATCACTTTCTACCTTGCTCTGACATCCATTCAGTCCAAAGCTTCTGAGCTTCTGATTACCCTCCCAAATGGCACGGAAGCTGAGTGGCACATGATCAAACCCAGATCTATTCATGTGGATTGCCCACTGGCTCAGCCTTTCATGTCGCTCATACCGATGGACTCCTTCACACACAAGTATGTTCTTGATCTCTTCCCCCAGGATCACCCTTTCAACTCGTGCCCGCTCATCGGACCTCGGCCGTGTGTTGGCCGCAACCACCGCATCGAAGCTGTCGAAAAGGGCAGCATAATAGTTAAGAGCCTCCACAAACCGGTCACAGAACAGCAAGGCGTTGTGGTTTGCATCTTGCTCCATCATCAATACGATGTTTGGTTTGAGCGCACAGACGGCATTGAGGAAGCTAGCCAGCAACTTCGGTGTCTGACACTGAGGGGATGGTGTTTGAGGATAGTTCAGTGTGGAAGCTGGGCTGTGCACTGAGCTGGACATCATCTGCTTCAGTTGTGCTATGTTTGCCATTTTCTGGAGCTGACCAGTAGCAGAACAGCTCACGTTGTCATCAACCACGAGTAGGCGATGCATCTGCAGTGAGCAGCTGATTGCAATTGCCTCACCATATTTTATGTCTAGTATGCTGCGAAGACTACTGAAGTCCAAGGTCTCAAGTCTGCCAATCACCGAATTAAACTGGAATGGGATGTTGAGCATTTCAGCTTCCTTAGATAGCAGTGCCCGCATGTTGGCCAGGAAATCATTGTCATCATGAACAACGGTGAGGCGGACTTCAGGTGGCCCCCCTTGTCGCCCATGGAAGTCACGAAGGAGCTTGAGCCACTGCCTTGGGTGGGAGGTTGAGCAGGACAGGTCGATAATACGAACAACCTGCAGTCATTAGTTGGCATCAGAAGGTCACAGGAATGCACATACTCGAGATTTAATTTCGTTATCATTTTTGTACTATGCAGGCCAGATTTAGAGGTTCGAACCTTCTGGAGTTTCAAACTTATTTTATGAAAAAGTTAAGATTAATAGACAATTTGTATCGAAATGGGCTTTGACTTCAATGACTGTTTCAGAATCATATAAAAAGAACTAAAACTGCACTCAGTCTGAAATTTGGTTCCCCTGAAACCTAAGCTGCAATTGGAACCTGGATCGATTTTCAATGCATTTAACTATTGCTCAAAAAGAAAACTGTGAGGATGTATCGCTACTAGACCATAATTATCAGAAAGCAAGCAGCATCGTTGACACCAAATCAGCACACTAACCAATTTGGTTTCAGCCTTTTACGAATGGAAAACTAGACATGAAAATAGAGTCTGGAAAGCCCAAGTGTTTTAAGCACAAAGTAGATACGAAGTCACTGTATTGGACATAGCATGAATACCTGTTCATCCTCCGTTGCTTCAAGGATTGCTCGGTCAATGGTGGCGAAGCCAGTGCTGATGTAGGGGCTGATGTTAGTGTGGTTGAAGCGAGCAGTTTGAAGGACTGACTGCTCGAAGTAGTCGGATGGATGAATGAGGGCACCAGCAAAGCCCTGGATGGGGCAGAGAAGCCGACGGGCTAGGCTGTCAGCAATGATCAGGGACAGACGTTGCAGCGGCCCATCAGCTATGGAGGTGAGCCTTTTAATCTGACTAAGATCAATGTCAGTCTTCTCAAAGGATCCCTCGGTTACATGAGCGGCACATGCATACAGGACTGGGCCGAGGTGCGCCAAATGATCAGCCGTACCCTGATCCGGCATGAGTGGCCTGTGCATCACTCTTGGTGTGTTCAAGTAGTAATTTGGTTTGGGTGGTCTTAGCTTGAGCAACTTTTCTACTCGTTAACCACTGCCATGTTTATAGCACGAATTACCTGATAAGGGACCGGGTTTTGTTCTGTATATGATTACACTAGGACATTTGGAAGCATTGACGGTAAAACACAATGTTTGACATGTTGAGTGGTCCGCATTGAAAACGATTACCGTGGGAATGTTCAGTTTATCCCCTTTGGATTTGTCCCCTTGTTGTTACATATCCACTAGGCACTATGTAGCAAAAGATAAAATGTGGCTTCAAGCCCTCAACCTAGTTACTCCTGAAGAGCATGCTGTGAAACTTCATCAAAACTCCCACTACTGATGGCTCGCCGCTCGCGTGTTCAGAATTCCTCCTGCATTATGGACTAAGACAAAAAAAAAAAATTTGCAGTATTCCAGAAGATATGTGGATTCTACATTCTACTTAAAAGGGGGGTGTATCTAGTGCTGAAAGCTCTCACACAAGGTAAGGTCTAGGGGAAGGGAATTTCTAGACGGACAGCCTTACCTTTGCAAAATTCTGTTAAAATTGTACAGCGAGGCTGGTTCGAACACCTGGACCTCTGAGCGGAGAAGTTTCTACCACCGTGCCAGTTCTACACTTCATGTTGCTTCAATTTACAATGGCAAAAAATATGTGTAGAGGCAATGCATATTGTTACCATCTTTCGGAAAATGCCCTTGGCTGCAATTTGAGTCACTAAGCAATAGTCATCGTCAGAGGTATATGTGACAGGCTGGCCACCCGAACATCCTGTTGTTTAGCCATTGTAAAAAAATTGGTATATATGGAAGACACTGATCTGAAACATGGTCAAACATGGCTGGATGCACTCTCATTTCTCTTGATAAGAGTATATGCACTGTTGTGGACTTGGACTTATTTCGATGTGGCTAATTAGATGTGAAGACAAAGGGGGATACAGAGTGTGATGGATCATAGACCACAACTGGAACAAAGGTGGGTCGAGAACCCGCAACTAATTTGTAGTTTCCCTTCATTTCACCTTACAAGGCGCAGCCGGTTAAGGCGTTAACTGAAAAAAAGTGAACCAGGGGGGAAGGTTCATTTACCACAAGAAGCCGTGACCTAGAATAGAGTCCAGGGAGAGCCGGGAAGCGGCGCTGGGCGTGCCGGTGCTGCCTGGGTGGTGGCCGCGCGAGGGACCCTCAGCTCGGTCTGTACGAAGGAAGCATCGGCTGGACTGGCGGAGATTAGCTATCGCCGGCGCGCCGCCGACTGCCGCCGCGTTGCTGCGTCGCGACCGCACGCTGGCGGTGGCTCAAATGAACGAAGAAGAGGCGTTGGGAGCCCAAGACCTAGCAGGCTATGTGGGCTGTCAGCTACGGCGTAGCCTCGGCCCATAGAGGATTTTTTTTTTTGAAACGACTGGCTGAAGGATTATCTCAGCCGGAGTGAGTTTAAGTGACTCGGTATGAGATTTAGTACATCTCCTGTCTCCGTGCATACAGAAAGATGCGCTGAAAAACATATTGGTTGGTCCCGTGTAAGAGTAACTCCAACAGTTTGGCAAACCAACTTGGCATTCTATGTAATTTTGGCACAACAAGAAAAATTAGGCTCCAACAGTTTGACAAACCAACTTGTCAAAAATAGAAATATGGCAAAACTCACCTCCCCACGCGCATATATGCGCCCGCGGATCGTGATTGCCATCGTTGTTTCCCTCTAGGTGGGAGGGTGAAAAAGAAATAAAGGATAGAGAAGGATTCCGATGTAAGTTTTCCAAGAGGTAGAATGACACATACATAATTTTGTTTCTCTCGATTCCCGATGTAAGTTAGATCTGGATTTGACAAGTGAATTATGTCAAACTGTTGGAGGTGAATTCTTTTTTTACTTTGCATAGCTTTTTAGAAGTTAAGAAAACACAATATTTCACAAGAAATTCTGCGCAAACTCTTGGAGATGCTCTAAGATGCCATTCAGCGTATAAATCATGCCCCCACAAAGACTACCGGTCTTTTTATATAAAGAAAAATAACCGGTCTTGCTAATTGCTATGAGCTCATCAGCTCATAGCAGGTAAGTGTAACACGGTATTTACACTCCCTCGATTGAACCGCCATTTAGCACACATGGACTCGTCGTATCAGGAACCACCGGTACGGTGCTGGCAGTGACAGGATCACAGTTCACAACCATAAGAAGCGGCGTCTCTGTCGGGCCGCCATGCCGAGACCGAGTAGAGAGGCCACGACCTCCGGCACAGCAGCTAGCAGGCACCCCCCGTGCTCTCTGCTCTCGCACGGTCGCACCCTCCCACCCCCGCCCCCACCCCAGTACCCCACACCTCCTCATCGCGTCCTCCCCCTGCCACAACGCGACGTAGCTCAGGGGCACGCGGCGGAACCCGGCGGCCTCCATGCGGAGAGCCCACTGGCGCAGCCTGTCGTGCCGCTCGCGTTGTCCCGCAGCAGCACGTCCCTGACCTCCTCGCCCAGCACCGCGCGCTCCACCTCCGCCCGCTCGGCGGCGGCGGCGGCGGGCCTCCGGGACGCCGCCGCCGCGCGCCGCGTCCAGGCTGTCGTACACCGCGGCGTAGTGGTGGGGCGCCTCGGCGAAGCGCTTCCGGAAGGACGCGCCGTTGTGGCTCGCCTCCTGCTCGGTGAGCGCCACGACCTTCGGCGACACCGTGGCGCGCGCGCCGCGGACAGGAACCCCGCCACCGCCACCGCCGGCGCCGGCGCCGGCGGCGGCGTCGTTCTGGGACGGAGGGGTGGTCAGCGGCGGCGAGACGAAACACAGCGGCGTGGCGGGGCTTCATATTGTCATCAGTAATTCCAAGCTTTCTATAGTTTACTAGGCGTTTAGTTAATTAGCAGAAAGTCATTTTCATTTGCTCAGTTTCGATGGACTGGCAGCACACGAGCCGATAACAACCTTTTCGTTCTCCATGGCCTCGAGGATGACTCGGTTGGCGACAGCGACGGCGGCCTTGTGGAACGGGCTGAGCTCGAAGAAGCTCCGGCGGGCGGCCCTGACGCAGCGGCGGTCGAGGTGGTCGGAGGGGCCGGTCGATGAGCGCGTCGGCGACGGCCGGGACCAAGGGGCGGATCAGGCGGCGCGCGGCCACGGGCACGGTCGGTCAAGCGCGGCAGCGGGCCGTCGGACATGGTAGCAGCGAGGCCAGCGGCCCACGAGAGACTGCGGGCCGCTCTCGCTAAGGGCCCGGCCCAGATTCGCTTTGCGCCTGTCGTCCGGGCCGTTGTTCTCAGCAGGAGGTGGATGGTGCATCGGAAGTTTTTTTTTATATATTTATTTTATCACGAATTTGCAAAAATATATGGTTCCGTCACAAATTTTGCAAAAATATATACATCTGCCGCCGTGGCTCACGGCGTCCGTCGTGGTCCGCGGTGGCAGGAGTCGCCAGTAGTGGGCCCTTAGCGTGGCCCAGACGTAGCGCCCAACGCCACGGTGTTAGGGGCCTAGCGTCGTGGGCCACGGCGTTAGGGTCCTAGCGCCGTCGCTCACGGCGGCAGCAGTTGCCCACGGCGCTAGGGTTCAGCTGCCTATATAACACCGAAATTCAGCCGAAGATGTCATAATAATTCGAAAAAAAAGAGAGGGGGGAGAGGAGAAGGGAGTGAGGAGGAGGTGGTGAAGGTGCGAAGCTCTGCCGGTTTTTCGTCTCGTTAGAGGTAACACTCTGATACTTAATAGTGTAGATGTGCTTAGTATATATTAAGTTTTAGTGTAGATCTGCTCAGTAGATACATAGTTTTAGTGTAGATTTGCTTAGTAATTACATAGTTTTAGTATAGATCTGCTTAGTAAAATTATAGTTGTAGTGTAGCTCTGAGTAGATATATTTTGTAGTTGCAGAAAATTAGAAATTATCAATATTACTTTAATTTGTTTAGAAAATGTTGAAAATCATTTTATTGGTTGTAGAAATTGTAGAGATGTCTACTGCTGATGCCGAAGGGGGGGGGAGGATGGTAATGGTGGTGGTGATCCGAAGGGGAAAAACACAAATACAACACCTGATCCGAAGAAAATGAGCACGTTAGAAAGAGGCATGCTTCGATATATGTAAGGAAAAACTGCAGATACCATTGCAAGAGGAGAGAAACCTCCTTATGGTGGTCTTTATGCTCTGTGTGGTCTTTACGGTCCTTCGTCGTCAAATCACAAGGATGGCTAAATACTAGAACTTTGTATGATGTTGTAGTCTTTGACCATGCGGTGTTGTAATATTTGAACTTTGTATGATGTTGTAGTCTTTGACCATGCAGTGTTGTATGATGTTCGTTTATCTAAATCCGTCGTTAAGTGTTAATGTCCGGGTTCTCTGGGTATTATTCGTACAATTAGACTACAATTGTTGTAATCGTTTATCTAAATTCTCTAAGGCACGTTAGGACTAGCAGCATCGGCACAAAGTTAGGGTAATTGTGTCGCACATGCCATTGCAAATGTTGTAATCGTTTATTAAGTATTAGTTGGTTCGTCGTTTAATCAATCCTTCGACAATAAAAGAAAAAATTCCTACCACCGCAGACCACGGCGGCAAGGAACAGATACCGCCGTGGGCCACGACGTTACCTCAGCACCACGCCGACGCCAGGCGTTAGGCCTCTAACGCCGCGGGCCACGACATCAGGAACGTAACATCGTGGCCCGTGGCGTTAGGGCTAAGGGCCCACTACTGGCGACTCCTGCCGCCGCGGGCCACGGCGTTATGTCCCTGACGCCGTGGACCACTGCGGCAGATGTATATTTTTGCAAATTTTGTGACGGACCACATATTTTTGCAAATTCGTGATAAAATAAATATAAAAAAATTCGATGCATCATTTGTTCTTTGCCCGACACACCGACAGAGTAGTCCACACTACGTCGCAGAAAGAGTGTAGGTAGAAAATCGTGTTTGTCTCACAAACACACTTCCTAGGCGACACTCTTTTTTTGGACGGAGTAATAACCAGTAAGGGAGTAAGCTCACTAGTGACCTACGCACTACAACTTCAGTGTTCGGACTGGGAGCAGGCCTTACAAGTTGATGGCCTTCAAGCATTTATAGCAAAACCATGGCGGATTTGCAGAGAAAAGATGGGATTTCTTTTACTGCTGGTGATGGGGATTTGGGTGTAAAAAAAATCAGGTTGGGAGAGCTCACATGCATCCGAGACACCTAGGAGCCAGGTGCCGACAAACTAACCTCGCTGCTGGAGCAATGCTGCTTTGGACTGGAATATCCAGTTTGTTGCCATGGGATATGAGGATATTTCCGTCTTGGGGCTTTCGTATCCAGTAGTAGGAAGCAACGGACAAATTTACTTTGTGGCCATCCTCCTAGGACTATGGAGGACGAAATGTTTTCGACAGCCGCCGTGCCGTGCTAGGTAAATTTCCTGGAATACACTGCACCAGGTCTCACCAGGACGAGTGGTAGTAGGCAATCTGCAGTGTTCGTTCAGACATGCGTTCTTGTATGGGCCTTCAGGTTGGGAAATCCAGAAATGCAGGCGTGGGAGCCCAAAACAGAGGCCATGCAAAGTTACTGGTGATTTTTTCCCCCACAAAGAAACGAGAGAAGTAGTCTAATGGTGACAATTGGCATGCATTTAGGAGCATCGCAGACACACACTACTGTGTAGTACTGTCCATCAACTTGAGGTTGAAGTTATTAGGCCAGTCTCAATGGAGAGCTTCACCGTTCCGGTTTCTTAGATGTGAAACTTTGGTTTGAAACAGATGTCTCCCTCAATGCATAGTTTCGTTGCACAGTTTCATAGGCTGAAGGGTCCCACAACCTCTCTCTCTCATTGTATGGTTTAATTGCATAGTTGCATGGTGAAACTCTATTTGTGTCTCAATAGGGGTTTCACACAGTTTCCAACGCATGTGAAACTGTGCCCAAAGGTTTCACTCCTAAGGGTTTCATGCAAAAAGTGAAATTTTGCTGATGTGACGCTGTATTTGATGTGCACGAAACACTCATGAAACCCCCATTGAGAGTGGCCTTACAGAAAAATTCGAAAACTATTAGTAGTAATGGTAGGAGTGTACTAACTACCACATACATTAATGCAGTGGTGTAGGCCAGGCCAAGCCCAAGCCTTCGTGTTGTTGCTCAGCGCGCAGCGGCAAACGGAATACGGGGCCCTCGTCCGTCCGTCCGTGTCCCAGCTACACTGTACAGTTGACACCAGACGCTGTTACGGGTCGTCTCTGCCAAAACCAAATGCATCCATGTTCGCCAATTAAATTTTGAACCAACATGCACGACAGCAAAAACACACCGGCAAGCAAACGGCCTAGATAATATAGCTGCTTCTCTGTGTGCAGCGGCCGGTCAAAGCATACCGGATCTCACGCTGTTGATTATTGCTGCGTCCATTGCATGTATCTCTACATTGATCTTACATACATTACTCAGTCATTCACAGACGATTAAAATAGAGCTGCAGCTGCTGCATCAGAATTCAGATCCAGGTATGGCCAGGTGGCAAGTGTACGTACGTATTACTCATGTGTACGATGATACAGCATTACAGCATCTCCGAGAGACTATTTATATCTTTTCTGACTTACATGGAATAGATATTTTGGTGGAAAAACATCAGTAACATCTTCAATTGGATATCCAAATATAGATATCCTCTATTCCGGATTTCTTGCTAGCCAAAGTTGCAGAACGAGGATGACTCGATCTCTAGACCGCGCACAACGGTACACGATATAGAAAAAGTTTGGAGAGTATAAGGTAATAGAAAACGTTTTTTTTTGTTACTCAAATGACTCTCCAAAAGATGATTTAGAGAGTAGATTTCAAAAGGGCTCTCGGAGATGCTAGCTCTTATACACACGTACGCGGCCGTTACACGTACTTATCAATATTATATTCACAAGGCCAACATGTCGATATCAATGTGAATTTTTATCTCTTTTAGCCTAAGCCAGGAACTGCGTGCCAATCTGAAATGAAGTAGGAAAAGTCCAGCTGGTTTGAATAATGGTTTGGAACCACTCGAGAGGCGAAAGATCTTACATGCATTGTATGGTTTAGGTGCATATATATTTTTTAGTACTTTCATTTAACTGCCCCCGGCCTTGTAGGCTTGTAACTAATTACTTTCATCCTAGATAGAAGGACGAGCGAGGGAAGAGATGACGAAGGAGGAGTTGCAATAAAAGAGACAGATTGAGAGGTTATTAGATAAAATGCGGCCCTTCTCTAGATATGCAATATCAGTCCCCCCCCCCCCCCCAAAAAAAAAAGATATGGAATATCAAAGATGCTCTTGTAAAGTATGAGCAACTCCAACAGCATCCTTTTGCACCTAATTCTGTAATTGATCCTTGTGCTTTCATCCTATCAACATCTTGCTGTTCAAATGAAATGATGCTTGGTTGTAAAAAAGAAAAACAACCTCTGTAAACTGCTTTGGATCGGTAAAAAAAAAGAAAACAATGATAATTTTCCTTTTCAGTATGTAGACTCGGTAGAATACATGCTTGTCATCTCCCTCGGAAAATCCTCTCTTGCCCGCTCGTCAAAGACGGAAAGCACACTCCCTCGCTATCGCCCCAGTCGCGCGTGGAGACCGGGGTCGCTCGCTTGATGGTGCCGCCCCCGGGGTTAAGCACGCCGTAGGCGCGGGCTCGCTCGCTGGTGCAACCCTCAGTTCGAGCTCCCCTGCGTGGAGGTTGGGGTTGCGGGCTCGCTGGCGACGCCTCTGTGGTCGAGCTCCCCCTCAAGGAGGCCGGGGTTGCCGGCTCGCCAGTGCGCCGCCACCAAGGTGGTGCTCCCCTGCACTGAGGTTGTGGCGGAACAAAAGCCAAAATTTTGGATCCCACGGCGGTCGATGATGAGGAGCGCCACGACTAGGGGTTCCAGCTCGGCGGCGTCGAGGTACCTAAGGGCCTCAGTGTCGCGAAGGTAGGGGAAGAGGCTGGGGCCGAGCTCCCCCTTGCGAAGGTTGGGGCCGTTATTTGTAATTTGTGGGCCGAAGTTAGTCCGGTGTTGAGGAGGATTTCATTTGTTGGTTTGAATCGTTTATTTGGGCTAAATTTGTACTCAGGGATGGAATTTGTGGCCCATGAATGGATGTATATGTGTATTACTTTGTGTGTGTGTTTTTTCTGTAAACAAAGTTGGGTATTCCCGGGAATACCCAGGAATCCAGCTGCCTCCGCCACTGGTTGCGGCGCGGGCTCTCTGGCGCAAGCTCCCTAGTTCGAGCTCCCCTGTGTGTAGGTCGAGGCTGTGGGCTTGCTAGCGCTGGGGAGGAAGGCAGGACGGCCCGCCGGAGTGGCCGTGGAGGGAGGCAGGTTGGCGGGCCGGAGTGGAGGAGGGATGGCCCGCCGGGCGCCGGAGCAGATGCGCGTGGGAGATGGTGGACGGAGGAAGAAGACAAGAGTGAGAATGACATCTTGGGCCCCCCCTAGTGTTGTATATAATATGAAGTATGATTTGACTGGACTGTTGGAATTGACTGCACTTTAGAGTGTATCTTAGTTAAATGGCTAGCTAAATGGAAATACAGAGAGTAGAATTTAGCTAGTGTTGGTGTTGGAGTCGGAGTTGCTCTAATAGATGTAAGAGCAACTCCAAGAGCCTCTCTAAAAATCACTAGCTAAAACATTGATTTGGCTAGTATGTAAAATAAAATATCTAGCGAAAAGTTGATGAAATCCAACGGACTAGCTAAAATCAACTCTCCATATGCTCCACCACTAGTGGGTCCCGCCCGCCATACTCATGTACGAGGGGATAGCTAGCGGGGATTGGCTAGCCAAAGATGGCTAGGGAAGCCCCGGTTTAGCTAGCGGATGATAGCGAGGGCAAGTTTAGCTAGTCTATTGGATTGAGTTTTTGAACAAAATTTCCATTTTATAGCTAGTTAAGCTAAGATAGCTAGTCTCTTGGAGTTGCTCTAATATAAATGTAAAATGGGTAATAACAAGTTTTAAATGAATTTGGTTGAAAATACTAGTCACAATATTAAGAAATTATCATCAATATGAAATAGTAAATATACAGGCACACATATCTACACCTTACACGTATTTGTCAACACCGCATATCGGTAAACCATATTATTCTTGCATGGTTCGATACGATACGATGGTCCATATATATGGTTTTCACTGTCCATAACTAATCAAGCACACGGTACCACATTCCTACTTGCGCATCTCTCCCACCACGCACCTTTCGAACAAAGGTCGTTGATGTGATGATCCCGTCCAGGTCCAGCCCCGTGTGTCGTCTAAGATCTCGACCAATCACCAACTTTAATTCGAACTGACTTTACCGAAAAGATCGAGATAGATAAATGGCCCAACGCCGCCGCGCCGTGCCGCAGTAACAGACGTACGTACGTACGTACACGGCCGGGCACCACGCGACGCGAGCTTGTCTCATTATTGGCGCGCACCATCCAGCTGGGTCGTCAATGGCTGCCGCGTCGTTGCTTGCCCCGCTAGCTCCGATCCCCTAGCTCTCGCCCGCCACCACCACCGCACCATTGTTGCCGGCGGCCGGGCCGGCCGGCCTGTGTGTGTCGTCATTGTGCGCGCAGAGTGCCCACATCAATGGCACTGTAGACAAAGACTGTAGAGCGAGCGGCGTCGTCCCCACCCACACGCACGCACCCCACCACGAACCACAACGCCACAGCGCTCCTCCTCCCTGTAGGCGCTGTCGTAGCTAGCGCGAAGGGGACCCGCCGGAGATAGATGCTGCTGCTGATAGCAGTGAGCGCGCACGCCTCATCTCCCTTTCACCCTACTAGCAGGCGTCTCGATCTGCCTGCTGCGCTGCTGCTTTTCCATCGTCTTCCTCCCGTCCACAGTCGCCCGGCCGGCCGCGCGCGCTGTGCTCCCCTCCTTTCTTTCGCCATACTGCAGCTTGCTTTCCCCCTCCCAACCCAACAAATCTCTCCAAAATCCGCGCCCTACTATCGATCTCTCCACCAGAAAGCCGGGCGGATTCGTCAGCTCGTCGCCCGGGCCGGCCGGCCGCGGCCAGCAGGCAGCAGCCAACGACCAGCGGCTGCACGTAGCAGTGGTAGTACATGAGATCATGAGCTCCGAGGACTCGCTCAAGTCCCTCTCGCTCGACTACCTCAACCTGCTCATCAACGGGCAGGCCTTCAGCGACGTCGCCTTCAGCGTCGAGGGCCGCCTCGTCCACGCCCACCGCTGCGTCCTCGCCGCCCGCAGCCTCTTCTTCCGCAAGCTCTTCTGCGGCCTCGACCCCAACCACCAGCCGCCGCTGGGATCGTCGCCCCCCGGCTCCCGCGCCGCGCCGGAGCTCGTCATCCCCGTCAGCTCCATCCGCTACGAGGTCCTCGTCCTCGTGCTCCAGTTCCTCTACAGCGGCCAGGCGTCCGTCGCCGCGCCCAAGAGCGGGCCGCTCCCCGGCTGCGGCGCCAGGGGATGCTGGCACACCCGGTGCGGCGCCGCCGTCGACCTCGCCCTCGACACCCTCGCCGCCGCGCGCTCCTTCGGCGTCGAGCAGCTCGCGCTCCTGGTCCAGGTGGGGGATTATTTCCGATCCGTCTCGGGGATCTGCAGCTACCTACCTAATCGATCCACACATACCTCGGCTCGGCGCCATCATCGATTAAGCATCGTCACTCGCTTAATCGCTGATTAGCCAGTTTTAGCCCTGCCGGCCGCCGTGTGATTGATTGAAGCTGCTGGAGCATCTTTTTTGTGCTGCGCGCGGCATCAATTCATTCGAGATGCATGGAACCACCAGCCAGCAGAGAATCGCCTCTCTGCGTGTGCATGCATGCTCTCGACTAGTAGATCCCTAGATAGGTTGCCACTTTGCCTTTCCCCGATTCATGGCGTACTGTGCCCTCTGAACCTGCGCCAGTATCAGCACCAGTGCTCGATCGATCGAGCTCACTCTTCTCTTCTCTTCTCTTCTCCCATTATTTTATCTTTTTTTTTCTCGCGCCGTGTCGTTGTGTGTGGAATCTGAGAGTGCTTGGCTGAGTGTCCTGGCACTGCTGGCAGGCTCTGCAGGAGGGGACTGATCTGATGAGCCGTCTCTAGTCTCGCTTGCTTTTCTGCCGCTTCGTTGGGGTCTGCACTGCACCTGTCATCACTTGTCATGTATGGAGGCCTCTCTGACTCATCTTTATACTTACTAGGAAGGGTCTTGTCACTCCCTTGTTTATGTCTGCTGTCCGTTCCGATCCTCACATCACATCCCATTGCACGCCCTGCCGCATTTCATCGCGATGCAATTTGCTGCATCGCTAGGGTTCCTCGGAGATCGATCCTCCAGGCGCACCAGCTTCTTCCGATCCAGCAGCGCGCGTCATTTCCCAAACACCTTGCTGCTGTACAACTGCCATGCCGATGCAAGTACAGTCAAGCTCCATTGCTGCACACATATATTGCTGCAACTGATTGATCCATCAGCGAGGCACTTCATTTTATGCTGCTGCTATGCTAATCGCCTGCAAATTCTGTCTGATTATTATTATCGAATCTCGGTTTTGTACTAATCCTGATTAACATTATCGGCGCAATTGCAGAAGCAGCTGGAGAGCATGGTGAAGGAGGCGTCCGTGGACGACGTGATGAAGGTGCTCATGGCGTCGCGCAAGTTCGAGATGCAGGAGCTCTGGGCCACCTGCTCCCACCTCGTGGCGCGCTCCGGCCTCTCCGCCGACCTCCTCGCAAAGCACCTCCCCATCGATGTGGTCGCCAAGATTGAGGAGATCCGCGCCAAGTCCCCCGTCGCCGCCGCCAACAACACGCCGCGCTCGCCGTTCCTCACCCACCACTACCTCCCCATCAACAACGCGCCGTCCTCCGCCGCCGACCGCGACCACAAGATCCGCCGCATGCGGCGCGCCCTCGACGCCGCCGACATCGAGCTCGTCAAGCTGATGGTCATGGGCGAGGGCCTCGACCTCGACGACGCCCTCGCCGTCCACTACGCCGTCCAGCACTGCAACCGCGACGTCGTCAAGGCGCTGCTCGAGCTCGGCGCGGCGGACGTCAACTCCCGCGCCGGGCCGACGGGGAAGACGGCGCTGCACCTGGCGGCGGAGATGGTCTCCCCCGACATGGTCTCCGTCCTCCTCGACCACCACGCCGACCCCAACGCCAGGACGCTCGACGGCGTCACCCCGCTCGACGTCCTCCGCGGCCTCACCTCCGAGTTCCTCTTCAAGGGCGCCGTGCCGGGGCTCACGCACATCGAGCCAAACAAGCTCAGGCTCTGCCTCGAGCTCGTGCAGTCCGCGGTGATGGTGACCACGCGCGACGAGGGCGGCGCGCACGGCGCCGGCGGCGACGCCGGGGGAAGCGACGGCGGTAACTTCCCGAGGAGCGACGCCGACGACAGCTTGGTGAGCCTGACAATGAACTCGACGCTCATGTACCAGGGCCAGGAGATGGCGGCGGCGGTCGCCGGCGAGCCGAGGAAAGGGAATAGCGGCGGCCGGGGGAGCCCCTCCAACTTGTACTTCCCCAATGGCTTCCCGTAATTAAGAAGTAATCCTTTTCTAGCACATTGTCTTTTTTTCTATATAATCCATCCATGGCCATGGATCTTTCTCGAGCTCTGTTTGGATCTTTTGTGCGCATTTTTATTTGAGATTGTGTAGCTAGCTAGCTTCCTACTATATAACTAGGAGATTGAGCAGGAATCTCATATTCTCATGGTATTTGATGTGGATTATTCAATCTTGGCATGATTGATCCATATTGAGCAGCAACGAATTGTTGCTTTGTTCAAATTCTCCACCACTGTGATGAATCTAGCTTGTAATATATAAAGGGGCATCACTATATTCAATCAGAGCTTTTGCAATAGCCAGCTCCAGTGATAGTGTACAGCATGCATGCATAGATGAGGATTTTGCTGCCGGTGTTTTTGCATGTCTTTATGCAGTGCAGCTTTTGGAGACTGTAGAAGCCTTTGGACTACTGTAGGAAAGCGGGGTGCAACCTCATGCGAGTCATTATATATATGGTTGGGGAGCGACTACTTGATTTTTTTCTTTTTTTTTGTTTTGCCACTCGATCGATCGGTAGGACAAATCTAAGCATGGGTTGGAATGGTAACAGGAACTGCACATATATTTCTCCTGTTTTATGGCTCATTTGTTCACAAATCTTTATTTTGTACACAACTATTTTGTGAGATCTATCAACCGTGCTCCATACATGGAGGAGTTGCTCCTAAATTCCTTCTTCTGTTTTCACTGAAGTAGCTAGCTAGTGTTCTTGTTGACAGGCTTTAATTTTAACAGTTCCTTCAATTATTCATATAGCAATTCAATTAGCATCGGTCTGCACATCATCAATACATGCCCAACATGAGTAGTCCTGGGCAGTGGCCAACAACCTGGTTAAAACATGTGTTTTGCCGGTCGGCTTGCTAGGACATTAGTGGTTTACGCTTATAGTACTATTTCGTGATTGCTTCTCTTATAAATTGTATCATCAGTTAGTTTGTTATTCACCACTCTTGTGGCTTTGCTTATGGCGCCAAAGGTTATGCAATTTGTAATTACCTGACAAGCTATCCACGAAGTTAATTGGATTGACGCTGTTACTGATCCTTGCAATTCTCAATATACATTGTTCGAAAAAAATTCTCAATACATTTATAGTAAATATAGCTATTGAACCGTACTTATTGAGGTTTTCAATAATATTGCTTGACCTCTCCAAAGGTACAGTGGCACTGATTTCCATAAGCCCGTTTACAAAAAAAAAACAAGGAAATGTGTGAATATTAATTGTGCCTTGAGAGGAAAACAAACCCTAAAAGAAGGGAGGCAGAAACAAATAGCTACCATGCTCACTATTTGAGACAACAATATATGTATTTTGTTTTTGAAGATACCGCAAACAAAGTATGAAAAGACCCTCATCATCTATCATGTGTTTACTTTGATTTGTTGCACTACCAAAAACTATCTCCATTTATTTTATTTCTTTATTTGGGGTGAGGCGGGGTGGGCCGACTAGCTTGGACTAGGACTATGATATTACACAGATTCAGGTTCTAAAATAATATGAGATCAATAATTGGTGTTTGATGATTATTATAATTCCCTAAAATATGATTATTCCTTAAAATAATGAACACCCATAGTCCTACATTCCCAATATATGATGTTAATTTAGATATTAATTTCTATTGTCTTATGATCATGAGTTTCTTAAATCATAATAAGATATAGTAGTATATCAAAAGATCGTACTGTGATTTCTTAGGATGTCTCGAATGCTATTAGAGTGATGATAAAAAGGAATTCATGAAATTATTTTTTAAATAATGACAGACTTTAAATTTTTAATCGTATGAGTTAATCTCACATGGAATTTCAACATCTATCCTAGTATTAGATGCATAGCTAAAGAATGTAATTGATAGGGCTAGTTTATTCCTATGATAGAACACGATAGCAGATTGGTAACACCTCAATCTGTTTGCCCTCCCTTGGAGTTGGAGGCTTTGAACTGTTAAGAATCACTATCTTTCTACTTAAACCTAAACAATTATTCATGTCGGCCACATATAAGTAGAGGCCGGGTCTAACAAACTTGCTTAACAAACTCACATATATAAATCTCTCAGTCACTTTCGGCTGGGGCTCCTTTCCTTTTGCACTCAAACTTGGCCCCAAGTATTTATCCATAACAGTAACAAAAAGGAATTCATGAAATTATTTTTAAATAATGACGACTTCAATTTTTTAATTGTATATGAGTTAATCTCACATGGAATTTCGACATCCTACTATTATAGATAGCTAAAGAATGTAACACAGTAGACCGAAATCATATACCCACATATATAAATAATAGATATGCCCCCATGCATGATGTTCGATTTTGTCAAAAAAGAATAAAGTTGCAACTAGTACCATATTTGTTATATTTCATTTACTTATACATGGTGCAGCCATATTTATTTCTTGGAATGCCAGTGATAAAATAATGTATTAATTGTCGTGACCATAGGTGCCTATAGAAGGCGTATATTGTAGCATGCAGTACAAAGATTGATGTTATTTGATTTCGTATATATCTTTGCACATGCTAACTCCCTAGATGAAAACGAAGTACGGCAATCCCACCAGTAAAATCTATCTATTGTATTCTACTTAAGAAAAATAAAATCTCTAGGTAAAATAAAATCCAGGGTTATTTTTAGTTGCAATTGTATAACTAAAAACACATTCTTTTCTTCTTTTTTTTTTGCAGTTGCCACGACTTCCCTATCTTATGATCTGTAGATGATATTGAATACCAGTAATGCCACACATAGTTCTGTAGATGACTAGTATTTGCGTACAAGTACACTGATACAATTATGTCGCCACACTCAGGACCTGTGTCCCCAGAGATCACATGCATATATACGCGCGCATTGAACTTTTACATGCTGCGTGCCTCATCTCTGTGTCGTCCCTTATATATACTGGCTGCTTAATTACCTGCAGGCATATGTGTATCAACGTCGCCATTCCATCTTAATATTAAGAATTCATATATATGTTGATGCCGTTGCTCGATCTAATAAAAGATTCATATTTCAGATGCTTTATCTGACCGATCAACGCTGTTTGAGTGTGTAAATAAAAGTTCAAACTGTAGGATTCCAAACTCCAACGAGCCAGAGAAACTGTGTCGCGCGCGTCAGCATGCCCTTAATCATGCATGAATAGGTACACAATGCAACACAGTTTTCTCTACATTCTCATGTCAGTACCATCATGCATATTGGCGCTATAGCTACGGTCCGTCTCTGCAGATTATTGTTACTGCAGTAGATTCCGACCACCTGGGATCATCGCGGCCGGCCGGCAAGCTAGCGTGGCCGGTGTTGGTTTGTTCCGACAGAAGAGCTAAGATCTTGTTGGTTAGTTCTTTGGGGCTGGTTTGTTGTGAGAGAAAATCTTTGGCTTGGTGGTGGGCGATAAGCCAAGCTAACAGGGGGCGCATATGGAAGGAGAGAGGCTAGCTGTGACTCACATCATGCAGTACGTACGGTCTACGGTGTGTGGAGTAGTAGTACACTGCTCTAGCTCGATTGGTACGTACTCCTCGCTAGCTAGCTGGCTGTGGCACGGACTGTGTGCCTCTGTGGCGATGGAGCCCCACTGCACGCGAGACTGTTGAAAACATCTCACAATGAAAGCTTGGTCGCCGTCGCCTGCCGGCAGGGAGTGGGTGTGGTGTGGGTTCCTCCCCGACTGTTCCTGCGCTTGGGGATTCCACTGTTCTCGGCCAGTGCTCTCGCTCGCATGCAGTGTCGTCCTCTAATTTCTCGATCTATAGCAGATATAGCCCTCTCTCCACCGTCAGCGATTGATATCATTGGCTAATTAAAAGCTGCATGCATGCATCGGGCTGTTTAGTTCACCAAAGTGTGGTGGGAATTGATACTGGGTAAATATAGTGAATTCAAGGTGCTTAATTTCGAAAAAGTGCTGGAATTAGTGATGGAATGAATAGTAGATTAGAATGGAAGTTTGGTGAACTAAACAGCCCCGCTACATATGCATTTCCCCTGTGGATTCATGAATTACACTACTGGGAAAACATGCATTTGTACCGGGTGGTAACCCCAATTTGTATCGGGTATCCCACCCGGTACAAATGTGAATATTTGTACCAGGGGTACGTGTTGTTACGCCCTGGTACAATTGTGATTTTCTTGTCAACTCCGTCTGCCGTCGTTCCCTTCCTCTTTTTCTTTTTTTGTTCTTTCTTTTCTTTTCTTTTCTTTTCTTTTCTTTTCTTTTCTTTTCCATCTCTCGTCTCATCTCAAACAACAAACACAAGATTCATTATCTCATCTCACAACACAAGATTCATCTCAACTCATTCACATCACAAAATCCACAATCCAAGATTTACATGCGCAGAGTTCACAAGATCACAACACAAAAATTCACAATTAACAGTTTCAAAAATTGATTCTTATCTCTCTCTCACAAGAACAACACCACAAACATGTGCAACAAAAATTGATTCTCTATCTCACCAGGGCATGAGCGCCGCATCACATGAAGGCCACCGGCCTCCACCCGCCGGCCACGGGCGCCGCCGGCCTCCGCCCCTACATCCATGCCGCCGCCCCGTGCCTGTTGGGCCTTCGCTCCGCCCCTGGATCCGCCGCCGCGCCACGCCCACGGCCACAACTTGCGCGCCCACCCTAGCCTGGGGAAATCAGAGAGAAGAGATGAGAGAGTGAGGAGATGAAAGAAGGGGAGATGAAGAAAATGATAGGAGGAAGGAGAGACTGGGGCAGGGAGAGATGAGAATAAATACCAGATGAGAGAGGGGCGCGTGATAGGAGAGAGGCCGGCAAATTTTTTTCTAAATCCCCAGATCGATGGAATGACATTATGTCGCCACATTTATATTGGGTGGTGGCACCGCCCGGTATAAATGTGAGGCCAACAAATTTGTACCGGGCGGAGCCACCACCCGGGGCATTTGTACCGATCGAGTTGGTTGGAGGAGGCCCCGACGGGCCCCTGTGAGGGGACCGGGCGGTGGCCCCAACCGGTACAAATGAGGACATTTGTACCGGGGGCAAAATTAGCCGGTACATATGAAAAAATCGGGTCGGGGACAAACGCCTCCATTCTCTAGTAGTGTTGATTGTGATCAAACATCCGGACACACGTAGCTAACCTCTTCATTTCATGTACAGTTAGTTCGCACGGTACGCTTTTCTCCGGAGTGATACGCTTCATAAGCAGCAAGCATCATGCATGTGTGGTCAATGCAAGGAAATCCGCTCCAGTGAGGTGATGGCATCTTCTCCTTTTATCCCTGCCGCGCGCGCCCTTTGCGAAGTTGGTACTACCACCCGTACCAGAGGAGAGATAGAGGTTGGCTGGTGGGCGATTTGTTACGGCAGAAAGAAAAGCATCTTGGCCATTACTGTGTGTTCTTTGATGGACCGATTCGTTACGAGAGAAAATCTTGGTGGTTGATAAGCCGAGCGAACAGGCTGCTTGTAAGAGAGGACCACCAGGTGCCGAAGCGATGGATTAGTAATAATCAGTTGCGGCATGCAAAAGGGCAGGCGATTACATTCAGAAGCAGCTACGGAGTACTTACATACAGATGCTGATAGCTCGATCGTAGCCTGTCGTTTTGTGTTCAGTTTCGTTGTGAGCAAGCGAGCGTGCGCATCTCTAACACGTACGCTAGCTTGTTGCCATCGAGCGAGCGAGAGAGAGAATCTTTACAGTGATCCAACGTCCCATCACTTGAATGGTGCTACTACGATACGACCTCCGATCCGGCCGGCCTCTCTCTCTACTTTCCTGCCTGTCTCTGATCATTTTGACATGGGATCAATCGATGATATTTAACTTCCATGCAGGATGCAGCTCTGCAAGTCTCGTGCAGGGTCGTCGTCAGGTGCATGCGGCACGCAGTCATGGATCAGTCAGTTGCATTGCATTGCATGCATGGCAACGATGACAAGTAAGTGATGGAGAGCCACAGGGCACACAACTAACAGTGCTGATACCGTCCCATCTATCCCAAAGCCCCAGCATCTTCGTTCTCTTTATTACTGTGTCGATTACTTTGAAATCAATTGTTCAGAGTACAAAAGGAATCAAGTTCAAAGAAGTCTAACATTCTATCTTATATATATGTAATGCGGCTGGGAGTGAGAAAAAACCTAGAGTATACTAATCATGTATTTACCATTATCGCAATGAGATGGCACGCCCATGCTGGTGAAGATGGGCGGCATCGGCATGCATTCCTGCAGTCCAGTAAAGCTGCTAAACTCGCAGCTCTGCCCGATTAACGAACCCAAATAATTCGGAGCAGAGCTGAGGTTGCAGCTGCAGGCCGGCAGATCAGGGAGGCAAGCCTGGGCTGCTGGTAGCCTGGCCCGTACAGTACGTAGCTGCTCTGCTGCTGCCTGCCTGCTGCTATCTGTAATAAGCAGGCCGGGCAGGTGGGAGGAGGTGTCACATCAAGACAGACAGGCCATGACTTTTCCTTGCTCCTCATCAGTCACCGCCGCTCAGTCACCAAAGCTCCGTGGTCAGCAAAGCAGGTTTTGATGCTGCTGAATAACTCATGTGGCTACTTGAAACAAGGGAAATGGAATAATCTACTTGCCCGAATAAATCTTCTAAAGGGGAAAAAAGAAAACAAACTAAATCAAGGATTATATTTTTTCTCCAAAACCACATCGGGAACTTGGTACAGCTGCAGTCAGCTTTAACTTTGTACCTGTACAGCTATACCATCACTTCCAAAATGGTGAACCTCTCCCAGTGTTTTTAAGAATACAGTAATAAAACAATACAGCGAGTTATGGCACATTCAGATAGTCTCTTGGTTACCTCGGGTACGGGTTCGACTCCTTGTGGGAGCGAATTTCTCGGGATTTAACGGCGCTTGTGCTTTCGAGGAGGTAGGCGACGTTTCCGTCGGCGGCGAGGCGTCGCGTGGTGACTTCGTCAATCATGAGGATTTGCCGACGCAGTCTTCGAAGATGCTCCTAGGGGTAGGGTTTGCGTGCGTGTATTCATAGGGATGAGTGTACGTACGTTGTGAGTGTCTCCGATGTATTGTGTAAATCGCAAAAAAAAAAAAAAGAGTTGCCGAATTTTACTTGGCGAATAAATCTTGTGTTTTGCCAACTTGTAAAAAATATATGCCAAGTAAAAAAAGAGCACATCTCTCTCCAACGGACCGGCACAATCCACTCGACGGATCCGGATCTAACTTACGTCGGGAATCCCGAGAGAAACAAAAAAAATTGTGTTTATGCCCTTACGCCTCTTGAAAACTCACATCGGGGGAACGCCTATCGACGAAAAACTACGGTCCGCGCGCGCGTATATATAATATATATGTGAGCGTGGGGAGGTGAGTTTTCTTAAGTTGGTTTTGGCCAACCGTCGGAGCAGACGGGTGTCAAGTTGATTTGCCAAAGCTGTCTGTCTGTTGTTGGAGCTGCTCTTAGCCAGGGAGTCGTCGCAGACTGTGGGATTTTGAATTGAACGTACGTGCTAAATCGCCGTTCGCGTGTAAATTTCTTTGACTTGTTGCTGCGCTGGTGAGCTTCAGACTGTCGCGCCGGCGGCGGCTGAAGGAAGCAGCAGCGGGACAACGGGAAGGAGGATGCACGGCGAGATGGCACGTGAAAGAAAGATTAGCTCCTGGGACAGCGACATTTGACCTGGGCCCAAACTCAATTGGACCAGTATGGGCCTATCCTAGCAGTTAGGCAGGCCGGGCTGGCGGCTAAATCAGCAGCGGAAAATAAGACCGGCCCATGGAACTACGGGTGTTAATGGGTTCTGATGTGCCGTCGCCACCAGCCCCATGGTTGGTTGGGATCGCATTTGTCCGTTCCTCCTTTTTCTTCAACGGCGGCACGGTCGTTGGTCCACTTTCCAAATCGACACGACATTGGTGTGGAGCCGAGCACGACGTACGTTGCGCTCCATGTTTTTGCTCTCCAAAACCTTAGCCTTCGTGCATCCATCGGGTTCTCGTGGACGGACGGCACTGTTGATTCTGTAATCTGTAGTTATGAACTTATGGTAGATCATAGATATACTTTTGAGATCGAGCGAGCAAACCATGGTCAAGAAAGAGGCCTTATTGTTTATTATGTGGAAATAAGAAAAACATGGGTTTTCTTTGAGCAGTTTAACGATGTAAGCAGATAGTAGCTGATTGCAGAAAACAGGCAAGTGCAGGTTGGACGGTTGCCGAGGCTCCCAGGACCCGGGACGGGAGCACGAGTGTGGGCGCCCGCTGGGGCTCAAGTTCAACAGCGAGACCGGCGAGCTGTACGTCGCCGACGCCTACCATGGGCTGAGGCTGAGAGTGGTCGGGCCGGGTGGATCGCGTGTCCAGGCCGCTGGTGCCGCCGGCGGAGTGGCAAGGGAAAGGGAGCCGCCGCCCGTTCAGCTTCGCCAACGGCGTCGAGATCGACTACGAAACCGGAGCCATCTACTTCACCGAGACCAGCACAAGGATTCAGAGGTGGTACGGTGGAAATTGCATTCTCTACTTCATCTTTGAACTTTAATTTTATTTTTCGTACCCTTTTTTGCCCTCATCAGTTTGACGACTTTGGAACCGTCATGGCAAAAACAGAGCATGCAATATTTTCTTGTCTGCCCCCGTGTCGTCCCGCTCGGGGGTGACACCGGCGGACCCCCGGTCCCCCGCTACCGCCCCCTCCAACTCCACCGGCCATCCTCGCCGCCGCTCGAGCGGCCGCCGGCCGCAAGGAAGGTGGCGGCGAGGCCCCGCCTCCCTCCTCTTCTCCTCCCCTCCCCCTCGCGTCTCGCTTGACGGCTCCTCCTTTTTTCTATGGCGACGGTGGTCGATTCCGGCCGGCGGCCGCCGGTGGTGGGGCTCGGCGCGCGGCCCGCCGGGCTGCGGTGCGGGGGGCCTCACGCATTGGCGGCGGCGGCCGGGGGCCGGCGGGCGCGGGGCGTCATAGCTCGGCGGCGGCGGCGGCGGCTCGCGGCCCGGTGGGCCGCGGGGCGGTGACGCGGCGGGCGCCTCGGTTGTCGATTTTGCGTGAGGCCCCCGCACCATGTGCTTAACTCTCGTGAAAATGAGTTTTCGAGAGAAGCCGACCGGAGAGAGTTGGGCGTTTGGCTATTGAAGTTGTGAAGGCTCGCTCGTGAAGCCGTACCAAACGGACATATACTCCGAGAAATATTTTGCAAAATTATACCGATGCCGTTGTTTTAAATGGCGGTAACATTACAACATTCAGTTTCAAATGGTAGTTGAGAGCTACCGCCGTTTGAAACGGCGGTGGTGAACAATAATCCCCGTAGGGGGTACTGTAGCACTCCTTACGACTGGAGATAAAATTTAAATGAAAATTGTAGCTTTCATCGAGATCTACAACTTCAAAATTCTAACTTTTTGCACTGAAGTAATTTTGATGCTCAATATGACCGATACAAATGTTTCTTCTCCTGACAAAATGTTTTTTTAAAGATGTATTTGGTTCGTATGAACCGCGAATGCAGATAAGATTTATAGTTATACAAAAAATTGCAGCTTTCGTCAAGAGCTACAACTTTACAGTTCATACTCTTATCATTTGAAATCATTTCGATGCTCAAAAAATTGATATTATCTAAAATTTAACCAGATTTTATTGTCGACAACGTATCTTAAAAAAAATCACAAAGTTTTCATATAAATTTGGACGGAGGTAAACTATACAAGAATTTGTGTATCTCGACGAGATCTACAACTTTGTAGTTCGAACCGCGTGCGCTCAGATGATCGACACTATGTTTAGATTTAAAGTCCAAATCTTAGATCTCGATAGTATGTCGGTTATTTGAACTTGAAGATGATTTCAAAAGGGAAAAAAAACATCGAATTACGTAGTTGTAGATCTCGACGAAAGCTAAAATTTTCATATAAAATTTATCTCCATCAATATCTACACAAACAAATAATGTTTTTTTTTAAAAAACAAACCGCCCCTACCACTGTTTTAAACGATGGTTGGTTGGAAGTGCTACACTACCCCCACTACTACCATTTCAAGTGGCGGTAGCTTCCAACCGCCATTTGAAATGGCATTTGTAATGGTACTGTCATTCGAAATGGTGGCTTCGGTATACTTTTTTTTACCGAGCTATATAGCGAAAAATAATTTTTTTGAGAAGAATAATGAAAAATAAATAAATAACTTTTTTGTGAAATAAATAAATAAATAAATAAAATTCTCAGTTTCGGGGTCAAACATATATATGGCCCAGTTCCAGCCCGACACAATGAGCGAAAATACATTTGGCCCAAACTTAACCAAACTCTGATTTGTCATCTTTCTCTGAATTGGTAGTCTAACCTAACCAAATCGTACTCGGAAGTCGGGTGTGACAAAAACTTAACCAAACTCTGATAGACCTCTGCTTGTTCACGATTCACTTCTCTCTGTTGGCTCAATGCATTTGAGATGACGTGTCAACTGAAAACACGACCCGATGCGGTGAAAAGTTTAAAACTTTTACAGTAGACAAAAAAAAAAAATCTCCGACGTTGATGTAACTACGACGAGCTTATCCGAGCCCCCACAGAATCAATACTACTACAGTACGTATGAGCCTCCCTTGAAATCTTGTAGTAGGCCAGGGCCAGGCTGACGGCGCAAGTTCGTTACGCTAGAGGACAAGACGCACGACACGCTCGCCATCGCCACCCCTCCCCTCCCTCATCACTACTCTCGCCGGCCGCATGCTCTCTCACTCAAGTCAGCTCGGCCGGCGAGCTGCCTCCTCCGTTCCGTTCCGGGCGGGCTACGAAAACCAAACCACCTCCACTCCACATGAGGATGAGGATATCTGATGAGTCATCCACCGGGCTGTCGTCTGCTGATCCGATCGTGTCACATTTCGCCGATTTCCTTCCTTAATTAAGGCCAAACCCGCCGCCACCCCCGTGCGCCGCCGCCCCGAGAGACGAGAGTCTCCGCCGACGACCATGGCCTCCTCCTCCTCCGCTAAACCCTTCTGCTCCACCTCCACCCCTACCCCCAACCGCCTGCCAACCCTCTCCTCCCGCGCCGCCGCCGCCCCCCGCTCCACCCATGGCCTCTCCGCCGCCGCCGGGGGGGGTCAGGGCGAGCCCCAGCGCCCGCCGCCTCCGCGCGCTGTACTCCCGCCCCCCCATCCGCGCGTCGTCGTCGTCGTCGTCGTCTCAGTCTCACCACCACCACCACCACCACCACCAGCAGCAGCAGCAGCTTCCGCGTCGGCGGCCCGAGTACTTCCCCAGCCGCATCGACGACCCCAACTACGTCCGCATCTTCGACACCACGCTCCGCGACG
This sequence comes from Cenchrus americanus, assembly GCA_947561735.1. Taxonomy (NCBI): domain Eukaryota; kingdom Viridiplantae; phylum Streptophyta; class Magnoliopsida; order Poales; family Poaceae; genus Cenchrus; species Cenchrus americanus. The sequence goes on along the minus strand of OX387239.1, from coordinate 289,810,530 downwards.
GGGAGCAGTCCCCCGGCGCCACCATGACCAGCGCCGAGAAGCTCGTCGTCGCGCGCCAGCTCGCTCGCCCGCCTCGGCGTCGACGTCATCGAGGCCGGCTTCCCGGCCTCCTCCCCCGACGACCTCGACGCCGTCCGCTCCATCGCCGTCGAGGTCGGCAACGACACCGCCACCGCCGACGGCGGCGGCGGCCACGTGCCCGTCATCTGCGGCCTCTCCCGCTGCAGCAGGAAGGACATCGACGCCGCCTGGGAGGCCGTCAGGCACGCGCGCCGCCCCAGGATACACACCTTCATCGCCACCAGCGAGATCCACATGCAGCACAAGCTCAGGAAGACGCCCGACCAGGTGGTCGCCGTCGCCAGGGAGATGGTCGCGTACGCACGCAGCCTCGGGTGCCCTGACGTCGAGTTCAGCCCCGAGGACGCCGGAAGGTAAGTGCTGTGCTGTGGATTGCAAATTCTTGCTGACCAGTCATCTCAGTTTCTCAATTTGTGCTTGGATACAAGGTCTGGATGTTTCGTACCTGCAACTTCAGTATGTTCTGAAGCTTCCACCTCACTTAACGAAGTTCTCAAACCAACTGGACAATCTCTGTGCAGTTATGCACCAAAGCGGTCCAAGTTTAACGGCGGCAAAGTGATTGATACTTGCTGTTGTTGAGTATTACTGCTGAGCTTCTTCTAGCTTGCAAAGTAGCATCACCTTGGTGGGGAAAAAAGGTGGTGGGGTGCTATCTACATTTTACGAAGCCGACTTTATTGTTTATTAACAAATCAAAACAGGGTAGTAGTTGGTGATTACCGAGAATTTTTATTGTGTTCAACCATAAGTAATCTTTGAAGCCTGCTTATTGGTGGATTTGAATTATAGATATTTTTCACCTTGTAAACTTGCAAGCCAGCTCACTGTCGCAAAAGGCAAGATCCCATTTTGTGGTGTCCACTAGGCCGTGGCATGATAAATTTCTCTTTGCCATCCAGGTCAAATAGAGAGTTTCTGTATCACATACTAGCGGAAGTTATAAAAGCCGGAGCTACAACTCTCAACATCCCGGACACTGTTGGGTACACCCTTCCATATGAATTTGGGAATTTGATTGCGGACATAAAGGCAAACACTCCTGGAATTGAAAATGCTATCATTTCCACTCATTGCCAGAATGACCTTGGTCTTGCGACTGCCAACACATTAGCGGTACTACCTTTTTCCTTATTTATTTTTATATATGGTTTATTATTATTATTATTGGCCTAATCTTAAGCTGGGTTACTGATTTGGCTTAATTTTAGGGTGCCCGTGCAGGAGCGCGGCAGTTAGAGGTGACTATTAACGGTATTGGTGAAAGAGCCGGAAATGCTTCTTTGGAGGAGGTGAGCTCATGTACCTTGCAAATTAGTCTGATAGGCATTGCAAAGGAATATGAATTTGTACATGCATAATATTTTCTGGCTCTGTTTCAGGTTGTCATGGCAATTAAATGTCGCGGGGAACTCTTAAATGGTCTATATACTGGAATTAATTCCAAGCATATTACTTTGACGAGTAAAATGGTACAATAGTTGTTTCTTCTCCTGTTTATTTTCCTTTTCTGTCTTTTACATTTTTCCAGATGACTGAAGTTTCTGGCGCGATGGTCTTATCATTATTTTTAGGTACAAGAGTACAGTGGACTTGTCGTACAACCACACAAAGCTATTGTTGGTGCCAATGCCTTTGCACATGAAAGTGGAATCCATCAGGTAAACATACCTGCAACCTTCTTTACTACATCAACTTATTGGACTTATAGTAGTTGTGGGTTGGTTGTTTTGAAATCCATAAGATTGCTCCTCTACACTTCCTCGGTAGTTGTTCGCAACTTGTAAATCATTACTCTCACCATTGTGATGGATCAGTCTTGGCATCATCTTGCACCATTGCTCTGAGCCTCTGAGATTTATAGTTTTTATAGCTGATCTCATTGATATTTAAGCTAAACTACTTTCATAAGTTATGTTGGCTATAGACTGGAATGGTTCTTCTTGTCAATTTTCTTATGTTTTGTTTTTTGTAGGATGGGATGCTTAAATATAAAGGAACTTACGAAATAATATCACCTGATGATATTGGTTTAACACGTGCAAATGAATTTGGCATTGTTCTCGGGAAACTCAGGTATCATGCAACACACCTTCCCTCTTTAGCTCGCTCTCTCAAGAAAAAAATCCGCTGAGATGTATCTCTAGGAGATTTCTCTCAACTCGTTTTTACTGACTTTGTGATCATGTTCCTACTAAGGGGCCCCAAACACATACATTTTTAATGCAAATATTATGGCTACTAAATTGGCGTTAGCAGTCTATTGGTGGCATGTGTGCAATGTGTTACAAAAGTATGGTGGTGTAGGGTATGATGTAAAGCATCACACTACGGTCATGACCTAGATTCTAGAATTCTACCATTATGCTATGATGTGCTATATTATTCAACTACACCTTGATCGTTTGAACATGTACATCTTTTTAATCAAACATTTAGTCATGTTTATGCTTCTAAGATTGTTCTGTACTCAAATGCAATATATTTTCCTACACTTCTAGGTTAGCTTAATTGGATATTTGAGCTCAAATGCTATGCAGCCGCACCTTGATAAATTAGGTCAAATTTGATAATCTCATTCATAGTAATGTTTTCTGTTCTTGTTTTTCAGTGGAAGGCATGCTGTGAAATCTAAGCTGGAGGAGGTACATCTTAGATATTTTCTTTGCTTTTGTAATCACGATTTGAGTTCTTTTATTTTAGTCATTATTGTTACTGGATGACACATCATTAATTCATTATTCATCTTGTAGCTTGGATATGAAATCAGTGACAAGGAACTCGAGGACTTCTTTAAACGCTACAAAGAGGTGGCGGAGAAGAAAAAGGTGAGGCTTTTCCAAAGTACTTGCTCTATTGCTAGTGTTGATACTTCCATCATTTTATTATAATATCTAAACATTGCATGCATTTATTAACTTTCATGTTCTTGCATCTCACTGTGTTATCCTACATTTTTATTGGACCATTACATTTCCATGGAGGGTTACTTTCTTTCATGCTCTGGTCAAATTATTATTATAATATGCATCTGTCACTTCATACACACACTATGCATGGGAACTCACCAGTTAGTTCATCCTTTGTAGCGTGTAACTGATGAAGACATAGAAGCATTATTGTCAGATGAGATATTCCAGCCAAAGGTTATTTGGTCGCTTGCTGATATACAGGTATAACTGAGCTGCAGTTGGCTAAGCTCTGGTTAATAGGAACATGGTACACTAATCTTGAAATGTTATGCACCCCCAGGCAACATGTGGAACACTTGGTTTATCTACAGCAACTGTGAAACTGATAGCACCAGATGGAGTGGAGAAAATAGCATGTTGTTACGGAACAGGCCCAGTTGATGCAGCTTACAAGGCTGTTGACCAAATAATCCAGGTTTGCTGCTGCCACATTTTGTTTACCTTTCTTGCACTGGCACACTATTTCTAATGGGATGGAATATTTGGATGCAATACCTTTTTTGGCTAATATAGAACTACTTGTATCTGGAACCTCTTGCTTATTATCATTATAATCCGTTAAAATCCACAGATTTTACTAGGATTTGCTTGAAAATGGGATGGTACACTGGTTTGATGTTAAAAATGGAATTGCATGCATGTAGCTTATTACCATGATTCATCAGAGCATGGAGTCTGAGTATGTTTTAGCAGTAAGGAAGACATGAAATGTCCATTGTGCTAATTGGGAAGGTAACAACGCCCATCACAATGCTGCGGCATCATACAATGTGACATTAGATATTTTATTAACAACAATTTGAAAAAAGGCATGTTACCTTTTTGTGGTGCCATTTTAAGAATAACTGGTGTATTAAGAATCGAGATGTCAAATATTTAATTATCTATCATGTATTGAGTATAACATGGGTTATCTAGTATCAGTTTGGAGTAGATCAACACAAATGGACTAGTGTCACACCCGATTTTACAAGGAAAATCGAATGCATCTCATATGTGCGCTAGGATCAATTTACACACACATGATAGACAAAAGAGTGTAATACCATTGCAGTAATAAAACGTACGAGAGTTAAACTGGTACAATAATCTTTATTACACTCCGACGGGTGGACTCGAAGGTCCAAACACAAAACGATAACTAAAGACGAGCAGCTTCTTCTTCAGCTTCCACAGGCATGATGACTGGGGGATCCGCATGCCTTAGAATTCCTCGTAGTCGCTCCAGCACTCCTCCTCACCCCCGATGTTCTCCTCTGAACAGCGGTAAGCAAGGGGTGAGCACACTTATGGTTGGAGCTCAGCAAGTGGGGGAAACATGCAAGGCTAACAAAGATAGGCTATGGTTCACAGCGGTAAGCATTTTATAAGTTGGTCAAGTTTTACTTAACAGCACCTAGTTACTAAGTGTAAGTTTATACAAACCCACTTCCACTTATTTTAAAAGACATCTCAAACCAAAACCCATAAGACCCACGGTTTACTTCCATCTTTAAGTTTGATTATCATGTGAGGGTCCAAGCCGCTCTTGACCGTGAGCACGGCTGATCGATCAGTTTTACACTTTGCAGAGGTTGTACACTTTACCCACAGTTCGTGTTCCCCATTTTGCCCGGGTTAACTAGACCCTTAAACACTTCCAAGGTGAGTGGCTAGGGGTCCACTACGAAGCCTTTACAAAGGAAAGAAGAGAAACCAACAGCCCACGACAGTTACAGCTCAGGGCGGACCATAACCCTCCCTAATGGTCAGCACCTTAGCAAAGGCTGCTACCCCAGAAGAACTGGGCTACACCCCTGCAACCCCAAGCCCCCTGTGCCCCTCTCGGATAAAGGCTATCAGCTAACCCACTCTCCTAATTAATTGGCTAAGCCAGAGCCATGTGGACTGTGGTTGTACTGTTGTCTTGGGTGGTTCTCCATGTTCCATTTAATTTACAGATGATCTTGTCTTGATCTTTAACATATTCCAATCACAGAACTGGGTTGCTTTGCATAACCAACATAAAACCATCCAGAAAGTTTAAGCAAGCTAAGCAATTATCTACCTAAGCATTTGATAAACGTGGTTGATCAAGGTACAAGATAAAACATCTAGTCATGTCCTTAAAAAGGTGTTTCCCATCATATTAATGCATTGCAACAGAAATAGTAAATATTGTTTAATCATGCAGTGTTTCCCATCATATTAAAAAGGTGTTCCCATCATATTAATGCATTGCAACAGAAATAGTAAATATTGTTTAATCATGCAGTGTTATAGGTTCAAAAGAGAAAATGCAGAGGGGGAAAGCCACTTGCACGACGAGGAACATGACGATACTCAGAACCATGCAGACGTTCCCGCTTTGCGTTGTAAAGTGACCAAAGTGCCCTTCTTGCCGCATCATTAACCGCAGCATCATCTGAAGAGAAGTGAGCTGTGCTGTGATGTGACGAGCGATACCTCCAGCCATCAGTGTCATTCAAGGGCATCTGGATATAGACCTTGCTGGTGTAATAGTCCCTCATGCCTGGTTCACTGAAATGCTTTGTGACATAAAGGGGCCTCATGGTGTACCCCAAGTCTTTGCGAGAATTTCTCGCGAAGGATACATAACTGCTCATTCTCATCCTCGGTGGAGTGCTTGTGATACACCGCTCCACGATAGCGAGGATTCTCATCCTCTTCCTCCGGGCATTGTTGTCATCATCATCATTCCCGCTGTCATTTTCGGAATCATCCGGATCACCACCCTCAGCATCGGGTGCAGGAGCAACAGGCGCAGGAGGTGCCTCATCAGCTACCATAGGTGCTGGTGGGATCACGACATCCCCATCAGCATCAGCCTCCAGCACAGTGCCATCATACAGCTGTGGCTGCTCCACTGGTTCTTCTTCCATCTCCACTTCTTCTGGATCTTCTTCTACAGGTTCCAGTTGCACTTCCTCCGGATCCTCCTCAATTTCAGCCTCTGGCTGAGTCTCCTCGGGTTCCTCCTCAACATCCTCCAAACGGTGACGAGGAGCCAGCTGTCCAGTGGGAACACGTCCACCGGTGCTCTTGCGAGGAGTCAGGTAAGTTCTGGTTCCGGTGGACGTGTTCCCACTGGACAGCTGGCTCCTCGTCACCGTTTGGAGGATGTTGAGGAGGAACCCAAGGAGATTCAGCCATAGGCTGAAATTGAGGAGGATCCGGAGGAAGTGCAGCTGGAACCTGTAGAAGAAGAAGATCCAGAAGAAGTGGAGATGGAAGAACCAGTGGAGCAGCCACAGCTGTATGATGGCACTGTGCTGGAGGCTGATGCTGATGGGGATGTCGTGATCCCACCAGCACCTATGGTAGCTGATGAGGCACCTCCTGCGCCTGTTGCTCCTGCACCCGATTCTGAGGGTGGTGATCCGGATGATTCCGGAGATGACAGCGGGAATGATGATGATGACAACAATGCCCGGAGGAGGAAGAGGATGAGAATCCTCGCTATCGTGGAGTGGTGTATCACAAGCACTCCACCGAGGATGAGAATGGGCAGTTATGTATCCTTCTGCGAGAAGTTCTGCAGCACTTGGGGTACACCATGAGGCCCCTTTATGTCACAAAGCATTTCAGTGAACCAGGCATGAGGGACTATTACACCAGCAAGGTCTATATTCAGATGCCCTTGAATGACACTGATGGCTGGAGGTATCGCTCGTCACATCACAGCACAACTCACTTCTCTTCAGATGATGTTGCGGTTAATGATGCGGCAAGAAGGGCACTTTGGTCACTTTGCAACGCAAAGCGGGAACGTCTGCATGGTTCTGAGTATCGTCATGTTCCTCGTCGTGCAAGTGGCTTTCCCCCTCTGCATTTTCTCTTTTGAACCTACAACACTGCATGATTAAACAATATTTACTATTTCTGTTGCAATGCATTAATATGATGGGAAACACCTTTTAAGGACATGACTTAGATGTTTTATCCTATACCTTGATCAACCACGTTTATCAAATGCTTAGGTAGATAATTGCTTAGCTTGCTTAAACTTTTGGGATGGTTTTATGTTGGTTATGCAAAGCAACCCAGTTCTGTGATTGGAATATGTTAAAGATCAAGACAAGATCATCTGTAAATTAAATGGAACATGGAGAACCACCCAAGACAATAGTACAACCACAGTCCACATGGCTCTGGCTTAGCCGCCAATTAATTAGGAGAGTGGGTTAGCTGATAGCCTTTATCCGAGAGGGGCACAGGGGGGCTTGGGGTTGCAGGGGTATAGCCCGGTTCTTCTGGGGTAGCAGCCTTTGCTAAGGTGCTGGCCATTAGGGAGGGTTATGGTCCGCCCTGAGCTGTAACTGTCGTGGGCTGTTGGTTTTCTTTCCTTTGTAAAGGCTTCGTAGTGGACCCCTAGCCACTCACCTTGGAAGTGTTTAAGGGTCTAGCTAACCCGAGCAAAATGGGAAACACGAACTGTGGGTAAAGTGTACAACCTCTGCAGTGTAAAACTGATCGATCAGCCGTGCTCACGGTCAAGAGCGGCTTGGACCCTCACATGATAATCAAACTTAAAGATGGAAGTAAACCGTGGGTCTTATGGGTTTTGGTTTGAGATGTCTTTTAAAATAAGTGGAAGTGGGTTTGTATAAACTTACACTTAGTAACTAGGTGTTGTTAAGTAAAACTTGACCAACTTATAAAATGCTTACCGCTGTGAACCATAGCCTATCCTTGTTAGCCTTGCATGTTTCCCCCACTTGCTGAGCTCCGACCATAAGTGTGCTCACCCCTTGCTTACCGCTGTTCAGAGGAGAACATCGGGGGTGAGGAGGAGTACTGGAGCGACCACGAGGAATTCTAAGGCATGCAGATCCCCAGTCGTCATGCCTGTGGAAGCTGAAGAAGAAGCTCTTTAGTTATCGTTTTGTGTTTGGACCTTCATGTCCACCCGTCAGAGTGTAATAAAGATTATTGTACCAGTTTAACTCTCGTACGTTTTATTGCTGCAATGGTATTACACTCTTTTGTCTATCATGTGTGTGTAAATTGATCCTGGCGAACATATGTGATGCGTTCGGTTTTCCTTGTAAAATCGGGTGTGACAACTAGCTAGTGCAGCCAGACCTAAAGCATTGACTCAATTATATCATCTCATTAACTATCGTTTTTTCAGTACCAAGAGAAATGTAATGGTATTTACAATCTGCAGATTCCAACTGTTCTCCGAGAATATGGTATGTCTTCAGTCACAGAAGGCATTGATGCAATTGCAACAACTCGAGTGGTTATAACTGGAGATGTGAGGGACAACTCCAAGCATGCCTTGACTGGTCGCTCTGTCAATCGCTCCTTCAGGTTATAGTCCTTCCAAATCCATTTTCATGTCTGTTATGCTCTATCGCTATTCATTACCTCATCTCTATTGCGTCTTTGACTTCAGTGGGAGCGGAGCATCAATGGACGTTGTCGTGTCCAGTGTCAGAGCTTATCTGAGTGCCCTGAACAAGATGTGCAGTTTTGCTGGTGCTGTAAAAGCCAGCAGCCAAGTAGCTGAAAGCACAAGTGTTTAAAGGTGAGTTTGGTGTTCTCATATGGGCTCAGCGATGTAAGAGCACACTCGACCGACTCTGGCGACATTTCGTTTCAGTATAGGCTGGGTTGATATTGGGATTGCCCCTGTCAGTGTGAAGATTGTGGCGCTTGTATCGGAGGATCGTCTGCTTAATTAGGACAGGCATGTAGTTTTTCGGCGTATGCAGTGTATAACTTGTATGTTATAGACCATACTTTCAGTAATAAGGAAATAACAGTAGGGTCTATGTAGCCATGTGTCGGATGATTTCACAACCCCAAAATCTGTCGTCTTTTCTGGTAATTGGGAATACAATGGTCCGTGGTTTTGCCATCTGCAGTTCTGCCCCGTTTACCCGAGCAGCGATGCAACCTGAGTTGCTCTATTGCTCAAGGTAAAGCGATTGATGATCGGCTTCTTTATTCTGACTAAACCGAAGTTGCAAATGTACGTCTTGCTTGGCGCTGGCCTGGTTCTGGTAAGCTTAATGAAATCGTCCTTTGTACTCGTCGTACTCTGTACTGCAACTGCAATAAGCCACCTACGGACTGAATGATTGATTCTCTGAATTTGGTGAACGAGGCGCGGCGCCACTTCTTCTTCCCCCATGGCCGCCGTAGAGCCTCATCATCATGCGTAGCGTACTCCGAGCTGCCGCAGCCGGAGTCTCTCCGACGGAGCCCACGAGCACGGCGAGCTACTATGATCGCCTCGCGGCGGTGTCGTCGGCGGCGTTAACGACGCCAAACGTGGCGGGTTCCGCGACGCCATGGCTGCTCTGCCTGCCGGAGAAGACGGTGGGTGTGGGCGAGGGCGAGGCGGCGGCGGAGGAGTGCTCGGTGTGCCTCGCGGGCGACACGATCAGGACCATGCCGTGCTCGCACACACTTGCATGTAGTCAGCTGCATGCCAGCAATAGTTCATTCAGTTGCTTATTGCAACATCCTGTAAATCTTGCGCTGCTTGCTGACTAGGACCAATGAGGCGATGAACAGTTTTTTTTTTTTTTTGAAGTGAACAGGAGGGGCCGAGGCCCCTACTGGAAAGAATATATTAAAAGGATAAGTTTAGTACAAAAAGGAGGAAAAAAGCAAAGAGAAAACAAGCCTAGGTTCCTAGAGCATTTAGCCAATTCTAATTGGGGAATAGAACTCTGCTTGACTCTATGAAGTAGTAGTTTGAATTCTGAAATGAATCTTATCCTGCAGTCTTCAACACTTGGATCAATATTGTTAAAAATCCAATCATTTCTCGTCTTCCAAATGCTCCAAGCCATGAGGATAATTATCTCCATGAAGAAAGGAACACCCAAGTTTCTCCTGATGCGATTAATTATTTGAGGGACAGGCCTAGTAGTGGCCACTGAAATACCAATCGAAGCCCAGCAAGCTTTAGCAAAGTTACATCTAAGGCAGAGATGGGTAGCAGTTTCCAGACTCTGAAGGATGCACATGTCACATGTGTAGGATTCCAAAACCATATTCTTACGCCGTAGGATATCTCTTGTCTCGAGCCTATCAATTAAAAACAGCCAGAAGAACACCTTATGCTTCAATTGACATCTCGAGCGCCAAAGCCAATTAAATGCTGGATGTACTTGCCGATGTCCAACCAGGAGGTTATACACTTTTGAGGCTGAGAACATAGCATTTCCCCAAGAGTAAGCCCAACTATCATGTTCAGTTGAATGCTCAATATCAGCGATCAAGGATTCAAAGATCAAAAATTGTTGGTGGACTTCAAGAGAAAGGGGTAGATGGAAATTGCATTCTAGTTGGTTGTTGTGAAGGATTGCCTTGACAGTGACATGGGTCTTTCTAGCAAAAGAAAAAAAGTTCAGGGAAGTCCTGATGAAGAGTGTGACCATTCCACTTGTCCTGCCATAAGAGAACCGAAGAGCCATCCCTGACAATCGCTGAAGCCATGTCCTTGAACTGGGGGATGAGTTTGACAACATCCTTCCACCAAAAGGATCCCTTATTTTGTTGTCCAGGAAGCCTGCCATTTGCATAATAGTTATCCCAAACAAGGTGCACCCATGGAATGTCTGCCTTTGTATAAAATTTATGAAGAAATTTCATCAGCAAGGAATCATTGTGGATGCTCAGGTTAATGACACCAAGACCTCCTTCTTTCTTCGGGAGGCAGACAACAGGCCAGGCTGCCTTGGGAGGCTGTTTGGCATTAAGATCAGATCCCCTCCAGAGGCAATGTTTTCTATACTTGTCTAGTTGTTCAATGACCCCTTTATGAAGCTTAAGAGTGCAACAGTGATAGACTACCGAAGAGGAGAGGACTGAATTGACCATTTCAAGCCTGCCAGCTTGTGATAAAAAAATGGAAGTGGAGATAAGCCGCCTTTCCACTTTAAGAACCAGGGGTAGAAAGTCTTCGATCTTTGGCTTAGTTGTACCAAGAGGCAGGCCAAGGTAAGTGAAGGGCATGCTACCCGTCTGACATTCAAAGGTATTAGCCAATAATTGGAGCCTTTCCTCACTGATGTTAATTGGCAGGATCACCGACTTATTGTAGTTAACCTTCAGTCCAGTGGCACATGCAAAGGAGTTCAAAATATCCTTGAGCACTAAAAGCTGCTGAGGGCAAGCTTCCATAATTAAGAGAGTGTCATCAGCATATTGGACAATTGGAAAATCAGAACCAGCCCTCTCAGGAATTGGTAATCTGATGAGACCTTGATCTTTAGCTCTATTCACTATAGACTGGAGTAGGTCTGCTGCCAGCACAAACAAGAGTGGGGAGAGGGGGTCTCCCTGTCTCACACCCCTTTTGCAGTGAAAAACTTTACCAGGGGTGCCATTGAGCAAAACTGAAGAAGTGGCAGTCCCCAGAATTTCTTTGATCCACGATGAACAGTTTGCTGTAAGGTTTGGTTTTGCAGAGGTGATTCCTTGGTTGGCACGGCCGGCAGTGTTCAGTCAGAACACTGATGTGCAGAGTTTGGATGTGCACTACATCTGGATGCATGTCTACTTAGCGCATTCCCATGGCCAATCTCACTCCGACGTGGATAATCCGCCGGCAGGCATGGTTGTGAACTTGTGATGATGAAATTGACGATCACCCTCGTCTTCTTCTCTGATCTCGAGCCATGGAGCGCGACCAGCGTTGAGCGCGACAAGCCGCTGCCAAAACAACACGCACCAACAATGACGTCGTGCGCCGGTCGCAGTCGTCGTGGCCGTGAAGAAGAGAGCCTCGCCGTGACCCTGCAGGACCATGAATACGGAAGCGCGGCGAGTAGCGTCGGGAACGCGGCGGCGCTGTAGCGACTGGCGAGTGAGCTGAAGCGGTGGTCGTTGAGGTCTGGGGGTGGACGGGTATCGGCGGCCGTTGGATGGGGCATGTGCGGCTCGGGTTCGGACACCGTCACAGTTGACCTGGTCGTTCTGGGTCTCGGCCGTCGGCCCCTCGGGCCTCGGGAGCAGGGCGGCGGTGTACGCCGCGCGCGCGAGAACGGCGAGCGGCGTGTCTCGACGCGACGGCAGCCACGCACGCTGCTGACGACGCCGGCAGTTCACTGGCGAACTGGGGTTCTCTGCTCGGCTTGTCACGCCCACAGGCGGAGGCGTGCGGCAGGGTCGTGCGGGAACGACGGCTTCGGCGCCGTGCCGGCCTCGCGCGGCAGTGTTTCGGCTTCTGGATGCTGAATGCAGGTGTCCATCCATGAGACCATGACCAATCCGACTCGGAATCTGGGCAGCACCAAGTGTGTTTTGTTCTATAAAACCAGCGACGACATCCTCCCTAGCTAGTCGTCCACCGTGGGAGCACAGAGCACATCAGATGGAAGGCGACGACGGCAACGGCGCGGACGTCTACCGGACGGCCGGCGAACCGTCGTCGAGCTCGAACCCTTCGGTGATGTCGGAGGAGGAGGACGTGCGCGCGTTCCTTCGGCGCCGCCACTTGCTGTCCACACAGCGGCTCCTCCCCCTGCTTCGCGACCTGGGCGTCTCGGTCCGGCTTGTCAGGCGCACAGGCGGCGGCGGAGGCGGAGGCGTCTGGCAAGCAGCAGCTGATGGTGGTGGTGCTGCGGCGGAGGAGGCGTACGCGAACGGCGGCTTCGGCGCCGTGCCAGCCTCGACCGAGGCGGCCGCGCGGCTGCCGGAGACGACCGCGCGCGAGGCGGGGGGTCAGGGGGAGTGCGGCGTGTGCCTGGATGGCTTTGCCGAGGGCGAGAGGCTCAAGGCCATGCCCTGCTCGCACGCCTACCATGAGAGCTGCATCGTCAGGTGGCTCGGGGTCAGCCGGCTCTGCCCGCTCTGCCGCTTCGCGCTGCCCGCAGCTGAAGCTTGAATCAGATGGTGGAATTTACTGAAGACATTGAATTTGTAATTTTTTGACTGGCCATTTCTCCGTGAAGTCAAGGACAAAATGTTTGATCATCACGAGTTCGTCGACTTCGTTTTGACAAATTAATCACGATACCGATGCCGCCTCTGACTCCTCCGGCCGAGCCGGACTCTGATCCGGAGTCGTCGTCTACTTGTGGTAGCTCGCGCGCCCTCTAATATAGAGGAAATAAATACCAGCGAACAACACGCGACCGTGTTCATTCATCGTCTCCTCTCCTCCGCGACGCATCGCCGATGGCCGACGAGCAGCGGCCGCACCCCGAGCCCGTGCCGACGGAGGCAGCAGAGTCGCCGTCGGCGACCGAGCCGTGTCACGACGACGCCATCAGCCGCCGCATGCTGGAATTTCACCGTGCCCTGACGCACATGCGCTCGCGTCGCTTCTCGGCGGCGCCCGGGAGCAGCTTCCCGGCGGTGCACCACCGCCACCGGACCCCGCAGCACGTCCACGGCGGCTACGAAGTGGTGATGGTTGGGATCGTGCGGGACGGCATCTTGACGTGGCACGTCAACGGCGAGCCCCCCGTCGTGGCGGGCGACGGTGACGCGTACGTGAACGGCGGGTTCGGCGGCGTCCCCGCCTCGGAGGAGGCCATCGCTGCTCTACCGGAGACGACGGCGCGGGGCGAGAGCAGCGAGGTCATGGGAGAGGGAGACAGAGAGTGCGCTGTATGCCTGGGAGCTTACCAAACCGGCGATGCTGTCAGGACCATGCCCTGCTCTCACGGCTTCCACGAGCGCTGCATCTTCCCGTGGCTCAGGGTTAGCCGACTCTGTCCGCTCTGCCGGTTCGCGCTGCCGGCGGCGGAGGCATTCGCGGACGACGACGACGACGACTACGGCGATAGCGAGGAAGAAGATGACGACGTCGACAATGACGATACATTATAATCAACATACGATTTCTAATTTTTGTAATGTAGATACATGTAACAAATCTCGAAAGATAGTATAGCATATTTGTATGCAGGGCTCAGTACCAAATATATATGTGTTTCGATTTGTGAGACATCTGGATGAATATGTGTTGGCCTAATATATATCGGTCTGATGTGCGGTTGAGATATCCATCATATGTAATTTACTCCTATCATATGGGTGACGATTCTTGTGATTCATGTTTCATTGCAGAAGATGCAATGACCAAAAAAAAAAGAGGGACACATTCGTAATCTACAACACCAACCACTAAGCAACGATATTCTTGGGCGTGGAAGATGGCGACAATGCTGATGGCAAAGAAGAGTAGAGTACATATGATTTGTGAGATGTACAAATTTGAATTACAAATGCACTGTCCACCCATCACATCGAGTACACACTTTTGCACTGCAAATGCACTATTCATCTGTGCAAATTTGTGTATCTAAATAGCCCTGTAGTCCATAGAATAAATTTGGGGGAGCCACTCGAGGAGGATGCAGCCCTCGGGATCAGCCGCATCTGCCCCCCTCTGCCCTTCAAGCTGGAAGATGATCAAAATGTCACCAGCTTGACAAAATGCATGCTGCTGCAGTTGTGATGTACTAGTCTCTTATTCAGACCAAATGAAAAATGATCACATAAAAAATAAATAAATATAAAACTTTTGTTCGAATAAAACCTCATAAAGGAGTTTGCAATTCTCCAGCTTCATTGTTATTTTTATTTTCTTAAGCATGATCAAACGGCAAGTTATGTGGGGTGCTCACATAGATAGTAATATGCTTAAAACATGTTTCGAAAAAGGTAAAGACTTCCTAATAGTCCAACACTATAATGAGTCCACCTTTATCTTCGACAGAGACACCTCATTTCCTCTACCTCTCTCGATCTCTCTCATTTGTTCCCTAGGCGTCCAGCCTCCCTCCCCCAGTCGGCACGGCGCGCGGCGGCAGGCCCCGACACAACGTGCAGGGACACGACCCATGGTGGAAGGGTGAGCGGTGAGGCGGCGCGCCCCACAAAGCACGGTGGTGCATCCCAAAGGCCCGCGTGGTCGTGACGCCACCAGTGCCGGATTCTCGACAAGTCCGTGCGGCGGAGGTGCCTTCAACTGCCGCCTCTCTCTCTCTCTCTCTCTGTGTGTGTGTGTGTGTGTGTGTGTGTGTGTGTGTGTGTGTGTGTGTGTGTGTGTGTGTTGGTCGAGGGCAATCGAGGTGGAGGGTGGGTGGAGTGATGGCAGATTAGGGTTTAGGGTTATTGGGGAGGAGGGGATTCCAACAAATCTTCAATGGGAGGGGGTGAGGGAGCCAAATCTAGAAGAGGATGGGGTGGGGGCGCCAGATCTAGAAGGGTAGGGGTGGAGGCGTCGGAGGACTGACAATGATATGATGGTGGTGCTGTCGTCGGACTGGAGGAGGTGAGACGGAGCGATATAGCGCCACGACCGGCCGAGATCGGCGACGATTGGGCTGCTGACCAACAACATGGGCGAGGAAACTCATGGGATTAGGAAGGACGAGAGAGTAGACGGGGCGGTAGGTGGGAGGCAGGCAGCAACAGTCGGGTGGTGGAGGAGGCGACAACCGGCGTGATTGTGAGTTTGTCAGAGAAGAAGATGTGTGCGGCGGCGGAGGTGCCTCCAAATGTTGCCCCTCCTGCATCTCTCTCCCTCACGCCGAGGGCGACTTGGGGTGGAAGGTGGGTGGACGGTGGAGCGACCGATGTAGAATGTCTCCGTCGGCCAGGTTGGTGGTCGAGACGACGAGTGTTAGGATTCAGGGTTCTTGGGGGTAGGGATTCCAATGGTTGCCCGATCTAGAAGAGGAGGGGGTGGGGATGCCGTTGGATCAACGATAGTGTTGGTGTGGGCATCGGAGGAGGCGAGGCGGCGCGATTGGGTCGATGACCGGCGGTAAGGGCGAGCACGTTCATGGGATTAGGAAGGGTAGAAGGGTAGACATAGGTGATAGGTAGGAGGGAAGGCAGCCACTAGGTGTCGGGGTGGCGGAGGTGACGACGGCTAGCACGACCAGGAGTTTGTCGAGGAAGAAGAAGAGAGAAGAAAATGGAGAGAAGGTAGCTGCTGCTGTAATTTATGATATGTTACACACGGCTTTGAAGTCTGGTCACTTTCGATGGTAAGGTTTTTATTTTACTAATTAAACCGTTATTAAGTCGGTAGACATCTGGGGTGTCTTTAGTAAAAAACGGAGAACTCGATCGGCAGCACGAACCTAAATAGTCATTTGCGCTTCCTGATCTAGGGCAACGTACGTAACAGATGGAAGGCGGCGGCGGCGCCGCCGCCGCCAACGACGACGACGCCTCTCCGACGAGCGGCCGACGAGAACAGCCGGCGACGACGACTCCGGTCTCGCCGTTCCCCTCGGGACGGCGAGCGCCCTCGGACGACACATTGCTGTCGCAGGGCGACGCGACTACAGCCGTCGACCGCACCCTGGAGACGGCGCTGCTGCTCTTGAGTGCGCTTCGTCGGCAGGGGATGCGCGACGCCGCCGCCCGAGAGGCCCAAGACCACGGGCTGGATGACGCGCACAGGAACGGCCTCTTCGGCGCCGCCGCCGCCCCGGCGTCGAGAGAGGCCGTGGCCAGCCTGCAGGAGACGACGGCGGCGGCGGAGGCGGAGTGCGCGGTGTGCCTGCAGAGTTTCGAGGAGGGCGGCAGGATCAGGGTGATGCCGTGCTCGCACGGCTTCCATGAGGACTGCATCGTCAGGTGGCTCGGGATCAGCCGCCTCTGCCCGCTCTGCCGCTTCGCACTGCCTGCAAGGCTGCAAGCTGAAGCCGGAACGGATTGATTTTGATTTTTTTTTTGCTGATTTTAAGTCTCATCAGCTCGATCTTGTAATAATCTCTCAACATGGAGTCCGTGTCCTATTCGATCAACCGATCGATCGATGCTAGCACCACCTTATAAAGCTTGGATTTCTGACGCCGACGCCCACCAATCGTCCGCGACATCTTCTTCGCTGAGCTTGTCCCGGCCCCTCGTCGAAGTTCGGAGCACGATCGAGCAGGGGCGCGCACCGTGTGCACACAGTACGTCGCCGCCGGACGGAGGGGGGCAGATGGCGGAGGTGGCGCGTCCGCCGGGATACGGTTTCCTGCTGCCGCACCAGATATACCACGAGGCACGTCCATCGACGACGACGAACCCCGCGGCGGCGGCGGCGGCGACACTAGTAGGCGGCGGACCCGGCGCCGCCGCCGTCGTCCGCACGCGCGACGCAGCCCGCGAGCGCCACGACGGCTCGACGGTGGCGCCTCCGCGCGGCGCGGCGCCGGCGGCGGGAGCGGGAGGAGGGGGACCCCGCCGCGTCGTCGTCCGCCGCATGCCCGCCGCGCCCCACGAGTTCTACGACGGCTCGGTAGTAACGGTGGCTCCGCGCGGCGTGCCTGCCGCTGCCGGCGCCGTGGCGGGCCTGCCGCGGACGACGGTGGCCGCGGGCGGCGGCGGCGGCGAGGAGGAGGACGGCTGCGGCTGCGCGGTGTGCCTGGAGGCGTACGCGTGCGGCGACGCGCTGCGGACGATGCCGTGCGCGCACGCCTTCCACGAGGGGTGCATCGTGGAGTGGCTCTCCGTGAGCCCCCTGTGCCCGCTCTGCCGCTTCAGGCTGCCCAGCCAGGACGAGGAGGACCGACGAGGACGCCGCCATGGCCCACCGCCTGCTGGTGCTCGGATGACGAGGCCGACGCGGTCCTTCCCGTGGAGTCGCTAAAAGAGAATTGCGCTGATTAATACGAGCTCTTGTAGTTGCATGGTAGCTTTTCTGTCAGTCCCATCGTGGACCTCTTTTCTCTTCTCTTGACTGTGATCATTGTCATATGAATTTGGCAAGTTTATTTATTTTTTTACAACAAACGTATACATTCAAGAGGATCGTGCCAACCAATGCTAGAGGATCCGGTTCCTTTGTTTTGTTAGCTAATAAATTTAAAGGTGGTATCTCCTTTGTAAAAATAAAAGACAACATAATTTTACGGAGTAATTCAAGAGACTAGCTAAAAACATAGCCTTATTTTGAAATCTGGCCCCACATTCATCCCAAAATGATTAGAACTAGAAAAATGAGCGGCCAACAGTGTTAATAGCTCCTTATTAGAGCAACTTCAAGAGACTTACTAAATCAAACTAGCTAAATGTTCACATTTAGCTAATCATTTAGCTAGTATTCTTTTTCTATATCTTCTTCTTCTTCTAACAGACTAGCTAAATCTCCTCCTTCGTATCCTATTCTCCACTCTCGTGTTATCCGTCCCACTCACTGACGCATGGGCCCTCTCTTCCTCCTTTGTGCTCCACTGCTCCCTGTCCATGGATGCGAGAGCTCCTAGACGGGAGCTAGCGAGCCTTACCAGATCCTCGGCGCGGCGGCCAACACCAGCGTCGAAACTCACCCTCGCCATTAAATGCCCTAGCACTCAGCATCCTGCTACGTAGTCAGGAGGCGTCAGCTCGGCGCTGACGTGGCGGAGGCTCGACGCGGGAACCTGTAGCGTCGATTAACTAACCTCGACGCTCCGCCCCCTCATGCCGAGTTGTGGGTACATTTTCAGAAATAGTTTTCCAAGAGTCCATTTGTAAAAATAGTTTGCACGAAGGGGTATTTTGAAAAAAAATACTCACGAAGCATGCCCTTGACTGTTGATGCTGGAGTGTACTTAGGGCCTCTTTGGGAGGGCTCCATCGACGGCTCCAGGAGCGGCTCCGGTTGGAGCCCTCCCAAACGCAGGCTTCACGCGCGGCTCCGCTGGTGGAGCCCCGCGAAATGCGCTCTTTGGAGCTCTTTCGCTCGGACGGAGCCACAAAATGTGGCTCCGCCCCGCGTGGAGCGGGGTTGGCGGGGAGGTGGCGCGGCGGGGGGGGGGGGGGGGGGGGGGGGGAAAGCGCGGCGGCGACCGGCGGGAGGAGGGTGCAGGTACCGGGTAGGCGGGCAGGGGTGTTGACGGTTAATAGTTGTATCAAAGTTCGTTTGTGACTTGCAAGCGGACAAGTCTCCCGTCGTAGTCAAGGGACCCTTCTTCCCTCGAGTGGTGAACCCAAGGTATCGAATCCGTGGAACAATGTGCAACGCAAGGATTCAATCTAGTAAAGCAAGGTAAGCTATCTTATGATGAACTAAGTTGCATCTAATCTACTAACTCATAAAGGAAACGAATCTAATCTAATCTACTAAAGAGGTAGCAAGAGAAAACAAGAGATAACCAATCTAGAGAATCTAGATCATGCTTATGTTGTAGCTCCAAACAAGATAGATGAAGATAGAAAAGCGAATCTCATTAAAAGCATCTTTAAATCGTGGCCTTCCCATCCGACTCCGAAAACATCCGCCTTTCGAGACCCTCGTTCTGTCACAACGTATCCCTATTCATGCGGGGAGCTTAGGGCGAGTTCGATAGAACAAGTTGAAATCACTTGGCCGGTCCGGTATGCACCTCTAGCCACCGCGGCTACAAGAGCACCCTAAGTAATCTAGCTATAGACTAGATCGTAGAAGAAACAAAACCAAGAAGAAATCAAAATCATCGAGAAGGCACTTAATCGCTAGAAATCGGATTCACTTACAAACTTCACCATGAATGATTACATGAACAAGATCACCACGGGGCCCTCCCTCGATCTTGATCCTCGCTCCGAGCTCCGACGTGGTCTTCCATGCAAGGTTCCCACGTCGGCCGGGGAAACCCTAGACAACTAGCACGACCCTCATCTTCAAGTTGGTGTCCCTCAAGCTTCTCTCGCTCCTCGGCGGCGGATTACGACTTCGGTTCGCGTGGCTCTCGGTCGGGGGGCTATTTATAGCCCGAGAAGCAATTAGGTCAAAGGAGAGGCCGATTGGGCCCCGAATTGGCACAGGGGCCGGCCGGCCCGGGCCCACCCGGCCCATCCCGCGGCCTCGCTTCGCCGGTGTTGCTTCCCACGTCTTCTAGATGTTCTCCCCTTTTGCATGTGGGCCCTTGACGTCGGTTTCTCTCCGAATTGGACTCAACTCCTTGTCTTGCAAGATTCAAGACTTTTCTCGGTTCGGTCCTCGGAGTTTATCATCTTCTCGGGCTTGGTCCTTGGGCTCTTGGAGTCATGTTCACTTCATTGCTTGACTTGTATCGGGCTTCAAGGTCTTGTCATGAGGTGCTTAATGAACTTATCCCGGAAGTCTTGCTTTCAATGTTAAAACCCTGCGTAAACACATAACTCCAAAACCGACATGCACAAGTGAACTTGTTATACCACGGGGGTTAGTACCAATGAATAAGATACAAAAGTTATGCCAACACCGAAGGTAAACTCATGGCTAGGTTGACGGATTTTCACCGTCAACAAGGGGTGAACGGATAAGGAGGAGAGGGGAAAGGAGAAAAGGAAAGGAAAGGGAATAAATACAAGGGCAGTTTAGACTTTTTACGATCTCAAGTTACACGATGAAATCGTTTTGCCAAACTTTTTCAAAATGGCTCCAACTCCACCAGATGAACCGGAGTAGTTCTCGGTGGAGCCCGAGCTCTCCCAAACATACCTTACACAGGCCTAGGAGCTTCATGTCGGCAACGCATGAACCCAAGTGGATCCGCACACTCCACAAGTTGCTCGTCCACAGTCAGTCCACAGAACCCAATAATGGTTTCACGAGGAAGAAATGGCCGGATCGGGTCCCTTGGTTAGCTTCTTGCGTCTTCATGATTGAGAGGAAACCGTGTAGCGAACATGACCTCATATGCCATTTGTTCGGAGTTTGATTTTGGTGATTCATGACAACATGATCATTGGGACTAACCATATTGTTTGAGCATGTCTTTGTAGACATTTCTAGGTCCCAAGGATGCAAGAAAACCCCATGCAAAAATGCCAAAACAAAGGGTCAAGACCGAGCAAGAAAAGGAAAAGAGAAGACACCGTCGGATGAACCGACGGTCCCTCAAATACAAGCGTCGGTGCAATCGTCGGACGAGTTGGTACACAGGGTCAAACCCTAGGTACCGTCGAATGAACCGACGGTCCATTATTTAGTAGCGTCGGACGAGTTGCAGAGGGAGAGCAAGGAAGACAGTAGCACCGGATGATCCGACGATCTAAGTGGGGACCCCGTCGGTCTATCCGACGCTTAGTTTGAATTCATACAGAGACGCGCCAAGACAGAGCCTTCAACACCTGATGATCCGATGCCTTGGTCAGGGTTAGCGTCGGTCTATCCAACGGTAAGTTGGAAGCTAACAGTAGCAACTTGGACGCGAGGCCTTCAGCACCGAATGATCCGACGTGGCGTCGGAGCATAGCGTCGGAGCAGTTGTGTTAGAGAACCTCAACGGCTACGTGACGTGGGAGGGGCACCGGATGAACCGACGCCCTGGAAAAGCACACCATCGGATCATCCGACGGTACCTTTTTCAGCAGCTTTTAGCCAATGGATAGTTTGATGCCTTGGGCTATTTATACCCCCTCCACTCACCCATTTGAGGTAGCTGGATTGTGTGGAAGTGCAGAGGAGTTCAAGACACAGTCAAGATCATATCCAATCCATCCAAGTGCTTAATTGCTCACCCTTAGACTAGTGCATGCTTTGTGTATGTGCTTAGTGCTAGGCTTAGCTTAGAGCTGAGTGGGTGCAAGGTTGTGACAACCTTGTGAGGTGATTCTTGAGTGAATCCAGTTGTACAAGGTTCGCCGGAAGCCTTGGGGCCTAAGTGGCTCACCGGCAATCGTCATCGACCCTCCGGCTTGGTGTGGAGCGGCGAGGACACTTTGTGCGGGAGACGTGGAGACCCCCTTCCTTGGTGGAGAAGCTCCTTAGTGGAGGCGGCATCAAGGTGACCAAGGGAGCTTGACAAGTGCCTAAGTTGCTAGCCTTTGTGGCAAGTCAAGTTGGTTCTCTTGGAAGAGACTTGGTGACCGGGAAGCAATACTCTTGTGTGAGTGCTTCAACAACGTGGACTAGGGGTGGCTTAGTGCCTACCGATACCACGGGATAAATCGCGTGTCAAGAGTTTGCTTCCTCTCATTCCCTTTACGTTTCCACATTTACTCTATTGCAATCTTTGCTTGTCTCTACATTCCTAGAGTAGTATCATGCTAGGATTGGCTATAGGTTGCAAACATTCTTTTGGGATGGGAGTTTCACACTAGAACAACCATAGTTGCACATAGAGATTGTATGTTCTAGTTTATTTTTGTGTAAAATTTAGTGAGCCATAGGTTAAGGTTTTAAGTTGCCTAATTCACCCCCTCCCCCTCTTAGTCTAGCGGGCATCCGATTCCTTACAAGTGGTATCAGAGCCGGGACTCACTTCCGTCACAAGGATACACCAATTCGATTGGTAAATTGTGAAAACCGGCTCATTGGAACGGTTAGGCTTCACCGCCTAGTGAGTTACCACATTTCGATGGCACGGGCTATCCTTGGTGGAAGGTCCTCATGGAGGCCTATCTCCAAGCAAGGGACCTCGATGTTTGGAGAGTCACCGATGAGGACATGAAAAATGGTACTAGAAAGGAAAAGCAATTTGATGTGATTGCTAAGAGTATCATTTTGTCCTCACTAGATGTAGGCGTTTTCAATAGAGTTTTTACTTGTGAAAATGCTCATGAGCTATGGAAAACCATCAAGGAGCAAAATGAGGGTTCAAAAGAAGTTGCCAATGAACGCTACGGTTGTCTCCTTGAGGAACTCAATAGCTTTAAGCAACTTGCTAATGAAAATGCCGAATCTATGTACTCACGCCTAAATGTGCTTGTCAATGAGATTAATGCCTTAGGTGTGAAGGACATCACGGACTTGAACATCAACCGCAAGATCCTTCAAAGTCTCCGAAAGCCCGACTATGACTTGGTGAAAGCAATCATCTACGAGAAGAAGCTCGACGATTTGAAGCCATCGCATATCTTGAGCAAGATCATGGCACATGAGCTTTAACTCATGCCCAAGTCAAAAAAGGCGCCCCAAGAAAAACCTCAAGAACCATCCTCTCCAAAAACAAGCCATGCTCTCTCAAGCCGACAAGAGAAAATGTTGAGTAGGATGGCTACTCATGGAAGCTCAAGAGAGGATGATGGTGATGATGGTGACAATGAAGATTCCTCAAGTGATGAAGATGTTGAATCTATGGTGGCTAAGTACGTGAAGAAGATCTTCAAGTATGTGAAGAAAGTCAACATGTACGACTACAACATCCACTTGAGAGAAGGGCGCCATCATCAACACATCAAGTTCACCAAGATTGAGCACAAGCCCAAAAAGAAGGTGGTCAAGGAGAGAAGACCAAGGCAAGAAGCAACTTTCGCCGTCCGCGAGTGGACAAGTGGTGGATCAAGTTCTTCTAGCTCAAGCGATGAATCAAGAAAGAACTTCACCACCCACTTCATGCAAGGTCCTTCATATCACACATGTGCCTTATGGCCAAAGGTATGGAAAGCAATGTAAGTGATGAAGAATCCGACACCACCTCTCTCAATGATCTTGTTGAGCTAATCCATGAGCAAAAAGGAATGCTTGAACAACAAGCTAATGAAATCAAAGAACTCAATGCTCTCAATGATCTTAGTGACACCCTTGCTACAAATTATGAACATTTGTTGTGCAAATTCAAATTGCTTAGCAAGGAGTGTGATTAGCTAAGATCTAAGCTTGAAAGCAATGAGACTAAAATAAGTAATTCCTTTGAGCTTGATGAAATATCTATCCCTTGTGCAATTCCAATCTCCAAGGTAGATGCTTCAACTTCTTGCATTGATTTAATTGATGAATCTTGCTCACCATCTTGCCATGAGAATGTTGTTGTATAATCATGTGATTATCTCATAGGCAAGGAAAATGATGAGCTCAAGCAAGAAGTGAAAAGGCTCCGAGAGAGGTTGGCAAACTTGATGGGCAAGGGCAAGAACGATGAAGAACAAGTGGACATCTCTCAAGACATGAAGAGCCAAGTCCAACCTTCTCAAGATAACCGTGATCCCATGGTGAAGAAGCTTGAGAAGGGTGCAACCGTGACTTGCTACAAGTGTCATGGAGAAGGGCACAAGTTCTACAAATTCCCTCAATTTTTCAAGAAGATGGACAAGGGCGCAAAGAAGAAATTGAAGCCCACAATCAAGAGCTCCCTCATCTACACCAAGCCCAACCGTAAGAACAAGACAAATAGCAACACCTACGTCATCAAGAAGAAAGCAAATGGCAAAGTGGTTGCACACAAGGTTCGGAAGATGAAGGAAGAGCGGGGTAGGAACCAACCCATTTGGGTGCCCAAGGAAGTCATCACCAACATGAAGGGGCCTCAAATGGTTTGGGTTCCAAAGGCCACTTGAAGGCCTTGAGTGCGGGGACTTGGGAGGCTTGGCACAATCAAGATGAGAAGATTCAAGCCTATAAGGCAAGCTTGCAAATTGGAAATGTGTTGCCTAAGTTCCCCGATTGAGGTAATGGAAACTAGTACTTATCTCTTGCATCATTGTAGCTCCATTGCCTTATTTAGGTTGCATTTGTTGCAATATTTACATATGGTAGGTTGCTTGTGTCATGTGCTAACCCATGAGCAATCTACATGGTTTGATTAGTGTGTAGGAAAGCTACACTTGTTCTTTCATGGTGCATATTTTCATATATATCTCTTTGCATCATGAGCAAGCTATAGGGTAAGCTTCCCTTTTGTTGTTATAAGCAATGTGCATACATTTGGTTCGTGATTCAAACACTAAATGCACACATTTAGGGGGAGCTCATCCTATGGTTTGGTTATGGGACTAACATTGTTTCAAGCTTATCTTATGTAGTCCCTTAGCGACGCATTTCGGTGCGGTGTTTCATTCTAAGAGAATGCTATTTCACTCTCAATGTGATCTAACATCCCTAAAAGAGTGAATATAGCAACATGAGCTTCATTCTATTGAGTCATGTTCTTGCGAGCTTATGTCTATATAAGTTCAACGGCAATGTACTCATACATTCCTAATCCTTGTGGTACCCCAAGTGTCTTCTATGCAAGCTTCTTTCAAGTGGTGTCGCCTAGTGATATCATTTCCAAGTGGCTCATCTCAATGTGGTGCCAACAAGGTAGAAAGGATCAATCCCCCGGAGGTATGCAATGATCAAAAGACTACAAGTGATATCTACAAGTGGTAATGTAACAAGAACCCATTTGTCTTATCTCTTGTCTTTTAAGCTACCTCTTTGCATGATATGCTCTAAGCTTCCTTGTTTTACAAGTTTGTAGTTGTGCACTTGTCTCTCACTACCCTTGTAAAACCCCGGATTTTCATAGAAAACCCGAATCCTCGTACCATCGCGATAGTCCCCTGGATCGGTGGCTATCGCGTACGTAACGTCTCACGGAATGATACACAAAGTCATACATCGCATCACTTAAAGTTATTAGTACAATAATTTATTACATGTCTATTATGGAGTACATCATTACAAGCCTCTTGGCTGAATCGAGTGAAAATTCTACGCAACGGTAGCTATCTTCTCGAAGGGTCTCCATCTTTATTCTTCCCACCACGGGCAACTCGAGCGAAGCGACGCATCCCTCGGTCGTACCATCCGTCGGCGTTGCGGTCGAAGTCGGACTCGTACCCCGCACACCCAAAGTCTATCCCCAAGGAGTGGGATAGGTCCACGTCACCAACCGTATGCGGCTTTAAGTGGCCTAACATCTAAAGGGAAAAGAGAGTAGACAAGGAATCGGCCGTGGTTTCCTAAGCGACGACGAGCAGAGTATAAACAAGGTATCTCCATCAACATCCCAAAACCCAAGTCTCTCAACACAACCGGATCCAGCGGTTACCCGGAAGACCCGACACCGGCTCCTACTCTGTCTAGGGGCGATGCGAGAACTTCCTCTCCTCGCACCTCAATGATTACAACCGGATCGACGAGGTAGATGGAGCCTCTCTCCTCTAGCCGGGCCGTAACCACGGCTCACCACACTCTCACCTATAGGGGGAAGGTAGAAATCCCAAAACATGAGGATCAAGTACGTCTTCTAGGCGGTGTCCATGACCGAGGACGCGGCTATAGCTATAGATCGAACAACTCGCGGGAGCGTGTACACCCGTACCCATCCCGAATGGTACCCGTAGGTGTACGGCCGACCGAGCCCATCCTACCGGCGAACTCTCGGTAGTTACGAACCCATCCTGCATCCGGCCCTCAAAGTTGTCCCCCCCCTCGGAAGGGACTACACCGGAACTGTGAAATGCTCCCGTGTGGCCACACGGGAGTCGCTCTGAGAGGGTGGTCTCACCTCCACCGCTCCCCCACTGATACCCCGCTATCCATCCTAAGCAGGTATGGTTCCGCACTTGCCGAGCTCAACACGGCCCTATCCCCACTCTCGGCGGGGTGGTGTGTACGATGTCCTATAAACAAGTTGATCCACTCGATTTCGGACGGGGCGAGCTCATGTCCTCCAAGCGCACGAAAAACCCCAACACCTAGGCTCCGAAAATCGTAACGAGAGGGATGCACCGAGGAGTGCACCCCTATCCCCGATCCCGGATCGGTTGTTTCGAGCTCACCCCCGCCAAAGTACCCAAAACGCCTTCTCCTGCCTGGGTTTTTATCCCACACACGCCAAGAACCTCTATTCCCATCCCAACACATGCATCGCGAAGCTCGGCGCACATACACGCCCATATAGACATATATAGTAGTAGTAGGACAATCAAGGACGGGGGTAAATAAAGAGGCGAGTGCAAGGTTCATCAACATGCATATATAAAGTAAAGCGCTAGCAATTCTACTCAGCAATGCCTAATGGGTAGTCGAATCGATCGGGCGTGAACTCGGGGTCGGGTAGTCCTCCGCGGCGAAGTCGTCGGCGTAGTCGTACTCCCCGACTCGGCTCTCGGCTCCTCCTGCTCCTAGTAGCGCGGAAAAGAAAATAAACAGCGGTCCTATTGCAACTTAAATCCAAATAAGAGCAATTAAGATCCAAAACGGGAACAAACACTACCCCAACCCGTAGTTTAGGATTTTAGAAATTTTCGCGGAAAAGGTCTCGCAATTTTCGGAGATCAAATGGATTTTCTAGGATTTACGGGAAGGGAAAAAGGATTTTCCGGAATTTTTAATCAAAATAAAACCATCCCCAACCGGCCGGCCGCACGGGATCCCGGATCCCGGCCGCGGCCGGGGTCCCCCGTGGCTGCGGTGGGGCGAGGCTCCCCACCGGCCGGCCGCGGCCGATCCGGCGGTGCCGGTGCGGCTGGCCGTGGTGTGGCCACGCGCGTGGCCCGCGTCCGAGTGGCGGCCGCACCGGATCCCGGGATCCTTTCTACGGCCACTCGCGCATGTGGGCGCTCGTGCGCACGGCTCTAGGACGTCTCTCCCCCCCCCCCCCGCGTGCGAGATGCTCGACGAAAATCCCCCGGACGGCGGCGGCGCGGCGGCGGGCTGCCGGCGGCGAGGTGCGCGGGCCCGGGCCCACTTGCGACCGCCGTGAGGTGTAGCGGTATCCGGTCTATCCCATACCCGTGCGTCGCCTTGGCCAAGGATGGGTAGCGGCGCGGCGGGGGGGTAAGGGAGCGGCGGCGACGGTGTGGGTGGCGGCGCGGCGAGAGTCGCGGCGGCGGCCCCCATCGAAGTCCGGTGCTCGGCTTGCGGTCGAGACGGTTCCTACGGCGCGTAATAGCCTAAAGGCCGGGACCTTTCCCCCCCACGAGTTGCCGGAACCGCACTTGCTCCCCGCGGCGAGGGCTCGGGCCGGCGGCGGCGCACGGCGCGGGCACGGCTCCGGCACGGGGGGGCCTTGCGTGCGCGCGCGCGGTGGACGGCGCGTCGAGGCGGTTGTAGTGCCGGACTCGTGTGGGTGGTTCGCGTGCGGGCGCGGGTAGAACGTGGCCGAGCGGGCCGGCGACGCGGCGCTCGGGAGCTCGACGGCGGCGCGGCGTGCGGCGGGCGCGCGAGGACGGTGCGCTACGAAGAAAAGGGACGGCGGCGAGACGCGCGCTTGCGGCGGCGGCGGCGGTGGCACCTGCGGAGACTCGCTTCCCGGCCCCCGGCACGATGGCCGGCATCACCGCCGGCGGCGGCGCGGCGGGAGGCGGCAAGGCGTGCGTAAGAGGGCCGCGGCTCGAAGGCCGGGCCAACCACGGAGGGCGAGGGGGTTTGCCTCACCTTGGTGGCCACGGGCCGACGTGCGGACGGCGGTGAAGATTGGCGGCGCGGTGATGAGGACGGAGGCGGCGGCGGTAGAGGTGGCGGCGTGGTACGGCGGCGCGGCGAGAGGAAGCAGGGGCGTCGCGGTTCTTGGCTTCGCGGCGTCCTCGGCTCCCACGTGCAGTCCTCCGGCTTCGCGAGGTCTCCGGCGAGCTGGCGGTGGGCCTGGGGGTCTCCCTCTCCCCTCCTCCTCCTCCTTCTTCTCCGGCGGGCAGTGGCAGTGCGGAGTGGGGAGGACTCCCCGTGGCGGCTAGGGTTGTGGCTGGCCGAGGCGCGGCGGCGGCCTTCTTATAGCGCATGGCGGGACGCGGGACGCGTGGACGGCGCGGATCACTCCGGCGGGCATGGACGGGCGGCGGCGGCGGGGGCGGCGGCGAGCTCGGGCGACGTCGCAAAGAGCAAAAAGGGGGGAAAGCAAAAGGAAGGATGACGGGGAGGAAGACGGGCCGACGCCGGGCGACGTCATGCGGGTCCCACCCGTCGGCGTCCGGGGGCGGTGGTGGTAGGTGGGAGACGGGCCGGTGTTGGGCGGGCCGCGGCGGGCTGGAAAGGGAAGAAATGGGGGTGCCGCGGCGTGCGGGAAGAAAAGACGGAGGTGGCCCAACAGACTTCGAGAGCTTGGGCTTGCGGCCCACGTGAAATCCCCCTTTCCCCTTTTCTTTTTCTTCCAAAACCCTTTTTAAATTGGATTCAAATTTGAATGCAGATTCAAATTTGAATTCCCACTCAAATAAATTCCAAATAAAACCATTAGGACTCCAAGTTTCTCACACTAGCATTTTTATATCTCCTAGTAATTTTCATTTAGCTCAAAGTAAATCTAGGAATTAAGGGAGAGAAGCAGAAGACAACCTTACTCGATTCACGAGCTCTCCAATTCAATCCAAGTTTGTTTTTGAAATCCGACATTTGAATGCAAATCAAAACTAGGGATGTTACGAACTCCCCCCCTCACAAGAATCTCGTCCCGAGATTAAGAAGTTACCTCCGCTTCGAAGAGATGAGGGTATTTCTCCCCTCATTGCCGACTCCTTCTCCCACGTGGCTTCGCGCTCGGAGTGATTACTCCGAGCACCTTGCGAAGCGCGTGGTGGTGTTCTGGTCGACTTCTCCGCCCGGTCCGGGATCCGAACCGGGTACTCCAAGTACTCCGGGGGTTTCTGGACGTCGAGCGCCCGAGCGAGCACTCTCTTCTCGACAACCACACACTTCCGAAGTTGGGAAACATGGAACACGGGTGAACGCCCGCGAGCTCCGGAGGTAGCTCGAGTTTGTACGCCACCTTTCCGACCTTACTCACAATAGGGTAGGGACCAACGTATCTAGGGGACAGCTTCCCCCTGATGTGGAACCTCTTCGTACCTCGGAGGGGTGACACCTTCAAGTAGACGTGATCCCCTACCTCGAACGAGACGTCCTTCCGTTTTGCGTCGGCATAGCTCTTCTCGCTCGCTCTGAGCTATCTTCAGGTTCTCTCGTACCTTGGCGACATTTTCCTCGGCCTCAACAATAGTGGCGGGACCGAAAAAGGTTCGCTCCCCCACCTCGGACCACATCGGCGGTGTCCGACACTTACTCGCCATACGGGGCTTCGAACGGAGCCATCTTCAAGCCGGCACCGGTAGCCGTTGTTGTACGAGAACTCGGCATATGACAGGCTCTTTTCCCAGTCCGATCCATAGGTCAACACACAAGCTCTCAGCAAGTCTTCTAGTACCTGGTTTACCCTCTCTGTCTGTCCGTCAGTCTGTGGGTGGAACGCTGTGCTGTAGTTCAGTTGGGTGCCCATAGAAGCGTGTAAGCTCTTCCAGAACTGAGCGGTGAACTGGGGCCCTCGGTCTGACACAATGCTCCTCGGAGCCCCATGAAGCTTCAGGATGTTGTCTACATACAGTTCCGCAAGTCGGCTTACGCGGTAGTCCGCCCTAACTGGTAAGAAATGTGCTACCTTGGTCAGCCGGTCAACAATCACCCATATGGAGTCATGCCCTTTCTGCGTGCGCGGCAACCCCACAATGAAGTCCATACTGATATCATCCCACTTCCACGTGGGTATCTCGAGCGGTTGCAGCAGTCCGGCAGGCCTCTGGTGTTCGGCCTTCACCCGCTGGCACGTGTCGCATCGAGCGACGTATTCAGCGATGTCCTCTCTCATCCTTTCCCACCAAAATCGAACCTTCAGGTCTTTGTACATCTTGGTACAGCCAGGGTGGATCGAGTATCGAGAATCGTGGGCCTCTTTAAGGATCGAGTCCCGAATCTCCTTGTCCTGAGGCACGCAGATGCGGTCCTTCAGCCACAGTGTACCTTGTTCGTCGAGACGATAGTCACCGTTTTGCCATTCTCCATCGGGCGTTTTACCTCTTGGATTTCCGGACACCCCTTCGTGCTTGGCGGATCGGTCTTCGAGTGTGTATTTCACCCTCAGCGGTTCAACCGCCCCTCCTCCACAATCTCTAAGCTCGGCTTTTCTAGCTCCTCATGTAAGGCGGGTTGTTCCTCTCGCACCACCGGAGTTGTTGCGGTAATGCTTGCGACTCGGAGCGTCGGCCACGACGTTTGCCTTACCGGGGTGGTAGTGAATGCTCGGGTCGTAATCCTTAATCGGCTCTAGCCATCTCCTTTGCCTCGGGTTCAACTCCGACCGGGTGAAGATATACTTCGGACTCTTGTGATCCGTGTAGATGTCGCACTTGTTTCCCATCGGATAGTGCCTCCATATCTTCAACGCATGAATGACGGCGGCTAGCTCGAGGTCGTGTGTAGGGTAGTTCTCCTCATGCTTCCTTAGGCGTCGTGACGCGTATGCCACTACCTTGCCTCCTTGCATCAACACGCGGCCAAGTCCTTGCCTTGACGCGTCACGGTACACCACGAAATCCTTGCTCGCGTCGGGCGAGGTCGGGGAGCGGGGTAGTGGTGAGACGGGTTTTGAGCTCTTGGAAAGCGGCTTCGCACTTGTCCGACCACACATACGGCGTGTTGCTCTTCAACGGTTCTGTCATGGGCTTGGCGATCTTCGAGAAGTTCTCGATGAAGCGGCGATAGTATCCGGCCAAACCAAGAAAAGCTCGCGGATCTCTGTCACGGACTTCGGTGAGCGCCACTTCGATACGGCCTCGATCTTGCTCGGATCAACAACAACTCCTTTAGCCGACAACACGTGACCCGGAAACGCGACTTCCTCCATCCGAACTCACACTTGCCGAACTTGGCGTACAACCGATGCTCGTCCGAGCTTCCCCGGTACGATCCTCGGGTGCCCCTCGTGTTCCTCTGGCCATTGTGCGGGAGTAGACCAGTATATCGTCTATGAAGACGACGACACACTTGTCCAACTCGTCCATGAAGACCTTGTTCATCATGTTCATGAAGTATGCTTGGGGGCATTTGTGAGGCCAAACGACACGACTGTGTACTCATACTGCCCATATCTGGTCACGAATGCCGTCTTGTGGATGTCCTCCGGGCGGATCTTCATCCGGTGATAACCCGACCAGGAGATCAATCTTGCCGAAGTACTTGGCTCGCCTTAGGCGATCCATCAAATCATCAATCCCGGGCGGTGGGTACTTGTTCTTGATGGTCACCGCGTTCGGGGCGCGGTAGTCGACGCACGGACGTTGCGTCCCATCCTTCTTTGGTACGAATAGTGCGGTGAACCCCGGGGTGAGGCACTCGGCCGAATGAACCCTTTCTCGAGTAGCGAGTCCGGCTCCGCCTTTCGCGGTTTCGGCTCGACCTCCGCCATACGGTACGGACTGCGGGCTATCGGCGCCGTTCCCGGCACC
This sequence comes from Cenchrus americanus, assembly GCA_947561735.1. Taxonomy (NCBI): domain Eukaryota; kingdom Viridiplantae; phylum Streptophyta; class Magnoliopsida; order Poales; family Poaceae; genus Cenchrus; species Cenchrus americanus. Next base: position 289,778,686 of record OX387239.1, on the reverse strand, counting down.
GGGTTAATCACGAACTCCACATCACGATCGGGGAGGCAACCGGGCAACTCCTGCGGAAACACATCCTCATACTCACATACTACGGCACGTCCGATATGGCCTTCGTGTGAAGGCTGTATACGGCCGGTATGTCTCGAGACTTCATTGGCTCGAAGGTCACCCTTGTCCCGTCAGGGTGCAGTAGTGTCACCAGCCTCGGTGAAGTGGAGATGACACCCTTGTGGGCGGTGATCCAATCCATTCCTAGTATCACGTCGATACCATGGGAAGGCAGCACGGTGAGATCCCCATAGAAGGTGTGTCCTTGGATGACCACTTCTACTCCTTTGCACGGCGGGGGTGCATCGGATATCCCCGAGCGGAGAGCTCGTGATGATGGGCATCGATCGGGTGGTTGTAGGGAGGGATAGTTTACTCACGAACCGGGAGGTGATGTAAGACCCGGTTGCACCGGTGTCAAAGAGAACCGGAGCGAAGTACCACAAACCAAAAACTTACCGATCACGACGTCGGGGGCATCGGCGGCTTCCTCCTCGGTGAGGTGGTTCGGCCTCCCACGGCGGCGGCGGGGGGCGGTGCGGCCGAGGAGGTCGGCTTCTGGAGCGAGGTGCCCTCGCGGGAGTGGCGGCGGTCTTCTTGTCGGGGCGGTCGTAGGACTTGTGGCACGGCTTGCCACACGCGAAGCGGTGACGGTGAAGCCTCTGCGGCGGGTCGCGCGGTGCTCGGTGGAGCACGGGTGTAGCCTCCCGGTCTGGCGGGGGTAGCCGGGGGTTCCTCCCTCCGGGGAACGGGCTACGTCCACCACCTCCGAAGCCACGCCCGGGGCCGGTTGTGCCCCGGGCGGTAGCTCCCCCCTCGGCATGTTGCTGCGTCCGCTTCTCGGCTTACGGAAAGATCGGTCGGGGCGATCCCGATCTCCCATTCTCTTCTTGCCCCTCATGCGTTCCTCGTGGCCCCTCCTCTCGTCCTCGACCGCGATGGCGCGGTTGACGAGATGGCGCGAGGACTCGTGCTCACTAGCCTTCGGCGCACGGCGAAGGCCGTGGTGAAGGCCCCGCGAGAACCGAAGCCCCCGCTTCTTCGGTCGGTGTTGGTGTCGTCGGGGGCGTACCGCATCATCTTCATGAAGTGACGCTCGTACTCCTCGACCCTCATCGCACCCCGAGTCATGGTGCGGAACTCCGCGCCTTCCGGACCGGCGGCTCGTCGGGAAGGTGCGCTCGCGGAACGCCTCGCGGGAACTCCGGCCCGGGTGATGAACGCCGGGTTCGGGTGGGTGGCGGTGTAGTTGTCCCACCACGCCTTGGCGGGGACCCTCCGGGCGGGTGCGCGGCGATAGCGACACACTCCTCGTCGGAGCGGACGGTGAGGTCGAGCTTGGTCTCGATCACCCTCGGCCGGTCGTCGGCCTCGAGTGGGTCATCCGAGTAGGCGAAGGTGGGGGCCTTCGGGGCGGATGAATCTCTCGATCTTCCGCGTGAGGTCCTCGTCTTGCGGAGCGACGCGGTTCCCACCGTTGCCACGGTGCTCCATGGCCTCTGCCATCCTGCGCATCGGCGCGAGTACGGAGCGCCATCACTTCCACCAAGTTAGGCGGGGGTGGTGGTGGGCCGTTCCGGCTCGGGGGCGGCCTTGCGCGGGCGCTCCTTGCTCAACCTCGGCCCCGGGGTTCTCGGGCGGCGGTGGCGGTGCTCCGTCACCTCGGCCCCTAGCCCCCAAGGCTCCTCCACGCAGGGGTGGACGGCCACGGCCACGGCCGCGTCCACGCCCCACCGGGCTTCTTCCTCAGCAGCTGCCTCCTCGAGGCGAGCTATCAGCCGGTTGGAACGGCGGATCGACATCCTTCTGAAATCATGAGAGAAAAGAAAGGCGTTTATGCACGTCACTCACCAACTCACACATGAGTCTTAAGCAATCAAGAAAATAGTTCTAATTATAACCTACACTCAAGCAGAAGAAGCATTAAGACACCAATAACACCATTAAGATCCAAGCATACATCAAACATGATTATTACACTTGCTCCCCGAGGCCGACTCGGACCTTGGGGTAGCAAGCAACAAGTCAACGATCTAATACATCGGTACAATCTCAAAAGGGTAGTGTCTACATGGTGTGGCATGACTCTCTTCATGCACCGGAACATGCTCGCGGCTGCATGGAACAACTCATGGAAACTACTAGCATGGAACACTACTCTAGGTCATGCCTCCTGCTCAGCTCTCTACTCCGTGCGTGCCCGCTGGTACGTGACGGGGTAGCGGTCCTCGGTGGGGTAGTCCGGCGGGAAGATCCGGGACACCAAGGCGTGAGCCTCTCGAACCTCCTCGGTCTCGACGGGGGTCGGCAGACGGGCCATCGGGCACAGGTGGAGCTTGAGGCGTGACTGGTGCAGCTCGAAGGTCTCAGTGCGGATCTCACGCTGAGACTCGGGGGGGTAGCTCTCCGTTGAGCTCGAAGAGCTCGTCCACGCGAAGCGAGTCGGCGTCCTCCCAAGTCCTCCTCAGTCTCTCGGCCTTGTCCCTCAGGTAGACGGCCGTGCGCGTGAGCCACGCGATGTTGGCGACGTTGTCTGCTCGGCTCTTCTCCAGCTTCTCCACCTTGAGCCGCTCACACCCGGCGGGTGAGCGCGCACCGTGAGCGAGGTCGTCCTTGCGCTCGAGCTTGTCCTTCAGCCTGTTCTGACTCGCGGTCAGCCTGCGTAGGTCCTCCTTGGCGTGCGACATCTCCTCCCACGGTGTCCACCCTCTCCCTCTCGGAGCGCGGCGGGACGGCGGTCGTGCGGTCGAGGCTCAACTCGAGGCGGCGAACACGGTGGCGTAGAGCGGTGTTCTCCCTCTCCCGGCTCGGCGCGGCGTGGCCGGCTCTGGAGCGCGTCGATGGTGGCGTCCCTGACCTGGCCGTAGAGGGTACGTGACTCGTCCTCCAGTCGGCGCGTGTACTTGTCGAGGTCGACCAAGTAGCTGGCGGTCTCCACCAGAGTCTCGTCGGTCTCGCGGAAGGGAGCAGCGTCGACGTCGTCCTGGATCCCCTCGTACGAAGGAACTCCGTCCACGAGCGGTGCGAGGCGCCGGTAGTCCCGGGGTAGCGGCCCGAAGAGTCCCGGTCTCGAAGGAGGCGCGGTGCGTGCGAGTAGGCGGCCCGGGGGCCCGGCGGCGGGCGACGTCGAGCGCGGTCGCGACGGTGAGTGCGGCGGCGCGCGGACCTCTCCCTTAAACCCGGGGAGACTCGGGTGAGGGAGCACGGCGACCGTGCGAGGCACCATCCGCCCGATCACGGCGGGGACGTACTCGGCGCGGTACGTGACGTAGGTCGGAGGGACTCCAAGCCCGAGAAGGGCCCTCTCCATCCGGTGGCGGATCGCCCCGCGGGTCTCGGGGGTGATCTCCGCGACCCGGTGCTCCATCTCTGTGAAACGCAAGAAATTTCGTCGGCGCGGGTGAGTAAGAAATTTTCAAAGAGGGAACGAGTTTTATAATATAGCTCAAGGGTATAACTATAAAGATAGAGCGTATAGAGTCCTATTTCTATCGACCTTTCCTAGGGATACGTGCTACGGTCAAGCATGGCTGCGGTACCACAGTAAAACCCCGGATTTTCATAGAAAACCCGAATCCTGTACCATCGCGATAGTCCCTGGATCGGTGGCTATCGCGTACGAACGTCTCACGGAATGATACACAAAGTCATACATCGCATCACTTAAAGTTATTAGTACAATAATTTATTACATGTCCATTATGGAGTACATCATTACAAGCCTCTTGGCTGAATCAGAGTGAAAATTCTACGCAACGGTAGCTATCTTCTCAGAAGGGTCTCCATCTTTATTCTTCCCACCACAGGCAACTCGAGCGAAGCGACGCATCCCTCAGTCGTACCATCCGTCGGCGTTGCAGTCGAAGTCGGACTCGTACCCTGCACACCCAAAGTCTATCCCCAAGGAGTGGGATAGGTCCACGTCACCAACCGTATGCAGCTTTAAGTGGCCTAACATCTAAAGGGAAAAGAGAGTAGACAAGGAATCGGCTGTGGTTTCCTAAGCGACGACGAGCAGAGTATAAACAAGGTATCTCCATCAACATCCCAAAACCCAAGTCTCTCAACACAACCGGATCCAACCGGTTACCCGGAAGACCCGACACCGGCTCCTACTCTGTCTAGGGTCGATGCGAGAACTTCCTCTCCTCGCACCTTAATGATTACAACCGGATCGACGAGGTAGATGGAGCCTCTCTCCTCTAGCCGGCTGTAATCACGACTCACCACACTCTCACCTATAGGGGGAAGGTAGAAATTCCAAAACATGAGGATCAAGTACGTCTTCTAGGCAGTGTCCATGACCGAGGACGCGGCTATAGCTATAGATCGAACAACTCGCGAGAGCGTGTACACACATGTACCCATCCGGAATGGTACCCGACCGGTGTACGGCCGACCGAGCCCATCCTACCGGCGAACTCTCGGTAGTTACGAACCCATCCTGCATCCGGCCCTCAAAGTTGTCCCCCCCTCGGAAGGGACTACACCGGAGCGTGAAATGCTCCCGTGTGGCCACACGGGAGTCGCTACGAGAGGGTGGTCTCACCTCCACCGCTCCCCCACCGATACCCCGCTATCCATCCTAAGCGAGGTATGGTTCCGCACTTGCCGAGCTCAACACGGCCCTATCCCCACTCTCGGCGGGGTGGTGTGTACGATGTCCTATAAACAAGTTGATCCACTCGATTTCAGACCGGGGCGAGCTCATGTCCTCCAAGCGCACGAAAAACCCCAACACCTAGGCTCCGAAAATCGTAACAGGAGGGATGCACTGAGGAGTGCACCCCTATCCCCGATCCCAGATCGGTTGTTTCGAGCTCACCCCCGCCAAAGTACCCAAAACACCTTCTCCTGCCGGTTTTTATCCCACACACGCCAAGAACCTCTATTCCCATCCCAACACATGCATCGCGAAGCTCGGCGCACATACACGCCCATATAGACATATATAGTAGTAGTAGGACAATCAAGGACGGGGGTAAATAAAGAGGCGAGTGCAAGGTTCATCAACATGCATATATAAAGTAAAGCGCTAGCAATTCTACTCAGCAATGCCTAATGGGTAGTCAGAATCGGTCGGGCGTGAACCTGGGGTCGGGTAGTCCTCCGCGGCGAAGTCGTCGGCGTAGTCGTACTCCTGACTCAGCTCTCCGGCTCCTCCTGCTCCTAGTAGCGCGGAAAAGAAAATAAACAGCGGTCCTATTGCAACTTAAATCCAAATAAGAGCAATTAAGATCCAAAACGGGAACAAACACTACCCCAACCCGTAGTTTAGGATTTTAGAAATTTTCTGGAAAAGGTCTCGCAATTTTCGGAGATCAAATGGATTTTCTAGGATTTTTTGAAGAGAAAAAGGATTTCCTGGAATTTTTAATCAAAATAAAACCATCCCCAACCGGCCGGCCGCACGGGATCCCGGATCCCGAGCCGCGGCCGGGGTCCCCCGTGGCTGCGGTGGGGCGAGGCTCCCCAACGGCCGGCGCCGGCCGTCCGGCGGGCCGCCGTGCGGGCGGGCCGTGGTGTGGCCACGCGCGTGGCCCGCGTCCGAGTGGCGGCCGCACCGGATCCGGGATCCTTTCTACGGCCACTCGCGCATGTGGGCGCTCGTGCGCACGGCTCTAGGACGTCTCTCCCCCCCCCCGCGTGCGAGATGCTCGACGAAAATCCCCCGGACGGCGGCGGCGCGGCGGCGGCCGCCGGCGGCGAGGTGCGCGGGCGCCGGGCCCACTTGCGACCGCGCGTGAGGTGTAGCGGTATCCGGTCTATCCCATACCCGTGCGTCGCCTTGGCCAAGGATGGGTAGCGGCGCGGCCGGGGGTAAGGAGCGGCGGCGACGGTGTGGGTGGCGGCGCGGCGAGAGTCGCCGGCGACGGCCCCCATCGAAGTCCGGTGCTCGGCTTGCGGTCGAGACGGTTCCTACGGCGCGTAAAAGCCTAAAGCTGGGACCTTTCCCCCCCCGAGTTGCCGGAACGGCATGCTCCCCGCGGCGAGGGCTCGGGCCGGCGGCGGCGCACGGCGCGGGCACGGCTCCGGCACGGGGGGGGGCCTTGCGTGCGCACGCGCGGTGGACGGCGCGTCGAGGCGGTTGTAGTGCCGGACTCGTGTGGGTGGTTCGCGTGCGGGCGCGGGTAGAACGTGGACCGAGCGGGCCGGCGACGCGGCGCTCGGGAGCTCGACGGCGGCGCGGCGTGCGGCGGCCGCGCGAGGACGGTGCGCTACGAAAGAAAAGGGACGGCGGCGAGACGCGCGCTTGCGGCGACGGCGGCGGTGGCACTGCGAGAGACTCGCTTCCCGGCTGGCACGATGGCCGGCATCACCGGCGGCGGCGGCGCGGCGGCGAGGCGGCAAGGCGTGCGTAAGAGGGCCGCGGCTCGAAGGCCGGGCCAACCACGAAGGGCGAGGGGGTTTGCCTCACCTTGGTGGCCACGGGCCGACGTGCAGACGGCGGTGAAGATTGCTGGCGCAGTGATGAGGACGGAGGCGGCGCTGGTAGAGGTGGCGGCGTGGTACGGCGGCGCGAGGCAGAGGAAGCAGGGGCGTCGCGGTTCTTGGCTTCGCGGCGTCCTCGGCTCCCACGTGCAGTCCTCCGGCTTCGCGAGGTCTCCGGCGAGCTGGCGGTGGGCCTGGGGGCTCCCTCTCCCCTCCTCCTCCTCCTTCTTCTCCGGCGGGCAGTGGCAGTGCGGAGTGGGGAGGACTCCCCGTGGCGGCTAGGGTTGGGGCTGCCCCGAGGTGCGGCGGCGGCCTTCTTATAGCGCATGGCGGGACGCGGGACGCGTGGACGGCGCGGATCACTCCGGCGGGCATGGACGGCTGGCGGCGAGCGGGGCGGCGCTGAGCTCGGGCGACGTCGCAAAGAGCAAAAGGGGGAAAGCAAAAGGGAGGATGACGGGAGGAAGACGGCTGACGCCGGGGCGACGTCATCTGGGTCCCACCCGTCGGCGTCCCGGGGCGGTGGTGGTAGGTGGGAGACGGGCCGGTGTTAGCTGGGCCGCGGCGGGCTGGAAAGGGAAGAAATGGGGGTGCCGCGGCGTGCGGGAAGAAAAGACGGAGGTGGCCCAACAGACTTCGAGAGCTTGGGCTTGCGGCCCACGTGAAATCCCCCTTTCCCCTTTTCTTTTTCTTCCAAAACCCTTTTTAAATTGGATTCAAATTTGAATGCAGATTCAAATTTGAATTCCCACTCAAATAAATTCCAAATAAAACCATTAGGACTCCAAGTTTCTCACACTAGCATTTTTATATCTCCTAGAAATTTTCATTTAGCTCAAGGTAAATCTAGGAATTAAGGGAGAGAAGCAGAAGACAACCTTACTCGATTCACGAGCTCTCCAATTCAATCCAAGTTTGTTTTTGAAATCCGACATTTGAATGCAAATCAAAACTAGGGATGTTACAACCCTTGTCTTGCAAGTGGTATTTTTTTATGCACACACTTAGGGGGAGCTTAGTTTGTATCATGCTAGTCTCATGAGCATGTGATCCACCTTAGTTATTCTCACATGTGGTATCTTCATCGATATCATACATATGGATCATGGTTCATGCGGCTTTCTCCCTTGCATTTAACATCTCTCCTTTGAGCTATGGTTGCTAGATCTTGCTAGTTTCCTTGGACCCGTTTGCTTTGGACTTTTTGGAGATTTTATTCCAAAGGGGGAGAATGTGAGACCAAAGCAAGCGTGTGGCTTAAGCTTACAAGTGGGCTCAAGGATGCTTACAAGTGATTTCAAGGATTTGAGACCAAAGGGGGAGAATGTGAACATAAGATCAAAAAGGGGGAAGTTTGATCTAGGGGGAGTTTGGATGATGGTAAGCATCCAAGCAAGTGTAAGTGGTTCTAATTCTGTCAATTCCAGCAAATTTATGCTTCCTTTGGTTGTGTTGTCATAAATCACCAAAAAGGGGGAGATTGTAGCGAACATGGCCTCATATGCCATTTGTTCGGAGTTTGATTTTGGTGATTCATGACAACATGATCATTGGGACTAACCATATTGTTTGAGCATGTCTTTGTAGACATTTCTAGGTCCCAAGGATGCAAGAAAACCCCATGCAAAAATGCCAAAACAAAGGGTCAAAACCGAGAAAGAAAAGGAAAAGAGAAGACACCGTCGGATGAACCGACGGTCCCTCAAATACAAGCGTCGGTGCAATCGTCAGACGAGTTGGTACACAGGGTCAAACCCTAGGTACCGTCGGATGAACCGACGGTCCATTATTTAGTAGTGTCGGACGAGTTGCAGAGGGAGAGCAAGGAAGACAGTAGCACCGGATGATCCGACGATCTAAGTGGGGACCCCGTCGGTCTATCCGACGCTTAGTTTGAATTCATACAGAGACGCGCCAAGACAAAGCCTTCAGCACCGGATGATCCAACGCCTTGGTCAGGGTTAGCGTCGGTCTATCCGACGGTAAGTTGGAAGCTAACAGTAGCGACTTGGACGCGAGGCCTTCAGCACCGGATGACCCGACGTGGCGTCGGAGCATAGCGTCGGAGCAGTTGTGTCAGAGAACCTCAACGGCTACGTGTCGTATGGACCTCCCTGGGCCCACTACCTCGGTGGGTACCAGGACCGACTACTCGGTGGGCCCCTGGGACTACCCGGCTTGCGCTACACGGCATCTGAAGGCGTGGAGCACAAGGACTACATAGGAGTAGTACTCGGTTAGGAAGCTGTGCATGTTCCGCACTGTACAGAGGACTCCTAGACGTACTCGACTAGTACTCTCTTCCTACTCCGACTTGTAACCCCGCCTCCGGACTATATAAGGCGAGGCAGGGACCGATCCCTTCATCCAATCTCATCTCATACAACCCACGGCGCACTATTGCACCATCTTGTAATCGTGCCCTATCAATCCAGAGCTACACAGCATACAGGACGTAGGGTATTACGCACCTCGCGGCCCGAACCTGTCTAAATTGTGTGCCACGTGTCTCTTCCTTCGAGTTACCGATCTCGGCGAGTCACATTCATCTACTTCGGGTACTCCCCGTAGTAGGTTGCCGGTCTAAAACACCGACACTACGTGACGTGGGAGGGGCACCGGATGAACCGACGCCCTGGAAAAGCACACCATTGGATCATCCGACGGTACCTTTTTCAGCAGCTTTTAGCCAACGGCTAGTTTGATGCCTTGGGCTATTTATACCCCCTCCACTCACCATTTGAGGTAGCTGGATTGTGTGGAAGTGCAGAGGAGTTCAAGACACAGTCAAGATCATATCCAATCCATCCAAGTGCTTAATTTTTCACCCTTAGACTAGTGCATGCTTTGTGTATGTGCTTAGTGCTAGGCTTAGCTTAGAGCTGAGTGGGTGCAAGGTTGTGCCAACCTTGTGAGGTGATTCTTGAGTGAATCCAGTTGTACAAGGTTCGCCGGAAGCCTTGGGGCTTAAGTGGCTCACCGGCAATCGTCATCGACCCTCCGGCTTGGTGTGGAGCAGCGAGGACACTTTGTGCGGGGGACGTGGAGACCCCCTTCCTTGGTGGAGAAGCTCCTTAGTGGAGGCGGCATCAAGGTGACCAAGGGAGCTTGACAAGTGCCTAAGTGGCTAGCCTTTGTGGCAAGTCAAGTTTGTGCTCTTGGAAGAGACTTGGTGACCGGGAAGCAATACTCTTGTGTGAGTGCTTCAACAACGTGGAATAGGGGTGGCTTAGTGCCTACCGATACCACGGGATAAATCGCGTGTCAAGAGTTTGCTTACTCTCATTCCCTTTACGTTTCCGCATTTACTCTATTGCATCTTTGCTTGTCTCTACATTCCTAGAGTAGTATCATGCTAGGATTGGCTGTAGGTTGCAAACCTTCTTTTGGGATGGGAGTTTCACACTAGAACAACCATAGTTGCACATATAGATTGTATGTTCTAGTTTATTTTTGTGTAAAATTTAGTGAGCCATAGGTTAAGGTTTTAAGTTGCCTAATTCACCCCCTCCCCCTCCTAGGCTAACGGGCATCCGATTCCTTAAAAACCGTTACGATGGCTTTTCCGACATGACCGTCCGCGACGCCAAGCGATCGAGACCCCCTCAACATGCTGAGGAGCTGCTTGACGGTGAGGTTGAAGGTGATCTTCTTGGCCTCGTCGAGGAGGCGCACCGCGGCGGCGGCGGGCTCCCACTCCTAGTCCCAGTCCCGCATGGTGGCGAGCGAGGACGAGTCGGTCGATGTGGACTTGGGAGTGGATGGATCAGTGGAGCGCGCATGGGGTGAGGGTGTCGGTGACTGACTGAGATCGATCGAGGATATGCTTGTGGCCTTGTGGCTGGGGTTTGCTCATTCTCTTTTGTGGATTTTTTATCATTTAATTGGAGATTTTGGAGTTTAATATTTCCCTTTGGCAGGGCGTCGGCTGTGACTAAAACGGCTGTGGCTGTGGCTACTCTAATAAAATGGCTTCTTTGGTGAAGCTGAAGCCATTTTGTAAAGTGTTTGACAAAATGGCTGTGGTTGTGGCTTCTATGTCACATGTGGGGAAGAAGCCGCGGGAAGCCACTATTTTTGGCTTCACCTCCATAGTACAAATTGCAAAATGGCTTCTCCATGGCTTCAGCTTGGAAGCCGTTTTTTGGTTAGGGGTTTGGCAGGGCTTCTGTAAAAGCCATTAGAGAAGCACTTGGAAAAGCCCTGCCAAAGAGCCCCTAAGTTGTTGGGAGTTTTTGGATCATAAAGTTACGTAGGGAATGTATGGCACGGTATGGTCATGAGGCAGTGTGGGTGGTGGCCATGTTAGTGACAAGGGGTGGGAGGAATGCTTGAGTGATTTCTTATTAGTGGGTAGGGCCCAATTAAAATTCTATTTTTTAAAGAAAAAAATTGGAAGGAAACTGGAGACCACGTGAGAGGAACAGTTTTTTTTCTTCTTTTTTCCTTTTTAACAGACCGATGGTCTGAAATCGCCAGCCGGCAGTAACGGTGAACCCGAACGATTAGGCGATCCACCGGTTACCACCAAATACTAAATGAATTCAAAAATCACATTTAAACACCAGTTCAAACGGTTGGAGTGGTTAGCCGGGCGGCTTGAGCGGTTAGTCGGTCGATATGGAATTCACGACAAAAAAATTAATATGAAAAACGACGTTACGCAAAAATTTGTGCCTAGTGAAGTCAATAATTTTCTTTTTTTTGTGGGCATGACCTATGTACATATTAATGTTGAACGACCAAGAGAGATCAATATTCAACAGTAGTATCGTGCCGTCCACGACTCCACGATGATGTTGTCTGTCATTTCTTTTTGTGTTGAGCTTCCAATGGCCACAACAAAATACCGAATGCACTAATATTTGAAAAATGTTGAGACCATTAAATTCCACGCATCTTGAAATATTTTAAGATTTCTTTCATTTCCAATTTTTTTAATTTCAAATCTGACCGGTTTGTCCCGATCGGTTACCGCAGTAACCGACAGGTTACCAGCGGTAAAAAAACCCTTTGTTTATTGTTTCCTTTTGTTTATTGTTTGTATTTTAGAAATTTTTTTAGTGAAAAGATTTTCCTTTTGTTGTTGTTGCATGTGATTGACTAGTTAAGCGGCTAAGGGGTTGTTTAGATGTGCACATTTTACACGAATGAGTAGTACAACTACAATGCAAAAGTGAGGGGAAGATGCGATTCAGTGTGATGATAAAAGTGTACATTTACAGTCAAATTTGCACATGCAAACAGCTCCTAATTAAGCCCACCAGGAGGAAATTGACGTCGAAGAAAAATCAGCCCATACACACACGTCCGAACTTTCTCTTTATGTATGTATGGGGACAAGATTTATTATCTGCAGTTTCGAAAAGAAGAAGATGAACTCCAAGTTGTAGTTTTTTTTTAAAAAAAGTTTTGGGCCTGCTTCGATCCGTGCGCGGCTTCTGTGCACTCACTAGTGGAAAACTAGGCTTCTGTGGGCCTGGCGACGTAGTTTTTTTTTGTGTTGTAGGATGGTGAAATTGATATCTTTTTATTCCGAGCTCCAAATATAGCAAATAATATATCAATTTCGATCGTCTCAATAAGCTCTTTGCAATGGTGTACTTCATTTCGTTATTTGAGATAACTTTATTTTGTGCAAAATCAAATATTTTTATAAAACGAGTGACATTTTATTCTCACTTGCAACCAGATATATGTGTGGTCATGATTAAGTCCTGGACTGAAATTGATTAAGATTTAAGACCTGGATGTGTCCATTTTTATTGTCATTATTCAGAAATAAAAAAAGAAAGGTGTAACCAAAATTGATTAAGATTTAAGACCTGGATGCACGTAAAGCTAGAGTTTTATACCGACCAACCCGACCGTGTTTTCATCCCAAGTCACCATCCTGGGAATAAAGAAACAACGCGAAACAGAAATAGCTGGCTGCATCAGTTATTCTTGGTGATCGACATGTGGTGTGTCGTCGCCCAAACCTCCATGAGGACCGGAGGACATATACTTTTGCACATGTGCAATGCAGTAGAGAGACGTACACTAAATCGATCGATCCCTTCTTCTCCGGCGATGTTGGCCAAGAAATTGGTGAGGGGTTGGTTGGTAAAACCCTAGCTTTACGCCCGTACAGGTCTTAAATCTTAATCAATTTCAGTTGTACCTTTCTTTTTTTCTAAATCATGACAATAAAACCGGCAATATATATCCAAAATTTAATCATGACCACATATATATTTGATTGCAAGTGAGAATAAAATATCACTCGTTTTATAGAAATATTAATTTTTACACGAAACAAATTTAACTCAAATAACAAAACAAATTACACCATTGCAAAGAGCTAGTCGAGACGATCGAAATTGATATATTATTTGGTATATTTGGAGCTCAGAATAAAAAGATATTAATTTAACAATTTAAATAGGAGTGCTGATGTCATCACTGACATCGGCAACACTACAGTGGCCATTCAAAACCGCCATGCAAAACCAGGTTGGACCTGGGGTGAACAGGTTTGCAAGTTTGAGGGGTTGGATGTCTGGTTTTGAAGTTCATGGACCTATTTGACACAGCGCTGCAAGTTCATGTACCCACGGTGTATTTAACTCTATATAGAATTATATATATTTCGGTGATTTTCAAAAATATACGATGGATCACAAGATTGACAAAAATAGCTTCCAACCGCCACAGCAAATGGCGGAGGGAAGCCCTATTTACTACGGCGATTGCTACAATAGCGGTTCCTGCCGTCGTTCCAGGTGGCGGCAGGGACAACTTCTTTTCAAAAAATCACAACTTTTTGGTATGAACTTGGATGGAGATGAAATTTATACGAAAATTGTAATTTTTGACGATATCTACAACTTTGTAGTTCAAACTTTTTTCCATTTGAAGTCATTTTCGGAATCTGAAAATCGATATACGGTCTAGATCTCAGTTTACGGTATTCGGATCTGGATAGTATCCAAAATGTTTGTAGATCTTCAAACATAAGAAAGCTTAGTCTGCAAATCCCTTTCTTCATGGAGGTTATCATTTTTGATGTCTCGGAGCATCTGGTCCACAAGGAACGAATGCATGTTTAACGGAACACACCCCTGGGTTCAGGAGGACCGCAACAGGAGGTTTAAGGCTGAATTTCCTTTAACCCTTCTGAGAGCTCTCGACCAGACTTTTAGTCCCGACGATGGCTATTAATTGGCTTGATTCCCTGTAATCGCTATCCTTTGCCTCCTTTGTTTGGTCCTTCCTTTTTTTTTCTTTGCTTGTAATATAATCTGGTGAAAACCCATCAGAATCTCCCACGCCTGAGCCACATGATCGGAGGGGAGGTGCTTGGCTGGCCACATGATCGGAGGAGGTGGCCGCGGCTGCAAAGGAAAGCGAAAGGCAACTGTGGGAGATCGATGCGGAGACGGAGCGTATCCCCGGCAGGCACCGCCGCTTTCGCAGCGATCGGCGGCGGATTCGATCGATCGGCCAAAGCGATCGCATCGCATCGCATCCTCCGACGATCCTGTCGTCGTCGTCGTCGTCGTCGTCCTGGCGCCGCCCAGTGGTGGCTATCCACGCGCCCTGCCTGCAGTGCAGATTTCATTTTCCAGCTTCGTCTCCATCAGCAACAGCAGCAGTTAAAGTTACTCTCTGTCGTAATTACCTGCTGGATATGATGGATCTTCTCGAGATAATCCTTCTTCCCTGCCAGTGGCCAGTGGTGTGTATACTCTACTCTACATTGGCTACCTGTGGATCATGTCGATCGATGCGATGGTACAGTAGCTGTTGATTGCGCGCTCTAATATAAATCTCTTGGGATCACAATTTTACAAGCAAGTGGTTCCAGGCTGCAGACAGAGGGATTAAGCACATATTTTTTTCCCCTGGGAGAGGCCACACCTGAACAAGTGTGATCACCAGCCAGCCTGTTCGGCGACTTTATCAGCCACCACAAAGAAGATTTTCTCTCACAACAAACCAAGCCCACCAAAGAACTACCAAGTAAGAAGATTTTCTCTCGAAACAAACCAAAGAGCACCATCACCATGTGCCAACCGAAAACGGTCACTGCATGCAAGCAGACAAACTTTCACTATTAAGCCAGATATGCTGCATGGCTCCAGGAGGGAACACGAGGAAATGGTGGACCCTTTCAACTTTCAAGGGCCTGCTAGCTGCTCATGATGCTGCTGTTTACCTCCTCCTGCCCGGCCGTGCCCCCCGGATCGGATCTCTATTCTACGTATTCTCGATCTGCTGCGCGCGGATCGGATGGATTTCGGAGTCGATTCGTGGCAAGATTTGGAGCAAATCCGCCCCCGGATCTTGCCTTTCACTTTGCCTCGTATCTCCTCCTTCCGTGTGCCTCCTCACTGCGCCTGCGCTCTAGCTTGTACGTATTATATACCAACTCAACCACACCCTCCTCCTCCTCCTCCATTGCTATACCAACCAAGCACCCGCACCTCCCTGCTTTTAGTTTCCATCTATCCACAACTCTTCATCTCTGCCTCAAGACTGCAGCTGCTCCTAGTAGTAGTAGTAGTATTAGCACAGCATCCTCCTTCGTGCCCTAGTCGGACACAAGAACAAGAACACGGGCAGCTAGCCGAGCAAGGCGCGCGGAGTTTCTCCCATGGCGGTGGTGGCCACGGAGACTCCGTTCCATGTCCTCGCCGTGGACGACAGCCTCCCGGACAGGAAGCTCATCGAGATGCTCCTCAAGACCTCGTCCTTCCACGTCACCACCGTCGATTCCGGGAGCAAGGCTCTCGAGTTCCTGGGGATCCATGGCGAGAGCCCACCTGCAGCTTCTCCGGTTCCGGCGGCGGACCACCTGGTAATTAATTGAGAAGAGATTTGCTATTCAATAACACCATGCATGTGTGTACGTACGTACTTGCTACCAGTCTGACTGGGGAAATCAATGTTTCTGATGTATCTTGGCGGTTCTGCTACTGCTGTGTGTTGATAAATCGATCAGGAGGCTGCGGCGGTGAATCTGATTATCACGGACTACTGCATGCCTGGCATGACAGGGTACGATCTCCTCAAGAAGATCAAGGAGTCGTCGGCTCTAAGAGATATCCCTGTGGTGATCATGTCGTCAGAGAACATCCCTTCAAGGATCAATAGGTACGGTGACAATTCTTCCATCTTCGAGTTGATGTTTATTATTTGAAGAACAAATCAAAGCCAAATCTGTGCAGATATGCTAATCAGTGACTCAGTCAGTAGAAGTAAATCGCGAAACCAAATCTAACATTTGACAAAAGATACTTCATGATGATTAGAAAACTTTTAGAGAGTTAAAGTTCATTTTTCTCCTACAGTATACGGAGTTGTGTAGAGATGAGTATGTTTAGGACCCAACGGGATATGGGAATCTCTCCATATCCTTTTAGTGATTTGGCGTCACATGTTGTGTTGTATAATAGAGGAATCGCCCCCGACACGACACATCTCGACATATCTGGTGTAAAATAACCAAAAAAAGATATGGAATGATACGCATAATGATCTTGTAGATCTTCCATATCCATGAAACAGGTTTATTGATGCTGACAGCTCACTAGCACCACTCGTTTTTGTCCGGGCTTATTCTATTTCTAGTTGCACGATGCACAAGTGGAGGGGAAGAATTATATTCAGACGGCAGTAAAGTCAAACTCTAGAAAGAATCGAAAGATATGAATGTTTGTAAACAAACACACAAATAGAAACAAAAAAAAAAGTTAATTACATGTTGCATATTGATCTAGGTAAAATCACTGACTCATTTTTCATGATATTTTGATGAATCAGGTGCCTGGAAGAAGGAGCGGATGAGTTTTTCCTAAAACCAGTGAGGCTATCAGACATGAGCAAGCTGAAGCCCCACATACTGAAAAGCAGGTGCAAGGAGCACTACCACGAGGAACAGCAGCAGCAGAGCGACAGCAACGGCAACAGCAACGAATGCAGTAACCCCACAAAAGGCGGCGGCGGCGGCGGCAGCAATGGCCGCAAGAGAAAGGCACAAGACAGCGAAGAAATTTTGCCCCAGAGAAACAGATCAAGGCATAATTAGTTAGCTGCAAACTCTATAGGACAACTAACCCCCTTTATTCTTTGTTTTCCTTAGCTTTTGGCAAACCAATTTGTAATGCAGATGTTAGTTAGCCCTTTGATTTGCAAAATATAATGGAACCCGTAAATGGATACTGACAAGATCAAATCAAGAAAGTTTGCAGCACATTTCTGATATCAGATGAAAGCTGAGATATGAGACAGCAGCTTAACAGGCCATTTTTTAAACGAGTACAATTTTTACCTTACCTTACAGCAAACTCATCCTACACAGTCCTAGAACTAGAAGGGCAAGATCATCTGCCGACGAGTTATTTTTTACTAATTGCTTGTGAAACCATCCATTGAAAGGCACCAAGGCCTCAGACAATACACATTATTTTTTACTAATTGCTTGTGAAACCATCCATTGAAAGGCACCAAGGCCTCAGACAATACACCTGTACGTCACATGGTTCCCGGTAAGCTCACTGTCATATGTAACCTTAACAATGGTTCCCTTGGCAAGGCCGTGGTAGCGAGCAACAGCATCAGTTTCCAGCATGCGAGGCAGCTGAAATATATAAGACATGAGCCAATTTCAGTAAAGAGGCATGGATTTACTTTGCAAGAAGTTGAGCTAGCTCTAACAAATGAAACTTCCAAGGGTACAAGCTTATAACTTCACACGTGTTAAGAATCCACTAGACAAAAGAAATGAAATGCAGTATCCCACGACAAGTCAGCAACTATAGACATATTGTTTAACACATTTTTAATTTATAATTTACATACCATTATGCAAGGAGTCTACAATATATATTAAGAAATTGAGAACCCCACACAAATAGAAGTTGAAATAAATTCGATATTGCAACCAAACATGTTTTCTTCATATATGATAGCCTCCCACTATGGATAGGCAGCAAGACTCTGACTGCAGAGAGCAGTACTGCAGTGGATCCTCTTCCAAAATAGGGAGGATCGCCGGTTTCAATGCCATCATGTTACATTACAATACAACATCATGAGCACAATATAAATGGTGGAATATCAATATTTCCATGTGAGCAAGGCACTAGGTAGAGTAAATTCATAATTTGTCGACAATCTCAATCATCACATCCAGAAAACACACCAAGAGTATGACAAGTGCTGAAATTATGGCGTGTTGCATACAGCAAGTATCATGAAAAGCAACATGCTGCATCATTGCACTCCACAAGATGTAACAAAGAAGGCGCAAAACTAACATAGCACCATAACTTACAACACCAGTGCAACAATGCAGTAAGAAATTATAAAGTAACTTCAATAAATTATAGAGGAACATACCTGTGAATCCACCACATTGTACTCCTTCAGAAGGTTGGCTTTCTCCTCTGCGGTCAACACTTCATGCTTGGGCTTCAGGACATGCTTAGTGATGTTCACCAGCAATTCTGTGATCTACATTGAAGAACACATTGATTTGAACGTGAATATTGATCTGTGACACCTCTCCGGAAAAAAATAATATTAATATAAGATAAAGCAGCAAAATATCAACTTTACATGATGAGAGTTATATGCTGCGAATGGACACTATCAAGATCACAACTTAAGGTGAAATTAAGATTCCATATTGTAGCCACTAGCCAGTACGATTGCTGATGCATATAAAATCAACAGAAGCTATTGCTGTTATTTTTATGGGATGGGTACTGTAGTTGCGACAAAAAGACTGAAAGAGTCCCTGTTGTTGTTCACTCACGGAAACTGAACAAAATGTCAATAACATCCAATAGATAAGACAAAACCTAACCTGGAATGTGTCAACCTTAAATGGAAAGATCTCCTTAATAGATTCTCTGGATTTAGACGTTATTTTGCTCTGCAATATCAGAATCAATCGAGACAAGTTCTCTTCTTGGACTCTGCTATATGTCTCCCGGATGACTGCAATTTTGACAGGTTCAGGTGGACAGAACACAACTTTCACCTGCATAACACATGGTTAAGATACTCATCTGTAACAAGAAGGATCGAACTACCTTATGCATGAAAAGGTGAGAGATAAAAGCACTCATACAGTCATACTATCCCTATGTATTGAGCCATTGAACTTCTGTAAATGAGTTACACAATCATAAACTAAACAGTTTACCATTTAATCATAACCACAAGGAACAATAATATTCCTAGACCGTACAGACAATGACACACATTCACACCAAAATTGGTGACAATGGCCCCCCTCTTTCTTTCTAACTCTTCAGTTTTGCGGTGCCTCTTGCCCAGCACAATCGATTCCAGTAGAGATGAGTATACAGCTTGGCCTGATGGCCGGGACAAGAATGCAGTTGCAATCGCAAGCTAGTAGAACAGGAATCTGACCCCTAACGGAAGAACATCTAAAAGAAAAAACCCACCTTGTTGGATGGGTCGGCAGCGAGGGTGGTGGAGAAGGCGAGGCGTTCGAGCTCGGGCTTCTCTGCCCACCAGGCGCGGAACTCCGGGAGGGTGCGCGCCAGCTCGGCCTCCGGGACGCTGTACCCGCGGTCGCGGAGCATCTCGAGCGCGGTGCGGCGCGCCAGGAAGAGGCGGTGGCTCTCCAGGCTGCCCCCGCGGTCAATCATGGACGAGATGCAGGCGGGCACCTCGGGGACGGCGTCGACGTCGTCGTCGGCCGGGGCGGCGGCGGTGATGGCCGTGCTCTCCGCCGAGTCCATTTTGTTGTGTTGGGTGGAGTTGGGGCCTTGGGGCTTGGTGTTACATGCCTGATGCTAAATTGAGAGGGCTCTCGATTTAAGCCTAACGCGAGAGCGCCTTCCAATTTGGAGAGGAGGAGGAAGCGAGGGATGAGTCGAATGAAAAAAAGGAAAGAGCGAAGGAGAAGTCACAGCAGTTCCAAAAATAACTCACCGTGTGTTTGGTTGGAGAGCCGCGGGAGCGGAGCGGAGCGGATCCGCTCCCGCGGGCGTTTGGATCGGGAGCGGCGGGAGCGGAGCGGCTCCCGCGGGAATATTCACTCTAGATGCGGGTCGGCTCCGTCCCCCGAAATTTGGCGGACGGAGCGGCTCCGCTCCCGTTTTTCTCACCGTGTCTCTCCCGTCTCACTCCCGTCACCCCACCTCTCTTCTCTCTGCGGCGCGTTGGAGGCCATGGCGCCCGGGGCGGCGGAGCACCGCGGCGGAGCTCGCCCGCGGTCGGCGGATCCCACGCGTGCCGCGCGGCGGCGAGCGGAGCCGGCGCGGAGCTCGCCCCGCGGCCGGCGGATCCCGCGCGGGCCCGCGGCGCCGGGAGCTCGCCCGCGGCCGGCGGATCCCGCGCGCGCCGCGCGCGCCGGAGCTCGCCCCGCGGCCGGCGGATCCGCGCGCGCGCCGCGGCCGGCCGTGGCTCGTGAGGGAGCTCGCGTGCGGCGGCGAGGGAGCTCACGCGGGGCGGTGAGGGAGCTCGGCGGGGGGCGGCGCCGGGCGGTGGAGGCGGGGCCGGCGGCGGCGGGCGAGCTCGCGCCCAAGCAAGGCCGCATCCCATGGCGCTCGGGAGGAAGAGGAAGCCGTGACTCGTGGGGATGAGGAAGAAGAAGAGATACGTATGACATGTGGGACCTACTAAACATACGCCCTATGACATGTGGGACCCACTAACGGAGTGAAAACTGTCATCCATTCCTCCAACTCATTCCTCCAACCAAACAAAAAAGAGGGTCGGAGCCACTCCAACCCAATCTTTTCAACCAAACATGAGAAGGGTTGGAGCCGTCCCCAAAACGAGGGTCGGCTCCGCTCCGCTCCCGTGGCTCCCCAACCAAACACACGGTCAGTGTTCCTTCAGCGATCTTCTCCAACTCCGGCAGTTGGTGGGCGGGGCGTCGTCACGCGCGGGCGGCGGCGTAGGGAGGCGGCCTTAGGATTCGGGTTTGGGGTTTCGGGGTTGCGGATCCTCCATGTCCACCGGACCTAGAGGGGGGTCGGGGCGGCCGCCGGACCGACGGGGGGGTGGCGGGGTGCGGGCGGAACGGCGGGCGACGGCGGCGCCGCTCGCCGGGGTGGTGGAGGAGGAGGACAGTTGGGCAGGGTCGGCGGCGGGGGCATGGAACTGACTCAAGGAGGCCTCCGTCGATGGATCCGACGGCGTAGACGCCTCCAGAGCCGTGGAGGGATGGGTCGGCGGCGGGGGCAATCGAGGAGAGTGGTTAGGCAAGGTCGCCGCTGGCCGCGGACGGTGGTGGAGGTCGACAATGGACTGAAGTTGTTGTTCACTCTCTCATCATTTAGTCCCCGCTTCAACTGACAACGCCTTTCGCTCTCCCACTCTCGTTGGTCCAACTCTGCCTCGCCGATTCTGTGGTTCCAAGTTTGGCTTCCTCCGCAAGCTGCGACCCTCAGGAGCGGCCTTCCCGGCGAGCGGCGGCGCGTATCTCTCTGTCCCCTTCTCTTTCTCTTTCTCTCCATCATGTCCATGGCAGAGGCTTCTCAGCAAGCTGCTGCCCGCAGGGAGCAGCCTACCCGGCAAGAGGAGGGGGTGCCCGCCGTGGAGCCCCACGCACCGGTGCTCATGGCGGGGAAGTGGGGGAGCTCCCCGCGGGGGCTTGCCCACCGCCTCTCCCGGCGGCCGTTCTCGCGCCACCGCTCCTAGGCAGCGGTGCGGTTCGCGCCTGGCTGCTACGGCGACGGCGATGCCATGCTGGGATTCCCTCGCCTCGTGGATTTGGGTATTTGCGCATTTGTGGATTTGCTACCGATTTGACTGGCCGTACCGCACAGTGTCATACGGTGGCGGGGATGGCCTCACCAGGAGGGTTGGCGAAACAGTGCCGGGATATGATTCACAGGCGGTGTCAGTGGGCCGGCGTGGTGGGGATTCGCCTTTGACCCTGGCGCCCACGTCGTGTCAGAGCATTTAATGCTCCGGTTGGGGGAGTGGGTGCGGGTGCGGCGGACCCATGAGAGCCTCGAGCGAGGCGGAGTCTCGCCCGAAGGGGCGTCCATCCCTCGAGCGAGGCGGAGTCTCGCCCGAGGGGGCGTCCAACCCTCGAGCGAGGCGGAGTTTCGGCGATACGACGCTGGCCCCTCGAGCAAAGCGGAGTTTCGCCCTAGGGGTGCCGGGGCCGACCGCTTGATGGGCCCCTGCCCGCTGAGGTTGCCAGGGCCGTGGGCTGCTGTCACCAGACCATGGTTGCATGAGGCGTAATTTACAATTTGTGAGTTCGTTTGTATTTTTATTATTTGTGAAAATGGGTTTTCCCCAGTTATCAGGGGACCCTTATGGTTGTCCCCGACAGAGGGCGTGGAGGGTCGGGAGGAGGTGGTGGTGGGAGGAGGGGCTAGTGCCGCGGCGGAGGAGGAGGCGGGAGAGGAGGACCTGCCACATCATCATCATCCTCGTCCCGTTGGACGGCGAGGGGAGAACGTGGGCTGGACTGTGGAGTGAGCGGTGGGGTTGGGGGGAAGGGGTGGCGCCGGCGGTGGCCACCACCGCACCAGATCACCCGTATACTTTTGAAACACTGCAACATCAGGATTGATATATTTATCAGGGGCAGGATTAATATAAGTTTTCATCAAATCTATCAGGATCAGACATCAAAAGTTTTCATCAGGATCAAGTGGGGCGTATTATGTTTAATTATATCTGGCCCGCATGTGCATCCCGTGTACTCCCCCTGTCCCCAAAAGAGTGTCGTTTTCGTTTCCCGAGAAACAACTTAGACTAAATATACAAAAATATATATTAATATTTAGGGTAAAAAATTAATATCATTAGATAGATATTTGAATTTAGTTTTTTATAAAATTTATTTTGAGACACAAATGTTGCACGTATTTTCTACTAATCCGGTCAAACTTGTGGCACGAAAACCCACTGCTGGCTGATGGCTGATAAGCCAAACGAACAGGCCGTATGTTAGCAATGGATTTTTTGATCCCTTTTAATTCATTATTCATCATTTGAAATCACTAACACCAATGTAGATATTGGAGCTAGAACTTCAAAAGTGACATTAATAAACTCGAATTTTGCTACTTGGATAGTGTTTGGATTGGCAGATGGAAACTGACCCAATAACAAATGTAATTTGACGCTCCACTTCACTCCCACATAGAATGTGAAGCTCTACAACTCTGTACTAGACTGAAGTTGTTGTTCACTCTTTCATCATTTTGTCCCTGCTTCAACTGACAACGCCTCTCGCTCTCCCACTCTCGTTGGTCGAACTCTGCCTCGCTGATTCCGTGGTTCCAAGTTTGGCTCTGGTGTTGACCTGACGCAGAGTGGGTGCTCCACCTCCTGACGTCGAGATCCAACTCCTCTGACGAACTCGTTGTACCTGGTGGCAGCACTCAACCTACATGCATTGTCCATCAAATTTATCATATCTTATCAACTCCCGTGACATCCGATTTTTTGGTCCCATCACAGAAGTAGGTTGTGCATTTCAGAATCAAGTATTTTCTCTCAGTGGCCTTCTGCCCATGTTGTATCTTTTACCGTCTATCTCAAAAAGAAATCTAAGATATTTAGAGTGTACTTGGTACGCTTGCTGCCTCTTGCTCGCCTCGTATGATTGTCTCACCTTGCCAGGCAAAGCAAGGCGAGCTTCAATGAGAGTGTTTGCTTTATCCTTGCCCTACTCACCTTGTAGCTCGATCTAGCAGTGTCATCATAGCTAGCTCGATTGGTAGCAGCGGAGGTCCATCCAGCCACAGTGGAGGTCAATCCGATAGTGGTGCTGGTCGAATAGATGATAATGTAGGTCAAATCGACAGTTGCGAAGGTTGATTCAGTGACTGAAGAGTTTGATAAATCGGGGGCAGAGCTTGATTCGACAAAGCTCATGTGTTGCAAGAAGCATATTTTGGCAGATGTGGTGTTGATTCGACATTCTCTGTGTCGCAAGGATTTTGCAACATGATCCACCAACATCGTAGCTCGATTCGGCAAAGCAATGAAGATTGATTTGGTCGCAATGGAGGACAATCTGACAACAATGGAGGTCGATTCGGTGGCTAAAGAGTTGGATTTCGCGAAGGCATAGCATGATTTAGTTATGGTGTGCCTATATTCGACGACAGAGCTCGTTTCGAAAGTTGTGGCGTCGATTCAGCAATCTCCTACACCACCAAGGATTTTCTTGCTTTGACGTGCAAGCTCGTCGAGCAAATCGGCGGGACAAGCTGCTGGCAAAGAACATCCCTATCATTTCTCAAAAAATATGCTTTGTTCGTTAATTGAAGTTAGAGTTGCATTTATATATATTCTATAAATGTTTAACTTCGTCTAGAGGTTCATTGGGAATTTTAAAGTTTAAACTCACGTACTATATTCCTACTATATATCTTTTCCTTTTAATTCCAACATTTTCTTACAACATAGGGAGGGTGAGTTGGACTTTGGTTTGGACTCATGACACTCCGTCCGCATATTAGTGTTCTCTTTTTAATTCTGAATTTGTCTTTTTTAGTGTAGATTCTCTCGAAAAACGTAATACCTTCTTTAGACTATGTTGTATTAAGATAATAAATAGATTAATTTATATAAATAGCATGCCTAAGGCAATTAGCATACTTCGTATGGGCGCATGACTAATTAGGTAAGTATGCCGTGGTTAGCGAGGTGTATTGCGAGATGTGGAATCACACAAGATGACAATTGGTCACAAAATTAATGTGTACTGTGGATTAACAAATTCAACATACTCTTTTCTATTTTGATTAGTTATTAGAATTTGGCATGGACTTTGTATGTTTTTATAGACCGTTAGATGTTCATATTAATTATCCAACGGTGCATATCTTTTTTTAATTAATGTGAGAATTTCTAAGTCATTAGATCTTCGTAAAATGTAACGGTGCATATTCTTCTCTTCTTGGATTAACGATGCATTTTTTTTCTTTTCCAATCTATGTAAACATTAACCACTATTTTCTTATTTTTAATTCCAAATTTATGTATTTATTAATTGTATTTGCATTGAATATGGACTCTTTGGATTTCCTTATTTTAATTCTGAATTTATGTATTCTTTGATTAATCTAGACCTTCAGATCTTCATAAAATCCAACGGTGTATATTCTTCTCTTTTTTGGATTAACGTGAGAATTTCTAGACCCTCTCAGTGAACGTGGTGGCTTCTTTTAACACTCAAGTATAAAGATGACTAGCAAGTTGGCCCGCGTTAAAGATAACTAGCAAGTTGGCCCGCGCTAATAGGGCACTAGAGATTTGATAAACTATATAAAAAATATTATGGGCCCGTTCATTTGGCTGGTGGCCGGTGCCGAGAGAAAAGTACTTTCTTTGGCTGGTGGTTGGTTTGTTACGAGAGAAAAGTACCGCTCGGTTGGTGGTCGATAAGCCAAACGAACAGAGCCGTATGTTAGCAATGGATTTTTTTCCCTCTTAATTCATTATTCATCATTTGAAATCACTGACACCAATGTAGATATTGGAGTCAGAAATTCAAAAGTGGCATTAATACACTCGAATTTTGCTATTTGATAGTGTTTGGATTGGGAGATGGAAACCGACTCAAAAACGAATGTAATTTGATGCTCCACTTCACTCCCACATAGAATGTGAAGCTATACAACTCTGTATTGGACTGACGTTGTTGTTCACTCTCTCATCATTTAGTCTCCGCTTCAACTGACAACGCCTCTCGCTCTCCCACTCTCGTTGGTCGAACTCTGCCTCGCCGATTCCGTGGTTCCAAGTTTGGCTTCCTCCGCGAGCTGCGACCCTTGGGAGCGGCCTCCCCGGCGAGCGGCGACGCGTATCTCTCTGTCCCCTTCTCTTTCTCTTTCTCTTTCTCTCCATCATATCCATGGCAGAGGCTTCTCAGCAAGCCGCTGCCCGCAGGGAGCAGCCTACCCGGCAAGAGGAGGGGGTGCCCGTCGTGGAGCCCCACGCACCGGTGCTCCTGGCGGGGAAGCGGGGGAGCTCCCCGCAGGGGCTTGCCCGCCGCCTCTCCCGGCGGCCGTTCCCGCACCACCGCTCCCAGGCGGCGGTGCGATTCGCGCCTGGCTGCTACGGCGGCGGCGGTGCCACGCTGGGATTCCCTCGCCTCGTGGATTTGGGCATTTGCGCATTTGCTACCGATTTGACTCCCCTCCTTCTAATTTCTTGGATTTGCTACCATTTGTGGATTTGGTACCGATTTGAAACCGAACAAGCATCTCATCCGTAACAACAATGAGCACTCTTACCCCTCCCCGTGCGGTGACTCACCCCTTACGCGTTTTTAGGGGTAGAGAAGTAAAATTCAATTTTCTCTACATCAATCAATATATAAAAGTTAACAAGAAAATGCCACCAACAACTTTTTTTTTCTAAATCTAAAGTAACCTCATCTCTTATTGGCTCCTCCCACCTAGGATTTTAAGATTTTTCGCGAATAGAACAGAACACAACACAGATATATATTCTAGAGATTCTACCCGTGCCCATATATATTTGTGTTGTGTTCTATTCGCGAAAAAACTGATCTAGTTATTATAAACATTAACATGCACTAGTGATTAATAATTAACGCACGCAAGGTGAGGTCATCCCTGCATTCGCGCACAACGCCTCATTAGACAAAGCGGTTAACCATGCGGCATGCTATGTTTAGTATACTCACTAATCAGTATAAATAGCCACCCATCGTTGTCATTTGTACACCGGACCGGTACCTCCTGATCGACCACGCACGCACTGCAAGATCGATCCAGAGTTGCAGACCAGCTAGCTGATCCGTCGCGCCATCATGGCCGTGCCTCTCCTCCACTCGCTCACTCCTCTCCTGCTCCTCGCCGCCGTGTCCGTCGCCCATGCGGCGGCCCCCCCGCCTGCCGGCGCCGGCAGCGACAGCCTCGACGCGGCATGCAACTCGATGCTCCAACAAAACACGTGCGACAGGGTGCTCCGCACCATCCCGGAGGCCTCGACGGCGAGCCCACGCCGCCTGGCCGTGCTGGCCTTCCAGTACCTGCTCAAGGAGGGCGCGGCGCTGTCGACGGAGACCGAGAGTGCCATGAAGAAGCCGGAGAGCGACCCCTGCCTCCATATAGCGGATGGGAACATCAAGAGATACCTGGGGTTCCTGTCCACTATGGCGCCGGAGCAGAGCGACGCCAAGTTCGCCGAGGCAAGGGACAAGTTGTCTCAGTTTGTCATGTACCCCTACGGCACCGCCACCTGCTCCCGTCATGTCGACGAGCCTGCCATCAAGAAGGTTTTGGAGTACGAGGACATGTTGGAGGTGACGGCGGAACTTCTGAGCAATGCTATGCCAGCACCGCCCGAGGCTTCGACGGACGATGAGGACGCCTAATTAATTTTGATCGAGGCACCGAAGCACCACGCCTAAATTAGTTAGGCCCGGCACCGGCTGTGCATGCATGAGTGTGTCGAGTGATCGATATTATCTTAACAGTTATTTTGTTTCTTTCTATTTTTATCAAAATTATCATAACAAATTAAGTGTTGAACGTTGCTGTCCCTTTAGAGATCATCGCAAAAAAAAAACGATTGGAAGCCTTAATTATGACCATTTTATTTACTTTGTGAACTACTACGTAAAGATGATTTCTTTCGTTGCGATCGTCCATAAACAACTGTTCGTTTGGTACGGTGGTCTGATGGTAAGTCTTGATTTGTCTTGATTCTTGGTGGTAGTTTTGTTGACAAAAAATCTTCTTGTTTGGTGGTGATAAGCCGAACGAACAGGCTGAAAGTTGATGTAAACACTTTACTTTGCGCTGGGGCCGGAAATAAACAACTTTACCAAATAGCTGAAATTTTCCACAAACCCCAAAAACGCCACGCCGTGAATACCTGTTCTGGTGCCCATGTAAATCAGGAAAACCTTGATAGCAGCAGGTAAAGATGATTTCTTTCGTTGCGATCGTCCATAAACAGCCTGTTCGTTTGGCTGGTGGCTGATGGCTGGTGCTGATTTGTGCTTGATTCTTTGGTGGCTGGTTTGTTCCGAGAGAAAAATCTGCATTGGTTGGTGGCCGATAAGCCGAACGAACAAAGTGAAAGTTGATGTAAACACTTTACTTTGCGCTGGGGCCGGAAATAAACAACTTTACCAAACAACTGACGCCGTGAATACCAGTTCCGGTGCCCATGTAAATCAGGAAAACCTTGATAGCAGGTACTCCATTTTGCAACTCGGAGGGAATGGTCATCCTCAAACGACGATTGGATGGCTCAACAAATGCGCATGAGTTGGCGGGAACCCCCACAAGGCCCAGCCCTGTGCACCCTCTTCTCTCTCTCGGTTCCTCCGCTCCTCTTCCTTCCTGGGCTCCTCCCTTCTCTTCCTCCCGCGATCTCGCCGGCGGAGAGAAGGAGAGGAAGCCCCTCCAGCTTGTAGATCTTCTAGTTTAGTAGCTTTTCTAGTTTGTTAGTTGCCTTTTGGCTTTCCCTTTGTGGTATCTACTGCCTTGGGTGCGCCGCAGCCGCCGCCGCCGCCGTCGTCTCCGGCGTCCTCGTCGTTGTTGCCTCTACTACTCAGGTATGCTTAAATAAAGTACCCCCCCCGCCCTACCTTGTGGATCTCGTCTCCACCTCACCCATCTTACTTCCACCCCCGAGACCGACTTTCCTCCGCCTCGCCTCTTCCGCTGCAGCCTGCATGTTTTCTGGCCGGTGGGATGCCTGATTTGGGTCAAACTCCTCGGCATCGAACTCCCCTTTGGGGGCATCTGCTTCTAGAGTAGTCTCATCGGTGGTTATTCCGCCACGGGTCGTCGTTGAACGCTCTGATTTGGTCCCGCCTCAGCTACCGCCGCAGCCTCAGGAGCATGCGTTCATCAGTTTGGGATCCCCTTTGGCCGGATCTTCTACTGGTGTTGTTATCTCGTTGGTTGTTCCGACGGATTTGTCTCCGCCCTTCCTGGCGTCCCTACCGTCGTCGAACGCTTCGATTCGCCGGCTGCATCATCCACCTCGGTCAAGCAGCATCCTCTCCTACGGCATCGAGTCTCCTCAAGCTCTTATGCCACCGGTTCGGCAGTGAACCTCCCACCACCTCTGAAGGTGATGCTTTTCTACCCACCAACGTCAACATCTACTTCATCCTTGGGTCGTTGGTGACATTCTCCCTCGACAGAGTCTTCGTCTTCCTCGAGCCTTCATCAAGCAAGGCCCTTTCGCACCGCTGCATCCATGCGTATGTGACGCCCCTGCTGCAGCTCAACGGCGACCTGCTCTCCGGTGGCGTTCCTGGATTTGGTCTTAGGGACTCTGTTGTAATTTGTTCCTTTTCGAAGGACCAATATGTAAGATCACTGCTTTAATATAAGTTTGTGCTTTAGTCAAAAAAAAAGAAAGAAAAATATATTTTTGATCCATTAATTTCAAATGCATTGCTCTAAGGTCTAATTTTCTAGATAAATTTTAAGAAAAATCAGGGTCCATACTTTTAAACGCATAGGAAGTTGTGATGTTACAGAGGAGGTATTGACTTGCTCTCTCCTCGAATGCATGCCTACCTATAATCTATAATGCCTATATAGATGCACCATACTGAGAGTCATTTCTCTAAACATGCATGTTATCCCAGTGAACCCACTATATCACACATTTTGTCACCATCCACAAGGAAAATCTATTTATGCCTTTCACTATTTTTTTTGGCTAATACCATCCGCGCATGAAATTTATTAGTATCTGCAAGTACCACTTTACCAAATTCCTATAGTAGAAATACATAGAGGACCATCAATCATTTTAAGAGCCGTTTTATCTCAATAAAATGGAAATGTTTACATGTATAATGTCGTTTGCAAAAAAAAACTTGCCATGCAATCATCTTAGTGTTTCCACTTTTAAATTTCACCTTGAAATTTATTTAAGAAATTCTCGCGGTGATGCGTAGGGTATCACCTAGTTTATAATGGGAGAACGACATTCTCCCTTTCACGGGATGGCCTTACAAGTGTGACGTTCAGGCTAGCTTTCAGTACACGACATTCATTTTCTTCGAAATATAAAAAGGTTGCGCATGATAATAAATATAAAAGATCTTTTATTTTTATCAGTACACTCTGTGTTCAGCAAAAAAATGATCCACCAAATACCGGTAAAAACATGCAAGTATTTGTGAAAGTTCCACAAAAAATTATACATCATTTATTTGGTACGATGTCATAATGTAGTCTCTCCGGTACATTTTATATTAAATTATTGTTCGTTTTGGATTTTCTAGTTACATATCTAGACATAGTGTACATCTAGATGCAAGAAAGGTCAAACCAACTGTGCTTTTGGATGGAGGGAGTAGTACAGTGTCAACTGTCAACTACTCCACACACTTGGAAACCTACAAATATTTTTCAGCTAAATGTTTCGCTCTCACCAGAAGTCCAGAACCAAACTATTATCCAGTTTCCCATCGCAACATTTTCAGAGCACTGCTTTTCTATAAAAAAATATCATATATATAGCTATAAAAAATATCATAATTATAACTAGTTTTAACACTAACACCACCTCCCAACAATTTCTAGTAATTCCCTCCGTATCGAAATATTTGTCGTCGTTGATTTTTCTTACAACTTTGACTATTCGTCTTATTTAAAAAATATTGCAAATACGTAAAATGGTGAGTTAAACTTAAAATAGATACAATAATAAAGCATGTGGCATACAAAATACATGAAACTTGCATACATTTTTTTGAATAAAATGAATGGTCAAAGTTGTAGAAAAAAGTCAATGATGACAAGTATTTTGATACGGAAGGAGTATATAATATTTGTGATATAACTGCAATCCCATTGTTGACATTATTGGTGAACCTGATCGACAACGCCACACGGCCACATGTGCACGAGGTGTACCTGCAACGACCTTCTGGAGGAACAACGCTTCTCTGGAGCGTGCCAAACTTGATCAAATATTAATTTTCATTTGTGATCAAAAGAAGTAATACTTAATTTATTGGGGCTTCCGTATTAGTGCAGTGAGAATATGAGATGCTACACATTTCAGGTTGAAGAAGTCATTTATACGATGGCTAATGACAAATCCTAAAATTTCAGGTTGGAATTGTTTTGGCGTTGTGCCTCCAGGTTTTCTTATATATTTGAGTCACGGCTGATGTGTGCTTGCAGATTATCACGCGTAAGTGCATAACTAATATAACAATAAAACTACACAGTACTTTGCTACTCCCTCTGGTTTAATTAGTATTAGAAGTCGTTTGGACATGGTTTGAGTTAAACATTGGGAACATATATAAAAACAGGAATAACTTGTAAGTCGTTGAGGTTGGAAATGTGAAAATCATATCAATAGATTTGTCTTGAACGTTACTTTCATAAAAATATACAGATATAATTTTTCAACAGATATTTTTATAAAAAAGAGAAGTCAAAGTTGTGCTTTGGTGAACGACTTCTAATACCGCCGGAGGGAGTAGGTAAGCAATACGATACTCCCCTTGTTTCATAATACTTGTTTTTTTGAAGGAATTCATAGTACTGGTCGTTTGGACCTTTCTAGATATATTAGTTTGGCTATGTATATCTAGACGTAATATAAGTATATGTTTTTAGCTAGCTAAAGTTTGTTGCAAAGCGAGTACGTACGTACGTACGTACGTACGTACGTATGTATGTACGTATGTATGTATGTATGTATGTATGTATGTATGTATGTATGTACGTATGTATGTACGTATGTATGTATGTATGTATGTATGTATGTATGTATGTATGTATTCATAGTTCAACATATGCCATTCTTTTATAAACCACATATATATCATGATAAGGCTCCAATGCAAAGCTCCCGGAGCGCCACTTCACCACGCACGCCACCGCCATTCACGCTCCCTCGCAGCCACGGCCCGCCACACACACGCCGCCGCCATTCACGCTCCCCGCGGCCCGCGGCCGCCACGCACGCCGCCGGACATCCGAGGCCGCCGCCGCACGCAACCACCATGGCCCTCCGCTGCTCCCCCGCCGGATCTGGAGAAAGAGAGAGAGAGAGCAAGTGAGAATGAGACAAAGGGAGAGATATACCGATCGGGCGTCGCCGTGCTGCCCGCCGCGCCACCACCACACGGCCACCGCCTCCCCGGCCTTGAACGACGCGAGCCGCGCATCCCCGCCCGGCACGCTCACATCCTCCTCCTCGAAGCGCACCGCGCCGCCGTGGGGGAGTGCGCCGTCGCGCCGTGGGGAGGCGGGGCCGCGGGCCACCGGCCCGTGGGGACCGCGGCGCCGTTCCTCGCCCCGCCGCCCCTCCTCACCTATTCGGTGAGGGGTGAGTGGAGGGGGGAGGGAGAGGAGCCGCGAGGGGAGCGGGACGGGGACGGCCGGCGGCCGTGCGAGGCGGAGGAGAGGGAGGGAGAGAGGGTGGCGGCGCCGGTTAGATGGGGGGGGGCGGGATTAGGGTTGGGGCGGTTATATAGGTGGAAGGGGGCGGAGTTGGGCCGAGCCGGTTTTTGGGCCGGCTGTGCGTGGGCCGATTGGACCATGGGCTACTGGTGGGCCAGCGGGGAGCTTTGCCGAGAGGCTTCCAGCCTGGCTCTCGGCAAAGAATGAGAATTTTCATAAAAAATTAATAAAATAGCAAACAAACATGAAAATTTTCCAACATTCAAACATGTCACCAGTTATGATGTATATTACTTATAAAAAAATTTTGTGGTCAAACTCAAATTTGAATTATTCTAAGACAGACATGAGTTCAAATTCTCTGGAACTTCTTATGAGATGTTCTTGTTTCTAAACAACGTACATGTCTAAGTATTCAAAACGTTCTCAACTTTTTACCACAACATCCACATATGATATCATAACCACTTGACAAATTTCGCGGTTTTCAAACTTTATTTGAATTTTATAAAATTTTGAATCCTTTCTACTTCACGATCTCCATCATGCACCGAGAACCAAATGCCAAAAATTTAGCTTCATTTTGTGTACATGGTCTTAGAGATGTCTCATGGGCATGAAGATCATTTTTCCAACAACTTTACTCTATGATTTCATGCACTTGCAGTTCATATCGAACGCATACAAAAAAAATACCTAGAAAGAAGTAAAATATTTAAATATAGCAAATAGAGGTGAAATTGTGCCAATTTTGAGCATAAGTTTTGTATAAGTGTATGTTGAGGATAGAAAAAAATTGGAGGCAAAAAAGTGATTTTTTAATTTTTCTTTGCCGAGAGTCAGAAAATTTCACTTGGCAAAGAAATTCTTTGCCGAGAGCCAGCCAATTGGCTCTTGGTAAAGAAATCTTTGGCGAGTGTTTTTTTCTGTGCCAAGAGCTTTTTGTTTGGCTCTCGGCAAAGAAGTCTGTTTGCCAAGTGTTTTTTCTGTGCCGAGCCGAGAGTTTTTTATTTGGCTCTCGGCACAGAATCAGACTCTAGGCAAAGACTAAAATTCCGGTAGTGAATTAAGGCATATGCATATATGGTTCGAAAGCTTTGGGAGGCACAGAGGCTACTCATCATCAAATTAAGGGTGCCAGCGGTTTGAAGAAAGAAAGGATGTTTATATATACTACATACATATACAGAGTATGGCTAATAACGAAGTGACATTAATTATTTAATTTGTTGCATTGGTTAACTTAGGCCGGCCCTAGAGCCGGCGGCATATATATGGCGGCTGGCAGCATCTTTGGCTGCTTCGACTTTGCATTGGGCATGCAGCAGCGGCTAGCACATGCATGCATCGTCATATATGCATGCAGCATACTATGATATATATGATCGATCGAGAGCGGGGCGGCGACCACGCGGATCGGAGCTAGCAGTATCATCACCAATTGTACGTCATGAGCACAGCTAGCTAGCTAGGCAGCTCTTCGATCGCAGGCCGGGCACGGCGCGGCCTGGCTCTCCGGCGGCTCTGCCTCGCTCCATTGCATACATGCATGTTAATTTGCCCTGCATGCTCTGGCACAGGCCGGATTGCTCGATCGATCGGGCCGGGGCATGCAGCAGGATTCGTTCAATTTCCTCCCCAAACCGCGCGCGGTGGTCAGGATTCGTTCAATTGCCTCTGTGCTATAGCAGCGGCTATCTAGGTCAGGAACATAAGATGATCCGTGGCTTTGGCTAGCTAGCTACTGCTGGAGATGTGTTGATCATGCATCGATCAATTAATCTGATGGATCACCAAGCTATAGCTATAATAACTCATCAGCTCCATGCATGCGTACTTACTGGGACTAAGCTAATTAAACGCATGCATTATGCAAGAAGCAATTAACCCACCACGGCCAAATCCAAGATGAAAATTAAACTATATATATGATAGCACAACTTATATTAACACACGAGAAGCAATGCAAGCAGGGTGCACGTGTCAAATCATCACAAAAACATGTAACAACACCGTACCATATATCCTTGACCCTATTATTACAACAGATCGATATGATGCACGAATTAATGAACACAAAACGACGCTGCAGCGAGCTTGAGCGCTGAGATTAATTATTCGCGACGACCAAACACAAAACACACAAACTTAACACACACAAGCTAGAAATTAAAGCGGCGGGCTGATACATCATCGATCGAGACGATCGATACCCGGCCGGCCTTATTGACACACAACGTACGGGAACGTAACTGAGATGCATGCGATGGATCATCGATCGGAGACAGAAGACAGCATTCCTAGCTAGCTAGTTCACCGGCCTGCAGAGATGAGATCAAGGACGACCACCACGACACGGGTTCTGGAGGCCGCGAGGGTAGGGGATCGTGACCTTCCCCTTGGGCTCAGCAGGCATCCACTGGCTCGCATTGATGAAACGGTCCGCCGTGTACCCTTCCGCCTCGCTGCAGTTGGCGACGCGCACCGCTGCACCCATCTTGACACGCTTGGCCGTATCAGCTCCCGGGCCGGTGTTGCCGTACTCGAGGTACAGGACAGTCTCCGGGATCTTCTTCTTGCCTCGCTCCCATTCCACCCACCCCTGCTCATGGACGATGGAATCGATAAAGGACTCCATGAACATCACATGCGAGTGTTCCTTCCACGGCCGCCCGAGGAACGTCTCGACGCCGGTGAGGTTCACACCCTCGTCCGCGGTGAGCGAACAGTTCTGGAAGACGAACCCCGAACTGTCATTGGGGTTACTGCGCCCCTGCGCCGTCACAAAGTTTTGATGAGAATACGGCCCGGGGTGCCGGACCAGCAGGCGGCAGCCCAGGAAGGCAGCCCTCGCGTAGCCGAAGATGAAGTCGATCGTCCCGTGGATGGAACTCTCCAGGTACATCTGCAGGCCAGTGTCCGCGTCCAGCGTGTCCTGGAAGCCCTCGATGGAGCAACGGTAGACCAGCGAGAAGTGTGATCTGGACCTGAGGGCGACGGCTTGCATCCCGGCCGGACCTGCGGTGTTCCTGATCGTGATGCCCTGCGCCATGAATCCCCTACCAGATACATCTGCAAGAAGGACGATCGAGCCAAGCGCGCGGCATTAGTAAGCAAGAAGGCTACTAGATCGAGCAAAGAATTAAGCGAGAGAGCCAGCCAGTAGCTAGGATCGATTAGCTAGCTAGGGAAGCTAAGCTAGGGATACGTGTACGATCGATGCATCACTTACTCATGGTCGCCGTCTCCGGCATGCTGAGATTGTGAAGCGCCACGCTCTTCCCCCCGGTTACCACCGACCTCCCTGCTCCTTCGCCGATGATGATGACGTGCTTCCTCTCGATCTGCACCGTCTCCTCGTAGATACCTTCTTTGAGGAAGATGATGAACCTGCCGACCGGCGGAACGACAGCCGCTTGCAGCGCCTCGTTGATCGTCCTGAACTGCCCGCTCGAGTCCTTGGACACCACGACGCTCTCCCCCCCCAAGCTGCCGAGGCTTGGCGCGCCGCTGCCCACCGCCAGCAGCCTCTGCACCCACAGCGGCAAGCCGCCGCCGCTCGTCGTCGTCGGAAGGGCTGTCCTGGAGGCGGCGGCGCTGCCGTGGGCAGCAGAGGCCAGCACAAGGCAACAGGCAACAAGGGCGGCGGCAACAACTGATACGGAACCCATAGTGCTTGTGATTGTGTTGTGAACCTCTCGCTCGCAAACTGGATTTATCTAGCTAGCTGCCGCGTGCAGTGCGCGCGCGCACCGATCGAGCTGCAGAGTGGGAGACTAGCTACTGGTAGTGGGAGAGAGCTAGATACCTAGCTACTACAAGCTTAATTAGGCTCCGGCGGGCCGGGCCGGGCCATCATATCATTGCCAAATTCGCGTTATTCAAAATTTTGTATATATCATATATCCTGTCTTAATTTGATAACTTTATTTTGGTTTTGCCCACCACTTAGCTTGTTTCAACAAGCACAACCGGCCGACCTTATTCCGATCCACACATGCATCCATCCAACGGAGGACGACGGACTTCACCGCGGCGAAAACACAGGTCCATGTGCTCTTCAGCTATTGGCTGGCCATCACAAATGATGGATCGGTGACGTGGCTATAATGTGCCACATATCCCCGGCCGGCCCCCCTCAGATATATATAATATATATATATATATATATATATATATATATATATATATATATATATATATATATATATATATATATATATATATATATATATATATATATATGCCGGCGCTATTCCATACCCCGGGTATGGAATAATTATTCCATACCCGAGCCACCCACCCGCACCACGTCGTGCGTCCCCGCTCCACTGCCGGATCCGGATTTTTTTCCTCCACGCGGGCTCCCCGCTCCGATTCGCCGATACTCCCGACCGGGGTTCATCATTTTCCCCCTCGGCACCTTCTCCCAATACTCGGTTCGGTTTTTTTTTTTTGCTCCACGTGCGCTGTGCTGAACATTAATTTACGTGTCACTGTGAGGGATTCATTGTTCTGCGGCAAGGACGTGTCTTGGTACGGAGGTTAGTTTTAACGTTGGTCAAACAAACATTGTGCATTGGAATTAGTATTAGACAGCGAGTACGTCACACATTGTGCATCGCTGAAGTTACGTGCAAGAAAGAATGGCCTAAAAATGAGTTTGTGCATGAAAGATACCGTTGGAATTATCCGAATTGACTATTTCTCGCACGACAGGTGGAGGCATATCATTTAGTTTAAAATAACTATTCTTTACATCGATAGGCAAAAAAAATGTCATTTTCGTGCAATCATTAATCCACATCGGCGAGAACGAAATCAGCCAAGTGTAATTATATAACAAATATTTGTGCTCTGTACATGTTGTAACCAAATCTCATCCATGTAAAATTAATAAAAAAATTGCTAGTTTACCTTGGGCTTATTAACGGAATGGATCAGAAATTACAATCTTATTAGGTTGGAGTTGCAAGCGATGGTGATAGCAGGTGAGGGCGGTGAATTTGCGGGGGAAGCAACCATGACACATGGCACAAACTGAAATAAAACAGAAAAGATATTATCCGAACAATTACCAATACCATTTTGCATGGCATCTCGAACTTTCCGAAAGAGTAGTTTATCACAACAGAAAATGAACAAAAATGAGTTTTACGGAGAACCAATACTACCCGGACGTTGCAACTTCAACCAATTTCAAATTACCGGAACAATATCGGGGCTCATATTGTCGAGTTGAGATCCACCATCCCAAAAACGGCGAGGGACCGCATAGATGGAAGCTAGTAATTGGTTCATAACGGAAATAATTAGCAAATAATGTGTAATTTAGTCCCGGCGCAACCATATTTGTAAAAAAAAGGACATTAAGGATCTTCGTAAATGCGGACTAATTTGAAACACCATTGGGTAGCATTACTAAGCAAGGCATCAAACTATTAAGTGTTCATTTAATTACATTCATGAGGATGAAAACAGGGGAGATGACAAGAAGAAACTTAGTACGAGACAAAAATACATTTTTTTCAACAATCATGTTGGGAACGAGTATGAGAACAAAGCAAATTAAATTTAACAAAGAGCCAAGAAGGATCTCGCATGTAAATAGGCACATCGCATCTATTTTTTATTTCCTAATTTAGATCTAGCCTATTTGTATTTGCAACGACAATATTCCAACGAGATTCATATACATTGGTGAACTACGGACCAACCGGGAGAACATGGCTGAAAACAATTGTTTCGTGACGATACATTGAAGCACAATCTTTTGAACGAAGTATTAATCATGGTTTTAAAGGCGTTAAGGCGTCCTAGAAAATCCGAGCACGCCTTAGCACCTAAGCGACGACTAGGCGACTAGGCGGCCGGTTTTCCAAGGCGAGTAGGGACCGCCCGGACGCCTAGGGGACGCCTTTAAACGAGAGGTATTAATCATTACAACAAGCGAGAGGACAAAACTTACAAATTGTCAAGTGGATAACAAAAACTCATAAATTTAAGTTAGAGTAGTTGTTCGAGATCATAGAATCACATCCAACGAGTAATTATGTAATGAACCGGCGGTGCCTCCAACAGCTACGGTGTTCAGGCAACACAATTTTGACATTTGGACCCTTTCTCGGTAAGATTTATAGCACGGCGCCATGACCTTTGGTGTCGTGCTTTGAAACAAATAATCCGAAATCACCTAGTGGAAATACACGGCACCAAAAGCCATGGCGCCGTGCTAGGGGTCCATTTTTGAGATTCTTTAAACAAACATTTGATAAATTGGTGCGATTTTTAGACATGTAGGTGCAGATGGAATAGTACTCAGTATACTGTGAGTTGATCAAATTATTGGATGAATCAACAATAAACCTACGGTTTAAAAATACAAAATCTGTTCTTATAGTATAATTCCAAATGCACTCAAATCCGATAGAGGCATTTCGAAACGTGGGTAAGGTCACCTAGCTGCATCTCTACTCTTCCGGTTGAGTTGGCAAACCATGGACTACACACTTGTGACCAGCTAGTAATAAATAAAAAAATGAATCCTAAGAAACAATGGATTTACAAGCCATTGCAAAGGTCACCACCCGGATCTATACAACGAAACAAAATTGGCATGGAATATTTACGCAATTGATAAGACAATCTACAATAGCATATTTAATCTTCTTTTGTAGCATGACAACCGAATAATTACTCATAGTCTAGAATTGGAAGGCAAATTAAAGGACACAAATTAGTTAACAAAAGCAAAGTGGCAAGGTAATCGCTAAATCTCCGTGTAAAGGACAGCATGGGTCAATTGTGCCATTGGATTACGAATCCATCAAAACATGGTAATCTAGCATTATCATCGGGTGCACAAATCTGCGAGAGAAAACTAAGCCCGAAGTTCAATGAACTTGAATTAAAAAGAGAGATACCGACATTAGAATTAGAATTTCAAAAAACTAACCAAAGGGATTGTCAATCTAATCCGCCCTTTACTGCATAACATGAAGCAGTATTGAATTTAAAAGGCAATTACCACGAGAAAGGACAATTCGCAAAACACATCTGATGCAAGAGGCGAAACACCGGGAGCATGTTGAGGTAGGGGTAAGCTCGTTGCATCTAGCTCGTCGGTCGGGGATGTTCGTCGGAACTCGGCGGCGGGGATGGATCTCCGCATCCTTGAAGAGAGACACCAACCGGGTCGGAGATTGTGTAGTTGAGATGCAAAGCTGAATAATAGTAAACAAGGAAGCGAGAAAAGAGATGGTGTCACACGGCTACGGATCGCAACAACCTACGACCTAATTTTAACCGTATCCTCCACAAATCATCCGTACCTTTGAGTGAAATCAACCAAAACAACTCGTCGGCCATGGGTGGGTGTAGCGGAGGCTGCTTGTGGTAAGATCGATCCGGCCATCCCTGTCTCCCGGACCATCGGGGATTCAAACATCGAGTAAATCAAATAGAATCCCATCAAAACGGTGATGGATTTGAAGGCTCGGATATTATAAGACAGCGCTTCAAAAGAAATCACATCAAGTCGATGAGGGATTAAAGAGGCGAGTGAAGAGAGAAGAGGACGGGCGAGGAGCACATGAGCTCACCGAAGAGCGCCGGCGAGAATCGGCGGCATCCGGCGGGCAAAGCCTAATGGTGGTAGCTGCATTCTTCACACAATGGAGTCTTCCTAATGGTGGATTCACGAAGATGGCCTCCCGTACCCGTACGAGCCGAATAGAACTCATCATGGTGGAGTCCCTCGCCGGCGATGTCGGGGCGTGAGGAACCGGGTGGCTCGGGTCAAGAGCGGTGCCCCGCGCCGGCACCCGGCGGCGACCGAAGGGCGGCCATGGCCGCGCGGGGATGGAACGGCGGGCGGTGGCCGAGGGATCGTGCAAAACAAGAACCGCACGAGCAAGGATATCCACTATCTGGATTAGAAAACGAGGAAGCTCGGAACGGATCGACTTGGTAGAAAACGGTTAGAAAACGGGAAGCCGAAGAAAAACCGGCCGTGCGGGTTCCGTGGGGATGCACCGTGGCTCGGTTGGTGGTGACTCGGGTATGGAATTGTTATTCCATACCCGGGGTACTAATTAGTATTATATATATCGCAAGTGTATTTGCTATATATGTGCAGACACACTAAAAAACTATATAGATAGATGTAACATTATGACAAAGCTTTGTAATTTCAAATTGAAACGATAACATATACTACCTCCATATCGTTCTTGAACTAACCAACGGCGTCAAATATTATGACTACTCCCCCAGCTAGAGTAGTCCCCATTGATCAAAATATATGGGGTGTATTTTAAACCGGAAATTAAGTCTTTGGAACTCAAGTTTAAATTAAAGTTCTTCCAAATTATGTTGATAATGCATGTGGTGTGATGTATTGTCTTGAACCCCACTGATTTTAAATAGTGTGAATTTTTTTAAATAAAATCAAATATTCCATACACGTGTTCAAACTTTGCCGGGAGCTTTTCTTGGCCGTAGGCAAATTCCTAATTTTGCCGTGAGTTCTTTGTGCTAGCTCTCGGCAAATAGGTATTTTTTGCCGTGAACTTTTATTTGGGCCGTCGGTAAAAAAAGGCTTCCAAAATTTTTTTTCATAGCTTTGTAATTCCAATTTGATCGAAATATGGGGTGTACTCTAAACTGGAAAATTAAGTCTTTGGAACTCAACTTTAAAAGTTCTTCCAAAATATATATGTTAATATATAATGCATCATGTGGTGTGATGTAGTGTGTATATATATATATATATATATATATATATATATATATATATATATATATATATATATATATATATATATATATATAGTCTCCAATCCCAGAGGTACGTAAAATCAAATATTCCATACATGTGTTTACATTTCATCCAAATGACCTACTGGTTTAATCCCTTGGGATCCATCTCTCCCAAGAGAAGTCGCAGAGTTAGGAGAAATAGTATTCCCTTTTTCTAGGAAAAAAAATATCTGCAGACAGAAAACTTTTTTTTAGTAATTGAAGAGAAGAGAAACAACCTGATCAGTAGACGTAATATATATTCCGATGACAATTTTCCTATCTTTAACGACATACAGAATTATTGTAAATTTGTTTAACTATGATTCGCATGCAATGGATAAATAATTAGGTACAATACAGTTGCTATATCATGAACTCTACAGACGTACACTAGCTGGCTTCTGTGGCTGTGCCGCAGTGTGGTAAAAGCTAGCCGCCTTCCACGCATGCCTTTCAAAAGGTGTAACTAGTTTGTGGGCAGCTCGATCTCTCCATCTCCATCTTTGCTAGCTACGTACGGACGTACGACTAGCTAGGGTTGGGCGAGAAGCTAGGGCACATGCTGCACAGCCTGCACTAAGCTAGATAGAGGGCCGGCCGGCCGGCCGGCCGGGAAAAGATATATATACGTACTCACCGGTGTACCGGACTGCAATGTATTGTATGGAACTGTAGTAGTATCTGTTACCACAAAAGTCATCCTAAATGTTGAGAAAATGTAATTCTTTTTAAGAAAACAATTTGGCGTGTGAGAATAATGTAGCCATGCATCTTCTAGTAAAAACGACAATGCCGATGGAATACAAGCTGTTGTTTTTGTACACAAGAATTATTGTGGTGCACGCGGTACGCGTTCTAATAATGAGTTACTATATATATGTGTATATATACATATATATTACAAGAGGCCAACCGCTAATTGATAAACTGCTCTTTGTAATTAAATATGGAGATTCTATATTATTGTAAATGGCATATATGGTAGAATTAGTTGTAGATTGTCGCCGGATATACACCGTGTCTGTGTTCATGTAACTTGTGTGAACCGAGAGAGAGAGAGATGAGATTGGGGAGAGATGTGTATACCGCAGTGTGATAGGGGGCCCGCCGACCATATGGGGTTGGGTGCCCCCATTAGGACGCGAGATTGACCGTGTGTTTGGTTGGAGAGCCGCGGGAGCGGAGCCACCCTCGTTTTGGGGACGGCTCCAACAACCCTTCTCATGTTTGGTTAAAAATGCTGGGTTGGAGTGGCTCCGACCCTCTTTTTTGTTTGGTTGGAGGAACGAGATATGGAATGGATGGCAGTTTTCACTCCGTTAGTGGGTCCCACATGTCATTGGGTTTAAGGTTTAGTGGGTTCCCACATGTCATAATTATCCTCTTCATCCTCATCCCCGGGCCCTCGATCCGGTCGCCGGCGTGAGCTCCCGCCGGCCCTTCCTCCCGCCCCCTCCTCCCGAGCTCCAGCGGGCCACTCCGCCCAAGCTTCAGCGCGGCCGCGAGCACCGCGGGCGCGAGCGACGCCGGGCCGCGAGCACCGCCGGGGCACGAGCTCCCCCGGGCGCAGCCGCGAGCACCGCCCGTCCCCATGGTGCCGTTGCGAGCTTCGCCGGCCACGGGCTCTTGGGTGCGAAGTCCGCCGCCGCCGCCGCCCTCACGTTGCGCGGGTTGCAAGCTCCGGCGCCGGTCGCGAGCTCCTCTGCCGGCCGCACGCGAGCTCCGCCCGCCATGGACTCCGCCGTCGCCGCTGTCACGAGCTTCAGACGCGAGGACAGGAGAGAGACAGGGCAAACGAGAGGGAGACGACAGAGCACAAATCGGAGCGGAGCGTCTCCGTTCCTCGAATTCTGAGAGACGGAGCCAACCCGCATATTAGGGGTATCTTCTCCCAGGAACCGCTCCGCTCCCGCGGCTCTCCAACCAAACACACGGTAAATTCTCCGATGGGCCGTTGGGTCCACTGATGAGGTGATCAATCTAACGGCTATATCATATACATACTATCATGAACTCTAAATTAAAGTCACACAGTATATATTGTGTGGTAAAGTTAGGCTTTTACACACAACAGTTGTTGTCTATATCTGCTCTAGGGACAGATCGAGAAGCATGGCTGGGCACTCTCTCTACACGGCCGTCTATTCGATCCGGCCGGCCGGCATCTCCATCCGTTGTTTTCCCAGTCAGCGTGGTCAGTGCGTGCAATGCAAACCAATCACTCATGCGTGCTTGGATCCGGTACGGTCCCGGTCAGGCCGGCCGGTAGACGTCGCTCGTCGGCGTAGGGGCCTAGCTAGGGCAGTAGGGGTCCCGGTCAGGCCGGCCGGTCGCTCGTCGGCGTAGGGGCCTAGCTAGGGCAGTAGGGACTAGCTAGGGCTAGCTGCTGGGGTTACGTTGATTGGAGACCAAGTACATGAGCATGCAGAATGTTTTGGGACCAAATTTGGTACATGATCGAGCACATGGTGAGCGGAGCATGCAGAATGTTTTGGTGGGTCTCTAGAGCTCACAGTTTGCCAATGTGCCAGGCATGATACAGACAGAAGAGTGCAATACTGCATTTCAATTTCCATTTTCTTAATACAAAATACAGGGCTAATTATAGATCGACCACCGTCCTGCCTTAGCCACATGGAATGTCAGAAGAAAATTCGGTAAGCATCTGCCATCTCCAAGAGTTGGGGTGCCGGCTTTGGGTAAGGTGGGCGAGTGGCACTACCGGATTCGGCCACTTCGCCGAGAGGGACGTTACTCTCGCCGAACAAGTCTTTCCTCTCGGTGAAGCCTTCATCGAGAGGAAGCTCTCGGCGACGGTCTCACGGCGCCGCTCTACCGGCGAAGAGCTCTCCACCGAGAGCATGCGGGGCCCCTCCCGGCGGACATGTGCCGAGAGGCCCACCTGGCTCTCGGTGAAGGTATTTTCAGAAAACAAAAAAAAAACCCAGCCCGGCCGGCCGCCCCCCACCGCCGCCCGGCCCCACCACCCACCGCCCGCCGCCGCCGCCACCACCGGCACCACCGCCACCACACCACCACCACCGGCACTCGCCGTCTACCACCACCACGCCGCGCCGCCGCCACCACCACGCCGCGCCGGCCGAGGTTGCGCCGCCGGATTCGTCGAGGCCGCGCCGCCGGGAGTTGTCGAGGCGCGTCGCGGAATCGTCGAGGCGCGTGGGGATCCGCCGCCACCGTGCCTCGCCCTCGCCGCCGTTCCTCGCCACAAGGTGAGGGGCGTGGAAGGGGGGAGGAGGGGGGCGGCGCAGCGCTGCGCCGGCGGGAGGGAGAGGTTGTCACACCTGAAATTTCCAATTTCAGGATGTGAATAGGAAGAAAAAAATTAAACAACGATTTAGTCTAAATTTTAAAATTTTGCTCAGATTTTATTTTTCTTTACAGGGAATATAGTATAGGAAAAATCCTTTGTGTGATTTTTTTTCTAAATTAAATAAATAGTTGTGTGTGTTGCATTCATGCCGGGGCATTGTTTTTGGGTGTTTGGATTCAAACCTGGTTTGAATTCAAATTTGTATGCTTGCTTTAAAAAGGTAATAGCAATAGGAAAAAAAAGAAAGGAAGCCAACCCCCTCCCAGGCCTTCACCGCAGCCCACCACCACCTCCATCCCAGCCCTTGTGCGTCGCGACCCGTTTTCTAGCAAAGTCTTGAGGCGGCCCCCAGTCTTTCCCCGCGTCCGCGCGTCCCGCCGCGGCCCGGCCCGGCCCGGGGCGCCGGCGGCCCGGCCCGGCCCGCTTCCCGCGCGCGCCCACCGCCGCGGGCCGACGGGGTGGGGGCCCCCCGGTCATCCCCCACCTCTAGCCGTGTCCGACGCGGACTCCCCGTGCCGCCACCGATTCCTCCTCGGCCCGCCTCCCTAGCTAGGCCCACTTGACCGAGAGCTCCCCAACGCCCTTTAAAGCCGCCGCCGCACCCTGGGGACCCCTTATCCGAAACCCTAACCGCCCCTTGCCCTACGCCGCCGAAGCCGGAAACCCTAGGACGGCCGCCGCCGTCGATCTCCGCCATCGCGGCCCGCTCCGTCGCCGGGAAGCACTTCGGGAGCCGCGCGTGGAGGTGAGGAGCGCGTTGGTGCTTTTTGTTTGC
Organism: Cenchrus americanus; assembly: GCA_947561735.1. Lineage (NCBI taxonomy): Eukaryota > Viridiplantae > Streptophyta > Magnoliopsida > Poales > Poaceae > Cenchrus > Cenchrus americanus. The sequence goes on along the minus strand of OX387239.1, from coordinate 289,733,931 downwards.
GCGCTTGTGCTCAGCATCGTCGGGTTGGCCTCGCCGACCGCCGCCGCCGCGCCTCTCCGCCGTGCGCCCTTTGAGGTCGACGTCGCCGCCCCTGGAGCTCGCCGTTGTCTTCACCGTGCGCTTGCCGTCGTCCCGGTGAAATCCCCGTGTCGAGTGGTGTACCCCGGCCGCCGTTTCCCCGTTGCGCCGCCGCTCGCCGTCCGCCGCCGCCCGCGCCTCGCTTCGCCGTCGGCCGCGCGCCGCCGCTAGCTGCCTGCGCAGGACCTGAGCCGCCCGATGGACATCCTGCGGCCCAGATCGAATAGACCCCGGGTCAATACCGGTCAAACATTCCCCCGCGGCCGTATTAGATCTGCACCGTCCGATCTCGATCCAACGGATCAGATCCGCCCCTTCAGCTTACCCGCGCGTTTTTGCAAATAAAACCCTAAGTTTTTACAGAATTGCAACCCGGTCCTCCCACCTTAAGAAACCTTTACGAATAGGTCCTGTTTTCTTCAGTTTAGCCCGAAAACTTAGGTTTTATTTACGGAGTAGTCCTAAAACTTGTTTTAGCCATAACTTCGTCGTTTTAGCTCCGTTTTTAGCGTTCTTTATGTCCACGCGATCGTCTCGACGAGTAGAATGACTTTTTGCCCCTGTTTAGTTCTGTTAGTAATGTTTGGTGATTGTTTCTTATTTTATTACATTGTATGCTTGTATGTGAATGATGTGGTGCGTAGAAGACGGTTCGTTCGTGGAGAACGCTGGAGTTGAAGATTTCCAAGACCTTGAGCAGCAGCACACGTTGGTAGAAGGCAAGTCCTTGCTGCATTCCCGTTGATCCTATTACAACATGCATTTTAATTACACCGTTATTTATTATTGCTTTGCATTAAATTGATGGGTCCTACTATTAAGGTTTGACTAGCTTTGTTTATCCTGTGCCTTGATCAACCTGGGTTTATGTTTATGTTGGGTAGACCGTGCTTAGTTGCTCAATTTGGGATTATGGTGGTTTTGATGAACAACAATGTTAATCTTGCTTTATTTATGTTGTTCCTTTCATTAAACAAGATCACCTGTGTTAATCGGAACATGGAGAACCACCCAGGAAAACAGTGCTACCACAAGACATATGGATCTGTCTTGGCTCAATAATTAGTGAACCGGGTGTTAGGTATGCTTTACCTGATAAGGGTTGGGGGCTGGCGGGTAGTGGCGTATGGACCTGCTCGGGCGTAGGTGTGGGCTTAGCTAAGACACGGTACTCGTCCGGGAGCTTTATACGTTGCACTGACCAGGTAACCTAGCGGGCGGCCTTCATGCGGGGATCTTTGTAACGGCCTCGTAGCGTCCCTATGCAATCACACCTCGGTAGTGTGGTATGGTGCCTGATCAGCATCGCATGGTTGGGTTTAAAGTTCTTCGGGACTTTTACGCGACTTGTGGGTAAAGATGCACGACCTCTGCAGAGTGTAAAACTAACTAGTTAGCCGTGCCCACGGTCACGGGCGGCCTGGACCCTCACATGATTAAACTATGGAAGATGGATTAAACTTGTTGCATTTACTTTCGTTCATGATGTTGATGCTCATGTTAACCTTTGGGTTGGTATAAACTTACATTCGCTAGTAATTTAGCTTGCTTAATAAAATTTGACCAACTAAAATGCTGATCTGCTGCAACCACAAGCTTCCACCATAAAGCCTTTGCATGTTGTTATAGATCTTTTCCCTTGTTGAGTACGACATGTGCTCATGCTTGTTGTTCTTTTATATGCATCTACACAACCCGGTTGCTGCTCAGACGGGTGCTTTGAAGACTTTCCTGGAGAGTTCGGTGGTTTCTAGGCGAGCGTGCCACCGCCGGTACCGCTCGTGGAGACGTCCTTTACCGCTGCTAGTACTCGCTTATGTTACGATTCTGAGACATTCGGTCATGTAATAAAGTTTTAATACTCTCTTTACGCTTTTACACTCGTGTTTTGGTATACACCGAGTCAACGCATGTGTGAAACTTGATCCGGCGCACATGTGTTCTATGCATTCGGATTTGCCTTTAAATCCGGGTGTGACAAAGTGGTATCGAAGCAAGGTGTTGGATCGTAGGACGTTAGCCTAGTTAGAAACTGGTCGAACTTAAGGATTATAACCATCTAGTAGCCATGCTTACTCTGTGCTATGCTTTAAATTCCATTCTTAATATACTTATCCTTGATTTTACCCCCATCCTTGGTATTCTACTTGCTATCTATCTTATCTTGGTCAATCTTTTCATTCTATACTGCCTTGTTCTTGCTTTAGGAAATCTTTAGCACATATTCTATGCTCTCTAACCTTTCCCTACCTTTACCCTACCTGTGTTCGCAGTATTCTCAGTTAGCTAATGACCCTATCATGTTCAAGCTGAAGATCTTCCTTAGGATCTAGGTTCTTTAGGGATCCTTGTGAAGTCGCTAGTTACGATCGACGGATAGGTGTGCTTAGTTTAGTGGTGTGTTTGAATGCTTGATCTTGTGTTAATGCTTGATTTGGATCTTTGATTGAGTGCAATGTGTTGTGGGTTGATAACCACAATGACATTGGTTTAGTTTAAGTTTGCTTAGTTGGGTTAATCTTTGTCTCAACCATCCTTTCATCTTGCACATTCCTAATCCTTTATTAAATCTTTACTTATCCACTCTGGAATCCATCTTGCTGCAAATCTGTTCTCGTCAACTTTCGACACAGCAGTAGTGTTTTGTCTATATCTCGAGCTACAGAGCTCCGATTGATGCAAAACCAGTTGGGTTAGTTCACAAATTTCATAACCAATGTTCTGTCAAAAATTCAGCCCCATCCAATTCATATCCTGGGAGTTATGCATGAAATATGGGAGTGGTCAGAATCTGTAAAACTCTGCTGACACATTGACTTCATTATTTTATATCTTGGGCTATAGACCTCCGTTTGAGGCAAATCCAGTTGGAGAAGTTCAGAAATTTCATGGGTGTTTCTCTTTGCAAAAAATCAGTAATTTTTATTACATATTCAGAAAGGGATGCCCGAAACTTTGGAGTTACCTGAATCTGTTAGCACTGCTGATATACCCGACTTGTTTATTTCATATCTGAAGTTATAGAGCTCTGATCGAGGTGATCCAGTTGGGCTAGTTCCGTAATTTCATTATCTTTTACCGTTCAAAAGCTCATAATTTTTGGTCATCCACGTTGAGAGTTATACCTGAATGTTTGGAGTCGACAGAATCTGTCTTAAACTGGGAGTCTGCGCTGCTTAATCTTTTGAGCTTTTCTCTTTGTGCAATCATCTAAGTCAATGTTCCTAACACTCAGATGGTGAACACCAGGTCCGGGTCAGGTGTTGATCAACCTCCAGTGATACGCCAAGGACGAGGCAGCAGTTCAGGCAGTGCACCACCCCCACCACCACCACCAATGGATCCGGCCATGCAGCAGTTCTTCCAGAATCAGCTACAACTCTTGGAGAACCTAACCAACACTGTAGCCAACCTGCAGGCCCAAGCCAACAACCCCCCTCAGCCACCGCCACAGCAGCCGGCGCCCATGAACAAGCACAGGGAGTTCATGAGCCACCGTCCGCCAGTTTTCACCCATGCTGCAGATTCGCTTGATGCTGACGATTGGTTGAAGACCGTGAGCAAGATGCTCACCACAGCTCAGTGTGATGATAGAGAGAAGGTCCTATTTGCTGCAGGACGACTCCAGGGTTCAGCAGGGGCATGGTGGGATGCTTACACTACCGCCCATGCTACGCCAAATGCCATCACCTGGCAGGAGTTCTCTGAGAGCTTCAGGAACCACCACGTTCTTGCAGGGTTGATGAGGCTAAAGAAGAAGGAGTTCCTCTCTCTCCAACAGGGGGGGATGTCAGTGACAGAGTACCGGGACAGGTTCATCGAGCTTTCTCGCTATGCACCAGAGGAGGTGGCAGATGACCCAAAGAAGCAGGAGCGCTTCATGGAGGGATTGGCTGGACCGCTTCGGTATCAGCTGACATCTCACACTTTTCCATCTTTCCAGCACCTGTTAGACAAGGCCATCACCCTGGAGGCCATGCGCGTAGAATTGAGAGATCTGAAGAGGAAGGCCACTACTTGTGAGCAGTTTGGGAGCAGCACTCATCCCCGTTTCATTCCACCGCAGGGAGCGACACTCCAGGTTGGAGGTTCAGGTGGTAACTCTAGGCAGAAACAGTTTCAGCGGAACAATCAACCCTTCAAGCACCCCATTCAGGAGTGGCAGCATTCCCCTCCACAGACTCCACGCCCCAATAACCAGCAAACTAGTCAGAACACCCCAGCAGGAACCCCAGTGAGACCTAGTGTGCCAAGTACTCCTATTGGTAATACATGCTTCAAGAGTGGAGAGACTAGTCACTATGCTAACAGCTGTCCTCAGAGGAGCGTCCCGAATACCCCAGTGCAGAATCAGCAGATGAGGAATGGAAACCAGACCACGCAAAGCTCTAAGGGACAGCAGAGCTCCGCTCATGGTAGACTGAACCACATAAATGCAACGACCATGTTGGGTATGTCCTCTATCAACATTGTTCTCACATCAGTTCTATCATATCGTTCTCGAAATCTTTTCTTTATCCTTCCGAATCTCGAGGACGAGATTCCTTTTAAGGGGGGTAGATATGTCACACCCTGAAATTTCCAATTTCAGGATGTGAATAGGAAGAAAAAAATTAAACAACGATTTAGTCTAAATTTTAAAATTTTGCTCAGGTTTTATTTTTCTTTACAGGGAATATAGTATAGGAAAAATCCTTTGTGTGATTTTTTTTCTAAATTAAATAAATAGTTGTGTGTGTTGCATTCATGCCGGGGCATTGTTTTTGGGTGTTTGGATTCAAACCTGGTTTGAATTCAAATTTGTATGCTTGCTTTAAAAAGGTAATAGCAATAGGAAAAAAAGAAAGGAAGCCATCCCCCTCCCAGGCCTTCACCGCAGCCCACCACCACCTCCATCCCAGCCCGTGTGCGCCGCGGCCCGTTTTCCAGCAAAGTCTTGAGGCGGCCCCCAGTCTTTCCCCGCGTCCGCGCGTCACCGCCGCGCCCCGGCCCGGCCCGGCGCCGGCGGCCCGGCCCGGCCCGCTTCCCGCGCGCGCCCACCGCTCGCGGGCCGACGGGGTGGGGGCCACCGGTCATCCCCCACCTCTAGCCGTGTCCGACGCGGACTCCCCGCGCCGCCACCGATTCCTCCTCGGGCCCGCCTCCCTAGCTAGGCCCACTTGACCAGGAGCTCCCCAACGCCCTATAAAGCCGCCGCCGCACCCTGGGGACCCCTTATCCGAAACCCTAGCCGCCCCTTGCCCTACGCCGCCGAAGCCGGAAACCCTAGGACGGCCGCCGCCGTCGATCTCCGCCATCGCAGCCGCTGCGTCGCCGGGAAGCACTTCGGGAGCCGCGCGTGGAGGTGAGGAGCGCGCTGGTGCTTTTTGTTTGCGCGCTTGTGCTCAGCATCGTCGGGTTGGCCTCGCCGGACCGCCGCCGCCGGCAGAGGCGGCACGTATCTCTCTGTCCCCTTCTCTTTCTCTTTCTCTCCATCATGTCCATGGCAGAGGCTTCTCAGCAAGCTGCTGCCCGCAGGGAGCAGCCTACCCGGCAAGAGGAGGGGATGCCCGCCGTGGAGCCCCACGCACCGTTGCTCATGGCGGGGAAGCGGGGGAGCACCCCGCGGGGGCTTGCCCGCCGCCTCTCCCGGCGGCCGTACCCGCGCCACCGCTCCTAGGCAGCGGTGCGGTTCGCGCCTGGCTGCTACGGCGACGGCGATGCCATGCTGGGATTCCCTCGCCTCGTGGATTTGGGTATTTGCGCATTTGTGGATTTGCTACCGATTTGACTGGCCGTACCGCACAATGTCATACAGTGGCGGGGATGGCCTCACCAGGAGGGTTGGCGAAACAGTGCCGGGATATGATTCCCATGCGGTGTCAGTGGGCCGGCGTGGTGGGGATTCGCCTTTGACCCAGGCGCCCACGTCGTGTCAGAGCACTTAATGCTCCGGTCGGGGGAGTGGGTGCGGGTGCGGCGGACCCATGAGAGCCTCGAGCGAGGCGGAGTCTCGCCCGAAGGGGCGTCCATCCCTCGAGCGAGGCAAAGTCTCGCCCGAGGGGGCGTCCAACCCTCGAGCGAGGCGGAGTTTCGGCGATACGACGCTGGGCCCCTCGAGCAAAGCGGAGTTTCGCCCTAGGGGTGCCGGGGCCGACTGCTTGATGGGCCGCTGCCCGCTGAGGTTGCCAGGGCCGTGGGCTCCTGTCACCAGACCATGGTTGCATGGGGCGTAATTTACAATTTGTGAGTTCGTTTGTATTTTTATTATTTGTGAAAATGGGTTTTCCCCGGTTATCAGGGGACCCTTATGGCTGTCCCCGACAGAGGGCGCGGAGGGTCGGGAGGAGGTGGTGGTGGGCGGAGGGGCTAGTGCCGCGGCGGAGGAGGCGGGAGAGGAGGACGTGCCACATCATCATCGTCCTCGTCCCGTTGGACGGCGAGGGGAGAACGTGGGCTGGACTGTGGAGTGAGTGGTGGGGTTGGGGGAAGGGGTGGCGCCGGCGGTGGCCACCACCGCACCAGATCACCCGTATACTTTTGAAACACTGCAATATCAGGATTGATATATTTATCAGGGGCAGGATTAATATAAGTTTTCATCAAATCTATCAGGATCAGACATCAAAAGTTTTCACCAGGATCAAGTGGGGCGTATTATGTTTAATTATATCTGGCCCGCATGTGCACCCCATGTACTCCTCCCGTCCCCAAAAGAGTGTCGTTTTCGTTTCCCGAGAAACAACTTAGACTAAATATACAAAAATATATATTAATATTTATGGTAAAAAATTAATATCATTAGATAGATATTTGAACTTAGTTTTTTATAAAATTTATTTTGAGACACAAATGTTGCACGTATTTTCTACTAATCCGGTCAAACTTGTGGCACGAAAACCCACTGCTGGCTGATGGCTGATAAGCCAAACGAACAGGCCGTATGTTAGCAATGGATTTTTTGATCCCTCTTAATTCATTATTCATCATTTGAAATCACTAACACCAATGTAGATATTGGAGCTAGAACTTCAAAAGTGACATTAATACACTCGAATTTTGCTATTTGGATAGTATTTGGATTGGCAGATGGAAACTGACCCAATAACAAATGTAATTTGACGCTCCACTTCACTCCCACATAGAATGTGAAGCTCTACAACTCTGTACTAGACTGAAGTTGTTGTTCACTCTTTCATCATTTGGTCCCTGCTTCAACTGACAACGCCTCTCGCTCTCCCACTCTCGTTGGTCGAACTCTGCCTCGCCGATTCCGTGGTTCCAAGTTTGGCTCTGGTGTTGACCTGACGCAGAGTGGGTGCTCCACTTCCTGACGTCGAGATCCAACTCCTCTGACGAACTCGTTGTACCTGGTGGCAGCACTCAACCTACATGCATTGTCCATCAAATTTATCCTATCTTATCAACTCCCGTGGCATCCGATTTTTTGGTCCCATCACAGAAGTAGGTTGTGCATTTCAGAATCAAGTATTTTCTCTCAGTGGCCTTCTGCCCATGTTGTATCTTTTACCGTCTATCTCAAAAAGAAATCTAAGATATTTAGGGTGTACTTGGTGCGCTTGCTGCCTCTTGCTCGCCTCGTATGATTGTCTCACCTTGCCAGGCAAAGCAAGGCGAGCTTCGATGAGAGTGTTTGCTTTATCCTTGCCCTACTCACCTTGTAGCTCGATCTAGCAGTGTCATCATAGCTAGCTCGATTGGTAGCAGCAGACGTCCATCCAGCCACAGTGGAGGTCAATCCGATAGTGGTGCTGGTCGAATAGATGATAATGTAGGTCAAATCGACAGTTGCGAAGGTTGATTCAGTGACTGAAGAGTTTGATAAATCGGGGGCAGAGCTTGATTCAACAAAGCTCATGTGTTGCAAGAAGCATATTTTGGCAGATGTGGTGTTGATTCGACATTCTCTGTGTCGCAAGGATTTTGCAACATGATCCACCAACATCGTAGCTCGATTCGGCAGCAATGAAGATTGATTTGGTCGCAATGGAGGACAATCTGACAACAATGGAGGTCGATTCGGTGGCTAAAGAGTTGGATTTCGCGAAGGCATAGCATGATTTAGTTATGGTGTGCCTATATTCGACGACAGAGCTCGTTTCGAAAGTTGTGGCGTCGATTCAGCAATCTCCTACACCACCAAGGATTTTCTTGCTTTGACGTGCAAGCTCGTCGAGCAAATCGGCGGGGCAAGCTGCTGGCAAAGAACGTCCCTATCATTTCTCAAAAAATATGCTTTGTTCGTTAATTGAAGTTAGAGTTGCATTTATATATATTCTATAAATGTTTAACTTCGTCTAGAGGTTCATTGGGAATTTTAAAGTTTAAACTCACGTACTATATTCCTACTATATATCTTTTCCTTTTAATTCCAACATTTTCTTACAACATAGGGAGGGTGAGTTGGACTTTGGTTTGGACTCATGACACTCCGTCCGCATATTAGTGTTCTCTTTTTAATTCTGAATTGTCTTTTTTAGTGTAGATTCTCTCGAAAAACGTAATACCTTCTTTAGACTATGTTGTATTAAGATAATAAATAGATTAATTTATATAAATAGCATGCCTAAGGCAATTAGCATACTTCGTATGGGCGCATGACTAATTAGGTAAGTATGCCGTGGTTAGCGAGGTGTATTGCGAGATGTGGAATCACACAAGATGACAATTGGTCACAAAATTAATGTGTACTGTGGATTAACAAATTCAACATACTCTTTTCTATTTTGATTAGTTATTAGAATTTGGCATGGACTTTGTATGTTTTTATAGACCGTTAGATGTTCATATTAATTATCCAACGGTGCATATCTTTTTTTAATTAATGTGAGAATTTCTAAGTCATTAGATCTTCGTAAAATGTAACGGTGCATATTCTTCTCTTCTTGGATTAACGATGCATTTTTTTTCTTTTCCAATCTATGTAAACATTAACCACTATTTTTCTTATTTTTAATTCCAAATTTATGTATTTATTAATTGTATTTGCATTGAATATGGACTCTTTGGATTTCCTTATTTTAATTCTGAATTTATGTATTCTTTGATTAATCTAGACCTTCAGATCATCATAAAATCCAACGGTGTATATTCTTCTCTTTTTTGGATTAACGTGAGAATTTCTAGACCCTCTTAGTGAACGTGGTGGCTTCTTTTAACACTCAAGTATAAAGATGACTAGCAAGTTGGCCCGCGTTAAAGATAACTAGCAAGTTGGCCCGCGCTAATAGGGCAGCTAGAGATTTGATAAACTATATAAAAAATATTATGGGCCTGTTCATTTGGCTGGTGGCTGGTGCTGAGAGAAAAGTACTGCTGGCTGGTGGTTGGTTTGTTCTGAGAGAAAAGTACTGCTGGTTGGTGGCTGATAAGCCAAACGAACAGGCCGTATGTTAGCAATGGATTTTTTCCCTCTTAATTCATTATTCATCATTTGAAATCACTGACACCAATGTAGATATTGGAGTCAGAAATTCAAAAGTGGCATTAATACACTCGAATTTTGCTATTTGATAGTGTTTGGATTGGGAGATGGAAACCGACTCAAAAACGAATGTAATTTGATGCTCCACTTCACTCCCACATAGAATGTGAAGCTATACAACTCTGTATTGGACTGACGTTGTTGTTCACTCTCTCATCATTTAGTCTCCGCTTCAACTGACAACGCCTCTCGCTCTCCCACTCTCGTTGGTCGAACTCTGCCTCGCCGATTCCGTGGTTCCAAGTTTGGCTTCCTCCGCGAGCCGCGACCCTTGGGAGCGGCCTCCCCGCGAGCGGCGACGCGTATCTCTCTCGTCCCCTTCTCTTTCTCTTTCTCTTTCTCTCCATCATATCCATGGCGGAGGCTTCTCGGCAAGCCGCCGCCCGCAGGGAGCAGCCCCTACCCGGCAAGAGGAGGGGGTGCCCGCCGTGGAGCCCCACGCACCGGTGCTCCCGGCGGGGAAGCGGGGGAGCTCCCCGCGGGGCTTGCCCGCCGCCTCTCCCGGGCGGCCGTTCCCGCACCACCGCTCCCAGGCGGCGGTGCGATTCGCGCCCGGGCTGCTACGGCGGCGGCGGTGCCACGCTGGGATTCCCTCGCCTCGTGGATTTGGGCATTTGCGCATTTGCTACCGATTTGACTCCCCTCCTTCTAATTTCTTGGATTTGCTACCATTTGTGGATTTGGTACCGATTTGAAACCGAACAAGCATCTCATCCGTAACAACAATGAGCACTCTTACCCCTCCCCGTGCGGTGACTCACCCCTTACGCGTTTTTAGGGGTAGAGAAGTAAAATTCAATTTTCTCTACATCAATCAATATATAAAAGTTAACAAGAAAATGCCACCAACAACTTTTTTTTCTTTCTAAATCTAAAGTAACCTCATCTCTTATTGGCTCCTCCCACCTAGGATTTTAAGATTTTTCGCGAATAGAACAGAACACAACACAGATATATATTCTAGAGATTCTACCCGTGCCCATATATATTTGTGTTGTGTTCTATTCGCGAAAAAACTGATCTAGTTATTATAAACATTAACATGCACTAGTGATTAATAATTAACGCACGCAAGGTGAGGTCATCCCTGCATTCGCGCACAACGCCTCATTAGACAAAGCGGTTAACCATGCGGCATGCTATGTTTAGTATACTCACTAATCAGTATAAATAGCCACCCATCGTTGTCATTTGTACACCGGACCGGTACCTCCTGATCGACCACGCACGCACTGCAAGATCGATCCAGAGTTGCAGACCAGCTAGCTGATCCGTCGCGCCATCATGGCCGTGCCTCTCCTCCACTCGCTCACTCCTCTCCTGCTCCTCGCCGCCGTGTCCGTCGCCCATGCGGCGGCCCCCCGCCCGCCGGCGCCGGCAGCGACAGCCTCGACGCGGCATGCAACTCGATGCTCCAACAAAACACGTGCGACAGGGTGCTCCGCACCATCCCGGAGGCCTCGACGGCGAGCCCACGCCGCCTGGCCGTGCTGGCCTTCCAGTACCTGCTCAAGGAGGGCGCGGCGCTGTCGACGGAGACCGAGAGTGCCATGAAGAAGCCGGAGAGCGACCCCTGCCTCCATATAGCGGATGGGAACATCAAGAGATACCTGGGGTTCCTGTCCACTATGGCGCCGGAGCAGAGCGACGCCAAGTTCGCCGAGGCAAGGGACAAGTTGTCTCAGTTTGTCATGTACCCCTACGGCACCGCCACCTGCTCCCGTCATGTCGACGAGCCTGCCATCAAGAAGGTTTTGGAGTACGAGGACATGTTGGAGGTGACGGCGGAACTTCTGAGCAATGCTATGCCAGCACCGCCCGAGGCTTCGACGGACGATGAGGACGCCTAATTAATTTTGATCGAGGCACCGAAGCACCACGCCTAAATTAGTTAGGCCCGGCACCGGCCACCGGCACCGGCTGTGCATGCATGAGTGTGTCGAGTGATCGATATTATCTTAACAGTTATTTTGTTTCTTTCTATTTTTATCAAAATTATCATAACAAATTAAGTGTTGAACGTTGCTGTCCCTTTAGAGATCATCGCAAAAAAAAACGATTGGAAGCCTTAATTATGACCATTTTATTTACTTTGTGAACTACTACGTAAAGATGATTTCTTTCGTTGCGATCGTCCATAAACAGCCTGTTCGTTTGGCTGGTGGATGATGGCTGGTGCTGATTTGTGCTGATTGCTGGTGGCTGGTTTGTTCTGACAGAAAAGTATTGCTGGCTGGTGACTGATAAGCCGAACGAACAGGCTGAAAGTTGATGTAAACACTTTACTTTGCGCTGGGGCCGGAAATAAACAACTTTACCAAACAACTGACGCCGTGAATACCAGTTCCGGTGCCCATGTAAATCAGGAAAACCTTGATAGCAGCAGGTAAAGATGATTTCTTTCGTTGCGATCGTCCATAAACAGCCTGTTCGTTTGGCTGGTGGCTGATGGCTGGTGATGATTTGTGCTGATTGCTGGTGGCTGGTTTGTTCTGAGAGAAAAGTACTGCTGGCTGGTGGCTGATAAGCCGAACGAACAGGCTGAAAGTTGATGTAAACACTTTACTTTGCGCTGGGGCCGGAAATAAACAACTTTACCAAACAACTGACGCCGTGAATACCAGTTCCGGTGCCCATGTAAATCAGGAAAACCTTGATAGCAGGTACTCCATTTTGCAACTCGGAGGGAATGGTCATCCTCAAACGACGATTGGATGGCTCAAACAAATGCGCATGAGTTGGCGGGAACCCCCACAAGGCCCAGCCCTGTGCACCCTCTTCTCTCCCTCGGTTCCTCCGCTCCTCTTCCTTCCTGGGCTCCTCCCTTCTCTTCCTCCCGCGATCTCGCCGGCGGAGAGAAGGAGAGGAAGCCCCTCCGGCTTGTAGATCTTCTAGTTTATAATTCTCACGGGGATGCGTAGGGTCTCACCTAGTTTATAATTCTCCCTTTCACGGGATGGCCTCACAAGTGTGACGTTCAGGCTAGCTTTCAGTACGCGACATTCATTTTCTTCGAAAGAACTTGAGCGATGACACTAGAAGGCCAACACCAAAAAGGTTGTGCATGATAATAAATATAGAAGATCTTTTATTTTTATCAGTACACTCTGTGTTAAGCGCAAAAATGATCCACCAAATACCCGTAAAAACATGCAAGTATTTGTGAAAGTTCGACAAAAAAAATATACATCATTTATTTGGTATGATGTCACAGTGTGGTCTCTCGGTACGTTTTATATTAAAATATTGTTCGTTTTGGATTTTCTAGTTACATATCTAGACATAGGTCGTGTTTGGAGAAATAGACTAGAGCTATTTTGAGGGTTAAAATTTATCCTAAGAAATCATATATAGAAACTATATACCACAGTTCTATGATTCTCCATCTCTTTCTTCATGAACTAGACTGCCACCACCGTTTTGATTAATTGACAAGCTATTTAAGAGAGATAGAAACTATCATTAAGGGCACTCCTAATGCTAGAAACTATCATAGTTTCTATACTCTAGGACTTCGTGTCAACAAACTATCTTCCACAATGCAATTTTCCATTCTTGTCGGTGCGGAAAGTAGTCCCGACACTAACTAGTAAGAAGCGCTGAGATCTATCTCTCAACGGCTGGTGCTAAGCAACTAGTGACACTGGGTTTTATCCTGGTTCTTGCCGGGGGCCGTACGTCCAGCAGGGGTGTGCTCGGGGCACTATATTGCGTTGCACCGTGGTGCTCGTAGAGGGGGGCTACAAGCAAAGCGGGAGAGGAGGTCGGGCCTCCAGGTCCCACAGGTACTGATTGAGGCAAGCGCCAATATCGTGATCAAGGCGGAAAGCGTGCAAGTGAGTGTTGTCCGTCGTCCCCCGCGGCTAGGGGACTGCCCCTCTTTTTATAGGCCAAGGAGGCAGCAATTTACAAGCGTGCCGCACTATTTCGTCTACGTGTAGAGGCATGGTGTACAGCGTTGCTGAGTGGACGGCCGTCCTGGCGAATCTCGTGTCTGGCGGGGCGTCATGGCGCGTCCAGGAGCGGCTTCGAGGGTGGCGGCATAGAGGTCTCCTGTTCGGCGGCTGCCCGTGTGAGGACTCGAGGGTGCCATTGACATGAGGTCGTACGGGGGTACAGTAGCCGGCGTGGCGGCGTCCCGTCGCCGCACGCTTCCACAGCGTCGGGGATGGTGATGTAGTGGCCGGGATGGCGTTGGGGACGGCGGGGATGGTCGCACAGGGCCGATGGCGACGGAGGTGACCGGTCCCGTCGGCCCGACGTCACGGCGTTGTCCTTGCACGGGCGCGGCGTAGTTGTTCGTCTTACCTTCAAGGGCTCCGCTGTCTCTTTTCGTGGGTGTGGTGCGCTAGCCGTACGGGAGTGGGTGGCACCGTGCCACGGGGTTGTTGCTGACCCTGCCGCACAGCGTTACACAGTGGCGGGAATGGCCTCGCCAGGGGAGTTGGCGGAGCAGTGCCGGGGCGTGATTCCCAGGCGCGTAGTGGCGTGGATTCGTCTTTGACTTGGACGCCTGCGAATGTCAGTGCATTAAATGCCCCTGCTGGGGAGCAGGTATGGAGGCGGCGGGCCCGTGATGCCCTCGAGCGAGACGAAAACTTGCTCGAGGGGGCGCTCGGCTCTCGATCAAGACGGGGCCTCGCTCCAGGGGCGTCCAGCCCCCGAGCGAGGCGGAATCCCGCTCGAGGGGGGCGTCCGACCCTCGAGCGAGGCGGAAACTCACCCGAGGGGGCGACCGGACCTCGAGCGAGGTGGAGTTGTACCGGTGCGGCATCGTACCCCTCGAGCAAAGCGGTGTTCCGCCCGAGGGTGGCTAGGCCGATTGTCTGGTGGGCCGTGGGTCCATGGGTTTGTCTTGCGCGTGTTTTTAGGTTCGTTTGCGTTTGTTTTTTACGAATGTAAGCGGGTTTTCCCTGGTTGTTTAGGGGACCCTCATGGCTGTCCCCGACAGTAGCCCCCGACCATTTGTGGGTGTATCCGTTAGGATCCCGCAGATGCTGACGCTTGCTGATGGGACGTTCTTCCCCCCTGGCCGCTGGTGCTATTCCGTGACGCTGCGCTAGTGAACCCTCGGGTCTAGCCCCCGAAGCCTTGCAGGAGCGCGGGTGCTCCTACAAGGTTTTTTACACATGATCCACCGACGTGTGAGGTGTTAGTTTCAGCCGACATCGACAATATTCCAGCTGGCCTCGGTGGTGCCACACGCACGTATCTGGCATCGTCTGCGTTCGGTGCGCCCCAGGAGGTCTAGCCGTGCGTCGAGCCCCGAGCCTAGGCCGGTTCGAGGCGATCGGGGCGAGCTCTCCGACTAGTTTGTTCGTTCCCTCGCCGTCCCTCCACGGGACGGAGGGTGAGGTTTCCGCAACCCCATCGAGCGGGTCGCGAATTGTGGATTCCTCTTGAGATGTTATCAGGTGGTTCAAGTGGACGCCCATGCCCTATTCGATAAGGGTAGGCTCGTGGTCCAGAGACTCGTCCATGAAAGCGCTTGCGTGGGTTTGCTAGGCAGGGCTCAGTCCCGTTCGCTAGGGGCCGAGGGCTTGAAAGTTCTCCCTCGATGGGATCCCTCGACTAGCTACCCTCGCCGGCTCTTGAACACGACTTGTGGGGCGCCCTCGAGCTGGTGTGCTCGAGGATAGGCTTGAACGCGCGCGCCCTCGTCGTTCCTGACTCCGTTGATCTGGGGCGCCTGTTCGAACCCTTCGAGGGTCAGGCTCCGAACCCCTGATCAGTAGGGCCGCTGCGGGGTGGCAGTTGGGTGCCCCCGTCTTCCTACATCTGTAGGACTCGTGGGCTTGCGGTCGAACCGGCCCACGAGTTGCTGATCAGTAATCCTCTTGAATCGAGGGCACCTGTGGCGCCCGTTCTCGATGAGAGGGCTTTGAGACCACTGGTCGGTAATCGCACCCTTCGAGGGTCGGTTTTTTCGATCCCTTGGTTCGGGGCGCGCGAGGGTCGCGTTTACTTGGTAAGGGACCGGGCCATTTAATGCCCACAGTCGTGGCCGCAGTCGTGCGCTGCGAGCGTGCCTTTTCAGGCGTCGCAGCCGCGCGCGTAGTGGGTGACATGGGCGGGCAGACGTGACGGCCCGTCGCGGCTCTTCGGTTGCCGCGCCGTAACGATCGCACGCATGCGTGCGCCTGGCCGTTCCGGTCGTGGTGGGGCTCGCTCGTCAGTGACGGGTGCTATCACCTGCAGCTAATGCGCGCGGAGCGCGTGGTTCGGGGAGCGTGGCTCCCATGCATCTATAAATCCAAGGGGAAGGAAGGGTAGTCCTTTACCTCGACACTTAGCGCCCATCGCCCCCTGTTCCTTGCGTCCGCTCCAGAGCACCGCGCACCCTTTCGTTTTCTCCTAGCGTTCGCCTCGCCTCTGCGTTCTCCTTCGCCGATCGAAATGGCACCTCCGCAGTCGATCACCGTGCTGGACCTGCTGTCGTGGAGCCGCTCGACGGTGACGAGGCTCGCGTTGGGCGAGCTTGTGAACGGCGGCCAGCTCGCGCCAAATGTGGACGGGCAGCCCGCGGCGTGGATAGTCCCGCCGGCGACGGATCGGGAGCCCAACCCGCCGTACGGCTACGTCGTCAGCTTCATTCGCCACCACGAGCGTGGCTTCACGGCATCGGCGAGCCGCTTCATGCGCAGGCTGTGCCACCACTATGGGGTGGAGTTGCACAACTTCGCCCCGAACGCGATCTCGTAGGTGGCTACGTTCGTCGGCGTCTACGAGGGGTTTCTGGGGATCCCGACGAACTGGGATCTCTGGGTCCACCTCTTCCGCGCGGAGCTGCACACGCTCACCACGCCTGAGCCGCGGGTGTGCCGCGCAGTGCGCGCCGGCGGCATGACGATTTCGCTGCGGGAGTCGCGCAGGGAAGAGCGGGGGTGGTTCAACCTTCGCAATGACGAGCCCGGCCTCCCCCCCCCCCCCCACACCGGCAAGGTTCTGAAGGAGAAGACCGACTCCTGGTACCACGACATCTCCCCCCACTCGCACCAGGTGCGACTGGACCCGCTCCTGACCGCGTTGAAGAGCCTGGCGAATGCCGGGCTTGGCGCGGCTTCGGTCCTCGCGAACCTCCACCACCGGCGGATCATCCCCCTCATGGAGAGGGAGCTCCGCATCTTCAAGATGGACGAGATGGCCAACCCCGTATCGCTGGCGCGCTCGCGGTTGGTACACGACCGCTTCCCCCGAGAGTACGCGGCCACGCAGGCGAGGCGCGCCATCAGCCTCAAGGCCGTCAGGCATAGCGACGACGACCTCTGGTCGTTCGTTATGCTTCCCGACGCCCCGCCGGTGAGTAAGCCTCCCCCTTTTCCTTTATTCCTCCGCAGCGCGCCGCGGTGGCTCTGACGCTTCACTCTTCCCAGCAGAGGGTGGCCGTGAACGCCGCGCGGTCCGACCCGCCCACTCCCAGAGCCCGAGCGCACGCGCGCGCAGCGCAGCGGCAGGAACAGGAGCGAGTGGTGCGCAACAAGGAGCGAAGGATCCGGCGGCGGGAGCACCTGGAACAGAGGGACGAAGAACACCATATGCGCGAGCAGCAGGGACTCTCCCCTCCGGCGACCTCGGAATACTCGTCGTCGGGGGAGGGAGAAGAGGAAGAGAGCGACGGGGGGCGGGCCCCCCTGAGAGGTGGGAGCCTGCGCCCCCCCTCACCGAGAGCCGCGGAGGCGGCAAAGGAGCAAGCGCCTGGGGCGGGTGCGGGAGCGCCCGCCACCGGGCGGTCTACGTAAGGGCGCGCGCGGAGGCGTCCGGGAGTGCGGCAGTGGCGGCGTCGGCCGCCACCACAGCATCCGCCGAACCCTCGATAAAGAGAAAGCGGGGCTTCTCCACTTTGAGGTAAGCAGCCGCTTCTTCGGATGCTTGCGTTTCGAAGGGTCGGAGCTCAAACTCCTGTCTCCGTGTCGACATGGCGGCACCGATCGTCCCCAACCTCGCACCCACCAAGGTGCTAAGTTCAGGCACGTCCGTACCCACGAGGCGGCGCTCATCGAGGGCAGCAGGGTGTGTTGCGGCGACGAGCAAGCCACCGCGCGGTGCGGCCGAGGCCGCAGGGGCTGCAGCGAGGAGGTGGCGGTTGCGGTGGCGCCACGGTGGCGGCGACCGCCGCGGCGGCGGTTCCTCGGGGCCTATCTCCACCGCGGTCGACCATGTGGTCGTGGTGGAGATCCCCAACGATGATGCCCCGCCGCCTGGTTGGGATCAATGGGAGGACTGGTCCGAGCCAGCCCCCGAACCCGCGGCGGGGATACTGGTGGTGCGGGAAGACGACCGCGTGGTGCCGCAGCCGGCCGACGCACGGCGGTGAGGCTTCGTCGTCGCACGCCGGCCTTCCCGCCCCAAATACCGTCGTGGCGGGCCTGGAGCAGGAGCAGGGGCCCGCCGGCGCGCCGCCAGCCTACTTCAACGAGGCCTAGGCAGAGCAGTCCCTGTGGCAGGAGTTTCGAGACCACGGGGCCTCGCTCAACAACGCTCTGAACGAGGCCCTGCGGATCCACGCTGGTCCTGCGTAGCAGATCTTCAAGGTACGTGCTTTCGGTGTCGAACTCGAGGTTTTCTCTTGCCGCTTTCGCGCCCGTGCGTTTTTCTGATCTTGCCTTCTCCCACGTCTCGTTCATCGTCGACAGGAGCTTGACGGTCGTGCCCGAGAGAGGTACAACCTCCTCGATCGGCTGAGCTCCGAGCGCGACTGGTATCGGGTCCAGTATGACGCTTTGGACGCTCTCGTCAAAGCCCTGTGAACCGACATCGGGTGGCTGGAGTACCGGCTGCGCGCTGTGCAGGACGAGCTCCAGGAGGGGGATGCCCAGGCTGTGGAGGACATCTCCACAGTCTCAAAGGTGCGGGCGGCGCTCCTGGAGCGGGACGAGGCGCTGCGGAAGGCGCGTGAGGATGCGGCCGTGGTGCAGGTTGCGGCGGCGGATTTTGAGAGGGAGTTGGCTTCCGCTCGGGCCCAGCCTCAGCGAGACCGTGCCACCATCGAGGGGGCGCGGTCCTGGAAGATCCAGGCCGAGGAGAAAGCTAAGGAGGCTGAGCTGCTAAGGACCAGCCTGGCTAACAAGGCCGCTTCCCTCACCTCGGCGGAAGAGCGGCTCCAGCGGGAGCAAGATGCGCGCCAGCAGGCGAGCGCCCAGCTTCAGCAGGAGCGAGTGTGACGCCCCAGGTTTTTAATTACCGTCATTAACGATAATGACCGGATCAGCCGAGTCAAACCGGTCAAACCCCGGTCAAACCTAGGTCAACCTGGGTCATCACCCGAAAACCTCGCCAATGAACCCCGACGAATCCCCTGACCAAGCCTACATACACCCGTAGTCAACCTTTGGTCAAAGACACGGTCAAACCCCGCTTAACCGTTGACGTCAGCGAATGCCGTCCGGAACTTTTGCCGCGTTCCCCAAAATTCACCTAAACACTTCAAAATATACCTTTATGAAAGTTGTCCATCTTGTTGAGGGACACAACTTTCATGTAGATTGGCATTTCAAATTTGGAGAGGAAAATTGTGAAAAACCCCTTGCAAGACAAGATTTTCCTCGTTTTCCCGTAACGTGTCGACATTCAAAGTTGGCACGACGTTATCCATTGAGAAAAACACTATATGGCCTTTTTGAAAGTTGTAGAGGGTAGTTAGATCTACAACTTTCCCGTTCATTGCCCGGTGCACTTTTATTCACTTTTTTGGAGAAAATCTGTTTTGAACGGGGGCACTCCGCGGTCCGGCCCGGCCGACGCCGCGACGTGCGCGACGTCGCGCGCCGTGCGCGCGCGGGCACCCCGCCGCCGCGCGCGCCGCGCGCCGCCCCCGCGCTCCCCCTCCGCCGTGCCTCGGTCCACGCGCCGCCCGCGCCTTCCCGATGCACCGCTCCATCCCGAGGTGGCGCACACACCGAGGGAGCCCCCCCCGCCCTCGCCCTAGGGAGTCCCGCCGCCGTACGCCTCCCTCGCCCGCCGTGGTACGGGCGCCGCCCGCCGCCGTACCCGCCGTGGCCGGTCCGCCCGAGGCCGCCCCTCGTGTCCCCGTCCACGCAACGCCTATAAGGCCGTCTTCTTCCCTCGCGCAAGGACGCCCTCCGCCGACCCTCCGCCGCACACCGCGCGAGCCGCCGCCGGCGTCCCGGTCGGCGGCCGCGGCGAGCTCCCCGCTCCGGCCGGTTGCGCGCCCCGCACACCGGCCACCGCCTTCTCCTACACCCGCCAAAGCCCCCCCAAGCCACTTGTGCCCCGACCGCGCCCTCACCTCGCCGGAACCCGCGCGTGCGGCCGCCGGCCGCCGCCGCCGCCGCCGAGCACCCCTCCACCGGCCCTCCTCACCTCCAAGCCACCCACGGACCAAACCCCAAGGAGCCCTAGACCACTCCCTTGCCCTCCCCGACCGATCCCGCCGCCGGCGATCGCCGGAATCGAGCCGCCCGTGCCGGCCGGCCGCCCCGAGGACCTGATTGCAAGGCGCCAGATCTTCCTGAGGGGTATTCTGCAAACCGAGGGTATGCTTGTGAAACCTGAAAAAGTTGTAGGGGCCTCAAGGTTAAACCGTAACTCCAACAGTGAGGTCATTTATCTGATTCTTGTAAATTGTGTAGAAAATCACAGAAAATTCAGAAAAATGTGAAACTAATTTTGTTAGATCCTTTGTGATTTAAACTACAACTTTTGTTAGTTTGGCCTGAGCTAATTCCTTTTAATTTTTGCATGAAAAATACAAATGTGAAAACCCTAGATCTGTAATATCTCAAAAACCATAGAACCTCTGTAGCTAATTTTTGGATATGTTGTGTGTTAGGTCATGAGTAGCTCCTATGCCAAAACTTGCACAAAGTTATCATGTAAATATTTTTATAAAAATGTTTTTCTATCTCTGGTAGAACTGCATAAATGATTTTTCATGTTAAATATATTTATGTTGTTGACCCCAACTTGTGCACACTGTCTTATAATACCAAAATACACGTCTTGTGAATTAATCATGAATTTTGGATTAACAGAAATAATTATTCTTGATTTATGCATGTTTTTCTTCGTAAATTAATAAACCAAGTTCAGTAGAGATTCCATGTGAACATGTTGGTTTTCTAAGCTTGTTTCGGACCAGAGAGCATCCACAAGAAATTTTAGGTCATTTGGATGCTTAATTATTTTTATATACATTTAAATTGAATCACTAGATAACCTTTGATATTTTCCATAATAATTATTTTTCCTAACATCCAACGCTTACATGTGGGTCCAATGGACCAGTATAGATGCTAGTAGGCTTAAGAAACACCCCATTAATTTTTGGTAATTTAATTGTTTAATAAAAGGCTTAAAAGCCCTTTTTCCATTAAAGGCAAATTAAATAAAGAAAAGCCCTTATTTAATTCTTTTTCCATTTTGAAAATATTATCTAATTTAATTAAAAGATTATTAGTTCTCATTGCTAATGAGGAATTAATCCAAGGATAAAAGTATTAATTATATCTTTGCTTGTGAAAGGAAAATGATTAAAAGCTTTACACATGAAATGACAAGTATAAAGAAACCTTTATTCAATTGTGCAATAAAGAGAAATCACCCAACCACCCATGTAACTTGAGTGTGGTTGCAAATCATGTTAACAAGGTTAAATGTACCTACCCACTACTGTTGATGGAATTAAATTAAATTATTTACATATATATGTACACAAATACCATCAAAAAGAATAATTAATAAAGAGTTGCATATTATTCCTTTATGGAAAAGTATGCTGAATGTAGCCTTATCTAGGTGAATGTGCCCAACAAGTACACCCTTGATTGTCAAAATGATTCGTAAGTAATTAAAGTATAAACCGTCGAATAAATCTTGCATTTGCATCTTCGTGTAGATCTTTCCGCCGATAGACGTACGCTCGTGCCGGAAGGAGGAGACGAAGGTGCCGACCAAGAGCTGACGTGCGTGAACGTAGCTCAAGACCTGGACCCAAGTCCAGAAGGGCCCAAGGCCAACCTTGCCAGCGGAGGCAAGCCCCGGGTCATTAACCCCGTCTTTTAAAATTATGCAATTATGTTTGCTATGATTGTGCATTTACGTTTCAGGAATTGATTTGAAACCCTAGATGCATGATCCCTAGGTACCTATGCTCTATCACTAGTATGCTAGGTCGATAGCTGCCATGCTATAGGACCGATAGAAGTCGAGTGATGTTCGTCACTCGCGAGAATAGGTTCCTAGATAGGAATCATAAGATATCCTTAAATGGATCGCTCATGTGGTAAGAGCATGGGATTGGGCTCCGGTCCAGTGGGCATGTGGGCTAAGCTTTTGAACGTACCAAGCATATGCCGGGAATGGGACCAGTAAGCCTAGTACCTTAATGAGGCGGCACGGGATCCTACCGTTACTACTCTCGAGAAATCTCCTTACCGGCTAGCTACCGGGAAGGGTGGTGTATGGTGACTCCGGTATCTCGCGGGGTATGCCGGATAGCCCGCACCGGGGATCGTAAGATTCGATCCCAACCCGAAGATTTATGGGGACGGCCTGGGAAGTTGTCCTCGCGGGGACAGCCTACCGTGTGTTTGGGTCTACCTTGCGAGGTTTAAATCAATCGATTGTCGGCCTCTCACTGTTATCCGAGACTGCTTATTCTACTGGCCATGATATCCCATAATGATGGAACCCGAGAAATATGGTTGGATGAATTAATTGCTTGCCCAATTTTGATTGAATTAGTTGGCACATTTAGAAATGGTAATCAACTAGAACTTGTGCTAAAAGATTGAAAGTAAGGATCCACTCTTAGTGGCTTTCCAGCAAAAGAAACTCTACCGGCCAAAAGCCTTTCATGTCTAGAGTTTGGTGATGTAGTTATCACCCGACGGTTAAGTCTTGCTGAGTATTAGTATACTCAGCCTTGCTTTAAAAATGTTGTTGCAGGTGTGCTTGATCAGAAGGGTGACGACAAGTGATGACATCACGGACGGCCTCCTGTGATGTTCACCGTTCCGCTAGTTTAAATTATTCCGCTGTATTTTCGAACTCTGAAACTTTTATCTTATGCCTTGCACAATGGTTTGTAATAAAATGTTAATTCATGTTGTACTCTGGACTCGCCTTCGCGTGAGTTTAATGCATGTATCGATCCTCTGTTCGATGTTCAAGTGATTTACCGGGCATTAACCCGACAACTAACGACAGGATGATACTTTACTATTGCTTAACGACCAAAGTGGATCGGTCTTAGGCGATAGTACGGTATTTCCGGGCGGGTTGTCACAAACTCGGTATCGTAGCGACTGCATGCACCAGAGTTTAATTAACAACTCTAATCACATGATTTTCGAATAAAATTTGCCAAGATTGTTTGAATTGCAAAACGCGTTGGTCCGTTAAGGATAAACTAGACCGAGAGGCCCTAGAGGGAATTTTTGGTTTCTTTCAGGTGGCTTATTAATCTATGGTCTATTTTGCTAACTTCCAGCACATTACTTTATGTCAGACTTACTTTCTCGCACAACCAAACTAGGAGC
Source organism: Cenchrus americanus (assembly GCA_947561735.1). Lineage (NCBI taxonomy): Eukaryota > Viridiplantae > Streptophyta > Magnoliopsida > Poales > Poaceae > Cenchrus > Cenchrus americanus. The sequence continues at coordinate 289,710,870 of OX387239.1, read as the reverse complement.
CACGTGTTTTATACGTGTGCTGTTCCGCATCACGGGAATTGCGAGGGTTGATGGAGTGATCCATTCCACGGATCCCATCTTCGCGTCTGGTTATGAGTTGTGTCTTGCCACGTGTTTCATACGTGAGCATTCCGCATGTCGCTCATGCGAGGCAAGGATATGCTCCATTCAAACGGAGAATGTCCGAGGTTGGACGCTGTCCATGCAGCGGCTTCACGCATGGATGTCGTTTCTATAGTGAACGGTAATGTATGTGGACGCTTTCATGAGTGTTGGCATGAAAGGTTCGTTGTGTTCTGTGATCTTCTGCAGGTACACTAACCTCGTTCGTAAGTCGCTAAGTAAGCATCGACTAGATCTCGATTAGATATTATAGGGAGATACGCGTATGTGCCATGCCACCGGCGCTAACTCCGAATTTTGGCTTGGTTGCCATTGTGAGGACGAATAGGACGTCTTGCATCATGATTGACAATCGAGAAGGAACCTAAACTGAACTCATGTCTGTTTTCGTGCTCTCTGAAGTAAACAGTTATAGCGTGTTTTGTTCTGTTTAGCTTCTTTAGGTGTAGAAGTGCTGTCGAGCTTAAATTTAACAAAAGTGTTGCTTAGATGGTCGTTCTTGTTTCCGAATCGTCGCTAGGCGATTCTAACCTAGGTTGCTCCAACCTAATCCCGATCTGCTAGCCCCAAGTTCGTGATCATACCTTGGTCTACCGCAAGTATGCTTGGTAGTCAACCTTGTCTTGACATTCCCCTACAATCTTTGAACCTTGCTTGGTTCAGCACCTTCCTAGTTCCTTAGTTCAACCTTGAGTACCCAACTTAAGTTTCATAACCTTGCTAAGATGCTACGCCAATTGGAGAAGTGTTGAACTCTGGTTTGAGTAGGATGTTCGGTCTCCGATTGCCAGACCATGTATCGTTAGTATGCCTGCTCGTTCGAGCTCAGCATACGATGGTGTTTAAGTATGCATGGTTACCCCATACCTTGACCTTACCGTGTTCGTGGATCGAGTTACCTTTGTACACTCGCACCCGCCTGATTCTCACTTTTGTCGTTATGGACAACGCTGGCTCTACGTCGGCTAATGTGGAATCATTGACTCTCGTGGACTACCTCGAGGAGGGTGGTTTTCCTGCACTTTTGTGGGACACCCTAAGGAGCTTTGGGTACACCACTTATCCAGAGTACTCGACACGTGAGATCATGAACACCGGTCAACTCCTTCGTTGTGAAGTGAAGGTGAAGATTTCAGCGTGCCCGACCAATCCTGCTTGGGATGAGTGGGAGTGTATGGCACACGGAAGAAACTTGTCCGACACAGTGCAGAAGGTCGCTCTCGAAGCACTCACCACTTTCTCGTGGAAAGCACCCGACCAAGATAGCCAACTCGCAGCCTAAAGTCATTCCGGTACCCGAGCGACACATTGCACCGGTGGTGAACGAGAAACTATCCTTCCGATTCCGCAGCAACTCTCACTATAGTCCTGATCTTGTCACCTCAGTCCGCTTCTCAGAAGCTATGTACGATACCTATCTGCGAATGGTGGGAGAAAGCATATTCTATAGACACCAAATCTATAGATACAAAGTTAAGGAAGTAGAGTGTTCAGCTCAAGCGTTGAAGGAAGCCCGAGCAATGATCGCTGCTCTCAGGAAGGAAAGACGCAAGGACAAGGCAAAGATACAAGAGTTAACGGAGATCATCCATGAGCAGAATTTCTTGTTGCAGCATAATGATCAGTATATGCTTGAACTAGAAAATCAATTGGAAGCTCTAGCCGTTCCACCCCCAGAACCTGTCATTCCGGGACCAGCCCAAGAAGAAGATGTTGAAGATATCCAGGGTGAATCTGGAATTGAGTCTGGACCCGTGTCACCGTAGTCTTTCAGCATGGAGGACCCCACCCTTGGAGGTTGATCTGTCGGGAATAAAGTTCTGAGTCGTCAGAATCCAGTGTTGTGAGGAATCCTAGTGTACCCTGACCACTTTTGGTCAGCTATCGCTGTCAGTTGAACTAGAAACCTTGTCATCGCAGCTAGTCTGCTTTGTAATCCTAAATGTTGTTGATAATTCTGAAAACTCTCAATCGATGTACTGCCTTGATTAAACATCCCTTTCCGCAATGATGTTCGTAAGGCATTAATTATGTTGAGTTGTGGACAATCAAGATCCGTATTCCATGAATTCTTGTGCCAGCCGAAAATCCAACCGATTCCTCAATCCTGAACTTGTTCTTTTCGGTCTTGCTCAAACCTTGTGAGTTAAACTAAATGTGGCTTTTGAGCATGCGCTGCATAGCATGTGCATTTGGGAAGCATGGGTATACTAACGTGCATCCGCATGAAACTCCGTACCCTTACCCTACCTCTCTTGTTTGGTGATGTCGTTACCTCACAGTCAAAGGTGCCGCGACGGAACCTAGGGTATCGTGTGTGCTGCAGCCACACGACTGCCACTAGGAGCGCGCTAGGTATCTTGGTTGTGAGATAGCAACTCGTCACACAGATCCTCCCCCTACTATTGATTGCATTTCCAATCATCAATGCATATGGGCAACCGAGTCATCCTAACGTGCATCATGATCCCCATACTGCACAAGCATATGCATCGCGTCAATTTTGAAGAGTGTTACACTTTCAAAACAACGAGTTGTCAAAACCTCGAAATTTGCGAAATAAGTAAAGGTGTGAGCAAGATTATTCCTTGAAGTTCCCACTTGAAGTCGTCTTTCGTGTATAAGGGATTATGGAACTCTGTCTTTAGCCTCCCCTTTCTTTGTAATGATCTATTGGGAATCCCTGACCAATTGGTCCCTTGCCGTAAATCTTGACGATCTTGCAGCATCGATTCCTTTTCCGCTAGCCAAGTGGAAAACAGCAGAAGTAGAAACTTTTCTCGAGCAGTCAAGGTTCTCGAATAGTCAACATGGAAAAGTCATCCATCGTGCATTCGTTCTTGGTCCGTGCTCTTAACCTTCCAATTCTCAAATCAAACAAGGAAGTACGCCCAGGATCGATCGAAGCTTTATGCTACACTCCTCTGTGTTGCTATCACCAGCGTGAAGCGTAGTACACCAAGCCTTTCTCGTTTTGCTCCCCCTCACGGTCGATTATCTAGACCGTTGGGCGCCATCGTCATCAGTGACACGGTCATACGACGCCATGACGTCGCTCTACACTCGATTTCCGCGACCGTATTCACGACGTCATGATCGCGTGAGCTAACTTTGTTGAGCTCCGTGTTGCCTACACCAGATACCCGACTGGGTCAACTGACCGTTATAGCCCCGCATCGGCTATAAAATGGAACCTTTTACTCGGAACCGCCGATACGAAAGCTCCATTTCCATCAGAGCTCGGCAGTATCACTGTTCTTGTTCTTCTTCTAGCTAGCCTGGCTACTTGCCACTAGAGTACCTCTCCCAACTACTTCAATCTTCCCGAGCAAACGGTTCTCCGTCTTCATTTCCAACGTTGAGAAGAAGCTCAGAGCAGACTGAAAGCAGAAATCAGTCCAAGCTGCCACCCATGACTCCGTCTTCGGGAGAGCTCGAATCTTTTCGCTGGACATTGTTAGGAATGTACCTCTGTATAGTAGGAGGATTGTGTCTACTATTAGCTGTGCATGTGCACATTCATCGTCCGCTTCCTCATGAACGGCGATGAGGTAGTACAGCACCTTGTACCTTTTTGTTCCATCTTCATTTCTCAAATCATGAGATGAGTGGACCCGGCTTTGCCGAGTTGAGTTGGTGACTTTTGAATTTCCGGTTTGCATTGCTTACCGTGAACGAATCTCGTACAATATGTCCGAATTATAAGCTTATGGGTGAGATTCCGATTGTAACATCCCAGAAATTTGAATGATTTACCATGTGTGAATTTTCGCAAAAATTTAAAACTTTTTGTTTGAACTTGTGTGTCCCCAAAATTTTATCCCACATTGCTAGCTCTCAACTCAAATTCCAAATTAAATAAAACCGTATAAACTATTTTCAAATTACGGTAAAAACTTGAGTTGGATCTTTTATGAATTTTATTTGATGGCTTCAAATTGTATGCTGTTTGGATTTGAATATAAGTCAAATTCTTAAACTCAAACTATATGCAAAACTATTTGAAAAAGGGCTAATAGCTAGCTTGGGCTGCTTCCTCTCGCTGAAAGTCTACCGAAGGCCCTTGATCTCTAAGTGAGTGGACCGCGAAACCCAAAATCGGCCGGCCTCGCGCCCCATCGGGCCCCGGCCCGCACCCCTTCTCTCGTTCCTCCTTATCTCTATGGTCAGCGGGACCCATCTGTCAGCCAGGGGACTATTCCCCTTTCCTCTCCCCGTGACCGTGCACACCCACGCAACTAGCAGAGGCCGGCGGCGCATCTCCTGCCCCGCATCGCGCCCTACCCGCCGGATGCACGCCGCGTGGCCTCGGGCACGGATGCCGATGATCATCGCCGTCCGTGGCCTCACCCAACCCTAGTTAGCCTGTATTAAAGCCCGCGCCGCGCCCCCTACACCCTGTGTCCGCCGCCGCCAGGGGGAAACCCCAGTTTGCCGCCGCCTGTGCTGACGAAGAGAGGAGGAGGAGAGGGAAGCGCCGGGAGAGAGGATGGGACCCGAGCCGGCCACGTCTTCACCGCCTTCACCGTTGCTTGCTGCTGTCTGCAAGGAGTCTTGGACACCGACGCCGTCGCCCTGGAGCTCTGCACTGTGCTGGAGCTCAGGAGCGCGCCGAGCCGACGCCTAGTCGTCGGGCACGTCGATACCCATGAAGACCGCGCGCCCGTGGAGGCCACCGTCAGGAACACCTGCTCGGAGGATGTCCAGAGCTGAGCCGAGCAAGACGCCTCCGTGCACCTCACCAGGCTCCGGGCTTCCACCTTGCCCACCACCTGCTCGACGATATGCCAAGATGCCAAGCCGCTGCCACGATACCGTTCTCAGGTCCCTTCTGCCTCCTTTGCCCATCACCTGTTCGAAGTAATGCATGAGCGAGCCCTTGAGACCTTGGCAACCGAAGCTCTTCTCTGAATCGCCGGCCTTTGTGCCGTGTTCATCTCCTGCAGGTTACGGCCCAGCCGCTCTGCCCGTCGCCCAAGCTGCAACTCTTTCTTCCCGTTGCCTAGCAGCTGTTCGATGGTTTGCCGAGCCCGTACCGCAGGATGTTCCGCGAGCCGAACCACAACATCAAGCCGGCCCGCTTCACCTCACTGCGGCCGCGACCTCTCCCGGCCCCGCCTTGCTCGCCGTCGAGCCCCTCGGTGAGCCAATCATCCACGCACCCACCTTGTCCTCTAGCTGTTTGATGCTTTGCCAACACGATTCTGTGAGCTCTAAGTGGTCGAGACCTTGTTGCTTGCTTGGCTGCGTGGCCGGTCTTTGAGCCATGCTGGAGCTTTGGAGCACCACCGAGCCATGCCCTCACCGCCGGGTACAATGCCGGCCAAGGAACCGCGAGCACCAGTATGCCTGCCTACACCGCACACAGTCGCCATCACCTCACCTCGCCATGGCGACCCTGCCATCCCCGAACCCCTCGGTGAGCAGCACGCAACCGAACGAGCTGCTCGTTTCACCTTGTGTGCTTGTATGTCACCAGCCATCGTGCTGTGTTGCTCACGGATATCCCTGGAACACCAACGGCAGTGGCTGCCTTGGTTGAAGTTGTTACCTCTGGACGCCCACAACATGTTCGATCCTATGCTCGAACCACAAGCTGTTGTAGTTTTGCTTCCTCTCCACCAAGCACAGCACCACGACGAGCTCAAACCGAACCAAAGCTGCTACCGTGGATGACACCGACGACCATGGTTATCTTAGCCGAACACACCTTCGCGCCTAACCAAGTCATCACCAAGACCCTTCTTACCTCTCGACGCCCGTTCTCGCCGCAAGCTTTGCGCCGCCGCCACCGCCGCGCGTGCGCCGACGAAATTCCGAGAAACCGGTCTTCGCGCCGGTTTTGAACTGCAGGTGCCGCCGCCGTCATCAACGCGCGCTGCGCTCGCTTCTCGCTTGGAATACCTTCCCTCATTCTATTTTGCTTTTGTTCTGCTTTGTCGGTCGATGAACCGTCGCCGTGCCCCCCCCCCCCCCCCCCCCCCCGTGGTCACTGCCCGGCTTCCGAGTCGTCACCTCGCGCCGAAGTCGTGCACCCACGCACACAAAGGCCGAGCATGACCGTATCATGTGGCTAGAACCGTTTCCTGTGATCATGCCTGTGTCGCCACCGGCCGCTACCCTCGCGAACGCCGTCGTCTCTGGCTCACGCCGAGAGCGCCGCCGTGTCGCGCTCCGCGTTACGCCCCCAGGCACTCGCCAGAGCCGAAGCGGCGCGGAGATAACCGCATGCCCCAAGGGACCCTCAAGCTTTGCTTGCTCGCGTTTCGGGAGCCTCGCGACCGTCAAAGCGCCGCCGCCGTCGCCGCTGGGGCCGGCGGCGGACCGCGCCGACGCACGCACGCGGGACAAGGCCGTGCCTCGCGCTCCGGGAGAAAGCTTCGAGGGGCGCCACCGGACTTCTCCAGTGGGGACCTGATCGGAGCATGGGCCGGCTAACCCAACAAGGCCCACTTCGGCCCTTTTCCTTTTAACCTTTGAATTCTGGTTCTTTTCTGCAGGGTGAACGAGCGGACTTTCTCCTTTTGGCCCTTGATGCTAAGTCCTGTGGGCTGAATTCGGCCCACTAACTCTTTCGGCCCATTGGGCCACTAACACTTTGGACCCAATTTCGGCCCCCCATCTGTGACGATGACGTCACGATGATGCATGCTGATGTCATTCCTATTTTTGAAATTAAAAATCCTTTTCTCTTTTATAAATAAATCTGGAAATTAATTTATAAAACCTTTTATCTTTGAAAATTCTTATCTAATTATCCGGAGCTCCGAAAAATTATGAAACCACTTGCGTTGGTTTCATAATTTTGAGACGCTCACTGCTACCCTATCCTTACCCGCTCTTGCCCTTGAACCGAGCCCATTTTCGCCCGCGTTCTTGGGGTAGAATTCGTGGCCGCCGCCCGCCACTGTGCTATTGTGGGTCTGGGACGCCGGAGCCCCGCAACTAACCATTGGCGTGTCGCGGACAGGAATCCTACCCCATGTTCGCATCACTTACCTTTCCTACACCCTTGTCTCCCCTTTTTGCTGCTTCGCGCTTAACCCGCTTCTGCTCTACGAAGCTATGTGTTGTGAAGCGTGTACCGTGCCATGTGCTTGAAGACAGGATGTCGCCCGTGATGGATGGCCGTGTCGTGAGCAGTGGCCACTGCTTCACGAACGGCAACCCCGAGCCGCAACCTAGCTGCCTTGCCATGGACGTTGCCGCATCATCAGTACATACCTCGTAGCGCTCTTGAACACACTTTACCTCATCGCCACCCGATGTCGGTCACAAGATGATCCTTTCATCCCGTTTGAGCTGTCGCCACATATCTTGGCATGATAATGCATTTTCTAGTTATCTTTTCTTCGCTCTGCGTTCATCACCCTTCGCGCTACCGCTTCATTCCTCTATGAGCTGAAACCTAGCAAGTGCTTGATCTCATCCTCTCCGCTTTCCGCATGCGAGCTTGATTCCCTAAGATCTTAGTAGTGAGATCCTTAAACTAACTCTTGCTCATATCTTGAAATCTAGTATATAAAAAAAAACTAGTTGCTTAAACTACTTTTGTTTTAAATCAAATGCTCTATTATCATTAGTTAAACCGGTGCTGCATGCATTTACTCTGGAGTTTATTTGGATCTTCTAAATTGGTTCTTATTGATGTTTTTGCATTAGATGTATGCTCGTTATTTATTTCCGTGTCACACCTCGTGTAGACTTGTGTTCTTGTTGAAGACCCGAGCTGCGACGACTAAGGAGATGCGTCTACCCCGACTTTGCCCGAGAGGATGCTCAACCACTACTTCTCTACGTCGACTACCGCGCAGGTGTCATGTCACTCCCAACCATGTAGAACCCATGCATGCTATTAGATGCTAGTGCTATATTTATGTTACTTGATTTGATGGATTGCATAGCCATTTGATTAGCCTTGCCTTGTTATTTGATATATCCTGATTCCTTGCTTTACCTACCTCGGGGCTAGCTACAGACCCCTAGCTAGTCCCATATACCAACTATCCATACTTTTGTTGCTTGATTATGGATGGTATTCGGGCTTTGACCGAGATGTGGGAGATCTCGGTGTGTTCTAGCGTGAGTTACGGGTGTGTTTCCCCTTGACGTGTTTCGGCGGGAGCGAGCCGTTTGGTTACTTGAGAACGCCTACCTCGGGGAGATGCGATCTGGCCTCTCGCCCGAGCGGTGTGTCGGACGGGATGGAGATGGTGAGTGCTCGCTCTCGGCCCTTAAGGACCGATCGTCAGTTGACCTTGCTTCAGTGGACTTTTACCGTACAAACCGCCCGCCTTGTATTGGGCGGGGGTGCGGGGTGAGACTCGTAGTGGATAGCGTCCCTCCTGTAGGCGGATCGGGGTGATCGTGTCGGGAGACGGCTTTCATCCTTAGAAGACTTCGCCCCGGCGAGGCCGGGGAAGGGTTCCACAGCTTCGAGGGACCTCTCGCTGGCAGTATGAGCTCTACAGCGGAGGCTGCGCCAGACTCGGAGACGCGGGGAGGGTACTATCCACTTACTTGGACTCCAGCCGTATGGTAGGGTTTGGGACGGCGGCCACCGTTTCCGACTCTACTCGGGCGGGTACAGTTGTACAACCTCGCGAGTGTTAAACCTATAGCTATAGTCCGTGTCCACTGGTTATGGACAGTCTTCTGATCTCTCACCTGGCTAGACTCTTTTCTTGTGCTTCTTCTCTCCCCCGAGTGAGTGAGCCCGGCCTGAGGCCGTTGAGATGTGGGGATAGGAGCAGGTGGGTCCCACATCGCAGATGAGAGTTGGGAGCTGGATCGTGGTTGTGATTCAGTGCTTTGGTGTGGACATCCTTGTTGAGGGGTGCGGACCCCGGAGGTGTGGACCACAGAGGTGTGGACCTCGAGGGTGTGGACCTCCCGGAGGTGTGGACCTCGGCCGCTATTTCGCATACCTTGATTGTTGCTACCGCGACGCTGCATGCATAACTTTCTACAGCCCAATATAGGTTTTATCCATGCATACTAGATTCAACCACCGCTTTTGCTCTTTGTTGGGAAGCTGACATGACCTACCCGCTTATCGGGTAGACGCTGGCATTTCAGACTCGGTGACCGTCTACGACTACAACTTCTGTGACGAAGGTGGGAAGACTAGAGCTGGTCCTATGCTCGAGTTTGCCTGTGGAGCTGGAGACGCTTCGCTTATGTAGATCCGCTGCGTAGGTGTTTTACCTTTCTTGATTCAGTCCTGTTGGACTTGTGCCGCTCGTGCCGAAGAGTTGTACTCGATGTTGTAATAATATTATGTAATTCTTCTTTTATTCCCGTGTTGTATGGATTTGTACCACTTGAGACAGGGATTGCACGTGATAGCCTCTTCCTGGGACTATCACGGAGGTGCAGAGAGTCGGATTTCCGTTCGCGGAAATTCGGGTCGTTTCAGGTGGTATCAGAGCCGTACTTGACCGTAGGACGAGCCCTAGCAATGGCCGATAGTTTAGGACAACCTAAATATTTTTGATTGAGTATATACTCCTTGACTTTTATATAAACCCCCTTGAAATATGCTATTACCCCCTTGAATTCTCACTAACTGACTCACTAACAACCCCTCTACACGATTGGTGGCCTGAGGAGAGCAAGCGATGTTACGTGCTTGCAACTGCGAGGAACGACGTCTGATACAAGGGAAAGACAACTACGACAGTGACAACTATGAAGATGGAGTGCGGGGACGAGATGGAGCTGATTCTACAGGACTCAGTTGGATTATCCCTGCTGACTCATCGGTGTCATGTTACGTCAACACGGTTGTCTCTACTTTGGAACTAAATCCACCGGGAAATGATTAGATTGCCCCGTGATACATGAAGTCTGCAAACAGATGAACCTACAACAGACAGGCTGCACCCTTCCACCTTTTGCTCGGAACAGAGCTTGGATAACCCAAGATGCCCAACTCCGAGGACAATGAGGAGTTAAGACTTTAAGATTTAGTGTGCCAACATATATAAATTAGATGCACTATATTGAACCAGCACACATAAGCTTGGATACAGGAGTCGAAGATTCCTGATATGCCTGTAGCTCAGCAGTTGGATGAAGACCCAAAGGCTCGGAGCTATACGGATAGCCGAGTCACGAAGGATTAAGATATCAAAATAAGTTGTAGCTATGTGAGGCGACCAAAGGATTGAACGGTCAAGTTAGCACCAACTTACAAGCGAGCATCACATACTCGGAGTAACAGCTGGATAATTGACCCCGTGGACTTTCTCCTCGGTAAGCAGTATGAAACTTGGGTGCTCTGCCAGGGTCGACAACTGGAATAAGATGAATGAATGAGGAACAAGGGGCATGGATACAACAATTAATATAGAGTACCCCCTTTCTTCCAAGGACAAAGCCATGAGAGCCAGCATGAAGAAGAGTTCCACCAACTCACCTCGGGAAGATCAGTGCCGAAACACCAGTTGGCATGCGTTCTTTTAAGTGCTATATAACTAACATTAGGAAAAATCCCACAAGTGCCCACGATATACTAGTATGCTTACGTTGGTGTAACCTCGAAGGTCCTAGAAGTCAGCCTCGAGGTACACATTTGTTTTGGTGCTTTGCATGAGTGATTGGATCTTCTCGGTCTTATGGTTGTTTTGCTTCTTCATGATTGTGTGAAATTGTATTGAGTGCTTATGCTTGCTAGATCTTTAGATGACTTCTTTAGAGACCTTAGCTCCCCATCTTGCAAGATCAAGCTAACATAGCGAAGATCGACGTGCTCAAGCCAACTTAACAAGGGCAAACTTCAGAAGACATGAGGGATTTCTTGCAACCTCGGCCAAGGCATCGATACTTTGGATGAGATAACCTAAGAACATTGCACTCAAGCTCGTAAACCAGAAAATGAGTACCTCAAGGATTCGTAACTTTCGAAGCTCAGAAGTGCATGTACCACTTTGGAAGCATATATTGGTTAAGATCAATTGAGTACCCCAAAGATGACAGCGATGCATTTTGGATGATTTCAGTAGGAACTCAATTATCAGATAAAGATGAAGTACTCCATATGGAACCACAATCAATACGAGAAGTTTTATTCGAGTACCTTAGCTTCCGTGAGGTACCTTACAAAGGACCCGCTTTGGAATTTGCTAATAGAATACAGAGTTTGCCCCTAAGGTTCTTCGCACTAAACACTAATAGAACCATGTGGAGACTTGAAGGAACATGATAACCTCATATCTTGGTAAAGGATTCATCGATGAGAGCGATTAACACAGCAGAATACAACCCCAGACAATGGGGAGTGGTTATAAGCACATCGAACTCTCCACGGATGGACAATCACACATGCTTATGGAATTGCGCCCCTGACCATGTAATCGGAAGTAATGAATCCTTGCATAAGGAATCATCCCTAAGTAGACAGTACCTCGACCTAGAAGGTATTGTGGAGGTTTTGGATTTGATTTGGACGACTAAACTCAAAGGATATAAGGTTTGCACTACACGAGCAATCATCCCAGAGTCATTTTTATTGGATTAATCCCATTTACGCCCCTAAGTAGTTGCTTTGGAACTACTATGTAAGCAATAAACAGTTGTGCACCACAAGTCGTGCTTCTATAATAGGAAGCCCGGAGAGTATGTAAAGGGATTACGAGGTTGACTTTTGGAGTAAGCTATGGAGTTCAGTCGAACCCACCCTTGGAATAAGCAATTAATAAAGACGCTCTACTGGACACCGTATATTGAACTAATGGAAAAGAAAATAACTCCGACAACTACTGGACGTAAGATATTCGTTCGACCTCGCAACTGGGACCTACCACCCTGTTGGAAAATAGGTAATAAGAGGTTGTGAGCAAAAGTGAGGAAAATTGCTCACCTAAACGGGTGACATTATTTGGAATTGTTGAATAAGCAAGGCAAAGGCATAAAGACATACTTATTTCCAGGGTACCTAAAGGTGAGAATACCATCATGAGGAATAACTAAAAGGAATGGTAAAGGATCAAGGTTTACATTAAGGCTGCACAAGTGAACCGATCCCTCCGCCAGGTTATGATTACTACAGACGTTCTGAGGAATTAATGACGCTTTGATGATATCCCGAGAGTCTTATGGATGCCACCGACAGAGGGCATATAATACCACTCGGCATTGGAGTCCCCCGTCGGGAAACCAGATATGTTGAGACTAAGTACCCGTGGAACCTTGGAATAAACACGACGTCGAGTCATCAACAATGGGGAACTGAACTTAAAGCAGAGACAGAAGGCATATTGAAGTGAAGACCCTCACCACACCTGGAATAAGCTTAATCTCGAGGACGAGATTCTCGTGAGGGGGGTAGAATGTAACATCCCAGAAATTTGAATGATTTACCATGTGTGAATTTTCGCAAAAATTTAAAACTTTTTGTTTGAACTTGTGTGTCCCCAAAATTTTATCCCACATTGCTAGCTCTCAACTCAAATTCCAAATTAAATAAAACCGTATAAACTATTTTCAAATTACGGTAAAAACTTGAGTTGGATCTTTTATGAATTTTATTTGATGGCTTCAAATTGTATGCTGTTTGAATTTGAATATAAGTCAAATTCTTAAACTCAAACTATATGCAAAACTATTTGAAAAAGGGCTAATAGCTAGCTTGGGCTGCTTCCTCTCGCTGAAAGTCTACCGAAGGCCCTTGATCTCTAAGTGAGTGGACCGCGAAACCCAAAATCAGCCAGCCTCGCAGCCCCCATCGAGCCCGGCCGCGCACCCCTTCTCTGTTCCTCCTTATCTCTATGGTCAGCGGGACCCATCTGTCAGCCAGGGGACTATTCCCCTTTCCTCTCCCCGTGACCGTGCACACCCACGCAACTAGCAGAGGCCGGCGGCGCATCTCCTGCCCCGCATCGCGCCCTACCCGCCGGATGCACGCCGCGTGGCCTCGGGCACGGATGCCGATGATCATCGCCGTCCGTGGCCTCACCCAACCCTAGTTAGCCTGTATTAAAGCCCGCGCCGCGCCCCCTACACCCTGTGTCCGCCGCCGCCAGGGGGAAACCCCAGTTTGCCGCCGCCTGTGCTGACGAAGAGAGGAGGAGGAGAGGGAAGCGCCGGGAGAGAGGATGGGACCCGAGCCGGCCACGTCTTCACCGCCTTCACCGTTGCTTGCTGCTGTCTGCAAGGAGTCTTGGACACCGACGCCATCGCCACGGGAGCTCGCACCGTGCCGGAGCTCGGGGAGCGCGCCGAGCCGACGCCTAGTCGTCGGGCACGTCGATACCCATGAAGACCGCGCGCCCGTGGAGGCCACCGTCAGGAACACCTGCTCGGAGGATGTCCAGAGCAGAGCCGAGCAAGACGCATCCGTGCACCTCACCAGGCTCCGGACTTCCACCTTGCCCACCACCTGCTCGACGATATGCCAGGATGCCAAGCCGCTGCCACGATACCGTTCTCAGGTCCCTTCTGCCTCCTTTGCCCATCACCTGTTCGAAGTAATGCATGAGCAAGCCCTTGAGACCTTGGCAACCGAAGCTCTTCTCTGTGGATGTCTCTGAATCGCCGGCCTTTGTGCCGTGTTCATCTCGCGGAGTTACGGCCCCGGCCGCCGCCGCCCGTCGCCCAAGCTGCAACTCTTTCTTCCCGTTGCCTAGCAGCTGTTCGATGGTTTGCCGAGCCCGTACCGCAGGATGTTCCGCGAGCCGAACCACAACATCAAGCCGGCCCGCTTCACCTCACTGCGGCCGCGACCTCTCCCGGCCCCGCCTTGCTCGCCGTCGAGCCCCTCGGTGAGCCAATCATCCACGCACCCACCTTGTCCTCTAGCTGTTTGATGCTTTGCCAACACGATTCTGTGAGCTCTAAGTGGTCGAGACCTTGTTGCTTGCTTGGCTGCGTGGCCGGTCTTTGAGCCATGCTGGAGCTTTGGAGCACCACCGAGCCATGCCCTCACCGCCGGGTACAATGCCGGCCAAGGAACCGCGAGCACCAGTATGCCTGCCTACACCGCACACGGTCGCCATCACCTCACCTCGCCATGGCGACCCTGCCATCCCCGAACCCCTCGGTGAGCAGCACGCAACCGAACAAGCTGCTCGTTTCACCTTGTGTGCTTGTATGTCACCAGCCATCGTGCTGTGTTGCTCACGGATATCCCTGGAACACCAACGGCAGTGGCTGCCTTGGTTGAAGCTGTTACCTCTGGACGCCCACAACATGTTCGATCCTATGCTCGAACCACAAGCTGTTGTAGTTTTGCTTCCTCTCCACCAAGCACAGCACCACGACGAGCTCAAACCGAACCAAAGCTGCTACCGTGGATGACACCGACGACCATGGTTATCTTAGCCGAACACACCTTCGCGCCTAACCAAGTCATCACCAAGACCCTTCTTACCTCTGACGCCCTGTTCTCGCCGCAAGCTTTGCGCTGCTGCCACCGCTCGCGCGTGCGCCGTCGAAATTCTGAGAAACCGGTCTTCGCGCCGGGTTTTGAACTGCAGGTGCCGCCGCCGTCATCAACGCGCGCTGCGCTCGCTTCTCGCTTGGAATACCTTCCCTCATTCTATTTTGCTTTTGTTCTGCTTTGTCGGTCGATGAACCGTCGCCGTGCCCCCCCGTGGTCACTGCCCGGCTTCCGAGTCGTCACCTCGCGCCGAAGTCGTGCACCCACGCACACAAAGGCCGAGCATGAACGTATCATGTGGCTAGAACCGTTTCCTGTGATCATGCCTGTGTCGCCGCCGCTGCTTACCCTCGCGAACGCCGTCGTCTCTGGCTCACGCCGAGAGCGCCGCCGTGTCGCGCTCCGCGTTACGCCCCCAGGCACTCCCCAGAGCCGAGGCGGCGCGGAGTTAACCGCATGCCCCAAGGGATCCTCGAGCTTTGCTTGCTCGCGTTTCGGGAGCCTCGCGACCGTCAAAGCGCCGCCGCCGTCGCCGCTGGGGCTGCGGCGGGACCGAGCCGACGCACGCACGCGGGACAAGGCTGTGCCCTGCGCTCCAGAAAGCTTCGAGGGGCGCCACCGGACTTCTCCAGTGGGGACCTGATCGGAGCATGGGCCGGCTAACCCAACAAGGCCCACTTCGGCCCTTTTCCTTTTAACCTTTGAATTCTGGTTCTTTTCTGCAGGGTGAACGAGCGGACTTTCTCCTTTTGGCCCTTGATGCTAAGTCCTGTGGGCTGAATTCGGCCCACTAACTCTTTCGGCCCATTGGGCCACTAACACTTTGGACCCAATTTCGGCCCACCATCTGTGACGATGACGTCACGATGATGCATGCTGATGTCATTCCTATTTTTAAATTAAAAATCCTTTTCTCTTTTATAAATAAATCTGGAAATTAATTTATAAAACCTTTTATCTTTGAAAATTCTTATCTAATTATCCGGAGCTCCGAAAAATTATGAAACCACTTGCGTTGGTTTCATAATTTTGAGACGCTCACTGCTACCCTATCCTTACCCGCTCTTGCCCTTGAACCGAGCCCCTTTTCGCCCCGCGTTCTTGGGGTAGAATTCGTGGCCGCTGCCCGCCACTGTGCTATTGTGGGTCTGGGACGCCGGAGCCCCGCAACTAACCATTGGCGTGCCGCGGACAGGAATCCTACCCCATGTTCGCATCACTTACCTTTCCTACACCCTTGTCTCCCCTTTTTGCTGCTTCGCGCTTAACCCGCTTCTGCTCTACGAAGCTATGTGTTGTGAAGCGTGTACCGTGCCATGTGCTTGAAGACAGGATGTCGCCCGTGATGGATGGCCGTGTCGTGAGCGGTGGCCTTCGCTTCACGAACGGCAACCCCGAGCCGCAACCTAGCTGCCTTGCCATGGACGTTGCCGCATCATCAGTACATACCTCGTAGCGCTCTTGAACACACTTTACCTCATCGCCACCCGATGTCGGTCACAAGATGATCCTTTCATTCCGTATGAGCTGTCGCCACATATCTTGGCATGATAATGCATTTTCTAGTTATCTTTTCTTCGCTCTGCGTTCATCACCCTTCGCGCTACCGCTTCATTCCTCTATGAGCTGAAACCTAGCAAGTGCTTGATCTCATCCTCTCCGCTTTCCGCATGCGAGCTTGATTCCCTAAGATCTTAGTAGTGAGATCCTTAAACTAACTCTTGCTCATATCTTGAAATCTAGTATATAAAAAAAACTAGTTGCTTAAACTACTTTTGTTTTAAATCAAATGCTCTATTATCATTAGTTAAACCGGTGCTGCATGCATTTACTCTGGAGTTTATTTGGATCTTCTAAATTGGTTCTTATTGATGTTTTTGCATTAGATGTATGCTCATTATTTATTTCCGTGTCACACCTCGTGTAGACTTGTGTTCTTGTTGAAGACCCGAGCTGCGACGACTAAGGAGACGCGTCTACCCCGACTTTGCCCGAGAGGATGCTCAACCACTACTTCTCTACGTCGACTACCGCGCAGGTGTCATGTCACTCTCAACCATGTAGAACCCATGCATGCTATTAGATGCTAGTGCTATATTTATGTTACTTGATTTGATGGATTGCATAGCCATTTGATTAGCCTTGCCTTGTTATTTGATATATCCTGATTCCTTGCTTTACCTACCTCGGGGCTAGCTACAGACCCCTAGCTAGTCCCATATACCAACTATCCATACTTTTGTTGCTTGATTATGGATGGTATTACGGGGCTTGGACCGAGATGTGGGAGATCTCGGTGTGTTCTAGCGTGAGTTGCGGGTGTGTTTCCCCTTGACGTGTTTATGGCGGGAGCGAGCCGTTTGGTTACTTGAGAACGCCTACCTCGGGGAGATGCGATCTGGCCTCTCGCCCGAGCGGTGTGTCGGACGGGATGGAGATGGTGAGTGCTCGCTCTCGGCCCTTAAGGACCGATCGTCAGTTGACCTTGCTTCAGTGGACTTTTACCGTACAAACCGCCCGCCTTGTATTGGGCGGGGGTGCGGGGTGAGACTCGTAGTGGATAGCGTCCCTCCTGTAGGCGGATCGGGGGTGATCGTGTCGGGAGACGGCTTTCCTCCTTAGAAGACTTCGCCCCCGGCGAGGCCGGGGAAGGGTTCCACGGCTTCGAGGGACCTCTCGGCGGCGGTATGAGCTCTACGGCGGAGGGCGCGCCGGACTCGGAGACGCGGAGGGTACTATCCACTTACTTGGACTCCACCGTATGGTAGGGTTTGGGACGGCGGCCACCGTTTCCGACTCTACTCGGGCGGGTACGGTTGTACAACCTCGCGAGTGTTAAACCTATAGCTATAGTCCGTGTCCACCGGTTATGGACGGTCTTCGATCTCTCACCCGGCTAGACTCTTTTCTTGTGCTTCTTCTCTCCCCCGAGTGAGTGAGCCCGGCCCGAGGCCGTTGAGATGTGGGGATAGGAGCGGTGGGCCCCACATCGCGGATGAGAGTTGGGAGCCGGATCGTGGTTGTGATTCGGTGCTTTGGTGTGGACATCCTTGTTGAGGGGTGCGGACCCCGGAGGGTGTGGACCACAGAGGTGTGGACCTCGAGGGTGTGGACCTCCGGAGGTGTGGACCTCGGCCGCTATTCTCGCATACCTTGATTGTTGCTACCGCGACGCTGCATGCATAACTTTCTACAGCCCAATATAGGTTTTATCCATGCATACTAGATTCAACCACCGCTTTTGCTCTTTGTTGGGAAGCTGACATGACCTACCCGCTTATCGGGTAGACGCTGGCATTTCAGACTCGGTGACCGTCTACGACTACAACTTCTGTGACGAAGGTGGGAAGACTAGAGCTGGTCCTATGCTCGAGGTTGCCTGTGGAGCTGGAGACGCTTCGCTTATGTAGATCCGCTGCGTAGGTGTTTTACCTTTCTTGATTCAGTCCTGTTGGACTTGTACCCGGCTCGTGCCGAAGAGTTGTACTCTGATGTTGTAATAATATTATGTAATTCTTCTTTTATTCCCGTGTTGTATGGATTTGTACCACTTGAGACAGGGATTGCACGTGATAGCCTCTTCCTGGGACTATCACGGAGGTGCAGAGAGTCGGATTTCCGTTCGCGGAAATTCGGGTCGTTTCACCGATCATGCGCTAATTAGGGACTCAAATTTCAGATGTTCCGACCAGCAGGGAATAACCCCAATGATTTTGAAGCATCGGGTAGTGGCAATCGTACGCAACCGCCGCCCACGATGTTGACCGAAGCTTTCGTAGCAGCACATACCGAAGTGTTGTGTCAGCTCCTGCAGACCCAACGGCAAATGGCTCAACAACTACAACAAATGCCACCGATGCAATCGAAGCTTCAACCTTCCAAGCCCTGTTCACCAGAAGTACCCACCCAGAGGGACATAAACGCCATGTCGGTGCCACTCAGCTGCTAGAAGGGCAGAATTCTGTGCTGAATCAGATAGTGTACGATATCATCCAAGGACGTTATGGGAAACCATATCAGAATAGTTTGGCAGACAGTCTCTCTCAGTCCTTATCTGCCTCTATGGTCGAACAAGCCCGTTTGTTCAATCTGTTGGAGGAGTATGTTAGTCAAGACCAACTCCAAGCCTCCGACTCCATATTACCACCTTCTCGACTACCAATGGATATTAGAGCAGAAGAGGATGCAATCCGAGGCAACAAACGAGGATTATCTGAGGTAGATGTAAGTGAGTGGGAAATTACCTGTATGGAGACTTGTCCGCGTGAGGGCAAACGAAGCTGTAACCCTAGTAGTGCCACTCAACTCCCTGCTAGTGAAAAATCTTCGCGAACCACGAAGAGGGCAAAGAAAAAGGAGAGAAAGAGGCTCCGCCTTATCAAGAAGCCCAGCAACCGATCTCTAAACCCAAAGATCTTCCTCCCCGGTTGTGCTACAATTGTAGACAGCCCGGGCATTTTGCCAATAAGTGCCCGAACCCCAGACAGCAGAAGCCCCAGCAGCAGAAGCAGAACCCCGGATCTGCTATCAACAACAACGAGCCAAGCCCTCAAGTGGAGCAACGCCAACTGAATATCATGGGTAACACTTCTATCCCAGAACCATTCTTCACCTCCCCTTGTAATTTCGAATCTCGGGACGAGATTCTTCTTAAGGGGGGTAGACTGTGACGCCCCAGGTTTTTTATTACCGTCATTAACGATAATGACCGGATCAGCCGAGTCAAACCGGTCAAACCCCGGTCAAACCTAGGTCAACCTGGGTCATCACCCGAAAACCTCGCCAATGAACCCCAACGAATCCCTTGACCAAGCCTACATACACCCGTAGTCAACCTTTGGTCAAAGACACGGTCAAACCCCGCTTAACCGTTGACGTCAGCGAATGTCGTCCGGAACTTTTGCCGCGTTCCCCAAAATTCACCTAAACACTTCAAAATCTACCTTTATGAAAGTTGTCCATCTTGTTGAGGGACACAACTTTCATGTCGATTGGCATTTCAAATTTGGAGAGGAAAATTGTGAAAAACCCCTTGCAAGACAGATTTTCCTGTTTTCCAGAACGTGTCGACATTCAAAGTTGGCACGACATTCCTGGAAAATCCATTGAGAAAAACACTATATGGCCTTTTTGAAAGTTGTAGAGGGTAGTTAGATTTACAACTTTCCTGTTCATTGCCTGGTGCACTTTTATTCACTTTTTTGGAGAAAATCTGTTTTGAACAGGGGCACTCCGAGGTCTAGCCGGCCGACGCCGCGCCGTGCGCGACGTCGCGCGCCGTGCGCGCTTGGGCACCCCGCCGGCCGCGCCGCCGCGCCGCCCCGCGCTCCCCCTCCGCGGTGCCTCGGTCCACGCGCCGCCCGCGCCTTCCCGATGCACTCGCTCCATCCCGAGGTGGCGCACACACCGAGGGAGCCCCCCCCGCCCGCGCCCTAGGGGAGTCCCGCCGCCGTACGCCCTCCCCCGCCCGCCGTGGTACGGGCGCCGCCCGCCGCCGTACCCGCCGTGGCCGGTGCCCCGCCCGAGCCGCCCCTCGTTTCCCTCGTCCACGCAACGCCTATAAGGCCGTCTTCTTCCCCCGCGCAAGGACGCCCTCCGCCGGACCCTCCGCCGCACACCGCGCAGCCGCCGCCGCGTCCCGGTCGGCGACCGCGGCGAGCTCCCCGCTCCGGCCGGTTGCGCGCCCCCGCACGACCGGCCACCGCCTTCTCCTACACCCTCGCCAAAGCCCCCCCCAAGCCACTTGTGCCCCGACCGCACCCTCACCTCGCCGAACCCGCCGTGCGGCCGCCGGCCGCCGGCCGCCACCGCCGAGCACCCCTCCACCGGCCCTCCTCACCTCCAAGCCACCCACGGACCAAACCCCAAGGAGCCCTAGACCACTCCCTTGCCCTCCCCGACCGATCCCGCCGCCGGCGATCGCCGGATCGAGCCGCCCGTGCCGGCCGGCCGCCCCGGGGACCTGTTGCAAGGCGCCAGATCTTCCTGAGGGGTATTCTGCAAACCGAGGGTATGCTTGTGAAACCTGAAAAAGTTGTAGGGGCCTCAAGGTTAAACCGTAACTCCAACAGTGAGGTCATTTATCTGATTCTTGTAAATTGTGTAGAAAATCACAGAAAATTCAGAAAAATGTGAAACTAATTTTGTTAGATCCTTTGTGATTTAAACTACAACTTTTGTTATTTTGGCCTGAGCTAATTCCTTTTAATTTTTGCATGAAAAATACAAATGTGAAAACCCTAGATCTGTAATATCTCAAAAACCATAGAACCTCTGTAGATAATTTTTGGATATGTTGTGTGTTAGGTCATGAGTAGCTCCTATGCCAAAACTTGCACAAAGTTATCATGCAAATATTTTTATAAAAATGTTTTTCTATCTCTGGTAGAACTGCATAAATGATTTTTCATGTTAAATATATTTATGTTTTTGACCCCAACTTGTGCACACTGTCTTATAATACCAAAATACACGTCTTGTGAATTAATCATGAATTTTGGATTAACAGAAATAATTATTCTTGATTTATGCATGTTTTTCTTCGTAAATTAATAAACCAAGTTCAGTAGAGATTCCATGTGAAAATGTTGGTTTTCTAAGCTTGTTTAGGACCAGAGAGCATCCACAAGAAATTTTAGGTCATTTGGATGCTTAATTATTTTTATATACATTTAAATTGAATCACTAGATAACCTTTGATATTTTCCATAATAATTATTTTTCCTAACATCCAACGCTTACATGTGGGTCCAATGGACCAGTATAGATGCTAGTAGGCTTAAGAAACACCCCATTAATTTTTGGTAATTTAATTGTTTAATAAAAGGCTTAAAAGCCCTTTTTCCTTTAAAGGGAAATTAAATAAAGAAAAGCCCTTATTTAATTCTTTTTTCATTTTGAAAATATTATCTAATTTAATTAAAAGATAATTAGTTCTCATTGCTAATGAGGAATTAATCCAAGGATAAAAGTATTAATTATATCTTTGCTTGTGAAAGGAAAATGATTAAAAGCTTTACACATGAAATGACAAGTATAAAGAAACCTTTATTCAATTGTGCAATAAAGAGAAATCACCCAACCACCCATGTAACTTGAGTGTGGTTGCAAATCATGTTAACAAGGTTAAATGTACCTACCCACTACTGTTGATGGAATTAAATTAAATTATTTACATATATATGTACACAGTCACCATCAAAAAGAATAATTAATAAAGAGTTGCATATTATTCCTTTATGGAAAAGTATGCTGAATGTAGCTTTATCTAGGTGAATGTGCCCAACAAGTACACCCTTGATTGTCAAAATGATTCGTAAGTAATTAAAGTATAAACCGTCGAATAAATCTTGCATTTGCATCTTCGTGTAGATCTTTCCGCCGATAGACGTACGCTCGTGCCGGAAGGAGGAGACGAAGGTGCCGACCAAGAGCTGACGTGCGTGAACGTAGCTCAAGACCTGGACCCAAGTCCAGAAGGGCCCAAGGCCAACCTTGCCAGCGGAGGCAAGCCCCGGGTCATTAACCCCGTCTTTTAAAATTATGCAATTATGTTTGCTATGATTGTGCATTTACGTTTCGAGAATTGATTTGAAACCCTAGATGCATGATCCCTAGGTACCTATGCTCTATCACTAGTATGCTAGGTCGATAGCCGCCATGCTATAGGACCGATAGAAGTCGAGTGATGTTCGTCACTCGCGAGAATAGGTTCCTAGATAGGAATCATAAGATATCCTTAAATGGATCGCTCATGTGGTAAGAGCATGGGATTGGGCTCGGTCCGGTGGGCATGTGGGCTAAGCTTTTGAACGTACCAAGCATATGCGGGAATGGGACCGGTAAGCCTAGTACCTTAATGAGGCGGCACGGGATCCTACCGTTACTACTCTCGAGAAATCTCCCTTACCGGCTAGCTACCGGAAGGGTGGTGTATGGTGACTCCGGGTATCTCGCGGGGTATGCCGGATAGCCTGCACCAGGGACTGTAAGATTCAATCCCAACCCGAAGATTTATGGGGACGGCCTGGGAAGTTGTCCTCGCGGGGACAGCCTACCGTGTGTTTGGGTCTACCCTGCGAGGTTTAAATCAATCGATTGTCGGCCTCTCACCGTTATCCGAGACTGCTTATTCTACTGGCCATGATATCCCATAATGATGGAACCCGAGAAATATGGTTGGATGAATTAATTGCTTGCCCAATTTTGATTGAATTAGTTGGCACATTTAGAAATGGTAATCAACTAGAACTTGTGCTAAAAGATTGAAAGTAAGGATCCACTCTTAGTGGCTTTCCAGCAAAAGAAACTCCACCGGCCAAAAGCCTTTCATGTCTAGAGTTTGGTGATGTAGTTATCACCCGACGGTTAAGTCTTGCTGAGTATTAGTATACTCGACCTTGCTTTAAAAATGTTGTTGCGGGTGTGCTTGATCGAAGGGTGACGACAAGTGATGACATCACGGACGGCCTCCTGTGATGTTCACCGTTCCGCTAGTTTAAATTATTCCGCTGTATTTTCGAACTCTGAAACTTTTATCTTATGCCTTGCACAATGGTTTGTAATAAAATGTTAATTCATGTTGTACTCTGGACTCGCCTTCGCGTGAGTTTAATGCATGTATCGATCCTCTGTTCGATGTTCAAGTGATTTACCGGGCGTTAACTTGGCAACTAACGACAGGATGATACTTTACTATTGTTTAACGACCAAAGTGGATCGGTCTTAGGCGATAGTACGGTATTTTCCCGGGCGGGTTGTCACAGCGAGCCACCCTCGCCGAGGCTCGGGCCTCCCTCGAGCGTGAGCGCCTGGCGCGGGAAGAGGCCCAGGGCCGACTCCAGCAAGAGCACGTCGTACTCGAAGGGGCGCAGGCGACCCTCAAGCAGCGGGACGAAGAAATCTCGCGGCTCAACGGGGAGCTGACCCAACTCAGCGTCTCGCACGAGGACCTGCGCCAGTCCCTCGAGGAGCAGGAGGCCACGGTTCTCTCCCTGCGGTAGGCGGCTGAGGACGCGCGCGAGGCCCTCGAGGCGGAGAGGAAGCAGGTCGAAGGTGAGTTGGTTTTCGCTTGTCCTCCGCTTGTCCGTTCGACTTGTTTGGGATCCGCTCCCAACTTTCGTTTTTCGTTTCTGATTTTCAGGCTTGCGGACCGCTCTGGGAAACTCGACAACCCAGGCTCAGTTTGTGCAGACGGCCTACAACTCCTCACAATAGGAGTTGGAAGTGATGCGAGCCGCCGCCCTCGAGGGCTGCCGGGGAGTCGAGGAGGGCGAGGCGCAAGCCGGGAGTTCAATGGCGAGTCGCCTCCGCGCCCTTGGTCGGCACGTCACCCGGCGCATGTGTCGCGCCCTTCATCGGGGCGTCCAGAAGGCGCTTGGCGTGGTGGCCTCCCACTATCAGGTCGACCTGGAAGCCGTCTCTACGGGCTACGTTGTCCCCGTCGGTGTCGACGATGAGCTGGCGATGAACCATGCGGACGCGCTCGCCGCCCCTGCTGCCGACATCCTCACCGAGGACTTCACGGATTTCCTGTTCCCGGATGCTCCCACGACCGGCGACCCTCAAGCCTGAAGATCACTTGGCGTTCATGCCCTTGTTGTTTAAGTATTAGCATTCAAGCCGTGTGGCCATGTAATAAACAATTACTTGTTTGAAACATCCGGATGTTTGTAAATTGAAGTAATGTTGTTTACTCCAGCGATTGTATTTTTCTGCCTCCCAGTTTTCTTAGGTGAACCCTGACTGGGAAAAATTCGTTCGCACGAGTAGCTTGCAGGCAAAGCGGCGAGGGGGAAGGGCCGTATCCAACCGGAGGCGTAGGCTATCCTCGACTCGCGCTTCTTCACCCTTTAGCCGCTCGCGCCCCGCGTAAGTTCACCCAAAACTTGGGTCGAGGCGTACTTAGTACATTTGCGACGGGTTTTTGCGAAAAAATGGGACCATTTTGGGGGGGGATGCCCCCCGCAGTAGCCCCCGAGGGTGGCTTGGTTTTCTGGGGAAAGCCAAGTCGCCCTTTGACTTTATTCATCTTGATGAAAATTTACATTCGTACACCCAACTGGGGTGTTGGGTGCATAAATAGCAAAAAGAACTTGGAAATCCTTCCTAGGGGTAGAAGCGACGTAGCTGCTAGATGTTCCAAGTGTTGGTGAGTTCTTCACCGTCTTCGTTGGCCAGCTTGTAGGTGCCGGGTTTGAGTACTTTGACCATGACGTAGGTTCCCTCCCACGGGGACGACAGCTTGTGGCGGCCTCGATTGTCTTGGCGCAGCCTTAGGACTAGGTCCCCTTCATTGAAGTCTCGGCGCCGTATCTTCCGGGCCTGGTAGCGCCTCAGCGCCTGCTGGTACCTTGTCGAGTGCATCAGGGCCACGGTGCAGGCTTCGTCCAGTTGGTCCAGCAAGTCCTCGCGGGCTCGCTGGTTGGTGCCCTCGTCGTAGCCCCGGACTCTAGGCGACCCATATTCCAAGTCCGTGGGGAGAATGGCCTCCGCGCCATAGAATAGGGAAAACAGGGTGAATCTTTGGCTCTGCTCGGGGTGGTTCAGAGGCTCCACACGACCGCTGGTAGCTCCTGGAGCCATTTTCGACCGGACTTGTTCAGTCTGTCGAAAATCCTGGGCTTGAGACCTTGTAGGATCATGTCGTTGGCGCGCTCCACTTGACCGTTGGTCTGTGGATGCACCCGGCCGCCCAATCGACGCGGATGTGGAACTTGTCGCAGAACTCCAGGAACTTTCTGCCAGTGAATTGGGACCCGTTGTCGGTGATGATGGAGTTAGGCACCCCGAACCGGTAGATGATGTCGGTGAAGAACGTCACGGCCTGCTCCGCCTTGAGATTCGTGGTCGGGTGCACCTCGACCCACTTGGAGAATTTGTCGATGGCAACCAGCAGGTGAGTGTTGCCCTCGGGCGCTTTCCGCAAGGGCCCGGCGATGTACAACCCCCACACGGTGAAGGGCCATGTGACGGGGATTGTCTAGAGGGCGTGCACAGGGAGGTTGGTCTTGCGGGCATAAAACTGGCACCCTTCGCAGTTGCGCACAATCTCGCTGGCATCAGCGACCGCAGTGGGCCAGTAGAAGCCCTGGCGGAACGCGTTGCCCACGAGGGTGCGTGGCGCTGCGTGGTGGCCGCACACGCCCGCGTGAATGTCTCGAAGGAGCTCGCTCCCCTGAGGGATGGGCACACATCGCTGCAGGACGCATGATGCGGCGCGCTTGTACAGCTCGCCATCGACGAGGGCAAATGACTTGGCCATCCTGGCGATGCGCCTGGCCTCGAATCGGTCTGGGGGAAGCTCACCTCGGTCCATCCAGGCAATATATTTGTCTCGCCAGTCCTCCGCGCGGGGGACCAGCTCTGTATCCATGGCCTCGGCCTCGGCCTCGTCCGCGCCATACCCCTCGAGCAGGGAGAGTACAAACACCTCGTTCGAGGGGTCCTCGTCCATAGGCTCTGCGCCTATGGGGTCCGAGGGAGCCCCCGAGGGTTCCTCCTGGCTCGAGGGGGTCGGCTCGAGGTTGACGGATGGCCTGGTGACATCCCGCGCAAAAACATTCGGGGGAAGGGTGATTCGCCCCGACGCGATTTTGGCGAGGTCGTCCGCCTCCTCGTTGTACCGGCGGGGCACGTGGTTAAGCTCTATGCCGTAGAACTTGTCCTCGAGGGCCTGTACAGCATTGTAGTACGCCTCCATCTTGTCGTCGTGACAGCTCGCGTTCTTCATGACCTGGTCGGTCACGAGCTGCGAGTCCCCCCTTACGTCGAGGCGCTTGATGCCCGTCTCGATAGCGATTTTGAGGCCGCAAAAAAGGGCCTCATACTCCGCCATGTTATTTGGCGCGGGTGTATGCAGGCGCACTGCGTACCTCATGTGCTCCCCGAGGGGTGAGATGAAGAGCAGGCCCGCGCCTGCCTCGGTTTTCATCACCGACCCATCAAAGTAGAGGGTCCAGCACTCAGCCTGGATTTGCGGCGGCGGCAGCTGTGTGTCTGTCCATTCGGCGACGAAATCCGCCAGGATCTGGGACTTGATTGCCTTGTGCGGCGCATAGGCGAGCGTCTCGCCCATGAGTTCCACCGACCACTTGGCGATTCTGCCTGCCGCGTCGGGGTTTCAGATAATCTCCCCCAACGGAAAGGAGGAGACCACCGTGACCGGATGGGTTTCGAAGTAGTGACGAAGCTTGCGCCGTGCTAGCACCACTGCGTAGAGCAGCTTTTGGATCTGCGGGTAACGCGCCTTTGTCTCGGACAACACCTCACTGATGTAGTATACAGGTCGTTGGACTGGTAGGGCGTGCCCTTCCTCCATACGTTCCACCACGATGACGGCGCTGACCACCTGGGTGGTTGCGGCGATGTAGAGGTACAGAGGCTCGCCATCCCGGGGTGGCGTTAAGATCGGTGTGTGGGCTAGCGTCGCCTTGAGCTTGTCAAGTGCCTCCTGGGCCTCGACGGTCCAGGAGAAGCGCTTGTGCTTCTTCAAGAGTCGGTAGAGGGGCAGCCCCTTCTCGTCGAGCCGCGAAATGAAACGGCTCAAGGCGGCGAGACACTCCAGCACCTTCTGGAACCCCTTAAGGTCTCGAATCGGGCCCATCCGCTCGAGGGTTGTGACCTTTTCGGGGTTGGGCTCGATGCCCCGTTGGGAGACGATGTACCCCAGCAACACGCCTCGCGGCACTCCAAAGACGCACTTCTCGGGGTTCAACTTTACCCCGTTGGCTCACAGGCAATCGAATGCCACGCGCAGGTCGTTAACCAGGTCGTCCGCCTTCGTGGTTTTTACGACTATATCGTCTATGTAAGCCTCAAGGGTTCGCCCGATGTGATCTCCAAAAATGTGTTGCATGCATTGTTGGTATGTAGTGCCCGCTTTTCGGAGACCAAACGGCATCGTTACGTAGCAGTACATCCCGAATGGCATGATGAATGAAGTCGCAGCTGGTCGGGCTCCTTCATTTTTATTTGGTGGTACCCGGAATAGGCATCAAGAAAGCATAAGAGTTCACACCCTGCAGTCGAGTCAACGATTTGATCGATTCGTGGCAAAGGAAAAGGAACTTTAGGACATGCTTAATTTAAACTAGTGTAATCTACACACATCCGCCACTTCCCATTCTTTTTCTTAACTAGTACAGGATTAGCTAGACACGTAGAGTGGAACACTTCCTTGATGAACCCAGCCTCGAGGAGCTTCCACAGCTCTACTCCGATCGCTCGGCGCCGCTCTTCATCGAAGAGGCGCAGCCGTTGTACGGCGCGGGAGTGAGGTAGGATGTCAAGGGAGTGCTCGGCGACCTCCCTCGGGATGCCTGGCATATCCAAGGGGCTCCACGCAAAGATGTCAGCGTTGGCGCGGAGAAAGTCGACGAGCACCACTTCCTATTTCGGGTCGAGGGTGGAACTGACTCTCAACGCCTTGCCCTCGGTGGCAGCAGGGTCGAGAGGCACCTCCTTGGTTTGCTCAGCAGCCTCGAAGCTGCCGGCGTGCTTGGCGGTGGAGTCGAGGTCTTCGTTGACCAGCTTCTCCAGATTCGCTACGAACGCTTCATCCAGCGCTAGCGCCTCAGTGTGCTCCACGCACTCGACGTCATAGTCGAACGCGTGCTCGATCGATGAGCCCACGGTGACGACGCCTTTGGGTCCCGACATCTTCATCTTGAGGTAGGTGTAGTTTGGGACCGCCATGAACTTGGCGTAGCACGGCCGCCCGAGAATGGCGTGGTACGCGCCCCTAAACCCCACCACCTCGAAGGTGAGAGTCTCCTTGCGGAAGTTGTCTGGCATGCCGAACAAGACAAGCAGATCGATCTGCCCGAGGGGCTGGACGCGCTTGCCCGGCGCGACACCATGGAACGACGTCGTGCTGGGCCGCAGCTGGTCTAACCTGATCCCCAGCAGGCGCAGAGTGTGCGCGTAGAGGATGTTGATGTTGCTGCCTCCGTCCATCAGCACCTTGGAGAAGCGCGCATTGCCGATGATCGAGTCGACGACTAGCGGGTACTAGCCCGGGTTAGGGATGCGGTTCGGGTGATCCTCACGGCTGAAGGTGATGGCATCCTCCGATCAGTCAAGGAAGGAGGGAGGAGCCTTCTCCGCGGCGAGGACCTCGTGCCACTCCCGCTTCCGCTGGCTGTTGGACATGTCCACGGTCGCCCCTCCCCCCCCCCCCCCCGAAGACGAGGAAGACGTTTTCCACCGCGGGGAAGCCACCGGCGTCGCCGTCACCCCCATCCTTCTTGGCCTCACCATCCTTCGCGGCGGCGCAGCTGTAGTACTTCTTGAGCATGTCGCATTGCTTGAGGGTGTGGTTGACCAGTGTCTTGTGGTACGGGCAGGGCTTCTTCAACATGTCGTCGAATACGCCGGGGCCTCGAGGGGCCGCTCGAGGACCCCTTCGAGCTGGGTCAACAGCAAGGGCCTCGTCCCCGTCGTCGTCGCGCCCCTGTGCGCGCGCCTCGCGGCACGGCTTCTTGCCCTTTTTGCCCCGCTTGTGCTTCTACGGGGGCTCTTTGGACTTGCTGCCCTCCGTGGGCGTGTCATCCACGCACTTGCCCTTCTTCCCGTCGAAGATGGTCCCGCCGCCTCCTCGCCGGAGGCAAAGCTGGTGGCGATGTTGAACAACTCGTTGGAGTCGACCTGCGGGCTGCGCCCGAGCTCGCGCACGAGGTCCCGGCAGGTTGTGCTCTCGAGGAAGGCGTGTACGATCTCGGACTGGGCCACGCTCAAGAGCTTCGTGCAGCACCTGGAGAAGCGTCGTATGAAGTCCCGGAGCGACTCACCGGGCTTCTGGGTGCACGCGCGCAGGTCCTAGGACTTCCCAGGGCGCACGTACGTGCCTTGGAAGTTCCCCACGAAGGTGCGGACTAAGTCATCCCAGTTGTGGATCTGGCTAGCCGGTAGATGCTCGAGCCATGTTCATGCCGAATCGGCGAGGTGCAGCGGCAGGTTGCGGATGATCACCTCGTCGGTGGTGGCTCCGCCCAGCTGGCATGCCAGGCGGTAGTCGTTGAGCCATACACGGGGGTCCGTCTCCCCCGTGTACTTGACGATCGACGTGGGCTAGCGGAAGCGTTGAGGGAAGCTCGCCGTGCGGATCTCCCAGCTGAACGCGCGGGTCCCCGGGGGCTCCGGCATCGGCGAGCGGTCTTCACGGCTGTCGTAGCGCCCACCCCGCCGTGGGTGGTAGCCTACCGCCGCCCGTGTCTCTGCGTTGCCCGTCCGCCGGCATTGATGACGTTACGAGCGTCGCCGTCCGAGGCCTCGCCCGCGCGTGTCAAGGATCCGCTCCCCGACCGGCGTTCGACCTTCGTTGGCGGGTTGCCCCGCCGCGCCGCCCGCGTGAACTGACGCCTCAGGGCCTTGCGCGCCTCCGTCGTCCCACGCGCTCCCCTGCTGGCGAATGCGAGACGCCGAGCTCTCGGCGTGTTGCACTAACACCACCTCCCAGCAACTTCTAGTAAAATATTCCCTTTGTATCGAAATATTTGTCATCATCATGGTTTTAAATAGCGGGATAAGGCGTTTAGCGGCAAGACTGTCGTTATGGTATTTAGTGGGATATAGCTGGTATTTAGCGGGCTATAACCGGTTTTAGCAGGCTAAATGCCATAGCAGTTTCCCTTTCCAAAAGCTACAGAACCTTGGTCGTCGTTGATTTTTCTTACAACTTTGATTATTCGTATTATTCAAAAAAATATTGCAAATATGTAAAATTGTGAGTTAAACTTAAAATAGATACAATAATAAAGCATGTGGCATACAAAATACATGAAACTTACATAATTTTTTGATAAGACGAATGGTCAGAATTGTAGAAAAAAGTTAATGATGACAAAAGTATTTTGATATGGAATGAGTATATAATATTTGTGATATAACTACAATCCCATTATTGATATTATTGGTGAACCTGATGGACAAAGCCACACGGCCACACGGCCACCAGGTGTACCTGCAACGACCTTCTGAAGGAATAACGCTTCTGGAGCGTGCCAAACTTGATCAAATATTTTTTTAAAAAGTTTGATCAAATATTTTCATTTGTGATCAAAAGAAGTAATACTTAATTTAATTTATTGGGGGCTGAGAATATGAGATGCTACACATTTCAGGTTGAAGAAGTCATTTACGATGGCTAATGTCAAATCCTAAAATGACAACGAGGGGTACGTAGTTTTTTTAGGGCACTCCCAATGGAGTATTAAGGGCAGTCTCAAACGGAAGAAATTGGCACGATTTCTATAACATAAGAAATCATATATAGAAACTATATACCACAGTGGTAGTATCTTCATGTAATAATTATTTTATATTTCTCTCTCTGAACTCTAACTTCTTCCTCCAATGAGAGAGTGACATGAGTTCAATAGAGACTAGTAGTTTCTTCCCGATGGCAATTTCATGGTGTCTTGTGCATTGGTTCAAGAGAAGACCTGGATTCTTGACGAAGAAATCATTTCTATGATTCTCCATCTCTTTCTTCATGAACTAGACTGCCACCACCATTTTGATTAATTGACAAGCTATTTAAGAATAGAAACTATCATTAAGGGCACTCCTAATGCTAGAAACTATCATAGTTTCTATACGATAGGACTTCGTGTCAACAAACTATCTTCCACAATGCAATTTTCTATTCTTGTCGGTGCGGAAAGTAGTCCCGACACTAACTAGTAAGAAGCGCTGAGATCTATCTCTCGACGGTCGGTGCTAAGCAACTAGTGACACTTTGTTTTATCCTGGTTCTGGCCGGGGGCCGTACGTCCAGCAGGGGTGTGCTCGGGGCACCATATTGCGTTGCGCAGTGGTGCTCGTAGAGGGGGGCTACAAGCGAAGCGGGAGAGGAGGTCGGGCCTCCAAGTCCCAGAGGTACTGATTGAGGCAAGTGCCAATATCATGATCAAGGCGGAAAGCGTGCAAGTGAGTGCTGTCCGTCGTCCCCCGCGGCTAGGGGACTCCCCCTCGTTTTATAGGCTAAGGAGGCGGCAGTTTACAAGCGTGCCGCACTATTTCGTCTACGTGTAGAGGCATGGTGTACATCGTCGCTGAGTGGACGGCTGTCCTGGCGAATTGTTGGGGGTCACCCGAAAAATTCGGATAACAGCCCTAACACAAGTGAGAGTTCTTAACACGTTCAAGTACAAAGTGAGAGCGCAAAGAGACTGACTCCCTCTGCAAGTAGCACAAGTTCCAAGAAGTCTGAATCCATTTACACGTGCCCTTGCGCCCCCTTTTATAGGGAGACGAAGGGACTTTTACATACCGATAACACCCCTAGTCTCAGAGAATATTCCTAGTGTGAACGCATATATGATTGTCTTTTTTGTCTAACATATTTACAAATCTGCCACTAGTTCACACTCTAAACCCGAACTTTTTGGGACTACAACTTTGACTTTGCTTCTCCCCTGGTTCGTGAATGTCTTCGCACGAAACTCCCGAACTAGGTCTTCAACAGATTCCCGAAGTGGCCTTTGCTTCCCAGCTGGTTCGTGCATGTCCACGCGCCTGAGTCCCGAACAGAGTCTTCATCAGATTCCCGAATCGGCAGTTCTCCGAAGTTCGGACTATCAACAGTTGAGATTCCGGGCTTCCGCATGTTCGTGACTCCACCTCCTCGCCGAATCAAGATTCCCGAACTCTGCACATTCGCGAATTCGAGACTTCACAGGTTACAGGCTTCCGAGAATCGCGAGTTCCCTGCTCCTGAAAAACATGCTTTGAGAACTTTATTAAGCTCAACGTTTCGAGGGTGACGGGTTTTCTTGAATTCCCCAACACTAGCCCCTCGGGGAAGCGGGTTGACTCCGACGATCCGATTCCATGAATCCTTCGGAAATTTAGTAGAAAACGTCACCCTCGGAACGTCGGAGGGGACACGCGTCGCCCGGGGAACCAAGGACGGTTAAATCGAGGCGTGTTTCGCGGAACTACCCCTCCCCGGCCCTATAAATAGCGGGCTGCCGCTGTTGAAAAAATTTTACAGCTTTCCAGCTTTTTCCACAGTTCGTGCATTTCACTTTTTCGCGGAATCTGGTCTTCTGCCGAAAAGCCGGCGAGTCTCTAGGTGTTGTTTGCGCTTCTCTAAGGTATTCCTTCATCTTTCTCTTGTCAATTTGTTACTTGTTAAACTTCGGTGTAGCGATGTCGCGATTTCGCGAGTATTATTCTCGAACCTTACTCTTAACTGTTTGTATGTTCGTAACTGTTGGTTAGGTGGCTCGCGTTAAAAGAATAGCTAGGCCCATGACTACCGAAGAGCTCATCGCTGCTGGTCTTCCAATTGACCCAGCTGTCGAAGGTGCCGAACATGCTATACCTACCGAAGATGTCGGCTCCCCTAGCGGCTCCAGGAGTCGCGAAGATGGGGAAGTTCAATCCGACGATGGCGAAAACGTCGGAAATGTGGATGCCGATGTCGACGACCTGATCAGGTTAAGGACCTCTGGCCCGCTGCCACCCTCACTCGCCTTCGGAGAGTCGAAGGACACCAGCAACACTGTTCGTGAGTACGAAAGGGCCGGATTTTTCTCCCCTAGCGCTGGGCGTGCCCCGCTTGATGAGGTGACTCCAACTCCTAAGGAGGGAGATATTGTGGTGTTTCAGGATTTCTTCATCTGTGGGCTAAGGTTCCCTTGTGACCCCATCTTGCCGGCCATTCTCGATGCATTTTCGGTGAAGATCCACCAGCTTACTCCTACATCCTTCCTTGAGGTGTCAAAGTTTATCTGGATTCTGAAGACCTTCGGCTGCAACCCTACCATCGACGCCTTCACCAGATTCTACGAACTGGTGATCATCCCCGAAGTTGTCAGAGGTGAAGACGGGCAGTTCTACCACAGCCAGCACGCGTGTTGCACCTTCAATACGCGACGCCAGAACACCCGACAAGGAATCACGCGAATCCAGATCGCTCCTTGCTGCAAGTTCAACCTTACCGACGATTGGAAATCTTACTGGTTTTACTTGAAGGTTGATGTGCCGAAGCTGTCAAGCCCGATCGCGCCTCTTGCCGCGGTGAACGTAGGGAAGTACAACCAGCGGGCCTTGGGAATCAGAAGCTGCAAGAGTGCATTTCACCTGGCCAGCACAATACTTGGCGGCTGTGATATTATCGAAGAATTCGTTGCCGCGCGGGTCTGGCCTATCTCGAACGGTTGGGCCCCTGCTGAAATCGTGTACTACAATGTCAACTGGGCAGATCAGAAGGTGCCTTTCCCGAAATTCGGGATCAAACTTCGCGAGGGCCAGAGCGCCGAGGACTTCATGGATGAAGTGGAGAAAAGGGTGAACGTCATGGTAGGCGAATATACCATGAACGAGTACAAGGCGTATAAGGCCCTGGTGAGGCACAAGAAGAAAATCAACCGCATCTTTTCGGAAGTTTGCGGTGATAAACTTTTCAGCTCTCGAGGCCCTGGTCCCAAGTTGAAACTCCCCGCCGTCGCCGTGGCTAGTTGCTCAGCCGCCCCAATTAACGCTCCCCGAAGAAGATCGTCGAAGCGAAGCTCCTCGCCTGCCAACGAAGGGGCCTCTTCGGGGGTCAAGCCTTTGAGGACAAGATCACTGGAATCGTCGAAGCGGAAACGAAAGACCTTCGGACTTCGGACTTCGGACGCTGAACTCCAGGCTGCTTTGGGGCTTGCCCAGATGAGCCGCAAGAAACCTAAGAAGGCAATGAAGAAAATTTCTTCCACCGGCGTTCGGCGAGTCCCCTCCGCCTTCGACGATGACACCTTCGCGGAGACAGATAGCTTTAAAGGTGTTTTTCTCTGGCCACCGTTTAACTTTCGAGACAGCTATCCATCTGGTTCCGAGAATGAATTCGTGGATGTTGATTCCTTTTCAGATGCTGCCCCCGAAGTCCGAAAGGAGACTTCCCCTGCTGTTGCTGAGAAGTCTGTTGTTGCTGAAGTTGCTGTTCGCACCGAATCCCCTGCTGCTGCCGAAGCCCCTGTTGCTGAGGTCCCTGCTGCTGACCAAGCCTCTTCCGAATTCGCCCAGGACCTTGAGCGCACTATTCAAAGGGGAGACCATCCTGCCGAACATGTTCCTCTGGTTGAAGTTCGGGAGGTCGTCCCCGAAGACCAGACACCCTCTCCTTAGCTGCTTTTAACAAAAGCTTTGGTACGTCTCATCGCGGCAAGCTATTGCGTGTTGGTTTCGAGACAAGTGGCGTCGGGGGCAAGACGTCCAAGTTTTTAACTCTGTGGAAATCGTCCGCCATTGTTGATGAAACAGGAGAGGAGGCGCCAGAACGACCCGAAGAAGCCGCTCAAGGCTCCGAGAAAAGGCCTCTCTCTCTGTCTCCGAAACCACTCCTTCGCCTCGAGGGAAAACCTCTTCAGGTTCGACTAAACAAGTCACCATGCAGCATTTTAGTAAGCAAGGTTCGTCTATCCTCGCTACCTCTTCATGCCATTCACGATTGTTGAATCTTGGTCTGAGACTTACTCTTGAATTTTTCAGAATTCAAGGATCTGTTGCATTCTTACTCTCCTTCGAAGCTTGCACGCTTCCACGAGGATTATACCCTCAAGTACTCTATGCTTGGGAAGGTTGCCCTAGAGCGGCTTTCTAAACAAGAGAAGATTAATGAAGAACTTTCTCAGAAGTCCAAGGAACTATAGCGTAACTTCACCCTCGCGCAATCCACGAACCTGGAACTCGAGAGAAAGGTGGCTGAGCTAGCGGAGGCTTTGAAAAGGAGTCAAGATGAAAAGAAAGTCGCAGAGGCCGCGCTCGAGGAATCCAAGAAAGAGCTTGAGAAGGTTCAAAAATCTCATGAAGATGACCTGAGCGTGATTGAAAAACTTCGGCAAAAGCAAGAGCGAGCTACGAAAATCGCCGAAGATCTTCGGATCAATAACGCCAGCCTCGCCAAGTCATTGAGCACAAAGGATCGCAAAATCGTGGATCTTGAGAAGGCGCTGGCAGAACAAGGTGAAGCCTCGAAGAAAAACACTTCGGAAACTCTGGAAAAGCTGAAACTGCTCTATGCGGAGTACCAGAAGTCCTTGAACGAGTACGGTGTTCGTCCAGCCCCTCTCCCGGATCACATCGATATTCCCGATTTCATGGATTGGCTGGAGGATGAGTTCAAGGCCCTTACCGAGGTGATCTCTGGCGCCAGCAACTTCGTTGTTGCTTTCTCTGTGGAGAGTATCCTGAAGATCCTTCACGATTATGACTGTGTGGACTTGGCGAAGTTTCGCGCGAATCTCTCTCGATTCCCCAGCGTTACTAGTGACGCAATACTTCGAGCGAACTCCGACGTTCAAGCTATCAAGACGAAGTTCGCGAAGGAGTTCTGGCTGGCTGGCGGGGAGGATATCGTTAAGACCATTGCGCAGGCAAAGCTTGCTGAGGTAGTTTCTTTTGCTCGATTTCGTAATTTATGTTTGTCGCAGATTTTCCAGTTTCTTAAACCTTCCTCACTTTTTCCTTCCTTTCTCAGCTGAGGGAAAAGGAGAACCTAGAGGGCACCACCGCGTCTCTCGAAGGATCGACCTCCGACGAGGGTTCGAGCGAGTCCGGCGAAGATGGCTCAGGTGGAGACAGCAGCAGCAGCAGCAGCGATGACGGCGACGGCGGCGAACAGGTCCCCAAACGAGAGGAGGATTCGCTGAAGGTGGATGTTACGAACTGAACGACATGTTCGAACTTTTGGGTGAATTGGAGATTGGTTGTACATTCGTGTAGATTCATCAAACTTTTCTTAACAGATGTTTTGTATATTTTAACCTGCGCAGGTCCTGCAAGCTGGGCCTGCGCAGGACGTGCTACCACTGCGAATTCATCGGGACAAAATGTTCGTTAGTGGTGAAGCGCGGCGTCTATTCAAGCGGGCACATCCCGAACAAGATTTTTCCGATTTTTGGCTTGAGGCCTCGCTTAAGTTTTCTATAGGTTGTTTTGATCTCTCCTCGTTTTTCTTACTTCGTAAGAAGATTCGTTCCGCGTCGTCTACTCCGCCGCCCTCGAAGGTTCCCAAGATGGAGCCCCTTAGCCCCTTAGTCGACGCATCTGATTTCGCCTACGTCAGTGATATGGTTGAAAACAATGTTTGTAAACCAGGACATGTTGTAGAACTTTCGTTCTAAATTTCGCACTGATTATTGTAATTATCGAGGAACTATTCGGGAGTTTTTATGCGATTAAGGCAATGAATACGTTTTTTCTTGAAAAAAAATGTCACCCTCCCCCACCTTGCCGTTTTGCATGAAAACTCGAAGGCAGGTTCACGAATCTTACTATTCCAGAATTTCGAGCGCATCTTTTAGGAGAAATCTTCGTCAATTTTTGAAAATTTCGACCGTCGTTGTGCAAGTCGACAAAATTTGTTTTTCAAATTTTGTGGACTTGCCCTGATCGGCAGACTTGCCTCGGTTGAAATTGCAACCCTCAGTTGCTTCAACCAAGATTTTTCTGCGATCGTCTGATGGAGCCCCTTGCCCTTTTCTTACAATGATGATACCTGAAAAATTTTCAACAATATGTACTGAGTGAGAATACACAGGCAAGCCCTTAGACATTCATTTTCTCGAAATCATCATGCGAACTTTCTGGTGGGAATCCCTTTGTGGATGGGATTTTTCTAGGCCACAACTTGTTGTTGTCTCAGGCCTTTTCGGTGGGAATCCCTCGATGGATGGGATTTTTTTAGGCCACAACTTGTTGTTGTCTCAGGCCTTTTCGGTGGGAATCCCTCGATGGATGGGATTTCGGCTATCAGGAAGCCTTTCTCACGAACTTTTTTCTTTTTTTTACGATGGAATTTCGGCTATCAGGGAGCCCTTCTCACGAACTTTTTTCTTTTTTTCACGATGGAATTTCGGCTATCAGGAAGCATTTCTCACGAACTTTTTTCTTTTTCACGATGGAATTTCGGCTATCAGGAAGCCTTTCTCACGAACTTTTTTTTTCTTTTTTTTCGATGGAATTTCGGCTATCAGGAAGCCTTTCTCACGAACTTTTTTCTTTTTTCACGATGAAACTTTATTAAGCTCAACGTTTCGA
This sequence comes from Cenchrus americanus, assembly GCA_947561735.1. Classification (NCBI taxonomy): domain Eukaryota; kingdom Viridiplantae; phylum Streptophyta; class Magnoliopsida; order Poales; family Poaceae; genus Cenchrus; species Cenchrus americanus. Next base: position 289,673,339 of record OX387239.1, on the reverse strand, counting down.
GGGTGACGGGTTTTCCTGAATTCCCCAACACGAATCTCGCGTCTGGCGGGGCGTCATGGCGCGTCCTGTGCGCGTCCAGGAGCAACTTCGAGGGTGGCGGTGTAGAGGTCTCCTGTTCGGCGGCCGCCCGTGTGAGGACTCGAGGGAGCCGTTGACGTGAGGCCGTACAGGGGTACAGTAGCTGGCGTGGCGGCGTCCCGTCGCCGCACGCTTCCACAGCGTCAGGGATGGTGATGCAGTGGTCGGGATGGCGTTGGGGACGGCGGGGATGGTCGCACATGGCCGATGGCGACGGAGGTGACCGGTCCCGCCGGCCCGACGCCACGACGTTGTCCTTGCACGGGCGCGGCGTAGTTGTTCGTTTTGCCTTCGAGGGCTCCGCCGTCTTTTTCGAGGGTGTGGGCGCCAGCCGTACGGGAGTGGGTAGCACAGTGCCACGGGGTTGTTGCTGACCCTGCCGCACAGCGTTACACAGTGGCGGGGATGGCCTTGCTAGGAGAGTTGGTGGAGCAGTGTCGGGGCGTGATTCCCAGGCGCGTAGTGGCGTGGATTCATCTTTGACTTGGACGCCTGCGAATGACAGTGCATTAAATACCCATGCCGGGGGAGTAGGTATGGAGGCGGCGGGCCCGTGATGCCCTCAAGCGAGACGGAAACTTGCTCGAGGGGGCGCTCGGCTCTCGATCGAGACGGGGCCTCGCTCGAGGGGGCGTCCAGCCCCTGAGCGAGGCGGAAACTCACCCGAGAGGGCGACCGGCCCTCGAGCGAGGCGGAGTTGTACCGGTGCGGCGTTGTACCCCTCGAGCGAAGCGGAGTTCCGCCTGAGGGTGGCTAGGCTGATTGTCTGGTGGGCCGTGGGTCCGTGGGTTTGTCTTACGAGTGTTTTTAGGTTCGTTTGCGTTTGTTTTAACGATTGTAAGCGGGTTTTCCCTGTTTGTTTAGGGGACCCTCATGGCTGTCCCCGACAATTCTAGTGTCACATGACCCACTTGTGTCTCTTACATCTGATCTTGATTTGCGTGAAGACTTGGTTTCTTAGTTAGACTTAGAGTCTTATATTTTCCCTCTCTTTCTTCAATAAATACAGCGCCGCATCAGAAAAAGCTATAAATGAGAGGGTAATTAATAGACTTACACTCCATGGTGAAGTCTGCATTGGGAGTGCCCTAATAGTAGTTTCTATCTTTATTAAATAGCTTGACAACTAAGCAAAATGGTGTTGTAACAGCCTATTAATGAGGAAAGAGAGTACAAATCATAGAAATGGTTTCCTCGTGGAGAAACCATGTCTACTCTTGACCTAATGCACAAGAAACCATGAATTTGTCATTGAGAAGAAATCACTAGTTTATATGGAGTTAATGCAACGCTCCACGTTAGCGAAATTAGGAGAGAGAAAGAGAAAAATAATGATTACTTGAAGGCACTACCACCGTGAAGAATAGTTTCTATAGATGATTTCTTGTGTTATGGAACCCGTGTTAGTTTCCTCCATTATGACTGCCCTGAGTGATTTTGTAGCTCGTTAAAGACTAACTCCATCAAGAGAAGGCAAATCTCGAAAGCCCTAGTTTCGGCTTATTGCGCGGTACTTTTCTCTCGCAACTACTCTGCCGCTCTCATGCATTCTGTCGTTTCCATCTCCAACAGACGATGCAAAACGCAAACCGCTCGCCTCCTCACCGGAGCTCTACCCGTCCTCAGCCCAGATCGACGCGACCGGTCTGCTCCTCCCTCTCGCCTCCATCGAATCTCCTCGCGCGCACTGACGGAGGGCAAAGGGGAGGGGGAGAAGAGAGGCGGAGCAGGAGCTTGAATCAGCGGCGGCGGGGGAGCTCGAAAGGGAGCGGCGGAGCTTCAATCAACCATGGTGGAGGTTGATTCGGTGATGGAGGAGGTCAAAATCGGCGGAGGAGGATGGCATCGTGCCGCCGCCGCAGCTAGCCCGCTGCTGCGCGCCCGTCGACCATGGACACGTCCACCGCAGCTGGCCCGCTTCTCCACGCTGACGCCGGGCCTCCGCATCCTCCTCCTTCTCCCGCGTCACAGCCCGCCCTCCTCCTCCTTCTCCCACGCACGGCTGCGGCGGATGCCTTCGAGGATCTCTCCTCCATAGGCACTTTACCTCACCCGCATAGCATATTCTTGGTACATTAAAACATGTGTGCTCTTTATATTAGCTGGATAGGGTTAATAAGGCACTTTTACGTTTCCCTCTCCCTTTTTACATACTTATTATGCTGTGGAGACAATAGGGTTGGAATTGTTTGGCGCTGTGCCTCCAGGTTTTCTTATGTGAGTCATGGCTGATGTGTGCTTGCAGATTATCATGCATAAGTGCATAAGTATAAAGCAATAAAACTACACAGTATGTAGCTACTCCCTCTGGTGGCGCGAGTGCTGAAGGACTTGGAAACAGCCAGTGAAATGATTCAGGAAGTGAGGTGAGTACAAACACATTGCTCGGCTTATTAAATTCCAGGCAAACTAATGTGTCTGTTCCGGTTCCTCATTTCAAATCAAGCTCTGCCTAGTAGAATTTGAAGTAGCTTCATTGTGGATAGTACCTCATTAGCGGGTCTTCAGCCATCAAACCTTCTTAAACATCTGCACCAAATCAAGTTTTTGCCAATTAATTATCGAGAACCTAGCATCAGGCTTCAGCTTCGTGAAGATGCGTGCGAACAAATGAAGCTATTCCATCAAACAATCTGGAGAATGAGGGCGCACTCTCCATAAGCATTGATAATCATCTAATGTGTGAACTACTAAAACGAACTGGTCAATGTTCAGGAATCAGGACATCAGAGCATATAAGAACATGCATATCTCCAAACATCAAAAGCGATTGGAAGGCCAATGGCACAGGAAGAGTGTAAGAAATATCCGTCAGTGTAACCAGAACGATGCACGAGAAGGATACATGGTCCTGAGTGATTGATTCTTGACCTGGAAAAAACAGTTCATGGAGCATAGGTATGCGGCAATGTCAGTAGGTCCTTCAAGCACATTGGCAATTTTAGATGCAAAAGGCAGAACTTAGGTAGTGGTGATTGGTGAAGATGATGTGTCAAGTGAACATTAGAAAAGAGGTGTTTAGCAGAATTAAAATAAACCCAATGTTAGGTGCAACCTTATGCTAAACATCAATACTACATTGTAATACTAAGTAAGTGAAACCACTCAGCTGTATGCCTTGGGAAAATCAAACCTTCACTGCTGGTGATGGCGAATTTTGTGATAACATCCAAGATTGGGAACCATGAGCAGACGTGAATCGCTGGCGCCTCGAGTCGCATCATGAGAGTTGCTTCTTCTTCCTCATCTTCACCCTCGCCTTCACCGTCCGGTTCTGCAAATGCGCCGTCTGGAAAGCTACCATGGCTCGGAGCACCCGCAGCATTGCCCCCTCGATCTCCTCGCCCTTCCCCTCCGGCTCCAGCAGCCGCAGCGCCCTCGCCGCCGCCTCCATAGTGCTCATGCATCCCCTGTGCGGCTCCTTCTTCACCACGAGCTCCGACTCGAACATGCTGTCCCCATCCACGGCGCTGTCGACCGGAAGGGCCACGGGGATCACGCCCAGCGACGACAGGAACGGGAGGCTCGCCGCGTGCATCTCCTTGGCCTGCCTCCAAGTGCCGTCGAGGAGGAGGAGCGTGGGGCTGGCGCGCGCGGACGGCGGCGTGGACCGGCACCAGGAGGAGATGTCGGCGGCGCCGGGCGAGGGGTAGAGCAGGAGGACGGGGTTCGGCGGGGACGGGGAGGGAGGGCCCGGGGCCAGGAGAGGTGTGGAGGAGGAGGCGAGGCGGCGGCCGGGGAGGAGGTGGAGGTTGGAGAGGGAGCGCGCGAGGAGGGGGAGGGTGGAGAGCGGGTTGCGGCGGAGGGCGTGCGGGTGGTGGAGGATTACGACGGTGGTGGAGGTGGGGAGCGGGGAGCGAGGGAGGTACGGGCACAGGCAGACGCGGGACGGACGGCCGCAGCCGGCGTGGCAGATGGAGCGACCGGGAGAAGCGGCGGCGGCGGCGGCGGCGCTGTCGCCGTCGTCGGAGGGGAGATGATGGTCCAAGTCCATCTTGTCCACTGCTGCTGCTCAGTTGACTTGAGGACTTGCGGACGGCCTGGAGGGTAAAAAGAGCTTGAGCTGACTGGGCCAGGTTTTGCTGACTACTTAGTATATGCCTAGCCCCCCACGGCCTGATCTTCTTAGTAGGCCTTGGCCCAATGTTTTTTTTTTTTTTTGAGGGCTGCCTTGGCCCAATGTTTGGAAGCCACTAAACAACTGAGCACTCGATAGTGATCGTGTCTGTAGTGCAACGGTAGGACGGTCCAGTGGGACGCTACCCACCAGGGTTCGAATCCTGACGCTCGCACCTTTTTCTGGATTTTTCAGGATTTACCGGCGTTATACGTTAAGTGGTAAGCGACGTTCCCGTCGACGACGAGGCGCCACAGGTGACTTCGGGAATCTCCAGATCCGTCGTGGTCGGTCCTTCGGAGGTGCTCATAGGGGTAGGTTTTACGTACGTGTATTCATATATAAGAGTGAGTGTGCGCGCGTGTTGTGAGCGTCTGCGTTGTGAGCATATAAAAAAACTGAGCGCTCGATACGACATCATGCAATCCAAGAGCCGGACGATCATAGGGCAAAACCATAAAACATTGGTTGGTGACTTCTTGTGATTGGAGTAGTAGGTAGACATTGTGCTTACAAGCAAGGTGGGGTACTAAATGACATCGCGCATAAATACAACACTGTTGATTAGGTATAAACGAACCTGCTACCTTGGAATTTTCAGCCCAACTTTTGTACGGGTACTGCAAACTTCTATATACCCCCCCTAACCAAATGCATTATAGCTAGGGAGTGGTGTGGTCCAAACAACAGGGATAGCGAAAACAGAAACAAAATACAACCAATTCAGTAGCTAGCTGCAGGTAATATGGCCCTCGCAAAAGATGAAGATCCCGGCAGCAGAAACGACTGCAGGGAGGGTCGTCCTTGCAGTAGCCACTTCCTCGTGGTGGCCTACGGCATCCAAGGCCACATCAACCCAGCGCGCTCCCTCGCCCGACGTCTTGCCCAGATCGATGGCTGCGCCGCCACTCTCTCCGTTCCGACCTCCGCCCACCGCCGCATGTTCCCATCCCCCGAAAGCCCCGCCGGCGGCGGCGGTGAGGTCAGAGACGGGACCATCTCCTGCATCCCCTTCACCGACGGCAGAGACGATGGAAGTTGGCCCGTGGACCCCGGCGACAGGGCGCGACGCCACGAGGCAAACTTCAGGAGCCTCTCAGCTGTCGTCACCAGTCTTGCAGCAAGCGGCCGGCCGGTCACCTGCGTGGTGTGCACCCTCAGCATGCCGGTGGTCGGTGAGGTAGCTCGCGAGCACGGGCTCCCGTTCGCCGTCTACTGGATCCAACCTGCGACCGTTCTTGCCGCTTACTACCACTACTTCCACGGGCATGGCGAGCTCGTCGCTCAACATGACACCAACAGCCTCCCGAGGTGTGAGGTAAATCTTCCAGGCTTCTCGCACCCGCTTAGAATCCGTGACATGCCAACATTTTTCACCGACAAGACGCCGGACGATCTGTCCAAGATGGTCCTCCAAGCACTACGTCAACTGTTCAAGCAAATGGACGAAGAGAAGCCAATAACTGTTCTAGTGAACACATTCGATGCGCTGGAAGGTGCTGCTCTAAAGGCAATCCAACCATACATGGACGACAGTGTATTTGCCGTAGGGCCGGCAGTTGCTCCTGTCACAGTCGTTGGTGCACTGAGACACAGCAAGAGTGCGACGAGTGAAGCACATCAGATCCACCTGTTCAAGCATGATGGGAGAAGTTGCACGGAGTGGCTCGACGCACAGCTCGAGAAATCCGTCGTCTACCTGTCTTTCGGGAGCTTGCTGTCATATACCAAGAGGCAAGCAGAAGAGATCTTGCATGGCCTGCAGGACCATGGGCAACCTTACTTGTGGGTGGTGCGCAAAGATGGGCGTGCTGAAGAGGTGGATCTCTGGTTGAGGGAGGTGAAGCAGGCGGGCAAGGCGGGGATGGTGGTGGAGTGGTGTGACCAGCAGAAGGTGCTGTCTCACCCATCAATAGGCTGCTTTGTCACTCACTGTGGTTGGAACTCGACACTGGAGGCCATAGTGTCAGGCGTGCCGATGATAGCCGTGCCAAGTTGGTCAGACCAGCCGATGAATGCATATCTGGTAGAGGAGGAATGGAGGGTGGGGATTAGGGCAGAGCGTGATGAAACGGGGGTGCTGACAAGAGAGGAACTTGCAGGTTGTTTGGATCTGATAACGGGTGACAGTGAAAGGGCAATGCAGATAAGGGCAAACGCGGATGATCTGAAGGAGAGAGCTCGTGAGGCGGTAGCCGCAGATGGTCCGTTGGAAGCAAGCCTTCGGAACTTCATCAAGAGCATTCAAAATCTAAACCGATCGAGCAAATGAATAATCCTGTCGTCGTCCGCATCTCCGACTCCGAGCATATATATGGATATATGACCCGATATTGTTCTGCATTATTCTATTTACTACAAAACACTGAAATTAGGTGATAATTAATAATGTTGCTACACATGGCTTATTATGTACATGCACCACATTTGCAAATTGTGCTATCAAATGCAGGCCGCATTTGTAAACATCTAGCTAGCTAGAAGTCGCCGTCATGAATGGACCGGATTCAGTTTTCTGCTATTGCTTTACTGATCCCGACATGTGTACATAGTACTGTTCATGCGAGATGCATGTGTCATGAACTTGGACTGTTTTTTTTTTGGACAAAGTCACGAAGGTTTCTCTCAGAAGACCCGCCTATTCTCGCTGACGCTTGCGCCATCTCTTTCAACACTTTCGCATTCTCCCTCATCGCCTGTGCTTTCGCACCTTCACCCATGACTAACTCGATACACCTCGCCAACTCTGCCCCGGTTAGCACGCCATCACCGTTGCGCTCTCCTTTGATGCCCATCTCCCACTCGCTCTCAACCAAGTATACATTCGTTGGCTGATCAAACAGGTTGGGCACACCGATTACCGGCACACCCGACGCCACCGCCTCCACCGTCGAGTTCCACCCGCAGTGCGAGACGAAGCACCCTACCGCGGGATGCGAGAGGACCTCCAACTGGTTGCACCACTCCACAACCATCCCCTGGCTTTGGGTCGCGATCGTCGTCGTCGTCTCCAAGCTGTGGCGGCCCTCGCCGTCGTCCTCGCGCACCACCAGTAAGTAGGGCCTCCCACTTCGCCGCAACCCTCCAGCTATCTCGTCCATCTGCCGCTTCTCGTACTTGGTTACACTCCCAAACGACACGTACACCACCGACCGCTCCGGGTGGGCTTGAAGCCACTCCATGTACCTCTTCTCGGCGGCGGCGTCGTGCTTGAACAGGTGGATCGTCGTCCGTGCCTCATCTGTCGAGGACCCAACCATGGGGCCAACGGCGAACACCTCCGCGTGCCGCTTCATCTCCCTCAGCGCGTCCGCCTCCAGCTCGTCGAATGTGTTCACAAGCACCTTCGGCCGCCATTGATCCACGTACTCGAACAGCTCTCGGAACACCTCGAGGAAGGCCTTGGCGCTCTCGCTGCCTGACGTGTCGGTCAGAAAGGACGGGAAGTTACCTATCTGGAGAGGACGGGTTAGGCCGGGCAGGCACACCTCGTACGTTGGGTCGGTGGCGTGGGAGGCGACGAGCTCGCCGTAGCCGTGGAAGTAGTGGTAGTTGATGGCGAGCAGAGCAGCCGGCTGGATCCAGTAAATGGCGGCAGGGATGCCGCGCTCCCGTGCGACGTCGAGCACCGAGGGGGACACCATCGTGCACACGATGCACGTCACCGGCCGCCCGCGGTCGGCGAGGCGGGCGACGACGGCGGAGAGGCTCTCGGAGCTCGCGCGGCGCCGGAGCGCCCTGTCCTCGGCGCCCTTGGCCCAGGAGCCGTCGTCGGCACCGTCGGAGTAGGGAACGTACGAGATGACGCCATCATCGGTGGTGGCGGTGGCCTCCGCCGCCGCCGCCGCCGTCGTCGCGGTGGCGTCCGGCGAAGAAGGGAACATGCGGCGGTAGGCGGCAACGGGCACGGAGAGCGTGGCCAGAACGGAGCCATCGGCGGCGCCGAGACGGGCGAGACGGTGCGCGAGGACGCGGCCTGGGTTGAGGTGGCTTTGGATGCCGTAGACCACCAGCAGGAAGTGGTGGCGGCTGCGGCTCTCATCGTCGGCCGCCATGGAGATCGATCCGAGAAAGTGTGTGGAAACTAACTTGAGAAGATGATGATGCGTGCTCGAGGACAATGGGATATAATATACTCCTATCACACATATACCTATCAGGAGTTCAGGGCTCGTCAGGAAGGCAGGAGTCTGATTGACGGGTGGTGAAGCGCCATGCTCAATCAAGTTGTACAGCGACATGTTTGACCTTATCTGCTCAATGATTCGAAGGGGTGCCTTGCGGGCATGCATGCATGCAGCCAATTCTTGGTGATGTTAGCAGTGACATATCCGACATGCTACTTGCTTATCTTCTACCAATGCCGATCGAGTGCTTGGATGCTGATTGTTTGTGCCTTTGTGGTGCCACTTTAGGCAAAAGCAAAAAAAAAAAAAAAAAGAGAGAGAGCAGGGTTATATGTCATTGTCTGAAGTTCTGAACCCTTCAAACCCACGAGTCGAGTGAAATTTCAAAACGAGTGCCAAATCAGTGAGCATACTATTCTTTGTTTTTTTCTCCTTATAAACCGCTGGCAGGAGCTGTGCGCATCAGAGAGGGATTTCTGTATTAATTGATGGTGGTGAAGCCATGCTCAATCCGTTATAGTGACCTGTATGACCTTATCTGCTCAGTGATTCGAAGGACAAACATGCAGCCACTTCTTCGTGACGTTAGCAGTGACATATCTGACATAAGAAGTACTACTACTAGTAGCTGCAGGTCGCAGGTCTAGTGCAGCTAATTGACCTTAATTAATCACTACCAATGCCGATCGAGTGCTTGGATGTTGATAATCCGGTCGGATGGCGAGAAATTTAACCTTTGGTGCTTGTGCCTTTGTGGTGCCACTTTAGGCGAAGGAAAAAGCAGAGAAAAAATCCACGAGTGCAAATCCAAACGAGTGTCAAATCAGTGAACATATTATTCTTTGGTTTCTTCTTCTTCTTATAAACTGCTGGCAGGCGAGATGTGCGCATCAGAGAAGAATTTGTGTACAGCTCTTGCAAATCATTGAGGCGGCAGTCTCAACACGTATCAGACTTCTAGACTCGACAACTGACGAAGTTGGGCTGCAGTGTATTCTGAGCCGTGATTTGTGAACGGATGGGCCAAACGCAGCGGACATTTGAGTCGTTGGCTTTTGTTTGTTGCTCAACAATGAGATTCTTGCCATGATGATGGAAAACTAGCAACCAATAATACCACGTTCTCATCAGCATATCTAGCTAATAGCAATTTAATTTTTGCCATGTCCAATGGAGATATATATGTACCTATATATAAACATTAACATCATTTTGGATTTTGCATTTCAGCACTAATGAAGTTCTGAGGCAGGCATATTATTGAGCTGAAGTCAAACCTGTTCGTGAGTTATAGCATTCAGAGCCAGGGTTAGATGGTTTTTTTTTAAGTTACTGCGTGCAAAACAATTAACTCTGAATGATTCTTATATTTTGCATGTTGAAACAATATCTGCTCAGCATTTTTAGTTTTACAGGGCGCGTGGGCCTTATTATCTGTGAATCCCTTGAAATATGTGTTGTGGTGCATCGGTGCTTGCGCTTGCACTGGCATGTGGTAGGCACGTAGCACTGGGGGAATTGTCGGCGCCTCATGGGCATCTGCTGCTTAGACTGAGTCCAACATCGTCATCGGCACTTTTGCCTCCCGCTGGTTACTGTGCATGGCCGGAATCTCCTCGAAGGCATAATCCTGCTGCCCGAGCGGAAGGGGAGCTGAAGAGAGGGGAGGAGAGCTCCGCCGTCGCCAGGCAGGAGAAGCTCGAATCCACGACGGTGAAGCTTGAATCGACACCATGTGAGCTTCTCTCGCTCCTCTCGCCGCGGCTCCTCCTCTCGTGGAGCTCCCCGTCACACCCCCGAAATTTCCAATTTCAGGATGTGAATAGAAATAATAATTAAATAACGATTTTCTGATAATTTTAAAATTTTTCCAACATTTATTTTCTTTACAGGAAATATAGTATAGGAAAAATCCTTTGATTGATTTTCTAATTAAATAAAAAGTTATGTGTGTTGCATTCATGCCGATGCATCTGGTGGTTCTTGAGTGCAAAAAGGTTTCGAAAATGCGTTTAGCAATTTGTCCAAACTCTCCCGAGAATTTTCCGAATTTTTTGGAATTTATTCTCATTTTCTCCGAGCATTTTCTATTTAATAGAAGGCTCTAAAATCTTTTTCATGAGCACCAAATGCTTTATTTGGGTTGTTCGTGTCTTAATCTATCTCTAGGAATTTTCCTGGAATTTTTGTGATTTTTCGGGTATTTTTCGTGGCTTTAGAGATTTATCTAGATAATACTGGATTTATCTTTGCACAGGAAAAATATTTCAAAAAAAAAACTTCCTATCTAACTGGGCCGAGCCCGGAGGCCCGACCCAGCTCGCTCCGGCCCACCCGCGCCCGCGCCGGCCGGCCGGGCCCGCCGGGCCCATCGGCCGGCCATGGCCGCCGCCATCCGGGGCGGGACCGCCCCGCGCCCGCCCCCATAAAGGGCGCCGCCCTAGGCCGAGCCGCCGCCTCCCGCGCGAGCCCCCGCCGCCGCGCGCGCCGCCGCCGCCCGCCGCACGGTGCCGCCGCCGCCCTACAGCAGCCAAGCCCGAACCGCGAGAGAAGAGAAAATCCCGCCGGCGTTGACTTCGAATACCGCCGATTCCCTTCGTTTTCGCCGACGGTGAGTGCTCCAAGCGTTTCCCCACGTCCTCCTCGTCCGGTTTAGTCCCGCCCGGCCTCCTCGTCGCCCGTGCCGCCGGCGCCGCAATGGGCCGAGCTCCCGTCCATGGCCGGCCTCCTCTCCGTGTCCGCAGGAAGAAGAAGATGGTAATTTTGCGCTTGACCCCCTGAGTTCCTCGGAATATATTAGATCCACTTTTGTGTCTTGTAATCGTTGCTCCAAACTCCCTAGATCTAAATAAAACTTCACAACCAGATCCATCCCGAAACTTTTGCAGATCTAACCCCCAGATTAGATCCATTCGCGAGCACTGTTTGATGTGTCTCGGGAATTTTCTTTGCTAACCCCTGAAATCTACGGTTAATCGCGAACATGTCCTTACAATCTTGTTTTTCTCATATCTTTTTCGTTTTAGCTCCGATTTAATCCGTTCAAGTTGCGTTAGGTCCATAATATTGTAAAGCACGCGTTAGTGGTGAGTTTTCACCATGTTTTGTTTCTGAAAATAAAATTAATATTAATTTTGATTAATGACTAGCTATGCATGTCTCTTATAAATAAAAGCAATATAGATCTATATATCGTTTTTCATAATTAAATTTAATTTGATTAATGATTACTTTACATGCTTTTATGAATAAAATCTAATTAGATCTTTTACTCGGTTTACCATAAGTCAAATATTAATTTGCTTAATGATTAATTAACTTTTATAATTAAAAGTTGATTAGGCTTTTACTCCGCTTTATAAATAAATGTTAATCTTGATTAAAGCCAATTTAATACTGTTTTTGATAATAATATGATGAACTCGCATTACAAAGTTTCGTTTGGATTGTTCATCTAGTTTAGTTTTTCTAAATTAAATGTTTAATCGGTTTAATTCATATATGAATCTTTATAAATAAAATTTGACTAGTTCTTTACACCGATTTTGCAAATAAAGTTTAATTCACTTTAATTCCAACGAGAGGGTATTTTCTTTATGAAATAACCTTACATATATTTTGTTAATTAAAATAAATTCAGCTCATAGCCTTGTTCTCTTATTTATGCAAACAATTCGTTAGACGTTCGGTATCGCCTTTATCTCTTTTGATCCGGCTTTATCCGAAGCTCTAAATCTTTCTAGTGTTAGCCTGAGCTAAACCGTGTGTATCTGATCAAGCCTTAGAGTTTCTGTTATCTTAGTAGCTTTATCTGTGTAGTTTGCACTGCTCATTTGCCTATCAAGTAATCTTATCACTCTTGTTTCATCATAGAATCTTGTTTATCAGCATCTAGTTAGTTGATGTCCATTCCATCTCTGTTAGGTTGTCTCTTCATGAGTCAGCTGTGTTATTGTACCTAATCTATCGTAGCTATCTTTCTTTAGTGTTTACCCCGTTATCTACTTCACCTCGCTAGATCGGTTCACCCTTGGTTAGTATATCGGTTGTTCATCCGAGTTCTCTTTGTAGACCAGTTCTCCTAAACCCTAGCCTAAGGTTTCTTATGCGCTTGATAGTTCGTTGCTATCCGTCTAGTTCGTTTCACGTAACTTGTACGTTAGCATGTGTATCACCCGTTACTTGTTTTAACATTAAAGATGCTTGTTAATCTTGACTAATTCTTATTGCAATACTTTTATCCATAAAAAGTGATTAGGTTCTGTCACACCCCGAAATTTCCAATTTCGGGATGTGAATAGAAAGAATAATTAAATAACAATTTTCTCATAATTTTAAATTTTTCCAACATTTATTTTCTTTACGGGGAATATAGTATAGGAGAAATCCTTTGATTGATTTTCTAAATTAAATAAAAGTTATGTGTGTTGCATTCATGCCGATGCATCTAGTGGTTCTTGAGTGCAAAAAGGTTTCGAAAATGCGTTTAGGAGCCGTCCAAACTCTCCCGAGAATTTTCCGGATTTTTCGGAATTTATTCTCATTTTCCTTGAGCTATTTCTATTTATTAGAAGGCTCTAAAATCTTTTTCATGAGCACCAAATGCTTTATTTGGGTTGTTCGTGTCTTAATCTAGCTCTAGGAATTTTCCCGGAATTTTTGGGATTTTTCGACTATTTTTCGTGCTTTAATGTATTTTTCGGACTTTTTTCTCGGAATTTCGTATGCACCGGAAAATATTTCGGAAAAAAAAAAAAAAAAAAACCTATCCTAACGGGCCGGGCCCGGAGGCCCGACCCGGTCCGCCCGGCTCGCCCGCGCCGGCCCGGGGCCCGCCGGCCGGCGGGGGCCCATCCCGGCCGGCGGCCATGGCCGCCGCCGCCCGGGCAGGCGCCGCCCCCGCCCGCGCCCCTATAAAAAACGGCGCCGAGCCGCGCGCGACCCCTCGCCGCCCTAGCGCCGCGCCCCGCGCGCGCGCCGCCTCCCGCGCCCCGTCGCCCGCGCGCGCCGCCGCGCGCCGCGCGCCGCCCACCGCGTGGAGCGCGCCGCCGCCGCCCGATTCGCCGCTCCGTTGACCTCGGAGCAAGTGGACGCCACAGAGAGCACCGGGGTCCCGAGCCGCGCGCGTTGCACAGCTTCTCGTTGCCGGGCGCTCCCCAGTGCGGTGCTGCCACCGTGGAGTTCGCCACCACCGTTGTCCATCTGTTGCCGGCCACCTGCGGCCCGCCTCCACCCTTGGTGAGCACACCATTAAGTCCACCTCGATCCCCTCTTTCGATTTCGCGCCTCACCGGAACCCTAGGCCGCCCCTAGCGCCGGCGAGCTGCGCCACCAGGGCCGCCGCCGCTCCCTGTGTGCTCGTGTGCGCCTCTGTCCAGAGCAAGAAGATGAGGCCGGCCGGTTTGCATTTAGATCCTTGGCCTTTTCGGTAATTTTTGATGTGTTTCATGTGTCTTAGCAAAACTACAAGTAACCCCCTAGATCTATTAGATCCCTGCAACCAGATCCAACCAGAGCACTTTATAGATCTAACCCTGAGTTTTATCAATTTCGCGAGCACTGTTTAGTGTGTCTTGCAAATCTTCCTTGCTACTCCCTGAAATCTACGGTTAATCGCGACTAGGTCCCTGCAATCTTGTTTTGCTCACCAAATCTTCGTTTTAGTTCGATTTAATCCGTTCAAGTTGCGTTAGGTCCATATTAATGTAAAGCACGTGTTAGTGGAGTGTTTTCACCATGTTTTGTTTTCTGAAAATAAAGTTAATATTAATTTTGATTAATGACTAGATATACATGTCTTTTCCAAGTAAAAGCTATGTAGATCTATATATCGTTTTTCATAATCAAATTTAATTCGATTAATGATTACTTTACATGCTTTTATGAATAAAATCTAATTAGATCTTTTACTCGGTTTTCCATAAGTCAAGTATTAATTTGCTTAATGATTAATTAACTTTTATAATTAAAAGTTGATTAGGCTTTTACTCCGGCTTTATAAATAAATGTTAATCTTGATTGATACCAATTTAATACTGTTTTTGATAATAATATGATCTACTCGAATTACAAAGTTTCGTTTAGATTGTTCATATAGTTTAGTTCTTCTAAATTAAATGTTTAATCGGTTAATTCCTATATGAATCTTTATTAATAAAACTTGACTAGTTCTTTACACCGGTTTCGTAAATAAAGTTTAATATTGCATTAATATGAACATAGGGTATTTTATTTCGAAATATCCTTTATATTTGTTTCGTTAATTAAAATGAACCTAGCTCATAGCCTTGTTCTCTCATAAATGCAAATGGTTCGCTAGACGTTCTTTTCACGGCTCTCTCGGTGTGATCTTTCCGGTTCTTGCTCAATCTTTCACAACAGTCTCTTCAAAGTTAACCAAGCCTTTCCAATCACCCTTTGTGTTCTTTAGTGATCCATCTAATCAAGTCTATCCTTTAGTGCGTTCTTTTAAAGCTTTCTTATGATTGGTGCTTTGTTCTTAGTATGCTTGTTTGTTTGTTTTGTGTATGTTTGTGCCCGATGATTGATGCGCTTAGAGTGAACGCCGTTCGAGAAGATTGGAAGAGCTTGAAGTTGAAGATATTCTGAGCAACGACATTACTTTGGTTAAAGGCAAGTGTGTCCTTGATCTTTTGTCCTAAGAATTATATTTAATCACTCATTGCATATGCTTGCATTAATATGATGGGACCCATGTTTAAGGTTTGACTAGTGTTATTTATCCCGTGCCTTGATCAAACGGGTTTACATTTATGTTGGGTAGCTATGCTTAGTTGCTATACCTGGGTTATGGTGGTTTTAATGAACATTAATGATGAATCATGTTATACCTTTGTGCTATATCTTTGTTTGCTTAATACAAGACCATATGATTAATCGGAACATGGAGCGACCACCCAGGACAACAGTACAACCACAAGGACTATATGGCTCTGGTCTTGGCCGAGTAATTAGGGAAGTCTTTGTGTGGTTATTACTCGCATAGTAGGTTGGGGACGGAGGAATGCTTTTATGGCTCTTCTATTCCGGAGCGGTGATGGAACGGAAGACTCTATGGCTTACCGTCCGTAATAGAAGTGTGGTACGAAAGATAGCCTCTATGACATACTACTATGGACTAATACGCACGGGAGGACTCTTTGTAAAGGCCTCGTAGCGTCCCTATGCAATCACACCTCGGTAGTGTGGTATGATGCTCGCGCAAAGCATCGCATGGTTGGGTTTAAAGTTCTTCGGGACTTTTACGTGACTTGTGGGTAAAGATGTACAACCTCTGCAGAGTGTAAAACTAATCGATTAGCCATGCTCACGGTCAAGAGCGGCCTGGACCCTCACATGATAACTGAACTTGAAGATGGACTTAAATCGTGTTCTCTCGGTTATGCTTGCCATGTGCCGGTGGCGTATTTCTTACCTTATGCTTAATGTGGGTTGGTATGAACTTATACTTTATTAGTAATCGAGTGCTAATAAAACTTGACCAACTAAAATTGCTTAAATGCTTATAGCCCGGTCCACTATAAAGCCTTTGCATTCATTCTTTTTTCCCACACTTGCCGAGTACGACAAGTGCTCACCCTTGCTATAAACAATGTTGCTCGGAGAGAGGATGCTACTTTGAAGTCTTGTGAAGATGTTGCTGGTGCTAGGCGTACGCAACCCCCGCTGATTGCCCGTGATGTTTGGAGCCTTCGTTTCCGGGATTCGCCGTAAATCTCTCGATAATCTTTCTTTTTCATACGTGATACCGTTTCGTATTCACTTTTATGTCACTATATGCATGAAACTTGATCCTGGCATGCATATAGGTATGCACTTGGTTTTCTTCGGAAAGTCGGGTGTGACAGAGTGGTATCAGAGCCAGGTTCGACTGTAGGACGTAAGCCTAGTTAGCACTGGTCGTTTCTTAATGCCTCTTTTGTCCTACAATCCCTCCTTACCTTATCCTTGACCTCTCTGATGAAGGTTCTCACATCTTAACCATCTTCTTTTCCCCATACCATGAATTCTTGTATATCTATCTTCACTCTCCTTGAACATCTCTTCCACCTCGCCTACTCATTCCCTCAAGCCATAAACACCCCCTTGATTCATGGGTAGAACCATTACCCTTAGCATTCTATCTGCTCGCGCACCTCCCCGACACACCAGCGCTGTTTTAATTCTTTCTCGAGCTGCGGAACTCCGATCGACATGAAACCAGTTGGGTTAGTTCCTAAATTTCATAAGTGAATTTCTATCAAAAATTCAGCCCTATCCTGTACATGTTCCAGAAGCTATGCTCGAAACATTGGAGCTATCAGAATCTGTAAACTCTGCTGACCTAGTTACCTTCAATATTCTATATCTCGGGCTATGGACCTCCGATTGAGGTAAATCCAATTGGAGTAGTTCAGGAATTTCATCAGCTTCACTCTGTCCAAAATTCAGCAGTATTCGTTTTGTATCCAAGGAGATACCTACGAATTAGTGGAGCATTCAGAATCTGCCAACACTGCTGACATAGCCATCTTGTCTAATTCATATTTCGAGTTCGAACCTCCGATCGAGGTGATTCCAGTTGGGTTGAACTCATAATTTCGTACTCCTTGATCTGGGAAAAATCCATCATTTATGGATATCCTTGCTGGGAGATATATCTGATCTATTAGGAGGATACCCCCTGACTTCATTAACAACGTGTAGTGTCGTTCCCCTTTAGCTATGCCTTGATTGGTGGAATTGTGTGTTTGCATGATGATGCTTGGTTTTATGGACTTGATTGATTCGTCTCTTTGAAGTGAGTGTTGGTGTATTGTGGGTCTTACATCCGCAATAACATCAGTTGCTTAGTTGGGTTCTTCTTTTGTACCTCCCACCTCCTTGTTCCCCCCACTCGTTTTGCACTACTCTTGTCCCCCTTCGATCATATCTTTATCTATCAACCGGATGGAAAACCAAGAAGGAGGTAACCAAGGAGAAAGCTATGAGAACAATGGCGACTATGGATACAACCAAGATGCGCTATCATATCCACCCTCAGATGATAAGTATGCAGAGTTCATGAAGACTGAGCCGCCAATGTTCTCCGGTACCACATATCCCTTAGAAGTCGAAGACCGGATCAAGACAATTGAAGAGAAGCTAGATGTGGTACAATGCAATGATGGAGAGAAAGCTTTGTATGCATCTTGGCAACTTACGGGAGTTGCTTCGAGTGGTGGAATTCTTACATCAATGGACATCGGCAACTCGAGAGTATTGTGTGGAAGGAATTCAAAGACAACTTTATCTTACACCATACTCCCGTGAGTGCGATGAAGCTCAAGAGGAAGGAGTTCCTTAACTTAAAGCAAGGACGAGATGACGGTGAATCGAGTACGGGGATAAGTTTATTCAGTTATCTCTCGTATGCCCCAAGATCGACCGAAAGTGATAAGAAGAAACGAGAGCATTTCATCAAAGGGTTGAATGAAGATCTTCAAAGTATACTAAGCTTACATGATTATTCCAGTCTACAAGATTCAATCAACAAAGCTATTGGGCTAGAAAGCAAGCTACAGGAGATCATGAGTAAGAAGAGAAAACGGGAATATCCGGGGGAAGCCAATAACAATTCTCACCTACATCATATGTCTCAAGCCCAAGGTTTTCCCGAAGATCACAATGAAGATGCACATCTAGAATATCCTCATGGTGTCACAATACCGGTGATTTATGAGACACCACAGAATCGTCGGAACATTAGGGAAAGTAAAGCTTGTTTCTATTGCAAGGCTGGTGGACACTTTATCAACAGGTGCCCGAAGAAGTTTCTTGATCGTCATTTTAAGAGGGAATGGCGACAACGACACAAGCAAGACAAGACCCCCGATACCTAAGGATTATGATATAAGTTAGGCTGTGGAAGGATTTCTGTAATATGAAAGGAAGAATATTGTTGAAGGATATGAAAAGAGTTTGAAATAAACCCTTGCCTCTTGCTAGCCTTTTTCGAATCTCGGGACGAGATTCCTTCTAAGGGGGGTAGATTACGGTGGTGGCGAACTCCACGGTGGCAGCACCGCACTGGGGAGCGCCCGGCGACGAGAAGCTGTGCAACGCGCGCGGCTCGGGACCCCGGTGCTCTCTGTGGCGTCCACTTGCTCCGGAGGTCAACAGAGCCGGCGAATCGGGCGGCGGCCGGCGCTCCACGCGGTGGGCGCCGCGCGCGCGCGGCGGCGGCGCGCGGCGCGGGCGACGGGGCGCGGGAGGCGGCGGCGCGCGCGGCGCGCGCGGCTAGGGCGGCGGGGGGGTCGCGCGCGGCTCGGCGCCGTTTTTTTATAGGGGCGCGGGCGGGGGGGCGGCACCCCAGGGGGGGCGGCGGCGGCCATGGCCGCCGGCCGGATGGGCCCCGCCGGCCGCGGGCCGGGCCGGCGCGGGCGAGCCGGGCGGACCGGGTCGGGCCTCCGGGCCCGGCCCGTTAGGATAGGTTTTTTTTTCTTTTTTTTTCCGAAATATTTTCCGGTGCATACGAAATTCCGGGAAAAAGTCCGGAAAATACATTAAAGCACGAAAAATAGTCGGAAAATCCCAAAAATTCCGGGGAAAATTCCTAGAGCTAGATTAAGACACGAACAACCCAAATAAAGCATTTGGTGCTCATGAAAAAGATTTTAGAGCCTTCTAATAAATAGAAATAGCTCAAGGAAAATGAGAATAAATTCCAGAAAAATCCGGAAAATTCTCGGGAGAGTTTGGACATGACTCCTAAACGCATTTTCGAAACCTTTTTGCACTCAAGAACCACTAGATGCATCGGCATGAATGCAACACACATAACTTTTATTTAATTTAGAAAATCAATCAAAGGATTTCTCCTATACTATATTCCCGTAAAGAAAATAAATGTTGGAAAAATTTTAAAATTATGAGAAAATTGTTATTTAATTATTCTTTCTATTCACATCCCGAAATTGGAAATTTCGGGGTGTGACAGTTCCAATCCGGTTTTCTTTAATCATGATGTAATTGGTTAATCCCTATTCATAACTAGTTTTTCTAAATAAAAGATGTTAGAGTTAAACATCGGTTTTCATAATAAAGTTAATAGGCTTAATGACATCATAAATGCCTTTTCAATATTAAATATGTTTAGTTGAACACGTGACATAAAGTTACTCGTCTAGATATCTTGCTTATCTTTTTAAAGTAATTGTTAATTTGACATAACTTCTACTCGAATGTTGTAAATAAAATATGATTAGGCTTATCGTGATTTCTTTAATTAAGTGTAACTTGTTTAATGGTAACATAGAGTATTTCTCTCGAAATATTCTTTCACATGATTTCTTAATTAAAATATGCCAAGCGTAGTTTCTTGTGGTTTGATAATAATTTTTCGATAGATTTGAGCTTAGTTCCGTTCTCAGTGGTTCCCTCGTTTCTTGCGTAACCATTAGAATCGAGCTCTATCAATGTGATCTTTCCGGTCCTTGCTCAATCTTCCGCGACCATCTCTTTAAAGTTAACCAAGCCTTTCCAAGCACACTTTGTGTTCTTTAGTGATCCATCTAATCAAGCTTATCCTTTAGTGCGTTCTTTTAAAGTTTTCTTTTGATTGGTGCTTGTTTCTTAGTATATGTGTTTGTTTGCTTTGTGTATGTTTGTGCCCGATGATTGATGCGCTTAGAGTGAACGCCGTTCGAGAAGTTTGGAAGAGCTTGAAGTTGAAGATTCTGAGCAACGACATTACTTTGGTTAAAGGCAAGTGTGTCCTTGATTTTGTCCTAAGAACTATATATTTAATCACTCATTGCATTGCTTGCATTAATTTTGAAGGGTTCCTATTAAGGTTTGCCTAGTCTTTGTCATCATTCCTTGTCAACCTGGGTTTATGTTTATGTTGGGTAGCTATGCTTAGTTGCTATACCTGGGTTATGGTGGTTTTAATGAACATTAATGATGAATCATGCTATACCTCCGTGTTATATCTTTGGATGTTAATACAAGACCATATGTTTAATCGGAACATGGAGCGACCACCCGGGACAACGGTGCAACCACAAGGACTATATGGCTCGGGTCTTGGCCGATTAATTAGGGAAGTCTTTGTGTGGTTATTACTCGCATAGTAGGTTGGGGACGGAGGAATGCTTTTATGGCTACTTCTATTCGGAGTGGTCTTGGAACGGAAGTACTCTATGGCCGACCGTCCGTAATAGAAGTGTGGTACGAAAGATAGCCTCTATGACATACTACTATGGACTAATACGCACGGGAGGACTCTTTGTAAAGGCCTCGTAGCGTCCCTATGCAATCACACCTCGGAAGTGTGGTATGATGCCGCGCAAAGCATCGCATGGTTGGGTTTAAAGTTCTTCGGGACTTTTACGCGACTTGTGGGTAAAGATGTACAACCTCCGCAGAGTGTAAAACTAATCGATTAGTCGTGCTCACGGTCAAGAGCGGCCTGGACCCTCACATGATAATTGAACTTGAAGATGGACTTAAATCGTGTTCTCTGGTTATGCTTGCCATGTGTTTATGGCGTATCTCTTATCTTATGCTTAATGTGGGTTGGTATAAACTTATACTTTATTAGTAAGCAGGTGCTAATAAAACTTGACCAACTAAAATTGCTTAAATGCCTACAGCCCAGTCCACTGCAAAGCCTTTGCATTCATTCTTTTCTCCACACTTGCTGAGTACGACAAGTGCTCACCCTTGCTATAAACAATGTTGCTCAGAAAGAGGAAGCTGCTATGAAGATGTTGCTGGTGCTAGGCGTACGCAACCCCCGGTCGATTTCCCTGTGATGTGTGGTGCCTTCGTTTCCGGGATAAAGCGTAAATCTCTCGATAACCTTCCTTTTTCATACGTGATACTCGTTTCGTATTCACTTTTATGTCACTATATGCATGAAACTTGATCCCGGCAAGCATATAGGTATGCACTTGGTTTTCTTCGGAAAAGCGGGTGTGACAGAGTGGTATCAGAGCTGTATCGACTGTAGGACGTAAGCCTAGTTAGCACTGGTCGTTTCTTAATGCCTCTTTTGTCCTACAATCCCTCCTTACCTTATCCTTGACTTCTCCGATGAAGGATCTCGCATCTTAACAAACTTCTTATCTCCATACCATGAATTCTTATATATTTATCTTCACTCTCCTTGAACATTTCTTCGATCTCACCGTCCATAACACCCCTTGATTTATTGGTGGAATTGTTACCCTAAACATTCCATCTATTCGCGCAGACTCTCGACAGATCAGCACTGTTTTAATTTTATCTCGAGCTACAGAACTCCGATCGACATGAAACCAGTTGGGTTAGTTCCTAAATTTCATAAGTGAATTTCTATCAAAAATTCAGCCCTATCCAGTACATGTTCCAGGAGCTATGCTCGAAGCATTGGAGCTATCAGAATCTGTAAACCCTGCTGACCTAGTTACCTTCAATATTCTATATCTCGGGCTATGGACCTCCGATTGAGGTAAATCCAATTGGAGTAGTTCAGGAATTTCATCAGCTTCATTCTGTCCAAAATTCAGCAGTATTCGTTTTGTATCCAAGGAGATACCTACGAATTAGTGGAGCATTCAGAATCTGCCAACACTGCTGACATAGCCATCTTGTCTAATCCATATCTCAAGTTCCGAACCTTCGATTGAGGTGATTCCAGTTGGGTTGAACTCATAATTTCGTACTCCTTGATCTGGGAAAAATACATTATTTATGGATATCCTTGCTGGGAGATATATCTGATCTATTAGGAGGATACCCCCTGACTTCATTAACAACGTGTAGTGTCGTTCCCCTTTAGCTATGCCTTGATTGGTGGAATTGTGTGTTTGCATGATGATGCTTGGTTTTATGGACTTGATTGATTCGTTTCTTTGAAGTGAGTGTTGGTGTATTGTGGGTCTTACATCCGCAATAACATCGTTGCTTAGTTGGGTTCTTCTTTGGTATCTCCCACCTCCTTGTTCTCCCCCACTCGTTTTGCACTACTCTTGTTCCCCTTCGATCATATCTTTATCTACCAACCAGATGGAAAACCAAGAAGGAGGTAACCAAGGAGAAAGCTACGAAAACAGTGGTGACTATGGATACAATCAAGATGGTTTATCATATCCACCCTCAGAGGATAAGTATGCAGAGTTCATGAAGACTGAGCCACCAACGTTCTCTAGTACCACATACCCCTTAGAAGTCGAAGACCGGATCAAGACAATTGAAGAGAAGCTAGATATGATACAATGCAATGATGGAGAGAAAGCTTTGTATGCATCTTGGCAACTTATAGGAGCGACTTCGAGAGTGGTGGAATTCTTACACCAAGGGACATCGCAACCCGAGAGTATTATGTGGAAGGAATTCGAGACAACTTTATCTTACACCATACTCCCGTGAGTGCGATGAAGCTCAAGAGGAAGGAGTTCCTTAACTTAAAGCAAGGACAAATGACGGTAAGCGAGTACGGGGATCGGTTTGTTCAATTATCTCTCGTATGCCCCAAGATCAGCTGAAAGTGATAAGAAGAAACGAGAGCATTTCATCAAAGGGTTGAATGAAGATCTTCAAAGTATACTAAGCTTGCATGATTATTCCAGTCTACAAGATTTAATCGACAAAGCCATTGGGTTAGAAAGCAAGCTACAGGAGATCATGAGTAAGAAGAGAAAACGGGAATATCCAGGGGAAGCCAATAACAATTCTCACCTACATCATATGTCTCAAGCCCAAGGTTTTTTTCGAAGATCACAATGAAGATGCATATCTAGAATATCCCCATGGTGTCACAATACCGGTGATTTATGAGACACCACGGAATCGTCGGAACATTAGGGAAAGTAAAACTTGTTTCTATTGCAAAGTCGGTGGACACTTTATCAACGGTGTGCCCGAAGAAGTTTCTAGATCGTCATTTTAAGAGAGAATGGCGACAACGACACAAGCAAGACAAGACCCCCGCTACCTAAGGATTTTAATATAAGTTAGGCTTGTAAAGTTTTTCTCGTAAGATGAGAGGAATGATATTGTCGAAGGATATGAAAAGAGTTCGAAATAAACCCTTGTCTCTTGCTAGCCTTTTTCGAATCTCGGGACGAGATTCCTTTTAAGGGGGGTAGATTTGTCACACCCTGAAATTTCCAATTTCAGGATGTGAATAGAAATAATAATTAAATAACGATTTTCTGATAATTTTAAAATTTTTCCAACATTTATTTTCTTTACAGGAAATATAGTATAGGAAAAATCCTTTGATTGATTTTCTAATTAAATAAAAAGTTATGTGTGTTGCATTCATGCCGATGCATCTAGTGGTTCTTGAGTGTAAAAAGGTTTCGAAAATGCGTTTAGGAGCTGTCCAAACTCTCCCGAGAATTTTCCGAATTTTCGGAATTTATTCTCATTTTCTCCGAGCATTTTCTATTTAATAGAAGGCTCTAAAATCTTTTTCATGAGCACCAAATGCTTTATTTGGGTTGTTCGTGTCTTAATCTATCTCTAGGAATTTTCCTGGAATTTTTGTGATTTTTCGGGTATTTTTCGTGGCTTTAGAGATTTATCTAGATAATACCGGATTTATCTTTGCACGAGAAAAATATTTCAAAAAAAAAACTTCCTATCTAATCGGGCCGAGCCCGGAGGCCCGACCCAGCTCGCTCCGGCGCACCCGCGCCCGCGCCCGGCCGGCCGGTGCCCGCCGAGCCCATCGGCCGGCCATGGCCGCCGCCATCCGAGGCGGGACCGCCCCCGCGCCGCCCCCATAAAGGGCGCCGCCCTAGGCCGAGCCGCCGCCTCCCGCGAGCCCCCGCCGCCGCCGCTCGCGCGCCGCCGCCGCCCGCCGCACGGTGCCGCCGCCGCCCTACGGCAGCCAAGCCCGAACCGCGAGAAGAGAAAATCCCGCGCCGCGTTGACTTCGAATACCGCCGATTCCCTTCGTTTTCGCCGACGGTGAGTGCTCCAAGCGTTTCCCCACGTCCTCCTCGTCCGGGTTTAGTCCCCGCCCGGCCTCCTCGTCGCCCGTGCCGCCGGCGCCGCAATGGGCCGAGCTCCCGTCCATGGCCGGCCTCCTCCGTGTCCAGAGGAAGAAGAAGATGGTAATTTTGCGCTTGACCCCCGAGTTCCTCGAATCTATTAGATCCACTTTTGTGTCTTGTAATCGTTGCTCCAAACTCTCTAGATCTAATAAAACTTCACAACCGGATCCATCCCGAAACTTTTGCGGATCTAACCCCCGATTAGATCCATTCGCGAGCACCGTTTGATGTGTCTCGGGAATTTTCTTTGCTAACCCCCGAAATCTACGGTTAATCGCGAACGGGTCCTTACAATCTTGTTTTTCTCATATCTTTTTCGTTTTAGCTCGATTTAATCCGTTCAAGTTGCGTTAGGTCCATAATAATGTAAAGCACGCGTTAGTGGAGTGTTTTCACCATGCTTTGTTTCTGAAAATAAAATTAATATTAATTTTGATTAATGACTAGCTATGCATGTCTCTTATAAATAAAAGCAATATAGATCTATATATCGTTTTTCATAATTAAATTTAATTTGATTAATGATTACTTTACATGCTTTTATGAATAAAATCTAATTAGATCTTTTACTCGGTTTACCATAAGTCAAATATTAATTTGCTTAATGATTAATTAACTTTTATAATTAAAAGTTGATTAGGCTTTTACTCCGCTTTATAAATAAATGTTAATCTTGATTAAAGCCAATTTAATACTGTTTTTGATAATAATATGATGAACTCGCATTACAAAGTTTCGTTTAGATTGTTCATCTAGTTTAGTTTTTCTAAATTAAATGTTTAATCGGTTTAATTCATATATGAATCTTTATAAATAAAATTTGACTAGTTCTTTACACCGATTTTGCAAATAAAGTTTAATTCACTTTAATTCCAACAGAGGGTATTTTCTTTATGAAATATCCTTACATATATTTTGTTAATTAAAATAAATCCAGCTCATAGCCTTGTTCTCTTATTTATGCAAACAATTCGTTAGACGTTCGGTATCAGCTTTATCTCTTTTGATCCAGTTTATCCGAAGCTCTAAATCTTTCTAGTGTTAGCCTGAGCTAAACCGTGTGTATCTGATCAAGCCTTAGAGTTTCTGTTATCTTAGTAGCTTTATCTGTGTAGTTTGCACTGCTCATTTGCCTATCAAGTAATCTTATCACTCTTGTTTCATCATAGAATCTTGTTTATCAGCATCTAGTTAGTTGATGTCCATTCCATCTCTGTTAGGTTGTCTCTTCATGAGTCGATTCGTGTTATTGTACCTAATCTATCGTAGCTATCTTTCTTTAGTGTTTACCCTGTTATCTACTTCACCTGTTAGATCAGTTCACCCTTGGTTAGTATATCAGTTGTTCATCCGAGTTCTCTTTGTAGACCAGTTCTCCTAAACCCTAGCCTAAGGTTTCTTATGCGCTTGGTAGTTTGTTGCTATCCGTCTAGTTCATTTCACAGTAACTTGTACGTTAGCATGTGTATCACCTGTTACTTGTTTTAACATTAAAGATGCTTGTTAATCTTGACTAATTCTTATTGCAATGCTTTTATCCATAAAAAGTGATTAGGTTCCAATCCGGTTTTCTTTAATCATGATGTAATTGGTTAGTCCCTATTCATAACTAGTTTTTCTAAATAAAAGATGTTAGAGTTAAACATCGGTTTTCATAATAAAGTTAATAGGCTTAATGACATCATAAATGCCTTTTCAATATTAAATATGTTTAGTTGAACACGTGACATAAAGTTACTCGTCTAGATATCTTGCTTATCTTTTTAAAGTAATTGTTAATTTGACATAACTTCTACTCGAATGTTGTAAATAAAATATGATTAGGCTTATCGTGATTTCTTTAATTAAGTGTAACTTGTTTAATGGTAACATAGAGTATTTCTCTCGAAATATTCTTTCACATGATTTCTTAATTAAAATATGCCAAGCATAGTTTCTTGTGGTTTGATAATAATCTTTCGATAGTTTGAGCTTAGTTCCGTTCTCGGTGGTTCCCTCGTTTATTGCGTAACCATTAGAATCGAGCTCTATCAATGTGATCTTTCCGGTCCTTGCCCAACCTTCCGTGACCATCTCTTTAAAGTTAACCAAGCCTTTCCAAGCACACTTTGTGTTCTTTAGTGATCCATCTAATCGAGCTTATCCTTTAGTGCGTTCTTTTAAAGTTTTCTTTTGATTGGTGCTTGTTTCTTAGTATATGTGTTTGTTTGCTTTGTGTATGTTTGTGCCCGATGATTGATGCGCTTAGAGTGAACGCCGTTCGAGAAGTTTGGAAGAGCTTGAAGTTGAAGATTCTGAGCAACGACATTACTTTGGTTAAAGGCAAGTGTGTCCTTGATCTTTTGTCCTAAGAACTATATTTAATCACTCATTGCTTTGCTTGCATTAATTTTGATGGGTTCCTATTAAGGTTTGCCTAGTCTTTGTCATCATTCCTTGTCAACCTGGGTTTATGTTTATGTTGGGTAGCTATGCTTAGTTGCTATACCTGGGTTATGGTGGTTTTAATGAACATTAATTATGAATCATGTTATACCTCCGTGTTATATCTTTGGATGTTAATACAAGACCATATGTTTAATCGGAACATGGAGCGACCACCCAGGACAACAGTGCAACCACAAGGACTATATGGCTCTGGTCTTGGCCGATTAATTAGGGAAGTCTTTGTGTGGTTATTACTCGCATAGTAGGTTGGGGACGGAGGAATGCTTTTATGGCTACTTCTATTCCGGAGTGGTCTTGGAACGGAAGTACTCTATGGCCGACCGTCCGTAATAGAAGTGTGGTACGAAAGATAGCCTCTATGACATACTACTATGGACTAATACGCACGGGAGGACTCTTTGTAAAGGCCTCGTAGCGTCCCTATGCAACCACACCTCGGAAGTGTGGTATGATGCCCGCGCGCATCGCATGGTTGGGTTTAAAGTTCTTCGGGACTTTTACGCGACTTGTGGGTAAAGATGTACAACCTCTGCAGAGTGTAAAACTAATCGATTAGCCGTGCTCACGGCCAAGAGCGGCCGGACCCTCACATGATAATTGAACTTGAAGATGGACTTAAATCGTGTTCTCTGGTTATGCTTGCCATGTGTTTATGGCGTATCTCTTATCTTATGCTTAATGTGGGTTGGTATAAACTTATACTTTATTAGTAATCAGGTGCTAATAAAACTTGACCAACTAAAATTGCTTAAATGCTTATAGCCCAGTCCACTACAAAGCCTTTGCATTCATTCTTTTCTCCACACTTGCTGAGTACGACAAGTGCTCACCCTTGCTATAAACATTGTTGCTCGAAAGAGGAAGTCGCTATGAAGATGTTGCCGGTGCTAGGCGTACGCAACCCCCGTCGATTGCCCGTGATGTGTGGTGCCTTCGTTTCCGGGATAAAGCGTAAATCTCGATAACCTTCCTTTTTCATACGTGATACTCGTTTCGTATTCACTTTTATGTCACTATATGCATGAAACTTGATCCCGGCATGCATATAGGTATGCACTTGGTTTTCTTCGGAAAAGCGGGTGTGACAGCCTCCTCTCGCTCCTCCATGCTCCTCCGCGGTGGGCGGTGTCGTCGGGGCTCGCCGCGTTGTGCCACCGCCGCCCCCGTGCATTCTCTCACCGCGGGGGCCGCCTCGTACCGCCGTCGGCCGCCGCCCGGGGGGCTCCGCCGCGGAGCCGGCACGCTCTCCGTGACCGGGACCGGCGACGCAACGGAAGAGGAGGGAAAGGGTGGCATCGACAACGGTGTGAAGGAGGAGATTTGTTTTGCCTCTCGCCGTTTGCGTTTCGGCCGTTGGAGACAAGAATTTTTGCCTATTATGTGCGCGAGGCAAATGCGGGAATGCACCTCCCATTTTGCACTATGTTGTTGGAGTTTCTTAGCTTCCGCAAGTAACACCGTGGTGCGATTGCTCGCGAGTGATTATGCGGCATTGCAAAGGTCCGAACGCTCCATATGGCAAATAATTAACGATAATGCTTGGCTTCGGGCGTCCGACGCCCCGGGATGAGGGCGACGTGGCGACGTGGTAGAAAAATAGGGTGGCGGGCCCCACACCTTTGACCATATCTCTTTCCCCCCCCGCCGCCGCGTTTTCTTCGGATTCGTTTCCCCGTGACCCACTCCGTTCGGATCTCGCTTGAAGCTCCGCCCATGGCGCCCGAGCTCCGCCCGTCGGCGAGCGCGCGACCGTGCTCCCCCTGCTCCACCCGTCGGCGAGCGCGCGGCGCCGACCCCTCCCTTGCTCCACCCACCACCGACGAGCTACGCGGCCAACCCAACCTCGCTCCTCCCGCGCCGACGAGCGCGCGGCCGGGGCCCCTCCCCGCTCTCGACCTTTGCCGCCCCGAGGTGGAGCTCGGCGGGGGCGGAGCTCCCCGCGCCCTAACGCGCGGCCATGCGGGGGCGAGCTCCCCCTGCGGCTTGGCGCGTGGGCGTGCGGGGCGGCCTCCTCCGCGCGGAGCTCGCGACGTCCACCGCAGCTCCCCGCGGCCGGGCGCGGGAGCTCGCGCGACGGGCCGCGGCGAGCTCCGGTTGATGTTGCGTTAAGCACCACACGGTGTTGCAACGGTTTTTTTATGTTCCGTATTTATATGCATGTACAATAATTATTTCTATGCATGTTGCAATAATTATTTCTCGATGCTCTATCTATTGATTTTTCATGTTGCAACCTCGCGGTCCTTCCTCTTCCCTCGCAAAGTGTTCATGGCCGCCAAGGACGAGTCCTCCCTCTCCCCTCGCGGTGTTATTTTTGAGTTTTTTTTGTTGTTCGCCATTGTAGACGGATGATTCAATCGCCGTCTATAGATGTCGCAACCGTGCCTACAAATGTTGCATCATTATTTTTTACATGTTACATATGTAATGTTCGGATGTTGCAACATTGATCCGAGATTTTTTTGATAAGTCTATAGATGTTTTGCAACGGATGAGGGAAAAGGGGTGACTCTAAGTATTTTTTTTTATGTTGCAAAGGAGTAAGTTTTCGTATGTTATTTTGAAGAGGTTTTCTAGTGTTGCAATAGTTATCTTAGAATGTTACATCGGTATTTCATTCATGTTGCATTCACACACTCGGTCATGTTTGATGTTCTTCAAGTTATATTGGGATGTCACGGGATCTCAATGTTCATGTTTCAAATCTCTCTTTGTGATTGCAATGTTCCTGGGAAGGGATAGGTGGGGGATCCGCCTCACGTGCTGGGTTGAGTGGTGTGGCCGTGTGAACGCTCGTCCATGTGCAATGTGAACACAAGAACGGGTGCGCAGTGGTGTGATTGTGTGAACATGCGAAACTGTGTACCGACGCTGAGCTGGGGGCATCACGTGGGGAGCTGATGAGCTGATTTGCCACCTGACGCTGCAGATTCTGATGCCTGGATCGGACGTCTGCGCGCCGACACTTCCCAATAATTAAATTTGTCAAAGAAAAAAAAAAAGCTAAACCCTAATCCACACCGAAGCTCGCCCGCCTCTTCCGGTGATGCCGTCGCCGTCACCGCCGCCGGCGCCGCCGGTGCTGCCGATCTCGGAGCACGAGGATAAGATTGTCGCCGCGGTGGACATGAACCCTGTGGTGGTGGTTATTGGCGAGACCGGATCCGGCAAGAGCACCCAGCTCTCCCAGATCCTCCACCGCCGCGGATACACCCGCCGTGGCGCCATCGCCGTCACCCAACCCCGCCGCGTCGCCGCCGTCTCCGTCTCCAGGTTCTCCACCCCCCCATGACATCTCTCGTTCTATCCCATGCGCGCTATAGGCCGTGTCTTCTCCCGACCGCAGTGGACACGGGTGACTTCGTCATCTGGTGCTTATTTGTTAGTGCTAGAGTATTGCTTCATCTTTTCTCAATAAATAAATAAATTATTGCTTCATCTGTGTGGTTTATGTCAATGCCCCCCGATATACCCTATGTGTTGGTTATGCTTTCCTTTGCTGCCTATCTGCGGGTTGCAATTTGGCAATTGGAGGGCTCTATGAATTGGGATTGGAATTAGTCTTGCATTTAGAAAGGAGGCTTAACTTGGCAGCTAAATGGCTGGGGAATTACCAGAAACCTCATCATATTCTGAGTTGTGAGAGGATCTTTTTGTTGGATAGCTTGTCCATTTTGTAGTGAAAGTGTCATGTAGAACAAGCTTACAAAGAACTGTCATGTGAGGGTTGTTTGGTGGTTCTTCCTGTTTGAGCAACTACTCTCAATTTTGAATGACTTTCTGCCTGTTGATTAGGTACCCGTTGTCAATTTAAAAGTATGGATTCTGTTATAGTTACTCTCTGTTAAAAGTTATTTCAATTACTGTGTTGTTTACTGCCTTCAAATACAAAACACGTATGTAATTGAGTTGTGAATAAGAACACTTTTATTTGTTGTTTCACAGAAGAGTAGCTCAGGAGCTTGGTGTCCCACTTGGGGATGAGGTGGGTTACGCAATTCGATTTGAGGACAGAACTTCAGAGAGAACATGCATAAAGTAAGCCTCAGGAACATGCAGAAGTATTACATTTAAAGTTTAGCCTCAGGAACATGCAGAAGTATTACATTTAAAGTTTAATAACTACTGAGTCACCAAAAAAAAAATTTAATAACCACTGGATGTGCCCATGTGAAAAACCTTTTGGTTTGGAAACAATATCAAGACAAAAGGCTTGTAAAAAAAGAATTGATATTGTGGTCGATAGTGTTGTAGCTACCAGTGTTAGAAGAAGGTAACACTGGCATTTCTTTTTTTGCATTTTAATTTATCTCCCGTCAGGGTTTTGTCACTCTTGTTGCTTGTAATCCAGAGTGATGTTGAAGTTCTATGCATAGGTAGAGTAAAATGAACACTACATCAAGTCTTGAATTTTGATTTAGTAATCAATTTTAAAGTGATTGCAAGAATTCTTTAAAGAGTAATTGCAGAGCTGAACCCAATAGGGTGATTATGCCTGATGTTTCTGCCCTATATGGCTATACCCATGTGCTCAATTTTTGGATTTAAATTCTTCATTTGTTTTATAGATACCTCACGGATGGCGTTCTTCTTCGTGAAAGCCTTTCAAATCCTGATTTGAAGCAATACTCAGTAATCATATTGGACGAAGCTCATGAGCGTAGTCTAAACACGTATGTGTATCTGAACCTTATTTACCGCTCTGCAATATTGTTACTTGACAGTTGTGTCTAACTATTATAATATGAACTCTTGTCTTAAATGTAAATGTGTTAAGTTACTGTAAACATTTCATATACTCTGTTTTTTTTTGTGTATCATCTTTGTTAAGGAAATACCTATCAAAAATTTGTTATACAGCCACTGTAGTTAGTGTGGCTATTACAAATATTTGTGCAAATGCTAGTGAGTACCGCTTGTACTTATTTTAGAGTAGTTTGCTACACACTACCATACAGGTAACAATGTTAGGGCCTACTAGATCATTTGGTGTGCTTAGGTATCTTTTTTTGTAGCAGTTGTCATGTTGTGTGTTGTCATGTTAGCACAGATGACTTGGAATTTTTTCCTTCCTGTACATAACACACAATACAAACGTTAGTTTTGATTAGGAATTAGGATTGCATCTAGCTTAATTTTATTTTTGTCGATGCCTTCTTTCTCTACAGGTAGGGCATGTAGGATCTACCAAATAGTACCACTTACTATCCTATCTTTTCGGGATAAGTCATGCCCCCAATATATCGGGGGTGTACTACATCACCCCCCCTTAAGTATAAAATTGGGTGTTTAACCCTCTAAGCTTGACCCCCTGAGGTGATTCTCCGTGGTGATTTTGCCACGTTGGCATGCTGAAGTGGGTCGATTAGCTGACATGGACTGACAGACATGTGGACCCCACTTATTATTGGGCACACCAGAGTCCCCATCTCTTGTCTTCTCCTATGGCCATGGCGAAGTCCTACTTATCACGGGCTTGCAGCAATATTTTGCCACACATCTCCCACCATGGTGTTGCCAACGACTGCAGCCGCAAAGCGATTGGTGTTGCCTACCGCTCCAACATACACATCGTCCTGCTACCGGTCTGCTGTGCACCTCCTGCTAGGGCCTCTCCGACCACTAGCGCTCACCCAAAGTGCAGCTCACACTTTGCCCTCGTTTGTCCGCTGGTGGCACTTGCCTGCAGTAGCAGCTCGAGCTCTCAGCACCTGCTCTGGTCCCATTGAATCCATCCCTGCCACTGCATATTCCATCCTCATATTGCCAATCCTCACCGACTGTCATTCTTTTCTGTTAAGTGGCGTTGATCCAATGGCTGTAAGCCTGTTACCTCTGAATTGAAGATTAGAAAGATTCAGCCATTCAGGACCAATGGAGTCGCTGATGTGAACTGATATCTACCTGCTGACTACATGAAAGCCGACGTGAGCTTACAAGGAGCATGCACTAGCGTGAGTCTTAGAACTAATCTTAATTGTTTCTGCATATGCACATTTATTATGCTAATTTTCACGTAGACAAGTAGTACTTGCATGTCATTAATAATGTTGTGAAGGCTCTGTACTTGCAAATTATTACACTCTGTACAGAGTGCACTTGCCGAAGGCTCCAAATATATGAGGTATGCATGCGATGTGATCTGATTGATACAGCATGTCAGGAATGCATGGTGCTCTGTTAGTCCGGGTCGAGCCGCGATGTGAAGTCTAGGCTTGTGAATAGGTTCTGGCTTGCATGGTCGTTGCATGCTGCGTTATAGGATCATGTCGTGATTCATGGCCAAAGGGAAGTGGCCGGTTGTTGTCCCTTGCATTTCATTTAGTTTATATATAATGAAAAAACGATGAGGCCAGTGGTGGCTGTATGAACGGAAGCTTGTACCTGTTAGAATTTTGTCCTGATGTTACTGTTACTAGTGCCTGTGAGCACTTTGTCCTGCGGTTCTTGCCTTCCTTCACCTTATCACCAATTAAGAATTTAGCTACTTTGCTTAGCCACCAAGTTACCTCTTTGTCGGCTGCCAATTATGTACCCAAACTACCTATTGGCAATGTGTGGTTAAGGAGAAAGATCCATTTTGCGCAACAGTGGTATCAGAGCCCATCTCTCACCACCCTTCGCCTGCCCTTCTCTTCAGTGCTCCACCTCTCCCGAAACCCTAGCCCGGTGTGGGCCCACTAGGTGGCAGCACGCACACCTCCTGGCCAGATCCTGCGGCCAGTGCTTCTTCCCCACCTCCCCCCTGCGTGGGGTTGACACTAACTAAACATTGGAGGGATGTTTGAATGAGAAGTGTTCCCCTATGAATATTAGAATTTAGGATAAAATGAACTAAATCTAAGGAACATGGAATGAAATAATAGGCCCTTAATATTGTTTCTGAGTCGGCAGTGTGTATCCTTACTGGTGGAATGGAAAATAGAAGAATCTCATAGGAAATAGTAATTAGCTGCTAGCTCTAAAGTTTGTGCACTGAGGTTCTCATTCTCCATAGTTCGCACGTTAGATATATTAATTAATAGTGCTACGCTGCATTGTGCTACCCTGGAACCTGCAAATACACATTACCCACTATAGTTTTTTTGATGATAGACATTCAGTACTGATCTTTTCTTTTTCAAATGGGGATAGTGTTACATGGGATGAGTTATGTAGGTTCTTGTGGAAATTGTTTGCATAGGCTCATTTTAACATCTGGTTATACACAGTGATATCCTCTTAGGTTTGATGAAAAGATTGGTCAAGGACCGAGCTTCAGATTTAAAAGTTCTGATCACCTCCGCGACTCTTGATGGTTTAAAAGTTTCAAAGTTCTTCTCAGGGTGCCCTGTGTTAAACATTCCTGGAACTTTATTTCCTGTGGAGAAATTTTACAGCACCGAGCGCCCAACAAATTATATAGAATCTTCACTCAGAACAGCTATAGGTAAGAAGAATCCTTTGTTTTGACGACCCTTTTGCATTTTTGTGATCACCCTGTCAATATTGTTAGTTTATCTGTGTTCTGCATATGTGTTGTGCCACTCAGAAACTTATTCATTACTATCAATAGTGATAATGTTTATGACGAAGGCCACATGTTATTTTGGTATGTGCCATGTAGAGTGGTCATTACAGTGGTAAGAGGGAAACTGGGTTGCTGCCCTAGGTCCTTATGTTGCACTATGTCACTATTCTACTAAGAAATTGGTCGATAGGGAGGAAAGAGCAAAGGAATAAATTCTTTTTATGTTTTAGCTGCCTAGTGTAATATAATGTGGAGTGGTGTTACATATACCAGGGTCTCTCAATCCTGTACAATTCAATTAACAGGTCTCCTTTGAGCCTCTCGGTACAAAGGAATATGCTAGCTAGCCCCATTTTAATTCTTGTGCATCCAAAATACTACTGCCAAGTTTATCTCATGGATAACACACTTTATTGCTAAAGTCTTTACACAGAAACAACTGTGGGTATATGATGATTGACAGTGACTGTACCATCAATTTTGCAGTACTTCACAAAGTGAAAAGATTGACCAACAATAACTTATCTCAAGAACTTTAGTCAATTATGATGGGCTTGAATTCTTTTTTTGAGCAATGATGGGCATGAATCCTGTTCGTCTCAAGGTGGCCCTGTTTGGCGCAGCTTCTGCTTGTGCCGAATCCACTTGTGTAGAAGCTGTTGAAAACATATTCCTGTTCGTAGATTCTGCTTATTGATAAGCTGCTGCAATTGTGGCAAGCACATCTTCTGCTTGGTATGTGGAGATGCTGAGAAATAAGTTGCCCCCCTGCGTTGGCTTTTCTGAGCTTTCTTTTGAACTTAACTGTTAGCAATATATTGCGGAAACTATGAAAAGTCTGAACTATGCATATGTAGAGTATCTGGTCACTCTACCTTGCTATTTTGGCCTTTCTTATCCTTTAATGAAATAATACCTTGGTCTCATGCGTATTCATGTAAAGAGTCTTAACAAGGGTATGGTTCAAATTAGGTTCATATCTCTTCTTTTTATATCATATATCTATGACATGGGAATATTATAGTTACATTTTTATGTTTTGTTCCATGTTTGAGTAATGTTTACAACTTTCTAAACTTTTAAATTCTTATTTCTTTCACTAGCAAAACTGAAAAATGTTTGTTGTCAGATATCCATGCCAAGGAAACCCCTGGGGATGTCTTAATATTTATGACAGGAAAGGTCAGCACCTCCAGATTTGTCATTGTTTACCCCCCTACCCCTTTCTTTTGAATATTTTAAGTATATTTCTGTAGTTGCTGGCATCATGACTTTAATCAACATATATACTGGAACTGCCGATAAATATATTACACAGTATCAAATAATGAGTCAAGTTGAACAAACAATGTAATGGTACCTTACAGTCCGTCGAAACAAAAGCTTCTTTTTTATCAACGTAGGACTTTCTCTCCCTTTTTTATCCTAATGATAAATATTAATGATTTTGCAGATATTTAATTCCAACAAGAAGTTTTAGTTTCCTTTCCTTGTAATTTTAATATGGAAACCTATATTGCATTCGCCAAGTATAATATTTAAGGATAACTTTTATTGGTGCCTATGCTTATGCTTCCTTTTTTCTTTATTAATTATATTTTGTCTGCTCATGCTGAACTATGATTATTTGAGATTTCTGCAGGATGATATTGACAAGATGGTCTCAAAATTGGAGGAGAGAATTCAAAATCTTGAGGAAGGCTCCTGTATGGATGCTCTTGTCCTCCCTCTTCATGGTTCTTTGCCACCTGAACTGCAGGCAAGTTCCAAAGCATTTTGCTCCTATCCGCCTTCCCACCAAACTTTGCTATTATCTTACAGGATAAATGCATACCCTTGCAGTCCTTCACATTTAATTTTCTATTTCTTCCCTCTGTTAAACATTTATCATGCTCTGCAGCGTTTCTGATTTTGCACACTTCTCATTTAGGTTAGGGTATTTGCTGCAGCACCTCCGAATTGTCGACGCTTCATTGTTGCAACAAATGTTGCTGAAACTTCTCTGACTGTAGATGGTGTCGTGTAAGCAGCAAACATAATCAGTTGAGAAGCATGTGCTTTTCGTTTCCATCTTCAGATCGTAGTTCTTGTATTTAAATTGGAGTAACAACATTGCTTGGTGTTTCCTGAAGTAGTAATAGAATAGAAAAATAATATGCTAGCAATGGATTAGAATGACATTGACTACTCTTCTAATAAGAAACACTGACATATTTAGTTTATTATAGAATATAAACATGTATTATTCAAAAATAAATCATGTAAGCTGTTGCCACCTGAGAATTTTGTGTCACTGTCTAAAATACATGTAGTTTAATTTTTTTTTAAAAAAAACTTCAGAACATTATGAGTGCATGTGGAATTGCTTACAGTTCATGCGGCAATTTTTTAATGTGATTGTATCTAATTATTTTACCATTTATATACTAACAGCTGAGTACTCCTTTTTCGTTAGTCCTGTGATCCTGTCTACATGATGTCTAGAGACCAAGGTGGTGCTAAAATAAATAAATTTATTTATAACTAAATCATGCATAGCCCTGTATGACATTTTGGTGTCACTGGACATCTTTTACGCCACTATTGGCAGCGGTAGAGTGTGCAGAAACTTGAAATCACTACACTGTAGATGCCCTAACTGGGAAATATTTGAAACAAACATAAACACTATAGTTTTAGAAAAGGTGAGAGAGCTTTAACTAGAAACATTACGTTAATCAGGATGGATGCCAAGACTCCCACGGTGCAACTGGTCAGCAGAACACGCCAAAGAGGTGGTTTGCTGAGCAAGCCCGAGTTCGAGTCACGGCATGATCTTCTTAAGAAAATCAGAGGACGTCCCCTGGTCGAGGTTCTTTCCTTTTTTTTCTTTTTTCTTTTTTTGTTAATCAGGATGCATGAAATGTTAGCTCTTGACCTGCAAGTGAGCAACAGCCCAACTGAAACTACCAAACTTCTTAATATTTATTTTGTTATTGAAAACTTAAAATGGTTGTATACGAGTTGTTTTCGTTCAGGTGTTCTGTATTTGTATGTTTGCACATAGATTTTAACGATATTATTTCCTATTTCTTTAGGTTTGTGATTGATTGTGGTTATGTAAAGCAACGCCAGTATA
Organism: Cenchrus americanus; assembly: GCA_947561735.1. Classification (NCBI taxonomy): domain Eukaryota; kingdom Viridiplantae; phylum Streptophyta; class Magnoliopsida; order Poales; family Poaceae; genus Cenchrus; species Cenchrus americanus. Next base: position 289,635,913 of record OX387239.1, on the reverse strand, counting down.
ATCCATCAAGTGGAATGTATTCACTTGATGTAGTTCAAATCAGCAGGTAAATAATTTGACACATGCTTATATGTGTCTGCATCTTGTTCACTGTCATATTACTTCCGTTCTTATATGTCTAGTTTTAGCTGCCAACATGCACTGATGATTTTAATGAATAATTAGAGTCCAGGCTGATCAGCGAGCAGGGCGAGCTGGAAGAACTCGACCCGGCAAGTGCTATAGGCTGTACCCAATGTCTGTATATGAAAAGGAATTTCTAGAGGCTACAGTTCCGGAAATTCAACGATCTTCTCTTGCTGGAAGTGTTTTATATCTGAAATCATTAAATCTTCCAGACATTAACATCTTGAAGTTTGATTTTCTAGATCCACCATCACGTAAGATAACACTTCAGCTTCTTACAGTTCTAATTATTATTCTGGACCTGCCTGAAAGCATCTCTTTATTGCCTAGTTATTATGCGCAGAGTTTGATGGCGTACTTCTATTTTACTAGTTTGATGGCGTACTTATATTTTACTGTCTTCTAAAGCTTTGTAAATTTACTTTTGTTATTTTCTGTGGAAATAGTAAATTTTGTAATTACTTATTACTATGAAGTTGTGTGACGAAATTACTTTTGGGACAATTGTTATGGGCTAGTTGTGATTGGAGGACGTGGTTTCTCAGGGTGGATGGTATGGTGGGGGCAATGAGCTTTGTCCCAACAAAGGCAGCAACCTGTGATGGTTGACGGTTTGCTTCGTAGAGGTGGGTGCCTGGGCAGTGGATTTGGCTTGGCCAGGGGCGGGCAGTGGTGGAAAGGATGGGAGAGGGAGCTTTGAGGAAAAAAACAGTTTTCTGGCTAATCCTATGGGTCTAAAGATATAATCTTATAGATATGATCCACCCTGCCTAATACAAATAAAACTTTCCTCAAACCTATGTCTTATTTTATAAGATAATGTGCTGGTGGGCCCCACTTGGAGGGGAAGGGAGGCTGCAGAATGCCAGCCGCACCTTCCAGTGGTTGCAAAAGGTAGGCGGTGTTTGTGGCTGCTGCATCTGGGCCGGGTTGGCTGCTTGGCCCATGGGCCTTATGCCCATAACATTAATATTCAAAACTATACTTACAAAAGATATCCATGGCCAAGAGAAAAATGCAAATTTGGGATTGCAATTGTTGTGGCTTCGCAGTTTTGCCATTTATAACGTCAACTTCGTAAAAATGGGTTGCCAAACATGAGGCACTTGTTTTCAATGCCGTTAGATGTATTTTCTCTCTTTTCTAATATCTATACATGTATTTGGCACATAAAGACATATATGCCTTCTGGCTATTTGCTGTGATGTGTGTATACGAACGGTTGAAAGACGAGACTCTTAGTTTGCCGTCGCCATGGACATTGTGTCATGTGTGCCTTGTAATAAATAAAATTGGAAGTATGTTCTGTGGCTTCTGCCTACTTTTTTCTTATCTCACGAATGGTCTGCAGGTGAGTCATTAGAAGATGCTTTGAGGCAATTATACCTTATTGATGCAATTGATGAAAATGGGCACATAACAGAAGTTGGGCGCATTATGGCAGGTATCCTTCTGTTGAAATTAAATGGTTATTCAAAGCCTTCTTCAGCTGTTTATTTGCAGACTGTTGTATGTCTAAAATCTTTTAACCTGAAATTTGGGCAAATCTAATTTTACATTCCTTAACTTTGAAGGATTGAATGACGCATAATATACTGCTGTCATCTTGATTCCATTCTCTAATTTTAGTGCCTTTAGTATTGTGTCCTTGGAATTCCTTACCGATCGAGCAACATGGACAGTATGTAGGCATGTAGCAGTTGGTGTTTATACATTGTGGTGTAACATACCTTGAATTCTTGAGACATGATTAATTTTTGAGTCAGTTCTCAATGCCACTGAAATTTATGCCACTTCATTGCCATCGAAATTCTTCAATTTCCTTCACTGACACTACTTCAAATTTCCAATCCCTTGGTTGCCATTCCTGTCAATGACTGTCAAGTAGTGTTTCACTGACTTGAGGGGCCCACAATCTGAAGGGTTATTTGTTACTGTTTTCAGTCACACAATTACCGCTCTTCCAATGACAACATGGCCCCACATATGACCCCACTTCCAATTATCTCCAATCAGCCGCACCTTTCCTCCCGACCCCTCCTCTCATCTACTTGACAGGACTCCAGAGCCGTGCGAACAGGGCAGCACAACTCACCCGCTTGAGCAGGTCGGAACCGTGCAGGGGAAGGTTAGCGGCAGCCTCTGCTTGCGTCGTCGGTAGACACTTGGCCAGTGGCGTGGTGCGGAGGGAGGGGCACCGGGCTCGACCTGTAGACGCTGCTTGTTCGGATTTGGAAGAAGCGGAAGCTGCATGCCTTAGATTAGAAATCAGGGATGCAGCTGCAGCCATGCTGCTCTGCTCAAGCAAGGGGTAGAGGGAATCAAGTGGGAGAGAGAGGGACTTGCTTGTGCTTGGAGCGGAAGGAGCAAATGAGATTGATCCATGTGCTGTTGCTAGCTTCTTGTGGATTCGAGCTGCAGCTTAATTTCCTACGCCTGCACCTTCTTTCTTCATCCCCCACCGCCTGGAGCTACACCAGCTTAAGCTATTCATTGTGCACCGCCATTGCTAGTCCGCCTCCTGAGCTTGAAGCCTCCCATGGATGCACTGTGGGGAAGAAGAGGTGGGACCATGAACACGGGAGAGAGCGTGGAATCACATCTCCAGGTGGCAAAAAATTTGGCGGAGGGGATCAGACATATGTAGCTTAAGGTGGGAGCTGAGAGGTGTGTCCCAAATTTCAGAGGGGCAAAATTGTCTTTTTTACTCAACATAACGGCAAGTTAACAGTCAACTAACAGGAATGGCAACTAAGGGAATGAAAAAGTGTACTGCCATTGAAGGTAATTGAAGAATTTTGATGGCAATAAGGGAAGTGGTATAAATTTCAATGGTTTGAGGGAATTCACCCTTGTTTTTTGGTCTATGATTTGCACGTTTAAATTTCAAGCATCAGGCAGTATATATCATGTTGACATTTAATTATTAAAATTGAATGGTTAAAATAATTCTAGTCAGAAACATGTCACACGATTTGACCGTTTCCATGTTTGATGAATTCATCTGATTCTAAAATTTGTCCCTTATGGAATGCTGATTCTATACGCTACAAGTTCTTGTAGCATAATGCAATTGTAGCTTATAGATGAACGCAATAGCTACACATAAAAATTGAAGCGATAGGTAATCATAAGAGATTAAGAGCTCACGAGTTAGGGACCCAAAAGGGAGCATTTAATGTGGTTGTGTTAGTAAGTTAAATTTAGCGATGACCATGAAACATCTATGTGAAGTAGTTATAGAATGTTGTTTTCTATGATATGGAATGAAAAAAATTGCGCGCCATGAAAAATAGCGTTTCCTTTTCTGACCGCTATTGCCGCTATAGCGGCGATATGGCCGCATATAGCGGCAGCTGGCTCCTCAAGCTATAGCATCGCTATAGCGAGCTATTGGTTTGAAATCAGAAAACATAAAAATAAAATTTTCTTTGTCCTTATTTTCTCAACCACTCTGACATATCAATATATCATAAATTCATAGTCGTAAGTTTATAACTGATAAAGTGATAACATCTACTGCTCTTTTTTATGAATTAACGGGCCACACTGCTTTGTTTGGTCTAGCCACCAATTGCGGTTGAATAGCAGTGCTATGGTGCTATTTGCATTTAGCGGCGCTTTAGTGCCAAATAGCGTCGATGAACTATGACTATGATACAGAAGTTCTATTCAACCTAGTAAATAGGAAAAAATATCGAGAAAAAACTGATCTGGGCTGCGTATGATGGATCACCAAGCCCATTATTCCTCGTATCATAAGTTCATTATCTTAACAATGACACTCTTTTTCATCTCCCCTCCCCGTTGCTCAATACAACCTACTTGATTCATGTTGTGACCCTACGGTTGTGGATCGATGACCCATACATGAATGGGACGATGACCCCGCTTGACCCCCGACCCACGATTTGGTACAGTGAACCCGGGTCGAGGAACGCGGCGGCGACCCCGAATTATGTGACTATGGTCAATAGCGCGCATAGCGTGAAAAAGAGCAATAGCGTCGCAGCACTTATTTCTGGCCGCTATAGCGGCACTATAGCATGAAGATACCACGCTATTTTTTTCCATTGCACTATATAATCTTCTACATTGACTCTTTATGTGGAATCTTTTAATTTCTTTGTCTAAGGATAAAATTCTGTACAGAACTCCCCCTGGAACCTTCTCTTTCAAGGACTTTAATTGAAGCGAATGAATTGGGATGTCTATCTCAGGCATTAACTGTTGCAGCTATTTTGTCAGCGGAAATAACATTGCAATCAACTAGAAGGTGATTCTCCTCTTCCTCCACTCATGCTGTACTCTACTATAGTCATATGATAGACTTGTACTATATACAGCAGCAAGGACATGGAGGGAAAGAGGAAAAGACAAGAGCTTCCGGATGGTTCTGGCTGGGGTGACCACATACAATTGCTTCAGATATTTGAAACCTGGGATCAAACAGGATATGATCCACAATGGTGCTCTGATCATGATTTGCAGGTGACTGAAAAGAACATTTTTCTAATATGTTTAATAAAAAGACTTGGCAATGCTAGGTAGTCAAGTAAAAGTAAGTTCAGTCGTCTTCGATAACTGAAGGAACAAAAGACATCACCTGAATTTTCCACAAAAATACCCTAGTGATGGTTGTCCTCATGCAGTTTCGTAATAAAAATCGTTCCCACACTTTTCATCTGATTTCTCAGGAGAAAAGGGAATGCTGTACAGAAATGAATCAATGAGATAGTAGTAACAATTTTCAGTTACCGTTCAAACATAAGGATCTTGTAGTTATTTTTTTAATTTATAGTGCTTGAAAGCTTGGGTTTGTACATATTTACAAAAGACTATATTATATCAATGAAAGGCAACTCACCACATTTAATGATACTCCCTTGACCACTTTGTTCCTGGAAAGGATGCTACATTGCTTCTATCATAACTGTTTCCTCTATTCTGCTTGGTGACTTTTGCCCTCGCTCCTACAGCTTTCCTATGCATTCTATGATTTACTACAGGCAGGCTCAAAGCTACCATTGTTATGCTTACGATACAACTCAGCTTTATAAAGCGAGTATAGATGAGTTTTTTTCAATCAAATGTATATGTTTTAAATAAAGTAGTTCTAGTTTGTCATCATATATGTATTATACTGGCTGTCTTATGCAGGTGCGGGGTATGAAATTGAGCAAAGATGTGAGGAACCAACTATGTCAAATTATTCAAAAATTTGCAAAAGGTCACTTCTCTAGCTTTTCTTTTAGATCAATGGTAAAGCAGATCCCTTTGAAAGATAAGCGACAAAGTTGTGACTCAGCTAACTAGTTCATTTTTGTCCCACTTCTGTTGTTTTGAAATCTGGATTAGTTCAATTAAATGTGTTTTGTGTCAACCCAATGACTCAGAGGAGGCAAAACTTGGCATCCCTAGTGCCCACATTCTGTTTTTGAGCTTATTCTGCTTCAGATAATTTGAGGTTTCAGTTTTGTTTTTGAAGGTTTACCTAAAGGGGGTGTTTTGATACAGCAGTTTATATTGCACAGGTGCTTAATTTGTCTTGATTCTGAAGGTCAGCTTGAAAACACCCGAAGGGGTCATATAGATGGAAAGAGTAACTAAGGAAATGTAACGAGTGATTTTTCAGGAATAACTGATGAATTGGTCTTTTGTGCCCAAAGCTCAATTAAGTTCTATGAAATATTTGCTTTTAGTTATTTAGCTAAGGTCTTCTTGTTACTGAAAAGTAAACCACAAGGTTAGCCTGTCAGATATTTAAAAAGAATATGCAGAAATTGATATCTGGAAACTAATTCGTCTATAATGAATCTCATGTTACCCTCGATCCCTAAAGACAATGAGAAAACAGGCAAGATAACTTGAAATTTTATTAAAATTAGGTCCAACTGATGTGCATGCGAGGAAAAGCCGGAAGAGTGACCCCGACTATGGAAAGTTGAGGAGAGCTCTATGTGTAGGATATGGTAATCAGCTAGCTGAGAGGATGCTGCATCACAATGGGTACCATACTGTTGGCTATAGGACCCAACTTGTACAGGTACTGAATTGTGTAATTTCTTGGCCAGGTTTATTTGTTGTATTGTTATAGCTTGCCGAAAATTAATGGGGAGTGGAATAGTCTTGAACCATTTTACTTAAGATCAGCACCACCCTGCTGAACATAGAAACTGCTGGCAGCTAAATGAATTGTTTCTTGGGGTGCCTTGTCTCGAGGGAATGCTGCTTGATGTTATGCTTTCTTGCAGAACAGTACTTTAGATATGCCAAAACATTCGACAGTTTATCATACCACACTTAATCATATATATGAGCAATAGTTGGTGGCATGCAATACAAATGAAGCTTTTAATGGCATATTTAATCTCTCGATGAACTTATTTACAAGGTTTGTTCACACTGTAATTTGGAAATTTGAATGGTGAACTTCTTTTGCAGGTGCACCCATCTTCTGTACTGGAAGGTGATGAGTATGGAAAGTTTCCTATGTATGTTGTTTATCATGAGCTGATAAGTACAACTCGTCCGTACATGAGAAACATTTGTGCTGTCGATCAGGCCTGGGTCGAGCCTATATTGAAGAAGCTTGAGAAATTAGATATAAACAGATTAAGGTATATTGAGATTAGAAGCATTATTTCTGAATTATGACCCAGCAAAAGTTTGTGATAGATAATGTCATAGCCTTATGTATCTCATTGCAGTGGTGGGAGTGCACTGAAAGATTCTGAACCATTGGAGGATAAGCAAGTAAAGTTGGCAAAGAAAGCCGTGGATGATGTCAAACAATCTGAGGTGGACAGTAAAATCCAGGCAGCTCGGGAGCGCTACCTTGCACGAAAAAGCAAGAAATGACACATATTCCTGATACTGAAGATCCTTCTGGTCAGCCTGAAGCTTTCCTGGAAGATCATACCAACATTTTTGTCCAGTGGGTTGGTGCATACTTGCTCAACTAAGAACACAATCAGAGGTTTGCTGGTTATTGATGGAGTGGCAATGTACCTGGTATCTTTGGCTGTATCAGATACAATGAGATGTTGCAGAATTATGTAGACAAGTGATCGAGTGGTTCAGAAACGGAGGACAAAGTGGTGGTTTTGTGCAAGTGGTCTTGTTTTGACACCCATCTGTCTGTCTACAGAATACTTAGGTAGGTCGACTTGCCATTTAGCTAGCTGAGTCGCATAACACCTAAATGCACCGGTTACAACTTCATTACTTCCACAGTAAACTTCATTTAGATCTTCTCATTCAATCAGTTTCTCTCGTCTTCAGTAATCCTATCCAGCTTTCGGGGAAAAAACTGTTGAGTACTGTATTATCAGCATTACTAAACTTGATTCTACGAAATCTCTTGATTAGCTAGTCATTCCTTCCTCTTCTTCGAGTCCTTGTGAACTGAAACTATGCAGTTTTGACACGTGCGAAAGCGAAAGCGAAACCGAAACTCTGAACTTTGCATTGTGATAAATGGCATTGCTGCAGCTCGCGCTCGGAACCGAATGACAGCCCGTGGCAAAGGAGCCTACTCCACGACGACGGCATGAGCATCGTACACGGCAACCTGACGGCCAGCACCGTCCTCCTCGACGAGCTTACAGTTCACAAATGCACTGAACCATCCTACTTGTAACCATCAAGATGAGCATTCAGCTCAGCCCTACGTTTGCAGCATTTCATCAACGCATGAATCATTCCTCAAAAATGAGCTTTCAGTTCATTCCCACTTTAGCAGCATTTTGATCAGCACACATGCAGTCTCTGGGCGGCCTCCTCGCGACAACAGCAGTCTACTACACTGCCTACGCTGGGAATGGTCGCAACAGCAAATTCTCAGGCGTCTAGCAGTTCTGAAAAACAAAACTCTTAATAAATCCCATTTCTTCTACAGAAATGCATTCTTAAATATTGTCAAAGTTTATATCTTGATCATCAGATATCAGTTTCACTGAAACAGGTGCTCTTGTTTACCATGTAATGTAACAACAAACTCATCAACATTTACATTTACATTCAGGATGGCATATAAAATTCCATCCATAGAATTTTTTTAACATATATGCTACGATCCCTGCACTCCTACTACGAGATGTGATCGGGAAGCCTTCTGGAGATCTTCCGCAGCTGCTACTGCTTCTTCATGTCAGCAGACAGCAGCCATTGTTTCTTCCAGTATCTTCTGAAACAGGTCCAAGTCACCTTGAAGCGCCGCCGGATCAGGTGCTTCGATTGCTGCATCTGGGTTCTCTTCCTCCTCAAACAACGTGGCTAAGTGCTCGTCCATCTCCTCCTCGCTCATCGTTGAGCCCTCGGCTGCTGGCACGCCGTCGTCCTCCAAGCACTCTTTCAACTCGGCCCAGACGCCATCTTCATCTACAAGCGCCGCAGGGCACTCCTTGGGATCAGGCGCTGCCACCTTTTCCTCTTCAGCTTCGTCTCCCAGCTGCTCAGCGGCTTCAAACGGATCACGCATCCTCTGCTTCCTCTGCGCGGACGGCTGAGGCGGCTGGCGGTGACGTGCCGGTGCTTCCACTGCCATGCGGCAGGGCGCACGTACCGCCACCGGGAGAATCGGCGGCGTCGGCGGCGCCTGCTGCTTAGGCGGCGAACGCAGCTGCAGCAGTTTGGGCGCCGGCGGGCGGCTCTTCGGCGGCGCTGCAAGACGGGTAGGAACTGGCGGCGGCGGAGGCTGAGCTGAAGTGGCGATGTGAGGCACGCACGGCAGTGGTGGCGCGAAGGACGCCGCCGTGCGATAACCCGCCGGCTGCACCACCTGAGGCGTCGGGGCGACGGCACCCGGCATCCGCTTGGGGCAAGGCGGCTGCGCTGAAGCGGTGGTGTGAGGCAAGAATTGCGGCGGTGGCGCCAAGGACGCCGTGCAACCGGCGGGCTGCAGGGCGGGAGGGGTCGGGGCGACGGCACCCCGCATGCGCTTGGGGCACGGCGGCTCGGCACTCTGCGGCGGCGCTGGCCTCTTGGCCGGCGCCGCCGCCTGCGCGATCACGACGGGTGCAGGCGCAACCGCAGGTGGAGCGAAGAAGGCAGCGGATTCTTGGCGCTCCGCGGAGTCCTTTTCAGCCCTGGGGGACACGTACATGTTGCAGAGCACGTATCGCCTGTCGCCGGCGACGGCGTCCTCCAGGCAGCACGAGTACTCGTCCATGAGCCATTCCGTGTTCGCGCCGCCCTTCTTGTACTTTAGCTTCGTGACCTCGCCGACCTTGGCACCGGCGTGGTCCACGACGTCCTTGACGCCCTGGGAGTGCCACGACCCGGCGCCGGAGGCGCGCACGAGCCTGCCGGCCTTCCCGGCCTTCTGCGGCTGCTGCAGCTTGCAGTGGGTGAAGAAGAAGCGGTGCCCGGTCCTGGGAAGTGGGCAGAACCGGCGGGCGAGATCGCCGGGCTCGCTGCCGTAGACGTCGGCGATGTTGACGACGGGGCGCACGGCCTCGTGCAGCGGCGCGCCGGCGATGAGGCGCGGGAGATAGTAGGTGGCGGCCTCGAGCGGCGCGGGAGAAGATCACCGGGCCCGCCGCCGCCATCTCCACGACGCTGGGAAAGTGGGATCGGAGCGTCGGCGGCGGTGGCAGAAGGGAGAAGGTTACGGATGGAGCACCGGAGGGCCGGGGGAAGATGGCCATGGATTTATAGCCCGTGAATTCTCTGTACTCGACTCGGTTTCAGTTTCCGGGGCGATAGAATCCGATTCCGAGTCGCTCCCCGCCTTGGAGTCGGACTCCGTGACAAAGGGAAATTTCCAAGCTTCTGTGTCACCGCGCGTGCGCGGCGAGGGGCACGGCCTCGGCGAGCGGCGTGGCGGCCGGCGACGGCACGGGCGAGTCCCGGCACACGGGGCAGGTGTCGCTCACCCGGAGCCACCGCTCGGCGCAGCCCGCGTGGAAGCCGCGCCCGCACCCGGGACCACGCCGGAGCGCGTCGTCGCGCGCGAACTGGCCGAGGCAGACGGCGCACGGGCCGTCGTCGCCATGATCACCGGAGGTCGTGGCGTGCAGGTACTCGGGGAACAGCTTGACGATGGCGCCGCCGTCGAGGCCTGGCACGGCGGCTGCGGCGGGCGGCGCCGCGGGGGGGCGGTGGCGGTGAGGAGTGTGGCGGCGTGCGTGGTGCCGGCCTTGGTGAGGACGCAGAGGTAGGACGTCAGTGGTGTAGAACGTCTGAAACTCTTTGAATAGAGAGCGATAGAAACTAGTTGAAACTTGAAAGGCTAGCGTGCACGAGACACGGCGAGAACAAACTTTAGTTTTGTGATGCCTATGTGAAATCAGAGGTGCAGAAGCTATAGGAAGAAACGCCGTGCCTCCTGGCATGCGGCGGCTTCATGTTTATATATCCAAGGAGCATCCCCTTGGGTGGATTACAAGCTTGCTGCACAAGGAGGATGACTGGTTGTTGGTTGTTGTGATCTACATACAAGATATTTGCATCTACAACTAATTCTACAACAACTAAGAGCAACTCCAAAATGAGGCCTTCAAAATACATTTGAAGGCCCAACTCAAAAGTACACCGCCTTAAAATTAGATCTCAACTCCGGCGGTGACCTTCAAATTGAGCCTCCATTTTTCTCGTGGACCCCATTTGTCGACCGTGTTGCCTCCCCATCTCTCTCCCTCGCGCATGTCGAGCTATGCCCCCGCCGACCTCCTCCCTCCGCCGGCTCGTCGCGGGGCCGAACCGCGCGCCTCCTCCCCCTCCCCGCGCCGCCCCTCCTCGAACTCCCCGCGCGGCGGTTCCCTTCCCGCTCCGCCTTCCTCCTCCTTCTACTCCCGCCCATGGTGGCCGACCACGCCCGGGATCCGCGGCCGCAAGGGCGGGGTCGCATCCGGTTCATCCCCATCCCTTGCCTCCTCCTCCTCTCGGGTCTCGGCCTCGTGCTCCCGCGCGCGCGGAGTAGTACTAGTGCCGTAATCCCGAGGCCGCGAAGTTTACCATCCCCGACCGGGATGCCCACCCACTCGACGACAAAGCACGGCGAGCCGCTCCCGAGGAGCATCATCTCGGCGCTTCGCCCGGCCTCGCCGACGGGGATCCTCGCGTTCCCGCGCTCCCCGATAAGCCCGGCCTCGACCGGCCTCGGCGCCGCCGCGAGCACCCGCCTCGCCGTGCACCCACCGAGCACCCCGTCGAACGTCGGCACCATGAGGTCCCCCGCCGCCGTGACGAACGCGACGTTCATCGTGGGCCCCTCCACGACGCACCCGCCCTCGTCCACCCACACCGCGCGCGCGGCGCCGCGCTCCTCGCCCTCCACCGCCGCCGCCGCGTTCGGGAGGTAGTCGACGCTCTTCGACGCCCGCAAAGAAGGGGGTGCTTCATGGGCACGGCCGGTCGGGATCGCCTTCACGCCGCCGGCCGGCCGCCGCCGTGGTCATCGTTCGCCGCCGCCTCGCCGAGACCGAAAAGAGCGGCGGTGGCCGACGGCGACCGTGGGGATGATGACGGCGTAGAACGCGGGGCCCGTGCGGCCCTTGGGGGACAACAGAAGTCGCCGGCGGGGCCGCGCCGCCTAGTACTTGATCGACTCGTCCTTGCATCCGGAGGCGGCGGTCGTCCGGATCGGGGACGTCGCGCATCGCCCTCACGCGGGAATGGCGGCTCCATCTTCGCTTTGGATGCGGACTCGGCGGCCCCGGTCCGGTGGCGGAGTACGCCGCGCGCGGCGAGCCGGCTCCGCGGCCGCCGGGATGCGGTGCGAGCGGTGGTGGAGCCATGGCGGCGAGACGGGGGCGAACCGGCGAAGCCGGCAGGACCGGCGACGTTGCGCGGGGTGGAGACGAGGGTGATGGGCGCGTCGAGGAGGGCGCGGCGGAGGAGGCCGGCGAGCAAGATGAACGATGAACCCGATGCGGGCGGATGCGCGCGGGCGGAGTTCGGGCGCGCGCGACGACGCCGTCGCCGCCGTCGCCTTGCGGGAGGGAGACGAGGGAGGGGAGGAGGAGGGGGAAGAAAGAAGAGAATGGTGGGGCCCACGTTTGGAGGGGGAATGGAGGGCCTCCGAGGTGGAGGGTGGGAGGGGGAATTTGGAGGGCCTCAAAAATGGAGGGCCATTTAGAGGCCCCGCCGGGCTGTGTTTTTTTCACCAAACCTCTAAAATTTGGAGTAGGAGCCCATATGGAGCCCCACCGGAGTTGCTCTAACAACATTGACTAACAACCGGTCATCTCGTCTCATGCGCACACACACACATATACATTCTGTTTAACAGCCTAGAATTTCATGAGAGTGGAGCAGGGGTCGAGACACGGCGACGGACTTCTCTGGCGCCACGAACCACGTGGCGTGCTATGCCTCGACCTGCTCTGCTCTTGGCGACGACGACTGCTGGGCCGCTTCTGAGCTCGGGCCAGACCGCTAGAACAAGATCAACCAAGCATTCTAGAACTGTGCTGTTGGATCAGGTGCTCGAACTTGCTCGCCCAAGCGTGCTGCAGAATGCAAGCATTCCATGCTTGGCAGTCCCCGCTGTCAGCATCACTCAAACACATAGGCCAAGCCAAAAGAGAGCAAATTGCGGGTGCTCGAGAGCATCATGAAGAAAAAATCACAGCTTCAATCGATTTCTCAACAACCATCCCCACGATGACGATGTTGCTTCACATCGTACCAACGATCAATTCTACCAACTAAAAATATCACTGAAACACTGGAGCCCGCATCAAAGGAGCAAGGTCAGCGTCAGCACTCGACGGCGGCGAACCCGGCGCGCCGGAAGCCTGGCGGCAGGTCGGGCGCGCGGCTCCACTTGCCGCCGCCGATGTCGTACACCAGCACCATCCCTTGAATGGCGCCGCCGCCCGCCGTGTTGTGGCCCCTCACGGCGGCCACGTTCACCGCCGCCGCCACCATGTCGACGCCGACGCTGGCCATCGCCACGCGCACGGCCACGCCCAGACCCACGGAGCCCCGAGGCACGGGCGGCGCCTCCAGTGCCACCCACCCGCACGCACCTCCTCTGTTGACGCCGCCGCCGCCGCTCCACCGCCAGAAGGAGAGGTCCACCGCGTGGCTCGCCACCACGTAGAGGTGGCCGTCCCCGGCGCCGCACGCGCCCACGACGCACCCGCCGCCGGGCACCGCCCGCGGCCGCGCGTACCACGCCCACGCGCCCGACGCCACGTTGAGCGCGTCGACCGACCCGGCGCACGCGTGCGCCCGCGGCGCGACGCCGCCGTCCCCGCCGGGGTGCCTGGACACGGCCACCCCGCCGGCGACGTAGAACACGCCGCCGGCGCCAGCCCCCGCGCACCCGTACCTCCGCCGCGGCGCCTCCGCCACGACGCGCCACGCGTCGGCGCCCGGGTCGTACTCCTCCACCGCCGCGGTCCGCGCGGACCCGCCCGCGACGTAGATCCGGCCGCCCACGGCCGCCGCCGCGAACTTGTCGCGCGGGAACAGCGTCGGCGCGCACGCGCGGGCGGCGCCCGTGAGCGCGTCCACACGCAGCGTGGCGCCGCGGCCGATGAGGTAGACGTCGCGGCCCAGCGCGACGGCGCGCGCGTGCGCGAAGGCCGAGGCCGATGACGAGGGGGAGGGGGAGGGGGAGCCCGCGCGATGCGGGGGCAGGGGCAGAGCGGCGACGTCGAACTCGGGGCGGGAGGAGGAGGAGGCCGCGCCGCCGAGCTGGAGCACCGCGCGGGCGAACGTGGCGGCGCCGTGCGCGGAGGAGGAGACGGAGAAGGCGAGGAGGCAGGGGAGGAGGCGGCCGTGGGCGCGGCGGAGGTGGAGGAAGCCCCCGGAGGCGAGAAGGTTGGCGAAGCGGCGGCAGACGGCGGGGAGCGGCGGAAGTGAAGAGCGGGGCACGCGGGCGAGGCACTCGAGGAGGAGCTCGTCGGGGAGCGCGGAGATGGGGGAGTCGCCGGTGGCCGAGGCTGGGTTGGTGGAGCGGAGGGCAGCGTTGGTGGTGGCGGAGATGGGGATGGGGACGGCGATGTGGCGGGCGGGGTCGGCGGGGATGCAGGACCTGGCGAACCAGGAGAGGCCGCGGGGGTGGCAGCTCTCCGCGGCCATGGGTGCCAGCCAGGATCGGGAGGGAGCTCGGAGCTCACTCACTGAGCCCCGGCACCGGCAGGTTCGTCCAGCTGCATTGGCCCGGCCGGCCTTGCCTCTTGGGGTAGCCGCAGGCGGCGGACGGGATCACCACGGCGGTTTCAAAATGGAAAATTGAAATGGATCAAGATGATTGGGAAGAATTTTGAAGGAATTGCACGCCCTTTGCAACGTATTTGAATCAGCTTGAGCTTAGGCCGTACCAACTGTACTGTGTGCGATTGAGAAATTGCTTTGGTTTAGTTGGTGAAGGGCGGCTGCTGCTGCTCAGCTTCTTCAATTCTCTAATCATGTTCCAGTGAAGTAGATGCCAAAAAAAAAATTTGTGGCAGGTCCAACAACCGGTTTAAGGAAATTGTTATCCCCGCGCTCACACACAAAAGGTAACCACACTAGCGACTTGCTCATCATCTTTGTCCTCAACAAAGGACGGTTTAGCAGGAGCAGGGGCTATCATGCTAGCTAATGATCTCAACTTTGCATGTGCCACCCTGAACAAATCTGTGTGAATGCTCGGTCACCTCACCGGTTAGTGTGCAAAATGTCCACCTAGTCGTTTTCTCTCGACATGTAAAGTTAAATTTGCGCTTTTTATAGGATATTTTATGCTTGCAGACTTATGCTAGTCAGTACTCACCGACCGGAAAGGAGCACCGAATGCTTTGGCCTGCAAAAAAAAAAGAGTTGACTCTGCATTCACCTCAACACAACACTGAACACCTGAAGATGCAGAAAAACACTGGAACTCTGTGACGATCATTTCCCGTGTCAACTTGTGCAGTGAAGCAAGTGATCGGATCACTTTCATGTATGTCGTGCTACATTGGTGGTGTAACTTGCACCGGTCGCTCACTCTAAGGCAACAGTACTGTAGGTACAATAATCTGACGACGGGGAAGCTCTCCGTAGCATAGTAACCGGGTGTCGTATGGGCCTCCCTGAGCCCACTACCTCGGTGGGTGCCAGACCGACTACTCGGTGGGCCCCAGGCCCCTACGGGCCATGCCACACACGCACCTGATGGCGTGGAGCACAAGAACTACGGAGGAGAAGTACTCGGTTAGTAAGCTGTACATGTCCTGCACTGTATGGAAGACTCCTATACGTACTCGACTAGTACTCTCTCCCTACTCCGACCTATAATCCAGCCTCCCGGGCTATATAAGGCGAGGCAGGGACCCTTCTCTAGCATCCAATCTCATCTCACGGCGTAATATTACACCATCTTGTAATCGTACCCTATCTATCCAGAGCTACGCAGCATACAGGACGTAGGGTATTACGCACCTCGCGGCCCGAACCTGTCTAAATTGTGTGCCACGTGTCTCTTCCTTCGAGTTACCGATCTCGGCGAGGCCACATTCATCTACTTCGGGTACTCCCCTTAGTAGGTTGCCGGTCTAAAACACCGACACGCGGCGCGCCGGTAGGGGCTCTCGCCCGAGATCACATGGCGAACTCGACGGCTCCTGTCTACTTCAAGCCAACCGTCGCCTTCAACCGCGGCGACACCTTCGTCTTCGGCGCCTGGGTCTGCACTGCTGACGGCGCGGGATCCTTCCAACGCCGCCTCACCATGCCGCCCAACCCGGAGACCGACTTCGTGGCGCTTCCAGAAGTTGTCACAGGCGAACTCGTCGGCAAGTTCGGCGAAATTTCGCTCTTCGACCATCACGCTGACTTCGAGCTCGAGTCCGCTTCCAACTCGAACTCGACGTCTCCATGGGCCATCGCATGCGAGCGGGCTGCTCAGCCATCGCAGGTGGTCCCCTCACCCCGTGAGCGCTCCGTGTGTGGTCCCCGCGTCCACAGCCGGGTCCGCACGGGGGCTCCTTCTTCGCGCCGGGCCGGCAAGGAACCCGTACCCGAGTACAACTCGAACTCCGACACCGCCCCCGGCCACGCTTCGGACTCCAACCCCCTCTCCGAGTTCTACTCGGATTCTGCATACGAGTTCGACTTTGGGTCGGACCCAGAGGATCCCGAGTCCGATGGCAACTCTACTGAGCACCCCTTATCAGGGCCGGCCTCTGGGCTGGTTATAACATCCACACCGGCCGGCAGATTCGTCTACTGGCCAGACCGCAAGCCTGTTGACCTGATAAGCGGGGACTCACGCTACGTCGCCTACATCGACTCGCTCCCGTTCCAGGAGGGAACACCGCTTGCCCGGGCTGACTCGAACACTCCAACTGAGGTGGCGGCCTCTGAGTCCAGCCTTGGCACCCCCGATCGCCAAGTCTTCATGGCTGTCGGCGACACACCAGGACCTTCAGGGACGGCTCAGGACAAGTACCTTGAAGACATCTCCTCCAACGAGCTGTCTGCCGATGCACCAGCAGACGAGACCCCCGCCAACAGAGATGCACCAGCAACGAACGGCGTCGGCGTCTCTGGGATAACCTCCCCATCCGCAATCTCGCGGAAGCTCTCGAGGCGGTCGAGAGCAGAGTACACACTACCCCTGAGCAATGCCTCATGTCGATCACGGCGATCGCACGCCAGGCTCAGGGCATACGCGCTGGAGAGGTCATCGTCAAGCTCGCCGAAGATGCCTACTTCATGCGGGTCGACAACAGGGTCAACCAGCCTCCTCCCGCCAGGCACCGCGACAACGAAGCTACAAGTCGCAGCGCCAACCACGGTCCCAACCGTACTCGAGCTGAGCTCCCGGCTCACCCCCAACCGTACTCGCTCAAATGCCGGCGGACCTCCACAAGGTGGCAACAGCAACCGCGAGGTCGTCCCTCACCGTGCTCCCTCGCCGGCGGCGGCCGCCGCGACCCCGACGGCGGCGGCGGCAAGCGACGACGAAGCTCCAACCATGGAGCCAACGGGGAGGGCCGGCGGCGGCGGCAGCCGCGGCGGCCGCGGCCACGCGAAGCGCCCACGCCTCTGGTGCCTCACAGGGCGGCTATGACGCCTGCCAGAAGATTGAGGAGCTGCGGCGGAAGAAGTCAGCCACCGCAGGCGACAACGACGGCTTTCCCGCCTTCTCACCTCGACTTCGCAACTTGCTCCTCCCCGACAAGTTCAGGCCTTTGGGGATCACCAAGTACGACGCGAAGCAGACCCCATCCGGTGGCTCGGGTGCTACGCCCTCTCCATCGAGAACGGCCGCGGCAACAACGACACCAAGTGCCTCTACTTCCCCTTCTGCCTGGACCAAGCTCCACTCACATGGCTCGAGTCGTTGGACAAGCACTCGATCGACAAGTGGGACCAGCTGAAGGAGCAGTTCACGAGCAACTTCGCGGGCGCCATGGGCCGATCGGGCACTCGCATGGACCTGGCCATGGTCAAGCAGGAACAAGGCGAGACCCTCCGCAAGTACATGCGCCGCTTCTTCGACAAGTGCGCTACTGTAGTCGACGTCACCGACAAGGAGGTCATCGACCTCTTCCAAGACGGCCTCTACCACCGCCGCACCTTCGAAGACTTCGGTCGTCGTCGCCCCAGGTCCATCCCCCACCTCAAGGACATGATTACGTCCTGGGCGGATGAAGAAGATAAGGCCAACGCCAAGTACGACGCCATTCGTGGCAAGAACAAGCAGAACACGGGCGGCGGCAGCGGCAACAACGGGAACCAAGGCGGTCGCAACAACAACAACTACTCGGGTCCCAACCGCAAGCGCAAGCCAGACAACACTGTCGCGGCTATCCGGCCGCCCGCGAAGGAGAACTCGAAGAAGAACTCCGGCGGCTTCAAAGACTTGCTGAAGGAGAAGTGCACGTGGCATCTAAACGGCAACCACACCACCGAGCAATGCTACCAACTCAGGCATGCACTCAAGGGTACGCCAGAGCCACCGCACCCTCACGACAAGAAGGGCAAGAAGAAGAACGACGGAGACAACAACGACTTCCAGGAACCCGATAAGACTGTCAACGTCCTCTTCGGCGGACTACCCAGCAGGCGGGAGCAAAAGGCTACCCGTCGAGAAGTCATGAGCATTGAACCAGCGGTTCCGACCCCTCTCAGGTGGTCGGAGGTACCCATTACCTTCTCCCGCGCGGATCAATGGACCAGCTTCTCCGAACCAGGACGGTTCCCTCTCGTCCTGAAGCCAGTGGTTGCGGGCTCCAAGCTCAACAAGGTCCTCATCGACGGTGGAAGCGGGCTCAACGTTCTTTTCACCAAGACCTTGAAGAAGATGAAGCTCGACATCACCCACATGCTCACCAAGAGCAACACGCCCTTCTACGGCATCGTCCCCGGTAACGCGGCTATCCCACTGGGCTCAGTGGTCCTGCCAGTTACCTTCGGGGAATCTCGGGACAACTACCGTACCGATTACATCAAGTTCGAGGTCGCGGACTTCGAGACTTCCTACCATGCCATCCTTGGCAGACCGGCCATCGCCAAGTTCATGGCGGTGCCCCACTACACCTACTTAGTACTCAAGATGCCAAGCTCGGCGGGTGTACTCTCTCTCCAAGGGGACTTGAGGATCTCCCACGACTGCGATACAGAAGCCGTGGAGATCGCCTCTACAAATCAAGTACCCAACGCGATGATGGAGGTCTACGCCGCGTCGAAGAAACTTGCTACAAGTGAACTCGACATCCCTGAGAAGTCTGACAACTCCAACAAGCCTCGGCCCACCGAGGAGATCCTGGTCAAGACGATCGACCTCGGGACAGGCGACGCTAGCAAGACCACCACCATCGGGGCCGGCCTCGACCCCAAATAGGAAGACGTGCTCATCAGCTTCCTCCGGGCTAACCGCGACATCTTCGCGTGGAAGCCGACGGACATGCGCGAGAGTGCCCAGGGAGTTGATTGAGCACTGCCTCAACGTCGATCCTAAGGCCACGCCCAAGCGACAACACCTCCGACGCTTTGCCGATGACAGACGGGATGCCATCAAGAAGGACTCGCCAAACTACTCGCGGCTGGCTTCATCAGAGAAGTCTTCCATCCTGAGTGGCTCGCCAACCCTGTCCTCGTCCGCAAGAAGAACTCGAACGAGTGGAGGATGTGCGTCGACTACACCGACCTCAACAAGCACTGCCCCAAGGACCCCTTCGGGTTGCCGCGGATCGATCAAGTCATCGACTCCATGGCGGGCCGCGACCTCGCTCTCGCTTCCTCGATCGCTACTCCGGGTACCACCGGATCACGATCAAGGAAGAAGACCAGGAGAAGACCGCGTTCATCACCCCGTTTGGCGCGTACTGCTACACGACCATGTCCTTCGGGCTGAAGAACGCCAGTGCCACCTATCAACGAGCTATCTAGGCCTACTTCAAGAAGCATCTCAACAAGAACGTCGAAGCCTACGTGGATGACGTGGTCGTCAAGACCAGAAACTCCAGTACCCTCATCGACGACCTTGAAGAGACTTTTGCATCCCTGCGCGAGTACCGCTGGAAGCTCAACCCGAGCAAGTGCGTCTTCGGCGTACCTTCGGGCAAACTACTCGGCTTCATCATCAGCCAGCGCGGCATCGAAGCCAACCCCGAGAAGATCTCCGCCATCACCAGCATGAAAGCTCCCACGTGCATCAAAGACGTCCAGAAGCTGACCGGGTGCACGGCGGCCCTGAACAGATTCATCTCGAAGCTTGGAGAACGGGGGCTCCCTTTCTTCAAACTACTCAATCACCAAGAGAAGTTCGTGTGGACTCCAGAGGCAGATCAAACCCTCGCCCAGCTCAAGGACTTCCTATCAAAGACACCGGTCCTCACAGCTCCTCGCAAAGGCGAGCAGCTACTGCTCTACCTCGTTGCGACTACTCATGTGGTCGATCGCCATCATCGTCGAGAGGCGGGTGAAGACCGGCCACGCCTACCCGGTCCGGGGCCGCCCGGCCTACTTCGTCAGCGAGGTCCTGTCAGAGTCTAAGGCACGCTATCAGCCTGTGCAGAAGCTCCTGTACGCAGTACTTATCACCTCGCGGAAGCTACAACACTACTTCCAGGAGTACTCGATCTAGGTCGTCACCGACTATTCGCTCGGCGACATCCTGCGGAACCAAGATGCTACTGGAAGAATCTCCAAATGGGCAGTCGAGCTCGGCGCCCTCACCATCGACTTCAAGCCACGCACGGCCATCAAGTCGCAGGCGCTAGTCGACTTCATGGCGGAGTGGCGGGAGAACCAGCTACCTACTCCAACCGCGCGACCAGAGCATTGGGTGATGTACTTCGACGGCTCACTCAACCTCGAGGGCGCAGTGCGGGGGTACTCCCGATCTCTCCAACGGGCGAACAACTCAAGTACGTCCTGCAGATCTTCTGGAAGGTCTCAAACAATGAAGCCGAGTACGAAGCTCTCCTACATGGGCTCCGCCTCGCGGCTTCTCTGGGCATCAAGTGGCTACTAGTCTATGGCGACTCCGCAGTGGTCATCAACCAAGTCAACAAGTCCTAGGACCGCAACAAGGAGAACATGGACGCCTACTGCCTAGAAGTCCGCAAGCTCGAGAACAAGTTCTACGGACTCGAGTTCCACCACATCGTCCGCGACAACAATGTTGCAGCGGACGTCCTGTCGAAGCTTGGATCTACCCCCGCTCAAGTACCAGCAGGCGTATTCGTTCACGAGCTTCACGCGCCATCCATCTCGGAGCCGGCGCCACCGACCACTGCCCCAGTGCACCCATTGGCTGGACAGGAGGTCATGATGATCGAGGTGGACTACCTCAGCGAACAGAAGGTTCCCTCGGACAAGAACTTGGTCGAGCAGATCGTCCGCCGCGCCAAGTCCTACGTCCTCGTCGGAGACAAGCTTTACAAGCGGGGCGCATCTTCTGGAGTACTCATGAAGTGCGTCCCTCGGCAAGAAGGCAAGGACATCTTGGAGGAGATCCACAAGGGCGTCTGCAGCAACCACGCGTCTTCCCGCACGCTGGTCAGCAAGGCCTTCCGGCGAGCTTTCTACTGGCCCACAGCTCTGGGCGACGCCGAAGAACTCGTCAGAAGGTGCCAAGGATGTCAATACTTCGCCAAGTAGCAACATGTCCCAGCCTACAAGCTAGTCACCATACCGCCAACCTGGCCCTTCGCTTGCTGGGGGCTCGACATGATTGGGCCACTGCCAACTGCGCCAGGTGGTTTCAACAGAGTACTGGTGGCCATCGACAAGTTCACCAAGTGGATCGAGGTCAAGCCGGTCACATGCCCCAAGGCTGACAGAGTACTCGACTTCCTAGATGAACTCGTACATGGCTACGGACTACCCCACCGTATCATCACAGACCTGGGCTCCAACTTCAACAACCACCAGTTCTGGGAGTACTGCGAGAACAGCAGGATCGACGTCCGATACGTCTCAGTTGCCCACCCTCGGGCCAACGTACAAGTCGAGCGCGCCAATGAGATGGTGCTCGATGCTCTCAAGAAGCGGCTACACGACGCTGCTAACGCTAAAGGAGGCAAGTGGATCAAGGAACTACCCAACGCACTCTGGGGGCTACGTACTCAGCCCTCCAAGCCAACGGGGCAATCCCCTTACTTCCTGGTCTACGGCTCCGAAGCAATCCTCCCTGCTGATGTCATATGGAACTCACCAGCAGTGGAGCACTACGACGAAGGCGTCTCTGAAGACAGCAGACGAGTTGACATCGATAGCCTCGAAGAAGCTCGCTGCGCTGCCCTCGTCCAATCAGCAAGGTACCTGGAGGGTATCCGACGCTACCATGATCGCAACATCAAGGAACGCTCCTTCAACGTCGGTGATCTCGTCCTCCGTCGTATTCAGAACATGGAAGGACTACACAAGCTCAGCTCCCCCTGGGAAGGTCCCTTCACAATTGCAAAGGTGACCAGACCGGGCTCCTACCGCCTCCAGACACTTGAAGGCGAAGACGTCAACAACTCGTGGAACGTCGACCAGCTCTGTCGGTTCTACGCCTAGTCTACACGACTACTCCGGGGCTCAAGTCTACACGACTACATCAGGACCCCTTCGCTGTAAGCGGCCTCCGGGTCCAGGCACTAGTCTCCGGACTACTCCTCTCCAGGATCCAGCCCGCGCGGCTACCTACGGGTCCTGGGCTGCGACGAGCGACAAAGGACTCTAGCAGCGGTCTACTGAGAGACCATGTACTCCAAGATCCAGCCTACACGGCTACTTAAGGATCTACTGCTGTAAGCGGCTACTCGCCCTAGCACCACTTAGCCGTAAGCGGCCTCCGGGTCCAGGCGATTACTCTGTACCTACGGCCCTGGCCATCCAGGTGTACTTCTTCAGTAATAAAGTTTGATCGTTCATCAACTTCTTTACTGTCTACTTCCCATCACGGGACTACCGCCGAGTACGACTACCCGCGTCAACTCCACGATGGGACTCCGCACTCTAAGATCGCGACTACGAGTACTCATTGATGGAACTTTTCTTCATTCATACTTGAACAATTACATTACAAATGTTCTTGTACATATACTGCTATGAGCTAACTATTACAGGACTACTGAAGGTTAAGCTTTTCAGCGACTTGCTCCGCAATGGGCGCCATCTGCTCCAGCAGTTTCGCATACTGCTCATCTGTACAGTTGGCGGCTACCCCTCCAGCGACTACATCTACGGGCGCCTTCGGGAAGTAGGACTTCATGAAGGCCAGCACCTGTGTCGGGATCGACTTCGCCAGATGCTTCACGTACGCCGCCAGCCGGCTGGGGGCTTCCATCAGTCGATCCACGAGCGGTGCTATCTTGGGGCCGCCAGGATGAGGCACCAAGAGTCTTGCAATCGGGAGCGCGGCTTCTTCAAGCTCCTTCAGCTGGGCCCGCAGTGCCTCGCAGTCCTCTTTCAGCTTCTGCAACGATTTATAGCAGTTGACGAGGTCACGATCAGAAGCAATTCGAAGCTCCATGTGCTTGTCGCACTCGAAGGCAAGCTCCTTATAGTCAAGCTCGAGTACCTGGCGGGCCTCCTGCTCCCGGTAGAAGAGGTTCTTCATGTCTGTCTCTGAAGTCCTCAACTGCTCCACCCGGGTCTCAAGCTCTGCAAAACAACAAGGCGCAACGGGTTAGACTACCTCTCGATCTCCAACAACTACCCAACAAGTCAAGCGGTGTACCTTTGTTCTTGTTGCGGAGTGTCTTGTTCTTCCGCACCAAGTCGTCGCTCTTTGCCTGCATCTCCTGGATGTCATTGTGATATTTGGCAAAGGAGGCGTCGAGCTTGGACTGCATGGCGGCCGCGTGCTTCCGCGACTACAAGAGTTGATCTTCCAGCGCCTCGGCCCGGAGCACCGCGTCGCCGAAGCCTTGCAGCATGCTAGACTTCTCGCAGGACCTCTCCACGACGTCCTGCACAGTCAACACATGTCAAAATGAGTACTCAAACAACAGAGGATTGACTACTCAGGAGTTAAAACTACTCACATTCATCCATTGTTCAGCCTGGCGGACCGCTTCCAGGTGCCTGGCCACCATCGTCGGGTCCACCAAGTCGTCGGCCAGCAGCTCCACCCCACCACGACTAATTGTGGCGGCTTCAGTCATCGGAGCAGAGCGGATGGGCTCTGCGTCTTGTATCTCCGGGGAGCGGACAACCACCTCCAGAGCAGGCTCTGGTGGCGTGATGACCTCCTCTCCTCCGGCCGCCATGGCGGCCTCCCCGGCGGCTACCTCCATCTGCTCGGGGGCTCCGCCGGCAGCCTCCGGCACCTCTGGTGTCGACCTCTGCATGGGCACTGCCGCTGGGATGTCGCTCCCTTCGGCCTCGGCACCTGTCAAGGAGAAGACAAGTGTATCAGCGACTACGACTACTCTTCGAGGAGCACTACAGCTTCAGTAGAGTACTTACCTTCGACCACGCTGGCCTCAGGCAACGTAGCCTCAGTAGCCGGCGCTTCGGGCTCCGCCTGAGAGGCGGGAGCAGACTCCTCGGCGGGCGGCGCGGCTTCTTCCTCCGCCACCGCTGTAGAGGGTTCATCCCCCTCCCAGGACAGATCTGTTGATTTCCTGCAGAAGTACACAAAATTGGTTGTCAATCAAGCTCGACTACTACACCAAGTACTACTCGGGAAGATGCAGCACTTACAAGCTTGACCGGACTATCGTCACAGTCGGGGCGCCGAGGATGCTGGCAATGTCTACCAGCCCAGCCTCGGCGGGCGCCTCTTCTTGCGCCTCCATGACCGCTGCCTCCTCCGCGGCGACGGCCACCACTTCTTCAACGGCGGCGGCTGCGGGCTCCGTGCTCCCTTGAGGAGTAGGGGGCTGGCGCTCCAGCTGCGCCAAGAGCTCTTCAACGGTGGGGGCTGGGCTACGACTCCCAGCGGGTTCCCCCACCGTGTCCCTCTCGCCTTCGTCGCCCTCATCAACGGGCTCCGTAGGTGGCACCTCTTGCAAGCAAGGAAGCTCAGTCGTCAACAAGTGAACTCGAGAGTCTAGTACTCGACTACACTACTCAAGACGTCTTACCTCTTGGGGCGTGGTCTCAGAGACCTTCAACTTCTTCGTCACCCGCTTGCGGGCGGGGTTGCGCGGCCTCCGTGGTGGCGCAGCCAGACTAGCCCCCAGGCTAGCCGGCGGATCTTGCACGAGGGGCACATGAGGTAGGCCAGGACGGCTGAACCTCGACCGCAGCTGGAAGCGGTCCTGCAGCGTCTCCTCGTTGTCGTCGTCGTCGGACGTGTCCTCCACGATGACGGTGTCATCTCCTTCGCCGACTTCCCGCCGCTCCTTGGCCTTGGTCTTTCCCTCCTCCGGGATCTCGACTTCCTGAGGGGGCGGCTGCGGCTCAGAGATGAACTTCTTCAAGTCGTCTTGCAAGACACAAGACATCAGCGCGACTACTCATAAGGGATGGGTACTCGACTGAGGCTACGGCTACTTACCTCCTTTGGCGGGCGCGCGGCGGAGTACTCTGGGACAGGGCACGCCGTGTACGGTGGCATGTCCTTGAAGATGCGCGTCAGCCTATCGACGATGTCGTCGTCGTCGACTTCATCTCCTGGCATCCGCGACGTGTCGTCGTCGCCGGTGTACTCGAAGCCCAGGGTGTCGCGAGCCATCAGTGGCTGCACCCTGCGCTTCATGAAGCTGAAGGCCACGTGCTCGGCCCTCAGCCCGGCTTCTCTCAGCACCTTGATGCGCGCCAACAACTCGGGGAGCTGGATCCCCTCCTGCATCGTGGGCTCCGTGTTCCACCAGGCGCGGTGTTTGGGTTGTTTCCCGCTCGGCTTCGGCAACCCGGGGTGGTGGTTCGTGACGTAGAACCATTTCGTCTTCCAGTCCTGATTGGAGTCGATGAGCTTGTACGAGAGGTACTGCTCGGCAGCGTCCTCCCGCATCTGGATTCCTGCTCCACCGACTACTCGCGGGTTGCTGGCGCTCGGCTGCGACTTCACTCGGAAAAACTTCCGGAACATAATCCAGTGGGGCTTGATCCCCAGGAACGCTTCACAAAAGTGGACGAAGACAGCGGTATGGAAAATACCGTTGGGGTTGAGGTTGAGGTACTCGACGCCGTAGTACCCCAGGAGGCCTTTGAAGAAGTCGCTCGCCGGGAGCGCGAGTCCGCGCTCCGCGAAGCGCGCGGACATCAGGATCTCGTCTTCGGCTTTCTCCATCGGGTACGGATCCCCGGCAGCGGCTCTCCACATATCCACCTCCTTCTCTCGGATGAATCCGCTGTCGAGGAGGGCCAGCAGATCTTCGGTCTTCGTCTTCGACTTTTTCCACTCGCGGCTCGGATCCGACCGCGGTGGAGACATCGGCGGTGCTACTCCCGCGGCAGCCCCGGTGGCCTCGTCACGACCCCTCTTCTTCCCGGCGGTCTTCGCGGACTTGGACGGTGAGGGCTTCATTCTCCAAGTGCACGGCGTCTTCACGCGCGCTCTGGCAGCTCTGGGTGGCGGCGCGCTCAGATCTAGAGCGGCGGCGGTGTGCGCTGGAGGAGACTCTGGCCAAGATCTATTCGAAATGGCTACAACAGCGATGGGTGAATAACCCTAAGGGTTTTGGCTTCTATTTATAAGTCAAAACGGCCCTCCAACGACCGGATGGATAAGTCTGCGCTCGGCTGACTCAGCGGCCGCGCGTGACTCTTCGCATTCTACTAGTCGACGCGCCTCACCTCGAGGGCTCGGCTACTTCTACTCGACTACCTGGGAAGCGACAAGACTCAGGAGCATCTCAGGACACATTCTGCAAGATGACCCTTCAATTCTAGAGGAAGTACTCAACTCAAGGCTCGGGGGCTCCGTGCCACGTGTCCTTCAGTTTTTTCTCTCTGGATTTTTCGGGATATTCTTGCCAAGACTTCAGATGGACCCTCAGCCAGAGCCTACGACTCAACCTAAGGCTCTGGGGCTACTCCATATGGAGTGCGATTTTGCAATCGCACCTCCATATCAGCTTCGGCTTCAAGACAACGCGGGCATTTTTGAAGACCTTCGAGGGCAGCGCTCGAGGACGCTTGGGACTACTCGAGAAGACAGATTGCTCACATATCAGCTGGAGTACATTCCAGCCTCGGGATGCTTCGACTACTCTTGAGGACTTTTGACTTGTAGAACTCGGGGACGCTTGAGGACTACTCGTTAAGGCCGTCAAGACTACTTGAAGCTATACTTCTCGACTACAAAATGCTCGGGGGCTTGTCGTATGGACCTCCCTGGGCCCACTACCTCGGTGGGTGCCAGGACCGACTACTCGGTGGGCCCCTAGGACTACCCGGCTTGCGCTACACGGCACCTGATGGCGTGGAGCACAAGGACTACAGAGGAGAAGTACTCGGTTAGGAAGCTGTACATGTCCCGCACTGTATGGAAGACTCCTAGACGTACTCGACTAGTACTCTCTCCCTACTCCGACCTGTAACCCTGCCTCCCGGGCTATATAAGGCGAGGCAGGGACCCTTCTCTAGCATCCAATCTCATCTCACGGCGTACTATTACACCATCTTGTAATCGTACCCTATCAATCCAGAGCTACGCAACATACAGGACGTAGGGTATTACGCACCTCGCGGCCCGAACCTGTCTAAATTGTGTGCCACGTGTCTCTTCCTTCGAGTTACCGATCTCGGCGAGGCCACATTCATCTACTTCGGGTACTCCCCTTAGTCGGTTGCGATCTAAAACACCGACACCGGGCGTATGCCGTTTCTCTTCTACCTCTCATCTTCCTTCTCCTAGAAGCTACCCCAGATCTCACCGCCGCCGCCGCCGCCCATCCTGCCCTTTCCAGCTCCAACCCGCCACACCATCGCCACCACAGCCGTTCCCTGACTCCTCCGGCCCCTTCCCTCTTTGCCCCGCTGCTCGCGCCGGAGTAGGGAGGGAAAGGGGCCCCTTTTCGTTTTTTCCCTCTAATCGTAGTAGGAGCCTGATGTTGTGTGCTCCCCTCACCGTGCTCCTCCTCATCATCGTCGAGGCTACCGTCGCCTTGCTCGCCGTTGATGGAGCCCCGATTGGGGTATGTTTAAATAAACTTGTCTCTTCGTCCTCTGCGCAGCTGGATCTCGTTTCACCCTCCTCGCCGACGCCCCCGCCTCCGCCCCGAGATCCGCTCGTCAACGCTTCGTCTTCACTGCCCCTCCGCTCCATGGTCAAGTCCAAGCAGCCGTTCTGGTTCAAGATTCGTGGCTGCCTGAGCAAGAACCCACCGGAAGCAAGCCAGAAGAGCCCGCCTCCACTGGGGATTCGTCTTCAAGTTTCTTCAATCGCCGGCGACGAGAAGCTATCACATCTATCGTCATCTGGTGTAATCTTCTTCGACAACTTGGTCGATTCCTTTTCAACCGACGCAAGGCGCGGTCTTTCCACCCTGCTGTTCTCGACATAGGCGATACCTCAGCTCACCGCCGGCGAGGTCTTCTCCGGTTGTTCTTCGGTGGTTTCTCTGTTGTTCAGGTCCAGAGACCTTTATGTAATACGATCTTCTTTAGAGGGTCGTTTTGTACTTTGGCTGCTTAATATATAAAGTTGTTTTAGTAAAAAAAAAACTTGCACCAGTCTGGCGAATTGCTGTTGAAGCTTCCTCTTCATTACTCCAAAAGAAAACGTGGTTCTCGTGCTCTGCGGAATTCCATTGCCAAAACCACGTCACGTCACTATCCTTCGCTTGCATCATGCTGAGCGAGAGCAGCAACAGCAGGCTAGTGGTAGTTAATCCATCTGTTCCGGCCCCACACCAGCAGCGCACAAGGCCGCCGGCGTCAGGTGCAGCACGACGCGGCCAGCGCCAGCGGGGTCGTGCCGGCTTCCTGGCAGCTGCCGTTGACCCCAGAGGGATCTCAGGTAGGCATCCTCCCTATCCGCTGCGGCTG
Source organism: Cenchrus americanus (assembly GCA_947561735.1). NCBI lineage: Eukaryota > Viridiplantae > Streptophyta > Magnoliopsida > Poales > Poaceae > Cenchrus > Cenchrus americanus. The sequence goes on along the minus strand of OX387239.1, from coordinate 289,607,479 downwards.
CGGCTGCGGCTAGCGACGACCTACGGAGCCATGTTGCCCACCCCGGCGCCCAGCGGCGGCGGCGGCGAGGAGTTCACGGAGGTGGTGGTGGTCCGGCACGGGGAGACCTCCTGGAACGCCTCCCGCATCGTCCAGGTCCGTCGCCCTCCTCGCCTGTCCTGTCCTGATTCATCGACATCCCTCCTGCACTTCCTAATCTATGCAGTCCCTCCCCAACGAGCAAGCATGACAGATTGCAGGCGATTGTCCATCCTTGCGGTTCTAACTGCATGTTTTGATACGTCAATTACGTTATCTCGTCAGTCAAAACACAAAAAATTCGATTCATGTCTTGTTGTCATATCTGCACCTGGAGAATGCATTCCTCGTCTTGAACGTTTCAGTCTTGGTTGGTCGAATTTTTCGAAGCAGGAAAAAAGATGTCAAACCTTTTGCAGTAAAACTGCAGCAATTGCTCCTATCAACTACTTCTCAAAATTCTAGGTTTCGGACATACTTTCAGCCATGCTTTCGTTAACTGCCATTGTTTCAGGGAAACGAAATTCTCTGCTGACTGATAGAACTGGAAATCCTTCAACAGGGACAGATGGACCCAGAGCTGAACGAGATTGGTAGACAGCAAGCCGTTGTGGTATGGTTGATTTGCTCAAACAGCCAGTCAGAACAAATTTATTGCTTGCGGTTCCATCTCTAGTATTAACACTTATGTAAAAATTCTGGTGAAACTTGTAAGGTGGCTCGTCGTCTGTCCAAAGAAGCCAAACCAGCTGCCATATATTCCTCTGATTTGAAGCGTGCTTCTGAGACTGCAGAAATTATAGCAAAAGTATGCGTTGTATCAAATGTAAGGGCATTCTTTTTTTTTCTTTTTTGCGACCGTGACTTAGCACAGGCATTCTGTTTATTTTTCCTGAAAATTAAGAATAAGTGCATTCTATATTTGTCCCTCTTATCGAAAACAATTCGCTTCAGGTGGTGCTGAATGAGGCACTGAGAGAAAGGCACATGGGATATCTCCAAGGCTTGAAGTGGGATGATGCTGTAAATAAAAATCCAGATGTTTTCAGAGGCTTTGATATTTTTAAAATCACTGAGGGCTCTGATCCTGATAGCAGAAACCAAGAAATACCGGTAAGTTTGCAGCTTATTTTGTCTAGACTGCAATGGTAACTGGTGACTTGTACAGTAGATTGCTACGATGTCATGAAACAACTAATGTATATTGTTTCCTGCTTTTGATCTTTTGAAAATGGTACAGCATATACGGACTTATTTTTTCACTTACAAATTACAATAGGTGTACTTATTCAGATTTTTTTTGAGGCGAAACTTATTCAGATCTTCAATTGACTTAAGTAATGTGAATAACTGTACCAACGTTTTCAACCTGCTGTCGCTAGCTACAACTGAAGATGCTCAAAACAGCACAAGTTACCCTTCTGTTTCCCTCAACGATAAACCTATGTGATTCTGAACTCCACTCTGAAGAGCTTATCAACACTTGTACTCATGTTCAGAATGGCGGAGAGAGCCTCAATCAGCTAAATGAGCGCTGCGTCTCCTACTTGAATAAGATTGCCCAGGAGCACATAGGTAACCTGCAAACCTCATTCTTAATTACCTGCATCCCAAATTCGTTTACGGGTAAATAAAAAATCCCACACTGAAATTTGGCATAGGCCAAACAAATCTGAACACTGTCTGTTACACACTCACACTGCACAGCTGCTTGTAAGTTGTGAAGTACCTGCTACTTGTATCAGTGGCAATTCTGAACTCCGAAGCATTTGGTTTCTGCTTGTGCCCTAATAATGCTGCTACTTACTGTATGGACAGGAGAGCGGGTTGTGGTTGTCTCCCATGGTGCAGCCATACTGGAGATGTGCCGGCACACCGACCCTCCCAATATCCCGATCCGCAGGAACATCCCCAACACTTCTCTGAATGTTTTCCGCGTCTCAAGCGTCACTGGGCAGTGGATCCTTGAGAGGTGTGGAGACGTTAGCCATCTCAAGGGAGATGGCTTCCTGGAGAACTCATTTGGAGGAGATGGTGCCTCTGCGTAACTCTCATGCATGCAGTGAGGGTACATGGCGATATGGAGTCAACACAATCTTAGCTGAAGGGATTTCTGCGCGTTACTATATTTTCTTCTGCGTGTACTCTACGAGTAGTATATATATGATCATCAATTCGTCGTGGGCAAGACTACCAACCAGGAACTGTAATTGCCCTTTATTTTTCATCCGTGGAGAGCCAATTATCAGGAAGCTCAAGCTGGTAGAGCAAACTTGGATGGATGATTTGGCGCAGAAACTAGTGGTTCTTTGCTAATTGGCATGTCACCATCTTTCGATCTATGTTCAGTGCAATAATGCAGCAAAGAAAATACATGTCCAATTTTACTAGCATCGTTCCTTTGACCGTGTGCTGACCGGTGAAGTTATGTCCATGTTTAAACTGCAACTTAAGCCAAATACACATGTCAGCTAGGTTGCGGTGCTCTGGCTTTTTGGCACAAAGCTTCCCGATCATCATCTTCCTAGCGCTGCTGCTCCGTGGGCAGTGGGAAGCGGCAAAGTGGCAGACATGGTTGATCACGAGCCAGTTGAAGATGCACTGCTCATGGAAGGAGTGGGAGCAGGGCATCATCCTGAGCTTATCGTTGGCCGCCTCAAGGCACACGCTGCACCTGCACTCACCCCCCTTCGCAATTGTCTCTGGCAGACCCATGATAGCCTCACCGGAGGCTGGCACAACCACCACCACCGCGGTAATGCTGCTGACCATACCAGTCACGCTGCCTGTACCTGAAAAAAGAAGCTTTTTTTTTCAGAAGCGCCCCAGTCGAATGCGATGCAGTCCAGCCATGGGAAGGAGGAGAGGCGCCGGGCAAATCAAATACCTGCGCCGTTAGTGGCGAGGTGAGGAACGAAGCGGCGGCGGGCGGAGGGGCTCGGCCGCACGGAGGACGGACGGGGGGCGGGCTGCCTGGTCCGTTGATGGATGCAGGCAGGGCTAGGGATGTCAATGGATACCCGCCACCCGTTTACCCGCGGGTAAAAACCATATTAGGGTGTGGGTATGGGGGATTTTCCCCCGATGGGTGACTTAGTGAGTGATTCTTTCCCCCATTAGGTATGGTGGGTGTGGGTACATTCTTGCGTCCCCCGTACCCGCTACCCGTTGGGGGTTCATTTACATATAATACTAGGGGAATCTCACCCGCACGTTCTTTGCGGGAATTAAGAAAAATGCAATGATCGTAAGAAAGAATCCCGCAACCTCGCGCGTCCGATCATAAGAGAGAATTTTAGCGACCTCGACAACCTCGTCGCCACCGTTGGTAATTCTTTAGTCTAGGTTTGATCTAGGTTGAACACCCCGCGCGTTGTTGTGGGATTTTGTCAAAATTAGATTTACGTTAGTATTCCTTTATATCCCTCAATTCCCCGCGTGTTGCCCCGAGTATGTAGGAGAAATCTATGAGTTAGAATATTACTATCACCCTCCTATTCTTTTTCTTTCTTCCTTTTCCTTTTCCTTTTCCCTTTTCCATTCTTTTTCATTTTTCACTTTACTCTATACCAACTATTTTATCAAAATATATTCATATGAGATCTTGTTTTGAAGGATTTATTAATCCAATGGTGTAATAAGAATTTAATTTGGTTTTTTGTTTTTTGAGTTATAACATTTTTAATAGTTTCAAATAATGGGGCCCGCCATTGGATGTCATGATCTTAGTGGGGTTGAGGGTGGCATCTTGCGTATGTTGAGAGAACTCCCAGTGGGGAGCTATTATATAGGAGTTATAGATTATGTATTATTTCTAATATATAGCATATAGTTTAAGAGATGAGAGACTCCATTTGTGTGCGATATAGTTAAAATTAGTATTGTTACCTTACATTGTTATTGTAAGACTAACATTATTGATAAAATGATGATTTGATGTTGCTTGCATAATTAATTACATGTTTTATTACATTAGCTACAATTATAGTGAAGCGGGTATGGGTCACCCGCTAGGTACCCGCTACCCGATGGGTGGTGGGTGTAGGGGAATTTGAGACCCGTGGTGGGTGATGGGTATGGATGGTGGGGTGTTTTGCCTATTGTGGGTGTGGGTATGGGGAGGTCCCGTTGCCATCCCTAGGCAGGGTGGGGCATTTCTGCATTCTCCCGACGAAGGAATGAGAACCTGGAACTGGGGCTGCAGTGGATTCTGGGCCGTAATTTGTGAACTGATGGGCCAAATGCAGCGGACATTAGTTTGATTGGGTGCTGGCAATTGAATCTCTTGCAAAAGGGGGCGTATTTAATTATTTGTCATGCTAAGAAATACCACACATTCAAAAGTCACTTTTAGAATTTAGCTAACAGATTTGCCACCGGAGAGATGTTTTACCTACACATTTGTCCTTTCGTCCGACGTGGCGTGCCAAATCACGGTTCCACGGTGGGACAAGGATGTGAAATGACTCTCATGCCCATGATCTTTCCCTCTCTCTCAAGTAGATGACGCGTGGGACCCACACGTCATGTCCTTCTTCAACCTCTGAACGACCGGACATGACCACCGGGGGAGCTATGCGCCGTCGCCCTAGGTCACTGGTCGCACACCGCCGGGGAACAGTCGCGTCCTCGCCGTCGGGGGAGCTCGCCCCGCAGCCCTCGCAGGAGCTCGACCCCACCGGTCGCGCGCGCCGGCCTATGGGGAGCTCTGCCCCACCGGCCGCCCGTCGGCCTGGGGGAGCTCGATCTGACCTGCCGCGCCGCCGGCCTAGGGTGCCGACCGCGAGAGGCAGTAGTGGCCTGGCCACCGGCGAGCTCCGGCTCCGGGTGGGCGGCGGCGGTGGCCAGAGGAGGGCGGCTGCACCCGAGGGGCGCGCGCGACCGCGGGACCGGGACAACAGGGTTGAACGCCCAGCGGCTGGGCAGCGAGGAAGAAAGGAGCGGCAGGAGGTTGAAGATAAACATGACATGTGGGTCCCACACAAAAGAAAGGATAAGCTATGACTGACCTGAGGAAAGCGGGGGCATGGAGGTCATTTCGCATCCAGAATCCAACGTGGATGGGTGACTTGGGGTGCCACGTAGGACAAAATGACAAATATGTAGCTAAAATTTCTCTCTAGTGGCTTTTGATGGAGCGACCTTTCTTAGGATGACAAATAATTAAATATCCCACAGAAGAGATTAGCTACTGTGAGAATTTCATATGTACTCTCTACTGCCTTCGTTAAAAAAAAAGGGTAAAGGAGGTTTGAGGAAAGAGGGGTCCAAGGAGCTAGGGTTTGAGGATATCATCGGAAGAGGAGGAGCGGAGCGGAGAGGAGGGGAAGATGATCGAGGTGGTGCTGAACGACCGCCTGGGGAAGAAGGTGCGGGTCAAGTGCAACGAGGACGACACCATCGGCGACCTCAAGAAGCTGGTGGCGGCGCAGACGGGGACGCGCCCCGAGAAGATCCGCATCCAGAAGTGGTACAACATCTACAAGGATCACATCACCCTCAAGGACTACGAGATCCACGACGGCATGGGCCTCGAGCTCTACTACAACTAGCTGCCCCCCTCTGACTCAACATGCCCCCCCTGTCATCAGGTAGTAATCTAATCCCTCCTGGATTCGGAACTAATTTCAGTATTCGTTCTCCTGGATCCCTGTTTTTAAGTACTGCCTGGATGTGTAGGAATTTGAACCCATGCCCGATTGATTAGGAGGGGTTTTTCAGGATTGATGTACTAATTCCCTTATTAGTTGTCATTCTCTCCACTGTGGGTGTGGGGTCTTATGATTGATTAAGGATAGGGTAATTCAGAGGGTGATTAGTTTTTCGATGGTTCTAGTTGTAGATTTTCAGCTATGCGCATGTCTGTAATTTTCTACTCTGAATTTCAAATTGGGTATCTGCAACTGCAAATGTTTGGTGATTGAGATATCAAGTGAACTGCTATGACAAAGTTCAGTAGTGGGTTCTGTAGCTGTTTCCGTTATATTCGCTTATCCAATTTAACTCTGGTCTCCACATCAGTTAAAATTATTGATCCATGAAATCTACGCGGAGGTGAGGCTCAGTCAACTAGAGGTCTGTGAACAGTGTCCAATGCTTGGCTGTCCTTGAAACATTCAATCCTAGGCTTAGTTATTTTGCTGGTGGCTACAAGGTATTTGCAGACCGTTTTACGATTATTGCACCAATTTTACCGAATCTTTCTAAAGTCGTGCTATACTGCTATGTCTATTTTGGTTATAGTTATTGTTACCTCCTGTTCTGCTTGTCATACTTTTGTGGTGTTTACTTTAGTAGCATTTTGTCTGTAATTTCCTAGAGAAGCGCCAGATGGTGTGGTTTTTCATTTGTCATCATTTCAAACAGTTGCTTCTTGATATGTTTAAACAGTTGGTTCAAACTGGTGTTGTGTTGGTAGCATCCTACTTGTGCCAATCGAACATGGTGGTGATGGTGGCCTACTGTTGGTGCCATGGATTGATTGTCAGTACTTGAGCTATTTAGATATCACATATATTTTTTTCATCGACCAGTACAGAATTTTGTGCACTAAAGTTTGGAAAATTATTTATGACTTGAAGCAATGCATTTTGTCTCCGGAGACTGGAATTTTTTTTATCAAAAATGCCGGTTCATATGCTCTGTCCAAATAGTTGCCCTGTGGGCATTGTCTGATCGTTCTATGTTACTGGAAGGTAGGTACGTGTGCTTGAATTTCAGGAGGCTGCCATGAACTTGTCGGTTCCCCTCATATTAATATGTGGCCGTGTGCCTGTGTACCTTTCTCTAGAATAATTCGCTTTGGCGTTTCCGTTTATGATTTTCTTTTGACATAGTCCTCCACTGATCATTGTTCCATTCCCGTGCAGGTTCACCTGAATTCTGAAGTCATGGGTGCAACTCCTGAGCTGAATACACTATAAGCAACCTTAGTGAGCTATTGTAAAGACATGGTTGTGCCAGACTTTCAGTGACTGTTGACAGCTTCGCATATATTGTTGTGTGATCAACCTACAAACTTGGTGTGCTGCTGCTGCTACTCGTCCTAGATAACATAGTAGTGCTTAACACTTTGGTTGCAGTAATCACCGTCTCTATCAATTGTCATGTGATCTCGTGACCTTAATTCTGCTTGTTCTTGTCCTTCATTCAAGGCATATTCTTCTGTGCAAAACGTGTTACACGCCTGTTTTCGTGATCCTATTGCTAATAATACAAGCCTGCACATCAAAAGTTGCTTATACCTAACAGTGGGACGGCCACAATGAAAATTGGTGAGTCAATTGAAGCGTGCACAGATATTTGATCTAGTAAGTAGCATTTTTTGAACTGTAACGAAAATCCGAAGTCCAATGGTCTTGTGGAAGTTGGAAGCACGAGCTGAAATTTTCCAACTTTCCAAGCGTAAAACGGAGGCCAAAAACCAACACCACACAAAGGAGAGAAGAAAGAAACCACGGCGTCCTCCCAAATCCGACGCCGCATTCGCTCGCCCCCGCCGCCAGCAATGCAGCCTCCGTCCGATCTCTCCCCGCCCCCACCTTCCTCTCCGCCCGCCGATACCCCAGCCTCCGCCGCCGCCCAAACCCCAAGCCTCCCCGACACCCCAGCCTCCTTAGATCCCGGCACCCCCTTCTCCGACGCCGCCCCCGTCGACGCCTCGGATGCCGACACCCCGGCCCTCGCGCCGACACCCGACTGCGCCCTCGCCTCCGCCTCGGACGCCCCCGTCGACGGCGAGGATGACGGGATCAACAACCCCGCCGGCGGCTCCAGGAAGCACATGACCCTCGTGCCGCCGGCGCCGCCCAGCAAGAAGTCCAAGAAGAAGGGCGGCAACAGCGTCTGGACCCGGCCGGCCTCCCGCAAGGGCAAGAAGAAGGCCAAGCAGCCGGGCGGCCACGGCCCCAGCGGTGGCGCCGCCGGCTCCCACCCCGGGCCCAACGCCGGCGGGGACGAGCTGTGCCAACTCGTCCCCGCGACCCGTCTCGCCGCCGAGCGCAACGACGACGCGGCCACCCAGCCCGTGCTCCTCTCCCGCTTCTTCAAGTCCGAGAGGATCGAGGTTTCCGACGACCGCCTCACCGCTGGCAGCACCAAGGGCTACCGCATGGTGCGCGCCACCCGCGGCGTCGCGGCCGGGGCGTGGTACTTTGAGGTCAAGGTCGTGCATCTTGGCGCCACTGGCCACACGCGCCTTGGATGGGTCACCAACAAGGCGGACCTCCAGACGCCGGTTGGGTACGACGCCTACGGGTTTGGGTACCGCGACATTGATGGCGCCAAGGTGCATAAGGCTTGGAGAGACAAGTATGCTGATGAAGGCTACGGGGAAGGGGATGTGCTCGGGTTTTACATTTCCCTGCCTGATGGGGAGCGCTATGAGCCTAAGCAACTCGACCTGGTTGAGTATAAAGGAATGCCTTTTCATGTTCATGTCCCTAAGGAGGAGCAGAAGATACCGGATCCTGTTCCTGGTGAGTGCCTGTTTTACTAAACCCTGTATATAGGTTGTTGTGCCAAACTAAAATGCACGCACATTTTTTTACAATTAGATGGCTATGAAGTAGCTATTGTACGAATAAGATGTAGTTTCATGAAACATCTAAGGTGAATTGTTTCTCATTCTGTTCTTGAAACAATCAAACAAGTATTAATAAAGTTTATAAGTCATATGCACAAATTGTGTACTGATGTTGAATTAAACAATTAAACGTATTGCTCATCCTTCGTAAGTCTGTCAGTATATACTTATCATTTGATTATAGATTGGCATGGTGTTTTCCCAATTGCACAAAATTCTGGACCCTCTTTAGGCATTACATAGACTAGTTAAATGTGTATGAAGTCCATGGCATGACACACTGGATGGCAGTTTCAATTTATTCATCTTTTTAAAAATTTCCAAAGCCTAAACTAACTTGTATTGCACAAGTAACTCCTTACTCTATTAGCGTTGGGAATTCATCTTCTAGTATAACATTTTCTTTTGAGACTTTACAGTTTATACTTGTCCTGTCGTAGTAGCACCTTTGCACCTTGTAAGTATGCACATGTAGCTTCCATACATGAATAAGGTGCATCTATAATATTGATTTTTGTATGTCTAATCAGAAAACCCAGTTGGTTAAGCTTAGAGGTTTTAGTTATCCCATCATCATTGCTAAAATGTTTGGATGTTGTGTGTTCAATATGTATTTGTTGGTGCACCTTTTGTGTTCCATGCATGAATAGAAAAGGATGTGTCTCAACAATGGCTCCTTTACACTTATGTTTGTTTGTTCTTGCATATGCAGGGAGTGAGATATGCTACTTCAAGAATGGGGTGTGCCAAGGCAGTGCCTTCAAGGACATTCCTGGAGGGAGGTATTACCCAGCTGCGTCAATGTACACTCTCCCTAACGAGCCAAACTGTGTAGTCAAATTCAACTTTGGGCCAGACTTCGTGTTCTACCCACAAGATTTTGGTGACCTGCCAATCCCTCAACCAATGAGTGAGGTGCCTTATCAGGCAGTTGAGGTGAAGAAAGAGGGGCCTGTTGAAAATGGTATTGCTGAAAAAACTAGCTAGTGTTTGCTGTTTTAGCTGTATGGAATACCCATGTCCCAGTGTAAACACCGAACAGGCCCATGTCAGATTCTGGCGACATTGGCTGCTGGAGTTGCATCTGACTAGATTGTATGCTTATCTTGTTCCCAAATGGGTTCAATATTTCTGGACCTTGGGCGGGTGATGATGTTACCGTGTGCTGCTAGGTAGTAGTGAACTGGTGATGGTATGTAAGAGCAACTAGAGGGTGTTATCTGTAGCTTGGCATGCTGCAGTAGTGGTAAGAAGAGTAGTAACGGGAGGTGGAGATGGTTTGTTCTGGTGCAGCGGCAGGTGAAACCTTATGCTGGGAGTATCACTTCAGGAAGGATGTATGGACACAAAAGTATCTGCATGTAAATATGCCTCATTTATATTCATTTTCTTTTTCCACCCCAGCGATTTAAGCCATCCAAATGGCCTTTGCTAGCATCTCTGCAACTGTGAAATCTGTCTGGCTTCCTTTCGATATTCATGCAATGTGAATATGTGGATGAAAGAACTACTTAGATGTTTATTTAATTTATTATCGGTCGGGAAACAAATTAGATCAGCTATTCGTATGCCAATTCTAATGAACATAGCCCATGCAGTACCTCACCTGGAGAACAAAACTAGCTACGGGTGCTGGACAAGAAAATTACAGTGAGAATACATGTATTTTGGAGGCAGGATGGACCCAATCCATACTATTCATTTTCTTCCTGTTCCAAGGGCATCATCAGAAATCCCTGCAAACATGCCTTAATGAAATGGGCAATGGCTTTCGTACTCCTTAATTTCAAGGTCAATTATAAGTAATCACATAGTACATAAATGTCAATCACAATTAGACAGAGGTCCATCACACAGTAGATCATGTAGTTGGCTCCTAGAATAGACGACTATCTATCCTTTTGAAACAATTTCTCGTACAAATAAACAAAAACATACAATTGCAAGCTGGAGCTGCCTATTCTGTCGTCTTCGTGCTGAGAACAAATACAATAGCCCCAGCCTGATCATACTGGTGTCAAACCAAAGTATCTGCGCTATGAGCTTAGACATTATTTTATACAATTAGATGCCACAGCTAACACAGTGCAAATAACTAATCTCAACCTGAGTGCCATTTGATCTGTAGGTGGCTACAATCGATGCAGGTTTCCACTTTGCTCAGCGCTGCCTGTCGATGTTGCAACACCGACTCCACCCTATGCTCAGTCCTTTTCCGTGTCATTTTCCGGGAGATGCTTTTCCACTTCGATTCAAACTCACAAGCTGCAAACGGATAATAGAGTAATAAACAGGACATCTTGTGCGTTGATTTAAATTTGAATATCAATTGACCTTTTCCATTTTTTACGCATAAATCTCAGATGCTAGTAATAAGCATTAGATTATATAAAGAAACATTTATAAATTCAAGCATTCCAAGTTATCTATGATATTAACATTTTTCGTGTGTGAAGAGGGAACCAAAAACTGATAGTACTAGTACTAACCTTCACTTCTGTTGAGAAAGCCTTCAACAAGGCATGCTAGATTCCAAGGCCGTCCAGCAGAGGCAGCTTTTGCACCACCTTTTAACTCACCATTATGTTGCCTCAAGCTGCAAAAAAGACTCCCTGCATTAATGCACAAATATGACTACTACTACTACTACAACAGATCTCCATCCAAGGGTACAGTTTTCTTTTTAACTAGGCAGATAACACATGTTCAGAGAAAGAACCTTGGATCAAGATCCTCCTAGTCTTCTTTTTGTAGTTTCGTTTTTCTAGCATCGTCAACAAAGGAAGTGGCCAACAGAAAACTAACTAGAGGTTCATTTTGTGGTTTTCGTTTATCCCAGCAACCACAAGTCACAGAGCAGTGCTAAACTCATGCCAAGCCGTAGGATTTCGATCATAACATCATCAGTCATAGCGCTTATCCCGGACAATTACAGGGAAACAAAGGGGGGGGGGGGGGGGGGGGGGGGGGCGGAATCACCGGCGAGGGAAGTCGGTGGTGACGCCGACGTAGGTGCGGGGGATCCGGGAGGATGCTATCAGGTAGACGCACCACGGCGGCGGCGGCGGTTTCCTCTTCGCGGCCCCCGCCGACGGATCCCCTGACGCGGCCGCCTCGCCGCGTTTGGTAGGGAGGGTGGTGGTGCGGGGGATTTTGGCGGCTCGGAAGGCCGCCGTGAGGGTCGTCATCTCTCACCTCGCCGGCGGTGCGGTGCGGTGCGGGGGTCCTCGCTCCGTCGCTCGCGTCGCATCCGCATCCATTTGTGTTTGGACGAAATTTTACAAACTGGGGGGAGGTGGGTGAATCGATGACGTCACCGTCCGTTGAATGGGCCGTATTGGGCACATGATGGTCGTGGGCTATATTGTCGAGTTGGTCCATAGGCCTTATGCTGGGCAGCCCAATAATCTATTACTAGTTCACAGGAATCCTATATACCTTCCGCAAGTTTTGCTTACACATATTCCACTTCTTCAAGATTTGTGCAACCGCGGTTGGGCTTGTAGTCCAACGGTAGGACGGTCCAGTGGGATGCTACCCAACAGGGTTCAAATCCTGGCGCTCGCACCTTTTCCTGGATTTATTCTGGGATTTTCCGGCGTTATACGTTAAGTGGTAAGCGACGTTCCCGTCGACGACGAGGCGCTAGTGGTGACTTCGAGAATCTCCAGATCTGCCGGTGCTCAGTCCTTCGGAGGTGCTCACAGGGGTAGGGTTTGCGTACCGGTGGTGACTTCGAGAATCTCCAGATCTGCCGGTGCTCAGTCCTTCGGAGGTGCTCACAGGGGTAGGGTTTGCGTACGTGTATTCATAGGGATGAGTGTGTGTGCGTGTTGTGAGCTTCTGCGTTGTACTGTGTCAATCTCAAAAAAAATTGTGCAACCAATCTGAACCGTTGACCCCACATCTAACCCTAAATTCACCACCTCTCCTGTGCTCCCTCACCACTCTGCCGCGACCCTGCGCTCCGGTGTGAGCTCACCTGCGCCCCGAGCTCCATGGCGGCCTCGCCGAGCTCTGCGCCTCCCACCGGCGGCGGCGGCGGCCGTGGCCGCGCCCACGCCCCGCGCGCCAATGCTCCGCGTCGTGAGCCGCTGTGCACACCGCGGCTAGGTGGGGCTGTAGCCTGTAGGTGAAAGAAAGGAATGATGTCCAACATTTTCGCAAAATGTTGACAAAAACACATTGAAAAAGAATCAACATTTCTGTAAAATGTTGGAACATATTTAAAAATGTTGGAAGAGATGGAATGTTATCCAACATTTTTTAAAAATGTTGCAAGTGTTGGCGAAAACATGTTGAAAAATCAACATTTCTGTACAATGTTGGAGTATTTTAAAAAAAAATATTGGAAGAAGCCAAAAAAATGTTGATTCAAAAAATGTCGATAATGTTTTTAAACACACTTCCGTAAAATTTTGACGAGAAAAGAAAATGTTGGCAGACTTCTGAAAAAATGTTGGCAGCACTTCCGAAAAATGTTGACGAAAAATGTGGGCAACACTTCTAAAAAATGTTGACGAAAAAATGTCGACAACACTTGCGAGAATTGTTGATGAAAAAATGTTGATCAAAAAATATTGACAACGGTTCAAAAAAAAGTTATTGATAAAAAAAATAAAAAAGTCAAAGCGCGTGCAGACATTGGGAGACTTAAATCAGGTAAGTGGACTATTTTGGGCCTTCGTCAGCTTTATAGTTCACACGCTTACGTGATATCCGGAAGGGAGAGGAGATAGGAGCTCTCCTAGTTTACAACCCTCTTCTTCTTTTTTCATCTGGAAGCAAAGCAAAACCAAGCAGCCGGCAATCACAACCCGAATTTATGTGAAATACATAAAACCCGGTTTCTAAAAAAAACAGCTGGCAATTAGCACGTTGAGCCCAGTGGCGCGTGGTTGGAAACGTGCGTGTAAGGCAGGCAGGCAAGCGGGTCATGCAAGGCACGTGCCGGGCGAGCACCTGGGTGTCGCACGTGTAGAATGAGCGGCCATGCACTGGAATGTTTGAGCACACACAGCTCGACAATACAATGGCCATTTGCGACGATGTGATGTGTGCGTCCGGCCGAACTCCTCCAACTGTCCCTCCCTAAGGTAAAGCAAGGTGAGGACACACACACACACTGACTAAGTTACAAGTTGTGCCGTTAAGTTTGGCGTGATAAAATGACATGAGTTATCTAAAAATGTTATTAAGTTCTGAAATGATTAATAAAATTTAAAAGACATAGTACTCCTCGATCCTGTAATGAATGCAATCCTAGGATTAGGGAAAAAAACTCACAAAGAATGTAATTCTAGAAAATAAATCTAATTATCTGCCTAATTAAGTAATTAGATCCGATCTGCATGCAAAAACTTACTGCATGTGGCTAAAAAATAGGGGTACTACAGCCTTTTCGCGTCACCACTAATATGTTCTATTGCACTTTTTATGGGGCGAAGGAAGTATGTATGCAATGGAGCTGAAGAACCTCAACCCAACGTAATTGAATTCACATCAATTACGGATCGATACCTTACCATAAATAGTCACGGTAAGATATTGTAACAAATAATTGCAGTTTCAAAGTTGTTTATATTCTTTCATTGAAAAGAAGAAATTAGTGGATCTTAATTATTAATTAGTTTGTATATACTCTATATTTTTCCACTTGTCATTTTCATATCTATACGTAGTCTTATATGTATGTTAAGAGTTAAATACATCTGTGACACTTGAACTTGTCTTGATGTGCCACTTAGGCCCACAAACTTGTAAAATCGAAATCTGACACCCTGAACTTGCTAAGTTATGCTACTTAGATCCATATTAGTTTGTCAATCTTTCTTAGATGACGTGGCATGCTTGCATGGCAGCCATTTTTACACTACCCCCCCTCATCCTAGCTCTCTCTCCTATCCTAAATTGACCCCTCTTCATCCTCTTTCTCATCTCATATCCCTTGTTCCATCCAACACAGCAACACAACGGCGTGTGTGACGGTCGTGGAAGGCACTGCTGCCCATCGCCGCTTTACACAACCACGATTGGTCAGCCCACTCACCACTGGAGCTCACCCCTCACCCCGCCTCCACGCCACTCGATCTCACCCCTTCTACCATGCCATTGACATTCGTCCCGACTGTGTCGTACGCCGCCAACATTCTCCGTTAACCATGTTGAAGTCATGACATTGCAAATCTAGGGCAGGAGCTTGGACGGAGCGCGAACCTCCTCGCGATTTCAGGTGGTCTTGCCTGAGTTAGGCTCAGCCGCGCCGTTGGAGGTTGCCAACCCCACAATACGCCAACCAGGCAGGAAGCAAACACTGCGGTTGGTTGGGTAGGCCCATGCAGTGAGCAGTGTTCTAGCCGTCATCCTGGTTAGCTATGTGCTTGCACACCCTCCAGGAGACTGGAGGTGAGTCGTTGGTGTTGAGGCAGGAGACGAGACAGTGAGCTCAGGCGTCCACGTGATTCAAAATCCCCCGATAATTTAGGGGCTTCCGATGGATGAGAAGGTGATGGGGGAGGTCGGGTAGGATGTGGAGGAGGTTCATATTGTGGGGGGTCGAGGAGTGGTGGCGGCGAATCAAGCTGCCGGATAGCCATTGTTACGGGTGAGAGCGAGAGGAGAAAGGGTGTTTAGGTAGAAGAAGATAAAACCTAGGGGCTTTTTTTCCATATGTACATCCATGTGGCATGCCATGGACCTAAATGGTACAACTTAGCAAGTTTAAGGTGTCAGATTTCGACTATGGGAGTTTGTGGACCTAATTATACCTCGAGACAAGTTCAAGAGAGTCACCGGTGTATTTGAATCATATGCTAAAATACTATCACTTTACACGTATGAGTTGTTAAAATTTTCTAAAATTTGAGTATATGTGTTGCAATATCTAACTTTTCAAACTCCTTGTCACGAGTCGACGCCAAATTAATAAAATTAGTTTGCATCCGAACCGGCCTTAAAAGTTCTTGTTAATTGCATTGCATGCCCAAACTAATCACACTACTTCAATTAGCATATTCTACGGTGTCAGCTGGCAGGTGTAGTCTGTGTAGACCACTACTTGATCATTGCTTAATCTGTGCAGGCAGCTGCAGCCACGAGCTCGAGGTACAAGTCGAGGCCATGCGACGCCACCACGTTATTGGGCGCCGAATCCTGGCTGCTCAGCCGCAACTCGCGCCCCACGTCGCTGTACGCCCACCCCATCCTCGACACCAGCCACCTCGGCACCCTCGCCTCCCGCTTGATCGCCGTCTCACCGCCTGCTTGGCCGCAGCGATCGTCGTCGCGGCCGCCGCCGACCGGGAACCCCGGCACCTTGGTCACGATGTCGTTCGAGTTCACGACGCGGAGCACCTTGCCGCCGCTCTCCTCCAACCTGCGCCGGAACGCCGCATTGCCGACGCGCGGCCCGCCAAACGACACGGCCGTCACCATCGGCGCCGCGTCGTCGTCGTCGACACCTTGCAGAGCGGCAGCGGTCGTGATCTCGTAGGCTGAGAGCACCGCGAGCGCCGCGCCGAGGCTGTGTCCGGTGATCGTGATGCTCAGCGGCGGCGTGCCCTGGCCGCCGTACTCGCGGACGATCCGCCGCACCTCGTCGAGCACCTGCTGCTGCAGACTGCTGTGCGCTTCCCCTGGCGCGGTGAAGAGCCTCCAGAACCCGCTCTCCACCATCGGCTCCTCCTCCTCCTCCTCGCCGTCGCCGGCGCCACTCGACGACGACGACGGCAGCCGGGTGAGACTGGACTTGAAGTTGTCGAGCCACTCGCTGCACGTCGCGGTGCCACGGTACGCGATGACGACGTCGCGGCGGCCGAGGCGCTCGATCTCGCCCTCGTCGTCGCACACCGCGACGTAGCCAATGTAGCTCGAGCAGCATGATGGCGACAGCCAGCCCGGCGCCGAGGTGGACGCCGCGTGGAGGAGGCGGGTGACCTGGTACCCGGTCTCCGGCAGCCCGGCGCGGCGCAGCAGGGAGCTGCTCGGGAACCGGCAGGAGCCGTACGACGGGGCGCCGCCGTCGAAGTCGAAGCTGGCGTAGGCCGCGCGTACGAACCCCCCGTACCGGACGAGCTCGCCGCGGAGCGCGCCGTCGAGCGGGCTCAGGAGGCCGTCCCAGTCGCGGGCGCCCTGGAGCTCCGGCCACCTCCTGCCGATCCGCAGCGTCGTCGTCGAGGGCTTGGACGCCGGCGAGCAGGGCGCGAAGGAGCTTCTGACGACGGTGCGGCTGCGGCGAGCCGGTGCGACGCTAGGGTAGCTAGTGCAGGATCCAGAGATGGAAGCCGCCATGCCTGATGAAGCTTGTGGCTGAGCTAGCTTCGTGTTCCTGACGATCGACGGATGAGTTGAGAGAGCACCAACCAGAAGCTTGTGATGGCATATGAATATATAGAGGAGGCTGGAGGGAACACTTGGATAGGAGTCGTGCCTTGCGATTTGAAAACGCCAAAACGGCGGGAAGTTGGCGTGAAGGCAGCAGCGGCTTGAGTCCCCCTGCCTAGCGTGTTTCAGGAAACAAGTGCAGCTAGCTAGCTAGCGTCCCTGACTGAACTCCATGAAAACCTCCCTGAACTCGAAAGCTGATCGGCCGAACCACCCGATGCTGCTGCGATCTTCTCGATTGGGAGCACAGTATACTAGCATGTTTCTTATTATGTTGTGGCCTTGGCCGGGGAGAATATTTTCACAAGGGGATAATGCAAGCTATATGCAGTTCGGTATACAAGCTAGCATTTTGCACGATTGGCACGTGAATGTACTGCGGCTACATAAGCCATTTTGTTCCCAGCAATAAGGAGATCATCATAGCAACAGGAGTTTCTTTTTCATTTTATTATCATTTTGAGTGATACATATATACAACAATTTTGGAAATGCGAGTGCGCGCCAATTTAGTTTACCCAACATTATTCAATTAACCAGGGAGTATGGAACATAAAAGTATATGATGAGGCTTAATTTGGCATTCCAAAGAATTTTGGCATTTGGCTCTCTTCCCAGAAAGCACAAGTCATCAATGACCAAAGAGATCAACATATATCTATATTATATGTAACCCGTAATTAGTGGCCGAACCAAAATTGGTGGGATTTATTAAGTGGCAGCTACATTCGTGTACTTCCTACGTTAACCCCTTTTTTTTTACTAGATGTTTATTATTTTTCCTTTATTTAAAATTTAGGATATTCCTATTTCTTGAAAGATTGTATGCAGTAGGAAAAAGTCAATTTTCGACCATCCAACTTTTGCCTCAGTTTGGTTTTATCCATCGAACTTCAAAACCAGATATCTTTGACCATTCGACTCTTAAAACCATTCATAATTGACCATCAGGTGGTTTTGATGGGTGATTTTAACTTTTTTTATATTTACAATTTAGTCATTAGAACTTGAAATGATCATTACTTTTTGCTCATCGTAGCTCTGATTTAGGTGATTCCTGCGATCACATCTTCATAATGGCGAGCTTTATATTTAGAGTCTTTTTTATACTACTCTATCAGTATTTTTTATATTATTCTTATGTTGTTGTGTACAATCAATAATATAAGAAAAGTAAAACATATAATTACTAAATAATATGAGCAACATTTTAAATGATAAAACTCATTGTTATGAATGCATGACCATAACAATCATTTAATTCGAAGATGCGAGAAAAAAATAGTAATCATTTTAAGGTTCAAAGACTATTTTTAACCATTTTATTGATAGTTTAGTCATTTGATATTAAAATTATTACTATTTTTTTCTCGTCTCTATGATTTAAGTGATTCTTGTGCCCATAATTTCATAATAATGGGCTTTATCTTTTAAAATGTATTCATATTAATTTGTAATTTATTGTGCTACTTTTCTTATATCGTTGTTTTTACACAACAACATAAGAATGATATAATAAATAGTGATAAAATAGTATAAACAACATTTTAGAAGATAAATCTCACAGTTATGAATGTGTGGCCGCCAGAATCACCTAAATCAGAGGTACGAACAAACAGTAATAATCATTTTAAGATCTAAGGACTAAATTGTAAATAAAAAAGTTAAAATCACTCATCAAAACCACTCGATGACCAATTGTGAATGGTTTTAAGAGTTGAATGGTCAAAGATACCCAATTTTGAAGTTCGATGGACAAAATCAAACCGAGGCAAGAATT
This sequence comes from Cenchrus americanus, assembly GCA_947561735.1. Lineage (NCBI taxonomy): Eukaryota > Viridiplantae > Streptophyta > Magnoliopsida > Poales > Poaceae > Cenchrus > Cenchrus americanus. The sequence continues at coordinate 289,588,715 of OX387239.1, read as the reverse complement.
AGATTGTCAAAAATAGATTTTTTTCCCTATGTAGTACACACTATATGTGCTACCAATCAAGAAGCCGAGAAGAGTTCAAATATGAGCGTTTGGATGGTTTGGCCATTCAAACTTTCAGATTCAAGGACGTTCATGAATACTATGGATCATATGAATAATGGAAAAAAGGTATAGTAGACGAACCAACCAATGGCCTCTTGGGCCACACCGACCGCTAGAAGATAGGTTTGCCTGGAGTACAACCAGGAACACTACAACACAGCCATGAAAACAATTAACAACCATAATATCGAGGCATTTTCTTAAAATGCCTTAATTACCTCTTCCATATATAGAGGCATATTTCTAATAATGCCACTAATAATGTTGGTTTTAGAGGTAAAGTGCAAAAATGCCTAAATATGCACACCATTTCACAACGTTCTACAAAATCACTTTCTAACTACAAAGATGTTTTTTCAAAAAGAAAGAGACGGGAAAACGGGATTCTTCTCTACCTTGATCTCGTCCCCCCCTCTCTTTCTTCTTATTGCTCCTCTTCTCCTTCTCCACCCTTGCTCTAATGGAGGTTCCATGTTGTAAGCAGCTCCTGCCCCCACGTTGCATTCGCCGCCTCTTGGTGGGACGATTAGAGCACATATCAAAATTGCGGACATGTGTAGGCTTATTAGCTTGCAAGCGGTCGATTTTTGTCCGACACCCACACTCCTCCATGTGTGGGTCCCACATCCACCTTATCCCCTGCTCCTTCATTTCTTTTCCTTTTTCATCCCCTTTATCTTCCTATCGAGATCCATTCCCCTCCCTCCCTCCCTCCTCCTCCTCCTCCTCCTCCTCCTCCTCAGTCCTCACCCCCCTCTCACTCTCTCAGATCTGGTGTATGTGCTGGCTTTCCGAGGCGCCCTCTACCAAGATCTGGGGAGCCCCTAGACACAGTGGCGGAGCCACCAGTGTGGCAGGTGGGGTTGGAGCCCCCCCAACCACCGGTGCGCCCATGGAGCCACCCAGAGCCCCCCTAGGCTGTAGGTAGAAGATGAAGAGGGAAAGGTGGGTTGGAGGAGGAAGAAGGCAGCAGGAGCCCCCCTCCCCCAGGCGCTGCTGCTAGCTTCGCCACTGCCTAGGCAACATGTTGTCTGCTGCTACCGCCTTTTGCAAGAGTGAAGACGCTCAAGGCAAGCTCCCCGCGGTGCTAGGAAGGGTGCCCAACGACGAGCTCCAGATGCAACACGGTGTGCGAAGGGTGGAGGCCAACGAACCCGTGTCGTGAAAAGGTGGGCAAGTTGAGCCAGATCGAGCCCTGCCCGGAACATCGGTGGGGCCGTGGTGTGCAACTACAGTGGAGCAGCGACAACTTCGCGACGAGCGTCCACTGCCCAGTGCTGCCCCATGGGGGTGGCGATGTGAGCTCTGCAAGTTTTTTTCCTTGTTTGTTTTGATTTTTGGTCAACTTTTGTTCTGGATTTTTTATATTCCTTTTTTAATTTTCGTATGTTTTCTAAAATTCTAACATTTTTTCATAAACTCGTTTTGTAACTCTTGTTTTATTTTTTAAAAAGTTTCGCGGTGCTTCAATTTTGTTTTGTTTGTTTCTAAAAAAATGGTTTGGGTTTATTTTTCTTCAAAAGTTTATTGTTACGTTCCTTTCCAACGTTTTGTCGAGCAGCATGAACTAAGTGCAATGTAATGGATGTGCAGGAGAAGTTGCATTGTGGGCTGTTGAGTTCTACCCTTATTACTACCCTCTACTAAACTTTATTTTCTAGATCACGAGGGATCGGAGGAAGAAATGAAGATTATTCACCTCAACGTTTTCTTTTGGAGGAAGATTCAGCCCAACGTTAAAATCTTTAGTTTATCGATCGTATCTTGATGCGATCGTGATGATCTTGTTTTCCTGCATGCGACCCGACATATTTCTCTCTCTCGTTCGCTTCTTTTCTATCTATGGACACTGCACTGATGTAGAATTGAAGGTTGGGAGGACCTGTAACTTGTAACCAAGCATAGTATTGAGAGAGTGTCCAGGTTCTTAGTTTAATTTTCCACGGCATTTACTGTAGTGCCAGCAAATGAATTTAAGAGGAAAGGGCGAGAAACGGTTTTGTTGGGAGAAAAACGACGATCCATCTACGCATGACCTCTTGCCGCCTTGTTGCCGGACGTAAGCAGCCTTTGCCGCTACCGCTAGCTTGGGCATTGCGGTGAGGGTGATGAGGCACCCATTGTCGTCTCCACTGCGTGCGTGCTCTCGCCCCTGTCATTGCCGAACCACGCGTGCCCCCGCCGACGGCCGTCGAAGCCTCTCGCCACGCGCCGCGCCGGGACGTACGGTCGCCCACCACCGCTGTTGCCCGCCCTGCTTGTCCCCGCCTCGGCCTCGCCGCGCGCGGCCACTGCACTCATCGCCACTACAACCCCCCCTCACGCGCTCGCTGCCCCGCTCCACCACCTCCCGTTTTGCCTCTCCCCCCTCCATTGGAATCCAACCATAGGCAGTAAGGGCAGCACGGCGGCCGGCAGGAAAAGCTCGGATCTACTCTACCACTCTGGCACTCTCCACCACTCTCTAGTCTCTACCAGTACGACGCCTTCTCCTGCTCCCTGCTACACTCCCGTCCGGGGACATCATTTGAGATCTGCAGCAGCTGAGATGAGTAATTCGCGAATGTTTGTGAATTTGTGATTGCAGAAAAAGATCCAGTCAATCATTATTAGGATGTTGTTGAAGAAAAACTCACCCTTTATTTTGAAGATTTTGAATACCCCGGCCGGCCCATATCTGAAATCCTCAACCCGCTCCTGCCCGGCCGCCTCGCCGCTGACCGGCGGCGGGGGGCAAAATCTGCAAGCAGTAAACCAATCACTCCTTGCATGAGAGGTTGAGAGCTCTCGCTCCATTTAGGTTGCAAGATCGAGAAGGTCTCCATAAACCACTGTTTGCATAAGGTTTCTCAAGAGCTAGCTAGCAGCTCATTTGATCGATGCATTCAACACGGGTTCCACTTCAAGGTATAGTAGTTCATCTCTGACCTCGTTGTGAGAACATGTTGTGTTCGTTCGTTTCATACATGCATCCCAATAATGATGATTTATCGTGCCATTTAATTATGTGGGTTAATAAAACACAAAATGGCCAACAGCAGCTCGTGGCAGCCGCCGCAGCCACAGCGTCGTCGTCAGACGAAGCTCCTTGGAGGCATGCTCGCTGGCGTTCAAGCCCTCGATGCTATCGCTCCAGATCGGCAGCAAGTGGCCGGAGCTCCAGGGCGCCCGCGACTGGGACGGCCTCCTGAGCCCGCTCGACGGCGCGCTCCGTGGCGAGCTCGTCCGCTACGGCAAGTTCGTACGCGCGGTCTACGGCAGCTTCGACTTCGACGCCGGCGCCCCGTCGTACGGTTCCTGCCGGTTCCCGACCCGCTCCCTGCTGCGCCGCGCCGGCGTGCCGGGGACCGGGTACAAGGTCACCCGCCTCCTCCACGCGGCGTCCACCACCTCGGCGCCGGGCTGGCTGTCGCCCTGCAGCTCCAGCTACGTCGGCTACGTCGCGGTGTGCGACGACGAGGACGAGATCGAGCGCCTCGGCCGCCGCGACGTCGTCATCGCGTACCGCGGCATCACCACGCTCAGCGAGTGGGCCGACAGCTTCAGGTCCAATCTCACCCGGCTCCGGCTGCCGACCGCCGTGGCGCGGTGTTGCGACGCCGGCAATAAGGAGGAGCGGATGCTGGTGGAGAGCGGATTCTGGAGCCTCTTCTTCACCGCGCCAGGCGAGGCGCACGGCAGCCTGCAGCAGCTGGTGCTGGACGAGGTGCGTCGGGTCATTCACGAGTACGGCGGCGGCAAGTGCATGCCGCCGCAGAGCATCATGACGTTCAGCGAGTGGCTCGACAGCCTCAAGTCCAATCTTACCTGGCTGCCGGCCGCCGTGGCGCGGTGTTACAACACCGACGACAAAGAGGAGGAGGAGGAGGAGGAGCCGATGGTGGAGAGCGGATTCTGGAGCCTCTTCACCGCGCCAGGCGAGGCGCACAGCAGCCTGCAGCAGCAGGTGCTCGACGAGGTGCGTCGGATCATGCACGAGTACGGCGGCGGCGGAGGTAAGGGCGGTATGCCGCCGCCGCGCAGCATCACGATCATCGGGCACAGCCTCGGCGGGGCGCTCGCGGTCCTCTCGGCCTACGCGATCACGACCGCTGCCGCGCACCAGCAATGGAGCGGCGGCGCGCCGCCGATGGTGACGGCCCTGTCGTTCGGCGGGCCGCGCGTGGGCAATGCGGCGTTCCGGCGCACGCTGGAGGCGAGCGGCTGCAAGGTGCTCCGTGTGGTGAACTCGAACGACATCGTGACCAAGATGCCGGGGTTCCTCGTCGACAACGATGACTGCCGCGGCGAGCCGGCGAAGCCGAATGATGCGGTGAGGTTGCCGAGGTGGCTGGTCTCCAAAGAGTGGGCGTACAGCGACGTAGGGCGCGAGCTGAGGCTGAGCAGCACGCCCAACGTGGTGGAGTCGCATGACCTCGACTGTTACCTCAAGCTCGTGGCTGCCTGCAGAGATTAGGAGGCAATGACGACGACCCTACATGAATTCCCTGGTGCCGGGAACTTTCGTTCCAAATAAACATGGTATATGGGTACGCAGGACTGCAGGAGTATGTTCGTACTCAGACCCTTCTGCTCCTAGGAGATGAGTTGTGTATTGTACTTACTACCTAGTGAGCAAATAAATGACATCCTAAATAGTCTGGAAAAGATGATCTCCATAATCAACAGTAGCAGCTTGTTAAACCAAACAGTATTCTGCGGCACCTCCTTATAAACATATATACAAACATATTTCTTCCATTGCATCAGCAAGAGTCAATGACATATATTTCATACCAGACAACTTAAACAATGGCTGTGCAACTCAGCTGACAGAAGAGTACTTGCTGGTGGCTGGTTGCGGCTGGTTCTTCGGTGGCTGGTTCGTTACGAGAGAAAATCTTCTTGGTTTGGTGGGCGATAAGCCGAGCGAACAGGCTAACATGGAACTGCAAGTATTGCTGCATTCTGCACTTTCCACCACGAGGACCCATAAATGAACTACATCAGCCGCGTTGCTTCTTCGCGCTAGGTAAGTCATCATCGTAATGGCCGCCATCATCCGCTCCATCTTTCTCGCCCTTCTTCCTAGCAAGGATCTTGTTGATCTTGTGGAGATCATTACTGAGCTTCTGGTCCTTGTTCTGCTTCCTCGTCTTCCTGCCGTCCTGCATCTTCACCCCAAACTGGAAGGCGGCCTTCGGCATGGCTTCTTTCTCATCGTTGTATTTAGCCCACTCCTCTTCCGTCTCAAAGTCCCACCTATGCAGACGCCCCTTGGCCTGCACAAGAAATATATATCAGAATAAACTGCAGAGATGTTCCAAAGGTTATCAGGGATGTTTCATAACAGATGTGATCGTGGACTTAAGCAAGCCATTTTAAACCAAAAGCTACCCCCCCCCCCCCCCCGAACATGTAATTCCTAAACAAGCAGAATGCATTATTACAATGAGATCACTTCAACAGTTTCGGGGATTATGCTCAACACGAGACCGAACAGTGAACAAAAAGTAACAAGAACATCAGGAACACTACTTCATTAATTTTTATAATATTCAAATCAATAATAACAAATAAAATAAGATGCAGAAATAAGTTATCAGTCCCTGTAAACTAATTATGCATGCATTATTTCGAAATAATTTCACTTACCCGTCCACCCATATCCATCTTTGATAAATCATCTTCATCATCACTCCCTGCAATCTCATTATGATACTCCTGGTAACCAGGATAACACTCTGAGTAGCTATCTGAAATAAAATTAGGATCCTTCTCCCGTGCATCTTTTTCCCTCAGCTGATTAAGCCTTTGGTCGTCACGTTTGAAAACAGAACCTAGACCCCGATCCTTGTCTGCTTGAGTCATGAACATAGGATCCTGGGCTATACTAGGATCAGCTAACACATCATATTCCTGAGTGCTTTGTTGCACATACTGCTCTGGATAACCCAGCTGCTGTTCTGCATACGCATAACCTGACCAATCGCCTTGATATCCAGCTGCTACCATTTGGGCTTGAACAGCATCATACCCATTCTGACACCAGAAAAGACATTAAACATTAGTACTGACCAAGATGGATAAAATATATAGCAAACTTGAAACAGTTTATAAAAGCTGCCTTTTATAACAGGCCTATGGATAAGTAATAAATAAACTGTTAACCTCTTAACATTCATCATGCATGGTTCAAGTTATACAGGAATCCATCAGAACCAAAGTCATACAGGTATTTATAGGCTTACCGGCTGCTGCCAAGCTTGAGCAGGTTCAGATGGTGGTACTGGGCCATACATGGGTTCTGTGAAATAGGACTGCTTCTGATGATTATGTGGAGATTCGTCCATATCCTCAGAAACAGGGCTCTGACTCATTTCCTTATTAGGAACAACATAATCAACTCCATCTCCGACAAAAATGTCATCATCATCAGCTCTAGAAGTAGGAACAGGTTGTTTCTCCTTTCCATTGAAATTATCATTCCGAGCAGGTGGTAATGGCGGCGGTGGCATATTCTTTTCTGATTTTTGTTTCAAAGAAGAACCGTTAGTTTGTGAGGGTTTTACTGCCTCATCGTAATCACCACTTGCCAAACTGTTCTTCCCTGCATTGTAGAAAACATAGACAATAACAAGATATGTCATCAAGCACCTGAAGGTAATAATACCTCGAAGAACACTAGAGGTACATTGAAACAAACTTAAGCATCCTGTGGCAAGAGTAGTTGTACTTTCCTAATATCACTAAAAATATAAATACTCTTAGTTTTGCCAGACAAATCACATAAGCATATTTTCTTATGTATTTACCATGAAAGGTTTCCTGTTTTCAGTTCTTATTCTATAAAATCTAGTATAGCAACACACCTTTTGTGTCTCTTTCCTTTTTCTTTTTCTTTAACACCTTCCCTGAAGATCCAAGTCGAAGGTATGTCATAATTTTAGCAATCCTGTCAAGTACAGAACCATCCACACTGACAGTTACCATCTCCTGCAGAAGTAAGAAGATCATTGAGAAAGAAAAGTCACAGTACATTTAATATGTACATGCTCATCATAATGCCATAATACCTCTGGAACAGGGCAATCAGCTTTGCTCCGATGAAGAGTTGTCGGAATATCATTGGTGAGTCCCTCCTCCTAGTTGGATTAAGACAAGATAATTAATATGTGCAAAACAAAATCTTAATCAAAACAGAGATAATATGTTACAACAAAAGATGGAATGCAAACAAAATAAAAAAATATACTGGCTATTTCATGTGAGTAGGCTATGCTGACACCTCTGCACTATTATTCTGAGAACATTTTTTTGGAAAGGGTATATTTAGAAAGCCAAAACATCATGCATCCCAACAATGAGCTGCTAATGAATCCTGGCTTTCCTTAATGGAACGTGAATAGAGAATGTATGGTGTGTTGCAATTATGAAGCCGCGATGTACTGCACAACAGTCAATATTGCATGAAGCATGAATCATGGCATCAGAGTTACAAAATAACACTATACATGAATATAAAGGACGATAACAAAATCAAAAGACTATTCAGTTCACAAGTGAGAACTTCAGAAAACTGGTTGAAGTTCTGCACTTCAGGTGATGAGCAGAGAAACAGACAAATAGTGCTTTTTACACAACACAAACCATAATTATGCATTTTGTATGCTTGGAAAGGCAACAGGATAATCATGACATAGGCATGTTGGCTTCTAGAAATAAAAAAGAAAACATGAAATGTCAAAATCTTTTACGAACAATATGATAACCTAATTTTAACTTTGACACTTATACACATATAACATGTCTGTCAGTACTGATGAGTGGTGAAAATACAATGATGTAAGGGCATCACCATATTGTAAATAAATGACATCCGACCAGGGAGAAACAGTTCATTCTCTTTTATTATGCTTTGTGGCTTTATGATCCATTGGTAGACAGACTGCAGTCAACAAAGAATGATAATCAATACTCGTGTTATATTAGGTAACTTAACATACGAAGAAATAAAATAATTCACTGGTGAACTACAAAACGATCTACTTTTGCAGTTGCAGTGCGGAAGGAGACTGCCTGATCTTCTTTTGTTGCCCTGTACAATAAAAGTGAAAGATATATCATGCTTCCAAAGCCTACGTGCATCCAGAGTAACAAAATGAGGGTGTAAATTTTTTTATTGTCGCATCTGTAATCAAGAGGTATATTCATTAAACCCAGAGTGGTGCTAATGATGCACAGGACACGATATTTGACTGACACAATGTTTAAATGTATCACATTATTGGTTGTACAAAATAAATAAGACCCTACAACCTACATGAATCTTAACTCCGTTGCAGATAATGGCTTCAGGAAGATATAATCATGTAAATTATTAAATACTACAAGATATACAAATGCAGAATATTACAGAAGGCAAAACCCCTTTTTTTCAATTTACAGGTGCATGAAATTTATCAACACAGAATTTTTCAAAATTCAAATGGGAGGAAAGTGGACTTCCTTCAAAAATTAAAGCTAGACTAACAAAGTTGATCCAGATGACTGTCACGATGGAACAATTTTTTGTAGCATCAGTTTGCTTTCTGTAGAGTCACTAATTCACTATTATGGGCACATTGCATCATTTGAAATGAAAGTTGGATCTCATAACTTTTTAAAACACTTACTGTAACAACTAACAATCATATAGGGGAAGGTATGATAACACGACATAGGACGGCATGGTGGAGTACCTGGATTTTGCATCCTTCCCATCCTCAGCATCAGGCTTCTTTTCAATTTCACTCCGTACTTTATGAAGTAGAGCATAGTCTAAGCCTTTGACCAAATGTGTATGCTCCAAATCACCTTACAAGCATAGCATAGCATAGCATGGAAATGAAATGTCAGTCAAAGAGTAGGTCCGGACAGCATCTGAGTCACTATATCCACATTAATATACAATGTCATCTTCCGTAGCTTTCTTTTCAATTATACAAGAATTAGAAAAACAATATGGAGGACTGCATATGACTGATTGACTAGGTCAAAGAATCAAGCTGTTGTTTACTATTTATATTTCATTTGAAAAAAAAATGATGTCCTAAAACAGTGGACATAGGGCATTTACCAAACATAGAAGACTATGTCATACAATTCTCATTTTTACGGAAGTCATTATTTGGATAGCTCATGAACTGATATACCCGATTATTCATTCACATAAAATGCCCACATAAAATGCCAGCGAAATTAGAGGTAATAAATAGACACGGACTTATCCAATAAAAATGAATTATTTCCTTAAAAAAAGTACAGCGTCACATAACCAACCTCCGAGATATTTGCTTTTCTCAATTGAAATCTTGTGCGCATCTGCCAGCCTATAACATAAACATTGCATAAATTAGAATTATAGACAAAATACTAACATAGTATGAATAATTAAATCCATTCATCTATAAAGTTATTAAGCACAAATGGAAGTGCCAGAAAAATCAAGCATGCGATCCCATTACCTCAAATCTGTCCCAGGAGGTGCCACAGCATGAAATGAGCCAAGCTCTGTCGGTTCATAGTCTGGGTTTTGATCTTCACGACGCTCCTTAGCACGGTCACGATACCTGGGTGTCTCTGGTTCTTCTTTTTTCTCCTCTCTGAATGGGAAACGAGAGATTTAGGTTTGTCAAATAACTTGCATAGGGTAACATGAGTCTTATGTTGGAGCTATCTGCAGTTTGCACCTAAATTGCCTTTATCACTTGCTATTTTACATTATTAAACATATCCTTAAAAAGCTGGAAGCATTTACGAATTCTGTCCAACACTCTGTGAGAATGTAGGACCCCGCATATTTTCAGAGCTCCCTTGGTTAAGCAGTTCAGCAATTTTAATGTGGTTCCTCTGCCGCTCGTGATACTTAAGAAAAATAGAAATTCGTGAAGGTGGGTGGTGTTTTACAGACGCACACATAATGGTAATTGAAAAATAACCACCTAAGTCCATGTAGCGTAGCAGCCCGACTAGCCGACTCTAAGTTTATAAGCTGTGAGGAAAAAATCAGGTGAATTGCTCATTATGGTTCCAGTGCAACCATGTTACAAACGACAGTAACTAGCTAGACCCTCAGGACTTGCGGATTACCGAATAATTTTATGTGTAGAAATTCCAAAAGCCAATAGACTGATAAACGTGGAGGATTAGTGAACCAAGAACAGACTATCGTTCCTTATTTCTCAGAGAGACAGCCTGTCTTGTCTTTTTATCTGTTCAGCTTCAAACCACTTGGCACTAAGAAATGCGAGAGGAGGAGGGGGAAAAAAAGATGCAAAGGATAGGCGGAGTGCTTACTTCTTCCGCATCATCTTCTCCTTGTAGTAGTTCTTCTTCGACGACATCTCGTCTGTGTAGAATGTATCCCTAAAAGCCCAGGTCGGGGGGAGGTGTTACAATCTCTGAAGACGAGATTGCTACAGATCCAGCTCACGATCTCAGGGCCCCAACTCGGCGCGACGGCCTAGTGGTTCACGCTCGAGGTCGAGGAGCAGGCAGCCCACAGCAGCAGATGGCGCGGGAGCCAAGGTGACAGAGGTTGGAGACGGGAGGAGGCTAGAGGGCCGGCGGACGGCGGCGGCGCACCGGTGCCGGAGTGGCTCGATTTCGTCTTTTGCTGGTTTCTGCGGGCCGGACGAGAAGCCAGCCTCCTCGGAGGGGATTGGGATTCTCTGTGTACGAGCCATCATCCAACGACCCGTACGCTGGATCAAGATCGGACGGCCCCGAATCGTAAGAGTCGGATGTCTGTCAAATTGTCAATGCTTCACCTACGGAGTAGGACGCATCGCAACCTACGGAGTACACTACTATTGCTGCAGGAAACTTGAGAAAATACTAGTACTCTGCTTCCATCGTGGCAGGCCCTCTCATGTTTAACCGCTGTCAGGTATTACTATTTTTTTTTACTGACAATTTGGACACAACGGCGAGATAGCAGACGGGCGAGCACAGCAGATATTCTGCTGTTAGGTGTGCAAGCATGTTCAGGATCGGAACTCGTACTCAATACCGCAATGACCAGTCTACCACCAGCTTTGACAACTAAACTTGCGTTCTCACAACAGACACGACTGGATAGATTATGTACAACAGAGATATTGTTGGATGATCCTGTTGCACAGTACAATTGGTCTCTGCCTAGTTTTGGGGAAGCCAACAACACTGTAATCTGTTCACTTCATAACAAAACATATCTTATCAGTACAGTTGGTTTGATCTGAACTCCATGCGAAAAATGCCCAGTAGGAGGCCTAAGCACCATAGAGTTTGCTTACTTTCCCTATGTTAAAGATAAAACAGAGTTATATACTACTTTAACTTTTCTCCGATGTATGTTGCGAGGTTTACTAAAGAAGCCTGAACAATCTTGGGACAGGAAGCGCTGTGAGTGCATAATCAGTCCTTTGCATCCATTATTCCACCTGAAGTAACCTGGAAAACGTGCTGTTGGTCAAGGGAAACAAAATTTCTAGGCACCGGATTGTCAGATTCTAATTTGTATCATCTGAACCTACCAGTCATGCAGTCTAAGCAAAGGCAGTTTAGCTAGATTTTAGCAAACCTGTGGAATTAAAGCAATCAGTAGTGTGAGCGGTAAACATAAATATCATCAAAGCAAAAGGATATTGCTTCTCCCTCGGGAAGGTTAGGGGCATCAAAAATCTTGCAGACACGTTGTTCGCCTTTGCCTTTCCTCAGCATCAATCTGATGGTGGCAGCATGTGCCAACACGTGGCCGCCTGCTGGCTTCTTTGGATCAGTTATGAACATGCCACCACCTGGATCAGCAATCACTGGAACACAAAAGGAGGCGCCTTATAACTTGAAGTTCATCGTCATCAATAAACTCTTGGAATAGACACAGGGCTGCATAGAACAGCTCACCTTGGTTGGTGATGTACACTGCAACATTGAACTCCTCGGCAATCTTGGTAAGGCGGGACAGCATCTGTGCTAACTTTTGCTGCGATTTCATAGCAGCCACCCATAAGCAAGGAGATAAGGCACCCTTTAACTTTTTACAAACTTCCTACTGTCATCAACATTAACTGACAACAATACCTGACGCTCTGCAAGTTCACCCCTGCCACTGAAATCAACGCGGAATAGTGCAATCACAGAATCCACAATCTGTTTCCAGGACAAAAGAAATACCACATCAGCACAATTGGTGTATATGAGAAATTAATACACTTTACAGTTTCATGCCTACCAGAAGCCTGAAAGGTTCTTCAGCCATCTTGGCAGCAAGGCCCAGGAGCAAGTTGTACTGGTGTTCGTAGGTGTATGCACGAGCATATATGATCTAACCAGAAACAGACGTAAAATTAAACAAACAGCTTAGTCTATAACTATAAGAATGAATGGGCTAGAAGAAACTTTAGTCTATAAGAATGAAATGGGTTAGCAGAAACTAGAAATGTTGAAGCATGGGATTAATACATTGTCAAGAACTGCATTGGCATCCATACCAAATCTCTCAGCAATTGGCACAATACGTTCAGGTCGGCTGAAACTTCATTAAGGAAACAGTTTGGAGAGAATAGGAATAAAAATATAAATCTGTTGAGACAATCAGCTTGAATAATTACTGATGCAATTCCAAAGATACAATGTTCCCTCAGTGTCAATGTAGGCAACCTTCCCATTGCCCCCATGCATGTGGATTGGAAGCTGCATTTTTCATCAAGCAGAAGTAAGAAAGCTATTATGTTGCTTCTTTGTTTCCTCAAACTCTAGCGCTTCTATAGTTCTATGATCTATGTGCTATCAACAAAATTTGGTATAGGGGATGAACCTGAGTGGAGACACATAGAGTGTGAGCTAACTGGGTCTTCCCTGACCTGCAAGACAAGCAGATGACATATATTCTAAATTAAAAATCTAGAACTGAACTCATAAAGAGTTACAGAAGTGCACCAAGAGCATAAATTATCACTGTGACTGTTCTCACTGAATAGTCAAGACATTCCTTACATTTGCTAGTAAGGGCAGGCGTATGTGTGATTGTGTGTTGTATGCAATACAAACTGCTCCCGGCAATAGAACACTACAAAGCATTGTTTCATATACTACCCCCCTTAAAATGCAGAGAGTGAGAACAGCTCCTCCATTTCATCAATTAGTAAGAGAAATCACTTCACATCAAGAAAATGGTAAGAAACAATCATGTGGCTCTGTTAAAAAAGCAGAAAACACATGTAGAAATTGCAAGATGCACTGTGAGGAATACCTCTGCAAGATGAGACAGCATAAAATGGAGGTACTGGAGGCTTTGACAGGTTGTATCATATTATCATCGACTTAAATGTTTATGAGTAGTATATAGCTGAGCTAGGAAAACTAAATTTATTTAGAAATGTGGCCCCATATCATGAATATCAACTATACATGTAATGCTCCCGTATCATAAATATCAACCATACACATAACATAGACTCCAGCAGCAGTAATTTAGAGGAAAAGAGACATATCTACATACCGAAACTCCCCGAATGCCTCAGTGATGCAAAGTGTTTCAATCCCTCCTTCAGATTTAGAACATGTCTATCCATTAGACAAATATAATGGCACAACTGATCACACACAGCAGCTTTAAGAACAAGAGATGTATTACCACCAAGCAGCTCGTCAAGTGCCTGGCTCCCAGTTGTAATCCGAACAACAGACTTCCGCTTCAAAATAAGCAAATATAAACCAAAGAGACTTAAGATATCAGAATTAGTTGAAAGGTGGTGGCAGATTCAGTAAGAAATAAACCTTTGCCTGATAGTTTACATACTACAAGCATAGGTCATCTGACGGCACCAAAATGGTAAAATGTACACTGACTAGTAGCTTAAATCCAACTTTCTCACCTTGATTAGGAGATCACTCCCTGTCATGAAGCCCTGGCTCTGTGGCAAACAACCAAGTGAAACAACAAGATAATTTGAGGACACCATTTCATTCAGAACTGATTGTATGAAATTTTTAGGCAAAATCAATGTAAAGGATCACCAGAAGTTTTTCAGCTGCCTCGCAGATCTTATCAACTTTTGCTTCAGATAAACCTTTGATTCCAGTAAGGCTCTGCAAGATGATCCGCAAATTAGAACAACTTTAGCCATATATGTTCAGAAAACTGAACAAATAGCCACAAACAATATATCAATTTAAGCTCCGTGACAAAAAAAAAAGACAGACAGATAAAACAAAGAACTGGGAACTGAGATGCACGGTCCAGAACCTTCTTGGTATGCATCATCAGGCCATTGCAAGTGTAAATCCCGGCATCCTGCAGCTTCTTCACGTCTCCTGCATTTATCCCTTGAGAGATCACTGAGCCAACAGATGCATCACAGATTAGCTTTAGTGCAGAAATTGTGATGACTGATGAGAACACAGATTAATAGCATTGCGCAACACAGGAAGAGAATACAACAAACACGAATCCTGTTAACTGTGATGAAGCAAATTATTAGCCCAAGCTTAAAACCTCGAGTGCACCAATTTACCTTCGTAATTGCTAAAAAAAATCTCAGGATAGAACGAATTAATACTTAACATTCGAATCCCACTAGATTTTTGCTGAACATTTAACAGAATGAACTCGTGAATTCAGTTTAAAGCTAAGTTCAGAACTTCAGATCAATCTACGCAGAAATAACGGTACAAACTAGCTGCAGAATTTCGATCGGAACGTGGGGAATACGAAAACCCCACGCATTTATGCCACGATGCAACACTAGTTAATCCCCCAAAACACTCGAAATTTTGCGGAATTTTTTTTTTGAAATGAAAATTCTGAGGGGATCAAAACGAGCGCAAAACCCATCTCACCGCGCGCACGCAAGAGAAACCAAACAAACGGCGAGACCGAGCTCAAATCGCAACAACTTCACTTCACTTCGAAACGGCACCAATTTATTGGACGGAAGTTCCCCAAACCAAACCCGAATTCGCAAAGCGCGTATGCTCTCGGAAACAATCCGCCGTAACCGGGGGGGGGGGGGGGGGGGGGGGTTGGAGCACCGATCAAAAAGGTGGTAGAGGGCGGGGGAAACCTTCGCGCGCGCGCCCGCACGAGACGACGAACGAGAGCAAGTAATGCGGGTCGGGAGGTGAGAAGAGAGGGGGAGAGGGGGGCGGCTTACACTTGTCGATGGACTCGAAGCAATCCTCCTCCTCGTCGGCCCTGTCGGGCTCCATGAGCTGGAGCTGCCCGCCCTCGTCCGCGTGCCTGGACGGCGCCATCGCTGCGAATCCGCGCGCCTGCAGTGCGATCGGAAGCCGGAGGAGAAGGTGAGCTCGTGAGCCGCGAGTGCGAGAAAGTGGGAAACACGAGCGGCGGCGGTGGGTACCTGCGGCAGGAGGCGGCGGAGGCGGCGAAGTGGGGAAGGCAGGAAGGAAGCGGAGGCGAGCGAGAGGGGCGGCGAGACTGGCTTGGGAGAGAGAAGTGGTTGTCTCTCGTGTCGTGTGCCGCAGTGCCCAGTGCAGTGCGTACTTGATGGAAGGCCAACCAGACCTTTGTCTCGCTCGCTCTTTAACGGGCCGGGCTTGGGCTCGTCTGTTTCATACGCCGATCTCAGCCCATGTCCATGCTAAGAGGCGTTCTGCTTTTCCCTTTCTTTTTTTTTGTGAGAAATTTGCGTTCTGCTTCTCTTTTTTGAGCGAAAGAAAATCCGCGTTCTGCTTCAAAATACGCTTTGTTTTCAGTCCCACATTACTTAATCTTGGTTCTAGAAAAACATTTCTTAATCTTGCATACTAATTCTTCTTATTCAAAACAGAAACCGTGCTTCCTTTTCGTCAGTTATATATAAGCTTGTTCTGATTAACTTGCTGTATGCAGCATTACATAATTCTGAATTGTCTACAAAGAAGCAAAAGATAATGAATTCGCTATACGATCCAAAGAGGCATTGCTTGTACAGTTTGCAATAGACTTTGACTCCAGTGCTACTGCTGCATTGTACTAGTACATATGGTATGCTGTGCTGAACATTCGGACTCACATGGCAAGTTTACAAGAGCAAGGTTTACATGTATACGTATTCACGAGGGGAGTCGGCAAGGAACAAAAAAAAAATCGACATGTACCCTGCATTCAGTTTTTCTTTATAGCAAGTACCATGTGTTTGCAACAAGCACTGCCTCCGTTGTTTTTGCGCTAGTGACCATTGCAGGAACCATTATTTGCCGAGACAGAGGATTCAACTTATTCTGTGACCTAGTAGAAGAAATAATTGTGGAATCCAATCTCCTGTAAGCCTGTACTTAACACTTCCCCTTCTGATTTCTGATTGTTACACAACAATTACAACTTCGACCTGGCTGTCTCCGTTTCTTGCAACTCTGCATACATATCTGCGATTTCTTTTGCAAAATATGTCTTAGCTTGTGGTCTTTTGACCTGCAAAAGTATAGGCATGGGGGTGTCAGACACTCAAGCATTTCAGTTTGTAAACTTCCTCAAGCATCACCAGTGGGGGCCTACCTTGAATGTTGGCGTGAGGAGACCATTCTCCAATGTAAATGGTTCAGCGACAAGCGTAACAGCTTTAGCAAATTCAAAACCTCTTAGCTGGTACAACAGGCATAGAGTTATCAATAAAGAATCGCAACAGGACAGTTTCGTTTGGATAGAATATTAGAATAGAAGAGAGAAACCTGTGCTTCCTTTCCAATAGAATCCATATCAGCTAGGACAGCAGCTCTTGCTCTAGGATCAGCACAAAGCTGCCTTAAGTCTTCGCACTACACGTTAGAAAGGACAGTTTAGAACACAAAAAGAAAAACATGTGTGCATGTTAAAGACTTGGGCTTGAAGTTCTAAACTGACAACATATCGAAAAACATGTGTGCATGTTAAAGACCTGTGGAAAGAGACTTATCTTCTGTGGTGCACTACTGACAACATATGGAAGAGGGAAACACATGTAAAGAATGTGCAAGTGACAACACAGTAAAATTGGATAATATTTGTTATCTACAGAATCAATGTGCAGTAAAATAGTCTGCTTGATCTACATTTCCTCTGGATCACCACTGAGGTCTCAGTTACACAGGCCACAGCTGACAGAAAGCAGATTTCAATTGTTCTACAACCATGATAAGAGGGAGTGGCAGCCTTCCCCAGTTCCATTCATCAAGCATATGATGGAAAATGAAAGCCCAGTAACAATTATATATTTGATCAGTGTCACAACAACTAGTTACACTGACGTTTCTTCTCATGGGGTGAAATATATAGATTACACATGAAAAATGTTACGGTCATAATCTTATACCTGGATTCCTTCAGACCCAGCCCAAGCCTTCAAAACCTCTGGTTCAACTGCAACAATGGCAACTAGGGAAGAGTTGAAACTATCACCTGCATCCAGGCAAAGAGATTTAGAACAAGCACAACCATAATTGGTAGTCAAAGCCAACACAGAATCATAAATTTTACCATATACAAAGCATTGGGCAATAAATTTGCATTTGGCATAGACATTTTCAATCTTCTCTGGAGCTATGTATTCTCCTTGAGCTAACTTGAAAATATTCTTTTTCCTAGAGTCAAGAAGAACATGTAAAACATTAGAAATTTAGGAAGAAAAATAGTGAGAGTAAATTGCACGTAGAGGAAATGTATATACATAAAAAATCTAGGAAAAGTGTTCTGTGAGAACACGAGTGCGGAATGACTATAACAATGTTTGATTCCTTGGACATTTCAGCTGTACAGAGGTATCTTCAAACTGAATAATTCTCTATGAGCTGCATTGTTCAGATTTTTTAATTCAGCTATGGTGATCAGCAAGACTATATATGTCTGGTTTTGTCAATTGGATCCATTTGCACTGCATTTTTCTTCTTCTTTTTTAGCAAAGAGTTTCTTAAATTGTTGCTATCACTATGCTCTCCCAGTAGGGCTTTTCCCTACATTATAATAAAATAGTGAATGGACATGAAAACAAAAAGGGTAGCTTCTAGCAAATAAACTTTTGAATGGTCTTTCCTAACTTCGTTTTGTTAAGACAAACTCATCTGATCAAATATTCTCCTAATAAAGAATTAGTCCTCACTTGGAAAGTCACACTAGATAATAGATCAATACTAGCCCTAGCTTCAAAAGAATGTAGATCTTATGACGATTTTAATAGATGTTATGCAGAGACTGGAGAGTAGAGAGAACTAAAAAGATAAATGGCAACCAATACTGGCTTAAACAAGATAGATCATTTAAAGTTGACATCTAAGCTCCAAATGAAAAGCTAGAATATAAAATAGTGCACCATTTAGTTTTACCTATCAATAATCTTTAAACGCCCTCCAGGCAGCCACAGGCCTATGTCTCCAGTGTGCAACCAACCATCTTCATCAATGACTTCTTTTCTGCAGATTTTCAAATGCATTTGTTGCAGTTGCAGCCAATTCAACATAAAATGGTAAACAGAAATGGAGGATAGAAATCTACGTTTGGACTTCATCTTTGTAGTAACCCCGAAATATTGTAGGTCCTCTAACACAAATTTCCCCACGAGGATATGGCTGATCATCAGAACTATAATTCATTTCAGGGACATCCACCAGTTTGACTTCTGAAAATGACAGGAGAACGATCCACATTAAGAAAGTGAAAGAAAAATGCACAAGAGCATACTTCAAGTACTTTGGATATGGGGCATCATTTGATTAGTATCATGAGAAATAATATTGACATCTTACTCAAGAAACAGGCAAAGTTTTTTTTTCTCAAACACGCAGGAGAGCTGCACATATATATATTAAGAAAAGATGGATTAAAGCACACAGCAACGAGGTTGTTTTTTTATGGGAAAAACCTGGAGAAACAACCCCAACTCATACATATTACATTACCCTAAACAAGAAAAAACTCGACCTCCTGACAAACAGACAGAGCCTGGCAGCTGGGTGAGGGTATGAGCCAACCCGCGAGCCCCCGCCAACTCCCACATATGACACTCCTTTTGACAGAGGACAGAAAGCCATTTAAATTAGGTTGCTGGCCTTCGAAAACACAGCTATTTTGATGGTTCCAAAGCGACCAAGCTACCAGGATTATGATGGAAACAGGCAAGTTTTATTCCAGAATACATGCCCCAATCAACAAGGTGAATATGGAACTTTGCTAAATGGATGACCTGAAACATGACAAACTAAAACTTAAAATTATACCTTGAAACGGATAGTTTAGGATAATTTTATTCGATGTGACTAACTTCAGTGAAATTTATTAGATTTTCGAAAATACCACCACCATAAAATATGAAGATAAGTGATATCCAAAGTTAAGAACACATAAAGACCTCATAATTTTAGTGTTGATTCTCAATGCATATTAATATTGTTACTCAAGAAACTTATCGCAAAATATTCTTGAAATAAAAAAAAACATAGCTTACCACAAGATGAAATTGGGGATCCAACATGACCAATTGATGTATCACCAATATCCATTGCGGTTACGATACAAGATGTTTCAGTCATTCCATAGCCTTCAATAACTTCACCACCAAAGCATCTATAAAAAAATAAACAAAAATTATATTTCACAAAACCGAGTTCAAAGTAATTATCCAAGAGAGCTCAGAAGTCAGCTCACATTCTTAGGAATTCCATGACATCTGCTGACAGTGGAGAAGCACCTGAACTCATGAGTCTCACACGCCCACCAAGCCTAGCTTTTATTTTGTTAAATACCAACCTATCCCACATTGGGGATGGATTTCGCCCTGATAGAACAGAGTATAAAGTGATGTTACGCACAGATGCATGAAAATGTAAAACTGTCCTAATTCTGATTAACGAAATAAGACAACCCAAAAGGATTGTTATCTGAAGTTTATATGAATTGTGACTTGTAATGTATAAAAAATTCTGAAGAAACTATAAACGCTTCATATTCAAATGTGCTAGAGATACCAACCCTCCTATTTTATGAGTGATCAAGAATATTCCATGAATGCCAGTGACATATATACAAAACTAGAACACAAAAACCTCTAAACTAAAAAAATATTATCTTACTACAAGGTACTGGAACATTGACCAGTTTCTTCCATACAGACTGGGTCAACTTTCTGTAAGAAAATGGAAAATAAACCTACCCATACCTTGTAACCTAGACTTCAGCGTTGACTTGGAGGAAAATGACATTTACACCAGTTATTTTGATAAGAAAAGGGATTATTTAATAATAAAAATAAAACTTTACTGTGCACCTCTTGGTCAAGTAAAGTCTAAATTAATGACAGCAATTTGAAGGATCCATAAAAACATCTATTGTGTAGGTAATGAATGACCGATGTGTTAAATGTATATGACCTTGTATAATGGGGAAAATACAGAGAGTACATATACATCTAACACTACAAATTATAGAAGCATAAAAAATCTTATCCAATTTTCGGCATATTCATTGTTTCATTAAATACATATACCCTGGTATTAGGTATATGTTTTGTGCCAAAATCTTTAAAAATTATGATGATAGCCTTCAACAAAAATCAAACAAAAAACGGAGCAGAGATCTAACAACTAAGTTGATTGATCCAACTCTTCTATAAAAATGCAAATATATGCATAGCCCACGAACAGATGCAAGATGTTCCCTGAGGAGAATCGAACCCAGGTGGGTCAATTAAAACCTTGCTCACCTAACCTTTCTACTCAGGAGACCTCTCATAATTTGACAATAGGCTGTACAAGTACCTGAATCGATTCTATGTTTCACTATTGATGCAGAAGAAATTCTCATAACTGTTATCCAAACAAAAAACGGGCACATATCTTCACAGAACTTCATACTATTCTTACCTTTAATGATTGCTTGCCTCTTGGCATTGTATGCAGAATTAAACAATTTTTCTTTCAGACCACCAGACTCCTTCACAGCATTAGTAATTCTACACAACAAATAAGAAACTAGCCCGTTAGCAGTACCATAGAATATATCACTTTTTAAGTATTTATACTAAACATAGAACATAAAATAAGTAAGTTTGTGGAATAGTTATATTACGCGGCATAAATTCTGTTATACAACCGAGGAACACTTGCAAATACTGTTGGTCTCAAAACAGCCAAATCATCCATTAGCTTCAAATTATCCTGAAAATTAACACGGTAAGTCAGAATTGGAGGTGAAATATTATGGGTCGAAACTATAGATGTATATCTTGTAAATTCCATGCAAAATGTTTGCTCCATACAGACTGGCAAACAAACAGGAAATAACCTTGCATGGGTATAGGTAACTGATGTGGTGTGGACATGGGAAGTCGGCAACATGATAACTATGTGATGATAGGGAAAGGGTTACTGTGAGCAACATAGAGGTGCCATCAACAAATACTGCAAGCAGATTTGGACTCATACTGATGATGCAAGATAAATGTCATCCAAACTAGGAGCAACTCAAGTGTGTTACTGTGTTGCAATGGATGGTCCAATTCTGCTCCTACAAGCAACAAATTAATACTTATAGATGAACCTTTAATGTTATCTAGTTCTTTGAACGCATGCCAAAATTGTTCTGTAAATTACATAGTTATTCAAGAACAAAAGTGAAAAAATATGTAGTTATCATTTTTAAATAGCTTTGAATCTGCATACCCCTTGGTAGAATCCAACCGCAACACCACAATGTAGCAATGCAACCTGGTTAACCCTCTCGTAGATGTGAGCCAAAGGTAGATATGAGATATACCTGAGGAGAGCAATTCACATTGCTATTGTCAAAAATGTTAAGAGTTGATGTGAATTGGACAAGTTATGCAAGCAAAAACAATTAATTTCCATGTGTGAAACACTCACACATCGGAGGGGTAAAACTTAATGTTCAGGCTTGACCCTGCTACATTTGCAATTAAGTTCTCATGAGAAAGAACAGCTCCCTGGGAAAAGATTTATATCAAACATCACAGATTTGAAATGTGCAACTGTACAAGAAAAGGTACCTTACTGTTGGAGCAAAGAGAAATCAGAAGGATGGATGATTTACCTTTGGCGTGCCAGTAGTGCCACTAGTGTAACAGATAGTGGCAACATCTTCAGGTTTTGGAGGACGAAAAGATTGAGGACTAGCCTTCCCCTGAGTCGAAGAATTGGGGGATTTCAGAAATAAGAGGTGCACAATATAGGAAGAATCTGAGGATTTCAGAAATCAGGGGTGCACAATATAGGAAGAATCTGATGATTTCAGAAAATAAGGTTGCACAATATATAGGAACAAGTGGCAAATAACAGACACACATGTTGTATGCAAAATGAAGATGACATGCCCAGCATGAGCATGCTATGTATGCCTATGCCCTATAAGCATTGAGCGCATGTACATATAGCTAAAACTTACAAAACTTGCAAACTATGACTTGACTAAAGAGAACATTTAATTTGCTGACTTTTGCATAGAGGCCCACTGATACAAACATCGCCCCATATCAGTTTGATCTGAACCAGAGGGTCCAGTTTCACATTGTAGGTAGATTTTACTTTCACCCAACAAGGAGGGGATGGTAACTACATCGTAACTACATATGTGCGGCTTAGGAGTCACATCCCATCAATTTTGTAAAGAGACAAAACCTTGAAGAACATGGGGAAGGAAAAAGAATGAGACGGAAGCAGGGAACCAAAAGGACATGGGAAACTTATATGGTGAGTGCATCCACAGAAGCTGACTTGGGCTGTTCCAGTATGCTATCATGTAGTTGATATCTATAAAAAATTCTTAATTCTAGGTATGTGGAAAAAATTGAAAGGCATTTCGCTTCACTAAAAAATTATGCAGTTTATGAGAAGGACTTATACAATTGGTGATCTTTATGTAATTTCTGAAACAACTAATGGAATATTAATTTTTTATGAGCAAAACTCAATGATCATTTAGAAAGCGCACCTGGATGAGTAGCCTGGAGAAAGTTATGATTTGCACTCCAGTAGTTCCCGGGGTTGAAGGTATATTTGCATCGTTTCCACCAACTACCTAGACAAAAGAAATTACAAAAAATAAGGACATGTCCTTGAACAATCATAACTGTTACATCGTGCTTATCAACTGTAAGTGGTCCAGCCTCACCACTATGAGCCGAACACATGGCATTTGAGCTACGAAACTTAACAGCTGCAATCAAAATAGATAAACAATGAGTAAAAAATAGGTTCATAAATCAAATAACGATGAGTAAAACTGGCCATAGATCAAGTTTAGTTTTTGAATGTAGAAGTGAGAGCAGGGACTAAAGCTCACAATGCTTAGAGTTTGAGGCACACAGAATATAACTTCCACAGTTGCATGGTTCACAATGAATTGGACAGCATCGGGACCTGAAAGTGCAATTTACAAAAAAAAATGTCACCAGATGAATCAAGAATGAACAGTAAGCATATGGTCATTCTGTGTTGTGAACATACCAAGAGTGTCATAAAGTGGCACAGATACGTATGAATATGCAGCACAAGCATGGTCAACTATAATCCACTCTGGTCTGTTAATAAAATACAGACCAATGCGCGCACCCTGATCCCAGATGTAAAAGATTTTTCAAGTAAGTTCAAATATGCTCACAATACATCAAATTGGTAAAAAAAAAACAAAAAGGACTTGCTCAGATCACAATGACTCACTTCAAGTACTCCATGATAAATAAGGCCAGAACCTATTGCAGTCCTGCTCGTGCTGGCTTCTCCATACGTCATCCATTTGTAGCTACAACATTATTGGTGACTTACAGGGTTTAGAGTTTAGGATAAAAAAGATACTGGAGACAATAACAAGCCAACAAACTCCTATCAGATGGCTAATCCTTACTCTCCAATTGTCCCATCTTCTCTGATCCTTGTTCCCAGGTATCTACAATCTCTAAAAGTCTCAACTGCATACCTGCAAAAATTTTGAAATATCATATAACATTTCGCCCGAAAGGTTACTACAATATGTTTCCTAATCAATCAAAGTAGTCTGCGAAAGGTGAATACAATCTTACTCGAAATTATCATGCAGCGTCCCAATGTCTGGATTGTCGGGATATCTACTCAACAACCTTAGAGGTGAGCGTGCAGACCTGCGAGAGGTGGCAGAAGCAATCGTGAGCCCTTGCGGAAGCAAAAAAACACGGCTTAACGCGCAGATTACCTACCGGTACACGTTCCACTTTCCAGTTTGCAACTTCTCGGGGAGAACGACACTGTAGCCCTGCGCTGGAAAAGGTTAAGCAGAGGGGATTACTAGCGATATTTTTGTTTTGAAGGCGCTATGTAAAACGCGGGGAGCACATTGCTGTCGGTGCGGAAAATGCTAGTACTACTTGCGAAGTCAAACTCAAACAAGTATCGGGGGGGTATATGAGACAGTGTGTTGTGTAGGCTGGCAATAGCAAATTGGAAAAGAGCTGTGTATGTATGAAACAGATAGCGGCGGCAGCAGCAGCAGCAGCAGCATAATAAGCACATCCGCATCTTATATATCTGTTATATCATGGGTGTTGATTGAAGGTCGAACAGATAGATACTATAACGGTGAGCTAGTAGTTGCCGTTCGGAGAAACTGGCGTTGGGAGAGGAAACCAAAGCAAACACTGACGAGCGGTGCGCCAGTGCCTCCCGATTCGGAAGGTAAAACCTCCTCAGTGCCCGTCCGCGGCCCCCCGCGAGATCGGCTGGACCACCGCCGCGCCACATTCCCACACCAACACCACCTTCGGAGAGCTGCGACTGGCGGGGCGGGGCGGCAGCTCGCCGCACCGCAATAAAGAAGGGCCATCCAGTTGCCAAATCGAGCGCAGGTGGGACGGGGGGGGAGAACCGGCCGGGCGATCCCGTCCGTGTCCCCACCCCAACAGACCACAGGAGGTGTCGAAATGAATGAAACGCGCGCGCGGCGCGGGGGGTGGGGGGGGGAGCCGGGGAGGAGGAGTGACGCACCGTGGACGTACTGGCCGGCGGTGGGGTTGGCGGCGAGGCCCTCGCGGCCCGCGGCGGTGGTTGCCGGCGGCTGGAGGTGGGCGGCGACCGCGCGGAGCCGGCGCTGGGCGTCCTCCTCCTCCATTGGGTAGGGGGGATTTGGCTGAGCTCGCTCGCTCGCTCGATCTTAGAGTTTGCTTGCGTGGGGAGGGAAGCAAGCAAAGCAAGGGAGGTGGACGCAAACGCAACGCAAGCGAAGGGGAACTGGATTTCTCGCGCGACAAGAGAGAGCGCGCAGAGCAGAGCGGGGATGAGACCGATGATGATGATGCGTGCGTGGGGGGAGGAGGGGGGGGACTCGTCGTGGTTTTCAAACCGACGCGTCGGGTGACATGTTTTTTTTTCTCTCTCTCTCTCGTCTGTGCAGGAAAAGATGATAAAATAAACGAGGCGGCGACGGCGACGGCGACGGCGGCGACATGGTCGCGTGGATATTTCCGACGTCCTTTTTTGGAGCCGTCCGTTCGGGGAGCAGCATGGCTCGCGGATAAAAAAAACCAATCTATCTCATCTTGACGGTTCGCTTGCGTGCCCCCGTCGACATGGGTCCGTCCGTCCGGGCGGCGCGTGGCGGGGCGGGGCACGGCACGGCAACCCAACACCGGCGTGGGTCCGGACGCAACACGCACGGGAGACAGATGCGGCGGCAACGGCAAGCACAAGCTGTTCCTTTTTCCCTCTTTTTTTCTGTTTGGGTTGCGAGTTTGCGACATGCGTAACCCGACATTGGCAGGGGATGGACAAATCCACTCCTGTTCGCACCTAAATCCAAATAATTATTATCCACTTCTTACCCTCCTCGTTCCCACCCATACCCAATGGACAACTAGTTTTTTTAATATATTCTACCCAATCGATTATTTACACCCTCCCCACACTCTATCCTCCTCATTTCTTTAATGGATAATTATTTTCTACTCATACCCTCCGCATTTGAGGTGGGTGTGGATTTGAATATGGACAATGGATAAAAAACAACGTGCATAGACGTGCGGGGTGGAACCAGTAGTGCACGTACGGTACGGCGTGAACCGAGATGAGAACGACGGTTTGGTAGCGGTACTGCCACGATGTTTGCGTTTGATTCGCAACGGCAATTCCGACTGTGTTTGGAATTTTAGATACGGCGGACTGTGTGAATCTCTCTCTAAGCTTGCTTCGATGTACTCGCTGGTTGAGTATTTGTTTACGAGAGTTTAGTGTGTGAAGTATATGTTTACAAATACAGTAACTTGCTTTGTTTAGCATGAAGAGTTAGAAGACCAAGAGATACATGTTTTATAAACTTTTTTTAGTCTGCCCCTGTTTGGATAGTGACCGCAATTCGTTAACATTAATTGTTTTTAACATTAAATTGTTTTCTCCCCCTAATTTCTCTCTCCTCTCCTATCTCTTGTTGGGTTCACGGAATTAATGGGAGGAGCAATTAATTAGGTAGGAAAGGATATTTTAGTCACTAGAATTTGGGTGAGGGGTGACTAGAGACTAAACTAGTTTTAGTTGCTCTTCAGTCATGGGTGTTTGGAGGTTTAGTCACTCTGATGACTAAAATTAGTCTCTAGTCAAACATGGATCCAAACGCCCTTTAAAAATAATTGTGCACCTTAGGGGCAGGTGCAAATTTGTATGAACGAACTAGGAGTAAAACGTGAGACCAACATTTTCGTATGAACACTGCAACCAGGATGCGCAGGAAGCCCTACCACATGAGATCCGGTTCTTTTTCAAAAAAAAACATGAGATCTGGTGCCAAATTCTCTACTACTTCTCTAACAGCGTTCTTGACACTCTAATAACACCATATTTGTTCAAGTATATATTGTTGGTGACAAATATCTCATGCTTTATAACATATATAATAAAAATAACAATAATACTAAATATAATTGATAAAAAAAATGACTACAAGTTTCATTGTCCTAGTGACTTGCAAATTGTGCAAATGAAAGTGACATAAAAGAGATTTCTACCCAAAAGAAATAATCGAGAAACATCTCTTTACAAAGAAAATAACGGCTAAGATATTTATAAGAGGCAAAGGATATATTATTTGAAGAATAAATTTTTTGCTACTCCCTCTGTTCTCATTTATAAGGCGCACACGTAAAACGAGATTCAAACTTTATCATCTTTGACTAATAATTTACCCATCTGTTTTTTGTTTTATCACTCAGATTTACGAAGCATATATTTTTGCAAAATTGAGGGGGAAATGTAAAAAAGAAAAAAATCGAATCTTTGGCATCGGTGCATGCTCGGACGGGGGCTCCTATGTACCTTCCGGAAAGTGAATAAGGATGTGAACTATAAAGCCCACGAAGACCAAGCAGTCCACTTAACAAATTCAAGTCCTCAAAATACCCCGGGCGCTTTGACTTTTTTATTAATAATTTTTGAACTGTTGTCAATATTTTTCATTAACATTTTTCGGAAATGTTGCGAACATTTTTTCGTCAACATTTTTCGGAAGTGTTGCCAATATTTTTCTTATCAACATTTTTCGGAAGTTTGCTAACATTTTTTGTCAACATTTTTTAGAAGTGTTACCAACATTTTTTCTCAACATTTTTTTAAGTTTACCAACATTGTTACAAAATGTTCCAACATTTTTTGAACCAACATTTTAATCAACATTTTTCAGGAGGACTATTCTAAAAATTTTCAGAAATATTCCAACATTTTTAAAAAATGTTGGTTCATCAACTAGTTTTTGTCAACATTTCTTAAAATATTGGACAACATTTTTCTCCCTTTTCAGGCTTCTTCCTACATTTTTTCCCAACAATTTGCAAACTGTTGCAACATTTTTTGAAATGTTGGGAAAAAATTTTGAAAAAAAATGCAATCCAGGCGTCCAGCCTCGACCCGACCGCTCGACGGCGAGCGCCCGAGGCGAGGGGAGGGCGGCCGCGGCGGCGCGACCCGCGACGGCGGCCCCATGGCCGGCCACGGCGGAGCTCGCCGGCCCCGGCCCGCCGCGCGCGGGGGCTCGGGGACCCGCCTCCGCCGGTGTGCGCGGGGGCGCGGGGCCACGGCCGTCGACCGCCCGGGCAGCCGCGGCGGAGCTCGCCCGGCCCCGCCCGCAGGCGGGGGGGGCTCGGGACCCGCCTCCGTCCGTGCGCGGGGGACGCGGGACCACAGCTGGTGGCGCGCGTGGGGCGCGGGGAGGTGGCGGCGCACCGGAGGTGGGAGAGAGTGGGGGAGGTGGGCTAGGGTTCCTGTAGTTGGACCGGTAGTGGGCTTCTGGTGGGTTATAGGTGGCTAAGAAAAAATTTCCGTAAAGGTATATAGAATTTCCGTGCTTGGACGGTGTTATTTTTTCAGCCAGGCCCATGCAACATCTGGACCGGCCTGATTTCGTCCAATGCAATCAAACAGCCTGTCTTGTGCGGTGGTATACAGCCAGCCCAGCCAGGGCCATTGGCTGGCCTTGGCCTGGCTCGCTGGCCAGGCCCGCCGGCTGCAGGAAATCAAACACATATTTTTTTAAAAAAAACACGTGCCTGCCTAGTGCCGAGAACAAACTTTTCCAATGCCGAGGGCAACCGTACATCGTCCTTTTTTTAATCACCGTATACATCATCCTTTTGCCATATGCATACATTGGCAATATACCGTACATGGTCCTTTTGCCAACGTACATATGCACAAATGGTTGCAGTGGTTTACGGAAATATAGAGGTATTGTTGGAAATACACAAAATGTCATTGTTGAAACTTATCTTTCATAACTACTCTACTTTCATTCCTTTTACTCCAAGGACGGTGACTCAAGCCCGCTTGACGACGGCTGCGGTTGGATTCAGGACGGGGGATCAGGTAGGGTTGCATCAGGTCGTAATTTGGGGATATTAACTTTGGAAGTTTTCAGCAAAACTGGATGAACTGGACGGTAATTATGTTCCTGAGAGCTTTGCGCGTTTAACTCTCTAAAACGACAAGCACAAGTTACAATTTAACTGTTGATCAATGATATCTCCATGATATTGCAGGGAAAAAAAGCTCAGATGTCGCAAGCTTAAATCACCAATGGTTTCGTGCCTTCTGATGTACTAGATCACTGCCGATAGCTCACAATATCAGTGAAACAACAGTCGTAGCACTACCAAAAAAATAAGGATGGCCTTTGTGCTTCATGTTTAGTCTTTTACACCGGAGGCAGGATAATAAACAAATACTCTTTTCATGTTGCAACTCATAACAAATACTACCGTATATTGTGTCGGTAGATTCAGACAGAGGGAAACACTTGGAAATGTCTAGGCCTCCTCCGGCAGCGCCATGCTCTCCTCCTCGTAATTTCCATCATCGTCGTCCACAGGTTGCGCCTGCGTGGGCAGCGCGTGGCGACGGGGCGGGCAGACATGGTTCACCCGGAGCCAGCGGAAGATGTAGTCTTAATGGAAGGTGCGGGAGCAGGGCATCACCCTGAGCCAGTCCTCCGCCACGAAATCCTGCAGGCACACGGCGCACTCCGCCGCCGGCATCCTGACACCCGCGTCGCCGGGCCTGGCCTCCTGCAGGCCCAAGACGGCGTCGCTGGAGGCGGCGAGTCGAGCACACTTGACGCTGCGGTTGGATTCAGGAGGATCAGGACGACTGCGGTTGGATTCAGGAGGATCAGGACGGCTGCGGTTGGATTCAGGACGGCTGCGGTTGGATTCAAGACGGTTGAGCAGGTAGGGTGGCATCAGGCGGGAGATCCTCTCCTGCTCCGCTTCGTATGACAACGACTCGTAGCTAGTCTCCTCAACGATGTACGTCCGGCCATCCACGACCACCGGGTGTTGGGTAACCACCGGGCGGTAATAACCTCGCCATGGATCGTCGGAAGTATCGGCATCCATCTGCCGCACAATGACCCCGCTCCTGCGGCGGCCACGGATCGGAGAGGGAGAAGACATGACGGAGATCGAACTGGGTGGGTGCGAAGGGGGGAAGATTGGGGATTGAAACCTTACTGGTGTAACGCCCGCGTTTTTAGCTCTAAAATAAATCACCTACTAAATCATGCGTAATTTCAAAAACCAATCCGGCGAGCTCAGTTACCATTCAAACCCTAGCCGTTGTTCTCTCTCTCTCTCCCCGACGCGCGTGCCGCGATTTCCGCCGCACCGCACCTCGGCCGCGCCCTCGCGCGCCTTCCCAACGCCGCGGTCGGTCACCGGCCGGGAATCCCGCGCACGCCGCGGTCCCGCCGGCCGGTCCGCCTCGCCGTCACCGCCGTCCCGAAAATCACGCCGACGCCTCGAAAGTCGGAAAAACCCCACAAAACCCTCCCTTAATTTCCCTAACAATTTTTCCTAATTTCCTAAACTTTCTCCCAATTTCCTCCCTAGCTTTTCCATTTTTCTTTTCTTTTCTTCCTTTTTCCTTCTTTTCTTCCTTTTCCTTCCCTTTTTCCTTTTCCTCTTTTCTTTTTCCCTTCCTTTCCTTCTTCTCTCTCTCTCTCTTCCTCCCTTCTCCTTCTCCCTCCCGCGCAGCGGGCCGCACCCGCGCCCGGCGCAGCTTGGACCGCGCCGGCGCCCGGCCCCGGCCGGCCGCGCGCCCCGTCCCCCACGGCCCGGCCCGCGCACGGCCGGCAAAGACGCGCACCGGGTGCACCGCCCGCGGGGGGCCCCGCCCCGAGCCGCGGCCTGACAACCGGCGACCGCCATTAAAGGCGTGCTCGCCGGGACACGCCACCGTATCGCTCTCTCTCCTTCCCGAGCCCTGCACGACGAGTCCAATCACACAAAGACGCGCCCCCACCGCGGTCGTCGTCCACAGCCCCGCCGGAAATCGTCAACAATGAGATTTTTCCCCACCGCCATTGACGCCCCTAGAAGCTCCTCGAGCTCGGCCGCCGAACCGCCATTCGCCGCCTATAAAAGGAGCCGCCCGCCCACCGGGCCGCCGCACTTCACCACGGCCGCCTCCCTCCCCTTGCCTGAGCACTAGAGCGCCGCCGCCACTAGCACCATCACCACCGGTCCGCCGCCGCCCGTGGAGCCGCCCCCTCGCGCCGCCTCGACCCAAGGTGAGTGAGGGAAAGGAACCCCCTCGTCGCCCTCCTCCTTTTCCCCCTCTCGCCGTCCGCATCCGTGGCCGGGAGGCCGGCCGGCCGCCGCCGGACCGAGGCCCCCGCGGCTGCCCTCCCCCTGCCTCTGTCTGTTGCGAGGTAGGGGATGAAGGGGGGCTGTTTAGCCAAAAACCCCCTGTCCCTTTCCTATTCCCCCACCAAGCCCTTAATCCTATTTTAGTTCCTCTCCTTTCCTTCCCAAACAGCCCCTAAAACTAATAATTAACTACTGTTAAGCCCTAAGTAATTTACAAACAGGCCCTAACCTAAATTATATTGTCATAATCACACCCTTTCGCATTAATAGGAATTACCCGTAGGTCCTTAATACCTATAATCCCTCCTAAAATTAGCCTTTCGTACACACCCTTTTAATACCGGTTAAGCCCAAATAATACCGCAGCCCCCCCCGCCGAACCAACCCCCTTCCCTAGGGCTTATATATACCCCCTCTCCGCTCACTTCCCCCTCCCCGAGCTCGGCCGGAAACATGTGTGCTAATATTGCCTGCTTGCTTGTGTGCACGCCGTAGCCGACGGAGTAGACGGAGGAAGGTACCCCGAGCCAGAGATCGAAGCCGACTACTGCGAGCAGGAGCCCGAGGTCCCGAACGCCGAGCCGGCACTCCCCGAAGACTTCGAAGACGGCAAGTTCAACCTTTCCCCTTTGATGCATGCTTCTGTCCTAGTTTTAAAAATATATCCTATACCCGTTTTATAAATTGCATATTGTTTTACTGCAAAACATGGTAGGATAGCCACCCTTGATTGCTATGATTGAACCTTGTTTTGGCCTAAATGAGTGCTTTAAAAATATGTGTGTGTGTGCTTTCAAAATGTGTGAGTGCTTAAAAAACAAAAGGGGGATATGTTTGGGAAATGAGTAAAGAACTGGGTAGACGGGATGGACGTGTGTGTCAGGAGTATGGATGAGCTCGTACCTGTGTGGTTGAGCGTGTTGGGAGTTGTCCATATTGTCGGTTAAGGACCGGGTTGCGTGACATCTCACCTGACCCAAATCATCGTACAACCACTCGACCGCTGTATGTGGCAACGGCTTAGCATAAACCCCACTAGTTAATCTACTTGCCATCCGGGTGTGCGGGTGAGCGAGCGGGAGACCAAGGAGTAGGGGTACGCTATGTGTGAGGTACGCCCTGGTTATGTGGGATAACCCCTTGGTTGCTTCCGTGGTGGCTCGTAGTGTTAGCTAAGGTGGGTAATGGCTTTGATAGGATCCGTACTGGCACTGAGGTGTCCATGTGACGGTACCCTACTTGTGGGTAAAGATGTACAACATCTGCAGAGTGTCAAACCTATTCGAATAGCCGTGTCCACGGCATTGGACGAGTCACGGTGTGGTCACAAAAAACTAGTGTTTGGGTTGGGATGTTTTCTGGCGTGAGTTGTTTTCCAGTGATGTGTGTGTGTGGTTGTGTGCCTGGGCTACGACGGATGGGAAGTCCGGTAGTTCCACAGTGGTTTTCTTAAAACAGATGAGTTACTTGGGTTATGAAAATGATTTGCGAAAACCTTTTGTAATGAACCCCTGCATGTGAAAGTTTGCTAAATGAACCTTAACCTGATCCTTGTTATATCTTATGCATGATTCTGCTTATAAGCCCCTCCGCGGGTGGGGTTGGATTTGCTGAGTACGTATGTGCTCACCCTTGTTTTACTAACTATTTTACAGAGGAGGATCCCGATTACATTCCAGAAGACGTTGAGTAGGTCATTGCCCTACACCCAACCGTGCCTGTGTACCAGGGCCCTACCGAAAGCTTCCATGGTGTGGTACTCCGAGGAGGCTATGGAAGCCTTTGCTATTGTAGTGTGGTCGTTAGCGTTTGTGTTGTTCCTTGTAGCGTTGGCACTACCGTGCCCTTTGTGTCGCCGTGATGTAAAAGACTGATTTCCACCTGTTGTAATAAATGTGTTACGCGACCTCCCGGGATCGGGTATTTGTGGCACATTTGGTCACCTCCGATGAGGGGACGCTTCGGGTGGTATCGAGCCGGAGTTGGCCGTAGGACATGACCCCTAGGATACGAGACCTCCTCCGGCCCTCTCTAACCTTTCCTTTGCTAAACTCACCTTTTCCCAAATCCTTACCTTGATTCTTGCCTCGTTTCCGGATGCCTAACCCCGAGTGGAACGGAGGAATTTGCCCCCGTCCAACCCGGCCTCCCTAATCTATTGCTACTCGGCCCTAGAGCGCGTCGGAGTAAGGGATCCGCCGCAGTTCGTCTCACGGGAGTACGAACGCTTCGGCACCCTTCGGTGTAAGCCGCCGATCTTTGTGGGAAGGAGCACGCTTTACCCCGACATAGAGCCATGGTTCGTCAACGCCACCGGTTTTCGCTTTGCCGACACCTACCCCAAGGTCGCTCGGAAGGCCCCGCGTCGCCTACGAGTGGTCTATAGACAAGCACCTCCGAAGGACTCCAATGGGATTCTTTCCACCCTCCGGAGGAAGAGGACGCTCGTGGATTGATCGCATGAGAGGTTTGGAACGAGAGGAAGAAGACTTAGAAGAGGCGCTCTCCCACCTATCCACATACCTCGCAGGCCTAGACCACCTTTATCGTAGAGCAAGCCCAAAGAACCGAAGCAAACAGATCGACAGAGCGGAAAGAGCCGAACAGAGGATAGAACTAGAAAGGGTGAAGACAACCATAGCAGAAGTTGAACTACACAACACCAAGTAAGAATACCTCAAAGAAAGAGAGCGCACATTGTTGGCCCATAAAGCCCTATGGGATGAACTAAAGGAGCGTAGAAGCAGAGATGAAGGAGCCAGAGCAGAAGAGAATGAACCCGAAGAAACCCACTGGGACAAAGGAACCCAGACTGAAGACGAGATACTGGAGCAAGATCTTCCACTGAAGAAGCGCCGTATCCAACTAGAGGAAGAATCACCTTGAGAATAAGACTAGGGTGTGTTAGGCTAGAAGTTGAGTCCTAGTAATAGTAAGTGTACCCCGAAGGATGTACCCCAACCTTCCTACTAAATAAAGTTATCCATCTTTTGTACCCCACCACAACCTGTTCAACCCTATCTTTGTTTTCAGATGGCGGAAGATGGATGGACCCAAGGCGTGTGCCAGGAGGAGCCTGGTTTTGCTCGCTCGCTCATCCACTCCCCGGGAGCGCCTCGGCATCACCGAGCGCCCTAGGTACTACGCCAGAGAGTACGAGCAACTCGGCACTCTTCGCCGTAGAGTGGTCCTCTCCGTCGCTAGAAGCAACCGCCACACCAACATCGAGCCGTGGCGCGTGACCGCCGCCGGTTCCGACACCGGATACCTATCCTTTGGCCCTCGGAAAAGCCCTCCGCTACCTGTGCCGAATCTACGAAGAGCACCTCGTCCCAACACCGATGAGGTACTTCCCTCCCGCCATCGGGACCCCGGTTGGCAAGCCCGCATGAGGAACCTGGAGCGACGCCGCCACCAAGAAGACCTGCTAAACCACGTAGTTGCCTACCTTGTCTCCCTGGACAAGCTCTTTGATGACCAGGCCAGACACTTGAGGGAGCAGATCAGCCGGGCCGAGCAAGCTGAAGTCACAGTACGGATGCACCAAGTCCGAGTGGCCCAAGCTGAAGCAAGGACCGCAGCAGCCATAAGCAGTGAAGCCGTTGCCCAGGAAAGCCTCAGAAGGATCCAGGACCAATGCATGCAAGAATGGACCCACGGCGGAACACCCGTTCCAGCCATAGGAGAACCTCAAGTCCTGCTGGGAACACCCCTTGTAGGATGGGGAGGAACCATGGAAGTCCCACCAGCACCACCAGCAGTCACCGAACCCCCAACAACTACCACTGAAGCCGCAGCACAGCCCCAGGAAAACGGAGACCCCGAAGGCGGAAACGATGACGAGTTGCTCATTCCGCTGGAAGAACACTCGACCCCAGAAGACAGCTCCCCTCGCGAGTAGTGTGCCCAAGACCCGGGGAATGAAGCCGTACCGGCCCAAGTCGCGCCCTTAGCCTTTAGTCGAGTAGTGTGTCCGCGTAGTCGGGATGTATCCTCCTCGCCGGTTTGTAATAAAAACTTGTTTGTGCCTCGCTTGTTTTCTATGTGCTTGTTGTGTGCTTACCTAAGAGAATAAACCCCGCCTTTTCAAAAAGAAAACCGTTATAATCCACTTAAACATCACATAAAACTAGATCTCTTAGAAAACCCGTTTCTTTACGGGATGGTTTCCGAGCGCCCGTCGGGACCCACCGATCGGACGCCGAGGGATCGCAAGCCGATCGGAGGGAGCGTCTCCCCCGAACGAGAGGTTAACCGTAATGAAGAAGGAGGAGAGAACGTGGTCCCGCCACCACCACCCCCTCCTATTGACTTGGCCCAAGTCTTAGCCAACCAGATCGTCCCGATGGAGGCTATCTTCAATGCCATCAACCGCCCAAGACCCCGTGCCATGAGCATGAATGAGAAGCCGATCGAGTTCCTCGCAGACTAAGCCGCTCACCTTCGCCGGGTCGGTGAATCCTTTGGACGCCGACGATTGGCTGAGAGCCATCCTGAGGGAACTAGAGCCCCTCCACTGTGAGGACCATGACAAGGTTCTCCTGGCAGCTCACCAACTCACCGGGACAGCCCTAGCCTGGTGGGAGAATTACTGCGCCGCAGCCAAGGATCTCTCCGCCATCACATGGGATGATTTCGTGGAGGAGTTCCGCCGCTACCACATCCCGGAGGCTACACTGAAGCGGAAGGCAGATGAGTTCCGCGAACTCCGCCAAGGCAACATGTCTGTGGAGGAGTACACGTACCAGTTCATAGAGCTGGCACGCTATGCCCCCGAGGAGGTGGATAAAGACTCCAAAAAGCAAGAAATGTTCAAGAAGGGTCTGACTCCGGAACTGAGGACACTGCTGACTCCTCAAATTTACCCGGACTTTAATACCCTTATGAACATGGCGATCCTCACGGAAAGAGCAAAGGCCGAGGAAAAGAAGGAAAACAAGCGCAAATTCATGGAACACAAGGCCAAGAAGAAGAGCGGTCCCGTAGGCCGAG
The DNA here is from genome assembly GCA_947561735.1 of Cenchrus americanus. Lineage (NCBI taxonomy): Eukaryota > Viridiplantae > Streptophyta > Magnoliopsida > Poales > Poaceae > Cenchrus > Cenchrus americanus. Next base: position 289,552,545 of record OX387239.1, on the reverse strand, counting down.
AAACTTTGGACACCCCATGTCCGGGTTCCAAGCTCCTATGCGCACCGAACCCAATCCCAAGCCACGAGCTCACGAGCCCCCGCAGCCCGGTTCAAGCCCTCCTACAACCAGAGTGCCATGAAGCCCCCACAGAACAACACCGCCCGCATCACTACCAACAACAACAACAACATCTCCCGAGTGTGTTTCAACCGCCGAGAAACCGGCACTTCATCGCCACCGCCCCTATGCTAAAAAGCCGCCCACCACCACCTACTCCAACTCGTGAATGGGCCAAGGCCACTTGCGTCAGAGCCAACCGCATGCCGTTGCGCAACAACAACAACTTCAAAGAACAACACCAAGAACCGGCAGATAAGGCAGCCCGGCAGCCGTATGGACGCGCTCGAGTGAATCACATCAATGCGCGGGAGGCACCGGAAGCGCAAGGAGTGGTACTCGGTGAGTTCCTGGTCAGCTCAGTTTTGGCTACCATACTCTTCGATTCGGGAGCATCGCACTCATTTATATCCTTAAGCTTTGTGGAAAAGCATAGCATACCCACAGTACTACTCAAAGCACCCCTAATAACTCGAACACCCGGAGGTGACATTAATTGTCAATCGGGATGCCCCCGGTAAGGATTATTTTAAGTGGGGTAGAGTTCCTAGCGACTCGGTAGTACCGAAATCCAAGGGGATAGATGTGATCCTTGGTATGGACCGGTTAAGCCAACACCATGGCCTCATAAGTTGCGCCGATAAAGTAGTACACCTGACCAACCCGGACGGGATACAAGTAACCCGCCACACCCGGGGACACAGCCGGATATAATGGTTTTCAACATAGAAGCCAAGTCCATAGAAGATGTCCCAGTAGTACGAGAATACCCAGATGTGTTCCCCGAAGAACTCCCTGGAATGCCACCCGACAGGGACATAGAGTTCGTGATCGACCTTATCCCTGGAACATCTCCCATAGCCAAGAGACCCTATAGGATGGCGGCCCCGAGTTGGCGTAACCGAAGAAGCGGCCTAGCGAGCTTCGCCGAAGTGGGTTCATCAGACCAAGTTCATCACCTTGGGGAGCCCCAGTGCTTTTCGTGGAGAAGTGGGATAAGAGCATGAGGATGTGTGTGGACTATCGCTCGCTGAACGAGGTCACTATTAAAAACAAGTACCCTCTTCCCAGAATAGATGACCTGTTTGACCAACTGAAGGGAGCCAAGTATTTCTCGAAGGTGGATCTAAGATCGTGGTACCACCACTCAAGATCGTGGAGAGTGACATCCCCAAGACTCGCCTTTGTCACTCGCTACGGGCAATATGAGTTCACGGTGATGTCATTTGGACTAACCAATGCACCAGCATACTTCATGAACCTCATGAATAAGGTGTTCATGGAAGAGCTGGACAAGTTTGTCGTGGTCTTCATTGACGACATACTTGTTTACTCCAAGAGTGTGGAGGAGCATGAACAACATCTTCGAGTAGTGCTGGGAAAGTTAAGGGCACACAAGCTATACGCCAAGTTCAGCAAGTGTGAATTTTGGCTAGAAAAGATATCCTTCCTTGGGCACATACTGACCGCAGTATGAGTAGCCGTAGACCCCGGAAAGTTGAGACAAGCCTCCAACCGGGCAGCAACCAACCAACGTGAGTGAGATCAGAGTTTCCTAGGTTTAGCCGGTACTACCGGAGATTTATCGAGGGATTCTCCAAGATCGCCCGCCCATGACGGAGCCGCTCAAGAAAGAGAAGAAGTTTAACCGGACCGAGGCCTCGTGAAAGAAGTTTCCAAGAGTTGAAGAAGAGGTTGACCACGGCCCCCGTGCCGACCCCCGCCGTACATCCAACGGGACTTTGTCGTGTATTGCGACGCCTCCCGACAAGGGTTGGGATGTGTTCTCATGCAAGATGGGAAGGTAGTGGCATATGCCTCCCGCCGCCCTCAAACCCCACGAGCAGAACTATCCCACCCATGATCCGGAGTTTGCGGTACCGTAGTGCATGCCCCGAAGATCCGGAGACACTATCCGATCGGGAACAAGTGTGAAATCTACACGGACCACAAGAGCCCGAAGTACATCTTCACCCAAACCGACCTAAACCTAAGGCGAGAGAAGGTGGCTAGAGCTAGTCAAGGACTATAATCTAGAGATTCACTACCACCCGGAAAGGCCAATGTGGTAGCGGATGCCCTAAGCCGAAAACCTATGAGAAGGCGGCACCCAAGAGCGCCCGTTGCAAGAGGAGATGGCCCGACTCAACGTACACATCGTCCCCCAAGGCTACGTCCGCCGCTGAGTGTTCGACCTACCCTAGAAGAGAAGATCCGAAGGCCCAAGAAGCCGACGAGGATCCGATGAGGATCCGCAAGCATACCGGAGAGAATAAGGCCCCCGACTTCGTGGTAGATGACCAAGGCACCCTATGGTACAAGAACAAGGATATGCGTGCCCGAAGGTGGAGATTTCCGACGGACCATCATGGATGAGGCACACAACTCAAGATACTCCATTCACCCGGATCCACCAAGATGTACATGGACTTAAAGCAGAAGTACTGGTGGAATGGGATGAAGGCGGACATTGCACGGTTCGTCGCCCACCGTGACACTTGTCGAGGATCAAAGCCGAACATCGAAGCCCGCAGATCGTTGCAACCTTACCAATCCCAGTATGGAAGTGGGACGAGATAGGTATGGACTTCATAGTAGGGTTGCCAAGGATTCAGAAGGGACATGACTCCATATGGGTGATCGTGGACCGACTCACTAAAGTCGCTCACTTTCTACCCGTACGGACCACTTACGGTGGAGAGAAATTGGCAAAACTCTACATAGAAAATATAGTGAAGCTGCATGGAGTGCCTAGCAGAATAGTCTCAGACAGAGGGACCCAGTTCACCTCTAGGTTTTGGAAAAGCCTGCATAAAGCCATGGGCACGAAGCTAGACTTCACTCAAAGATACCACCCACGTACAGACGGACAGACCGAAAGGGTGAATCAAATTTTGGAGGATATGTTGAGAGCATGCGTCCTCACCTATGGCAAAGATTGGGAGCAGAGCCTGCCATATGCAGAATTTTCCTACAACAACGGCTACCAAGCAAGTCTGGGAATGTCGCCATTCGAAACACTATACGGGAGAAAATGCAGGACACCCCTGATGTGGTCAGAAGTAGGAGAGCGTGCCCTGGTTGGGCCCGCGCTCATAAAGGAAGCCGAGGAACGCGTAGCTGATATTCAAGAAAAGTTGAAAGCCGCCCAGTCCCGACAGAAGAGCTACGCGTACAAGAAGAGGCGTGAAGCGAGCTTCAATCCAGAGACTTCGTCTACCTCAAGGTTTCACCCATCCGGGGGACTCGAAGGTTTCAAGTACACGGGAAATTGGCCCCTCGGTACATCGGCCCGTATAAAGTGATCAAGAAAGTCGGAGCAAGTAGCGTATCGGTTAGAGCTACCCGAGGAAATGGCGTATATACACCCAAGCATTCCACATCTCTCAGCTACGCCGATGTTTGAAGGTTCTGGAAGATAAGCGAGTACCGGTGGAGACCATCGACCTACAGCCAGACCTTAGGTACCAGGAGGTGCCCGTCAAGATCTTAGACACTGTGGTCAAGCGGACAAGAACGACCGAAGTACGGGTGTGCAGAGTCCAATGGAGTAGACACGGGGTGGAAGAAGCTACATGGGAACGAGAGGATGCACTGAGGAAAGAATTCCCCCACCTATTCGAGACTTAGCCGAATCTCGAGGACGAGATTCATTTTAAGTGGGGTAGGTTTGTAACGCCCGCGTTTTTAGCTCTAAAATAAATCACCTACTAAATCATGCGTAATTTCAAAAACCAATCCGGCGAGCTCAGTTACCATTCAAACCCTAGCCGTTGTTCTCTCTCTCTCTCCCCGACGCGCGTGCCGCGATTTCCGCCGGCACCGCACCTCGGCCGCGCCCCTGCGTGCCTTCCCAACGCCGCGGTCGGCCACCGGCCGGGAATCCCGCGCACGCCGCGGTCCCGCCGGCCGGTCCGCTCGCCGTCACCGCCGTCCCGAAAATCACGCCGACGCCCGAAAGTCGGAAAAACCCCACAAAACCCTCCCTTAATTTCCCTAACAATTTTTCCTAATTTCCTAAACTTTCTCCCAATTTCCTCCCTAGCTTTTCCATTTTTCTTTTCTTTTCTTCCTTTTTCCTTCTTTTCTTCCTTTTCCTTCCCTTTTTCCTTTTCCTCTTTTCTTTTTCCCTTCCTTTCCTTCTTCTCTCTTCTCTCTTCCTCCCTTCTCCTTCTCCCTCCCGCAGCAGGCCGCGCCTGCGCCTGGCGCAGTTGACCGCGCGCCGCCGGCCCCCGGCGGCCAGCCGCGCCCCCGTCCCCCACGCCCCCCCGGCCCGCGCCGGCCGGCGGCAAGACGCACGGTGCACCGCCGCCCGCAGGGGCCCCGCCCGAGCCGCGGCCCGGCAACCGGCGACCGCCATTAAAGGCGTGCTCGCCGGACACGCCACCGTATCGCTCTCTCTCCTTCCCCGAGCCCCCGCACGACGAGTCCAATCACACAAAGACGCGCCCCCACCGCGGTCGTCGTCCGCGCGCCCCGCCGAAATCGTCAACAAGGAGATTTTTCCCCCACCGCCATTGACGCCCCTAGAAGCTCCTCGAGCTCGGCCGCCGAACCGCCATTCGCCGCCTATAAAAGGAGCCGCCCGCCCACCGGCCGCCGCACTTCACCACGGCCGCCTCCCTCCCCTTGCCCGAGCACCAGAGCGCCGCCGCCACTAGCACCATCACCACCGGTCCGCCGCCGCCCGTGGAGCCGCCCCCTCGCGCCGCCTCGACCCAAGGTGAGTGAGGGAAAGGAACCCCCTCGTCGCCCTCCTCCTTTTCCCCCTCTCGCCGTCCGCATCCGTGGCCGGAGGCCGGCCGGCCGCCGCCGACCGAGGCCCCCGCGGCCGCCCTCCCCCGCTCTCTCGTCCGTTGCGAGGTAGGGGATGAAGGGGGGCCGTTTAGCCAAAAACCCCCTGTCCCTTTCCTATTCCCCCACCAAGCCCTTAATCCTATTTTAGTTCCTCTCCTTTCCTTCCCAAACAGCCCCTAAAACTAATAATTAACTACTGTTAAGCCCTAAGTAATTTACAAACAGGCCCTAACCTAAATTATATTGTCATAATCACACCCTTTCGCATTAATAGGAATTACCCGTAGGTCCTTAATACCTATAATCCCTCCTAAAATTAGCCTTTCGTACACACCCTTTTAATACCGGTTAAGCCCAAATAATACCGCACCCCCCGCCGAACCAACCCCCTTCCCTAGGGCTTATATACCCCCTCTCCGCTCACTTCCCCCTCCCCGAGCTCGGCCGGAAACGTGTGTGCTAATATTGCCTGCTTGCTTGTGTGCACGCCGTAGCCGACGGAGTAGACGGAGGAAGGTACCCCGAGCCAGAGATCGAAGCCGACTACTGCGAGCAGGAGCCCGAGGTCCCGAACGCCGAGCCGGCACTCCCCGAAGACTTCGAAGACGGCAAGTTCAACCTTTCCCCTTTGATGCATGCTTCTGTCCTAGTTTTAAAAATATATCCTATACCCGTTTTATAAATTGCATATTGTTTTACTGCAAAACATGGTAGGATAGCCACCCTTGATTGCTATGATTGAACCTTGTTTTGGCCTAAATGAGTGCTTTAAAAATATGTGTGTGTGTGCTTTCAAAATGTGTGAGTGCTTAAAAAACAAAAGGGGGATATGTTTGGGAAATGAGTAAAGAACTGGGTAGACGGGATGGACGTGTGTGTCAGGAGTATGGATGAGCTCGTACATGTGTGGTTGAGCGTGTTGGGAGTTGTCCATATTGTCGGTTAAGGACCGGGTTGCGTGACATCTCACCTGACCCAAATCATCGTACAACCACTCGACCGCTGTATGTGGCAACGGCTTAGCATAAACCCCACTAGTTAATCTACTTGCCATCTGGTGTGCGGGTGAGCAGCGGGAGACCAAGGAGTAGGGGTACGCTATGTGTGAGGTACGCCCTGGTTATGTGGGATAACCCCTTGGTTGCTTCCGTGGTGGCTCGTAGTGTTAGCTAAGGTGGGTAATGGCTTTGATAGGATCCGTACTGGCACTGAGGTGTCCATGTGACGGTACCCTACTTGTGGGTAAAGATGTACAACATCTGCAGAGTGTCAAACCTATTCGAATAGCCGTGTCCACGGCATTGGACGAGTCACGGTGTGGTCACAAAAAACTAGTGTTTGGGTTGGGATGTTTTCTGGCGTGAGTTGTTTTCCAGTGATGTGTGTGTGTGGTTGTGTGCCTGGGCTACGACGGATGGGAAGTCCGGTAGTTCCACAGTGGTTTTCTTAAAACAGATGAGTTACTTGGGTTATGAAAATGATTTGCGAAAACCTTTTGTAATGAACCCCTGCATGTGAAAGTTTGCAAAATGAACCTTAACCTGATCCTTGTTATACCTTATGCATGATTCTGCTTATAAGCCCCTCCGTGGGTGGGGTTGGATTTGCTGAGTACGTATGTGCTCACCCTTGTTTTACTAACTATTTTACAGAGGAGGATCCCGATTACATTCCAGAAGACGTTGAGTAGGTCATTGCCCTACACCCAACCGTGCCTGTGTACCCAGGGCCCTACCGAAAGCTTCCATGGTGTGGTACTCTGAGGAGGCTATGGAAGCCTTTGCTATTGTAGTGTGGTCGCTAGCGTTTGTGTTGTTCCTTGTAGCGTTGGCACTACCGTGCCCTTTGTGTCGCCGTGATGTAAAAGACTGATTTCCACCTGTTGTAATAAATGTGTTACCAGCCTCCTGGGACTGGTATTTGTGGCACATTTGGTCACCTCTGATGAGGGGACGCTTCAACTGGGATCCTTGTATTTATACAGGCCGGCGTTCGTGGCGCCGAGCCGGAATCAGATTGCTGTATTTACTGGGATTGAGGCCAGGACGCCGCCAGGTTCGTTCGAATGGGAATGGGAGCGATCGTCGGTGCTGATTCGGACGGATCCGGACTGCGGCGAAGAAGGGGGAGGGAGGATTATGCCAACAGTGTCCGATTCGTGTTGAAGAAATCTCAGAAGCTTCCTCACTCCTCCACCATGGGGTTGCTCGAGTTCCTTGTCTTGATTTAGTGAGTTTTGTCACTTGGCAGTTCATATATAATGTGTTGTTCGATTAAAGTTAACTTCTTCCCTAAGTGGTAGAATAATGCATTTGACAGGCCGTAGACTTGTTGAACAAAGACACGATTCATGCTCGTTTCTGGATTTCACAAAGCACCACAGCATTGAAAAATGTACAGAGATCTAGGTGCGTTTCAGATCACAAATTTAACTGTTGTTGTTGAACAAAGGTACACGTAGGGCGCGATTGGTTGCCCTGCATGGTAGGAGCCGGGATGGAGGGGGGTACCGGCTCATGGGAGGCAGGATGAGTTGATACAAGTGCACTTGATTGGTTGCACTTTAGGTTTCCATCCCGGCTGGGAAGATCCGTGGTTGGTTTGCTGCACGGATGATGTTGTTGTATCAAATGATTCAAGTGGTGTTGATTGGTTTGGCGCATGGATGGTGGTGCAAGAACCCACGTATGGATTTGGTGAGGTTACCACAACAATGCAAGGATGATCATCTAGTCAACACAATACACATTCTTACAACACTTGATTACATAAATTATTTACGCATGATTAACACAAGCAGCCCCACAATAATTACAAACTCAAGAACCACTAAGATTAACAGACAATTAGTTTTGCTAATGACCATTTGTGGCGGTTGGTAATAAACAGGAACGGCGGCTTCACCGGTGAACTCAAGAAATGATGCATTTGCATATTCTTCGTTGCTGAAGCCCTTGTAGCAACAATTGGGATACCCACTAACCTGTTGATGACAAGTAGCCCATTTTGCATAAACCCCAGGCTTTCGACCTCTGTATACTACATACCAGGTCATTGTTCCTTCAAAACAAAACAAAATGAAAGGAACAATTTAGCTGAAATAGAGAGAAGAATTTTAATTTTTTGAGGCCTCAGAAGAAGCTGAATGGGTACATGGGAATCATGGAAACATCGAAGTCACCAGGTCCAGGCTTGAAAACTTGGACCATGGATGAGTTCGACGTTTTGATGACACACATGAGAAGCAATAGTCATACACCAAATCATCATTGGCCATAAGTTCAATTGAACTGAAGCATTTACAAAAACATGTAACTTGTCAGCCTCAGGTTTGTAAAAAAACAGTAGCAAATGGTTCATGCCAACCATGGAAGCATGGGAGACATCCAGCCCAATGTTGGAAAACATGGGCATGGATGTCTCACATGTTTGAATGGGTGCCATGAGAGGTATATTAGTTCCAGATCAGATTCATCATAGGCTAGACAGGAGGAAAGCAAGACCACAAAAAATTGGCCTCAGACTAGTTTGAGTGTATCATTTGAACTCAAACTTGGAGCATAAGGACTAGTTTTCAGTCCCTCACAAGTTCAAGTTCATCAATTCTGTGCAACTTACCATATTATAGCAAGCATGTTTCTCATCATAGGCCAGATGAAAGAAAAACAAGTAAACAACAACCATGATCAGGAAATGTAAACAACAAGCATGATCAAAAGATGTCAAAAAATGTTTGTCATCATAGGCCAATTGAAAGGAAAACATTTAAACAGCAAATGGTTCATGCCAACCATGGAACCGTGGGACAAATCCAACCCAATGTTGGAAAAACATGGGCATGGATGTGTCCCACGGTTTGATGGGTGGCATGACAGGTATACAAGAAAAAATTGGCCTCAGACTAGTTGTTTCATATCATCTGAACTAGAACTTGGAGCATAAAGAAGGTCCAGTCCCTCACAAGATGCAGTTCATCAATTTTATGCTAGTGAACAACCCAAATCAGACACCATGGTGGCAGCAAAGAAGAACAGAATTAACCAAATGATCACATCAAGTGTTTTCATCAACCAACATAGTTGCTAATGTTTCAGCCAATCAAGCAACCCATCCGAGCCTCATATGCATCACCATGGCCCTATGCTATACAAAAATAAGTGAAGCCTTGGTCAGGCTTCAATGGTTCCATCTAGCACTATGATGAGGTCAGTGCTACACATCAAAATACACCCTACAACACTAAGCAGTTTAACTCACTAAAACGACAAGCACAAGTTACAATTTATCTATTGATAAATGATATCTCGATGATATTGCAGCAAAAAAAGCTCAGATGTCGCAAGCTTAAATCACCAATCGTTTTGTGCCTTCTGATGTACTAGATCACTGCCGATAGCTCACAATATCAGTGAAACAACGGCCATAGCACTACCAAAAAATTAAGGATGGCCTTTGTGCTTCATGTTTAGTCTTACACTGGGGGGCGGGATAACAAACAAATACTCTTTTCATGTTACAACTCATAACAAATACTACTGTATATTGTGTCGGTAGATTCGGACAGAGGGCAACACTTGGAAAGGTCTAGGCCTGCTCCGGCAACACCATCCTCTCCTCCTGGTAATTTCCATCATCGTCGTCCACGGGCTGCGCCTGCGTGGGCAGCGCGTGGCGACAGAGCGGGCATACACGGTTCACCCGGAGCCATCAGAAGATGCGGTCTTGATGGAAGGTGTGGGAGCAGGGCATCACCCTGAGCCTGTCCTCCGCCACGAAATCCTGCAGGCACACGACGCACTCCGCCGCCGGCGCCCTGACACCCGTGTCGCCGGGCCTGGCCTCCTGCAGGCCCAAGATGGCGTCGCTGGAGGCGGCGAGTCGAGCACGCTTGACGCTGCGGGGATTCAGGAGGATCAGAATGGCTGCGGTTGGATTCAGGAGGATCAGGACAGCTGCGGTTGGATTCAGGACGTTGAGCAGGTTGGGTAGCATCAGGCGGGAGATCCTCTCCTGCTCTGCTTCGTATGACAGCGGCTCGTAGCTAGTCTCCTCGACGATGTATGTCCGGCCATCCACGACCACCGGGTGTTGGGTAACCACAGGGCGGTAATAACCTGGCCATGGATCGTCGGAAGTATCGGCATCCATGTGCCGCACAATGACCCGGCTCCTGCGGCGGCCACAGATCGGAGAGGGAGAAGACATGACGGAGAAGTGGGTGGGTGCGAAGGGGGGGAAGATTGGGGGTTGAAACCTTACTGTGATCCTTGAATTTATACAGGCCGGCGTTCGTGACGCCAAGTCGGAATCGGATTTCTGTATTTACTGGGATTGAGGCCAGGACTCCACCAGGTTCGTTCGAATGGGAACGGGCGCGACCGTCGGCGCTGATTCGGACGGATCCGGACTGCGGCGAAGAAGGGAGAGGGAGGATTGTGCCAACACTGTCCGATTCATGTTGAAGAAATCTCAGAAGCTTCCTCGCTCCTCCGCCATGGGGTTGCTCGAGTTCCTTGTCTTGATTTAGTGATTTTTTGTCACCTGGCACTTCATATATAATGTGTTGTTCGATTAAAGTTAACTTCTTCCCTAAGTAGCAGAATAATGCATTTGAGAGGCCGTAGACTTGTTGAACAAAGTCACGATTTTTTCTCATAACCAGCATGCTCGTTTCTGGATTTCACAAAGCACCACAGCACTGAAAAATGTACAGAGATCTAGGGGCGTTTCAGATCACAAATTCGGTTCGAGTCAGCCTGTTCATTTGGCTTATCAGCCACCAGCCAACAGTACTTTTCTCTCAGAACAAACCAGCCACCAACAACCAGCCAGCGGTACTTTTCTCTCAGAACAAACCAGCACCAGCCATCCGTCACCAGCCAAACGAACAGGCTGACTGGAACCGAATCTGGCAGCTAGTCTAGTCGTCCAGCAGAACGAGCAAGGTCAGGTGCTACGTGCACCGATTCCTCCTCCTCCTCCTCCTCCTCCTCCGTGGGCAGCTGGTGGCGGCAGAGAGGGGAGGGCAGACGCCGTTCCTCGTGAGCCAGGTGAAGGAAGATGCATGCACTTGAGGTTATGCCTGTTGTTTTTATCCATTGTCCATATTCAAATCCACACCCACCTCAAATGGGGAGGGTATGGGTAGAAAATAATTATCCATTGAAGAAATGGGGAGGGTAGGTGTGGGGAGGGTGCAAATAATCAATTGGGTATGTATAGAATCTAGTACAAAACTAGTTATCCATTGGGTATGGGTGGGAATGGGGAGAGTAAGAAGTGGATAATAATTATTTAGATTTGGATATGAATAAGAGTGGATTTGTCCATACGCTCCCCAGTGGCAGGCTTACTTGAGGTGGAAAGTGTGGGATTGGTTGAGGCACACACGGCGCACTCCGACTGCGGCGCGTCCCCCGGCGCCACGTCCTTGAGCAGCAGCTCGATGCGGCGGCGGCGGAGCGAGAGCGAGGACCTCTTCTTCCGCCGCCGTCGTGTTCAATCAAGTAAACGTAGCGTGGCGACGATTCCGAACGTGAACGGAGGAGGAGCTAGATTAGAGAACGTCGGCATGGCATCGTAAGGCACTCACTACTCCTGTATGTATGTGTATGTATGTGGTCTTCCGAAGCCTGGAGATGAATCAATTACTCGCAAGAGACCAAAGCATGCAAACAATTTATTGCGAACAGATACCGGGTAGCAGCAGTACAGTAAGGAGGCCAGGTCAGTACTCCAGCCAACAAATACCATGCCACGCAGAGTCAGAGATTCCTCCCTGCCCGCACGCAGCTAGCCAAGGCCTGGCACGGTGCACGTAGTACGTACAAAGCTCAAGTACACGTACGTACATGATGCCTACCTACCAGTACCACCACTACGTACGTACGTGACCGCCGCTCACGTCGTCGTGTTGCAGCGTCAAGCAGAAAACACACCAACACGTCACCGCGCCGCCATTCCGCTGCCTCCGATGCCTGTGCTCGCAAGCTTTTGGTTTTCAGAATTCAGATCAAGGTCTATCTTCACACACTCTCTGCCTGCGAGAGTGAATGTTAAACTGATCGAGTCACACTGATTAAAGACAGTACAAACAAACTAGTACTCCGTAACAGAAAAGGGCAAGCAAATTTTTAAAAGTTGTTGAAAAAAGAGTTACTGCTGCTAGCAAAAGACACTAACAGACTGACAAAAAAAGAAGAAGAAGAAGAAGGAAAACAGTGTTTTTTATGCAGCAGCCCTGAACCGATTCCAAAACTCCATTAAAAGGCGAAAAGTTAAATTTGGCCAACTCACCACCCACCCTTCGTCTTCGAGGATCACATTGTGAACATCACGTGCTCTCGTCAAATAGGATTAATTAGTAACGTGGTGAGTAGAAAGAATACGTTAAATGCATCGAGCCGACTGAAGTTATATATACTTACTGTATGACTTTGCATACACATGTTCGATGAAACACGTGATGAAATTGTAGTAGAATCTTAGGCCGCATATTTTTTCCCCCGCTTCAAAAACGCATGACGTGAGGTTTCGAATGGACACATGTATGTAACAGACTAACAGCGGCATTGCATATGACTCCTTACGTTAGACAAAAAAAAAAAGCTACTACAACTCGTGCTCGCTTTGCGTAATGGTACCGACACAGTGTTCTTGTTTAGTAGGTTGTGTCAGTAGAATTTTAACAAAGTAAACAACTACTAGTTCACACGTTCACCTCCTGTAGTTACTTGCTCAAGACTAGTGACAAAGCCTATTTAAATCATCCCCATCGGCTTACTCTTTTGCAGGACACCATCTCACAATCTTGCCGAGAAGAAAGGCAAAGGCGAAGGCGAAGGCAAAGGCAAAGGCAAAGGCAAAGGCTCCGGCCAGCTTCCAATCTTCCAAAGGCGAGCGACCTCCCTCAGGGCCGGAAAACAAAAAGGGGGTAAGCAGAGACTCACTCCTCCATGTGCTTACTAGTAAGCTTTAAGCCTTTCAGCTTTGTTGTTGGCAGACGACAGAAATAGCGGAGTCTCTTCCTCTCTCTTCTACTAGTCTTCTGGTCTTCTTCCTCCAACCACCACCCATCACCATCTTTTCCCTCTGGACCACACAGCAAGCAGGTGCTTAATACGTAGCAGCCTTGCTCATGGTTTCCTCTTAGATTTATGCTCTCTCTAGATTCATGGTCAGTGTGAGAGTGCCAAGCCACAGTACTTTACCGCAGCCTAGCCTCAAGTCTCTCCCTCGCCGCTCTCCTCCTCTGCTGCGTTCTTGGTCTTTCTCTCCCTGATTCGAGTGCTCTCGTGTACCACCAGATCTGAACCCTCTTGTGCGATTGGAGCCAGGCTGCAGCATTTGAGGTGGCTGGGCCAGGATGAGCAAGGAGGACGTCCTCAAGGTGCAGGTGGGTTTGTTTTGTTTTGTTTTGCATCTTCTCAACTCGATCGAGCAGAGCTCAGCTCATCACACACGCATTCCACACTGTCCCTTGATTTCTTGTTTTCTGCTGCGGTTTGAATCGCACCCGCCAGCTTCATCCCTCTCACCCTGCATCCGCATGTGTGCTGCGGCCTGTTGATCTGTCCCGTAACCATTTCCCCCTTCCGCAGATCTGCGTGCTCAAAGTTAACATCCACTGCGATGGGTGCGAGAAGAAGGTCAAGAAGATCCTGCACAAGATTGATGGTAAGGAAGAAGCATTCTTTAAGACTGGAATTCCTTAGTTTTATCCCCATTTTGTTGTTGTTCAGCGCTACTTTATTTCACCCCCCCTCGACAGAAACGATGGTGTCCTGAGGCTGAGAGATATGTGTTAAAACTGCAGGTGTCTTCCAGAGCACCGTAGATGCGGAGCAGGGGAAGGTGACGGTGTCCGGCCTGATGGATCCGGCCACCGTCATCAAGAAGCTCAACAGGGCCGGCAAGCCCGCGCAGCTGTGGGGCGCCAAGCCTGGCCAGGTCCAAAAGCTCCAGCTCGGCGGCGCCGGCGCCGGCGCCGGTGGCAAGGGCCAGCAGCCCAAGGACGCCGGCGGCAAGGGCCACCAGCCCAAGGCTGGAGCGGGTGCCGGAAATGTCGGTGGCGGTGGCGCGAAGGGCGCAAAGCCGCTGGCGATGCCACAGCCGACCCCGCAGCAGCTTCAGCAGCTGCAGCAGCTGCAACAGCAGATGCAGATGAAGGGGATGAAGCTTCCTCCCCAGCTCATGGCCATGGGCATGGGCGGCAAGATGCCGTTCCCGGCGCCCGCGCCCGCGCCCGCGCCCGCGCCGCCGGGGAAGGACCCCAAGGCCGTCAAGTTCAACGTCCCCGAGGACGACGACGAGTTCGGGGACGGCGGCAGCGAGTTCGATGATGAGTTCGACGACGACGACTTCGACGACGAGGATTTCGAGGACGACGGCCTCGACGACGACCTGTACGACGATCCCAAGATGATGGCGAAGCCCCTGGCAATGCCGACGGGCAACGGCGGCGGGGGCGACAAGAAGGGTGCCAACGGCGGCGGCGGCAAGAAGGGTGGCGGCGGGAGCGAGACTCCGGTGCAGATCAAGGGGAACGCCAGCAACGGCGGCAAGAAGGACTCTGGCGCGAAGCAGCAGAACCAGGGTGGCGGAGGCGGGAACGGCAAGAGCGGTGGCGGCGCGCAGCCGCCGCAGAGCGGCAAGGGCGGTGGCAACCAGCCTGGACAGGCCAAGAAGGGCGCCGGCGCCGGCGCTCCGACGATGGGGGGCATGCCGCCGCCGCACCAGCCGCAGCCGGGCTTGATGGTGAGGCCGCCGAGCATGATGGGCGGCGCCGGCGCCGGTTTCCCCGGTATGGGCCAGATGGGCGGCGGCGTGCCGATGGGCCACCACCCCCACATGGGTGGTGGCGGCAACGGCGGCATGCAGCCGGGGCCGGGAGGTGCCGCGCACGGCATGATGCCTGGGGCTGGGTTCTACCCGTACCCGGGAGGCGGCATGCCGGAGATGATGCAGGCGGCTGGGAACCCCATGGCGCAGCAGGCGTACGTGTCGTCCATGATGCCGCAGCAGCAGCAGCAGCAACAGCAGCCGCAGGTGCTGATGAATGGCCACGGCGCTCACGGTCACCCCGGCCACTACGCCCACGGCGGCGGTCCGGCGACGGGGTACGGGTACGGGCGGGCGGCGATGCCGTACCCGCCGCCGATGTACTACCCGGCGGCGCACCCGCACGACAACATGTTCAGCGACGAGAACCCCAACAGCTGCTCGGTGATGTGAGCCGCCGCCGCCGCCGCCGCCTGGCAAGCTTTCTCAGGTCATGGTGGTGACGCTGTGGACGTGTCACAGACAGACTCACAGCCACAGGGTGGTCGTCGAAATAACAACCTGGACTGGGATCAGTCAGCCAGTCAGTATACTACTAGTAGGTGCTAGTACTACCAGCTATAGCTAGAATCGCCCCCCTTTTCTTTTTCTTTTTCCCCCCTTTTCTTTTTTCTCTTCTACTTAGCTTACTACTTATTTTCACCTTCCCCCCCCCCCCCCCCCCATCCTTTGAACAAAAAAAAAAGAAGTAACTTCCTTGAAGTGGAAGGTAGGTATAGTAATTATGAACAGTGGTCTCATAAGAGATGTTGATGCTTCTTTACAGTACCACTAGTAGCTCAAGAAGGTGGTGGTGATGGTGATGGGCTCTTCCCCTTGTCATGCATGGGTAGAAGAAGAAGAATGTGCAGAACAAAGGGAAAAAAAACAAAAGAAAAAACAAAGGTTAACACGAACGAATGGCCGGCCCGCGAATCTTTGACGTGGCGGTGGAATGCTGTCGACCCTAGTACGTGCCTCCTTGGTTGGTTGATGTGAGTTGAGAGAGCAGGAAGATATACAGTAGTATGTAATACTAGGAATAATCCCGTTCCGTGCATCGCCAAGCAAGCAAAGGTGAGGAGGTGATGATGGTGGCAGGCAATGGAGGGGGGGACGATCATGATGAGCAAAGTGGAGGCGGTGGTGGTCCATGTGATGTGATTGAAGAGGAGAGGGGGAGCTGCATTATTGTGTTGCTGTATTGATGGGGAGGGGAAGAAGAGGGATAGGAGTAAGGATTGCAGCAGCAGCAGCTGCTGCATACATCCAGGTTTGCTGTTGGCCTTTTACGGCCAGGAGTAGTAGTAGGGATCGCAGTAGTAGTAGTAGTAGGGATCGCAGGTGCAGCGGCACACACCGATTAGACCATCCGCACTGGTCCCTGCAAAAAATCGCCATCGGCTCCTGCAGGAGACTTTTGGCGTTTTTACAGCACGGGAAAGAGGCGTCGCCCTCCCCTCTCCTCCAGATACAGAGGGATGGAGAGGACTCCGCGAGGGCCCACCACGCATCGATGCCGCCGCCCCCAACAACCTCGCGCGCCGCCACACCCGCGCGCCGCCGCATCCGCCACACCCGCGCGCCACACCCGCGCGCCGCCGCATCCGCCCGTGGCCACCGCGTGTGGATCCGGGAGGGAGGGGGTGGCCGGCGCCGTGCCCGCCGCGCCTCTCCTTCGTCGGCGAGCGGGGGCGTGAGGAGGCGCCGGCAGCGCATCGAGGAGGGGCGGCGGAGCTCGGGCGCGGTCGCCGGGAGATTGAGAGGACGAGAGGAGGGAGGGGGCCGTCCGCGGCGAGCAAGAACCCGCGTCGAGCCGTGGCCGTCGTGCTCGCGGCCCGCGCACCGACGCCCCCACCTCCATGCCGAGGAGCTTGAGCCGCCGCCATGGCCATGGGGAAGCTCCGCCCCGCCACCGCCCGGATCGACACCGCGCGAGGGAGGGGCCGCCGCATCCCCCGCCGCCGTGAGGTGCCTCCTCCTCCTCCCGGCGGAGGTAGAGGCCCGCCGGCGTGCCGGCTCCTCCGCCGCGTACGTGGCTCCGCGCGTCGAGGGGGAGGAGGCCGGCCGCCGAGCCGCGCGCGCGACCCTCCACCGCCGGATCCATGGCCGCCGCCGCGGCTACCGCCGAGGAAGGGGGGGGGGGGAGGACGGTGCGCCGGCGGTGGTAGCCGGAGCGAGGCGAGAGAGGGAGCGGCGGAGCGAGCGAGGCGAGCCGGGGACGAGAGAGGGGTGCGGACGGGTGTGGAAGAGAAGGGGATAAAAAAAATCCGTGTGGGCCCAGTAGTTGGGATGGAGGAGGGATATAAAGGATGACGAGTGCGAAAGAATGAGATATAAATGAAGGAATCTCGGTGAGTAAGCGGGAATATTCTGTTGAGATGATAAAGGATGACGAGTGTGGATGGTCTTAGCCTCTCGTAGGTTTGATGACATGCAATGCAAGCTCTGATGAAAGAAAAGCCGCAGCAGCTCTCCATCAACTTTGACCACCACACACACCACCACCACCACCACGTCACAGTGGTCGCAGCCAGCCTTGACTCGTGAAACACCCGTACTACGTACTATAGTAGTAGTACAGCATCTTTAGTACTAGGACGCGACGGACAGGTTGCCATTTGTTTAAGGAGATGACAGTGGTACGTACTAGTGGTACACTTGATTGTGAGCAAGGAAGAGGCAGCAGAGTGGACGTTTGCTGCAACTGCCAAGCCTGCAAGCAGCAGCGGCAGCAGCAGCAGCCGCGCGTGGCGGTGTGTCCGGACGGGACGGGACGGGACGGGACGGAGTATTTGTGCGAATGCGAATTGAACCCGGGGATTCGTCGGTGCTTTTCTGGCCTGGGGTGTCGCGAGCGAGCGCCGGATC
The DNA here is from genome assembly GCA_947561735.1 of Cenchrus americanus. Classification (NCBI taxonomy): domain Eukaryota; kingdom Viridiplantae; phylum Streptophyta; class Magnoliopsida; order Poales; family Poaceae; genus Cenchrus; species Cenchrus americanus. The sequence continues at coordinate 289,534,959 of OX387239.1, read as the reverse complement.
CGTCCATCCATCCAGGCAGGCAGGGGGCGCCTGTGCCTAATCGTAAGCGCCGGCCGGGGCCCAGCAGGATCAAGACTCATCAATTAGGAGTATTATTAATTAGCTCGTCTCGAGGAACAATGCAAGACTGCTCCTGCTGCTGCTGCTACGTTAGGCCCAAAACCTTAATTGGACTCAACGGATAGATATATCCTCACGAGCTCGGCATTCACTGATCCTCCTTGAACAATCAGTAATTCCCCGGCGGTGGCCGAGAGGACTCAAGTCTTTCGCACTGGGCGCCGCCGGTGGCCGCGCCCGCCGATCTCCGGCCGGCGTTCCCTGTCTAACCAGCAGCAGCTTTCCGATCGCCGACGGGTCATGCCGGTGACAATCGCTCCTTCTACTCGAGCCAATTTGCTGCGCGTCACAGCGGGGGATCTTCATCCGCCTTTGCTTGATTTTTTCCATTCGAGACTTTGGAGGAGATGCTCGCCGCCGCCGCCGCCGTTCTTCGCCCTTCGTCCGGCCGGTTCCGGGACTCGGAGTCCGATTCGGAGTGCGAGGATCTCGGCGACGCAGAGGCGCAGCATCCCACGGTGCCGTCTTCGCCGGCGCCGCCGCAAAGGACCCCTGTCGTGGTTGCGCCATCCGCTACGATGATGTCGTTGGCGCGGGGTCCGGCCACGCCGCCACGCCGGGCGAAGCCACCATGGAAATCCTTGTGGAAGGGCCCTTTGCCACTCGCAAGGTTATCCCCGTCGGCAACCCTAGGTGACTTCCTACCGCCGGCGTTCCGGTCTGCAGAGGGGCTGACCAGGTGCGTGGCCGCGGGGTGCCGCGTGGCCGTGGGGCGGTTGCCCAACCTCGTTGCTGGAGGATGGATGATGTAGAGGCAGCACGCATAGGCCCTGTTCTCTTGGCTTATCAGCCACTAGCCAGCAGTATTTTTCCCTCAGAACAAATCGCCACCAACAACTACAAGCCAGATTTTTGTTCTTGGAACAAATCAAGACCTACCACCAAAGAAACGAACAGACGGATATGGTGCGTGTGCGCCGCAATGATAGCGGTCGGCCCCGGCCGGCCGTTTGCTGGCATCGGATCGATCGATCGATCTAATATATCGTCGGTGGGGATAGATGCATCGCCACGCCTCGTGCTGTGCTGCCCTGCCATCAACAGCAGCTACTACCTATCCAATTCAACTGTGGTGCAACGGTCGGTCCTGCATTCCCGCTTCGGCTTGACATGAGACGATGCGTCGAGCTGGTGCTTCAGCGCTTGGCTGCTTGGCACCGATCTTGTAGTAGATAGCCAAGGACGACGTGTACGAGGCATACTGTATATATATGATTGCCCGAATATAATAGTAGTCTCATGCGAGCAGTCTGAGGCAGCTCGGTCGATCGATCGAACGCCCTGTTCGCTTGGCTTATCAGCCACCGGCCAGCAGTATTTTTTCTCTCAGAACAAACCAGCCACCAGTAATTTTTCTCTCTCTCAGAACAAACCAGCACCAGCCATCAGCAACCAGCCAAACGAACAGGCCGGAAATGCCAAAAAGGGAGGGAGGCATGACTGCAGCCCTGCACTGCACTCATGTCTGGTTGTACTTAGCACGGAGTAGCGTTTGCTGTACTTGTTTCTCGAGCTCTTGAATCGAATAAATCCGAACGTTCACTCCACCGTCGTCGTCTCAAGTTAATAAGGCGCCGGAAAATACTGTCCACTCCAGCGGAGGCGCGGCGCCCGCCCATCGAGCAGCAAGCCTGCATGGGATCCCTGCCTGTCCCAACTCGCAACTGGGTGCCGCTGAAGGCCGGGAGGGGGGGGGGCAACTCGACCGGTTACTTTGAGGACGCACTGCACATCCTATACTATACCAGCAGCAGCTGGGTTCCAGGCAGCCTGTTATTCGGTTGGGCCATTACCATGGCTGAGCCATTGATTTGTTGCAGTAAGAAAGATCACTTTGGATTCTTGGTGCATTTTGCTTGTTTCGGAGAAAGATCTTCCACGGCACGATAAAATGAACGAATGCTCTCTTGCAGTTGCAGAGGAAGAGCCAAAGCAGTAGGAGGCAGTACTACACGTTTTGCCTCGTCTTTTTTTTTTATTTTTTTTTTGAAAAGAAGTGCCTAGTACGCCCTTTTAATTTTAAATCGATGAATAAATATACACTAGCGTTGTGCAAAGTGTGCGAGCGAAACCAGCTGCATGCGTGCGTGATCCGATCCCGTGCACATCACTGCGAAACCAAACACCGCACCTTTAACCTTTTTTTTTTTTTGGGTTGGGGGGTTGGGGGTGGGGGCCGGGGGGGGGGTCTATATAGCTACTTTCTCGTATCTATGCTAGTAACACACGATCAGGAGGAGGAGCGGTTTTTTGCCGGACGTTCTTTCTGAAATGGCTTCGACTCCCCCACACAGAATCCGCCCCACCAACACGGGCCTCAACCGGAGCTGACACAGGGACAGCCGGAGCCCCGCCAAAAAAACGCACGCCATCTCTGGCTCCCCCGGCGTAACTGTAGTGTAGTAGGAACACAACACCGATGCGTGCGTGCATCTGTTGCGGTGGGGCCTCCTACGACGACGACTAGCTTTGACCCTCTTTTTTTCTTCCTTTTGACCTCCTGACGGACACCCCTCCCTCGATTCCGGCGCCGGTGCTGCCAAATCTGGAGCGCGCGCCAAGTGCTGGTGCTCTGCTGCTCACATCACCACCGTGCCGCCGCCTTGCCCTTGCTCCCAGGTCTCGGTGTTTGGGCCGCCCTTCCGTTCACGGGCACAGCTACAGCTAGATATTTCATATTTCTAGGTGTGGCGGGGGTGGGTGGGTTCGTGTTGTCTCGCTGCAACCACAAACGCCATCTTCCCTCGCCTTATCGCCCACCACCAACAGCCGCTTTCTCTCGAACAAATCGCCCATCAACAACCAAGAGGCGGCAGATTTTTCTCTCGAACGAATGGACCGCCAACAACCAACCAAGCCAGTATTTTTTTCTCTTAACAAATCACCCGATGCCTCTCGGATCACGGTGCGATTAAGGCCGGCCGGTAGCACACTCCGTCGTACTACTCTATTTGCATCGTTTAGGTTGTCGATATTCTCACGGTAGCATCATTTTTACAAACCCCCCACCATTTCTTCTCTCTCCTTCCTCCCCGACCTTTGCCGCGACCTCCGGGCGGGTGGGGTGCGCCGTGCTGCGAACGCTCGGACGGTGACGGAATCTGCAGTGTAGTAGTACATGCACACTCATATAGCGGCTGCATACGTCACATCAGTGCCGGGTGATGGATGGACCGGAAGAATCTCGCTGTCGCTGGGCATGCCAACCAGTGAACCCCCAGTGTCCTACTACGTACTGTACCCGGAAAAAAAAGGTCATGCTGCCGTGCCATGTACATGTACAGTGAGTGATTCTCTGGTGCTGGCGCTGGTGCCGGCGCTGGAGTTACGGCGGGCGGGCGGGCGGGCGGGCGGGCGGGGTAGAAACGCTCGGCGTTTACCTTCACCACCGCGACTCCGCGAGGGGAGGCTCTGCTGGTGGTCGTGGGAAAGCAAGGAACTGGCTCCGCTTGCTGCTGGTGCCGGAGGAGGAGGAGGAATTTGAGGAAGCGAGGACAAAGGGGTCACATGCAGATGCCTCTGCCTCGGGTGCCGCGGCAGAGGCCACCAGACACCCTGCACTGCATGCGCCGGCCGCCGCACACGCCTGCACTGCACACGACACGAGTCGCAAGCATTTTCGTCAACCAAACCACGACCCCGTTTCCCATGTCATGTGTGCTGTGCTGTGCGCTGCGTTGCGCTGCGCTGCGCTCGGTGTCCACATCGTCAACGTCGCGTCCCCCACGCATACAGTAAGAGTTTTTTTTTTTGCCCCCTTTTTCTTTTCAAAAAATAATATGTAGCTGTCGTCCGCTACGAACGCACGCATGCCCGAAACAGTAACAGCGCCGAGTTTTTCTTTCCCCCCCCTTTCGAAAAGAGAAGGAGACGGGATGGGATGCTGCTGAATGCATGCATCATCCACAGCCAGCTGTCTGTCCATGGGCCAAGTGACCACGGATGCGTAACTAAGATGGGCTTTTTGACACTGTATTCTTGGGCTGGATGCAGAATCAGCCCAGACGAGATGTTTCCCCGCAGCTGTGGCCCGTAGCTAACTTCCGGAAGTCACCCCCACCCATCAACTTTCACTTGTTTGAGATTCGTGCAACAGTTCACAGCCACCTGGTCACTCTCGAACCCTAACCCACCTTTCTCTCTCCCCTACCACTCCCCTGCATCCGGCGCGCCGCATTTCTCTCTCCCCCTACCCCTCCCCCCGCATCCGCGCGCCGCATCCGCCGCCGCCGCCGTCCCGAGGCTCGCCGGCGCGCCCCGCACGCCGTCACGGCCCCCCGACTTGGCCGGCAGCCCGGCGAGCTCGGCCCCATCGCGCCCGGGCTCACGCCGCCGTGCCCCCCTCCCCCCGGTAGTGGTCGAACGTAGAAGAAAGGGGGCAAAAAAATGTTGATTTTTTCCCCCCGAAAAATGTTGTAACATTTTCAGAAAATTTTGACCAACATTTTTATGAAAAATATTGAAAATGTTGATGAAACGATCCGTAAAAATGTTGAATCTAACATTTTCTCTCGGAAACTGTTGGTACACCTCTTCTCGGAAAAATGCTTGCTCAACATTTCCGTTGACAAATGTTACAGCATTTTCTAAAAAAAATGTTGGAACATTTCCTAATGCACGGGCTCGTGGAAAACTAAAACGAAGGCCCTCTAGATGGGTTTTGGTGCGCTGGAAGTTCGCATCGTTATCCACCTTCCGGTAGGTAGATAGATCCCCCGTTGCGGCCTTGGCTAACTCGCCGTCCATTGTTCGTTCTGTCAAAGTGTCGGGGACAACCATATAGGGGTCCCCTAAAGAACCGGGGAAACCCACTTTCTCTCGTAAAAAAAACACAAGCACAAACGAATTCGCAAGCCCAAAAACACGCACAACATAATCGCGACCCTGGTGGAACCAGGATAAATCCAGTGTCACCTAATTGCCTAGCACAGGCCATCGAGAGATAGGACTACTTTCCGCGCCGACACAAAGGTTTGTCCAAATCCTACGGAACGCTCGCTAGCTCTCTTGGGTTGGGTAACATGCTGGTTCAAATATTCTGCCAAAGGTTTAATGCGTAACAACCAACGATGGCAGTGACTGAATGAAGACGGAGAAGTGAAGCTTCGTTCATTATTTTTTGCTGCAGATACACATACTACACGGCTTCGTTCATGCAAACACTGATCGACGACTAAGCATCAGCAGCACCCCGGTCTCGACTCTCTCTCAAGTTGAACAACTGGCTAGATAGATAGGGATACAGGCAGCAGAAAGCAGGTACACGCGCGCGCGCCCACACACAGAGAGAGAACCAGCAGCACCGACCGATCAGTCAAGTTCTCTTCTTTTTTACGGGAGGATGAGGAGGAGGAGGAGGAGGAGGAGGAGGATACAGTACAGATAGACCACGTCGCATGCACGCGTCGCCATTATATATGTTTACACCACCATGTACACACACACTGCAGAGTTCAATTTCCCGCCTCCACGCCAACATCGATCTCCACCTGAAGTTACTACTTACAGTGCTGTGAGGACTGTGGTGCCTTCCACCTGCATGCAGAGGGAGGTCGTTGTGGGTTAACCGGCCGTTACCAGAGATTTCTTTTCAGGTAAAGGTCTCAAATTAAAGCAAGACAGTCCAGTCCAACTTATCCAAGTGGCAAAGCATAAACATACAGTACAACTGAATTCTTCTTGTTTTTATTTTTTTAACCTTGAAAGTCGCACCGCAGATCTCTTCCTCGTTCGCGGGAACAGCAGTCACCTTGTGCTTGGGGTTCTCGTAGCACTTCAAGCCTCCCAGCGCGTTCGAGTAGAAGCAACCTGCAGACGACAGACAGCATGATGGCATCAGTGATGAGAATGACTAGTAATAGATTGCATCGGTGATGGTCGTCAGTCCGGAGAATTTATTTTACCTTGTGGGAAAGGTGCGAGTGACTTGCCGCACGATCCTTTGAGCACGTCGATGTCGTCAGAGAAGGCGACGCAGCCATCAGCAGTGACCCCCCAGAAGAGCGGCACCTTGCCCTCGGGATCCTGACGAGAGCAGAGAGGAGGAGACACACATCCATCCGGAAAACAAACAAGCAAATGATGAGCTGCCCATCCGTCCGTATTGTCCAAGTGTCACCATTTGGCGGATCGAAGCAGCAGCAAAGGCAAACACACATACAGATGCGACGAGGAGGGAGCGGGTGGACTTGTCGAAGAGCACGAAGGCGTAGCTGCCGGCGAGCTGGGAGAGCATGAAGCTGGCCGGGTATGGCGCCCGGTCCCGGAGCGTCTTGTAGGCCTCGATGACGAGGACCACCTCGTTGGCGCCCTTGGACAGCCCGTACTGCTGGCTCAGCCGCCCCAGGTTGTCCAGCACACCCTCGAACAGGCAGAAGATCTCGTCCTTTGCCGCGAACGACCTGGGTGCCAAGACAAGTTTATCGTTTGTCAAATTTATCATCATATTAGGTGTCCGCTGAACAAATCTGAAAACCGCATCCCGAGCAGCCTGCCGAGGTGTAGTATGCTTTTCTTTGGTGCCTGGTAGCGGTTTCTCAGAGAATTTCTTGGATGGCTCAAGGACATGCACGGACACATGGTCCATCACATCAGAGTTTAGATTTATTAGGTGGAACATTTGACTTGTTCATGCAAAGATGAGCCTTGCTTGTTCTTAACAAAAGGAAAATGTGGAATAGTATATACTTAAGAGAAAAATACTGATGTGAAGTGAGCACTGAAAGAACAGGCCAAAGCGAGTGGAGTGGGATTCCTTCATTCCTTGGATGCTGCTACTTCTTCAGTGACTGCGCCTAGTACTGACAGGATAAGAGCACAGGGCAATCAGGCCCCACGAATCATACCGTGGCCGGGGCTCTGTGCCTAGTGCTAAGCAGGAAGAAGCTTTACTGCTTTCTGAAGTTGAGATCCGTGGCCTGTGGGCAGCAAAGCCGGATGGATTACCAACTGATGACTACCACTACCAAGTGGTCTCTACTTTCAAACACTACGATCTGAATGAAGTTCTGAACCATGTGAACGTTTACTACTCGTTTCGCTCTACACAACTGTAAAAGGAAGGGAACAAATCATTCCTGCTCCATACTGTCACAGCTCATGAGTCCTCTCTTTTTTTTTAAAAAAAAAACTATGTTTAACCACTAGATTACAAAGGCTTGTTGCTTTCATTAAACGATAATCGGGTCATTTTTTTTCATACTTGATAATCGGGTCATTGATCTTTCAGTAGCCGCCTATCGGAGAATATATATGGGGCTCCATCGTTTGTTTGTTGGCATGTCAGCTGATGAGTGATGACACCTTTGTCTGTGGAAGGTGGCATGACGTTGACGACTTGACGTCCAAATTGGGCACACCCTATCTTTCATTTTTTTTTGGGGGAAAACAAGGTCTCCTTTTTTTCATGAATAAATACAATTATATTCACGCGTCCACGTCAAAACATACACATCCTGACGCAACCTCTTGTCGTTTCCTCTTTCTTATGTGATCATCACCAACCGTTTGACGTTGGTACCCTTAGAAATGGACACATGCTAATCGCTACTAGCGCCCCTGTTTATTTTCCAGCCTACATGTTTTATTTTTTAAAAAAAAAATCCTGGCAGAAGCAAAAAAAAAAATGCATCTGCTTAGTACGTCCCTAGTCTACTTGTTTTTTTAAAAAAAAATAAAATAAAGTAAGTTGAGGCTTGAGGGGAAAAACTAGGAGAAACAAACAAGAAGTAGGCATGTAAAATATCAGTACTGATCGATGGCAACTCATCGGACGACGTGCATCTGCACTGCATACCAACTTACAGCCTGTTCGGTTGGCTGGTGGTGATGCTTAGTGCTGATTTGTTCTGCAGAGAAAATCACTTCTTGTTAGTTCTGCGGCTGATTCTTTGATGTGCTTGGTTCGTTCCGAGAGAAAATCTTCTTTTCTTGGCTGGTGGCTGATAAGCCGAGCGAACAGGGCGTTAGGCACTCAGCTTCTGAACAAACTATAGGTGAAATCTATCTATGGATGACAGCCTGAAAATCTCAGTGGCTTAACGGGCAGCCGCAAACCTCTGTTTCCTGGCTGATTTTTTGTGGCTGACGATTACGGATTCAGATCAGAAGGGGATAAACGGAGGAGGGGTCGGTAGGTTGGTCCTACAGCTACACGAATGGATCAGGAAACAGTATTAATTGTCGCCCACTTTCTTTCAGAAAAAGCAGCATGCCACCCCATAAGAAGAAAACCCTCCCCCCCCCCCCCCCCCCCAGTTACAAATCCGAATCTGTTGGTATAAATAGATCTAGTAATAACCGAATTTATCAGCCTGTAGGCCTAATATTGTGTGCGCGTGTGATACCATGCCACCAACAACACTAGTGCCGTCGAGGCTTGAGTAACTGAAAAACAGAAGAGAGCTAACTGACTCTGTTGTTGCTCTAGGAAGAAGAACAACATGATGATGATCTACAGAATCCTCTTGCTCTTGCATGGGATAAGTGAATCCATCCATCCTAAGCTAGGATCTTGAGAAACGCAGGCCAACCCAAAAGGATACTACTAATTTTTGAGTGGACCAGACCAGCTGATCGAACTTCCCAGAAGCGAGAGAGAGAGAGAGAGAGAGAGAGAGAGAGAGAGAGAGAGAGAGAGAGGAGAATCCTCCATGGCTCCATCTCCATGTCCTGATCTATGTCCGTGACACTAGTACAGTGGTATGCATGTAGAGCAGCAGAGCGTGAGGATGTGGATCGACGATACCTTGGGCGGAGGAGGGCCTGGTTGGTGTGGGAGTAGGCGAGGTGGCCGAGGTCGGCGAGCTGCACGGAGACGGCCGGGTCGGAGCCGGAGGTCCCCAGGAAGCGGGTGACGAGCTCGGACGCCCTGGTCTTGGGCGACGGCGTCCGGCTCCCCGCCGCCACCAGCTCCGCCGGCACCTCCACAACCTCGCCGCTGAACACCGCCAACATCCTCACTCACTTCCTCACACACACACACGCACACGCGCGCGCGCGCGCCCGCCTGATCGATAACCAACCTACTAATGATACTACTACTACTCTCACTCCCTTGCTAATTAATCAAAGGTAGCAAGCATAAGTATACTATATATGCTTCCACACACACAACACAATACACACTGCTCCTTGGATGGAGATGGAGATGGAGGAGCGATGGATATCGGAGGTGGGTTTATATAGCCGCCGCGCGCGCGCGCGCGCAGATCCAGAGGTTGCCGAGCAAAGGACGCTGCCTAATGACCGTGACGTGGACCCGACCTGGCATCCGGTGTTTGCTTTGCTGCTGCTGCTGCTGCTGGTGTATGTGTTGCCAGCCAACTTTCTGTTATCACACCCCTTTCGGCACCGTGGTTCCGCAACAACCTTGTGAGCAGAGCGTCGACGTGGTACTAGTGCCCCGTCTTTAATCTACTACAGGGTATATACAACAACTAGTAGTAGTAGTACTAATCGTGTCTTACCATCTAGCAACGAAGGTGACACGCTTCCCTGATGTGTGTGTGCCGCGCGGTGGTGCATGATCGCGAGCCAGTGCACGCTCGCGCGGCCGGCCGGTTGCGTGAGGTGGTGACACGTGCACGTCTCTGTCGCGCGCGCCAGGCGCCACCACCATCGATGGATCGGGTCGGGCGCGGTCGGCTTATCGGCCACCAGCCAAGAAGATTTTCTCTCGTAACAAACCCTGCCACACGCAACCACCAAGAAGATCTTTCCTCGCAGAACAAATCAAGACTCACCATCAAGAACCAGCCAAACGAACAGGCTAACTTGCGGGATGCAATCCACCTACTTTGTGTCAAGAAGCTATGATGTGTATCAAAAGATACAGTACCCACTGGTTTTGTGGACAGAATACATATCAAGCACCGGTTGGTTCGCCCACAAGGCCACAATGGAGTGGCGGCCTAGCGCTCCAGGTCCAGGATCCCCCGGGTCCACTAGCCACTCCTTTTTTTTTCTCTGATGTATAAGAACGCTGTGCTGCAAATACTTACTTTTTCTTGAAATTTAGTGCTTACAAGAGCCCGGTAGCATTTAAGTCGTGAGTTTCGACTTCCTGGATAACTAAATTTTTCAGGATTCAGCGGCGTCTATACTTTCAGTGTAGTAGGTAACGTTCCCGTCGACAGTGGGACGTGTGTGTGGTGGCTTCATCAACCTTGAGGATCTGTCGGCCCAGCCTTCAAAGATGCTGGTGACTTCCTCGTATTCAATGCGTGCGTGTTCACAGGGATGAGTGTGCGTGCGTTACGACTGTCTTCGATGTAACTTTTGCGGTCCAAAGGGGAAAAAAAATACTTACTTCTCCCTAAAACGAGATGTTGCGTGTCATATCTCAATCCCACTAGCCAAGCCACACGTAACAAATTTGCTGCTACCTCTAGGAAGGAGAATGGAAGCTTCACTGAGATCTTTACCGGGAAGGGGGGTTGGATAACTTCATATATCACGCAACAACAAGTATAATATAATTACGCACTACGTACATTGATGTTTGCTGGAGGGGTTTTTACTCTCGAACACAATATGAAAAAATACGGATTCATCAGTTATCCCCATTCATTCGGAGTATCTATCACTATCGGGCTATCACATTCATATCCTCGTAAGCAGTAGCACAACAACAAAAAAATACTCCATTATTTTGACCACATAAAGCACTCAATTCGATTATTGGCTGGAGGGCGACGTTAAATTAAGAATGAACGTACGAACCTACGTATGACGTTAAATTAATTGGCTGCATGTAAACAAAACAAAAACGAGTAATAAAAAATATAAAATAAAATCCCCCCCCCCCCCCCTTCTGCATATGGTAGCCAGATGGAGTGGTGTGTTGCATCAGTCTCCTTGCTAATTGGTCGCCGTCCGGTCGCTCGTCAGCATCCACACCTGTGCGAAAGAACTTTTGACGCAGCGACGTGGCAGGTGGTAGTAAAAAAAGCAAAGAGAAAACAAGTAGATTTTTTTCTCTCGTTTCGCACCTGTTTCAAAATTACCGAAACCAAACGGTAGTACGACGATGCTCAATTCTGTTTACGTACGTGTAGTACCGAGCAAGTGAAGAAATCGCCGAAACTATTTTTTTTTTGTTACTATTCAGAAACCAATGGGCGCCCACAGCACTGGACGTTGGATAAGACAACGACCCACAGATTTGCAACAAAAAAAAACAAAACAAAAAAAAAAACGCGTGAGCATCACTCGTGTACTGCACAGGGAGAATCTTGGCCATGTGATTCACTGTCGTTCGACCTGAATTTTCCTTAGCTTCCCATTAATCGTGTTCGTGAAGCTTACTGTGCCCGTTAATTAGGTGGGTCTAGGTGCGCCGCAGGGGAATCAAACTGACGAAGCACTGCTGCGTCAGTCTGCCACCTTTGTTTAATTGCTGACTCCCGTCCAAAAGGTACTACGTGGCTGATAATCGCGATGCCTTCAAATTCGGAGTATGTGTAAAAACAAGAAGTCAAATTTTTACTTTGGAGACCGTGTCGCTGTCCTAAACGACTTCATTTACCAAACCGGAGTGAGTACTCCTACTTGTGACTCATCAAAAGAATACTATGAACACCTTTTTTTTTTATATACATTCTGATTGTCATTGCAGGCGGCAGAGCACGGGTAAGCTGGAGTATGTGTTCCCAAGACTGCGGCGGGATAGCCGTGAGGAAGGATTGAAGAGCGTTATTCGTGTGCAGGGGTCCACAAAGCACTTCTAATGAGTTTGTTAAAAAAAAATTCTGGTGACGAGCATAGCAATGCACTTTTGTAAAAGAAAAAAAATTTAACCCTTGAGAAAGAGTTTATTTGCTCCTGCAGCTTGTCTCTGGGCTGAGCCTGAGAATGATGCAAACTAGGTGTAGGTGCGGTGGTGCAACTTGGCAAGTGGGGCACCTAAAGCTACCAAAGTGATTACTCCATCTGCATTATACCATTGAGCTCCAATCCAATCACCTCCAAGGTGATTGCTCCGCTCTGGGAAACACGAGACTTAGAAAAAGAGCAAAACAAAAAATTTACGAATTGTATCTAGATGTAAAATATAATACCTCTCGGAGGTTCAGCATGACTTTTGCGAATTGTGTCGCATACTTGCATTGCATGCCTACTTTATGCTTATTACACTTGTTGTTGGAAAAAATTTTAGAGTGCCTGAAGTTAATGAAAGCCGTGCGAACATCATCCGATGAAATTTGAGCGGTGAAAGTGTCAGCAGGTATCTGGAGGGAAGTGCTGCAAAAATAGTAAAATATTACTATGAAGCTCTTCTAATCATGTATAAATGTATTTATTTATTTTATTTCTAAAAAAATAAAAAATATCTAGAAGTGCCCATATATATTTTCAAGTAGTTTACAAGTATATAATTTTTTTTGGCTTTGTGAGCATCTTCGAGCAAGTGTGGAGGAATGGTAGCTAGTACACCTGCCCATAGTTTGCCCGCCAAGCCAGGTTCCAAAGCCAGGCTTGTCTCTAACCCGAGCCCACGATACTTCCGAGGGCGAGGCGATGATGGTTACGAAACCTAGAAGGTTTTCTCTATGCTGGCTCCCAGGTTGATTCCGCCCTTATGATATTACTAGCACTAGTTTATAGCCCTCTTCTCTCCTGGAGTACGGAGTATATTGTTAAGGAGTATAGTACCACATGCTGGCGTTGATGCACAATGTTTGTGTCAAAAAAAAAAGGAGGCTTAGCGTCATTTGGATGCTAGTTATGGGCGTAAAACGACAAGATTTTGCCCTTTGCTTGGCTCGACAACCTTGCCCCCTGCCAGAAGAGTATTACATTCTGAAGAATATACACACATACCGTAATGCTATTTTGTTTTCTTCTCTCTCTGTTTTTTTTCCTGACGCGCTTTGCGCGATTTTGCCAGAACAAGTGGACCTGATTTCACTCTTCCTCAACTGTATCTGCATCTGTACCGAAGTTTCCCATTTCAACTCCCAAAAAAAACAACAAAATGAAGTACCCAAACTGAGCAAAAAAAAGCAACCATGATCAACCGAATCTCAACTCCATATGAACAATGTGCAGTACAGTACAGTATCATCCAGAAGTGCTCGCGATGGCGACGCTCACCACGGTAAACAAGACGTATATCCCCATGAGGCAGTAGCCCCAAGATCTGGCCACTCTGAACCTAGCCCAGGTGACCACCAGCAGGGTGCCCATCAGGCTCAGCAGAAGGAACACGAACGCGACGACGATCCCGACATGGAACTCGAGCACGTAGGCCTCCGGGTACACTCTCGCCGTCTGCACCACGAGCGCGGCGCCCAACCCCACCAGCATGTTGAACATGGGCCCCGCGAAGCAGCCCGCGATGGCGATCGCAGGCTGGCCGGCCCTCGCCAACGCCACGTCGGCGACGAGGTCGCCGACGGAGTTCCCCCACGCCAGCACCGTCATCCCGAGGACAGCCGGAGGGAGATCCATGATGACCCCGATAGCCGCAAGGCAGTTCAGAAGCTCTCCCGCCATGGTTGAGATCCAGAAGACGCTCATGACAAAAGAGATGAGGGTGCTTGAGATGTTTTCCGACTCCGGGGCTTCTTTCTCCAGAAGGAAGTGGGACAGAGCCAAGCACGAGCTAGCAACAAGAACCACAGACCATATGGGGAAACGGATTTGAGGTAGAAGAAACACGATTCGGGTATCTAGAGGAATGAATGAACTGAGAGAGTACAGGAGTAAGAGAGGGCATAGACAGATGTTGGCACAAATGTAAACTTTGTTCCACTCAGAGGGAAGTGTTGATGGTACGGTGAGCCTCAGAACAAATGCAATTGGCCACTCCCAGACTTCTGTCACCTGCCAGAAGTAGATATGCTAAATCAATATTTTATAAAAAAAATGCAGATATCGAGGGGAAACTTTCTCAAAGGTCACGCATATGTGAAGCGATGCACATGTGCTCTATGGTGTTAATCACAGACTCACAGTGGACGTATTCAAATCTTTTGCAAAGTCCAGTGAGGTGTGCTCTAATGTCCCTAATTTAGGGACTAATACAGAGGACCAAACTAAATCTTGTGTTTGCTAGGGGTCTAAGCAAAACAGCCTCTATGTGGTAGAAAATGCTTTGCAATTGATGCAAACTGATTTTGACAGTAAAGGGGAACAACCATGTTTCACTTGTACCCTTCTTGCTTCCCCTCCACTAGCCTTTCCGCTTTCATCATAGATTCATAGTAGCTCCAACTACTCACCAAATGCTAGTTTGTCTAGAGGAGCCTTCATAAAAGTCAACATTACTCCCAACATGTACCAAAACCATACATCTAAACCGTTGGACAGATGCCTTGTACGCTCATGAACTACAGCTCTGAAATAGCAAACGCCCCAAATGTTGGCCAGATTATGTGGATACTTCACCAATTCTAGTCATAGCTGATTGGCTAGGTTTGGTGCTTCGTTTAGAAGTGTCTGAACTATGCAATTGGACCTCCTTGAGAAGTAGCAAAGCTGCATTGAGGGTACCAGTACCACCAAGGAAAAAGTAATTTGTGATGCTCCTATTCATTCCAGTCATGCCAGCAAACCCTGCTAAGTTTTGTTGCTTGGAGTAGTATGATCGTCTGGTTCCCACATTGGAATCCAGTCACTAACGTTCGAATCAAAAGTCCAAGGTACTCCAGGGAAAAAAGGGGGGCAAAGTCAACTAGGTGGTGAAAGTTGCAGATAAACAAACCATGTTCAATCTGCAGACATCTCAAACAAACAGTCGGTAAACACTGGAATTGTTGTCTCGGGCAACCGGTACGTGTTTCTACAAACATACTGTACTGGACATTAACAACAATGACCCAGGCAGGTAAGCATACCTTGCTGAACATGGTACGCAGCAGAGCAGGGTCTTGTCGCTTGTGATCCTCCACCGTCACCGGCAAGTCGGTGGTGGCCGCACGGCCGGTGACGCCATTCACCACCTGCAGCCCCGGGGCGGGGCTGGCGACTGCCCTGCCGTCGTGACCACCACCCGAATCCATGTAGAACACCAACCCGACGAAGAAGGCGTAGAAGAGGACAAGCCCCACGGCCTGCCACAGGAAGATCTCGGCGGTGAGGTAGATGTAGAAGAGCCCCGACGCCGCGAGGAGGTAGGAGAGGACGTCCCGCGAGAAGGGCGCCGGCGGGACGGCGAACGGCGCGGCGACGAGCGCGACGGCTCCGACGGCGAAGGCGGAGACGAACCCCCCCGCGGAGAGGACGGCGGCGAGGCCGGCCCTGGGCATCCCCGCGGGGCCCCCCAGCGCGGCGGCGGAGGCGAACGCGTCGGGCGCGCCGTTGCCGAGCGCGAGGAGCGTGGCGGCGGCCATGGACGGGGAGAGGCGGAGGCGCGCGGCGAGGCGGGACACGGCGGGGGTGAAGCGCGCGGAGGCGGCGGCGGCGAGGAAGCGGAAGTGGAGGAGGAGGAGGAGCGCGAGGAGCGGGAGGGAGAGGCGGGCGTCGCCGCGGAGGAGGCAGGAGTGGACGGCGGCGTAGTCGAGGAGGGCCGGGGGGCGCGCGAAGGCGGAGGCGGCGGCGCAGGTCTCCTCCTCCGCGGGGGAGGCCATGCCATGCGCCGGTGCCCCGTGCGGTGCGGTGCGGTGCGGTGCGGTGCGCGGCGGATCGGTGGGTCGGTGGGGGATCTGTGCCGCCGCGGAGATGGCAGTGGCAGCGAGTGAGTAGTGGGGTGGGGGAACGGCACGGACGCCGACGCCGACGCGGAGTGGCCGGCCGCTGCCAAACTTGCTTGCTTGGTGTTGGTGGAAGGAGGTCGGTCGAGACGCAACAAGTGTGAGGGTAAGTGAGGTGGGCCCGTTTGGTTTGACTCCACTCCACTCCACTCCACTCCGGCGGGCGGCCGGCCAGGGTGGGGATCGACGTTTCCTATGGGCCAGGAATCCGGCCCGCGATGGTGCTGGGCTCGCCGGTGAATCGGAGGGTTTGATGTATTGGGATCACAAGGATAATCAAAGTTGAAATGATTGACTTCATCCTCAGCTGATTTTGCACCTTTTTCAGCTCTTTTGTTAAAGTGCTGGTTTCATGATGATTGATCAGTAATCAATTGAACAATCCCATCTCCTACTGCAAAATTACCCTTTTGTCTGTAAGAAAGCTAAATCTGAACTTGGCCAGACACAATCGGCCGGTGAGGTGAGGATTTCCTGAAAGCGAAGAAATACTCCCCGGAAGACAAGGAGAAATACTCCCCTTGATTCATTATCTGATTCGGGTGTTCAGACGGAAGAATGAGTACGGTAGTTTACCTGGAAATTGTTTAGAGTTGGTGCTTTGGATTCCATGACCGTATGACCGACCTTGTACTGTAAAGCTGATGATGTATTTGAGCAGTTGGGATCAAATTATAGTTACTGTAAACTCTTTACAATGCTGTGTATTGGCCAAGCTTGGAGCCAAAGTTCATGCATTCTTTCTCAGCATAAGTTTCAAAAGGCTTTTTATGCCAGTGAATAATACAGTTTTGACATTCTAGATTATATGCTAATAATAATACTGTTTCACTTGAGCTCTAGATTTCATTCTCCTGATGAATGCTGCTGCGGTTGCACAACAAATCTCAGTTCATCGCTATGGTATTACAACCATTCTAAATTCCAAGCAAAAGCCAAAAGACATGCCTGATTCTAATTGCTACTGTAGACGGGCATACTTGGGACCTTCCTCGGGTCTTTGTATGGACATGGAACTGCAACCCATGCAAATATGTATGGCAGGAACGTCCTATAAACACATACAATATCTTCAAATTACAGGAAGGCCTGACCTATGGAGGGTGATGGAACACATAAATACAAACAATATGCGCAACACGATCCTGTATTTTCCATTTATTGTGCATATACTACCAAACAAACAAGTAAATAACGAGAAATAGATCAAAGATGCATCAGAAATGCCACAAAAAGCATGGCAAATAATTTAGAGCACGAGACACAAGTAATCACTGCATTAGACAAACATAATTGCGTGTCACATAAAGAAGTCTCCACACAATTAGGAATTCAATTCATTTGAAATGATGCTCATTTTTTGACATCCACAAGAAAACGGTACTCTTCAGGAATTCTTCCCTCGAGGAAACTGATAATAGCACGGAATTAGTGGATGCCTCAAGTGAGAAGTTCTCATGAATTTTGGAGTGGAAAGCCCCAGACCTCATTGTCTCCCTCTATGCAACATTACAACAATCACCTAATCATATCATTTAGCTTGTAATCCAACTGTGTGAAGAAAGGAAAAATCAGTTGAATCTAATTCCTAAAACTCAGTTGAATCTAATTCCCATTGAACTGTCCTTTCGGAGTGCACTGGTCCCAAGTCTACCCAAGATTTTTATAAAAGCAACTAAAACTGTCAAGAACTTGCCATCACGCGCGGCATTTGCCACATCAGTAGTCTCTGCCTGAGCAGGTTTGACGTTGCTAGTCATACTGTCCAAGCCATGACTCTGCGAGTGACAACATCTGGTTTTCCAGCCATGTCGCACTTGTGCAGAGCATATGTTTTAAACATAAAAGACCTGCGATGTGGAGAATTGGAGAGGTAAATATCAAAGCCAAAATAAACTAGTAAAATATGGGCAGTTATGCATCCTAACATGATTAAGGAAACAACATTTAAGTTTTGATGCTGAACGTTCATGTGTATTGTCTATCTGCTCTAGCAGCTTAGGATTTTAGGTAAACTGGTAGGTGAAAAACTCAGCCTGATAACAGAGTTAAAGGTAAAGACCACGGCAACACAACTTATAAGAAAAAAAGTAGTTGTGACACACTTCAAGTCTAGATAATAAATGCTACCGATGGATGGAAAAACACAAAGCTTAAAAAATAGTATTCATCTCAAGATCAATAAGATCAGATGTTACCACAATGAGTGCGGGATCACTTATTAAATTATGCAATACAAATGGAAAACCTTTTGCCGTACCAATGAATTAGTAAATTATTTACTGCTGTAAAATAACTAGGAATTGAGGCAAGATAAATTTATGGGGAGCAGAATTACATACTAAAAAATATGATAGCATTTGTCAAAAGAATGTCAACAAAGGTGACCGCAAAACATGGCTAATAAATTAGAGCACGAGACAACCATACCTCCAACAAATTTGAAGGCTACATTGTTAAAGATGCCTCCACACAGCTGAAAATTTAACTCCTTCGATATAATGCTCATCTGCAGCTTTCCTCCAAAAAATGATACTTTTCAGGCAGGGACTTCACATGGTGCCGATATTCTTCCCTTGACTAAGCGATAGGTCACAACATTCGGAACTAAACCATGGGCTGAGATAGCGGTGAACATATCCATGGCATCTTCCTTTCTGCCACTTTTGAGCAAAGCACCAATCATAATATTGAAAGTAACAATGTTAAGTTGAAAGTCCATAGAACATAGACTCCGAAACATTTTGAATGCGTCATCAACAAAATCATTTTTGCAAAGACCATTCAGTATTATGTTGTATGAGATAACATCAGGCTTCACACCGACACGTACCATCAAGTCAAAGAGACTCTGAGCTTCCATAACCCGTCCTTTTCTGCATAGGTTACACATTATTGCGTTGAAAAACACAGCATTGAAATGGATACCTTGATTCAGCATTTCGGAAAATAATTCCTCAACCTTCTCCCATTTGTCAACGGTGCACAATCCATAAACTAGGGAGGTAAAAACAACGATATCAGGAGTCACCCCTTCATTGGTCATCTGATTGAATGTAAGAGTGGCCTCATCCACTCTTCCCAACTTGCAAAGTGCATCTATTAATGCTCCATAGTTAGCTGCATCAAGACTTAACCCTTGCTGCCTCATCTGGTCAAATACATGCATTGCCTGATCAATCAGACCACCTTTAGCATATGCACAGAATACTATGTTGAAGACGTGATGGTCAGGTGAAATGTCATTTGCTACCATCAGATCTAAGAGTTCACGCATATCAGAAAGATCTCCTTTCGAAGCATACCCATCAAGCAGAATGGTATATGCAGTTACATCAGGTTTGACGCCCATTTCAATCATAGAATCAAACATCTTCCTAGCTTCTGTGATGTTTCTATTCTTGCAAAGATAGTCCAGCAGCATACCACAAGTAACAACATCTGGTTGCACACCTTGTGTGGACATTTCATTGAGCATTCGAATCACCTCATTCCATTGTCCTGAAGTGCAATATCCATTGATCAGAGAACTATAGGTGTTAACATTTGGCTTAACACCTTTAAGAATCATATCCTGAAAGACACCCTCAGCCCTGCCAACTGCTCCAGCTTTGCATAGGCCATCAATGACTGTACTGTAGGTTACAACATCAGGCAAAATCCCCCGATCGGGCATTCCATGAAATAGCCTGTAAGCTGTGTCGACCTGACCCTCTCTGAAGAAGCCACAGATGACAGTGTTGTACGTCACCACGTTTGGTGGGCAGCTACCACCTCCATCATCAGATTCAGCCATCATGTGGAGCAGCTCAAGTGCCTCCTGAGCTCTACTTTCATTGCACAAACCTTTGAGGAGTGTGTTGTAGCTGACGACAGTGGGCGTGCAGCCAAACTCGGGCATTCGCCGGAGCAATACGTCCATGGCCTCACTCACCCTCTTTGCTTCACAGAGACCATTGAGAAGCTGATTAAAGGCTACAGCATCCACCCTAAAGCCCTTCTTAAGTATGATGCCAAATGCGGCAAAACCAAAATCCAGGCGGCCCATGCTACAGAAGCTGCCGATGGTGATGTTGTAGGTGCACAGATCGGGAGCTACCCTGCTGGGGGAGGCACGGGCCATCCGGTTGAAGAGGGAGACGAAGAGCGCAGCAGGGGTTGAGGAGCCCCTGCCGTCGGCGCGAGAGACGACGGTGAGGATCCGGTTGAAGGAGCGAACCGAGGCGGGCCGGGCGAGAGGGAGCAATTCATCGAACAGCTGGACGGCGTCGTCGAGGCCGATGCTTCCCGACCTGAAGCGGTCGGCGATGAGGCGCTCCAGCTCCAGGCGCCGGTCGCGGGCGGATCTCGCGTGGCGGAACAGGCCGCGGGCGGCTCTCGCGTGGCGGGACATGCCCTGCCCTGCCCGCGTGAGGAGGCTAGTGGCCCGGGGATGAGAGGGAAGAACGGCGGCGGCGCTGCATCCGCCTCCGCCTCCGGGATCGGTGTGGGGAGGTGCGGGGTGGCGAGGCGAGGACGGGCCTCTGGCGCCACTGGCCGGCCGGTTGCCGTGGGACACGTGAAGAACCTGCAACGGTTGGCTTTTGACTGAAAATCTTTTTGAGCTTGAGCCGCTGCTGCTCAAGAGCTTCGGATTTACAACTTATATTCAGTCAGATAGGAGCAAAACAAATTCTTCTCATCCGTGTTGATTTATTATCAGTTAACTTATTTTCTGTCAACTTGCTATTAGCTATGATTTATCAGAAAACTCAAGTTCAGCCATCGAGTTTTTACCAGCATTTACATACATTGGAGGCAATACCATGGTTGTTTAGTTGTTTCTGCTGTACAGAGCCATAGCCATGGCTGTAAAAAAATCCCAGTCATCTCACTATGGCTACATGTTTTGTCAAATTAAACATATTTGATTTGAAGAGGCTACCATGCAGTGTAGCATTGCATGTTACTCTGTTGCATTCTATGAGTTTCAGGCTTCAATTATCTTTTCCATAGAGACCCAAAATATTTCATTTTCTATCAATTGCCTGCTATTTTGCACCCATTGTTAGGCTCTTGAAAATAAAAAGTCTTATGCTAAAGGTTGGGATGAGCCCAGTGCCTTAGGGAGCAATTACATCAGTGTGCTGCTAGCCTGATGCACAATTCAGGATTCAAGATTAATTACAATTTACAAAGCTTAGACCAAATAAATTGTTGGATACAAAATATCTGATCATTCAGAGTTCATCACATCATTCACTTTAATGTTTCTTCCTTCCACAATTATGAGGATGATCGGCTGGCATATCTCGACTTATCCTGGCATTGTCTTGGCTTATTTCCTCTCACATGAGAATACTATTCATTCTACCAAGCCCGAAGCACATTCTACCAGCCGAACACCCTCTATATACAGGTGCCTTAGACTACAGTATATTCAATATCGTGGACAGGCACGCGTGTCGTGCCCATCTATCTAGTTAGTATAACAAGGCAACATATTTTAGTGCTTAGTAAGTAGCAAAACAAATTTGTGGATTGCCATCTAAAAATCAGACAGGAGCAACAGAAGGCATATGGTTCAGTCAGATTGATTGGTTACAGCGGTAATCCTCCTTCCTTACTGAATAGATGGTAATACAGACGTGATGAGCAACAAAAGACATATAAAGGGTACAGTATGACTTCATTATTCCATCTGCCCATTTGGTGGGACAACTTCCAAACTGCAACATCAGAGTTTTTAGATCGCAAAGCAAATCCTATGATGACGCCATAGGAAAAACTGCTCATTTTGCAAAGCTATAGGATTATACAGAGCCAACAGGTTTAGGCATATTCAAAAATCGGCAAAAACATGCCCTAGCTAACAAGCATAAGGTGCCTGTTTAATCTTCCAGCTCGATAATCTTGACAACTGATGAATCTCCCACCTTCTGGCAAACAACAACACGGTCATGGGACTTGATCACACCGGAAGCTTTGCCGTGGTCAAGAGCAACCTTCAGAACTGACTCATTTGTAGCGCTGGTAGATTCAGCCTGAAAAGAGGGACAGTAAAGAGGAGGATCAGCAGTGAGGCACAAAGTCACCACCCAGGCAGCAGTACGAATTTTAGCAACCAAACACAAGTCGTATGAATTAGGATAGATACTCCAGACCCACAATAAGGAATTCAGGTATGTGCTTCATATTTTTACTCCAGCGGTCCAGCCAAGAAACAAGTAAAAAGTCCATGCTCCCAAGAAATTTAAAGATAAGCAAATTGCCCACTGTGTAGTGCATACAGCATACGAATGTTCACAATTCCTGTAGCGATAAAACTTACCGGATGACGTGGATCAGCAAGCATTGGAAAGAGGCCTCTAACTATGAGCGATTGTCTTGCCTACAGAAAAGAGTAGAAAATATGAGTGGACAGCACCTAAAATGAGTGCATTCCACGAAGTACAATAAAGTAAAATCGCAAGGCTCTTCCATACTATCCATAAAATGTCAACATAGACATGTGTGCAGTAGAAGCAGAAGATTCCACAGATAATACGTTGAGTAAATAAATATCCACAGGGTAACTAACTAAAAGAATAAAGAATTAACATCTATCAGTACAGTTTTCATCAGGAAGAAAAGTTAATTGCTACAACTGTCTTTTCCTAGAATTGTGTGGCATGTATTGATATGTTGTTCCTCTCCATTGATTTGCACAAAGATGTTAAATGTTGGGTCTCAATAAGAAAACCCTTGAAAATAATATTTTTGAGCATGGTAATATCAGATATCCCCCACATCACACAAATAAAGATAGTTAATAGTGATAAAAAAAACAAGAGGGCCAGGTTGTTCACATACTTCAAATGCACCAGTGAAACTCCACTTGAGCTGGTTTGTCTTTAGTCGGGGGATGACCACAGATAGAACAGGCATGGAGGGCCTGTACTTGGCAATTAACCTGCAGGCACACAGATAATTTACAAGATTCACTTCTGTTAAACCACAAAAATATACGAGTGGTATTCATTTATTTCTTACCTTGCAGCACGTCCAGAAGAGGTGAAGCAAATTATGACAGAAGCTTTAACTTTGATAGCGGCCCGTACCTAGAAAAATAGTTATGGAACTATTTCAGACAAAGAAATCTATGTTTTATTGCAAAAAAAAAATGCTGTACAAGTGAACAGTAAACAAAGATTGGAACCTGAGAAGAAACAAAGATCTTACCGCAGATGAAGCGATGGATTCCAAGTGGGTCATAGGCTCCCCAACATATTTCACAGTTCGCTTGTAGTACAAATCTTGATTAAATACCTTCTCAGCCTGTGAAACAATGGAGACAAGTCAGATGCAAAGCAAGAAAGTAAGCATCAAATGTGAACAGAAGTATCCTTCTTCAAAAAAAAACAATCCATTATAGAGAAATAATAGAAATCGATAGAGATTTCACCTCAGCACAAATTCTTCCTACTGTTGTAATAGTCTCAACCGGATATAAACCACGGAGCGTCTCAGCACCAAGGAGAATGGCATCACTCCCTAAGACAAAAACAATTGGCTTTCATGATTAAATTTGTTATAACAGACTTGTTTTGGTGCACGAAGGAGCAGGTTGTCCGTTGTCAGACTATCAAAGCCCAAGTACTTTTCAGAAAGCAATTAAAACTGACAGCTTACCATCAAGTACTGCGTTTGCAACATCAGTTGCCTCTGCACGAGTGGGCCTGAGGTTATCAGTCATACTGTCCACAACACGAGTGACAACAGCAGGTTTTCCAGCCATGTTGCACTTGTGCAGAGCAGACTTTTGAAACAAAAAGACCTGTGATACAGAAAGGTAAAGATCACATACCAAATAAAGTAGCAGATAAGAAGGAACAATTATGAATCTGAATTTTTTTCTGAAACACTCATGACAGCTATGCGTCATTATATTGCAGATTGAAAAAAAACAGCCCTTAATCTTAGGGGCAAAGATAATTATTGCATCTGAAAATCAAAACAAAGAAATTGAGCTAAAAACATTGAAGACTGACACTAAAAGCTTTTGCCTATCATGGTCAACTGGTAGATGCATGAAACTCAATCTGGCAACAAAGTCAAAGGTTATAGTTCTAGTGGTCATGACCTTGCTACAGGGAAAATAATTATGACCCACTTCAAGTCCATGTAGCATGATGTGTGGTAGTAGAAGCCCAAAAATGATGGGAGCACTTAAAGTTACGAGACCTATATATGGCCACTATGCCTCCAAGCTTTGCTTTGGGTGAATTGGCTGCTGCATGAATCTCAACACTAAACTACCCAGAAATTAACATGCATAATTTGAGTGAAATGAAGTGATGAACTGCAAGAAAGTTAGATGAGATAGACAACCTTCTCAGGTGGCAGATCAATTCCCAGGTTTCCTCTTGACAGAATGATACCGTCGGCCTCAGCCAGTATTTCATCAAAATGGTTCAAGCCCTGAAAAGTAATAAGAGGGGATTGATGGTAGAACAAATGATAAAGTAAAAGGATGCTTTCGATAAAAAAAAAGTAGACTAGAAATGTTATCTTGAAAATACCTCAACATTCTCAATTTTGGCAAAAATCTGAGTCTGGCTAATATCACCCAATTTCGAGAGGAACTCCCGTGCCTGCGTTGTAAGAAAAAATACTGTCACTGTTCATAGCATTTTAGTGCGAACAAACAGAAATTACTATGTTCAAATGTTAGCATGCCACCTTTTCATCATTGAAAAGGTATTGCTTGGAACTAGGAAGAAAATCGATTTAAGAGGGCAAACAGCCAAACAATCCAAATAACTCAAAACACATCAGTGATGTCATTAGTCACCTACCTGCCGCACGTCTTCTGCATGTCTTGTGTAAGACAAAGAGATGAAGTCAATCTTATTCGGAGCACCCCACTTTCTGATAACCTGAAAGGAGCTCATGCGTGTTAGTTACAGCTGGGGTAGAGGACAGGGTTGCAAGTTGCAACTTTATAATAATGAATCTAGTTCCGACAAAAAAATTTATGTTGTTAAAGGTGTCATTCTAAAATAAATGAAGAAGACACCAACACAGCAGTTACATAATGATATTGCAGTTGTAAGAGTAGTTCCTTACATCCTTATCCTCATCAGACAGTGTGGGTAAGTCAATATGAATCTGGGAGCAATGCAGTGTGAACAGTGATCCAGCCAAGGTAGCTGTGTTCTTGATTATACAAACCACGTCATCTCCCTTAACTTCAGAAACCTACATCAGGGCAGATGAGATGAGAGTTGAAACCTACATCAGGCAGATGAGAGTTTTGGTACCAGAAAAATGAAAAGGCAAATCCTATGGAATAGGATGTGAAACAAGCAAAACACATTCCTCAGGGCAAATTCCTTCTTTACCTCCAACCAAACTGAAGTAGTCTCACTGCCAGTGAACAGGTATTGGCCCACAAAAATTGTTGCACCTGGAGTCACAGCCTGCAAGGAAAAAGAACAGTTTTTTTTTATTTAAGAACAAAGCCACAGCAACGGGGTCCAATACTAGGGTGAGCGGTTGCTGCAGCTGACAGTAGGAAAAAAACAGCACGAGCACGTGTTAACCTTGGCGAGTCCAGAGAAGTTGATGGGCAGCAGGCTGGAGGAGGCTTCTTGGCCCTGATGGGGTGTGAGAACAACAGTGCCGTTCTCCTCGAGGGAGATCGGGGTCTCACTCTTGTTCACCACCTGCAACTCCGGGCCGACGGTGTCGAGCATGACCTGGCCCAAGGGAAAGGATCCAACAATATCCAGCAGTCAGCTCTCGCTCGCGAAAAAAAAAAGAAGAGGAAAACAGAAATCCACATCGGTTGGCAGTGACGCCCTGATAGTTAAGAGGATGGTTGCAATCCCGAGAGGAGGGGAGGGGTCACTCACGGCACATAGCTTCTTGGTGGCCTTGATGGCGAGCTTGAGGTTCTCCAGCGTCTCCTGGTGGTAGTCGGCGTCCCCCCACGAGAAATCGAAGCGAGCGACTGGCGAGAACAGTTAGGCATCAGCTCTTGAGACTAGAATATATTAGAGTAGTGAAAAAGGTATAGGAATACTGAGGGACTGAGAGTGACGCAGCAAGTTACCAGACATGCCGGCCTTGAGGCAGGAGGAGATGGTGTCGACGGAGCGCGACTTGGGCCCGAGCGTGCCGACGATCTTCGTCATAGCCGGGAAGAAGTTCTATTTGTTTTTTGTTTTTTTCCCCACACACACACACACACACACACACATACGATCAAAATTCAAAAGTCAGCAACGAAACGAACGATCCATGGTGGATGAGAAGGGATCAGGGAACGGGGGTCAGCGAAGGAAGGGGGGTGATCTGCTGATCTGCTGCTGCTTACCGTCTTGGATGGCTCGAGGATGGAGGCCATCCGGATGGGCTCCTCGAGCAGGAGATTCGTCGAATGCATCGTGCTTCAGCTGCTGTGCTGTGCTGTGCTCGCGCGCGCGCTCCTCGGGGTCAGATCGGGAGGCGGGGGCGGGGGTGGCGGGCGAGGCGAGGCGGGAGGGCGCTGCAACGGCGGGGGCGGCTTCCCCCCCTCCTTTCTCTCTTGTCCCCTCTGGACCCTCTCTTCTTCCTCCGCAAGAAAAAAAAGGGCAGCGAGCTCGGATGCGATGCGGATGCCGGATTGCCGGGTGGGCAAGTGCAAGTGCGCTGTCCCCCTCCCTCCTGCGCTGCGCGTCGCTTGATTAAGATTAAGCGGCCGATGCCGATGCCATCTTTTCCTTTCTTAATTTAATTAGCGACGCCCGCCGACGGTGGACGGTGACACGTTGGTTGTTCCGGACGGCGGCGGCCGGGCGCGTCACGGCCGCTGGTTTTCCATCGCCCGCCCCCCCCCCCCCCCCCCGCCTGCCACCCACCTGTTTATTATTATTGGGTCGCGGCCGCGGCGGCGTCGTCTGAAACCGACGGGTTAACGGCCCAAAACCGTGAGCATGCGGGGGCCCGGCGAAAGCTGTTTGCGCATACTCCCGATCCACAAAGCTTCTCTCTCCCTCTCGGGTCGGTCAACTCGATTCCCCAGTCCCAAACTCTTCTTCACCTTTGTTTTTCTCTCTCTTGCCGTCGTCTTTCCCCCCCCCTTTTTTTTTTTTTATCGTTTGTCTCTCTTGCCTTGTTCTTCTCCACCAGGTTGTTGCTCTGTTCCGTCATCTATCTTCTACTACTAGTACTAGATCATCAAATTTCAGATATGCTACACGACGTGGTCAAGAGAATGAAGGATTGCCCACAAGTAGTCCTGGTCGTCAACCTTGTTCTCGGTCGACCACTAGCACTACCTTTCCTATCTTCGGTAGTATCCAGACGATCACAGAATTTGGGTTCGGACACGTGGAGCGTCGCTAACAAGGAAAAACGCTAGTGGTGCACTGCAAATGTCACTGTGCTCAGGAATGATGGCGCCGCTGTGCTTTCAGGATTCCGTTCCGATTCCGATTCCCAATTATTGCTCCACCTCCTCCCAGATTACCTCTGATCAGACCAGAAAGGCCGATGGCGTGCGTCGGCTGAGGAGGAGGAGGAGCGCGAGGCCCGCCCAAGTCGATCGGCGACGCGGGGCGCGGGCGCGGGCGCGGGCGGCGCCGCCCTTGTCGACTTGCTGCCGCCGTGGGGCAACGCCGGACGTCCTCGGTCGTCCAGTCCAGCGGCGGCGGCTCACCCCGTCGTCATCTTGTGTCCTGAATCACCAGTTATTATTAAGACGATGGCGAGAGCATTCTTCTGTGGCTTTGAGGCTGGGGAAGCCCTCTTTGCACATGACACTGTCTGCGTACAGAATTTATATTTTTTGGTTTAGTCTCTACTATACGATGATGGTAGTGTCTGTTCGTCTGCCAAGATAGTTCTCGTTTGACACTACAGCTGTCCACACGAAAACCATCCGCCCCGCATGTTGCTAGCTAGCACTCGCGCATACCCCCATCCGCAGGTATATCCTCCGATCCTCGCCCTTGGAACTGAACACAGGCTCAAAGATGGTTGTGAGGAGGTTGTGGCGAGTATAGATAGCTGCTAAGAGGTAGGCCTGTTACTAGTGGGGTTTCTTTTCCCGTTTAAATTTGGATGGCAAATTCCATTAAATTCGTTTGCCTCTGTGCTGCCCTGCTTTGCTAGGTCAGTAACACTGTCAGTCATGTACGGGAGGTCCTATGCCAGGTGCAGGTGCAGGCGCGCCCGCAATGTCCGCCGCGCGGCTGAGCGCGCGGGGTCGGCCCTGAGTGGCTAAGTTTAGGAAGTTAGATTAGTTGCAGATAGTAATTCCTAAGATCAGGGAGTGCCTTTCCATTTCGGTTGGCCATTGGCTATTTATACTTGTAACCAGGAAACAAATGAATCAAGCAAGAAGTTATCCTAATTCTCCTCTCCTACTATGTTAAGCCTGCGGTAGAGGGGTATAACCTCACCGGATAAGACGGCCGACGGCTACGAGCTACATAGCCGCGGTCCGGCGAGCCAGGGGTTCGACGCCCTTGACAACCTCGTATCAGATATCCGGTCCCGACGATCCTCACCCACCCGCTCCATCCCATCCTCCACCGCCGCCGCTCGCAACCCTGGCCCGCCAACTTCGCCGCTGTCAGCCACCTCCTCCACAACCATCACTCGCCGAAGTCATGGAGATGTTGAAGTCCATGACTGTCGAGATGAAAACCTTGAAGTCCGATATGGCGGCCATGAAGGATAAGTCTTCATCGTCATCTGGCGGCGACGACGATCATCGTGCGTGTGACGCCCCAGGTTTTCAATTAGCGTCATTAACGCTAATGACCGAATCAGCTGGGTCAAACCTACTGATATTGGTCAAACCTAGGTCAATTAGCCCCAGATTTTTTTGACCAACTTCTGCGTGTTGTATTTTTGTGCCAAAATACAACTCTGGTCAATTAAACACAATTTTATAATTGTCAGAAATATTTATTATTGAAATATGCTTGTTTTTCTTTATAATTGCATAAATCAAGATGCATAATAGTTCTAGGTGTATATGTTGCATTCCTAGATTAGTTTTAGGCCAGAGATCATGTAGGAGAAAGTTTGAATCATTTTGATGTGTATTTATTTTTGTATGCATTAACCTTGCTTCATTAGCTAGCTTTTGTTATTTTCAAAATAATTAAATTCCTAGCCATCCTAAGCA
This sequence comes from Cenchrus americanus, assembly GCA_947561735.1. Classification (NCBI taxonomy): domain Eukaryota; kingdom Viridiplantae; phylum Streptophyta; class Magnoliopsida; order Poales; family Poaceae; genus Cenchrus; species Cenchrus americanus. The sequence continues at coordinate 289,506,003 of OX387239.1, read as the reverse complement.
TGCATGTGTGTTCAGTGGCTTGATATAGGTGTTGAGTGCTTAATAAACCTATCCACTCAATTTTAAAAATTATTTTATGAATAAAAGTTATGAAAGCAATTTAAAGCTTAATATTAAGTTAAATTGGAAAATCACCACCTACACCCCTAGTGACTTTAGATTGTGTTGAGAATCATATTAAAAAGGTTAAAGATCAACCCCTTGTTGTTTGTGTAATTTAAACAAATTTATTTACATAAATATGTACATAGTCACTATAAAAAAATTAATAATAAAGAATTGCATATTATTCCTTTTTGGAAGAGTATGTTGAATGTATTTCTTATCAAGGTGAATGTGGTCAACCATGCACCCCATGGTTGTGAGTTGTTGTTTGTAATTAATTAAATTAAAAAAATCATCAATTGAATATTGCATTTGCATCCTCGTGTAAATCTTCCTGGTATAGATGTTCAGATGGCCCGCAAAGACGACGACCCACCCGCAAGCACGATTTTTGGCCGGCCCGGCACGACAGGCTGCCCGGCCCGGCACGAAAAACAATAACAGGACCGCTAAGGCCCGCATAAAGGCCAACCCTAATCCCTCATCTCCAGTTTTTGTTCCACCGAACTCCCCCCAGTCATCCACTTATCCCACCGCCACCCCTTCCCTGCCCCCATCTCCCCAATGCACCGACACCGAGCCGCCGCGAGCGCCGTCGATCGATCTCCGGATCTCCGCTCCCCAACGCGAGTCGCGACCGCTCGTCGTCCCTGGTCCCGTCGGCGACCATCCGGCCCTCCCCTCTCCTCCACTCCGCCGCAGTGCTTCCTTCTCCTCTGCTGCCGTTGATCACGGAATCGCGGCGCGGTGGATCCGGCGCCGCCCCTACCTAGTGACCAGCGGTGGAGGACTGGAGGCCGACGCGGCCAGCGCTGCCCCCGCAATCTTGCTCCGGCTCTCCGATGCTCGCTCCGGCAGCCGTCTTCCTCCCGTCCTCCATTCCTCCTCTGCGGCCTGCGCACGGCGCCGCCGCCTCCCTTCCTGTGAGGAGCGGGCGATGGGCTGCCCAAGCCTGACGCACTTCTCCGGCCCAACCGGGCCGCCCGGCACGAAAAGGAGCCCATGGGCCCGTGCCGCCGGGGCCGGCGCGGCCCCCGCGGGTGAAGACGGTCCGTCACGAAGTTTACCGGGCCTAGCCGGGCTCGGGCCAGGCCGGGCCGGGCCGGGCGGCCCGTTTGTACATCTATACTTCCTGGCGGTAGATATACGCTCATGCCGGAAGGAGGAGACGGAGGTGCTGACGAAGAGTTGCAGTACGTGGACGTAGCTCAAGACCTGGACCAAAGTCCAAAAGGGCCCAAGGCCAACCTTGTTAGCTAAGGCAAGACCCAGATCATTAACCCTGTCTTTTAAATCATGCCATTACCTTTGCTATGATTGTGCATTTACGTTTCAGGAGTTGAATTGAAACCCTAGATGCATGATCCCTAGGTACCTATGCTCTATCATTAGTATGCTAGGTCGATAGCTGCTATGCTAGGACCCGATAGAAGTCGAGTGATGTTCGTCACTCGTGAGAACAGGTTCTTATGTTAGAATCATAAGATCTTTATAAATGGATTGCTCATGTGGTAAGAGCATGGGATTTGGGCTCCGGTCCAGTAGCTTTCGTGAGCTAAGCTTTTGAACGTACACTTGTCGGGAATGGGACCGGTAAGCCTAGTACCTTAATGAGACGGTGCGGTAACTCTTCCTTACTACTCTTGAGTAATCAGCTGCCGCCTTGCAACCGGGAGGTGGGTACATGTGTGAGGCTGGGTGTCTTGTGTGGGGCATGCCAGATAGCCTTGTACCCGGGACTGTAAGCTTTGATCCAAGCTGAGGACTTTTGGGAACCGCCTGGTCGGTGTCAGCTCTGTTGGGGCACCGCTCCGTGTGTTTAGGTCTACCTTGCAAGGTTATAAACCAATCAATTGCCGGGCTCTCACCGTTATCTGAGACTGCTTAATCAACTGGCCATGATATCCCTTAATGATGGAACTTGGTGAATACTTCTGTGTGAAGCGTGAATTAATTGTATTGTGCAATTCTTGATTGAATTAGTTGGCACACTTAGAAATGATAATTAACTGGAACTTGTGCTAAAATAATGAAAGTAAGGACATACTCTTTGTTGCTTTCCAGCAAAAAAACTCCACCGGCCAAAAAGCCTCTCATGTCTAGAGTTTGGTGATGTAGTTATCACCCGACGGTTAAGTCTTGTTGAGTATTAGTATACTCAGCCTTATTTTAAAAATGTTGTTGCAGGTGTTGTCTGGCATGGTGAGATTCCACCCGGCTGGGAGCTGGAATGGGTGGAAGAGGACGAGTGATGGCATCACGGATGGTCTCCTGTGATGTGTATCGTTGCGCTAGTTTATTTATTTACGCTGTTTTCGAATTCTGAACCTTTACTTCCTGCCATGAACAATGGTTTGTAATAATTTGGATTTAATTCGTGTTGTACTCTGGACTTGCCTTTGTGTGAGTTCTAATGCATATGACGATACTATGTTTAAAATTCCAAGTGATTTACCGGGCGTTAACCCGGCAACTAACGACAGGATGATACTTTACTATTGCTTAACAACCAAAGTGGATCAGTTATTAGGTGATAGTACGGTATTTTTCTGGGCGGGTTTTCACAGTGCGGACTTCTTTCCCAAACACAAAACGTGGGATTTTCCCCGCTTCGACTGCACGACCAACCCGATGCTCTTCCTCAACAAGTGCGAATCCTACTTCCGCCAACACCGTACCATGGCAGAGGAGCGTGTGTGGCAGGCATCGTTCATCTGGACGATGTCGCGCAACTGTGGTACGACCAGCTCCAGGCGGACGAGGGTGCGCCGCCGTGGGGACGATTCAAGGAGCTCCTAAACATGCGTTTCAGACCTCCTCCGCTTAGCCGTTGTTCGAGCACACCGAGTGCCGCCGCACCGGGTCCGTGGAGGAGTACTCAAACCGTTTCTAGGCCCTCCTGCCCCGTGCGGGTCGCCTCAATGAGGCACAACGCGTCCAGCTCTTCACCGGCGGCCTCCTACCGCCACCTAGCAATGCCATCCACATCCACAATCCGGAGACGCTCGCGGCTGCCATGAGCCCGGCCCGACAGATGGAGTTGATGGAGGCCGATCGGCCGGTGCAACCCCCTCCTCAGGCGCCCCCGCGCGGTCTACCGCCCCCACCCCACGTGCCCCGGCACCGCGCCGCCGCACCTCAACCGCTGCTAGCGCTACCTCCCCCTCCGGCGGCCGCCCAGCCGGGTCGGGGCGAAGGCAACCATCGGCGCCTCACCCCAGATGAGATGGCGAAACGATGCCGTCTGGGCCTCCGTTTCAATTGCAACGAGAAATATTCCCGCGGCCACAATCGCTTTTGCAGGCACATCTTTTTCGTGGAGGGCGTGGAAATCGACGACGGCACTGCCGCCGCAGGTGAAGCTGAGACCAAGGCCGACACACCCTGTTTTTCCCTACAGGCGGTGGTCGCGTCCCCGTGGTGGGCACGATGCAAATCGCCGTGGCTCTGGATGTTGCATCCCTCGTCGCCCTCCCCGACTCCGGCAGCACGCACAACTTCATCTCCGAAGCGGCGGCGCGGCCTCCGGCCGCACCTTCGCCAACGGCCCCGTCTCACCGCCTTGGTGGCCAACGGCGAGCAGGTCACCTGTGCCGGTGTCATCCGCGACGCCCCCCTTCTCATCGATGGCGCGGCGTTCCCGGCCGACCTCTACTCTACATCATGCCGCTGGCCGGGTGTGACGTCGTCCTCGGCACCCGGTGGCTCGGCGCTTTGGGCCCCATCGTTTGGGACCTTAGCAGCCGGCGCATGTCTTTCCAGCACCAAGGACAACATGTCTCTTGGACTGGCGTCGACAGCCCTTCGGTACCTGCTTTGGGCGCCGCCACAGGCCACAACGACGGACTCCCTCCTCGAAGCACTGCTGCTCACGTTTGGAGGGCTCTTCGCGGACCCGTAGGTCTGCCCCCAAACACGTGCACGACCATCGCATCATGCTCGAGCCCGACGCACAGCCAGTGGTCGTCCGCCCCTACCAGTACCCCGCCGCGCACAAGGACGAATTGGAGCAGCAATGTGCCGCCATGATCGAATAGGGGATCGTCCGCTGCAACGATTCACCGTTCTCGTCGCCCGTCCTCCTCGTCAAGAAGCCCGATGGGTCTTGGCGCTTCTGCATCGACTACCGTGCGCTCAACGTGCTTACCGTCAAGGACGCTTTCCCCATCCCGGTGGTCGACGAGCTCCATGGCGCAAGATTCTCCTCCAAGCCGGACCTCCGGTCTGGGTACCACCAAGTGCGCATGCGCCCAGAGGACGTCCACAAGACGGTGTTCCGCACCCACGACGGCCTGTACGAGTTCCTGTTGATGGCGTTCGGGCTGTGCAATGCCCCGACGACATTCCAAGCGCTGATGAACGACGTCCTCCGCCCGTTCCTACGTCGTTTCGTCTTGGTATTTTTTGACGATATCTTGATTTACAGCAAGGCGTGGGTGAACCATCTGCGGCACCTTCGGGCCGTGCTGGACGAGCTTCGCCGTCACCACTTGTTCGTCAAGCGCACCAAGTGTTCCTTCGGTGCATCCTCAGTCTCCTACCTCGGCCATGTCATATCTGCGGCAGGCGTGGCCATGGATCCGACCAAGGTGCAGGCGATCCCTGAGTGGCCGGCTCCACGTTATCCCAGGGCCGTGCGTAGGTTTCTCGGCCTTGCTGGGTACTATCACAAGTTCGTCCACAATGTTGGGACAATCGCGGCTCCGCTGATGGCTCTTCTCAAGAAGGAGTGTTTCGCCTGGGACAACGCGGCTACGGCAGCTTTTTCGGCACTCAAGGCCGCCGTCACATCCGCGCCCGTCCTCGCCAAGCCTGACTTCAGCAAGGCGTTCACCGTCGAGTGCAACGCATCGACGTTCGGCTTTGGCGCGGTACTGGTCCAAGAGGGCCACCCGGTGGTTTTCTTCAGCCGGCTTGTGGCTCCTCGCCACCGCTCGCTGGCCGCTTACGAGCGCGAGCTCATCGGTCTTGTTCAGGCTGTACGGCACTGGAGCCCATCCCTGTGGGGGCGGCGCTTCGTCGTCAAGATCGACCACTACAGCCTTAAGTACCTCCTGGACCAGCGCCTCGCCACGATTCCGCAGCACCACTGGGCCGGCAAGCTCCTGGGTTTCTACTTCGTGGTGGAGTACCGGTCGGGCGCCACCAACGTCGTCGCTGACGCCCTCTCCTGCCGTGACAACGACGAGGGCGAGGTGCTGGCTATTTCGGCGCCCCACTTCAACTTCATCAATCGCCTTCGCCACGCTTAGGCCACTGACCCCGCCGTGACAGCCATCCGTGAGGAGATTCGGGCAGGCACCCGCGCGGCTCCCTAGACGCTGGCAGACGGCATGGTCGCCTTCGACGGCCGCCTGTACATTCCACCGGCGTCTACCCTGCTGAAGGAGATCGTGGCCGCAGTCCACAACTATGACCATGAGCGCATCCACCGCACCCTCCACCGGCTCCGGCGGGATTTCCATTTTCCTAACATGCGTCGTTTGGTGCAGGACTTCTTGAAGGCGTGCGCCACCTGCTAGCGGTACAAGTCCGATCACCTCCAGCCGGCCGGCCGGCCAGCCTACTTCAACCCTTGCCGGTGCCGTCGGCGGTGTGGGCGGACATCGGCATCGATTTCATTGAAGCGCTGCCCAAGGTGCAGGGCAATACGGTCATCCTCTCAGTCGTGGATCGCTTCAGCAAGTATTGCCACTTCGTTCCGCTCGCGCACCCCTACATTGCGGAATCCGTCGCCCAAGCATTCTTCGCCGACGTCGTTCAACAGTAGAGCGTAAATATGTTTTTTCATTAACTCACGCGTTTCATATCATAACCAATATATATAGGGAAAATAAATTTTAATAGTGTTATAGACACGTGGCAGTGTGGCCCGTGTGTTGCAACCGAAGAAGTTAATTTTCATTAACTGATTTGTTTCCTATCCTAACCAATCTATCTAGAGAAAATAAATAAATTTATTTCTTTAAATAATTTTTCATTAACTCATTTATTTTCTATCCTAACCAATCTATCTAGATCTAGAGAAAATAAATAAATAAATTTTATTTAATAATAGTAATTATAGACACATGGTCCACGTCTCAACATATTTCTGCCAAAAGACAGATAAAAATATGACACGAGTCAGATCGGGAGGCGGGCGGGGCCGGGGGTGGCGATGCGGGAACGCGCTGCTGGGCTTGATTGCACCATGGCGGGGTTGCAAATAGGAGCAGCATGAATCGTGATGCCTAAACAATCATAAAGGGCAAAAAATATTAACAAGTAGTTATTCATCAAGGAAAATATTGCCCAAGTGAAATCACATGACTCGAGAGCGACGTCCTTTTCTTCCAGATCACGCCATCAGTGAATCATCATATCCCTAATCCACAAGAAGTAAAGGAGGGCAGCAAACTTTGGACAACAGTAGTTCTAAGTGCAGCCAGCTAAATCGTTTTTTGCTCCGTGAAGAATCGAGGAAAGACACCTCTCCAAGCCTCCCCCCCCCCCCCCCCCCCCCAAAAAAAAAAGACACCTCTCCAAACATATGGCATTACATCTCAAACCTAAGAAGAGAATGCACGCCCTGTTCGCTTGGCTTATCAGCCACCAGCCAACAGTACTTTTCTCTCAGAACAAACCAGCCACCAGCAACCAGTCACAACCAGCCAGCAGTATTCTTCTCTCAGCAGAGACCAGCACCAGCCATCAGCTGCTACTTTGTGATGTCTCTCCTTCCTCTTGATCTGGATGCTACTATTGGCTTCCTGCATAACAGAAAATATGACGCTAGTCAGTACCTGGAAGAGTGTGGTTATGGACAGATAAGACTAATAGCTGAGTTCATAACCATCTTAACAACCAAAGGATCATACAAAAAGAAATGGCCACAACAAAAGAAAAAAAAGTGTACAGTATTCGAAGAAACTTGCATTTGCCTACAATCTAATACTTTTTTTCATTAAACTCAAAGCAAGATAGATCACTTGCCCGTCGTGTGCCAACTGCAGTAGAATGGTGGATAATGCAGTGAAGGTTCATGTTGAATATAAAGCCTGTCAACACGTTGAAAACCCCAAAACCATGCCGAGGGGATGCAAGTAAGAAAATGAAAAGCCACCGGTCGGTCATCCGGGGCATGTCTTACAAATTTCAGTACCAAAATGCTTAATTGATGCATTGTATCTATTAATTGGAGTTTTAAACCCTGCAATTCACACCCAAGCTAATGTATTACAACACCAAGTGCTACGGATTCAATCTGAAAAATCAAACAATGGCTACAAAACGTATACTAAGAAAGCTCCAATAGTTTATTGCAACATTTATAGCTTATAATGTAGTTTGAAGCTTGAAAAATTATAAAATCCTTTGGGAATTTCTAATGGATCAGTGTAAGTATTATCCATTTAAGATGTGGGTTCAATATTGCATGGAAACTTATGTTCCAGTACGATCAAAGACTAAAAATTGAATGGTGACTTGTAATCTGTATAGGCATTTCATCTATTTTAAGACAACTTGATTTTTAGGTGTCCACTTCATTGGGCTGTATTATTTTAAATTTTGATTTTAAACACGTTAAAATTTTTAAAATGGATGCTCTTCATATTTCAAAACTAGAGGGATGAAAAAAGTTAGCAAAAATACAAAAATAAAAAGAAAGTACAACACACCGCACATAATCAAACCTATAGAGGAGTGGTATTCTTGATAGCATCAAGTATTTGATCTTCAAGTTTATCTTCAGAAAGCCAGACACTGCTCTTCTTGTGCAGGAGTTCCTTTTGCTCTGCCTCCTTCTGCTCCTGGAGCTTCTCCTTTTTCCGCCAACTCTCCAGCTTCTCAGCTCTTTCTTTCATCTGCAAGTTATCTCATCTTGGTTACAAGCATTTTTACAGCACCAACATCAAGTAGCTTTTACAGTCTGAACTGAAGCTAACTTGGCTGAAACAGGCAGGTATAGGATTTGATCGATGCCCTCTTAATCCCGAACTAACATAGCAAACTTACACAATGTTAAAGACTCGCATTCCAAGGAGCAATTCACCACACAAGTTGTGTATTGTGTTGCAACGGCGAACCGGGGGGGCGATGGGCAAGAAGAGAGGGAAGGACAGTAAGGAGACGGGGAAAGGAAACCTACAAGGCCCTGGCGAAATTCTTCCTCGAACGCGCGCCGCTCAGCCGCACGCGTCCGCGCGGCGGCGGCCTTGGCCGCCTTGCGCTCCTCGTTGGCGAGGCGGGCGGCCTCGGCGCGCGCCTCGGCCTTCCGCTGCCGCTCGGCCTCCGTCAGCTGCACCTCGTATGTGTACTGCTGCCGAAGCCGCCGTACGTCTCGCGCGTACCCCTTGCGCAGCCGGTCCAGCTGCGCCCATGCCTGCCGGGGATCCCCAGCGGGCCCCCAGCTGCCCAGGTGCCCGCTAGGCTTGGAGAACTCGTGCGGCTCCGCCCGCGCCAGGGCCTGCGCAGAGGCGTGGAAGCCGCGGCGGAGCGGGCGCAGGAGGTGGAGCGGCCGGGAGGAGGAGAGCGCCATCGCCGCCGCAAATGGAGGACGACAGATCGCGGGGGTGGCCGGAGCAGAGCAAGCGAGCCAGTAGAAAATACAGACCAGGCCCGTGATGAAGCCCATTAATGAATGAATGTGAGAGGTGGGTGCAGAGGAATTGGGCCGGAGATCTGCTTGAGAGAGAGATGGCAGATCGAAAATAAGAAAATTTTGCTAAACATAAAAAACGAAATAAGAACAAAAGCATGAATACAACGATGAAAAAAATCTACCTAAAAAAAGGCATTATCTGCCGGTAATGAAACATTATCGTCAACATCACGCTAAATGGAGCACCACAATTGCTCTCTTCTCAAAAATCATTCACCGCATCGCAGCATGCACCAAGCTGTAAGGGCAAATATGATGCATTTTCGCAGTGAGGGAAAAAAAAGGGAAGCAATATATATAGAGCATATCAATGGCAGTGGCCAGTTTGCCACTCTGACAAAGGCGTCTCTGTCTCTCTGAAAAGACGAGAAAATGATGTTGCAATGTGGTATTACAATTTTACGCGAACATGGTTTTTTAGAACCACGTACCACGTTGCTAACAGCATTTCCTAGCTCTAAAGCTCCCCAAAAATAAAGTTAAACTATAAAGAATGGAAAATGGTCTCCGCGACCCATCCTTTAGTATTTACAGTGTAAACTCCGCAGTAGTCATTGCTAGTCTAACTGTATGTCAAATAATCAACCCTCAGTAGCACGGCATCATAACAGCTTGATGGAAAATTTTCATCCAGATCCGTGGCGGCGCACTTCACGGTGTACCTCCCACCTAAACAGAAAGCATGTTCATGAACTAAACCTAGCAATCTTTAACAGAAACCCGATCCTTATAAAAATGTAATACCAAGGTGGTTACCTGCTATCACAGCTGGCGCTGCCACTCTCAACAGATGCAATGAAGTTCAGAAGTAATCATCGCCATTCTCGACAACCACCACAACTCCAATTGCCACTCTCAGCAGGCGGCACATTATCATCCCAAGGTGAGCATTGCCGGTGTATGTGCAGGTCACAGACTGCACATTTGAGATCAGGTGATGGCTCAGTGTTTTGGCACTTGGAACATGCTGCCACATCAGATGGATCAACTGTTGGGAAGTTCATATTTGAAGCTCCATCTTCTATCATAAAGCACATTTGATCAAAACCAGCTCCTTGTTGATCGAAGTTTCCTGCGCAAATGCCATCGTCTTGCAGACTAGTAGACATCACAAATGCATTGTCAAGCTGCGTATCATCAGCTTCAAGCAGCTCGGTAAAGGAGAAATAAGTCTGGGGTTCATATTGATCAATTGCAGAGTTGCCACCACTAGTGTCATTTGCTTGTTGAGTAGTAGTGGATTCAGGAGGGGCAGCATATGCAGTTCCTTGGGAAAAATCCCAGCCCAATAGCCCTGAAGCATCCACACTATCAGCCTCCGAAAAGGGGCATTCATTCATGTGGCTGAAATTGATGTGCCCATTCCCCGAAGATTGATTCTGGATGTAATACTCATTCGCAGATCTTGCTTGATCAAGGTATTCACAATTTTTAGTTTGTGCTCTTCTTATTGACAGCTTCTTGTTGCTTCCTGGGGCAAAGCTTACCATGTTAGTTGAATCAGCATCCACTGTTTCTTCCCTAACAGGTTCGACGATTCCATATGAAGCGAGCAGCGGGTCCTGATCCACTAAAGCAAAAGTCCCCTCACTAGATAGCATTGTTGACTGCGATGATGTAGCAACTGTTTGTTCACTACATTCTGGTTCAGGCTTTATATAATCATCTGAATGAGGACATTGGGGTATGGCTCTCCTTCGGCACCTACAGCATCGGTATGCAACCAACTCATCAATCCTTTCCTCCTCAAGTTGCAAGGCATCACCATGAAACCAATCTGTGTGCAGGGAATACCAAGATGTTAAAAAACAAAACAAAACATAACACAAAAGGATAATGCTTTAAGCTGCAACAATACTAAATAGACTTACTTCTGCACCTCTCACAGCGTACATAAAGGAATTCCGGAGAATAAGGTCTGTTACAGAGGCAGCAAGTCGGTTTTATTGATGAACCTATACCATCCTTACTTTTAAGGATCACATCATTAGCCCTGAAATTACTTCCATCATCCTTGTCATACTTATTTTTCTTCCATACAAGACCAAAATACGTTATCGCTTGAACTTTTTTAGGTTTCTTGGGTTTTTCTGACTTTGACTTTTTTGTTTTTGTCTTTGGCTGAGCTTGTACACTGGTGATATTCGGAGCTTGTACACTGGCTTCCACCTTTGCTAGTGTCTGGGATTCCACCTCCACGATTGGCTGGGCCTTCACATTCATAATTGGCTGAGCTTCCACATTTGCAAGTGGCTGTGCTTTAACCTTTGTGACTGTCTGCGATTCAACTTTCAGGGTAGGCTCAGCAGAATGGGAAGAACTAACCTTGAAGACAATTTTGGGAGCGGTCACTTGCTGTTGGCCAGTACTCTTCTGTTGTGGCCGGAAATAACTTGCATTTGTGCTGTAACTTGTAAGCATAAGATTCCGCTTCTGGAGGCATAGCTTGCATGTCAAATTGGAAGTAGCACTGCCTCCTTTGCTAACAACAGATCCTGATGTACACTCTTTATGACAATTACCTGAAAGTTATGTTTAGACAGCAATAGTGAGACAAAGCATTGGAAAGCTCAAATTGGTCAATAATCTTCTTGGATATATTAGAATAAAAAAAGAAAATAGATCATTTAAAGCGAGCTATAGACCCATACCTTGACAAGAGCTGCATTTCACAACATCCCTGCATGGAATCAACAAAAATACAGAAGTTAGTGTCTCGAAAAAGAATAAATATGCTATCAGTTTATATTACATAACGAGCGAAGTAGAAAAACAAACCTGTACATAACATCCTTCTTGCATGAGGTGCAGGGATAAACATCTCCTTTGTGAAAGAGATAAGAAAAGACATCTCCTGTATATGCTTTTATTTGCCTTGGGTACAAATTGGTGAAACAGAAAGAATTTGAAATTCCTGGGCTAGGCAAGGGGCTACTCCCAGAATGCTGCTCGTATTCTCGCAACATGTACAGTGGCACATGGTTTTCGGAAAACCACAATTTGCTATTTTCATCCTGATCACCTTCTGCTTCCAAGATATTTTTTGTCACACGCACAGGAAGATGCTTCTGGTTGGGAAACTTAAGTGCGTATCTTATCTTATTGTCAATTATCTTTTTACCACAGATGACGGCATTTCTGAGGGCAGAAAAGTCAGCATCAGAACTTTTTCCATCCGAAGGAATTTGATCTGGAGGGATGAATTCCTTCCATCTAATGTGGGCATCAAGATATCTAACCTGAGAGAAATGAATATCAGGATCATTGCTAAAGTAGGTTTGATGGTACTCTTTTATGACACCAGAACAGAAGTGCTACCTGCAGAGCAAGTTGAGATGAAGTCTGGCTTAGTCCAACATATGCTCTCCAAGAAAATTGACGCGATCGTCTTGGAAAATTGGAAGCTTCATGGTAAGGTAAACCTGCTATCTTCTTTTTACCACCTAGTGGGAGTCAAAACAAACCAACTTGTTCATGCCCTGGAGACTGATAGAGGATGAACTAGTAACAGTTAAAATTCACAGTACCTTGGCGAGCAGCTTTTCTTATGGTTGAACGTAGAATAGCCCCCCTCTGCAAAGTACGCTTTGAAATATTTCCTCCAGTCCACCAAGTCCAGCTGTTGTCATCATCAGTAGCAATAGCAGTAGCAGTACCAGATTCAGATGCCAACGAACGTCTTCTGCCACGCCTTCCACCAGCTCCACGTTTTTGGTATTGTGCAGGACGAGATGCTCCAGCCGATAGACCAGGAGATTCCACAGGCCAGTCATCTACTGGCTTCAACCAGCTTGCAGAAAATGCCACTACACGGATGTTGCTTTCCAACTGCATAGAATAGTAACAATTTTTAATGACATAACAATTGTAGTCATTTTTCCTCCCATTTATATAAAGAAAGAGATCCAACCTAGGAGAAATTATGTGGTTTTAAATTAATAAGAAGAAATGGACACACAAATTCGTGTTCAAGAGAACTCCCACCCCGACCAGTTGAGCTAGGCTACCTGTGACTACCATTATGGCAATAGCGCTCTTAACTGTAACTTTTATCTTTCTTTCAATATCCTTTACTGCATACTAAATCTTTAACAGTTTGTAACACTGTGTTTGGAGGTAATTTCCTTTGTTAAAAGCAAACATGCAAGAAGCAAACATGCAAGAATATAATGTATCTAGCTCAAATTGCATGATAAATCTGAAAATTAGTAATCTAATTAATGCCACCGCTCGCTGCCAGCATTCAGGGTTATAAACTATATCATGGCACTGTTTAGATGATAGGGGTAAATATTTACCTAAGGAAAATGATTTGTCCCTCCCATTTGCCCCTACTAATATTTGCCCCTTGGATGTTTGGATGAAGTGGTAAATGTGGATGTGGATGAGAGGGGGAGAGCGGGACCCACCACAAATTTGCTCCAATTTGCTACCTTTCAGGGGTAAATGGAATTAGGGGGCAAAACATTTGCCCCACCACATTTGCCCCACATGTTTGGCACTTAGGGGTAAATTTGCCCCATTTACCCATTTACCTCACCATCCAAACAGGCCCCATGACTTGGTTGTAGAATATTGTGGAGTATTAAAGGATACAGAAAGTTATAACCGAATGCTATAACTCACCTCAAGCAATAGGGGTATTACAGTTCTGCAGTCAGAAGCTTCTCGTAGTTGTTGATGCCATCGTTCTTTCTGCTGTGTGTCCTGTAGTGAACCAACTAATAGGCCACGCAAACTTTCCTCCATGTTGGCTAAATAAGCAACAATACTGGGGAAATGGCTATCAGAATTTTTTATTACATGCATGACACTGAGAACTCGAGCAGACCCTTTAGTAGCATTTGCAGTGGCCATGTTAAGAAAACAAGCCTTTTTATTTCCAATTGCTGAACTTCTACAAGCAAGGCACCAACCACATCTATCTCTTGGGACTTCCATAAGCTTCTTTTCAGTACATGGCCAAACAAATTGTGCGGCTGCCGAGGAAAATGCTTTCAACTGTAGGGAATTGTCCGCAGCCATTCTTTTCCTTGGGTTTGCAAACTGTTTGGATGCTGAAACCTTACCTTCCTCAGATATAATAACAGCAAGATTGGCAGCAGCAGATGCTGCAATATTGCCATGATTGTAGAGATTCATGTAAGCATGTGGTTTAAAATACGACAATTTTGTTGCCTTGCCACCACTCATGTTGCCAGGTCTTTCAGCAAACAGCTGAAGGTGTTGTTTACCTTGGTAAGACAGACAAAATGATTCTGCCTTTGCAGAAATGGCGCTCATGGTACCTTCCCTTGGCATACCATTACTACCAGCGTTGGTGGGTAAGTCTGGAAGGGATTTACTCTGAGCTGGCTGTGTGTGCGCTATGTTATATGCACCCTTCACAATGCCTCCATTCTGATGAGAAATTGACGATACCACAGATGGTCCAAAAGCTCTATTTCTGGGTGCATCATGTATGTTGTACTGAGATGGTAGAGTTCGATTGCAAACTTCAGCATTCTTCTCGGCGGCAGCAACTAAGCTGGGCATGCATTTTTGTTCCCCATTAGACACAGATTTCTGCTGCATATATGTTTGAGGAAGTGTTACTGTTTTACTGTCCCCACCATCTTTGAAAGTTGTCAAGACACTTCCATCTCCTGCTTTCATAGGAGTAAAACTCGACATACTGGATTGTGGAGTATGGCTCACACCAACTTCTTTACCTAGTTTTGATCTCTCGCTCTGAGCTACACCAAGTAAATGCTTCCAGTATTCCTCTATTTTACTGCATATATCCACATAGGCATCTGAGAGAGCAAGTCTTTGGAGGACCTTGACAACATCATAACGATTGTAATATCTTGAATAAGACTCCGCAACTGAAGATGTTCCAATCCTGCAGTATTTCATGGAGCAAATATTATAGGACAACCCGTAGAAGGTTATGCAGAACAAATCATTAGTAAATCTGAAGTACTGTATGATCAATTTGGAAGAACTTACACCAGCAAATAGTCGCAAGTTCCCAAGAATAGCCTCCCGCACATATCAATGCCAAACGTTTGAGCTCCTCTTGCACCACGCTCGGTTCTTGACGAAGTTGGTCCAAGCTTGTCAATAACACATTCTGGACAAAACCATTCTCCCTGAGGAAGGAAGGCTTTGTTTTGACCAATACATCTCGAATGATAAGCCCATGGGCAGCCGTCGCAGCATACCAAAGTCCCATCCATTCCACATATCCGGCAATCATCACTGTTGCCATCCTGAGAAGTGTCTGCTACAGTACCTTCTGAATTTGTTACATTTGGAGTGCTTTCCATGTTCTGCAAATCATTCATCTTTTTGTAAGCAGAGGCCTTAGAGGCTCTGGTCCAAACTGCTCTTGAACCAGCCTCCAAAAGGGTGCTAGAATCCATCTCATGTTCCATCTCTTCGTTATAGCCTTCTCGTTCCTCCAGTTCAGTTTTGAGCTCATCTGATTCAATCACATGATCACAGAGTATTTGCAGCACCCTCAGCTTCATGGCAACAGGAAGTTTATAGTATTCCGTGCCCAGGAGGCTTCTACCGAAACTCCGTCCCCCTAGATTCTTAACGCAACCCCTCACATACAGGTACTCTAGTAAGAAAGTTGGCCAAGTCAATGCATCTAATAATGTCCAATCCAGATACCTGCACATAATTCAAAGGGGGGTGAAATTATTGTCAGAATTTTAAGTAAGGAAACACAGCAGTTAGAAAATAGTTGTTGTAGTTAAGAAGAGGTTGAAACATAGAGTACTTACTTCAAGCAATTTGAAGCAAGCTGAGATCCTCCAGCAGATTTAGATTCGAGATGTCGCCTCAGTGCGCGCAATAGCGAGACATGTACAGCATCCAACAAGTTATTCTGCGCACTGCAATTAATGGCCGCAACAAAATCATCCAGCCCAAATGGACTCAGGAAGAGCTGCACGCTGAACGATCGCAGGAAGTTGTAAACAGAAAAGAGATAGCTTATGAACTCTTCTGGCACAGGAATGTCTCCCGATGACGGGGGCAACTCCACAGCCTGTACAGGAGGGCACGGCTCAGATGGTCCTTCTTCAGTGAAATCTGATGAATTACTCGAAGATTCAATATCCTCAGACATATCAGAGCCAGATCCACTATGCTGTGGTGCCTCAGGCCTGGCAGACGACTCGGATCCGTCGACCCTCTGCCTAGTACTTGCTGGCTCTTTCACCTCCGAGCCACTCCCTGATGAAACCAGCAAGTCCAGCTTCCTTTTCCTGCAGCTGACTTTCATGCCTAACGCACCATTCTCATCAGACATGAGAAATTCCTGGAGCTGAGGAAGCCCCAAATCCTCGCCGTGCCCATCTTCAAACACCACACTGTAGGCCCCAGTCGTGCTGTCGTAGGATGCAACCTTCCCGATCAGAATCCTCGCGTGCCCTGGAGCACTCCGGCCAACGTAGCGGCCCACCAAGCACTCCCCTACCTCCTCTCTCACCTGACGAAGGCCACGAGCCGGCGCGGGCGCGGCGGACCCTTGATTCGCCACCCTGCCATCACCTTCCTCCGTCTTGACCTCGCCGCCTTCCACAGCTGCCGCGGTGCACTCTTGCTCCTGAGCACAGCAGCCCCCATCCACCTCCATCTTCATCTCAGACGCCGGATCTTGCGCTGCCTCTGGAACAGTCCCTGCATTCACCTCGCTCGCTGTGGAAGCCGCAGAGTTCCCTTTGCTCGCAGCGCCACCCTCGGCTGCCTCCGTCGTCTCCGGTTCATCAGACACCAAAGGAGCCGCATCTCGGCCTTCCCCGTGAATGCTGCCCACATCACCCACCACCTCCTTGGCTGCAGGCACATCAGAGTGCTCTCCGCCCGCTGCACCGCCCTCGTTAACCTCCGTCATGGGGTCGGTCACCGAGGCCCCCACCACATCACACGCATGCTCCGCCTCACTGGCCGCGCGCGGGGCAGCAGCGGGTTGCTCTCCCAACGCATCGGCGTCCTCCATCTTCACCTCGTCGGCAGCAGCCGGCGCCGCGGGGGAGGATGAGGAGGAGGAGGCGTGGAGCACCCGATCGGAACCCTCCCGGGGCTCCACGGCGCCCATGGTGGTACTAGCGGCCGGGGGGGGGGGGGGGGGGGGGGCGAAAACCCTAGCGAGCGCGGCCTACCGGAAGCATCCTCATCGTCGCGAATCGGGGGCCTCGGGGACGGATTCCGACGCGGGACTGGTGGAGCGGGTGCGGGGACGAACGGGTGTTGGCCGCCGCCGGGATACGAATCTGGAAGGTGCGGCGCCGGTCTCGCCCCTTTGTTGCGGCGATGGCGGCAGCGAGAGGCCGGCGCGCGGACGGATGATGGAACGGGGTGGGTGGGAAGGTCGGGGTGCGGGGCTCGCAACCCTAGGCGGCGGCGGCGGCTGCGGTGGTGGGAGGCGAGGCGGCGGAGAGGAGGAGTTGGGGGGGGAGAAGAGGCGGGACTGCGATCTCTCACGATGGAGAGGGGAAGGGGGGAAAGGGAATAGGAGAGGAGAACTGCTGCAGGCCGACTAGCACACACACCCCCGACCCCGACTCGCATCGCACCCCACCAGCCTGGCTGGCTGGCTGGCTCGCGGCGCTTCCCCTTTTCGGGGGGTGCCGTGCGGGTTCGGGTCGGGTCGGGTCGGGTCGGGGCGCGCGCGCGCGTGCGGCCCGACCCGTCGTGCGGTTGGCTTCGTGCTGCTGGGTGCCTCGTTCGTTCGTAGGGGAGGCGACGCGGGCGCGCGGGGGGGCACTGCGGACCCGGTTGGGTTGGAGGAGCAGGAGCAACCGAGCAAGAGCGTGCGTGCGGTGCAGCAGCCTCACCGGGTCCGGCTGCGCGCGTTCGTTCCGCCACACCACACACCAGACACCACCACCACCGGGTGGGGTGAGCACGTACGACGGCCGCTGCTGGTCGACGGCCGCATTGCGCGAGGCGGTGGAGGGAAGCCGCTCCGAGTTTTTCAAATTCAAAACGGTGGAGGGAGCTCGCTCGCTCGCTTGCTCTTGCTCAGGTAGGGCAGGGCAGGAGGTTCGCTCGGTCGCTCGCGCCAAGTCTCTCGCCTCTCGGACTTGGCTGCTGATGCGGCCGGTGCCTGCCCCTTGCCCCTTGGCACGCACACTCTCGCTGTCCTTGCCCGCCGCGGTTGCTTTTTGCCGTGCGGTCCGTGTGCCCAGCCACTTGTGAGGCACTAGTAGCACACCAGTGTGCTTCTTTGCACACACCAGTAGGCTTATACACCGAACTACTATCGTGAACGTCTCTCTCGAATTGCTTGTCTATGCAGTGCATTTCGGCTATGAATAACATACTACATGATCCAGAGCCAGTCAGACGATGTATTGAACTGTCGGGGTGTGCCACCATGATATGTTTTATATATGTGTGTGTGTGTGATTCTTCGTCTTCAACTAGCCTGACACGAAAGGACACTATATAGCTGGATAGGCCCTAGATCTATTTTGAAGCAGTCGAGACAAAAGGAAAGTTCTTAAAAAATCTTGCATTGCTGCTTGGTTTGTCCGTTTGGTTGGTGGCTGGTTGCTAGTGTTGATTTGTTCTGAGAGAAAAGTACTCCTGGCTGGTGGTTGGTGGCTGGTCTGTTCCGAGAGAAAAGTATTGTTGCTTCTAATTGAGATAAAAAGGTCAGCTCGGACAACCACCTAACGAAAATTTCGAGGTGCCTTACTAATCACATGTGCCTTTTTTGAATCTTCGACTTATCGTACGAGAATTTAGAAACTCAAGGGAATTCTTGTAGTCCAGACAAAGCTCTATGAAGCAATTGCAGTCTGAATAGTCAACTCCAAAGGTGAATTGAATATCATGATAAGACACGATGATTGAAATCAATAACACAAAGTCTGCGAAAATTTGAAACTAAATTTTAAAATGTGTAACTTTTCAGTTAAAAACGATTCTCTCGTGAGCTGGTGTGGCTTATCAGCCACCAGTACTTTTGTCTCAGGATAAATAGTCATCAGCCACCAACCAGTAGCATTTTTCTCCTAGAACAAATCAACACCAGTCACCGGCACAATACTTTGAGATGGCTGAAGCACAGGTTTACCTTTTCGTTTAATGCTAGCTCCTAGTATTTTCGTTTAACGCTTTGGGTCTCTTTGTTTGGGTTTAGGCATGGCGTTTCATGGGCCGGGCTATAAGGAAAGTATTCATTCAGGCCGAAAAACTTTACCAACCAATCTCTCTACAGACTACAGCTTACCGACTTGGGCCTGATTGAATGCTAATGGGTCACAACAGGCCGGGCCTGCTCCGGCTGGATTGTCTACTTGCGTTTATTTATTTATTTATTTTTAAAATCATTTTGCAAATATATATGACCGTTTAAAAATTTATCAGTTTTGACCTGGTCAAAACTGATAAATTTTGAAACGGTCATATAATTTTGCAAAATGATTTTTAAAAAATATAAATAAAAAATTCCTACTTGCTGCATATCTGCCCAAATTCATCACCTGCAAAGAAAACTGAATTCTACAAGGATGACGCTGGATTCATCACTGGTGGAGGTGGAGCAAATGTCCAATTCTCAGCGCCTTCTAAACTACCACTTCAAATCATCTGCAAAAGTTTCTAGAAAAGAATATCAAGGAACATAACTGTTTAGTTCGTCACAATATCAATACGCAATGTAACTCAGCTAAGTGCCAAGTATTGGTAAATCGACATTCAACTGCAGATATTCACTAAGACAAAGCCACTCGAAACGCATATGTACAAATACAAGCATAATGAATTCAGTTGTGTTTAAACGACCCTAAAAATTGTTCATGACGAACTGCAAATCTGATGTGTCTCCTTTATTAGCACATACTACTAGTAGTAGATCTTTACATGCATGGAAATATTGTTGGATGGACTATCAGAACTGCAGATCAAATGTACAGAAACAGCAGCATCTATCCAATCTCACGTGTGACGAGGTGCTGATTGGGGCCAACGGATTCGGTGGGCGGGGCAAGGAAGGAGGAAAGCTGCAGCTGCAGTGGATTGGCATTGGTAGTGTCACGAGGTGTGGAGCAGTGGGGAGGGAGTGTGGTGGTGGCTGGCGGCTGGCCGCTGGGAGTTGGTACTACCGAGCAGCAAATTGCGGCGTCGCCCAGGGATTCCGTGGGTCGGGAGACGAGGCGCGTCGTCGTCCCCGCGACCCGGCGTGCCACCGTGCGGGGGGTGTCGTGGGCTCGGGAAGTTCGCCGGCGCGGCACTTCCAATGATTGGCGCAACCAGCGGCTAATATTCTGAGCTCGTGCTAGTTGGAACCTTTTGACGAGTCACGAGTTCACTTGACTCAGACACGTCGGAAAGTTAATTACAAGGCTCGATGGAGTTGGACGCGGCGCGTTTGGCGATTTCCTCGTGTCGTAGTATGGCAAATTAATTAACACACGTAGTAAAACGTCTTGAGATGGAGAGTTTCCGAGCACACATGCCGGATGCCGGTAGGAGAAGGTAGCTGGACTGCCTGGATCATACAACAAAAAAAAGAAACTATACTGGAATCCACTTGGTGTGGACTTGCCGGCAGTTTAATGATCCATTGTCCATCACGGCTACCAGCCGACAGTCGACGCCCTGTTCGGTTGGTAGTCTTCGGTTTGTTTTTGCAGAAAGATCTTCTTGTACATTTGCGGGTGGCTGGTTTGTTCTGTGAGAAAAAGTACTGCTGTCTGGTGGCTGATAAGCGAAGCGAACAGGGCGCGAGTGTTTTCAATTTCGGCTGTCTGATGCGTAGTACTATTTTGACCATACAAGGTAGTAAGTGACATTTAGCTGTCCTGATCTGTTCATGGAGTAGTAGTACACAGAACGCGCACCAGGGGTGACCGAGCAGCGAGCGGCGCACGCCAATGCTCGTTTAAAAAGGAAACGTTCTTTTGGTGTTGCACATACTACTACAGAATTTTGACACTGAAATGTGAATATTCAGCTTCTTTTTTTTTTGAATCGGACAGACTTGGCCATAGAGAGATTACGACTTGCGTCCTGTTCGGTTGGCGGTGGTGATGGTGGTCTTTGGTTTGTTTCGAGAGAAGAAAAAATCTCTTTGGCTACTGGTTCTTAGTGGGCGATTTGTTGTGAGAGAAAAAATACTGTTGGCTGGTGGCTGATAAGCCAAGCGAACAAGGCGTTGCATGGTAGTATGTATTTTATCAGCGAGCTGCCTTGAAGCACAGATGAATACGGAGTATTTACCTCGCCGGCCGCCGCCATCCTTCGCCGCGGGCTCGATCGGTCAATCCGATCCGTCAACTCCTTGTGTGGGACACGAAAGACGACTTGCAATGCGGGCGGCCGTGCATCGATCGCGCTGGCGTTGACCACGCTCGGCGCTAGAGGTGCAAATTGAATGTGATGCGGTGCACCTCCGAACCTCCTTAGTTCAATTATTTGTAGCAAATAATTGAACTAAGGAGGTTCGGAGGTGCATCTAACGGTTACCCCTTTGCAGCCTTACTCGGCGGCCTACCGGGAACTGTCTACTCCCTCTCATTTTGATAATATTTGAGTCAAACATTAAGAATATACTCCTAAACTATAAATAATTTTTAAGTCATCGTATTTGAAAATGTGAAAACTACATAATAGATTTGTCTACTAGAAAGATTGGCGTGGCGTTGCCGCACCATGACATATAGCCCAGTGATAGGTAGCAAGGTTGTGGATATTTTATGGGATTTTAGGTTGTGGATTAATTCTTAAAGAGTTTACGATATTTCATAGTTAAAAAGCAGGGACAGTGGATTCATTATGATAGAGTTAGAGAACTTTTTTTTTGCAAAATTTTTGAGTTGTGTTTAGATTTGTAAAGAGTTTATGGTCTTTTCCATAAAAGTTTGTGAACCGTGTGCCATGTATTAGTTCCTGTAAAGTTCAAGTTTAGTGGAGATGCATGATCGTGAGTTAATTATTATAATAAAATTACATGAGAGGTCGCTTGATCGAGGTAGATGTCGTCAAATTTTTTGAAAAATGGCTTACAAAATGTTAGCTTTTTAAAAAAATTGAGGAGGCTTAATTAAAATGTCGGGCAGTGGTTGGACTACTATTTCTTTTCGATAAATTTTGAGTGTGCTCTATATAATTAGCAACCCTCTTGGCATTCTTTCAAAGCTCTAGGGGGTTTTTGTAAAGTTGTCTGAGAGGCGGTTGGAATGAAAATATTTTTTGCAAAGTTTGAGGGGGTTCCCATAAAATTATTTTTGTGGGTTGGACTACATGTTAATTTTGATAAAGTTTTTGGGTGACTTTGTAACAGTGGCAACTATATTGGCATTCCTTCAAAACTCGAGGTGCTTTCCACTAAACCTGAGAGGTGGTTTGATCAAATACTATTTTCACAAAGTTCGAGAGGGTCCTTGTAAAATTACCTAAGTGATGGCTGGATTACATACTACATAGATTGATACACACGCTACATTTCACTAGGGATAATCTGATGTACTGTGTAAATATATAGTTTTAAGAGCACTTTTTTTTATGAAGTTCGAACACAAAGTCGTTTGCAACTGAACAAAATCCGAGGGGGATATCGAATAATATAATTTATAAATGAAATTATGAATACATAATTTTAAAAATAGTTGTTAAGGTCTTTTTCGCTTACAAAATGAGAAAACAAAATTTTAACCATGAATCCAACAATAGAACCGTGGGCCACACGAACCACAACGTGTGGGTCACACTTGATGTGGGTCCCACACGAATATCTCATGAATCCACGTGGGTCCTGCACGTGGGCCCCACCTTAACATATTGTGGGTCCCGCATGAACAGTATCTGTGGCCTGTGGATGACCCGAGCCATCAATGTGCAATCCAACGGCTCACTTTTTCGTGATGACGTGGCGCAATGAGAGGGCAGGAATCCCCACTTTAGGTCTTGTAAAGATAAAGATAATTAAACTGCTAGCTGTTTTTTTCAGACCAGTCTATACCGCTGTCTGACGTTGATAGTCTAAAAAGCAAAAAAAAAAATGATAGTCTCAAATGACAGAGCTCAGCCCACTACAAGCACTATGGGCCACATCAGTAATGTCGAGGCCCACTCCACTAGGCCACTGGACCGAAACCGCCGGTGGTCATTGCGGCGGGTACGGCCGACCGCACGGAGCCGCCGGTCGACGAGCCGCCGCCGGCGACGTCGATGTCCTCGCGCTCGGCCCTGGCCACCGCCGACCTTTGTCCAACGCCGGCAAATCCACGCGGATTCCTCAATCTCCTCCTTCCCTGACGGCCTGACGGATGATGCTTCGGCGACTCACCAGCTCGTTGGTCAGTAACAGTAACACTGACTCCCGATCACTCCCCCGGTGCTCCTTCCCCAAACCCCACAACTTCCGCGTCTACCACTCTACCCCCAAGCTCCCCCAACAACAATACCTCCGTTGATGCTGACACCTGACAGAGAGCCATAGGTTTTTTTTCTTTTGTTTTTCTTTTGCTGCGTGCTTCATTTGCGGAACGACCCTTGGTAATTTATTAGAGGGGTTGATTGATGGGGCCACGCATAGGAGAGTTACGCCCTTGTCTGTCCGTAGGTTTTGTCATCTGAATCTCGTCATAGCAATGCAGTTCAAGCACTTCATTCTGGAATCTCGGAGCAGTATGCTCTCATATATCTCGTGCCGTGCTGCACAGAATGCCGTGCCCCTCCCTGTCGAGATGTGCGGCTTGGCCTAGTTATTTTAATCATCAATTACTTCCTGGACGATCATACATAATTAGGGAAGCGACCGATACTTTATTCATGATGACAACAAATGTGTCCTCTCCCTTTTTTCTACTGACCTAGAGACGGGGTAATCACATGACTTGAGCGCAGTTGAGCTTGTTTATATTTTCTCACATGCATGTTGCTTGTAGCTAGTGTGCCTTACGGTATCACTTCAGTGGCCACACCCTCATGCTTCAGACCTCAACTACAGTCTAAAGCGTAGTTCGGCTTCAGGTTTTGCTTCAGATCCAAGAGAACCTTCAGTCTTGATCTATATTACTGTTTTCTGACATCAGTGTGACAACTAATTGTAGTCAGGGTTAAAATGGAACACGGTTGCCGTATGTAATTTCCCTTCTCCACAGCTAGTCCATAAAATGCTGCAACATGGTCCTCGACACATCAGGGTCATATTAGTATGATGTCAGTTTGAATCTAAGGCGGACTCTTGCTCCATTGAAGCCACTCTATGAGGAGTAATTTGTAGTTTGTCAAGTCGACATTTAAGTCAATAGAAGAGCATTATAATCTGTACTTCTGTCACAAATATATGCGAGAGGCTACTCGAAGTTAAGTACTTCGCGCACATTGAATTACGCCTGTTCTGTCATTCCTCTGTGTGCATCTTGTAGCAAAAAAGGAATTAACTGTAGCTTTCCAGCAAACCTTGATGATTATTCGCAATTGACTTTTCTTGGATATTCATTCTGGACTAAAGTGGCTATTAAAATTCGGTGTGTCTAAGAGTCATAGTTGATATTTCAATTTTGGTAACACTCTTTTCTTTTACTATATAGTATTCAAGATGTACTTTTAGGAGACAAGACATCATATGGTCTTTTATGGCATATGGTCTTTTATGGCAAGTTCATTCAGAAATATGTATGCTCCAACACATTTTTAGTCCTTTACTGAAATAGAATTCAAGCCCCAACAGTTTGACAGTTTTGTGTAATTATGACGCTATCACTTGGAAAGAGATCACCAAGCTGTATAAATTCCACGATTTCTATATTTTTAAAAGTAATACAAATTTATATATGGGGAAATCCCATGGCAAATGGCTGCAGGATTCTATCTAACTAGCCTTCACACTCTGCAATACTACTTAGTTTGGTTACAACACATTAGCTTGATCACTATTTATCTTGAGGGTGCCACAAAAAGTTTTCATATTTATATCTTAATGAATACATATTTTTGTACTTTTTATGATGGAAGATCAACCAACAGGACTTATATATATTTTCCCCAAACAGTACATTACTAAGGCGGGTATGCATATTCTGATCTTTACCAGTGAGCGTGCAACAGTTGATGAATTCTTCACGCTGAAGCTCAATGCTGACACGGCAAGGAAATCATAGTAGTAGCCAATGCTCATTTGCTCTCATACCTCTAAATGGTGCAGCTACTTGTCCAATAACCAGTGTGCTACTAGTTTGTGTAGGTTATTCCTCGAAATGGTGCTTCAAGGCCATGTGCGTGGGTAGATTAGGTATCAGATTATTTCGCAGTCTAAGAATAGAAAATGACATCTAGGTCTGAGACTGAGTTCTCAGTTCTCTCTCTTCGTTTACTTTAATTATTATTTGGCAGCTTTATTTTTTGCTCTTGTTTTGCTTTTACCTGTCTATCATATAAAAAGTTGTGATACAAGAAAGGGCGCGTGAGCTGCTTTCCTTATTCCATTTGTTTTATACTTACAAGAAGCCTGCAAAAATGTTTGAAACAGGAACGGACTTCTTTTTTGCTTAATCACATGGCACCTCTTTAATCAAAGCCTTATCGATAATCAACTCTATTAATTAATCCTTGGGAGGCGGGTTTGGTCCCTTGTGGGTACACTAGAAGCAAGTACAGCTGTTCACTTATTCATAATCAGCATCTGCAAATTTTCTCCAATGAGAAGCTTTTTTTTGTCCACAAAGTACAAAATATGGATCATCAAGATACTTACTATACAATACTGCTTTATGATTGTTAAATGTTTGAATTTCGAACACAAGATCAATCAGAATATATAATTAGATATTCTCACTTCTGAATCTTCAAGTACTTTGTCATGGTTTGCTCTGTTTATGTCAACCATAATTGAAGGATTTGGACTAATAGAAAGTGCATTACTATTTTCAAGAAGTCATCTTCCTGATGTTTATCTTAGTGTGCCCACTTATACACAGACACTAGTACACTACAGCTGTATAAAATGATGTGTGATATTTTACCTTTGTGAGCGTTCTTATTTAAAACTTTGAAACTATGATAGTATGATCTAGATGTACAAATCAGCTTCTTAGCTTTTCGTAAGTCATTACATTTGTTTCTTGCTCTTAAGTTTATTTTTACTCTTGTGTGTTTGACATTTTCTTGCTGTTAACTTTGTTTTCCTCCACAATGGAAACCCCAATTTTCCTACATTATTCACTAGGTGGGGGAACGGGTTAATGGCTCACATCAAACACAGTGATTTCAAATCTCTCAGTGTTCTCTTTCTTACCGTCATCTTGTTCACTCGAACTACTAAGGGCCAGGAGTGGGTCAGCAGGCTGACAGGTTATAATAGCACTCAGATGTGCTGCAATCTTGGTGAATCAACATTTGTTTTTGTTGAGTGGAGCAACTCGAAATGCTATATGTCCCAAGAAAAAATAACAAGCAGACCGTCTATGTTTGATTGGATTTTGTTAAGTGTGTCAGTAGTGTTTCTTTGTTCCACAAGGCTGAGATGCAGTAAATGCAACAGCTTTGTTTAGATGGTCAGAAAATTTCGTCTTTTCAACGCAATGTAGCAAAAGGTAAATTTCGACTTTTTTGGTAAATATTGTCCTACCATGACCTAACTAGACTCAAAAGATTCGTGTCGCAAAGGCCATCACAATCGTGTAATTAGTTTTTGATTTCATCTACATTTAGTATTCCGAACATATGTCTTTTGGCGTATTTAATGTGGTGGAGAGAGAGTCAAGAGGAGGATTCCTAGCAATCTAAACAAGGCCGTTGTGTACAGAGCTTTTGATCTGTTGTTCATATTTCCACCTTTTGCAGCGGAAATTTGCTCCAGCGGTCTGCACCTTCAGACATCGGAGTACAGTAATTCCTACAGACCTCAGCTGTGCACATGCACTGTAAGCTTTGATGTTTCCAAGACAATGGACAGAATTATCTCTTTCCTGCTCTAATATTGTCATCCTCCATATACATATTGTGTGTAAAACTTCCATGAATATGTCGATAATATATTCTTCGATATATTTTTTGAAGATGTTTTTCTCATCATAGCACTCTCATATGTCTGATTAAGGCCCTCCTCCTCTTTTGTGTAATCTATTATTGTCAAGAAACATTATTCTAGTGGTGACGTTCGTATTAAACTTTGTCTTGTACATTAAGGCATCCATAGTTTTATGATAACGAGGAATTCAAGCTTTACAGTTACAGCACATCATGGTTTTGACTGCCTTTTTTATTTGCTATTTGAGTTACTCTCCTGCCACTGAATTCCCAAAAGGCCCTTCCTCCAGTCTTATCCCTTGAGGTGTGAAAGGTGCATGGAGGGGGGAAAAGTTTACCCTGCCTTTGACTGTTAGAGGTATTAAATAAAGTTATTTTTTCAAAACTACCTTCACAACCTCTGGACAAAATGGCGAGACGAAGCTACTTACTCCCTCTGGTTCCATATTATAAGTCATTTAGGACAGCGACACGGTCACCAAAGCACAACTTTCGCCCTGTTCGCTTGGCTTATCAGCCACCAGCCAGCAGTACTTTTCTCTCAGAACAAACCAGCCACAAGAACCGGCCAAGAAGATTCTTCTCTCGGAACAAACCAAAGACTACCATCGACCACCGGACCAACCGAACAGGCTGTTTGCCTTCTGTTTTCTATAAAAATCTTATTGGAAAGGTATATATGTATATTCTTGTGAAAGTAATTTTCAAGACAAATCTATTTATATGATTTTCCATTTTCAAACTCAACGTCTTAAAAGTTATTCATGATTTATATTCCCAATATTCGACTCAAACCTTGTCCAAAACGACTTCTAATAGTGAACCATAGGGATAGGTCTTTAACCGTATGATTCGAGAATGATTATTGTAGCATTAGAGTGACAAATTATGAATTAATAGGCTCATTAGATTCATTGTGCAAAGTTACACTCATCCGTGAAAGATTTTATAAATAAACTTCATTTAGCGCTTCATGTATGCAAGATTCTTCGGGGAAAAAAATCTTATCCCCTCTCACCAAATCCTAAAGCCCTCTCGGAACTGTGGGTGGGGGGGGGGGACAAGTAGGAAACAAGTATATGACTTTTGTGTGATTCTCAAGATTCTGAAAAAAGATGATGAACATTGGGAAAGCTGCATAGAAAGATGAGAAACGAAATGCTTTATTAGGAACGGGTATTAGTAGTAATAATAATAATATAAATAAATAGTAGAATTATCACCTCTCCCACAAAATGAAATCAACTAACGACTTCCTTTGTGTTTTAATACTTTTATTTTGAAATGTCTGCTAGGTTAAATTTTAAAACCATTTTCTTACAAAACATCTAGATTATTACATCTTAATAATCACTATATTTTCACCGTTTTATGCATGTATTCGTATTATTTTAGAAACATCATCGAAAAATGTGGCAATCAAATGTGTGCAATGTAGACTATGGTGCAGTGCATTGTAGCAGATGGATAACTATGAAGATTTTCTCTTACCTGCTGCTGCTGGATCTTTAAGTTGGACTGTTGGAGATGGATTGAAATTGTATCGGTTGGAGATGGAATGCAGGCGTACGATGGTAGTATAAGGGCACTCCCAACCCAGACTCTACCCATGGAGTCTATATCTCGAAGACTCTATCACAAGAAACTATATTCTCTAATGCAAATTTTCTACCATGAAGTCTATCTAATATTCCTCTCGGATCTTCTACTCCCGCTTTATTAAATAAGAGGACACATCGCGTATGTGGGCAGCCACACGGGATCCGCACGGACCTCGTTTTGCGTGTAGACTTGGAGTCTAACTTAGACTTGGTTTCTAAGTTTTCACCCCTCTCTCATCCTTAAATTGCTTGCCACATCAGCAATTTGCGTAGGTGGCAGTGTATTTAATGACTCTGGACTCTACCATAAAGTTTGGGTTGGGAGTGCCCTAAGGTGAGAGTATTCAAATTTGAGGTACCATGCTTATGCGAATAGTTTAAATAACTCAATTAATAAACGGCAATTCTTTAACTGTCTTTTAATTTATCTCATCCATTTTTCGGAAGACATTGTTTGTCTCATTCGCTACTCTACTGTTCAATAGTTGGACTCCAGTACACTTTCGCAGTCCAACCAATTCAGACGGCTGGTCAAAAGAGAGAGAAGGTTACAGAGAGCAGGAAGGAAGCCCCGCCATTCTTGTGCAGTTTCTGCCCCAAATCTCCTATATTTTATTTGTCATCTTCTCATATTATTCAAAATTGAAAAGTATTTTCCCTGATGACTTGGGTATAATACTGGCACAACCAGCTGCCGCTTGCTGATGCCTGGTAGTAACCGGACACAAAGCAAAACTAGAGAGCAGGTGTCCTCCCTCCCTTGTCTGTCTTCCTCTTCATTTGAGTCCTATCGAGCAAAGTAGTAGCAAACCGAGAACAAGGAATTTGCCCAGCAAGCTCCAAGTTCCAACCAAAGAAGAGCCCTTCACATTGTTTGTGATGGAGGGGAGGGAGGGCGTTGCAGTGGCAGGAGGAGGCCATGTCTCCGGTCATGGTCTCTTCAGAGCAGACATAACCATGGCAGAGGCAGCGCAAGAAGCAGCGAAGGGGTACCGGTCCTCCCCCTCGCCGTCGACGTCCCCCACGCCGTCCCCGCCACCGGCCGAAGCTGGCCACGGAGGGGACGCCACCGCAACTCCACTTGCGTGGAGTCTGGGTGGGGGAGAGCCCGGCGAGGCCGCGGCCGCGGTGGGCAACGGCATGCAGACGGCAGGGCAGAGTGAGCGCGCCAACTTGAGCTCCGGACGGCGCAGGGGCCGCCCCCGCGGCTCCGGCAGGCGCCAGATCCTAGCCACTCTAGGTCAGTATGCATCCTCTGAAATGCAAAGCTTCCCCTTTCTTCGTGAGCAACCAGAAATTTCCATTCTCGCTTTATAATTTCTGGCTATGTTTGCTCCCCTTGTTGATTTCTGTTACATTGCTTGGATGGGGTCCAGCTAGGCTGATGTGTGTGTGCTTTTCCGTTACCACTGGCCAGTTACCACGGTTCTGCAGTTCATTGTCCCATTCATCTCAGTATCAATTACTGAAGTATATATACAAAAAATGAACCAAATCTTATGTTTTCATCCCATTTCTTCCTACCAATCATTCTTTCTCGGGAGATTTTTTTTTTGCCTGGGTGGATTACCTAATCAACCTAATCAATTGGCATGGTTTAGTTAATTTTCTTAAAGATAAGCGGTGACTAAGGTACCTTTATCATCATCTAGTGGTAGTTTAGTTTCTTGAAAATTGTTCATTTCTCTTTCTGACTGGTTCCTTCAAATGCAAAAGGGGAATGGTATGCACTGTCAGCCGGAGGGAGTTTCACACCTCATGTCATCATCGTGGGTGCTGGGGAGGTAAGACTTGTGTTCCATCTCATCACAGCATCATGTTTGTCTGCAGCTAGTTTGGCATTGTGAGTAGTGGGCAGTGCTTGCCGTAACGGTCTCACTGAGCTTTCCTGGCTAATTTGTTGGTAGGATGTCGCGGCACGCGTAATGTCGTTTTCTCAGAAGGGTCCACTCTCGATTTGCATCCTCTCTGCCAATGGGACGATCTCTAATGTAACATTGAGGCAGCCGGATTCATCTGGTAGCACCTTCACCTATGAGGTAAATAAAGACCCTTTGCATCTTATTATTCTCCTTGTAATGTTCCGACTTAGGACTTGGAATCCACTAGCTGTTGTGAACTGAACTTGGAACTTGGAAGCCCTGGTCACTGCACAAATTTGCCCTGTTCAGTATTAGTAGTATTGTTTATACTCAGATCAAACACAGTGATTTCCTGGCAATTCTTGTCTTTTTGCAAAAGATGTATAAGCTTTGATTTGGTATATCATGCAAGTCAAATTCTTTGACTTGATTATGATACTTCATGAAACATACACACACTGTCATAGGTTCAGCAGTTGGTAGGCCTATTGTGTTGGAAAAGGCTTTCCCTTCCACCTTTTCCTTTGTCCGTGATCTCGTCCACCTTTTCTATGTCCCTTCCATTTTGTTCTATGCACATTGTAGGTGCGATTTATTTCAGCACTCTTAGGTCTCCTAATTGCAACTTAGGCTATGTTAACATGCACAGAAACTTGTTAACATTTTATAAATGGCGACGGGACTTCTAAAATGACTACAGAAGTTAACTTGTTAAAATTTTATAAATGGCGACGGGACTTGTAAAATGACTACAGAAGTTTCTGAGTTGTTTTATTGCTGCAGCATCACAAAGATTTCATACACCATGATGTCTGCATTTATGCTGCCTGCTCATGTTTAAACGAACTGCTGTGTTTGTGTTGTTCAGGGCTGTTTTGAGATTCTGCAATTGATGGGCTCCTTTACAATGGCCGAGGAAGGTAGGAGGAGAACCGGTGGCCTCAGTGTCTCTCTTGCTGGCCCTGATGGCCGTGTGGTTGGTGGTGTCGTGGCTGGGATGCTGCGTGCCGCCAGTCCTATACAGGTACAAATCCGACTGAAACCCGTACCAAATTACAATTTGCAGTCACAATGAAAGCATCAATCAAAACAGAAAAACTTCACAGTAGCTGTGTTTCCTTACGAACCTTTTGGACTGCAGGTGATTGTTGGGAGCTTCCTGCCCAACAGTCTGAAGCAGCATCAGAGGAGGATGAACTTGCAGCACCAAGCATCTCCTGCCCCGGCACTCCCTGCACCTGTGGCTCCCCCTCCTCCTCCTCCTCCTCCTCCTCTGTTCACATCGGCGATGCCGATCTCTCAGGCTGCTCCAGGTAACGGGTACCACGGGCGGCCGCCGGCGTCCGCAGCGTCTCCTCAACCCCATGCCACCGTGGAGCACGTCGCCGTGAACCTGAACGCGACGGGCTTCGCCATGGTCGGCTGGCCTGCAAGCTCACCGCCCATGGCGCACAGGGCTTCACCCGACATCAACGTCAGCTTGACTCCCCAGGAGTAGAGAAGGAGGAGCGGGTGTGGCGGTTGTCGTCATTCTTTTGCCCCTGACACATTTTGTGGTGCATGTCACTTGCTGGCCATGCGTGATGCGTTGCCGGCCAGGTGGGGGGAGAAACTAAGCTTAGAATGGTGAACTAAGGTTTAATTTAGCCAGGATCGGTAGAGTGACGAGTAGACGCTCTGATGAACTAAGTTAGAGAGAGATGGTCAATTTGTTGGGTTTACTGCTCCGTTGATTTCGCCCATCAGTCTGCCTTGCAGAGCTGTATCCGTTCCGTTGTGCTCTGCACTCTGCTGCTTGTTCCGCTGCTGACTTGTTCCGGAATTCCATCAGTTATTTTTCTGGGCCAAACTAGTGGAGTTGTGCAGATTGTTGGGCCGCACCTAAGGCCCATACGTCTTGGTTGGCCCATCATCGTCGTCATAAACTTGCGATAAGGGAAACGATGACGTGGCCGCTTTCGGCCGCCAAATCACTTGATCAGCTGTCGTGACATGAGCTGATGAGCATCTCCACGTCATTTCGCGCGCGCAGATATTTCCAGTTGCATCCCAGCGGCCGCCGCCCTGGCCTGGCCTCTAGATGTCGCCTTCAGCTTCGGCCACCTTCGCTCACCTTCTAGACTCCTCTCCACCGCTCGGCAACTTCTCTATAAATTCCCTGTCAGCGCATCACGGAACGAGCAGAGAACCAACGGAGCACAGCTCGATTCGGCACACAAACAAGCAGGCAACTCGGTCAAGCAAGCACAGACACCTGCGATCCATTCTCCGCTTCCAGAGCCCGCGCGCGCTCAGCTCGACCGTCGGCGAGGGATGGCGTACATGCGCGTGACGCACCGCGACGAGGAGGGCAGGAAGGTGACGGAGAAGATGCCCGTCCCGGAGACGCGCCGCCCGGACACGGCGAAGCACTACGAGCGCAAGCTCGAGGACCAGGGCCTCCACCGCCTCGAGCGCCACCCGGCCAACGCGCCCCGCGGCGTCGGCATCGGCGCCCCGCCGCCCAAGTCCGGCCACGGCGGCAGGTACACCTGGGAGGGCCCCGGCAGCCTCGTCCAGGACGAGCTCGACCCGGCGCCGGCCGCCATCGACCCCAACGACCCCAACTACGAGGACGACGGCGGGGCTGTGGACGACGACGCGGCCAGGGAGGCGCTCGTCGGGGAGGTGGAGGTCGCCAAGGTCGCCGCGGCGAGGGGTGGCGTCGCCAGGGTCGACGTCGCGCCGCCCCTGCTCCGGGAACAGGCGCAGTAGCTAGTTGTTGTTCTGGTTGCTTCTGAACAGGGCTCATCCTTTGTGGTGGTGTGTGTGGGTTTGGCCCTTGCTGAGTGAGGCTGATGATGAGCTTTTGGGTGTGAACTCATGTGTTTTGGTGTACAAATCAATCAATCAATAATCGAATGTGAGCTGAACTCGAATTAACCTTTTATGTGCAACCGTGTTTTTTTTTTTTGCAAATTTTGTTCTCTGTAACTTCAATTTCGTGACCACTCTCGGTTTCAATGGACTACTCACTTCTTGATCAGAAACTTGTTGTCACAGTACAACACTCAGTTTGGGCTGCAAACGAGTTATTACTAATGCAAGTTGGCCCATTACCTATCTACTACTGCAGTGAAAGAAATGGGCTAAATCTTCTGTTTAGTTGGGCCGCAAACAGGCTCATCACGGCCTGCTCGCATGCATGGTCAATGGCAAAGGCCCGGTTCTGTCAAGGAGGGAGGCTTTTTGCTAGGTTTCGGCACAACCACCGCACGACCAACTCCGCTCGCGTTCTCCCCCTCCCGCCGCCCGGCGGCTGCCGTGTCCGTTTGCCGCGCCGGAGCTGACCAGGCGACGAAGCCAGTATGGCCAAGGGCGACGACGCTTTGGCGCGGAAGCGCAACCGGGTGCGCCGCAAGCGCCTGCGCAGCAGCGAGAACGCCGTCTCCGCGCGGGTCGCGGCAATCATCGCCAACAAGCGCCGCCGCAAGTCCGGGAAGCGCCGCGGCTGCGAGGGCATGTGCTTCTCGCTCCCCACGCCCGAAGACCCCTTCAACGAGCGCCACGGGAAGAAGCGCAAGGGTCAGGAGCCGACCGACGACACAGACGCCGACGCCGACGCCGACACCACCGTGGCCAAGGACAACAAACCCAAGAAGAAGAAGGACGCGAACACTACAAAGCAGCCGCCGGCGAAGGCCGGGGCCAAGGCTAAGTCGAAGGCCGCACGCGAGCGAGCGACGGAAACCGAAGAAGAAGGCCGCGTGGACTTCGACCGGCCGTCCAAGTTCCTGGTGGTTTGCCTCAACGCCATCCGGGATGCGGTGGCGCCCGAGGACGGCGGCGGCGGCGGCAGCGGCAGCATCCACGGCGCCGGCGACTGGGGCGTGGAGCTCTGGAGGTCCTGCTCCGCCCCGGCGCCGTCCGACGTGCTCGACACCAGCGGCGCGTGCTCCACGACGGAGCAGACGGCGTGGCTCGTCTCCACGGCCTGCGACATCGTCGCCAGGAAGGAGAGGCTTGGGATGGTCGTCTCCTGCCCTTTTCTGCTGTACCTCGTCCCGTCCCAGGAGAAGGCCGCGCAGGTTGGTACTGCCATTTGGTACTGCTGTATTTGTATATAGATTTAATGAATGAAATGTGAATAATTTAGTTAATTTGGTGTCGTTTGGGCAGGTGCGATCAATATGCAAACCCCTGAAGCCTCTTGGGATCCACTCAGTGAGCTTGCATCCTGGCGCTTCGGTTGAACATCAGATCTCTGGGTAAGTTTTCAGTTGTTCCATTTGTGTTATCCTCTGTTGATTGCAAATGTGAAATGTTTTAGTTGTCACCAAATGGCAGCTGATATATTGGTGTTGATTCATTTTGTTTTCACTGCCCTACCAGACTAAAAACTTGTGAGCCGGAGTTTCTTATAGCTACCCCTGAGAGGCTTCTTGAACTTGTTTCACTAAAGGCGATTGACATATCAAATGTATCGATGCTGGTAAGTAAATATGCTAATTGGAGTCAAATCCTTGACCAGCTGTACTAGTTTGATTGAAATTATCAATTTCGGTGTTCTATTGCACGTTACAAACTATGAATTTTGCAAAAAGTTAAGCAACTCTTTTATCGTGGGCCCAAGCATGATTAGTTGTTGTATTGTTTTTTCGGTATTGTTTTCTCCATGTAGTTTAGCTATCCTACTACTGAGTTTCATCTAAAGATCGAGAGCTTCAATCGACAGGTCATTGACGGGCTGAAATATTTTCTGGACCTCAATGTCAGTGACAAAATCTTTTCTATTAGAGACGCCATATCAAGCAGTCCTCAGATAACTATCTTCACTGACCCATCTGACAAAAATGTTGCAACTATGGCTAAAACTCTACTCCCTGGAAAAATTACGAAACTCTCTATCAACGATTCGGTTTCTTCAAGGAGCGCTTTTGTAACACAGCATGTACATTTATGTCCATCGGAGAAGCTGAAAACATCGAAGGTAACTTTCATCATGTTATAAGGTTTGCTTTTATGCCTTGTGCAACTTATTATTCAGGAGGGCATTAATGGCATAGCTAGTGAGCTACTGTAATTTTCTTCATAACCTCCACTCTTAATTGCAGCGCATTAAGTTTCTCTGCATACTGGAGAGCATTGTTTCTAGAATATCATACTCGTACCTCGAACAGTGATGTGGTCTGACATTCATAACCTGAACAAGCATTTGGACCTGCATGCTATTTAGTAGTTTACTCTGACGCTTCTCATTTATGTATTGAATTATGGGTGATGGTTTATTGAGCAGGAGCTGTTCAAAATGTTTCGATGATTGTGGCGTGTTGCCACTTCGATGTTCTGATGAACACTCTATATTTCCAGGTCAAGGAAATTCTGGAGCAGATTATGCAGAGTCAGGCAAAAAAGTCAGCAAAGGTTCTGCTAGTAGCAGCAAGCGATAAAAAAGCGCAACACCTATCATCATCACTTAAACTGGGGAATTGCACAGTGACTGATGGCTCACATGGCAATTCCTTTACTATATGCAGCAGGTGCAGTGAGCCTAACAACATTGCAGTTCTTCATGCAGACTGAACCATGTGCCGCATGCATAGCTATTTTGTTACTTTAATAACATACTGCAAATAAGAATTTGAGTTTCAGTCTTAAGAGAATTTAATAATCAGGATATTATCTTTTGACTAAGAATACCCAGGAACTTTGACATCTTAAATGTATCTGTGTTTGTGCAGTTTGGGGCTGATGAATGTACATGTTAAAGGCCGGGAGAAGCTGGTGATTACAGATGTAGACGGGTTTGAGACTGTATTGGTGGTTGATTTCCCTCCTTCAGCTGATGAATATGTTGAGATCCTCAGTGGGGTTGCTCGTCAGACGATTGGAGGGGAGGTCCATAGTATCTTCTGTAACACTGATGCTCCTGCTGCAAAACCTTTGGCTGAGCTTCTTGCAAACAGCTGCCAGGTGGTGCCTGAATTTCTCAAAAATTTGGAGTCTTCGTAGCAGACTTGATTACCGTATCACTATCAGAGTAGTGATGCCATATATCGTGGTGATTCGGGTTGGTTGCTGCTACTCATGGTGCTTCTCTTCACCAATCAATTTTGACGTTCTTGTGTTCTTCCTGGATGTAGATGTAGCTCTCATCTGTAAGCAAGGCAATGATATTCAGGCCTCTGCCTCGATGAAATGTGAATGCCTTGAAGCCGTTTTTCTGGAACGAGTGGTTCGTAGATTTGCCGGCCTCTATTATTGTGGATTTTGTCAGAGGAACTGTGCCGGTCACCAGGACCGCCATGGCGCCATTTGCTTCGCTTTCTCTTTCCGGAAGGATATGTTCCTAGATCTTTAAAGTGCATCGAGATGTCAAAGACATAGGCTTAGCACCTTTTTCATCTTTACCGTACTCATCAATCAGCTTGCTCTCTTGCTGCCAGCTCTCAATGGATTCCTCAGCTGACTTGCTGCTGAGTTGGTGGTTCCATGAGCTGTGTGCACCGTCCAGCAGACTCTTTGTCGTGTCGCTTTGGTCCTGGCATTCGCACCACTAAAACCTTTGCGAACAGAGCGGTCGGCAGCGGCAGATCTCGGTGACTCAGCTTTGGACCATGGGCAGCAGATGTTTGGTCCATCCGGGCACGAGTGTTGGCGCTTTCTTGGTTCCTCTGGAATGTTCCTTGTGATAGATCTTCGAGCCGCGAACATATGACTGCACGCTTGCAGCTGAAAGCATGTCCTCGTCGCCAAATGCTTTTTTTTTTTTTTTGGAACGGATGGCTTGGCACCATATGTTGGAGAGCGCTTCAGCATTTCCCCTTCCTTTTTCAGGATCACAAGCATCTCGCTGATCTTGGCCGCCGCCGGTTAAACTCTCGTCTAATGCGACGGCATCTTGGAGCTTTTAGCTGGGCGCATGCTTGATGGAGCGGATTTATTTAAATTATGTCTCCCTGTAAATTAATTAATGCACTTCAGGCCGGTCCTATACGAGCAAAGCAAAGTCTTTGACGCAGCAAAGTCTGCTGTTACTAGTGTTGATGTGCAAGCTTTCGGGTACGGGAAAGGAACACAACAACAGCACAATCTTTGCAAAGGCTGCCATGCCCGTCCAATGCAAGCTCGTCAGAGGGAATCTGCCGAGAGCTATCATGCTCCTCAGGCATGCACGTTCGATTGCTTTTTTTTTTTTGCTTCATGAGTTACAGCATGTATGATGTAGTTTTTCCATGGGAAGCTTAATTGGAGCCGCGCGCTCCTTTCTCCTGCAACCAGCACAGGCGTGTATGTTTTGAAGATAATCAGGAGGACGTGTTATGGGCAAAATGCTAATTCACGTGAAGGACAGGAAGTGGACGCGTAGCGTAGATACGGCATTGCTCGAACTGTGATGAGCTCTCACGCCACGCCAGTACACGATATTGCGCATTTAGTTGTGTACGTGTCAAACAACATTTTAAAGTTTCCATCCATGCATCCAGTGCACGCACGCACCAGGGCATGGGCATCGACACGTAACGTACGTCGTCCCAAATATTCCGACAGCATGGGGTTTGTTTGGGGCATCATATCCTCAGAGAAAGTGATCTCGAGGAGAGCACTACTACTAGTACTCATCAGACTAGTAGGCCGGCAAGCTCAGGCACAGCTGTCATTGAGGGTGAGTGAGAGGGGCCGGCGGATCGACACAGCCGTTGACTCGTGTGAACCGAGGCAGCCGTTGAGGAGACCATAAAAACGATCACTGCTCATCCGGCGTGGCAGCAGCAGCGCACTGACTGACGAACGATGCGACGACGACCATGCATGACGCCTGCGAGCTGCCACTGCCAAGCATGGGTCTCCAGCGGACGGGTGCTTGCGGGGCGCGAGGAGAGCAAGTGCTGCTGCTGACTGCAGATGGATGGGATTAATTAGTAGGGCATGCATATGCGGTGCACTGTGCATGTGGGGGCTGGCCGGCCCCACTAGCAAGTCAGCGTTGCCTGCCACCACAAGCACAGACCTCCTCTGGTTGGTTGTCTACGTTACAAGCAGCAGCCAGCAGCTAGCAGGGAAGCAAGCGCGGCAGTGCTCCTTCTTCTTATGCGCGGCAGCAGCTAGCAGCTAGCAGCCAGCAGCTATGGGTGTGTTGAGCTTCATCCTTTTTTTTAATAACAACTACGTGAGGATCCGCTCGCTTCTCCTTCTTATGTGACACGGCAGTGCTCGTGCCTTTCACTTCCAAAAGAAAAAAAAAAAGAAATTGCCCGAGGGCTTGTCTCTCCACCTGCTAGAATTACAAAACCAGTGGCCTTTGTATGTATGCATGCAAAAACTTACTTCAAGAGGACAGAAAAAAAAACCCTAAACCCTGATACTCCCATGCATTGACGCTATATATATACGGTGCGATAAATAATTGATAAGTTCATTCGGTGGTGCCCGTGGAGAATCATACGCGGCGTGTGAAGTGATACCACGCGTCATGCATGTTTGGAGCTTGTACATGTGCATTTATGTTATTTTTTTTTAAAAAAAATAAATGTGTTGTGCGATCTTCGATTAGTAATAGTAAGATCGTGCTCGTGTGGAACACGCATGAAGAGGTCGACGACGTACCAAGCCCATTCGTTGTAACTATTTGTGCGTACACACTAGTAGAGCATAGCAATCCAAACCATTTTTTTTTAAGAAAGCAACGGGGGGCCAGGGCTTCCAAACCAATTAGCTAGTAGTCTACCTATCAAAGAATCAATTGGTTTATGTTTGCTTACGAGTGTACTAAACGTACGTGTGGTTAGCTACAAATAAACCTATAGCTTGAGGCCTTCTAGTTGAAGAAAGAATCTAGGGTTTAGGCTGCAACTTGACACGTTCGTAATTGGATCACCAACCGCGTGTGCACGGTACATAGCTAGTATAGTATTTTCTTTTTCTTTTTTGTTGAACCGGCCGGATTTAGAAGTGATATAGATGCTAGCTCTTTGGATCTTGATTGCGCGGTGGTCTTTTGCATTGCAAATTAAAGGATTGGTGATCAGCCGTGATTAAGTGGTGTGTACAGAGCGTCGTGTGAATACAGTGGACGGAGGAGGAAACGGGAAAAGCTATACTACTATGCTGGTCGCACATGTCGTGAAACCCAAAAGCTAGCGTGCGTGCGTGCGTGCGTGCGTGCGTGTGATCGATCTTGTTCGAGGGAACGAAGTAGGTCAGGAAATATCATTGCATTGGGCCCTTTTTGATCGCACACGTCATGCATGGTCACAAAAGAGTAGTGTGGCATGGCATCTTCAATTCCTTCACGCGTGCAGGAGGACTGGAAGGGGATGCATGATACCGCACAACACTAGCTAGATGAAAATGACGTGCCCAATATATATGCTGAGCACGTTTTAGTTTAAGTTCTGGGCTGAATATAATCCTAATTAATTGGTCAGTTAGCAGCCTCAGTCGATCTCCACTACTGCGTGATATATCAGCGGTGAGATATTGTTGGATTTATTAGTAGTTAACCTTGGAGCCAGTGAGATATAGCACGATCGAGTACTGTGTTAACTTGCCGCTTCCAAGAACCCACACGTAGCTTTTTATGAGGGTGATTATTGCTTGCACCATGAAGAACTTGGTTCATGTATGGGATTATATATATTTAATAAAATGACAATGATCGTTTTGTTTGGCCGTCGTCAGTATATATAGGTGCGCTGCATGCACGGCACACGCGACACGCCGGCATAACCGCCTGATGACATGGGCACGCATCACTGCACGATCTCCGATCGTTGGCCACCTTGATTCCTGGGCGCAGCTAGCCACGCGTCGGCGTGTACCCATGTCCACGCGCGCGGGCGCGCGGTACGCATCACCTTTCAGCGCGCAGCTTATCGTTAGCAACGGGATCAGATGAGTGACGAACGGAGGCTGTGTGTGATATGATTGTGTCATTGTCGATCAAATGGTTGGATGCATGCATGCATGTACGATGCAACCACATGCACGCCACCCACCACACCAGTTGGAGTTGGGATAAGCTAGCTAGCTGGGGAAACCGGCCGGGCGGCGCGTGCAACCGCTTGCGCGCGCGCGCGCACGCCATTGTACCAGCAGCACCCTGCGCAACCTGAGGTTAGATATGCATTGGCGTACTGTAACAGTGAGTGACCTATATACACGCGGCGGCGGAGCATGCGGCCGAGGCCGACGACATGCATCCATGCATGCATGCATGCATGCATGCATACATACACAAGCGCAAAGCATTTACACACAAGTGCGTGCGTGCGTGCGTGCATGCATGCTGGGCTTTCTGCAGTACTGTGCGTTCTATCGGTCTCCCCACCCCACCGAACTGAATGAAACTCTGCGTGCGTCGTCTGTACCTGTACGTGGTGATGGCGAGCGATCGATCGAGCGCGGATTATATTACTGGACTCTCTCGGTTATTAGCGCTAGCTGCGCCGCCGCGCGCGCGTGCAGATCAAAAAACTGGCTGGCCCTGAAAGCTACCACGCGACCACGACACATCGAGGCCGCCGCGCGCCCGGTCCGTCAGATCAAATCGTGCATCGAATCTAATCCAGCCGGCCGTCGCGTTGACTCGTACGAGAGCGAAAAGACGAGACGAGACGACCGGCGCATTGGCTGGCATGGCATGCATGCACCGATGAGCCCGCCGTCGATCACGCGAGCACACATACGTACAGTAACACCAGCGGCTAGCAGACGACGGGGACGAGAGCACACGATGACGCATGAGCACAGAATGCTGATGCACGCAACTATGCATGCTTATGCTTCCGATCCTCTCGTCTCAACAAGTCGCCCGAGAGAGCGTGTGCAGTGGGTGTGTGGTGGTGCAGTGTGCGATGGTGGGCAGGGCATCACTGGGACTGGGATATATCATCCGTCTCTACACGTAAAAAGCCTCTCTTTTTTTTTTTGTTGTTTTCGAATCTCTAGTGGACGAAGAGTTTCGATCTCTTCTAGAATCACTATCAGACGTCGAGTAGCTAGTACTAGTAGTCCGCAATTTTTTTCCGACTGCAAGCTAATGCAAGGGCGATATTCTTTGCGTGTCGAGGTACATGTACACAGCAGCACTACTCACCAGTTCCATCTACTCCCTCCGTCCCTAAATATAAGCATTCTCCGATTTCCGTGAGCACGTTTCGACCATTCCGTCGGGGACGCCCTAGGGGTTCCCTTAAACAACCGGGAAATCCCCACTTAAAACCCGCAACAAAGCCAAAGCCAAATACGCCTCGCCTAACCACGCGAGGGGACGGCCCACGACGCGGAGGCCCCAACGGTCCACCAAGGCGGCCCACTCGAAGATCCCCTCGAGCGAGGCTTTGCCTCGCTCGAGGGTGCACGCCTCCCTCGGGCGGACTCCGTCCCGCTCGAGGGGGGCGCTTACCTCGAGCGGGCTCCGCCTCGCTCGAGGGTCCGCTCCGCCCTCGAACGGAGTCCGCCTCGCTCGAGGGCGGAGCGCACGCGTGCGCGCGCTCCCGTACGCGGGCATTTAATGCCCCGACAAGCGCGGGCGGCGCCACCATGCGCCCGGGGCTCGCGCCCGGTGCCGCCGCACCAACTCCCCGAGAAGGGAGCCCATCCCCGCCACCGTGGGAAGCACCGTGCGGCGCGGCCGGTGCCGGTCCCGTGACGCCGCGCCGCTCGCTCCGTACGGCTAACGCGCCGAGCCCTCGAAGGGGGGCCGGCCGCACCCTCGACTTGCTTTCTTGTGACCTTGCGGGGGTTAGGGTGAAGGCGCTAGGCCGGTGGGACGCCATCCCCGCCACGCGTTAACGGCATGGCCGCCGCCCCCGCGCGTACGAACCCACGGCCGGGCGCCGTGGCGCGCGGCCCCGGCCGCCGTGGAGCGTGCGGGAACGGGGACGCCGCCTTACCCGCCACCGTGCCCCGTACGGACCGACGTCGACAACTCCCTCGAGCCCATCCGAGGACATCGCGGCCGTTCACCACCTTTCTACCCTCGAAGCCGCCACCGTTCGGGTACAAGACGCACCATGATGACCGGATCGGCGCCGGGATCGTCCGGCGGCCGCCTACTCTACAACATAGCACACCACACTCCCTCACGTAGCTAATAGCGCGACACGCATGTGATTCGCTCTCTCCTTGGTCTATAAAAGGAAGACGAACCCCCCCCGCCGCGAGGGACGAGAGAGAGACGGGAGACACGACGGAACACAACAGGAGACAACGGGAGACGGGCCGCGCCACGCACTTGCTCTCCAATCCTCCCACAACACCCTCAATCACTACACCGGGGACTTGGAAGCCACGCTTCCTCTCCCGCCTTGCTTTGTGCGCGCCCCCACTACAAGCACCCCGGTCTGCCGAGCAATATAGTGCCTCGAGCACACCGCCGTCGGACGTACGGCCCCTCGGCGGAACCGGGATAAATTCGTGTCTCTTATTGCTTAGCATCGACCATTGAGGGATAGACCTCGGCGCTTATTACTTGGTTAGTGTCGGGACCACATTCCGCACCGACACATTCGTCTTATTCAAAAAAATTTGTGAAAATGTAAAAATAATTACGATATACTTAAAATATATATGATGCTAAAACAAGTCATAACAAAATAAATAATATTTTCATAATTTTTTTGAATAAGACGAGTAGTCAAACGTGGACTGGGAAAAGTCAACAAACGCTTATATTTAGGGACCGGAGGGAGTATGTGTTCAGATTAGCACCACAAGTAGTTCCACTCGTCTCCCTGGTTCATTGACGAGAAACACAATTGGTAAACAGCGACACGTACGAATATTGTCTGGCGCAGAGAACGAGCAGAGTGATGGTGCGGTTTTTCCTGCATTCACGCAGAGAGATAGAGGGGAAACGAAATTGTGGGAAAAGGTCCAAAACTCTTGCCTTTTCAAGCACAGATTCGATCCTCCGCGTCAAATGCTGGCACCAATCGGATAAGACGGCAGCTGGGCGCTAGCGTTTCCGTTCTGGAGTTTCTTGAATCAGACAACACACACCATATGTTTCAGTAACCATTGA
Organism: Cenchrus americanus; assembly: GCA_947561735.1. Lineage (NCBI taxonomy): Eukaryota > Viridiplantae > Streptophyta > Magnoliopsida > Poales > Poaceae > Cenchrus > Cenchrus americanus. The sequence goes on along the minus strand of OX387239.1, from coordinate 289,462,803 downwards.
CTCTGCTGCTAGGCACTTCACCCTGTTTGCCTACTGTTTCGTCTTCCTTTTTCTCTGAGTTGCTACAGGAGTTTGAGCAAGGACACGATATATACTTTACGTAACTTATTGGCTTTGTAGAGGTTCGTTTTTTTTTTCCTTGCGTAATTGCGTTTGAAGGTGTACAACAGTAATAATCTTCAGTCCCGTATTCAGAAGTCAGAAAACCGGCAACCTCATCCAGATTCACACATCACACACTAGTAAGTCCATGCCGACGGAAATTTTTCCCACCTCATTTCATTTCCTCTTTCTGGCGTGACAATTAATTCTGGCCAATTGAGAGATGACAAGTGACATCCTCTTCCGTGCTTTGTTTGACACACTAGATTCATGTAGATTTTTTTAGCTCTGCAAGAAGAGAAGCGTGTATGGAAGCTACTGTAGTATTTTTTGTAGGCCCTAGCTAGTTTGTTTGGCACACTGTGGTAGTGGAAGGTTGGAGCCACACACACATCCGGCCAAATCATCTACTCCTGATCCACTACACGTGTACTGTAATGGACAAACGTGTTGCCGACTCGAGTGCGCGTGCGACTCGAACCTCTCTGCCTGCCTGCCTGCCTGCCTGCCCCTGTGCGCGCGTCGCGACTTGCAACTCGCCTCTCCTCTCGTCTCCTCTCCTCGCTCGCCGCTCGCCGGTTATAAATTGAGCTGCCAGCCTCGGCAGTCGGCACCACACCAGCCTCCTACAATCATCACCCAGAGGCAGCCAAACCCACCAGCAGCCAACCAGCACTCACTCACTCGCTCACTCTATTCAAGGCAGCAGGCAGGCAGGCAGGCAGGCAGCTTCGTCCTCTCGGCCTTCGACAACGCAACCTTAGCTCAACTGTTCAAGTCCCAGCGACGGCAGGGATGGTGAGGCGTTGCAGCAGCAGCAGCAGCAGCCGCGTCCCTTCGCCGCTCGCGGCTCTCGCCCTGCTCCTCCTCATCTGCCTCTCCCATGGCGCCGCCGCAGCGGCTCGCCCGCTGCCTGTGCCTGCTCCTCTGCTCGCTCACCAAGGTACGGCTCGTCGTGCTTCCTTCAATCGGAGCTTGCGCCCTCATGCGTATTTGTATATATATATATACTCTTGATTTGCTTATCGATCCTAGTAACAACCAGAGCTCACCAAGTTTCTGACTGAATCTTTTTGCAGAGAATGGAGGCACCAAGTACGTGGCTGCAGAAGATGAGCCACCGGTGATTCAGAAAGGCGCCGCGCCGGGTGGCGGCGACGAGCTCCCATCATCAGTCGCTGGCGCTGCAGCAGAGGGGGAGGCGGCGGAGGAGGAGCCGGCGTGCGAGGAGGGGAACGACGACGACGACGAGTGCCTGCAGAGGCGGCTGCTCCGCGACGCGCACCTCGACTACATCTACACACAGCACAAGGGCAAGCCGTGAGAGATGATGGGGCCGGCCGGAGGACCTGCAGATAGATCCTCATCTTGGTTGGGACTGTGACACCGGCCGGGGATCTCACCTTCTACCTTCTGCTAGCTTAACTATATAAGTTCTGCCTGCCGCCACTAATTAGTACCACCCGTGATCCGTCGCTAGGATTAGTAGTATATGCGTGTGTCCGTCACCTCGTTTGTACATCTCCCCCTCTCTCTATATATATAATACATGCATGCATGAGCCACCACTATATATGTTCTTCAAGACTTTTGATTGTAATCGGCGCAGTATGAGATTGTAAAGCTAATCATGTTTGTTCATGGAGTTCAATCTACGAAGAAGCTAATGGCCGTAATCAAATGGTAATTACTACCCTAGAATACTACGCACACTTGCGTTCCCTTCCTTTGTTTTATGGCGTGCGCGCCTGAATGTCTGTCTCCCTGTCCGCGCATCCGGGTCTGTGTGAGACCCCTGTCAGATTCTCTGCTGATCTGCTCCTTGTAATAAACAGTTTCTCCCTCTCTGTGTCTGTCCCTGATCTTCTTAATCCAAGAAAATAATCACTTTTATCATTTTTTTGCGGGTATAATCACTTTAATCATTACTAGATCAGGAAACTAACACAAAACATCGTGGTTGATCCAGCTGCAGCGGCTGCACCCACAGTCTACAGTAGTAAATTATGGGCTCCCCGAGATTCCACGTGATGGTCGGAGCATAAAAAGTCAAACGCCATGGCGCCGTGCAGCTACAGCTCATCGTTTTCTGGGCTGCCCCGGCAAAGAGAGACATGCAAAGATGCTCCTCCTCAGACCAGACCAGAGATCAGATCAGTCTCGGTCCCCACATGACAGCCATGCCAATCATTCACAACTTCTTTCTTTACTGTATTAATACTAATACTGTCAATTAAGCTCTTTTCTAACCTTCTGTTCACACACAAAAAAAACTGAAAGCTGCTCTGCCGTGGTATATGTGAAAGATCTCGAGGTATGAGTAGTCAAAGTGATCGATCGATATATATATACAACCAAAGTGAGGCACCATGTGTAAGCACTTGCCAAGGTTACATTACATCGGGAGGAGCCTATAGCTGCTGAGTCGTCTACATACACGTTCCGTTTCCAGATAGACGTACGACGGTCCACTTGCTTGGCAGCACTAGCTAGCCTATACACTACTCTGCTAGTAGTACTGATAAAAGGGGGAGCGATCGAGCACCTGACCTAGTGCCATCGATCACTTGTTTACTTTGGAATCCCATAGCTTGGAAATGTGCATGCGCGCCTCCGTTTGTGCAGGTCGAGTGGCCAATGCCACCCAACAGGCAATAGTGCCCCGCCCACTTCATTCACAATCATCTGGTGAAGCTATTAACAAGCTAGCGCACGTACAGTGCTGGCAGCAGTGACGATCTCAGCCCCCATGCATGCACTGTGTCTGTGTACTAGTACCACTGTTCCTGAGCACCAACTCCATCGATCCGGCTCTAGCTAGCTAGTGCGCATGGTTGGGGTTTTATTGGTTAAAGCAGCATGCCACCTTGTTGCACTACTAGTACTAGATGCATATATATATATATATATATATCTGTGTGTATATACTTTGAGCATATGCTACACGTACAGAAACGCTGCCGGAAACTTTGCGGTATAGTAGTTGCTTCTTTTCCGGCAGGCCCGTCGATGGATGATGCGAACAAGCAAAGCGACCGAGGCCGGCCGCCACTTGCAAAGTTGCTATTGGTGTCACCACTTTTTGCATTGCCTGCACAATATATATAATCCATCATCTAGTGATGAACACTAGTACTAGTATCTTACTAACTGATATGTACATCTTGCGCACTGTAGTGCTTGTAGATCGATCTTGCGAAATGCATGATCATACCTGCCTGTCTGTGCAGTGGAAGTCCATCTGCATCAGTTAATTTGGTCAATATGCAATAGAGTACGTAGCAGCCAGAGGGTGTACGTTAGGATAACATGTGCATCATGCATGATGGTCGGTCAATATGCATCCGTTCATGTTCGGACTTCAGGAAAATCAACGGTTGGCTGTGTCGGACGACGCGGCTTTCACCCATCTTTCTTTCCCATCGTGTCTGCTGACCGCGACAGCTAGTGACCATATATGCAAAAAGCGTAGTGGAATCGATACAAAATCGAACTGATAATATTGCGTCAAGTGGCAGGTGTAGTGTGACGGCGTTCAGAAAGGTATATGCTGATACTAGGTTGCAGCACCTCACAGTATATATGTACGTGTCAGCCGCCCGTGAGAGCTGGAGAGCTGCAATTGACAAGTGAGTAGTAAGCGTGACGACTGACCGATCCATTGCAGCAACGCAGCATTGCCGTGCAAGCTCATCTCAGAGATCTGCAGAGACTGTTCTCAACTCCGAACCTGATCCTGATTTGTAGCAGAGAGAGCGCAGTATAGCCTTGGGAGCCGTCAAACTCGCTTGAATATACTTTTTTGAGGTAATAGCTAGTTATACTTGTGGGCCGCATCTACAAATACACTGCTGCCGCCACCTCCTTTGTTGCCCAGCCCAATTTATTTGGTACAAGTAATTCCATTTTAGGCCTGTCCGTATGGTCAGCCCATTAGCGACTCGAGGTTAAAAGGCCCATTTCAAAAATCAATCGGATTCACCTCATGTCGTCGCGCGTGCCTCGTGCGTCGGATTCCGTTGCGTTTTGACCTCTGCTGAGCAACTTATTATGTGAGAGGAAATAAGTTAAGACAAACAGAGATATGCCAAGATATGACAGCCGAACAGCCTCTTGGTCGTGTCAGATTACGTTGCCGATTCCGAAACCGAGCTCAACGCTAGCAATATACTCATTAATCAGATCCCGGGGGCGATGCACAATTGCTCATCCTCCCTCCCGTCGACGTACGCCGCCGGCCGATCTCGCTCGCTCCCTGCTTCCCAAGACACCACCGTACCATGGCCGACGCGACCATGGAGCGCTCATTGGCCGCCGCCATCGACAGCACCACGGCCACCGGCACCCTCATCTGGTTGGTTCCGCCCCAGCACCAGCACCACCGCCGCCGGCTCCAAGAACAGGAGGAGCCTGACGACGATGACGGCGAGGTGGCGGCGCAGCACTCCACCGCCGGCGGCGGCGAGGACGTCGTGGCCAGCCTGCTCGACGACTTCATCCCCCGGGACTCGGACCTCGACGAGCGCATCCTTGAGTGCCCGACGGTCCACCGGGCGATGCTTCTGGCCGTGGCGAGCTTGCAGCAGGAGGCTGTCGACCTGCAGGTCATCATCAGTCGGCTGCTCGAGACGGGAGGAGGAGCGTATCGCAACGACGACGGCGGGTTCGGTGCCGTCCCGGCGGCCGCCGCGGCGGTGGCAGGCCTGCGGAAGCGAACGTTCGTCCACGCTGCCGGAGTAGGAGACGGCGGCGGCTCGGCGGATCGCCAGACCTGCTGCTGCATCTGCTTGGAGGACTTCGAGGACGGCGAGGAGACGAGCGTGATGCCGTGCTCGGGCGGGCACGAGTTCCACTCCAACTGCGTCGCCAGGTGGTTGGGGCAGTGCAGCAACATGTGCCCGCTCTGCCGCCACGCGCTGCCGGCCACGGAAGTGGATTGGTTCTACATCAGTCGATCAGAGTCATAGCCACTGCCGCTGGTTCTGTTGGCGAAACATTAATTATGGCCAGCTACATCCACACCATCCAGAAGCGAGTAAGCCACGCGTAGGATCGGTTCAACGTGATATTATTTATTTTTTTCAAATGCGCAGGAGAGCTAGTATCGTTGTATTAATAAGAAAGCAGTATGTTTGCACTACAAACACTGCGGAGCAAGCTCACGCCTAATTCTTGCACCAACGCAAGGAATACAACCTCTGCAAAAACACACCCCTGCTACTCATATTTCAGTCTAACTAGGTGTTTTGCTCCTGCCACTCAACATGATATATATGATGATTAATTGTACTTGTACATATGCTCAACTTGGAGTAATTATAAGTATGGTTGATCTCGATCTACATGATGTTAAGGCTAAGGCTATGTTTGATTCCAATAAATCACCTAATTTTATGTTCACAAAATCGCAAAAAAAAAACATCTGTGGAAGCAAAAAGCCTGAAAGTCCATTAAATTCATAAGTTGTTCTTCCACCCCCACCTAAAATGATATAAATTCATGAGTTACACAGTGCCTCTGTATCTGGCTCAGTGAGTCAGTGTGGAGACTGGAGCCAGCCGTTCAGTCGCGATCGATTACTCCCCGATTTATCAACCCAATTTTTTATTATTATTTTGGAAAAATATTCGTTTATTTCAAAATTTAGTAAAACTAATCTATCACCGCCGTGGCCTATGGCGGTAGGGGTGAACTGTCATGGACCACGGAGGTTGTAGGTGCGTGCAACCGCTGTGGCCCATGGCATATAGGGTTAGTGTGTTTTCAATAAAATCGTAACTTTTTTATATGAACTCGGATGGAGATAACCTTTATACGAAACTTGCAGCTTTCGACGAGATCTACAATTTTGTGGTTCAATCTTTTTTCATTTAAAGTCATCTTAGAGCTAAAGAAATTGATATATTGTTCATATCTCAGTTTTCGGTATACGATATATCAATTTTTAATCGAATCAACTACAGCCTGTCACACCCGACTTTCCGAAGAAAACCAAGTGGATACCTATATGCATGCCAGGATCAAGTTTCATGCATATAGTGACATATAAGTGAATACAGAAACAGTATCACGTAAGAAAAAGAAAGATTATCAGAGATTTACGCTTAATCCTGGAAACGAAGGCTCCAAACATCACGGGCAATCGGCGGGGGTTGCGTACGCCTAGCACCAAAGCAACATCTTCATAGCGACTTCCTCTTTCGAGCAACAATGGTTATAGCAAGGGTGAGCACTTGTCGTACTCAGCAAGTGTGGGGAAAAAGAATGAATGCAAAGGCTTTATAGTGGACTGGGCTATAAGCATTTAAGCAATTTTAGTTGGTCAAGTTTTATTAGCACCTGATTACTAATAAAGTATAAGTTTATACCAACCCACAATTATCGTAAAGAGATAGATAAGATACGCCATAAGCATATGGCAAGCATAACCAGAGAACACGATTTAAGTCCATCTTCAAGTTCAATTATCATGTGAGGGTCCAGGCCGCCCGTGACCGTGGGCACGGCTAATCGATTAGTTTTACACTCTGCAGAGGTTGTACATCTTTACCCACAAGTCGCGTAAAAGTCCCGAAGAACTTTAGACCCAACCATGCGATGCCGGCCAAGCATCATACCACACTACCGAGGTGTGATTGCATAGGGACGCTACGAGGCCGTTACAAAGATCCCCAGATGTAGGTTGCCCGCTAGGTTACCTGGTCAGTGCAACGTATAAAGCTCCCGGACGAGTACCGTGTCTTAGCTAAGCCCACACCTACGCCCGAGCAGTCCATACGCCACTACCCGCCGGCCCCCAACCCTTATCAGGTAAAGCATACCTAACACCTAGTTCACTAATTAATAAGCCAAGACAGAGCCATATGTCTTGTGGTAGCACTGTTTTCCTGGGTGGTCGCTCCATGTTCCGATTAATCATATGATCTTGAATTAAACGTCCAAAGATATAGCATAAAGGTATAGCACGATTCATCATTAATGTTCATTAAAACCACCATAACCCAGGTATAGCAACTAAGCATAGATACCCAACATAAATGTAAACCCAGGTTAACAAGGAATGACAATCAAAGACTAGGATAAACCTTAATAGGAACCCATCAAAATTAATGCAAGCAATGCAATGAGTGATTAAGTATAATTCTTAGGACAAAAGATCAAGGACACACTTGCCTTTAACCAAAGTAGTTGCTCAGAATATCTTCATATTCACGTTCTTCAATACTCCCAAAAGACGTTCATACTATTCGCATCAATCATGAAGCACAAAGAGTAAATTGCACTCCAGGTACCCAAACTATTAGGTCTGTCCCATCTAGGTACTCCAACTATTGAAATGTCCATCCAGGTACCTCATCTAAGCCCGCGTCGCATCCAGGTCCAGACGCGGCCACGCGAGCCACATAATCCTACGTGGCCGCGCCACCGTGGCAGGTGATAGCTGATGCTGCACCAATTTAACAAAAATCCCCCTGCCTCACTCTTCTTTTCACTCCCAGGTCCACCCATCCAATTCCCCATTCTAAAGCTAGGTTTCAGGGCTCCTCGGCACCGTACCCGTCGCCCGCCGCTGACCGGCTTCTCCTGCGCCCTGCGCCCGCCACTGACCGGCTTCTCCTACGCCCGCGCCCGCCGCTCGCCGCCTTGCTCGCTGCCCGCATCCGCGCGCGCAACCTCCGTTCCCACCACTGTCGCCGACGATGGCGTTCCATGGGTCGTCCTCGGCGCAGGGCCTTGCGGCTCCCAAATGGGGGGAGCGCACGGGGCTGCCGCTAGTGCCATGCCCCCAATGTGGCGATGACGTCCTCGAGCTCACATGTGGTAAAGGTTCGAAGGTCCCGGGTGCCATCTTCTTCAAGTGTCGACAGCATGAGAGAGATGTAAGTTCTCTGGTTCAATGCTTTGATGGTTCAATGGTTGAACATTTGAATGCTGCAATGGTTAAGTGCTTTGTTTACCTGCAGGTTCGTGGCACTTGCCCATGGTTCCTTTTTGCTGAGAAGTATGTGAAGATGTTGATCGAAAAGGGGAAGATTGATAAGGACAGTGCTGTTGTGAGGATGCTGATTGAGAAGGGGATAATTAGCAGTGCTGTTGTGGCCACCAGTAGCCGTGAGGACTTCTTGCCTCCAGTTGATGACATGAGGATAGCAATCAGACACATTGAGGGACTTGTTGAAGCAAATAGGACCGAATTGGTGCCTTTGCTTGATGAGTTAGTATCTCTGAAGAATGGAGCTGTTAGAGTTGATGAGAAGCTGCAGAAACTGATAAACATAGGCAAAACTGCATCAGTGTGTCTTGTAGTTCTTGTTGTTTTTGTTGTTTTGGGTGTGGTAATGATGTTAGTGAAGTGAAAATGTGACATTGTGAACCATTGTAATCTTGTGTCATCATGTTATGTAAACTCTGTGTTTTATCAATCTGAGTTCATTTGCAATTGAGTTCTCTGAATTTCAGTTCATTTGCCAATTAACTGGAACTTGCCAATTAACTAGAACTTAACTGGAACTTGCCAGATTACATAACATAGCTTTGGCCATTTGTTTTTTTGACCATGAGTCACTGCAAATGAACTACCATTCCTTCTACCACCACATTGTTGCATCTGTGATCTATCTATATTTGATCACTGCCCAAAAGGCAAGCTGAGCTGCTTAACACAAGCTGAGCTGCTTGACAAAAGGCAGCCTATGCTGCTGTACAAAAGATGTAGCTGCTACTTAAAAGAAGTTCTAGCTGCCACAATACAAAAGTTGTCTAGCTACTATACAAAAGTTCTAGCTGCCACACTCTTCACTTGGATTTGCCTTTCCCTGCATTCTTCTTCTTCCTCCTCTCTGCAGGTACCCTTATGGCTCTCACAATCTTGGAGGCTGTGGTTAGTGGCACATGTCTTGCTGCTGGCAGATTGGAGCTGATGTAGGCACAATCTGGAATTGGTTGGTGCACTGCAGTTTGCCTCACAGCTTGGTCAGCCTACAACAATGGGAGTCAATTAGTAGCCTGTAACAAAATAATGAGGCTAGCACCAAGGATTAAAGTGTAACCTCATCTTGCAGCTGAGACACCATTGGGTTCTCCAAAGTTGACATAAGGGGCATGTTGTTGGCTGGCACACTCTCCTGCTGGTACACCTCCTACAGAGAAGTAGAAATGAGTTATGTACAACAATGTTTTTGCATTGTTTGATCAATTAAGCTTGGCTTTGCTCAAACCTGGAAAGTCTCATGGTGTGTGCCGCTCTGCTGATCTGGCACAAGTGGAGTTGCTGCTTTCTTTGATTTCTTCACTGCTGGTTCTCCTGCTTTCTTTCTCTCGCATGTTCTTACATTGTGAGTAGATTCTCCACAGTGACTACAATGCATATTTAGTCCATGTTTGGTTAGTCTTGGACCATTTGGTCCAGCAACTTCATGTGCAGATCTCTTTCTAACTTTGGCTGGCCTTCCAGGCTTTTTTTCATATTTAGGTGGTTCAACTCTTGGGCCACCAACCTTCTCCCATGCTGACCTGTCATTACAAGGGTGAATGAATGATCCATAAGCCTGCTTAAATGCTTCAGTAGAGTAACACCATGGCAGCACTGATTCCTCAGGTATCCTCTCATGCCTCAGGCAAGAAATGGCATGGCTGCAGGGTATACCTGTCAAGCTCCATCTCTTACAATCACAATGTTTTCCTTTGATGTCTACATTGTATTGCCACTCTCTATCATGGACCTCAAACACACCACTCCCACTTGGTATTACATAACATGTGTTGGCCATTTCTGCATGCCTTGCTAATTTCTTCCTTATTTTTGGACAGATCACATTCACTCCCCACTTGTCTTGCACTTCTTTTTGTTTGTTGTAGTGTCTAGCCATTAACTGTCCTTTGATCCTCTGCAGCATGCTTAAGATAGGAAGTTCTCTGGCTTCTACAATGTACCTATTGAAGACTTCACATGTATTGTTCAACAAAATGTCACATTTTGGGTATTCACTAAAAAAGGCCCTTACCCAAGTGTTAGGGGCCAATTTCTCTAACCAAGCATGTGCATCTTTGTTCAGCACTCTCATTTTCTCCATCTCTTCATTCCACCTTGTTATTGTGCTTGCCCTTGCACAGGCCCAAAGCTGATTCTTGAGGTTTTCCCCTTTGAATTGGCCCTGGAAGTTTGAGTAAAGGTGCCTCACACAAAACCTATGTTCAGAGTCAGGAAAGGTTTGCTGAACTGCAGGGATTAAACCTTTCTGTTTATCAGTCATGATGGTGAAAGGTGTAGTGTTTTGTATGCCTAGATCTTCTTTCAAGTGCTCTAGGAACCACTTCCAAGATGCAAGGCACTCCACCTCAACAACTGCCATGGCAACAGGAAAAATACAATCATTAGGATCTATCCCTATAGCAGTAAGCAGTTGACCTCCAAATTTTGTTTTGATGTGGCAACCATCAAGACATATAACAGGTCTGCATCCATTTAAGAATCCCCTTTTGCATGCATCCAATGAAAAGTATAAAGATTTGAAACAACCATCATGCAGTTTCAAAAACAGACTGCTTCCTGGATTTGTTTTCCTAAGTTCTTGCCCGTAGTCCCACAAATCATTGTACTGCTGCACTTCATCTCCATAAATCAAGTCCCAAGCATGCTTTCTAGCTCTACCCAATTTGGTCCTTGAAGGGGTCAGATTTAACTCCAGTTGCACTGTCTTTGCAAAACTTGCCAAACTCATCTTCTCATCAGCTCTGAACCTGTCTAAATACTTGTTGCCAAGCCACTTAGCAGTACACCTTTTGAGAGCCCATTTTCTGGTACATGTGTGGTTCCCAACATATGTCTTGATTGCCCAACAGTTAACCCTTTTATCCTCTGAAACATACAAGTACCATGGACATCCTTCATCACAAACTGCTTTGACTCTCCTCCTATCATTTATGGGCATCTTTATCTCCACTCTATGCTTGATGCTATACTCAGCAATTGCCTTTCTAACCATTTCTACTGATGAGAACTTCATGCCAACTTTGAATATTGGGTTCTGCAAATCTTCAGGCCTAAAACTTCTCATGTTATGCCCAGCCCTACCCTCTTCATCAGATTCTGGAAGCTCCAATTCTTCTTCATCAGAGTCCAACTCATCCCACCCTTTGCCTGATGGTTCATTGTCTGCTGGCCCAAACCTATTATGCCCTGCTTTGACCATTATCCCCTTGGCAGCACCCTCATCAACCACAGCTTCATCAATATTATTAGAGAAAAGGTCATCATCATCTTCTTCAACATCATAGTCACTGTCAGCAAAGTCCACATCTGAGGAGCAATCACTGTCATCATCAACATATTCTGACCTAGCACTAGCAGGAACCTTAGAAGGACTCATCACTTTGGGCAATGAGGTATTTGGGTTGTACAGAACATCCTCAGTTTGGCTTCCTTCAAGAGAGTTGTAATTGTCCAGATAAAGCACATAATTCTTGACCTTAAATGCAACTTGCTTCATAATTTGTGCTTCTTGATTGGATGCAATCAAACGAAGACCAGAGGCTAAGTCCTGCTCAGGCAACAACCACCACACAGGAACACCAAGACCATAACCTAACTCCATTGATATCTCTTCTAATGCATTAAAAGACCAGTACTGAACTTTGATATTGTCGAAGCAATCGACCTTTCCATCGAGGTACACCTTATCAACACCAGTCCCACAGAAAAATCCATTATGATGTACTTCCACAGTAAACTCTTCATCATCAGGCCCTAGAAAACCAAAATAAACCCTAATTTAAGCAAAGAAACAGAGCGCATCAATCTGGCCCACCAAACACTACGCATCGGGAACACATGGCATTGAGAATGGGGATAAAACTCCAGGCACTTACCATAGGTTGGAGCAGCCTCCCCTTCCAATCGGCGCCGGCCTGTCATGGTGCCGCCACGCCGCGATTTGCGGGCGGGCGACACCTACCCTCGTCGATGGTGGGGGCGCTACTGACGACGATGATGGTGGGGGCGCTACTGAGTCGCGGCCCCGGCTCGACCTCGTCGTCGCCCAGGTTGGGCCCTTGCCCGCGATGTCGCAGCCGCCCAGGTTCCGCCCTTGCGCTTCACCGAAAGACAGAGATTTTGGGGTGGACGAACGAAGTGGAATGTGAGGCAGAGAAAGAGGGGGGGGTTTCTGCTAAACTAGCGACGACCAAACCGTACGCTAGCCACTCTGGCGCGGCCACGTAGGATTATGTGGCTCGCGTGGCCGCGTCTAGACCCTGGATGCAACGCGGGCTTAGATCAGATACCTGAATGGACATTTTAATAGTTGGAGTACCTAGATGGGACAGACCTAATAGTTTGGGTACCTGGAGTGCAATTTACTCAAGCACAAACATGCAAAGCAAACACACAAGTACAACTAAGAACAATACACCAATCAAAAGAAAAGATTAAAAGAAAAGATTAAGAGAACGTACAAGATGATAGAAATTGAGTGGAATAAGATATGAGATAAAAGGATAGCTATTAAATATGATGGTGGCATGCACTGCATGACAGCACATAAAAAAACAGCTAGCTAAATATCCCATTGCATGCTAGTGGTGCATATATGTGCATGAACTGAGATAAAAGGAACATTATTGCTTAAACATGATGTAAGCATGACATCACCAAGGTGTTTAAGCAATAACCAATGTGGCAAAGGAATTTATGGATAAATAAAAGGTTATTCTATAGATCAAAGATAGGCAAAGTGAAGGCTAAAAGATTAATGGAGTTTCGAGGGCACAAGATTTTTGAAGCAAAACAAGCATCTTAATTATTTTGCTAGGAGAGAAAAGTGATAATTACACTGCTGCACAGCTAGAACGTGAACAAGTATTATCTTATGCATGTACAGATGCTCGAGCCCGACTCTTGCTCGCATGCACATGCACCGCTTGTTGGCACGAGGTGGCACATACGGCTCTCCGGAGCATTAGCACGAACTAGAGAGGAGACAAGCATGCGGATCAAGGTCCTCACCAAGTCGGGCGAGAGATGGTGAAATCTTGCCCGGCGGCGGACGGTGGAACCGGCGGCGGCGCTCGGCATTATTGACCTCGGTAGCTCGGCGAGAGACGGAACAAAGCTTCTTGCGCCGGGTTCGGGTGGTAGATAGCGACAACCGCATATAACAGAGGATAAGTGAGAAAACGTTCATGGCCGGCGGCACGATTGGAAATTAGGGAGATGCGCCTTAGATGGGAAAAAAATTGAACAAGGAACGGGATGGCATGCTCACGTATTGGCTACGGCCAATGGTGCGACGGAACGGCGATGGACGAAGATCGATCTGCACGAGGAGGGCTATCCATCGCGTGGACATGCCGCGATCCGGCGAGGAGATCGTGACGGCGGCAAGAAGATACAGAACACGACGACGACGACGACAGAGCTGCTCATGCGGATGAGATCGCCGGCGCCGGCCCCGCGGCTTGATCCGGGACGGCGCGCGCGCGACAGGCATGCGCTAGGGTTAGCAACGCGGTGACAGCGCTCATGAACCAGGGCATTCGGACTTTAGCGAAACGAGTCTGTTGGGGGTTTGATGGGAATTTATAAGGGCAATGACCGGCTAGCGAACCCGGGGATTGGAGGCAAACGCGAACGGCCGGGACTCCGGGCTCGAGTCGCATTGGTCACCTTCCGTTCCATAGCAGGGCAGAGGTGAATTGATTTTTCAAGCCAAGAGGCAAAGAGCACGTAACGGTGATGGTATTGGTCCAGGTCCATGTGGATGTTGCTCTCGTACTCAAAAGGAATTAGAGAAAAATCAAAAGATAATACAAGTAGTCATAGGGTACTACAGATATATTGTTGAAAAGAAGATTGAGTAACTAAAAAAATAAGTTGAGATGATATAGATGACGCTATGCAGATCCAAAAGTAATACTTGGAACCGGTGGAATAAATTACGTGATTGGGTTTTGGAATTATGGAGGCTAAAATAAAATCTCAAGAGAATAAAGCAAAACTTCTCGCATATTAGCATATGGAGAGAAAGGCGGCTCGGTGGCAGTTGGTTGACCGGCGGCCGGGGAGCTTCATGGCGGTCCGGTGGACGTCCGACAGCGACGAGCGGAGCTCGGTACGCAGCTCGATGTCGCGTACCTCTGGAAGGTGTCGGCTCCATCCAGCGGTGCTCCGGTGCGGCGAAAACGACGATGACCAGTGGCGACGTGCGACTTGGCTGGTGCGCTCGCGTGACGGCGAGACTCCGGTGACAGCACGACGACGAGACGAGGCGGCGAGTCAGTGGCGGCAACGCCGGCGACGTCAACGCCGGCGGCGGCGGTTCTTGGCTCCGGCTGAGCGGCACAGGTGAAGGCGGTGGGAGGCAAGCGAGGGCGCGTGGACGGCTTGGTCTCGGGCTCTGCCTTAAATAGGCGCGGTGGCGGCGCGCCTAGCGTGTGCGGCACACATGCCGAGGGGGCGGTGGCTTGGCCGGGCCGGCCTTGGTTGCCGGCCCGGATGGGCTCGCGCGGCCCGCGGGCCGGGCCGAGCGGACCGGGTCGAGCCTACGGGCTCGGCCCAGGTAGAATTGGAATATTTTTCTTTTTTTTCGAAATATTTTCCTGTGCAAAGATAAATCTAGAAATATCTAGATAAATCAATAAAGCCACGGAAAATATTCTAAAAATCCCAAAAATTCCAGGAAAATTCCTAGAGACACGTTGGGACACGAGCTATCCAAAAAAAAGTGTTTGGAGCTCATGAAAAAGATTATAGAGCCTTCTAATAAGTAGAAATAGCTCAAAGGAAAATGAGAATAAATCCCAGAAAAGTCCGGAAAATTCTCGGGGGAGTTAGGACAGCTCCTAATCGCATTTTTGAAACCTTTTGCACTCAAGAACCACTAGATGCTTCGGCATGAATGCAACACTCTCAACTTTTATTTAATTTAGAAAATCAAACAAAGGATTTTTCCTATACTATATTTCCTGTAAAGAAAATAAATGTTGGGAAAATTTTTAAAATTATGAGAAAATCGTTATTTAATTATTCTTTCTATTCACATCCTGAAATTGGAAATTTCAGGGTGTGACAAATCTACCCCCCTTAAACGGAATCTCGTCCCGAGATTCGAAGAAGGAAGAAGCAAGGAGGAGGGAGATAAACACGAACATTGCGATCGAAGTAAGTAGGCAGTCATCCTCTTTTTTCGATGAGTGTGAAATCGTTATTCCTCATCTTGCCTTATTCATTGGGGTCTTCATCAGAGTGAGTTTGATGGGATAGGAGCAAGCTCAAGGTGGGAAGGAAAGTAGAGTGAGGCCTTCTTTTCTTCATCTTGCTCACTTTACCTAACGATGGTGACAGTAGCATTTGCTTGTTGACATTGGTGTTGTCTTCAATTCCTTCTTATGATGTCCTTCATTAGAACAGAGAGAGATAGCAAGGATGTGGGAGGTACAAAAGGAAAACCCAACTAGGCAACTGATGTCATCGTAGGTAGAAGACCCACAATACACCAACACTCACCACAAAGAACCAACACAAGCAATGTCATAAAACCAAGCATCATCAAGCAAACAGTGAATTCCACCAATCAAGGCATAGCTAAAGGGAACGACACTACACGTTGTTAAATAAGTCGGGGGTATCCTCCTAATAGATCAGATGTATCTCCCAGCAAGGATATCCATAAATAATGGATTTTTCCCTGATCAAGGAGGCCAAAATTATGAGTTCAACCCAACTGGAATCACCTCAATGGGAGGTTTAGAACTCAAGATATGAATTAAGCAAGATGGCTATGTCAGCAGTGTTGGCAGATTCTGAATGCTCCACTAATTCGTGTGTATCTCCCAGGATACCAAACGAATACTGCTGAATTTTGGACAAAGTGAAGCTGATGAAATTCCTGAACTACTCCAATTGGATTTACCTCAATCGGAGGTCTATAGCCTGAGATATAGAATATTGAAGGTAACTAGGTCAGCAGAGTTTACAGTTTCGATAGCTCCAATGTTTCGAGCATAGATTCTGGAACAAGTACTGGATAGGGCTGAATTTTTGATAGAAATTCACTTATGAAATTAAGAAACTAACCCAACTAGTTTCATACCAATCGGAGTTCTGTAGCTCGAGAAAGAATTAAAACAGCGCTGATGTGTCAGAGAGCTGCGCGAATAGATAGAATGTTAAGGGTAACAGTTCTACCAATAAATCAAGGGGGTGTTAGTGCTTGAGAGAATGCACATGCGAGATCAAAGAAATGTTCAAGGAGTGAGAAGATAAAAATACGAGAATTCATGATATGGAGAAAATAAGATGGTTAAGATGTGAGATCATTCATCAGAGAGGTCAAGGATAAGGTAAGGAGGGACTTTAGATCAAAAGAGACCTTAGGAAACATCCGTTGCTAACTAGGCCTACGTCCTACAGTCGATACAGCTCTGATACCACTCTGTCACACCCGACTTTCCGAAGAAAACCAAGTGGATACCTATATGCATGCCAGGATCAAGTTTCATGCATATAGTGACATATAAGTGAATACAGAAACAGTATCACGTAAGAAAAAGAAAGATTATCAGAGATTTACGCTTAATCCTGGAAACGAAGGCTCCAAACATCACGGGCAATCGGCGGGGGTTGCGTACGCCTAGCACCAGCAACATCTTCATAGCGGCTTCCTCTTTCGAGCAACAATGGTTATAGCAAGGGTGAGCACTTGTCGTACTCGGCAAGTGTGGGGAAAAAGAATGAATGCAAAGGCTTTATAGTGGGTGGGCTATAAGCATTTAAGCAATTTTAGTTGGTCAAGTTTTATTAGCACCGATTACTAATAAAGTATAAGTTTATACCAACCCACAATTATCGTAAAGAGATAGATAAGATACGCCATAAGCATATGGCAAGCATAACCGAGAGAACACGATTTAAGTCCATCTTCAAGTTCAATTATCATGTGAGGGTCCGGGCCGCCGTGACCGTGGGCACGGCTAATCGATTAGTTTTACACTGCGCAGAGGTTGTACATCTTTACCCACAAGTCGCGTAAAAGTCCCGAAGAACTTTAGACCCAACCATGCGATGCCGGCCAAGCATCATACCACACTACCGAGGTGTGATTGCATAGGGACGCTACGAGGCCGTTACAAAGATCCCCGGATGTAGGTCGCCCGCT
This sequence comes from Cenchrus americanus, assembly GCA_947561735.1. Lineage (NCBI taxonomy): Eukaryota > Viridiplantae > Streptophyta > Magnoliopsida > Poales > Poaceae > Cenchrus > Cenchrus americanus. The sequence continues at coordinate 289,445,548 of OX387239.1, read as the reverse complement.
AGGTTACCCGGTCGGTGCAACGTATAAAGCTCCCGGACGAGTACCGTGTCTTAGCTAAGCCCACACCTACGCCCGAGCAGGTCCATACGCCACTACCCGCCAGCCCCCAACCCTTATCAGGTAAAGCATACCTAACACCTAGTTCACTAATTAATAAGCCAAGACAGAGCCATATGTCTTGTGGTAGCACTGTTTTCCTGGGTGGTCGCTCCATGTTCCGATTAATCATATGATCTTGAATTAAACGTCCAAAGATATAGCATAAAGGTATAGCACGATTCATCATTAATGTTCATTAAAACCACCATAACCCAGGTATAGCAACTAAGCATAGATACCCAACATAAATGTAAACCCAGGTTAACAAGGAATGACAATCAAAGACTAGGATAAACCTTAATAGGAACCCATCAAAATTAATGCAAGCAATGCAATGAGTGATTAAGTATAATTCTTAGGACAAAAGATCAAGGACACACTTGCCTTTAACCAAAGTAGTTGCTCGAATATCTTCATATTCACGTTCTTCAATACTCCCAAAAGACGTTCATACTATTCGCATCAATCATGAAGCACAAACATGCAAAGCAAACACACAAGTACAACTAAGAACAATACACCAATCAAAAGAAAAGATTAAAAGAAAAGATTAAGAGAACGTACAAGATGATAGAAATTGAGTGGAATAAGATATGAGATAAAAGGATAGCTATTAAATATGATGGTGGCATGCACTGCATGACAGCACATAAAAAAACAGCTAGCTAAATATCCCATTGCATGCTAGTGGTGCATATATGTGCATGAACTGAGATAAAAGGAACATTATTGCTTAAACATGATGTAAGCATGACATCACCAAGGTGTTTAAGCAATAACCAATGTGGCAAAGGAATTTATGGATAAATAAAAGGTTATTCTATAGATCAAAGATAGGCAAAGTGAAGGCTAAAAGATTAATGGAGTTTCGAGGGCACAAGATTTTTGAAGCAAAACAAGCATCTTAATTATTTTGCTAGGAGAGAAAAGTGATAATTACAACTGCCTTTGCACGGCTAGAACGTGAACAAGTATTATCTTATGCATGTACAGATGCTGCGAGCCCGACTCTTGCTCGCATGCACATGCACCGCTTGTTGGCACGAGGTGGCACATACAGCTCTCCGGAGCATTAGCACGAACTAGAGAGGAGACAAGCATGCAGATCAAGGTCCTCACCAAGCTGACAGAGATGGCTGAAATCTTGCGCGGCGGCGGACGGTGGAACCGGCAGCGCTCGGCATTATTGACCTCGGTAGCTCGGCAGAAACGGAACAGGCTTCTTGCGCTGGGTTCGGTTGGTAGATAGCAGCAACCGCATATAACAGAGGATACGTGAGAAAACGTTCATGGCCGGCGGCTCGATTGGAAATTAGGGAGATGCGCCTTAGATGGGAAAAAAATTGAACAAGGAACGGGATGGCATGCTCACGTATTGGCTACGGCCAACGGTGCGACGGAACGGCGATGGACGAAGATCGATCTGCGCGAGGAGGGCTATCCATCGCGTGGACATGCTGCGATCCAGCAGGAGATCGTGACGGCGGCAAGAAGATACAGAACACGACGACGACGACGACAGAGCTGCTCATGCGGATGAGATCGCCGGCGCCAGCCCGCAGCTTGATCTGGACGGCGCGCCGCAGCAGGCATGCGCTAGGGTTAGCAACGCGGTGACAGCGCTCATGAACCAGGGCATTCGGACTTTAGCGAAACAGGTCTGTTGGGGGTTTGATGGGAATTTATAAGGGCAATGACCGGCTAGCGAACCCGGGGATTGGAGGCAAACGCAGAACGGCCAGGACTCCAGGCTCGAGTCGCATTGGTCACCTTCCGTTCCATAGCAGGGCAGAGGTGAATTGATTTTTCAAGCCAAGAGGCAAAGAGCACGTAACGGTGATGGTATTGGTCCAGGTCCATGTGGATGTTGCTCTCGTACTCAAAAGGAATTAGAGAAAAATCAAAAGATAATACAAGTAGTCATAGGGTACTACAGATATATTGTTGAAAAGAAGATTGAGTAACTAAAAAAAATAAGTTGAGATGATATAGATGACGCTATGCAGATCCAAAAGTAATACTTGGAACCGGTGGAATAAATTACGTGATTGGGTTTTGGAATTATGGAGGCTAAAATAAAATCTCAAGAGAATAAAGCAAAACTTCTCGCATATTAGCATATGGAGAGAAAGGCGGCTCGGCGGCGGTTGGTTGACCGGCGGCCGGGGAGCTTCATGGCGGTCCGGTGGACGTCCGACAGCGACGAGCGGAGCTCGGTACGCGGCTCGATGTCGCGTAGCTCTGGAAGGTGTCGGCTCCATCCAGCGGTGCTCCGGTGCGGCGAAAACGACGATGACCAGTGGCGACGTGCGACTTGGCGGTGCGCTCGCGAGACGGTGAGACTCGGTGACGGCACGACGACGGGACGAGGCGGCGAGTCGGTGGCGGCAACGCCGGCGACGTCAACGCCGGCGGCGGCGGTTCTTGGCTCGGGCGAGCGGCACGGGTGAAGGCGGTGGGGAGGCAAGCGGGGGCGCGTGACGGCTTGGTCTCGGGCTGCGCCCTTAAATAGGCGCGGTGGCGGCGCGCCTAGCGTGTGCGGCACACATGCCGAGGGGGCGGTGGCTTGGCCGGGCCGGCCTTGGTTGCCGGGCCCGGATGGGCTCGCGCGGGCCTGCGGCTGGGCCGAAGCGGACCGGGTCGAGCCTACGGGCTCGGCCCAGGTAGAATTGGAATATTTTTCTTTTTTTTCGAAATATTTTCCTGTGCAAAGATAAATCTAGAAATATCTAGATAAATCAATAAAGCCACGGAAAATATTCTAAAAATCCCAAAAATTCCAGGAAAATTCCTAGAGACACGTTGGGACACGAGCTATCCAAAAAAAAGTGTTTGGAGCTCATGAAAAAGATTATAGAGCCTTCTAATAAGTAGAAATAGCTCAAAGGAAAATGAGAATAAATCCCGAGAAAAGTCCGGAAAATTCTCGGGGGAGTTAGGACAGCTCCTAATCGCATTTTTGAAACCTTTTGCACTCAAGAACCACTAGATGCTTCGGCATGAATGCAACACTCTCAACTTTTATTTAATTTAGAAAATCAAACAAAGGATTTTTCCTATACTATATTTCCTGTAAAGAAAATAAATGTTGGGAAAATTTTTAAAATTATGAGAAAATCGTTATTTAATTATTCTTTCTATTCACATCCTGAAATTGGAAATTCCAGGGTGTGACACAGCCTATTCGCTCGGCTTATCGACCATCACCAAGAAGATTTTCTCTCGGAACAAACCAGACTAAAGAACAACCAAAGAAGATTTTTCTTAACAAACCAACAACAACCATCGCCTATGTGTAACCAACCGAACAGGCTGTAAGTTTAACTAATGGGCTTAGCCGGCCCATTTCCAAACTCGCCGGACGTGACGGCCCATTCCGATAGTTATTCATTAAATTTATCAGGTCGGAGATTTCAATTCCGAATCGGCGCACAACCGTGTCCGATCGGCCCTGTATTCGCACCTTCATCAGGATTCAGGAGTAAATACTTCTCCCGTGCAGCGCGTCATGTCTCGACGGCCAAGCAGCGATCCCGATGCCGTCGGTGCTGTTGGGTAGCCATGGCCGCCAAGAAGGCCACCGACGAGGGCGTGGGCGCGGCGGCGGCACACGCCACCGCCGCCGTCTGATCTGGTTGCGGCAGCGCCCGTCAGCAACAACAGATCAGCTTTTGGACGGAGGAGGGAGCGACGACGACGACGACGACGACCACGAAGCCATGAGCTTGCATCTCCTTGCACGGGCGCTGGGGCTCGACATCGAAGCCATCATAGCATGTCTGCAACAGCAAGAAGCGTACGAAGGGTTCGGTGCGGTCCCGGCGTCCGCCGCGGCCGTGGCCGGCCTGGAGAAGCAGACGTTCCAAGCTAGTACGACGACGACGACGACGGAGTGTGCGATCTGCTTCGAGGACTTTGAGGATGGCGAGGAGGTGAGCGTGATGCCGTGCTCGCGCCGGCACGAGTTCCACGGCGAGTGCATCACCAAGTGGCTGTGGCGTAGCAACACGTGCCCGCTCTGCCGCCATGAACTCCCGACAGTGAATCAATAAAGACTTCGCATTTTTTTTGCCTGCGTTGTCGACTGTCGTAGCGGGCGCCTCGCGCATCAGATAGCATGAAGACGTACTATCAGTGCTTGTGTTCTAGCATATGCAGGAAGACGCCTCTGCTAGGCTGATCGTGGACTTCAGATGCACCCATAAAGCTAGCTCTGGGCGACTCCTAACGAATTCTGACAAGTTCAGGGCCGCAGTCACTTGGAACAAGGGGTTCATGCATGCACACACTGATAGAGGGTTATGCCTAATGTTTGCACTTATGGTTAACGAGGAAAATTACTAGCCTGGTCTTGGTACGACTAACCTCAGGACGAGTACTACTCCATCCGTTTCAAATTACTTGTAACTAGATTTTCTATCACAACATTTGATCATTCGTTTTATTACAAAAATTATGTATATATCATTTGTTTTATTTATGATTTACTGCATTGTCAAATATATTTTAGGTATAACTTATATTTTGCATCTTTACACTAATTTTTTTTGAATAAGACGAATGATGAGTGATAAAATTGGAACGGAGATGAAGTATTGTACCTAGTAGGGAGCTTGAGAGGTAGTGAAAGCACACGATTTGCGCAGTTATTGTGCATAGGGAGCGCGGCTCACGCCCAAACTCCGAACTGCAACAAAACGAGTACACTTTCCGTTTCCTAAACGAACGAACTCTCAAGAACTCGAACTCGATCGACATCCATACGGCCCGGCCCTATTTATAAGTACTCGGACGACCCAGAACCACAGGATCCTTCAATTATTTCACGCCATCACGCAAAGAGATCGAGCAAGGACGTACAGCATCTGGCCGGCTTTTCTGCAACCATGGCCGATGATGAGAGCGCCCAGGACAGCACGGCGGCCGCCTACGACGCTAACAGCGCGCGGCTGCTCCAGTTTCCTGAGCATCAGCACAGGTTCGACGAAGCGATTCGGGTTTTAATCGAACAAGGGCGCCGCGGCTTGGTTCGGCGGATATTCCGGTTACTCGACCAGAGCCGCTTCCATGAAGCGCTGCAAACTTTAAACGACGTCGACGACGAGCTCCGTAGCCACATCAATGTGACTGTCCGTGATTTGTTACGCGCCGGCTACGACGAGGACGAGACTTTCCATGTCTTCCCTACCATGGTGGTTATGGCCGCCCGGGAGGCAGCAGGCTTCCGCGACAACGACGACGAGCCGCCGCAGCCCGCCTACGGCAGCGGCGGCTTCGGAGCGGCGGCGGTCCCTTTGCCCGTCGCCGCGATGGTGGCTAGCCTGGAGAAGCGAACGTTCGTCCACGCCGCCGCGGCGGAGGGTTGCGGCCGTGGCGTCAGTACCGAGTGTAGCATCTGCCTCGACGGTTTCGTGGACGGCGGAGAGGTCAGCGTCATGCCATGCCCGTCGCGCGGGCACGAGTTCCACACCGGCTGCATCGCCAGGTGGTTGGGGATCAGCAACGTGTGTCCTCTCTGCCGCCATGGACTTGTCATTAGCAGTGCTACTGCTGCAGCAGCGATGATAGTTGCCGCTCCACCTGAGGAATCATCTATGGCGACGCAAGATGGCCCGACACCACCAGCGACGACGGTGGTGGACCGCCGAAGAAGTAGTACTCGCCAGCGTCGGCCCAATACGAGGACATCCGGCCCTGAATGGGTCTGGCCCTAAATGCCGGAAATCCTATACGTATGTCTTATGGAAGATTTTTAGCAAACCAACTTCCAATGTTTGAGATTCGTGCAACCAACCCCAGCTCTTTGATCCACATCTAAACCCTAACCTCACCTCTCTCCCTACTTCCCTCATGTGAATCACTCCGCCGCCGCCACCTCGCCGCCGCGACCCGCCCCCCGCGCGAACTCGTCGTCGTGGGTCGCGCCCGCCGCGTCCTCCGTCGCCTACCCCGGCCGACCCAACGCGGCGGCGCGGCCGACCGCGCGCCGGTGGCGGCAGCGGCGACGGTCCCGAGGTGGAAGAAGGCGAACAAATATTGATTTTTAAAAAATTGTTGGAACACTTTGAGAAAATTTTGCAACATTTTCATGAAAAATGTTGCAAAATGTTGACGAAACGTTTTGGAAAAATATTAGTTTTCTCTTGAAAAGAGTTGATACAACTCTTTGTGGACAAATGTTGGTTGAAAAATGTTGGTTCGACATTTTCGATAAAAAATGTTGAAACATTTTCTAATGTACAATCATGACGGTTGGTGGAAAAATAAAAAATAGGCAATTAGATGGACTTTGGTGGGCTGGAAATTCGCATCATTATCCACCCTCCGTTAGACATATAGGAGCCCACGTACAGCCACTATATCTTTACCCAAAAAATTCCTCCTAAAAATGTGAAATTTTATTTTTGTAAAAAAATGTTAGAAGAAATAAAAACGACGTCTTCCAAAGTTCATACTAAAATATTGAAGACAATTTTACATCAGAAATCCTATACTATTTCAAAATTACTCAAACCACTTTTGTATTTTATTTCTCCGTTATACATTTGCATACCTAATTTCTATTGTTTTTGTGTCCTTCCACTCTTAGAACAGGCACGACTCATAATCACGTAACTTTACGGGGAATGAGGTGATTTTCCAAAATCAAGATTAGGAGGATGAATTAGAAGCTGTTTTTCTAAGAAACAACGGGGGGCAAGGGGTGAGACCACATGAATTTTCATTCCACAAAATGGACAAGTCTGGGTTTTTTTACATCAAGCAAGCATAAGGGCTCAGAGGAAGCGAGAAGGTGGTGAGGTGAAGGATCAAGACTCAAACAAGCTAAATTACATCTAGAATGTGGTAGCACCAAGACATGATGGATGATCCAATTTCTTCTTAGGGGCGAGACTGTCCCAATTGAGCTCAATCAGCGGCGGTGGCGACGGCGAGGCCGGAGCATGGATAGCGTTGTAGAAGTCGGTGGCGCGTGGCGCGCCGCCCGCAGTTAGTTGTGGCCGGGGAGCCACCGGGTGTCCGGCTGATCCCATAGCTCCAGGGAGCAAATGACGGAGAAGAGCAAGCTCAAGCTCTTCCGCTGCGGCGGCGGAAAGGCAGGGTTGAAGGTTGTTGTCAACCCTCCCGTGGCCAAAACACCCGCGATCGTTACGTCGACGTCGAGGCAGCGCGAGTAGAGCGCGGGGAGGATGTCACGCCCACCTCCGTCCGGTGATCGTGCCAGAAGGACGAGGTCCCCCCGTCCCCATCCTCCCACCAAGGTGATGCTGCGGTAGAATTAGAAAGAGATTTAGTGTACTTTTGGAGAGGAATTTATCTCATATTACTAAAAGGTAGAAAATCAAAGATTATCAGGGGGGAATTTGGAGTACTTTTGGGGTGCTCTTGTTGCTAGCTAGTTTAAAGATTGTTTTCTCTCTCCATTTTCAACATATTTTGTTGCCATATACCGATGGTTGGGACGTGTATGTTCCCGACACGTTACAGACACCAAACACGTCTATTTAGGTACCGCCCTCACGCGTCACGCGACGATCTGTCATCTGTGACACCCACCGTACCTATCTACCAGGTACCAGCAGCCGCAGGGACGACGAGCTACGAAAAAGCAACCGCTACGCTACTATATACCATCTCTTCGCCGCGATCGAGTTACAGCAACAGATCGATATGGAACCCGACGCGATCGGAGTGGCGACGATCCACCCTGACGATGCTGCCCGCCCCACACGGGGTTCTTCCTACAGCAACGACGGCGACGACTCGCTGTCGCTGGCGGGCTTCGACGACATCCTCCACCACAACCGCATGGTGGAGGCCGCGCACCAGCAAGCTCGCCGCGACATGGCCGTGCAGACCGAGGAAACCATCGTGGCACCGGAGGAGCTACTAGGCGCCGAAGCCTACGTCGACCACGACGGCGGCGGCGGGGGGTGTAGAGCTACGCCTGCCTCGATCCGCCGCCGGGGGACGATGATGGGAGCTCCGCCGGCAGCACTACTACAGATGGCGGTGACGAAGCCGCCGCCTCGGCGAGCTGTGCCATCTGCATCGAGGACTTTGAGGTCGGGGACGACCTGAGAGCGTTTCCCGAAGGTTGCATCGCCAAGTGGTTGGCGCGCAGCCGTCTGTCGGGTGCCTGATCGTCGTGCTTAGACAAGGAACAGTTCGTAATGCGTTTTGGCTAGGTCGAACACCTGCGTCTGTCACCGACCAAGTCGTATCGGATTGTAATTCTATTGCTGTCTAGTTAATAAAACCCTCTTTTACCTCACCGAAAAGAGATTAGGAAAGACCAATTGTTTCCTTTCTTTTTTGTTTTTCGAGGTTTCCTACCTCGTTTTCCCTCTAATAAAAATTAGAGGCAAAACTATTGCCGTTCCTTTAAAAAAAGACAAAGACAAAGGTACATGGTGAAAATAAATAATTGTACAGTCCTAGATGTAACTTTTATTTCATCGACCTTCTGTGTTCATCATTATATTGGATGCACTAATAACATACTATTGATTGCTTGATGTCAAAAAGAGAGTTTCAATCAATGCATCTGCTAGGAAAACGTCCAAATTACTCCATTCAAGTATTGAAAAAGTTCAGATAACCCCCTAAAGTATGTTTTTGTTAAGGAACAAATGATTGTATTTATTGTTGATTAGGGGGTGGACCCCACTATTTATACATAATGAAGGGGTGCAGAGGCATCCCTTGGGAGGAGTCACGTCCATACAGAAGGAGACACCCCCACACAGTGAAAAGGTGTCTCTTCCCTAATTACATTGACTAATGACTATATTAATTACATGATTAAGCTAATGATCATCACTAATGATTCTCAACACTCCCCCTTGATCAATAGCTTCATTAGATCTTGATGTAATTTGACTTCAATCTTCCTTGGATATTATCTTGTAAAACTCCTCCAAAAACCCTATGGGAAAATCATGAGGAGAAACCAATCTTGTGTGTATATGCCACTAAAACTCCTTTAAAACCCAGTGGGAAAATATTAGGAGAAAATGATATAGCATTATTGTCTTTGTTAGATATTTGTATGAGAAAACCTTTGGTAAGGAAAAAACTCATATATTAGAATAATGATATGAGGATCATGTTTGAACATCCTTCTCCAAAACCTAATAGGAAAATATGAGAAAGGATTTATATCTTCTTAAAAACTCTTACAGAAAACAGAAGATATGACATAGAATATGTCTTGTATATCACCCTTAAAACCTTAATGGAAAAATTAGATGATATGGTCTTGTATTGTTGTTGCCTCATTAAAACCTTTTATGAGAAACCTTGTGAGGAAAAACTCATACAGGAAAAGGAGTGCACTAATCAGATGATTAATTATATAGGTTATGTCAAAGAGAGTCTCCCCCTGATTCTTGCAAATCTTTGAGTTGTCTCATACCAATTCCAAAAACATATTTCTGGAATAATGATGTTGGTAATGATTTTGTGAATAAATCTGCAAGATTATCACAAGATTTAGTTTGCAAGATTTCTATCTCTCCTACCTTTTGTAGTTGATGAGGAAAGAATAATTTAGGAGCCATATGTTTTGTAAGGTTACTCTTTATATAACTTTGCTCTCATTTGTGCAATACAAGCAAGCATTATCTTCATACATTATGGTAGGGTTCATGATTGAACTTATACCACATGATCGTTGTATGTGCTTTATCATTCGCGAAGCCACACACATTCACGTGATGCTTCAAATAATGCAATTATTTCGAGAATGGTTTGTGGATGTGGCTATTAGAGTCCGTTTTGATGACTTCCATGAAATAGCCGTTCCACCATGTAAGAACACAAAGCCGTCCGAGATCCGGCTTCATGGGGATCGGATAAATAGCCGGCATCCGTGTATCCAATTAATGATTTATCTTGGTTAATTTTGTAAAATAATCCAAGATCTATTGTGCCAATGAGATATCCGAAGATATTCTTAACTCCCGCCCAATGGCGTTGTGTCGGAGCTTGCCGTTGTATCTAGCTAGCAAGTTTACCGCAAATGCAATATCGGGCCTAGTACAATTTGCGATATACATCAACGCCCCAATGGCACCGAGATATGGAACTTCGGTCCTAATACCTCTTCATTTTCACCTTTAGGTCCGAATTGATCTTTATCAATTTCAAGAGAGCGGACGACCATAGGTGTTTTAGATGGATATGATTTATCCATGTTGAATTTCTGTAGAATCTTTTGGATATAAGCAGACTGGTGTACTAAAATCCCTGTTGGGAGATGCTCAAGTTGTAAACCCAAGCAAAATTTGGTTTTACCCAAATCTTTCATTTCAAATTCCGTCTTAAGATAGTTGCGTGTTTCATCTATACCCCGTTGAGTTCCAATGATATTAAGATCGTCAACATATACAGATATAATACAAAATCCAGTTGAGGATTTCTTGATGAATACACATGGGCAATCATCATTGTTGGAAAAACCCTTCTGAAGAAGGAATTCCTTTAGTCGGTTGTACCACATTCTTCCCGACCGTTTTAAGCCGTATAATGACTTTTGAAGTTTTACACAATACATGTTGCGTGAATGATTCTTGTTCGGGATATCAATTCCTTCCGGAACTTTCATGTATATATCCGAATCTAGTGACCCATATAGATATGCTGTCACTACGTCCATGAGATGCATGGATAGACCCTTTTGTGCTGCCAATGATATTAGATATCAGAATGTTATACCACTCATAACTGGAGAATATGTTTCATCGAAATCGATGCCGGGTTTTTGCGTGAACCCTTGTGCTACAAGCCTCGCTTTGTATCTCACCACCTCGTTGTTTTCATTCCTTTTACGGATGAAAATCCATTTTGATCCCACAGGAAAAATATGACGAGGAGTAGGTATTACTGCAGAGAATACCTCTCGTTTCTTGAGCGAGTCTAATTCTGCCTTGATTGCTTCCTTCCATTTGACCCAGTCGGAGCGCTTGATGCACTCTGCCATGGACTTAGGTTCTGGATCAATGCGAAGTTCATTTCCAATCTTAGTGGCAAAGTAAATATCGACATTTGTAGTCTTTCTATTGTATGATTCTCCAGAATCAATATAATTAATGGAAATTTCTTGTACCCCTTGTGACTTATCATGATTTCCCATAACGATAGAGTCTGGGTCTTCCGATGCCCTAGCATTTATATTATTTTGTGCACTTGTGCTAGGTATGTGATGTATCTGTTGAACATCCATATCATCTGGATTTATAATATCCAATTGGTGTCTGTCAACTTGATGTTGATCTGCATTTACTGTTGTGGAAGTGACCTTCCTAGTTTTCCGCGGAGGCTTTTGTATAGCCTTATCCTTCGTTGCAGTACCTCTCCCCCTCTTATTTTGATTTGGGAGTTCTTGAGTAGGAATCTCTACTCTTTCTGGTACATTTGCAGCAGGATTATGTGATTTTGTGACACCCTTATAATCAGTAAATGCTTCTGGCAGATTATTCGCAATGTTTTGCAAATTGATAATTTTTCGAACTTCACGTTCAGATTCTATAGTACGTGGATCATAGGACTGGATACCTGTGGTATTCCAATTTATTTCCTGGCATTCTGTTTGGTACTTGTCTCCCCCTAATGCCGGGAAATTATCCTCATCGAAGATGCAATCAGCATACCGGGCAGTAAATAAATCCACTGTAAGAGGTTCGAGGTACTTAATGATTGACGGTGATTTGTACCCTACATATATTCCCAATTTTCGATGGGGGCCCATTGATGTGCGCTGCGGTGGTGATATCGTTACGTATACAGCGCAACCGTGTTGTATGCAGTAGGTCTAATTTGAATCAAATCAGCGGCGTGTAATACCGCATGACCCCAACATGATGTTGGTAGTTTGCAATTCTGTAGTAATGGTCTAGCAATTAACTTTATTCTCTTGATAAGAGATTCGGCTAATCCATTTTGTGTATGTACATATGGAACGGAGTGTTCCACATTTATGCCTAGAGCCATACAATAGTCATTGAAGGCATGCGAGGTAAATTCAGCGGCATTGTCCATCCTGACGGTTTTGATAGCATATTCAGGATGATGTGCTCTTAACTTGATAATTTGAGCAATAAACCTTGCAAAAGCATGGTTTCTTGTAGATAATAAACATACATGGGACCATCTAGAAGATGCATCAATAAGTACCATGAAGTACCTAAATGGTCCTGTTGATGGATGTATAGGACCACAAATATCTCCTTGAATGCGTTCAAGAAATTGTAGTGGTTCAGCCTTTATTTTAAGATAAGAGGGTCTTAAAATTAATTTTCCCGTGGCACATGCGGTGCACACAAAGTCTGATGGCTTGGGAAATTTTGAAGTGGTTAATTTGTGACCAATTGAATTGCCGATAATTTTTCTCATCATCCCTATGCCTGGATGACCAAGGCGATCATGCCAAATCTTGAAGACATCAAGATTTTGAAAATTTACCTTGTATGCATCATGTTGTACGGGTTTGATGTATGTGTAATACAATCCTGATGATAGTGAAGGAATTTTCTCAAGCAGTCGCTTGTTATATCCGTCATGTTTAGTGATGAATAGATATTCATCTTTGTTGTCACTATTTGTTTCTACATGGAAACCATTGCAACGGATGTCTTTGTAGCTCAATAAGGTACGAGTTGAATCGGGATACAAGAGTGCATCCTCAATTACTATTTGAGTACCCATAGGGAGAACTATTGTGGCTCGTCCTGGACCAATAATTATAGCATCGCGTCCTGCGATAGTTGTGACATTTCCTTTACTCTTTTTGAGAGTTTGGAAATATTTAAGTTCTCTGAGTATGGTGTTAGTTGTGCAACTATCCACCAAACAAAGTTCTTCCTCCATTTGGATTGTTCCCGTAGGATAATCTAGAATGAGTAAATAAATTATAAGTTTTGAACTCATAGATTATACAATACATACTTTATTCAATAATATTATAAGTAGCATATGTCTTACAATATTATGTGACAACAATTATTACAACACAATTATTACATAAATATGGCTATAGAACGAAGTTCTTTGAAACTATAGAACGAAGTTCTTGTCGGAGAGCATAAATCTAAGACATGTCTCCGAACACGTCATTGGATGGTCCATCCACAAGCATGTTGTCGGTATCGTCGATGTTATCGATCATCATGTCGTCTGTGCCGAAGAATTCGTCCAACTGCATTGGATCTTTCTCCTTGTTGTGTTCCGCGGGAACATCCTTGGAGCAACTGGCATCCGGAGTGTGAGTAGTGAAGTGTGCTTCAAACTTGTCCCCATGAACTTGCTTTCCAGCGTGCTTTCGGTAGAGATCAACCAAATGCTTAGCAGTGTGGCACTTTCTAGTTGTGTGATTGTGACAACCACACCTCTGACAAGCTTGAGAGTTGTCATGAGCATTGTTTTTCTTGAAAGTGTTTTTGTTGTTGCTAGAACCCTTGCCTTTCTTGAAATTCTGCTTTTTCCATTTTCCCTTGAAATTCCTTTTTAATTTCTTGCCACTGAACTTTTTATTATTATTATTCTGAGCATTGAAATGTACTTCCGGCAGAGGTGCTGCACCCACAGGGCGCATTTGATGATTCTTTGTTAAGAGCTCATCATGCTTTTCTGCTTGGAGTAAATCATATATTAAATCAGAATATTTAGTATACTTGTGGCGACGGTATTCTTCGTTGCAATATCCGTTAGCGAGGAAGAAATGTAGATAGAGTCTTTTCTATCATATCCGCATCATCCAAAGGTTGATTGCAAAATCGGAGCTTAGAACAAATCTTGTGGGACAGAATTGTATTCTGCAACCGATTTGAAATCCATAAGACGAAGTAGTGACCACTCTCGTCTTGCTTCGGGCAGAATTACGCCTTGTTGTTGATTGTAGCGTTCTTTGAGAGAATCCCAAAGTTTCTTAGGATCATCTTCCATCATGTATTCTGCTTTGAGGTCATGGTGGAGATGGTGTCGTAGAAAGTGCAAGGCTGCAAACTTTTTTGTCTCTGGGATAGGATTTTGTGGATCAGGTTCATTAATTGTATTAATGCAATCTTTGGCTGTTAGCACAATCTTGACATCCATAGCCCATGTTAGGTAATTACTACCATCGGCAGCAAGTTCAGTGAAGTCTTTATTTATTAATTTAGCCATTTTCCTACATGAAAGAACCATGTATAGCATTAATTTACTGATGTAAATTTGTGTTGTAATATAGGCAAAATATATATGTAAGATGATTCTTACAAATTAAGGTGTATTTTTATATATATTTTATTTCCTGTAGGAATAAATTTTGACTTAATAGTCATTTATATGAAATTTTGGATATACACTTTGAAGGTAATCATCATAAAGATGTAGACCTCACAATGATGAGCAAAAGCCGCCTAAAAACGCGGATCTCGGGGCAAATAAGCTCTTAGTAAGAACTTATCACGGCCCAGCGTCTAGGTCACATCACCTTGTGTTATTCCAAATTATATGTATAAACCTTAATTTTAATTTTGCTTGATATTCTACATGATGTAGAGAATTGAATTTTAAACCATGCAAAAATAATTATTGCATAAGAATTGTTCTAATACTTAGAAATGATCTGCGGATCATAAACATGAATAATTACTGCGGTAATTATAATATTTAAATTACACAAGTACATATACCGGATGGTACAAATACTATTGTTTGTCACAACATAAAATTACAGAACAATTCGAGGTCTAAAACATATATTTACAGCACTAATTAAAGCGGAATATATAAAGGATAAAAGCATGAGGGCTAAATGTAAATTTAGGGGTTTTCCTGGACTTTTTGAAAGTTGAGGGGGTTTTCTGAACTTTCGGGGAAAGTGAAGGCCTTGCGGCCTGAGGGCCGCCGTCCTCCGCTTAGTGGGCCGGCCGGCCTGCTTGTGGCCCGCCGAGGCCTTAATGGCCCAGCCAGCCCATGCTTGACCGGCGTATAAAAGGGGAGGCAGGAGGGGGGCGGTTAGGGTTTACCCCTAACCGCAGCCGCCCCCCATCCAGTGCCCGATGCCGGCGGGTTGTGTCCAGGAGGAGGCGCCGGTGATGCTCGCGCCGGCGGCGGCGGCCGGCCGGCCGGCGGCGACCCCCCCACCGGCGGATGCGGGTGGGGTTGGTGCGGCCGGCCCCCGTTCTTCCCCTCCCTTCCTTTCTTGACTTGGGCCCGCCCCCCTCGTTGGCCGGCTTGCGCCGCCGGCCGCCGCCGGGCCGCCGGCCGAAGGCGGCGGTCGTCGGTGTTGGAGGAGGGGGAGCCCCGGCGCGGCCGGGCTCCGGGGAGCGCGCGCCGGAGGCTCGGGCGGCGGTCGGTGGCCCCCATCCGGCGGCCGTAGGTACTGGATGCGGCTGCGGCCGTGTCCTTGGTCGCCGGCGACGAGGATGGTGATGGCGGACCGCCATCGTTGGTGAAGAATGGTGGAGCACCACGGCGAGCCGCCATGGTTCCGATCGAGAAGCTTGGGTGCGCCGCCGTGAGAGAACCGGCGAAACCGGGAGTTGTAGCAGCGGCCTGAGGGCCAAATCCGGTGTTGCCGGTCACCGTCGTTGGTCCAGGTACATTTGGGTCAGGAATAACCCCAACTCCTTCCTCTTGTGTTGCAGGGCGACGGATGCGGACGACGAGGCGGCGGCGAGGAGGCTCCTCTGGAGGTGTCGGCGTCGGAAGGCGCTGTGCCGCCGGTGGTGGACTGCGGGAGGCAAGTCCAGCGGTGTACGGCGGCGTGGAGGATAGGTTGGTGCGGCGGCCGGCGAAGCACGGTGTGGTGGAGGGAAACGTGGTCCACGGCGGCCACGAAAGTGGCGGCCTCGACCTCCACGTCTACCACGACGACGGCCATGGCGTGCACCGCGGGTACAGAAGAAACAACGGTCTCCATTTGCTTTGATGGGGATGACTAGATAGGTAGCAAATGCAGTTTCTACTAGTCTAAATGAGGATTCTGGATCCATTTTACTAACCTTGGATGAACTCCGGCGTGTTTTGCCGGCGGTGAGGGCCTTTCTGGCCTCTCTGTGTGCGTGCGTGCGTTGCTCAGAGAGCGTGCTGATAACGTGTTAAGGAACAAATGATTGTATTTATTGTTGATTAGGGGGTGGACCCCACTATTTATACATAATGAAGGGGTGCAGAGGCATCCCTTGGGAGGAGTCACGTCCATACAGAAGGAGACACCCCCACACAGTGAAAAGGTGTCCTTCCCTAATTACATTGACTAATGACTATATTAATTACATGATTCAGCTAATGATCATCACTAATGATTCTCAACAGTTTTGATTTAATTTACCCCCTAAAATATGCTATTAGTAGGTCCAACTTACACCATAATGCAACTTGTCATTTTTGTTTCTTCATACACAAGTTGAATTTTACTTTGATATATTGCAGGATGGTAGTAGACATCATAATTTGTATTTAAAAAGTATTTTACGATTTTTCCATCATTAGTTTTTATATAATTTTATATCTTACCTATAATTTTTTGTCAAATATATTACACTATCAAAATACTGATGAAAATTCACGATATATTTTTCTAACATACCTTTTGTTTGTGTGCCATAAACTTGCAAAAATTGAACTTAAAATTCCACTTGTGCGTTGAGAAACAAAACAGACAAATTGTGTTAAGGGGTGAATTGAACTAATGTGCATAGTTTAGGGGTAAAGTGAACCAATAAATATTTTAGGGATTATTCAAATTTAGGTTATACTTAAGGAAAGTAATTTGGACTTTTATGTTCGATCCTTTTAGGTTTAACCAGATATATATTGCTCCTTGCAAACACGAACCAGCTAGTGTGTTAGGTAGTACTGAAAAAAAAGACTACTCGTGTCATTTTCTATAGCGTGGTAAAGAAGATCAAAATGTTCACCAACAGAGAATAACTCGGATTTCATAAAAAAAGAGAGAGAGAATAACTCGGAGTAGGTACTGGACTCACCCAAACATGTAGAAAGATCGTTGATGGATGGCAGAGAGTCGAAGTAGAATTGCATGTGTCGGGTTCGTTACCGCCAACAGTAAATTTCTATCGATCGTGCGTCGGGCTCGGATGGTTAGCTCGGGAGACGACGAGGTTTATACTGGTTCGGGCCTCCGAGGAGTAATACCCTACGTCCAGTGCGTGGTTGCCGTGTTCCTGAGCTAAGTGTGCTCGTAGTGGGTTTACAAGCTGGTCGGGAGAGGGAGTTCGTTCCCATGTCCCGAGAGATGGTGTGCGATCCTATGAAGGTCTATCCCTTATAACGTTTGCCCTTCTCTCCCTTTTATAGTCACAAGGGGAGGGGCACAAAGGGAAGGAAAAAAGAGCTACAATGCCTGACAACTGGTACGCCCCGTCGCACGTCGTCGTCCGTCAGGCTGCATTGAAGCTTGGTCTTTATGTCTTGTCGGGGAAGCCGCCGCGTGGCCGGGTCGGGCTGTTCACTCCGGGACACTTGGCCTTCTCCCCGAGTAGTTTGGTCTTGCCTTAGTCTGCCCGAGTACTTGTTTGACTTGCCACGCGTGAGCCTAGGTCTAAGCCCGCGCGCGTCGTAGAGGGTGCTTGAGTGCCTCTGGCCGAGTGTTGACGGTGAATTTCCGTCAACTTAGAGTACTTGTTATACATTGGTTTCGATTATGATTTGCAACTAACCCGCAACTAGGCATACTAATGATGTAACAAGTTCACACTTGCATGTCGATTTTGGAGTTTGTTGTTTACGCAGGAAATTAACGTTAAAGAGGAGACTTTCGGGATAAGCTCATCAAGCACTTCAAGAGAAAATCATGAAGCCCGACAAGAGTCAAGACACGCGATGAACATGACTCCAAATGACCCGAGGACCGAAGCAAGTCTTCAGGGACTCAACCAGAAAACAGTATAGCCGCGTCCTCGGTCATGGACAAACCTTGAAGACATGTTCGTTTCTCATGTTTTGGGATTTCTACCTCCCCTGTAGTTGAGAGTGTGGTGAGCCGTGGTTGCAGTCGGTTAGAGGAGAGTTGCTCCCTCTACCTCGTCGATCCGATTGCAATCATTGAGGTGCGAGGAGAGGAAGTTCTCGCATCGACCCTAGATGGAGATAGGATGTGGAGACGGGGCCCTGGGGTACCAGGTGGTTCCGAGCTGTGTTTGAGAGTATGGTTTGGGACTTATATGGAGATGATTTCTTTTATGCTTCGTTGCTGCTGCATAGGAAACCTGAGCTTTTTACCTTGACACTTTTCCTACCCTTTAGAAGTAGGCCACTTAAAGCTGCATACAGTCGGTGACGTGAACTTATCCCATTCCTTGGGGATAGTTTTGTGAGTGTGCAGGATTGGACTTGGCTTGAGAGTCCGAGTTCGGGGGAATCCATGAAGGAAGGGTTGCGTTGCTTCGCTCAAGAATGCCTGTGGTGAAGACTGAAGATGAAGACTTGAAGCCCTAGCTACCGCTACGCAGGATTTCTACTTGTCGCTTAGCCCAAGGGGTTTGTACTAAATTCGTATACCGAGATGTTTCGGATGTAAATATTATGTTTTGTACTCTGATTTCGTTGTATGGAAATGATATTATTCTGTAATGAGTTCTGTACGTGATAGCTACCGATCCAGGGACTATCACAAGGGTACAGGGAGTCGGGTTTTCCTCACCGAAAACCCGGGTCGTTACAGGCTTAGTGTTAAAGACTCGAAAATAAAAACTTTTAGGGTTTGCCTCTATTCCACCTTTGCCATTTAATGTGGGAGTTGGCAAATTCCATGATTTGCCAAATGAAATACGCAAAACCGTTGGGATGCTCTTATTTATATCCGAGCATTTTGCGGGCCGCACTGGGTTATTTTGGGCCGAGAAAATCTTTCCCATGACCGTGCCACTGGGCAAGTGCCTCATTTTTCGGGCTGGGTCCGGGCTTTGGGTGGGCCGCCCGTGCATTTACACTGTAAAATAGTTAAATTAGCATTCCGGGACGGATTCGAGCCAAGAAAAAAACTTCTTGGCAGCGAGATCTCTGTCCAGGCCCCTCCAATAAGGTTCGTGAGCGGGCTAAAACCCGTCGGGCTCGGACCAGGCCTGCGGGCCGGGTCAGGCCGGGCTCAATTTGCTCAGATCTACTCTTAGTGAACGCGTACGTATTACTTTAGTGAACGCAACGGGAAGCGCGCGCACACACACAAACAAATGACACACGTCCTGATTTCTTTTTTTTTTGAGCAAAGTGACAAGCACGCGTCCTACCTATTGGACGGGTGACCACGTCCGAGCCCAGCCGTCCACGTGCGCGCGGTAGCCTCACATTTTCATCGAAGCATTGCAATTGGGCCGCCGACCCATGAACAAGCACGCCCACGCTAATTCAAATCAAATTATGACTTTCTGTAACTTAAATTACAATCTTGGTTGCACTAATTCAATTCAAATAATGACTTTCGTTATTTTCGTTTAACATTACCGCTAATTTTTCTATGTATAAATGAAATATGGTTAAGTAATGAGTGTTAATACATCAGCTCCAACTTCATATGAAATTAGAAATCAACACGGTGGAAGTATTTTAAGCTCAATACAACTTGGTAATAGTTTTTCCTACTGCACTCTCAATACAGAAATGTTATGAAATCACCCATATATTGTTAACTAGTTACATCGGGGAAAGTATATACGCCTATGCTTAACAATGGCAAATGTTCACCATTTAAAATAATGGAATACATAATTTGTTGTGATGCTAGGACAACACCATTGATTTAGTAGAACATGCATATAGGCCTATGTGGGCATGCGGCATGGGTCAGCCCGGCGGTTAATAGCTTGTTCCACCCCACTATATGGGTGTGTTTAGCACTTTTTTTAATTTTAACTTTTTCTAAAAAAATATTTTTAAAATAACACCACTGAAACATTATTTACATATATTATCCTTTTGGCCCCGCCGGTCCACGTGCGGCAACAACTTTGTCGCACCATATGCACTGACACGATAGGTTTGGCAAAATAGGCTATGTATTATCCCTATATCGCACTTAGAGTTCTTATATGCTATGAATTTTGAATGCTATGAATTTTGCATAAACACGGTAGAAAGTTTAAAGGTCTCATTTTACTAACATATGGAAATCCAAGTGCTTCATATTTTGAAATATATAATTTTAACGGAAGCTATATATTATTCATATCTCATTTAGGAAAGCTTGCAATTATGAAATAGACTCACTTTGACATTTTTTCATTTAAAAATTTAAAGAAGTCTAGATATTTCAAAATTATAATAATACTACATTGTAGATTGTTCTATCATTATATCTTCATATAATATGAAATCTTTTAAGTTCGAAACCATGATAGTATGACATTATAAATTGGGATTGTGTAATAATAGTCGAAACATCCATTCAACATAGTTTGATTAAGTGAAGAAGATTCTCAATCACACACTACACCATCTAATTTTGGTATTCATTGCAAAATACGTATATGCTTGTAAGTTAAAGGTGTATAGGTTAGAAACCGTGTGTTCTTTGAAGTATATCGTAGTATATACAATAGTGTGGATTGATGGATGTTAGGAACTAAATTTAAATCAGTGATTGATAGTATCCAGTAATAGAGAAACATAAGTTAATTCAAGCTGAATATGATTAATAATATAAGATTGGTGAAATAATTATATTTTAAATGAAATAAATATATCTTCTGAAGTAATGTTATATACTAGGTGTTTCAAATGTTTATTCTTAATTAAATTATTTAATTAAAATAAAGTAAACATCCAAGTAAATGTATTTAACATTACATTCAAGTTGTACGGAGACGTGGATAAGAATAATTCATTAAGACTGATCAAAATTTAAAAGCATGTAGATAGTGACCTTAGGCGTAAAAAAATCATCAGCTCCGCCACTGGAGCTGTGGACGCTATCAGAGGACGACGACGGAGAGGGGCGTTGGGATCCGCGCTTCCCCGTCCTTCCCAAGGAAGAGGTACTATCCGGCGCTGATGGACTCGATCCATCTCGTGCTCTTGCCCGCCCCTGCATCGGTCGGACCCGCGCTAGACTCCTTTCCTTCGTGGGAGACTCAGTCTGTTTCACGGTTGAGGTGAAGCCGGAGAAGAACGCCCCGGAGAGAGCAGCTCTCGCTTGCGTTGGCGCTTGCTCGTCACGCACCCCCAGCCTGGTGGTGTGTCCGACGCCTGCCCCTCATGGTGATCAGAGAGATTTGTTCGCCCAGGCATTGGACTTCTCGGCACGATGTGGCAAGGATTTTCTCTGGTCTGGCGTTGCCAAGGGCAGAGAGAATGTACACATGCTCCCCGCCGCCATTGAGATCGTCGGCAACACCTTAGGCTTGCCGTTGACGCCGGTGTTCGTCAAGTGCGCCAAAATCGCGTGCCACATCGAGAACACCATACCATATATGCTCTGCGCCCCGAAACCCACATACTTGGACAAGTACTGCACCGTTGGTTCAGAACAAGATGCGCGTCGTACCATTGTGTTCTGGAGGGCTTGCGGCAAACCACCCCACGTGAAGGTTCACGCTGCTTATTGTTGCCTGTGCCCACTTTGTTTGGGCCTTTCATTTGCGTGCCAAGTCTGAAGTGGCTGCATGTTTGATCTCTGAATTCCACACTTATATTCTGACACAGTTTCATATTGCTTTCCAAACTGACAACGGCAAGGAATTTGACAACACTGTAGTCCAATAGTCACATAATTCGGGGTCGCTGCCACGTTCCTCGACCCGGGTTCACTGTACCAAATCGTGGGTCGGGGTCAAGCGGGGTCATCGTACCATTCATATATGGGTCATCGATCCACAACAGTAGGGTCACAACATGGATCAAGTAGTGTTGAGCAACAGGGGATGGAAGATGAAAAACAGTGCCATTGTTAAGATAATGCACTTACGATACGAGGAATAATGAGCTTGGTGATCCATCATACGCAACCCAGATCAGATTTTCTTGATATTTTTCCTATTTACTAGGTTGAATAAAACTTCTATTTCATAGTCATAGTTCATCGACCCGAGTATATCGACCCAGATTGATTGGGGTCAATCGTTACAAACTATTCCATTCGACCCATGTTCTCAGACACTTACGACCCTCGTCCCTCGACCCCGACCCTTGATCCAGTCGACCCGACATTCTGGTGACTAATCCGCCAGCAATTTGCCGTCCATTACAGTGCTGCAACCCTGAACCTCCATATACAAACTGCAACCTTGCAGCAGCATATTAGACTTCACATCATGGAAGCTGTTGTTTCCGCAGCGGGCAGATACACACAAATAATGTTTTTAGCAATAGAACACATATAAGCTCAGCAAGAAGATATTGTAGCAGCTAAGGTTTCTCACGATTTACAGCAACATTAGGTTCCTATCATCTCCATTGCTTTCTTAATGAAGTTTTCAGCCGACCTGAACGCATTGTGCCAATTGTTGAGAGACTTGGGGTGGATCCCAATGCTGTTCTTGACAATGTATGAATTCCATACATTGAACATTTTTGTTTCTGTGCCCATTTCGTGCCTGTTGGACCAAATTGATCATTTAATTTAATTTTATGTCTATTTCTGGTTAGACCATATATGCTCGTGCATACACCTATGAGCACCAGTACAACTTGCTCCTGGCCTTGCTGCCAAGATGGCTGAATAACCTTTGAGGCTTCTGAAAGGCATAAAACTGTAATGTGCATTTTTGATAATCTTAGATGTACTCATGTGGTGTTTCTATCATCCTGGAAACAGATTGTGGATTCTGTGATTGCACTCTTCCGTGTTGATTTCAGTGGCAGGGGTGAACTTGCAGAGCGTCAAGTATTCTCATCAACTCATTCAATGGCAGTGACACCTTGTAAAAATGTTGAAGGGTTCCATTCTATCTGCGTGATTATGTGTGTCTGCTGTGAAATTGCAGCAAAAGCTAGCACAGATGCTGTCCCGCCTTACCAAGATTGCTGACGAGTTCAATGTTGCAGTGTACATCATGAACCAAGGTTGACTTTGTTAATTAGCACTGTCTCAATTCCAAGAGTTGACAGATCAATGAATTCCAAATTCTAAGCTGTGTCCTTTTGTGTGTTCCAGTGATTGCTGATCTAGGTGGCGGCATGTTCATAACCGATCTAAAGAAACCAGCAGGCGGCCATGTGTTGGCACATGCTGCCACCACATGTGCAAATGGCAAAGAGTGATTCTGAGGCACAAAGGAAGTCCTCGTTATCGGATTGCACATGGTTGCAAAATGAGTATGGATCTTTTAATCTCGAAGCCTTGAAATTCCTAATGCACTTTAGAGAACCGGGGAGTTCACTTTTATTTTCATTTTCTCTTTTTCTCATATTTTTTCTTTCTTTCTTTCTTTCTCTTTCTTTTTTCTTTCTTTTCATTTTTTTATTTGCTCCCCTTTGAACTCTAAAATTGCATCGTACCTACCTCCTCCTACATGCTTAGACGTTCGCTCGTCCTCGGGCAAGAGGTGATAAAAATAAGGTAGGTACCGGGAATATTTTTTCTTTGGAGAGATGCTTTGAAATCTTTGATCGTGGCATCGTCTTGCAATCTTCCTTGAATTGATGATCCATCCTCAACGATAGGTTGTGGTTAAGGAGGTAATCACAAAAGATAATTTTTGGTTTTAAGAGTGGATATCCGGCGAGGTTTGTGAGATCTCCGATGTGGGGATACACAATGCATAGATAAAAGGCTAGCAAAAAGATAGATATGCAAAAACGGAATGACCAGCTTCTTAGTCTTGGGCCAGAGAAATCATGGCCTGCAATAACTCACCCAAAAATAAATCTTGTACACTAAGGTTTATGCACTCAAATATACATAAGGCTTTGGATAGGTAGAGCAACACACAAGTGATATTCATGACAAGGTTAGCATTATTTTTGGGCATATAAACCATCTTTAATCTATCTACAACTTGAGAGCACATAAAACACTATGGGTCTTTATTTAAATCATAACCTCCGCTAAGGATTAAGCTAGCATTTAGATAAATTCAGATTCGTATTTTGAGAGAGCATAGCTTTAACATGCATAAATCAATTACAAAGATAAGCAAAGCGGCAATTATAATCATATATCATCATGGCACAAATTTTGTAACTTTTCCAATTGTGTAAACAATGTGGTGCCTTTATTCATGAAGGAAACAAACTAAAATACATGCTGAAAATAAACTAACACACTTGCTGAAATTTAAATAAAAACTGAAAATACTACGCAAATACCAGCTGAAAATTACAGAAAAATGGAAAAGAAAAGAAAACTAAAGCTCCTCCTTCCTAATCCTCCGCCGGTGGTTGGTATTGATGGTCTTGGTAGTTGTACCCTTGCTCTTAGTAGGTTTGGACATCCCCTCCAACGAATTGATCCGGCGGCACTAGGTGAAAACGCCCAAGCTAATAGGCAATATTTGCATTGCCTTTACCAAGTTGAGCCGCATTGAAGCGGTGTGCTCGACCTCCGGGACGCTCGCGCCAGCGCCGGTTCCCGCCGAAGGTTGGGCGGTCGAGGCCGAAGGGTTGGCGGGTTCCGGCGCTGGGGGTGGGGTTGTCGCCTAGGCCGCAGTGGCTTCGGCCCCTGCTGAACGTGTCCTTGCCATTCGGTCTTGGATTCTTCCACGAGGTGAGCGCCAAACTGTTGGTGGAAATCGGGCCCAAAGAAGGACGCCGACACAACAACCCCCTGAATTGTCCGCCCTCCTCCAAAGGGGTCACGACCAAAGGCCCCCTCGGAGTCGAAGGGAACGCTCAATGACTAACTCAACCTTCACTGAGTAGATCACACTATATTACGACTAGATTACTTCTACTTCTACTACTACTTCTACAACTACAATAACTGTTTCGCACTGCAGAAGAAAACGAAATAAACAGAACCAGAAGCTACACAATTGAGCCAGACCTTCGGAGCTCTCTTCTCATTAATGTGTGTTCGTTCGATTACAAGGGAGCCTCTATTTATAGGAGGCCTTGGGTATGATCAAACCCCCCAATTACACCTTTTTCATTCCTCACAAACGGCTTTACACGTTTTACAAGGGTATAACAGTTACTCCTCGCCTCGTACAAGCCTCCAGCGTGTCTTCGTACGGCCGAGCCGCCTTTACACGCGGCGCTTCTTGTCTCTACTTCGTACGGCGCCCCTTTACACGTCCGACGTGCTTACGTGTCACGACGCCCCTCTGACAGAGCCAAGGCTGCGCCTGTGCCGCACCTTCGGCGCCGAAACAGTCCACGACGCCACCCCGACCATGTTGGGCTTCTGAGGCGTCCCGCGTGACCCGCTTTCCGCCCTTCATCGGAGCGCACCCGACGCGTGGTGTTCTCGACCTATCCGCACCTTCGGCGCCGAAGGTCTGCAACCTTCGGAGCCGCCGAAGGTAGAAACTGCACCTGCGAAACAACACTCACATAATTTGAGCACATATAATCCAGGCTGGCCGTGGCACAACACTTCCGAATGCCATATTCCCCAACATGACGTATTACCCGATGGAAGCCTATATAATTTGTAGGCATCATGTAGGTCGTCCCGTCGTCAAATTATAGTAGATTGCAAATCAACAACCTCTGCCACGACAGACGAAATCGTACGCGCGCTGCACATATCAGAAGGTCTCAGATTTGGATTTACGTCGCACGTGGTAGCCCCTAGGTCCATCAGCAATATTATGGACGAGGAATCAAGGAGAGAATTCCTGCGAGAACTCAGGGACTATCAAGAACTCAGACACTATCAAGAAGTATCGCGTCAGTCCAGGGAAGCTACCAACTTCCAAGAACACGCCGACGACGACGTAGCTGATGATCAGCCATCAGCCGGAGAAGAGCAGCTCGCCGGCGCCACCGACGACGACAGTGCTGATGAGACTTATTACTTGTACAACGACGACTTCCTCCGAGACGCTGACAATGATGAGCCTGCTGCTGCGCACGACGACGAGCTCGACAGAGAGTATGAAGCAGAGGACTCCGACGACGATGGTTTCCAGCGGATTTATATTGGATTTCAAGACTTTGTTCGATTTATCGAGACGTGGAGCCAAGGTTCACGCGAGGAGGCTTACCGTCTTCTCAGCGAAGTGGTGGAGCCGGATGAACTGGAGCAGCTTAGGGAGGTCATGGACATGGAGACGAGCAGCGACTTCCTTGAGTGGCTTCACTACGAAGCTGTAGACATGGAGACGAGCGGTGGCTTCCTTGAGTACCAGAAGGATTTGGGAGATGGTGATCACAACGAGTGCCCCATATGCTTAGAGGACTATGCACCAGATGATGACCTCAGTGTGATGCCTTGCACGTACGGGCACAGGTATCATCAGGATTGCCTTGCCGCCTGGTTGGAGCGCAATCACTTGTGCCCGCTTTGCCGCCATGCGCTGCCTACGGATCAGGAGCAGGGATATGGCATACAGTTAGATCTGAACTGAAATTCAACTAGCATATGTGAGCCACGTGCACTAATGTGTAATAGTTTAGTGTGGATTTATTTATTTGGGTACCTTGCTGACGAGATAATGGACTTTGCTACTAGGCACCAGCAGTCCCTGAAGATTTGTTATACTTAGATATCGTTCAAAAATAACCCTAGAATACGTTATATTTAGGGAACTTTTTTTAATATACTTAGATACCGTTCAGAAAAAGAGTGTACTTAAAACTTACTTCAAAATATTTAACTTGAAATGCAAACATGTTTTGATCTAAGATATAAACAGAAAAAAAAGCGTACTTCAATGTGAGAAATTAAATAAATAAGAAGTACATTAAAGACAAAAGAGAGATAAGTCCTGAAACAAGAAAATAGTCATCATATTCCATATCATGGAAAACCACTCAGACAATAAAACAAACAAGTGCACCTCGTTCTCTTTCTAGTCATGGATGGCTCGCGATTTTTTAAATTAAAAAATGAATCATTGTTCCCATAAGAAATTATTCCATCTATGTTAAATTATAGTTATTTATTAGCTTTTTGTTAAGTCAAACATTGTTAACTCGTTATGTATCAAAATATTTGTCATTGTTGATTTTTTTGTAATGTTTGAGCATTAGTTTTATTCAAAAAAATATGAAAATACCAATTGTTTTGTCCGTGACTTACTTTTACCCTTAAAGGTATTATAAGCATGACTTACCTTTTCATGTATTTGTAAGAAATGTTTGAATAAGACGAAAGGTCAAAAACTTTATGAAAAAGACATCATTGACAAATATTCGATATGGAGGGAGTACTTATTATTTATAAAAACAATATTGTAAGCTTTCAAATTCTGGAAACAAAATTACCAGAAAATAAAAAGGTCACGGTAAGACAACCAAAATGGTACTTCAAATCTTGGCAATTTATTGGGTTCAAATGCGCACACAATTCCTAAGTTGTTGGCGAGCTAACGACCGCTTGATGTTGGCCTGTTGACGCGAATCCGAATCCGCATGCGCGCGATGCAACATGCAAGCGGTCTCGGGGAGGTGCTGCAGCCACGCGCCTTGCTTGTTCGAGTCGGCGTCCCAGAGCCCGAGTCGGACTCCTCATCAGTCCTCGTAAAAGCCAATAAAATGGAGGGCGAGATTCGTGCATTAGACATCATCAGCAAACCAATCGTGCAACCCCAGCATCTCGATCGCTGCTGGCTGCGATGTCGTCGACGACCACCGTCGTCGCCCCGATCTCCACCCCCTCGCGCCGCCGTAGTTCACCGCATCGGCGCTCGACGTCGTCACCGTCGTCGTCGGAGCCCCAGCGGCGGCGGCGTCTGGAAGATCAAGCAGAGGCCCAGCAACATGCGCCTTTTGCTCAGCCGCCGGATCCTGATTCCGGTTACAAACGCCGTGTGTCTTTCGTTCTTCGCCCTACTATGCCCGTGACACACGGCGGCTTCACGGGGTCCGGTCGCGCACCCGCAGCGCCGCAGGGGCGGCGTCGAGCATCAACGACGACGATGGCTTCCTCGGTCGTATGTAACTACGGCATCCGAGGATCCTCACCGTCACCGGTGACTCTCTCCACGGCACCGACCCCAGGCACGATCATGGCTCGCTTCGACGGTGACAGACACAGCGGCGAAGGAGGAGACGGTGGTATTATGGACGAGTTCGACGGAGCCGACAGTCACGGAGGCTCCGGCGGTGGCGTCCCTGTCTCCGGGTCCCCGGCGGCGGCGGTGGATCATCACGAACAAGACCGGCATGGGGCAGATGCAGAGTCAGTCGATGCCCTGGCTGACCACGACCGTAATTTCCACACGGAGATTCGCCATTTTTTCCTTCAGGACCTAGATCCCGAAGAAATCGAGCAGCTTCACATTGCGATGAGAGAATACAACACCGGGGTCCTACTCCGCTTCGCACCGCGGATCGCTCAAGCTATTTCGGACGGAAGGCTGCGTGACCCCCGCCCCCGCCAGGATACGGCTGCCCCCACGACGGCTTCGGACCAGTTGGCATACCGCTACGGCGGCTTCGGAGGCGTCCCCGCCTCCGCCGCGGCGATCGCCGGACTCGAGAGGCGAAACTACGACGACGACGATGGTGCTGCAGCAGCAGAGTGCGTCATCTGCATGGTGGATTATGAAGCCGGTGACGAGATCAGCGTGATGCCGTGCACCAAAAGGCACATGTTTCATGTGGAGTGCCTTGGTGAGTGGTTGGCGCGTAGCCACCTGTGCCCGCTCTGCCGCCATGCGTTGCCGACGGAGGTCCATGAGGCTTCATGAGGTGCCAGACCACAGTTTGCTCGTCTGAATCATAACAAAAGGTGTCTCATATCTAGTACTAATTCATATCAAGAAAACAATTGATTTATTTGCCTGTATTTTTCTCTCGTGATGTACATCCCGCGTTTATTTTCTGTTTTGTTAGAATGTAAGTAATAATTCTGGTCCCATTATGGAGGGTCAGAATCGCTGCTCGAGTAATAGCAAGTACACTTTGACACTTTGTACCTGTTAAAGTTAAATTGTGAGCACATTTTTAATCTAATTGACAAATATCTTTTTTTTATTTGTATCTGTCCAACTTGATCATAACATGTTTTATTGTATTGCATGATGATTTTGAAAATAGTTATTATTTTCATTAAATTTCATATGCCTGTAGCAACGCACGGGCACTTTCCTAGTATTAGAATGAAAGTAATAATTTTGGTCCCACATGGTTCGTGCAACGCACTCCGGCATTAGATGATCGACATTGCAACAAGATCTGAATTTTATTTTTTTGTTTTCTACCAGTTCAGAGCTTAAATTAGGTTGCATTCTCCCAAAGTGATTAGTCTATTTCTTGAGGATGAAAATTATTTCTCCAAAACGTGATGAGGAGCGGAGTTTTTTTTGGCATTGGAAGCTGAATTCCTTGAACTGTGTTTAAACCTAAACACCCGAAACCTAGATAGAATGCACCAAAAATAATAAGATAAAATCAAAACAAATAACAAGATACCCTACCTTAAGGCCTAATTATAGGTTTGAACTCGTCGTAGGGGGCACTCGAGTGCCTCGGGTGGAGTTTACGTGCTGCAGGGCCGGACGTGACGGCGATTTGATGGCTGCGCGGCTGATCAGAGCCGCATTAAGGCTTCTGTCGGGGCCGGTTGCCCGCGCAGGCTGCCAGCTGGTGCGCTTGCATGGCATGGGGAACCAGTGCCCCACGCGTCGTAGCGGGAGAGTTCACGTGCCGGGGGCGTGCCACGTGGTACGGCTTGTGTCCTGGTTGGAGACGGAGAGTGCTCGTGCGAACGAGCAACTTGTCATGCGAGGCATAGACTTGTCGGAGGGGGTTCCTCTAGTAGGGAACTTGTCGGGGAAGCTCCCAACTAGTCGGGAACAAGACGTCTCGCCAGTGATGGTCTTAACTGTGGTCCTCAATCCTCCTCGTCTTGAATCTTGGCCTTCACGTTGTCAATCTTAGCCTTCACATTGTCAATGGTGTCAGCAGACACCATCTCGAAAGTGATTCGGCGGTGGCGGCGGTGAATCGACGACGGGCTGGGAGCCCGTCGTGGGCGTAGGATGCAGCGGTAGGGCGGAAATCGGTGGCGGAGGCGGTGAATCGACGGCAGACTTGGCGAGTGGAGCTCCGTCGCGGGGCCAGGAGGCTGTGGCGGGGTGGAAATCGGCGGTGGCGGTCAATTGACGGCGGGCGGAGCTCCGCCGTGGGCTGGGTGAGCCGGCTGCGACGGCGAGGTAGCCGCGACGACCCATGGCTACCATAGATTGGAGCATTGGAGAAGGAGCAGAGACGAGCAGGAGCAGATAAGGTTGTGGAGTGGGGTCCACACGTCATTGAGTTGGAGAGAGAAGAGTTTGGATATGACATGCGGGGCCCACTGGCGGTGGAGTGTATAGAGAGTTTAGTTTAGAGAGGCTGTTGGATTTGAACAACTTTTTGCTAGCCATTTCATTTTACATACTAGCTAAATTAGGATTTTAGCTAGTGAGCTATATCTAGGCTGTTGGAGTTGTTCTAACCACATTGTTTAGCGTGTCTCTGTAGACACTTCTAGGTCCCAAGGTGCATAGCGTAGGTGTAGATAATACACCGCGCAGGAGGCAAAATGAAGTTGGCACTGTCGGATGAACCGACGGTCCATGCCGGATGAATAGCGGAGGAAGAGCAGTGAAGACAGTAGCACCGGATGATCCGACGGTCTGAGTGAGGACACCGTCGGTCTATCCGACTCAGTTTGAATCAAGATAGAGATGCGCCAAGATGAAGTCTTCAGCACTGGATGAACCGACGCCTTGGTCAAGGGGAAGCATCGGTCTATCCGACGGTCGCGTGGAAGCTACCAGAGACGTTTTGGCTGCGGGGTCTTCAGCACCGGATGAACCGACGCACTGGCGGTGTAATGCGTCGGAGCAGTTGTGTCAGCGGATCTTCAACGGCTAAGTGACGTGGATGGCACCGGATGAACTGACGCCTAGAAAAAATATAGCATCGGCTCATCCGACGCTACCTTAATTAGATCATTAATCATATCTATTTTCTAGAATTGCAATTTTTTATGAGATTGTTTTAAATGCTAGGATTGTATTTTTGTGTGACAGAATGAGTATATGAGTATAATCATCTTAGTATGTTGGACTCACCGTGTTGTCGTGATGTCAACTTTCGATGTTTGCTTGGAGGGATTAGAGCTCGCGGCTGCCACACGAGCATTGTGCCCGGTGCGAACGGGACCAGGATTTCAAAAATCGGTTGCTACCGGCCGGAATTCTGCGGTAATAGGTGATACCGGACCGACCAGGTAGCACAACCGACTGGTTTTTTCGCCTCTAACCGAACCTACAAAATCAGCCACTCGGTGTTTGCCCGGTTTTGCGGTTTCTAAAACCGACCGGTTAGCGGCTTTTTTAACCCTGGATGGGACCGCCGAGGCCCGAGGCTCTGCTGTCCAAGCAAAGCTATAGTTCTTAGGGCAGCCGTAATGGGTGTCTAAAAGCTCTCTACAAGCAGACACGTAGGAAAGAGAGAAGAGGAGAGAGAAGAAAGTGTCGCTACACATAGCGAGAGCCGCTAGCACACAGTCTGACACCGGTGGGCCCCACCCACGCGCGGCACAGAGCAAGGCCACTGCCTGCGGAGGCAGATGTACAAGCCGGCTCACCTATCGCCCATAAAGGGAGGGGATACTGGCGGCCGGCGCGGGTGGACGCGGGAAGGGGAGCGGATTCCGGCGGCCGGCGTGCGGGCAGTGGAGCTCGCCTGCCGCCAAGGAGCGGGCGGATGGCGACGAGGAGCTTGACTCGTCGACTGGCAGCGACGATTGGGACGGTGGCAGAGCAGCAGCAGGAACCAGGGCGCGAACCAGAGGAGCCGACGAGCGGCGCATCGGGCAACGCAAGGACGAAGGCGAGGAGCGGCGGGCAAGGCGAAGTACAGCCCCCGGCGTCACCGCGTTGGACGCATCTGAGAACGGGCGTCGCCGCGTCGGCTCGGCGCGGTCGCGAGGAGGAGGCCGGGCCGAGGCGATCGGGGAGACTAAGGCGGGGGCGCGCGGCCGCCGGAAGAGGAAGGGGTCAGGGGCGCGCGGCCGCCGTAGCCGGCTTGCCGGGTCAGGGCACGGTGGCCGGAGGAGGGCGGGGTCAAGGCGCGGACGGGCGGGACTCCGGCGGGGGACGGGTTGTGGTGGTGCAGAGACGAGAGGCGGCGCGTGGCGGGGAGCGGCCACCACGCCACGATCCGTGAATAAAAAACGAAATTACCAAATCCGCGTCGCTAAGCTTGTAAATGGGCGCGAGCCTACACCCGCATTCCCGCAAGGCCCGCCCGCATAAAATGGCCTCGTGGGCGCCGCAGGGGCCTTTATTTCCGAAGCGGGGATTAGCGGTGAGCCCGCGAGGCCCGGTGGGCTTAGCAGGTCGGCCTGCCGAGGCCTCGCGGTGCTCGCTAAACCCGCAAGGACTAGGCCGCCGACTCCTCTCCGTGCGGTGCGTCGTCCCTCCCTCCGCGCCGCCGGCGGCGGCCGAGCGGCGAGCGCCATCCCCGCCGCCCATCTCGACGCCATCCCCCGCCGCCCGCCCTACCCTCGGATCTGTACTACTTCTTGAGTTCTTGTGCTATCGGGACCTCATCGGCGACCCCTACCTCGAGCTTCACGGTCGGACTCCGGAAACGCGGGGTGGGAAAGGGTGGATTCGCCTCCGGGCTCCTCCCCCGCCGGCACCACCGACGCTTCCCCTCCTCCGCGGCCTACCCCGGAGGAGCTGGTGGCCCGCGCCGTCGCACCCGTCAAACCAGCCTTCCTCCGCCCGCCGCCCCTCCGCGAGGTACCCAAGGAAGAGGCTAAGGCCGGAGGCGGCGGGGCCGTCGTCACGGGGGAGAAGAAGTCCAAGCGCCAGCTCAAGCGCGAGCAGCTGCAGGTAATCGCTGCGGTAGCTGGGTTTTAGTGTTACAGTGCGTCATTGAGCTCTGCTTGCTAGCTGTTTGTTGAAATGTGCCTATGCGCCCCAGTGTAATTTTTTCATTCTTGGGTGCTATTACCATTGTGCTTTAATTTGTTCCTAACAAATCATGTTGATTCCTGCGCCTTGTGTGTCTGCTTGTCAAAATACCGGAGATTAATGAGCTCTCAGGTAGTCGACACTGTAGTAAACGTGTGCAGAATGTGAGCCAGTTCCACAGTTAGCTTTTTTGCATAGATTTTATATCTCCTTGTAGTATGAATCTTTGTTGTTCTTTTCGTTCAACATGCATGTCTTTGCATTAATTAATAGAAGAAGAGGTTCCAATCTGTTTATCTAGCGATGTCCAATGGTGGCTAGATTTAAAACACTTTTTGCATCTCATGGCTTCTGATAGTTATGTGAGTGCTCTTTGTTGTGTGAAATTTTGTTGAAGAATACCCTGTTCAATACAGAAAACTACTGCCTTCTTGTTTGCAGGATCCCTTTTATGTTTACAGAAAACAACAACAAGGAGCCCATTGCTGTTGCTGGAACGTCGAGTTGCCCTCTTCTCTTGGAAGAGCCACGAGGAAGAACAGCAGGTGAAATCAATCGCTTAACCTACTGGGTTATTGTGCTAATACTGCTGTATTATTGTGCTATCCATGTGTCATGATGTTGGTTGTGAAATATTTTCCACATTGCTATTTTCCTCCCCGAATGAATCTAACTATCCGTGCAGGTAAGGCTCGCTCACCAAGTCCTGCAGAGAGTTGTAACTCGATATTCAAGCATCAAGAGGTTTGCCGAGTTGGCCAAAATCCGTAAGCGCAGCACCTCTCCTCCTCTCCTCCCTCTGTATGAAATTCTGCTGAATTTAGTATTAACTATTAAGCTTGCATATAGAAAGTCTTTTCCTATGTACCACATACCATGTCATCCCTGTATGTGTGCAAAATCATAAAGTATGGCTTGTGCTCAAGTTCTTCAAACTCTGTGCTTGTTGGACAGATCATGCTATAATGTATGATAGGTAACGAATCTATAAGTTGTAAGCTGTAATGTATGATAGTCTGTAATTTTCCAGTCAAATTATTTCTGAAAAAAGGATTCCAGTCAAATTATTTCTGAAAAATGAATATTTGTAGCAATCTATCGTTTTGAACGGTGTAACGTCTCTGAAAACAAATCGCTTAGAGCTAGGTTTTCCTTGAACTGAATCTCCAGGATATGATTTTATAAAACCTTTGATCAGTAGCAAGTTCAACTGGGGTCAATTGCAATAGATGAAACTGTCAATGGATGGTTCTGATTCTCAAGTTCCAGTACCATACATCCAGAAAATTAACCTTCGGCACAATGTTTCTAAGACTGCAAATACTACCATTTACTGTCAATGGATGTTTTTTCCTCTAATTTCAGTTTACATTGGCAACGATGCCCTCACCATCTCAAGCAAAAGATGTTGGGGGGTCCTCAGGCGACCCAACTTCTATCAGAAGCTCTCCACTGAAGAGGCCCATGGAAACAAATACAAAGAACCAACCAGTTACAAAGCGAGCGAAACCTTCAACAAGCAGCCAGTTACAAAGCAGAAGCTCTCCACTGAAGAGGCCCATGGAAACAAATGCGAAGAAGCAGCCATCTACAAAGCGGTTCAAGCCTCCACTAGCGGACCAGATGCCAAGTGGTAATGCGTCTCCTTTGGTGAGAAAGTCTCCCTTGGTGAGAACCGCCCAGATGCCAAGTGGTAACACATCTCCCTTGATAACGACTCCACAGTTGAGGTTGGTTGTGTCTCCACAAGTGGTAATACATAGTCCAAGAAGTTCTCCAGCATCTCTACCACTTGCTGCCGAGAGATCTCCATCCCTTTCTCCATCATCACAACCTTACCTTGATGAAGAAACAAGCTTACCCGGTAATTAAAACTAATATTTCTGTAATAAACTAATATGTATGTGACACCTGTGTGCTATAAAGTAATATGTCTGTGACACCTGTGTGCTATAGGTCCCACTTCACCCCAAAGCAAACCACGCAAATTGAGATCTCAAATATGGAGTGACATGGTTCCAATTTACCAAAGAGGGAGAGTCGTCCGAGCACAATGTAAGCACTGCAATGAGGTATTCTCTGCTGCCCGCAACTCCGGAAATAGTCACATGCGTAGGCATCTAAATTTATGCGAACCAAGATTGAAAATGCATGCCATGGTTGAGAAATTACAATCTTCAGTACTATCATCGATCATCGTTCGACAAATTGGAAGTTTGATAAGACAAAGTCACTAGATGTGAATTAGTTAGGCTTGTTGTTCTCCATGAACTCCCTTTTTCATTTGTAGAATATGACGGATTTCGTAGCTACTCTCTCGCTTAAATCCATTAGCCGAATCGGTTTCGAGGAACACAATAAAATCAAATATTGTGGAGGCTTTTAAGAATCAAAGAAGATCAATACGGGATATGTTAATGGGATTCAACTGTAGAGTATCATTAACTACTGATTTGTGGACTGCACATCAAAATACTGGCTATATGGTAATTACATGCCATTATCTTGATGAAGATTGGACAGTTCAAAAGAGAATTATTAGATTTTGTGTGGTTAAGACACCGCATGATGGCTTTAATCTCTATACTGAAATGCTAAAGACCATTCGCTATTATAATATTGAAGACAAGCTCTTTAGTATTACTTTGGATAATGCTGGTGCGAATAAAACAATGATGGATCTCTTAAGAGGAAGTCTGCTAAAAAAGTCAATGTTGCCTTGTGATGGTGATCTGTTTCATGTACGATGTGCTGCCCATGTTCTTAACCTGATAGTAAAAGATGGACCGCAATCAATTGAAGGTGTGATCGGTGATATAAGAGAATCGATCAAGTACGTCAAGGGTTCTCAATCGAGAAAGGAAAAATTTGAAGAGATAATTGGAGAGCTACCCATAGATTGCAAGAGTCGCCCTTCGCTTGATGTTCCAACTCGATGGAACTCGACATGTGACATGTTGGAGTCATCTTTCCCATTTAAAGATGCTTTTCATGAGCCGGGAAAGCAGGACCCAAACTACAAGCACTCTCCCACACACCGAAGACCGGGAAAGAGCTACCGCTCGTTTGCAAGCCGCCGACGATATTTAAGACAAAGAATCGAAGTTGTTTCGGTACAAGGTACCCCACAGCCAACCTTTATTTTCATGAAATTTGGAATGTGAGACAAGTGTTGGAATCAGATACATCTAGAAGATATCCAATCATTGCATCTATGGTTTCAGACATGAAGGCAAAGTTTGATAAGTACTGGAAAATATCATACTTGTCTAACTGCATACCAGTTATATGTGACCCTCGATTCAAATTCAAATTTGTGGAGTTTCGCTTGAAGCAAGCCTTTGGTGGCACAGCTACTGTCCATATTAATAAAGTAGATGAAGCAATCAGGAGTCTATTCAATGGTTACTCATCTGAAATTAGGGGTGACAAATCAAATTCAGCCGAAGCAGATGACAGTGTAACTTCAATAAAAGGTTGCTCCTCATGGTCAGATTGGAGTAGCCACGTAAGCGCTCAAAGCAATCAAAGAACAGGAGAGCTTGACCGTTATCTCCGTGATGACTTATTCCCTTGCAATGATGGTGGATTTGATATCTTGTATTGGTGGAAGATGCATGCTACGAAGTATCCTACCCTGTCACGTATGGCTCGTGATGTGTTAGCTGCCCCTGCATCTACAGTGGCGTCCGAGTCCGCATTCAAGCACAAGTGGGCGGGTCATCAATGACCACGAACTAGGCTATCGGGTAGCACGGTTGAAGCTCCGATTTGCTTCCGGGATCGGCTCGGGGAGGCGGGTAATATTTTGCTACTCTTTTTTGCATTGGTTATTTATTTGGCTCATACAAGAGCATACCGATTTTTCAATTTTACGGTACATCTTACTTAGACATCATAAAGATCAACGGCTTGAGTGGCAACACCGAAGTAGGAGAATTTAGAGATGCATGATCATTAGAAAGGCAAGGTCGGTCCCTAATTTGCATCCGCATTCTTTTATTTGTTGACCTACTACTCATTATACTAATGTTGTACCTTTTTTCGGTACTAGTAGAGCTTAGGTATCGTATGTACTACCGGTCGGTAACACCGGATATGCTCCTGCAGAGTTTACGCTTTCACAATTGTTTTGGTTACTACCAGCATGGACAGAACTGTTGCACTTGTTCTTATTATATATGGTCAATGTTGAAAATTTCAAATAGGCATGCACAGTTGCTCCATTATTACAGCCTCAGTGTAGTTAGGATTTCAGTGCTTTTGTAGGCATGGAACAAAGTTGAACAGTTATGAACAGGTATATTTCCTCTGTTCTGCTCCACCACACTATTTTTTAGGGACTGCAATGTCTGCATAGCATCAAACTCCTTGATAGTTGTACATGGCCAGCTATAGCTGTTGGTCACCGGGCTTCGAAGGAAATTGTTGCGGCCACCGATTGTTTCTATTTCATCTGTTTGCACAGGCTTGAAGGTTTCTGGCAGGGCTCCCTGGAAGAGGAAGATGTCTGAACAACTTATTGCTGCCTTTTACATATTATAAGATTATACAATCTACAATAGAGTGTGGGTGTTTGTGAACAAAAAGAAACCCCCTCTCTTTTGAGGGGCAGTACCAGATTCGGTTGTGTTTGTTGCCTGTTCTGTTCCATAACTGACTGTCAATCTTGTGTACCTGTTTGTTCGAAGATGCTTTGTAAATTAAAGTTGACATGCTTTGCCATAGGTCAAACCTTTTATTTAATTCATAATATGTAGGTGAAAAAATATGTACTTATTATGAACTGTAAGTGCTAACAATCATGTGTATCGCTGCACTGAGTTGAAGCTGAGTTGAAGTTTTCAGAATTTCAGGTATGCTAACAAATGTGTGAGTAGCAGGCTCCTGCAGGCACCTGCTTGACCTGCTAGGATTTTGCTGCAACGCCCAGCAGGGGCAGTCAACCTGCTAAGCATGTGTGGGCAGGGTCCTGCACGCAGGACAAAATATGCATGTGGGCATTGCAGGTGCCATGCGGGCTGCCTGCGGACGCGCCTGCTTACATCCTGACGCGTCGCCGTCCGTTAGCAGATGAGCCCGAAGTCTGCACCTGCACTGACGCTGATCCGATTCCTAATTACATATATATCGGACGGGCCCGTGTCCACGACAAGCTGGCTTATAAATGCACCGTTATCCTCCCCAACAACAAATCAATTATTATCCACACGAACGTGCAGCACCTGCGTGCATGTTTAACGATCGACCGTGCTTCCCTCGACCTCGACCGATTGCGCATGGACGACGACGCGGAGTTCAGGCGCGAACGCGACGCGCTGCAGTCGAGGATAGACGAGCTGGCGGAGGTGCTTAGGCGGTTGACCGGAATGTTGGAGGCAGCCGCCGCCGAAATACACGAACATCGTGACGGCGCCGGGCAGCCCGCCGTCGTCGCCGGCGGTGCAGATCCCTATTGCTACGGCGACGACGGCGACCCGTCCGACGAGCCCGAGTACCCAATAATGCCGTGGGAGCAGCACCATCATTATTATCTGCGCAACGACACATTTGGCCAGCAGCAGCAGCAGCAGCTAACAGCAATACCAGATGGCGCTACTGCCGGGCCTGGGCACCTTCAACTTCAAGCAGAGGCAGCAGGGGACTCCGCTGCTGGTTCCGGCGGCGACCATCACGGCGGCCAGCACCTGCTGCTCTCGGACCCCGCGCTCTACAACGAAGACGGCGACCGTGACCGTGACATGACTGCCGCCGGCGAGGCTACTACCCCCGCGAGGCTCAGCGGCGGCGGCGGCGGCTTCGGGGGCGTCCCGGCCTCCGCGGCGGCGATCGCGAGCCTCGAGAAGCAGAGGCACGA